>CM077466.1:66999504-68249956 GCA_039654755.1 Calcarius lapponicus
CTTCCACCACTGCTGTACCTGCCAAGTACATCACCCCCAATACCACTGGCAAGGAACAGAAACAAGCTCTTCATTCTCTTTTGCCCTGGGTTCATGAGAATAAGGTCTAGTGGATTACTCCTGCAGTAAAGAAACCTCTCTTTTCCTTGAGAAGAACTGTATTTGTGCCACAGGCAAATTACTGAACTCCCTCATCAGTTTTATGATCAGGAAATCATTCTTAATGCAGTAGCCACTGACATATGCCAGGCCTTTGGGGATTTGGGGTTTCCAACAGACAAATCCCTATGTGCAAGAAACTACACAGTTTCTTCCTTCTCCAAAGTCTATGAAAGACTCTTCTTGTCCTTCCCTTTTTATAGCTCCTATCTTCCCCTTTCAAAAAGGAGAATTATGCTGACATAATCACCTTATGTCCAGTTTAACATCCAGCAGATGGTTGCTAAAATTCTTGCATCAGCAGTAAGATTTTAATTATTCTTTGGTAACTGTACATCCTGGGTAGTAGTTAACCCTGGCAACTGTAGCCATTTTCATACTGTCCTTATCTTTGATGGCAGCTGAAATGTGTTTATGCATCCTTGACACTAAGCAAATATTTTGTTGTTCTTTGGCTTCTTTATTTCCTGTAAGTTTGATCTTGACAGTTTTACAATGTCAGTGTCATACCAACAAGAAATTTGTCCAATGACATCTGTACAGTCCGTGGACAGAAAATCTTTGGGGATATAAATAAGGGATCACTGAAAATACCTAACAGCTGTCCTGTAATCATGGATAGCCTTTCCATTTAATTATGAAACTATTGTTTTCTCCTCTTTTATGCTTATTAAAAATTAATGACGACAATAAATACCAAGAAAAAAAGGAACTAAAACCACATACAGAAATAACATTGTGCAGAGGCAAAAAAAAGGAACACAAACTATTTTTCAGTCCTGTAACACAAGCTGAGGCCATGCAGATTTCTGGCTGACAAACTGATGCAAGAGTGGCGATAATCCTATAGTTCCAGGCTTAAATCCACCTTCCAGGTCCTTGGTGCACAGCCTTCGTGGGTGTGCCTGGCAGGACATTAGACCAGGCATGCTGACCCATCAGCCAGGTCTGCTAATTCAGGCTCCACTCCTGTGTATTGCAGAGGATTTCCTCCAGCTGTGCCTGGGACTGTTTGCCAGGTGGTTTTAAGGCAGATGTGGAACCCTTCTAACCAATGTCCTGTACCCTGCAGCCTGACAGAAGAGCCAGTGACCCAGGGATACCAAACAACTCCACATCTTGCATTCTAGAAACTCAAAATGAAAAGTATTGAATATGTGCTGGAACAATGTTACTAATCACTCACTTCTGCACTTCATAAAAGTATCCTGGCTTCTTGTGAGCTGGAAAATATGAATACCAGTCTGGATGTTCAGGACGTTGGATTCAGCTTTACAATAACTCCAAATAGTCCAAATATTTTAAGTAATTTGAAACTGTTTGGTTATAAAACCAGGCAATGTCCACACTTAGTCATTAAAATTATCTGCTGATGGTTTGACCAGATTTGCAGATGTAAGCACTGAGTCTTTTTTGCATTTGAAAGATTCTTTAACGATACACCTGATACTGGGTTTCATGAATCCTGCATCCACAGCTGGTTTATTGTTGGCAAGAACCAACTCACTCAGACTGCCCTGAAAAAATCTGATTTGAAGGGGTTCAGCAACCCATACCCTCTCTGTAACAAGTGTGCTTTTCATTTGGATTTTCTAAACCATAGCCTGATTACTTACTAATTCTTGTTTTGATCTGCAGTGGAGGGATGAGATGGCCACATTAAATGAATGGAAAATCTGTTGTTATTATTAAGGAAAAATTATATTGAGGGAAGATGATAGGTCTGTTTGGCTTTACCTTATCTAAACCCCAAACAAGCTAGGAACAGAAAAGTACATATATATTTTCCTTCTGGATTTCAAGACATCCAGAATTAATTTTTATAATGAGAGGAACACTTTAAAGAATATAAATCATAATTTTATAAAGACCATGCAGTGGATTTTGTTCTTTAACAATGTTAAAAAAATCATGTAATGCACTTTCAGAACTTTTAAATTATGTAATGCACTTTTCCCTTCTAGTAGTTAGCAAACAAGATTTTCCCTTAAGCAATTAAAAAATAGTTGAAGCTCTGCTGCTGTAGTTTTTTGTAGAAAACTGCTTGAGTAAAAGCAATGTTTAGCTTATTTTCTTGGAGCCTATTTTAACCATAGGATACTTAATTTTAACATTACCTCTGTTTAAAAAAAAAAAAAAAAAGAGAGAGAGAGAGTAAATTATGGGGGGTTAAGGAAGTAAAAAAGTTATTTCAAAAATTTAACCCAATACTGTATCTTTGGTTCTGACTTTAAAAAAACCCAAGATTTACCTATTGTTGCATTTTCTTTCCAGTTTCCTTATGAAGAGATTGTGTGGGAACACCCAAATATTTTATGGACAGCTTCTGGACTGTCTCTGCTATCTGGTGGTTTGGCAGTCGATTGTTACAGGCATCATCCAGGGCATTACCTACTCACTGGTTCTGGAATAGGATGCAGATTTTTGGTGAAAATTAAAAGTGTTGGACATTTACCTGCCTACAATAATATGCATATTCTGTACTTAATTTTAAAAGACTAGAGAAAATAGCAGTTGGTGGAATTCTGGTGTGCTAGAAACACTTTTGTCTCTTTGCATTACAGTGAGGCTCTGCAGCATGCTGTGAGAACAGCATGTTTTGGAAGCTCGTGCTAGGAAAAAAAATAGATTTCCCAGAACGAAAAAAGAGATAGCAGAAGTAGCTTCTGAATTCAGATTAAACATGATCAGTATTTTAAGAACCTCTACATTGTTAGTAGAAATCAGAGATAAACTTACTTAACTTAAACTTTAATATATATATATAAGAATAAAGCAGATATTTTATGAAGTCTTCTATAGGTGAAAAAAGGTTTAGATGCTAAAAATAGGAAATTATGAGCTTAAAAAAATAAAGAGCAAATCTTGAATACATAGAAACAAGGTGGCTTTTTTAGCTTAGATGAAGTAACAAGTTAGTAATTCTTATTTTGTGTTATGCCTACATTAATAAGTGCAAAAATGAAAGTAAATAAGCTGTTCATTTTCATTGTGCTGTCAAAGTTGCCTGCTTGTGGGTGTAGTGGAAGCTGGTGTGTCCTCAGCCTTCTCAATGGCTAGCAAAAAACAGGGATACCTTGCTCTCACTACCACTTTGGTTGTGCAGAGGAAACTTCCAATGCAATCAACTCAGTTACAGTGAGGTGTTTGAACAGGGTTTCCTTTCCACATTAGATGCCCAAGATCAAAACAGGAACAAAACCACTAACTTGGACATGGTCTCATCACAGTTACAGCCAAATGTTGTAGGTGTTTCCATTTGAAAGCTTTTAAGACCTGCTTCTGTATGTGCATGGAAATGTCCTAAGCTGTGCCCAAGTCCTGAACTGTTCCAGAAGTTCACAGACCTCTTGGCCTATCAGAATCAAGCTATTAGGGTTCACCCAGAATTTTCTATGGCTGCAAGAAAAATATCACAAAAACATCACTTTCTTTTTACATCAGCTCTGAAGGATGGGTCTGGTGCCAGTCCTCCATTTGTTCAATTTTTCAATTAGGACCCTTGTCCCAGTAACCTTCTCAAGAAATCACTACCCCACCTGACAGCAAACACAATGTCCTATGTGGGATGTTCTCCACCCACTCTAGTTTTGTGGACTGCATTTACAGAGAGAGCAAAAGGTAGGAAACACTCTTTTCATGCCTATGTTAAGGTTGCTGAACATAGAGAGGAATGTGGCTTTGGATTCAAGGACCATATTTGTGTTTCCCACACTGTGGCTGAGAGCAGCTTAAACTCCACTTGTACAAGTCAGAAGAGTATTTGAACCCTACTCTGAAGCATCTATTGAAACATATAGTACAATGAAATTAGACAGAAATCATGCTCCATAGATGTCTTTCATAAAGGAAATTATAGAAACTAAAAACTACAACAGACAGAACTGCAGTGAGAAAGCACATTTCTACATTATGCCTTGAGCCACGATTTTCAGGAGATATGGGCATTTAATTTTCTGTGACAATGAAATACAGATAATCAAACCTTAGATTCACTGACTAGGAGAACTAGGAAAAAATTATTTGCTGCAAAAACTGACTTTTATAGCATTTGATGAAAAGTGGTTTATACAAAGAATGCAGAAAAACCCTTTTTTAGGCAAGTCCTCTCCTGAAACTTTTGCAAAGATGAAGACATATAACCTACATAGCTGTATGTCTAAACAACTTTTCATCATTAAATATTTAAATGAAACAGCTTTTGCTCATACTGCTGCTTAACGTGTGCGGATAACTACTCTTGTTTAACCTCAAAAGGCAGCTCAGCACCACACATCCACTCTCTCACTCTCCCCACAGTGGAACAGGGGAGAAAATCTGAAGGGTAAAAGTGAGAAAACTTGGGAGTTCAGATTAAGGCAGTTCAACAGTAAAGTAAAAGCTGTGCTCACAAACAAAGCAGAAGAAAGAATTAATATACTACTTTCCACCAACTGGCAAATGTTTAGCCATTGCCATGAAAGCAGGACTTGGGAAGGCAGATATGGCAAACCCAAACATCCTCCCTTACTCTTTCTTTCACTCAACTTTTAGTGCAGATTATGTTGTCATGGGTCATGACATTATGTATGGGACATCCTTTTGGTCAGCTGGGATCAGCTGTCCTTGCTGTGTCCCCCCCCAAATCATGATGCACCACCTACCTGCTCGGTGGCAGGACAGCGTGAGAAACAGAAAATACCTAGATGCTGTGCGAGCACTGTTGAGCAATAACTAAAAAGCCACTGTGTTATGAAGACTGTTTTGGGCACAAATACAAACCACAGCACAACAGAAGGAGCTGTGAAGAACATTAACTCTCTTCCAGCCCAAACCTGTACAACTTTTCAGAACAATAACTTCAAAAAGTAGTTATCTCATAGCAAGTGTTAGAATTAGCAGTAGCCAAGCTTTCTGTTCTTGAGATGCAGATAAGTGATGGAACAAACAGGCAAGTGAAACAAATCCAGAGTAAATTCACTACGTATTTAATTCTCATGTCCCTGTCTAGGACCTTAGAGCTATTTTCAAATTATACCAAAACATCTGCTGCTGCTCTTCTTCAAGAGGCCACTCCAGGTAGGTCTTTGTGTTCATGATCTTCCGCAGCTTGCAGAACCTCTTGGGAATGGCTTTGCTCTGGATGGGCTCCAGGAGGATGAGAATGGCCGCGTCGTTGTTCTCATCAAAGAGGCGGAAGTGCGAGAAGTCCAGCTCGTATTTGCACCACTCGCTCTGCACAAAGTGCTCGGACAGCACAAACAGCGTTTTGCGGCTCTTCTCAATGGAGTCGATGATGTTGTCCACGATCCACTTCCCCGGCACAAAGTCCCGCTTGTGCAGGCAGAGCCGGAAGGGAGGGCAGGCCTGCTCCAGCTCCTGCACCATGGTGTTCTCCACCCACTCGGAGTCGTTCTCGCTGTAGGAGACAAAAGCGTCGTAGCAGACGTCCTTCGGCGGGGCGCGCTTGGGCTTCCGCTTGGCTTGCAGCCACGCCCACGTCATCCGCAGGTACCACACCATGTGGTACTTGTAGCCGACGGCCACCAGCAGCAGGATGACCAGGAACACCAGGACGCAGATCAACGACACCACCAGGGACCTGTGGCACTCCATCAGGGACAGGTGCACAGCTCCAACCTGCACCCCTCTCACCGCCAGCGGAGAGTCGCACACGTACTTGTCCGGCCACCCCACCAGCACCTGGGCTAGCCTGGCCTCGTGGTGGACGAAGGAGAGGAACTCACAGGAGCAGATGAAGTTGTTGTCACTGGCATCCAGCAGCTCCATTCTCCCAAAGGACTCAAACTCCTCCTTGGAGAAACTGTTCAGCTTGTTTCTTCTGACAGACAAGGACACTATGTTTGGAATGGGTGCGGCGCCCGGCAGCGTCTTCAGCTGGTTTCTTGTGAGGTACAGCTCCTTCAGAGATGAGAGCTGCAGTCCAAACTCCTTCAGGTTGTTTCCACTGACATCCAACACTTCTAGCGATTGAGGAATACAGTGTGTTACTTTAGGAATTTGAGTGCTGGACAGGTTTAAATATTTCAGGTCTTTCGGCCATGTACACTCATCTGGAATCTCACCAAAGTTATTTTGGCTAATGTCTAAAACAATTAGGTTGCTTAGATGAGATAAACTTTTAGCTGTCATTTCTAAGTCACTCAGTGAATTCTGACTTAAATTTAAAGTTTGTAGTGATGGCCAAGCACCCTGACAGGCTGAATGTTCTAAACTCAGGTCTCCCAGCAAATTTGCACTAAGGTCAAGATATATTAATGACCGAAGATGTTGGGAAATTTTACATGGTACCAAAAAGACCTTGGTGTTTTGAACTGTGACTCTCCTAAAAAGAGATAGTAGACCTTCCACAGCCTGAAGATCTGTAAACAAATAAAATTCTTCTATAGATAATTTCTTTATTGTGAAGACTCTAAGTGTCTGTGATTTCTTTGCCTGAAATTCCATTTTCCACTGTCCAGTTCCCAAGAGTCTACAGTCTACCAGCTCCAGCTCCACTAACTTTGGCATGTCTTCTAAAATGCTGACAATCTCAGGCACAGTAGCATCTGTTAGTAAAGTCTGTCTAAAAGAAATTTTCTTTGCAAAAGATGAAGACATGATTCTCAATACTTGCATTTCTGCAGCACTACTGAATGCTATTCTTCTCACTTCCAGCCAAACGACAGAGTGCACAAGGTCCCTAACAATTTCTGAGAATGTATTAATACTTCTTATATTTATGATCATGTGATTTATCTCCTTAATTGATTTCAAACTTCCCTGCTCATACTGACTGAGGTTGCTACCATCAATCCACAACTTGTGCAGAAACTCAATGCCCTCAAAGTTCCCTTGTCTTATCACAGAGAACTGCGGGTTGCCCAGGTGGAGAGAGCTCAGGTTCCTCAGCCTAGAAAAGGGGGAGCTCTGCCCCAGGTCTCTGTAGGAATTGCCTTGAAGATGGAGGTGCTGGAGTGAAAAAAGGTGCCCAAACCACACAGGGGACAAGTGAGCCAAGCTGTTATTTGATAAGTCCAAGAGCTCCAGTTTTTCCAGGGACTGAAAGGAGTCCTCATCTATGGAGCTGATTTCATTGGACTGCAGCAGCAGGGCTCTCAGGTTCACAGCCTGCCTCAGGTCCTGGGACTGGATGTGCTTTATCCTGTTGTGAGCCAGGTTTAACACTGTGATTTTAGCCGTGAGCCCAGGGGGAATGAATTCCAAGCCCATGGAGGAGCAGTTGCAAAGCTGAGTGGCATCGCATGAAGGACAGGCCTGCTTCAGTGCTTGTTCCTTGGAGAGGCTTGCAGCTAGGACCATGTAGATGGCCAACACTTGCCAGGTGTGTGTAGTCATTTTATTGCCTAAAATATGAAACACAGTCAGAGCAAATATAAGATGCGTAGCTTGTCTTGGAGAACTACATTTTGGATAAATCTAAAATATAAGTTTTACTGTTCTGTCTTGTTGAAGGCACTGTTAAAATATTTGGTTTTAATACAGAGTTGAAACAGATTCATTTACTACTCTGATCCTCCTCCTGTTTAGTAAGTAGCCTTCATACTTCAATCTCACCTCATGTCTTTTTCTTCTGAATCTGTTGATATTATTTTGTAAATCCATTTTTTTTACCACAGGGAGTCTCCTGTACATGTTTTAAATCCTGGTTACATCAAGAGGTTAGCATCTTACAGTAGATAGTAGCATTCAGGTTTGATACTTACTTCAAGCATATGTCTAATCTCTATTCTGACAATAGGAAGAAAATAAATGCATTTGTTTCCGTCCATTTTTCATCTTATATGCCTTTTCCTACTCTGATTGTAAATGTCCACTGAGCAGGGAAACAAACACTTGCCTGGATGACTCTCATGTTGCCATCAGTCTGATACTTGCTAATGAAATTTAAGCTTGTAAAACTGACCATTGCTGGCTACTGTCTCAGCTCTTCCTTATTCTGCCACATCCTTCTCCTCTGCCAATGCCTTTTTCTGTTTTGGGAACCTGTGGCAGAGAGAAGATCAGGCCAAGCCACAAGGAAGAATCAGATCAGCTGACTGGACTAGATAGCTTTTTCCAGCCCCATAGCCTGTTTCTGGTCTTCTGGATTGAAATTATTCAAGAGAAGCCACACAGATGTGGATCCTGTGTCACTCCTCTTTCCTCTCACAGTTTTCATATGATGATTTGGCAGAGCTTTTTTTTTTTTTTTTTTTTTTTTTTTTTTAACAGAGCTTCCTGCACTATCCAGCTTGCCTTTACTCCCAACAGGACTTCTTAAGTTCCTCTATCCTTCTGAGGAGCTGTAAAAATAATTTTTGAAGCCTAAGAGAGATCTTTTCCCTTTAAAACCTTTACTGCATATTGAAATATAACCTTGTGACAAGGATCAAGGAGCATTTTTAAAATGTCATTTTCCCCAGCATGCCACAAAACCCACCTACCTTAGCCGGTATCTTACTGAGGGTGAAAAGAGTGAGAAATTCCCAAAGAGGCCAATCAATGAGTTCACAAAATCATTGTGGGTTCTCTGTCAGGTTAATCAGGTTAGATTGTCTCCTTGAGAACTGCTTTCTCCCTCAGTCATCCCACTGAGATTCTGTGCAGAAGATCTACTCTGAATTAATATTCTGATTTGTTTTACAGTAGCTGACCCACATATACAAGTTAATACAGAGAAGTTCCACCCTTCCAGCTGCATTATTTTTAGTCATAACTGCTTAAGATTGTCCAAAAGCAGTAAAATTGACTGAGATGGTTTGGGCATATGGGGAGGAGAGGAAAAATTATGGATAATTTTTTCAGTCATTCCATCTCTTCCCACCTGCAGGACTATAAACATTTTGACCCCTTGTGTTACTTTCCTTTTATCTCTGTCTGGCTCTGATGTAGAGCTTTGGATCTTGAAGGACAAGGTTCTATTGCCTGTTTTTAGATGCCCACAGCTGATCTGGTCACCTACCATGTCCTCCAAAGTCAATGGAGAGAAAGAACACCTTGTAGGAGCAACTAATATAGTGTGTCCTGAACACCCAGATTAAGATGTGGCAACTCCAAGAGAAATTATCCAATTGCCTTAAAATGGGGTATCACAGTTTAGATACCTAGATATTTGGTCTCATGAATCCCAGACAAAAAATTGTGGTCTGTAGTTAGACTCATCTGCTGTCCAGATGAGGTTCTTTTGCAGGGCCTTTTGGTCTCCCAAGAGTAACTGGATAATGCAGGGTGTAGGCTAAAGGAGTAAATCTAGGAGTAGCATGAGTTTAACTGGCAACAGATTTAGGTGGTATTTTTACAGTTGTCATCAAATACTTACTTTTAGAAAATGAAGCAACCAGGCAACCTGATCAGTCCAAAGCTGTCTATAGGCAGGTTATTTATAGGTGGAAAATTGGCAGCACACAAGGGAACTGGGCAGGTACTGCACAGGAAATACCAGCAGAGCCTAATGGCTCTCCACCTTACCAGCCTGAAACCAGCCAGGTATTGCAGGACTTAAGTGCATTTGGTGATTCAGGATGCTGACTTTCCAGTTTTTTTGCTTATCTGTAATGTGAACACACACTCAGAGGAATCCCACTCCCATCCTCATTCACTTTCAGCCATTCTCATCCCCTTCTGATTCCTGCCTAATGATTCTACTTGAGACCCTGATTTACAAGGTCATTTCAGGCCTCTGCACAGCCACTTAGACATACAGCCCCAGTCCATGATATCATTGCCCTATGAAGAAATCACTTCTCCCTGTTGTGCTGGGAATTAAAAAGCCACAGTAAAAAAATGAAACTGAAATGCAACTAAAAATACATAAACTTGCACAAATGCCCTTATACCATAAGGTGCTGTGATGAACCAGGCATTCAAAATGTTTCTGAGTTATGGAAAAAGGGTCCAAGCCATCAGACATGCTCATGCTTATTTTCCTTGGCCCACACGAGTGGAAGTATTTGAGGAAATACACATGTATTCTTAGACAAAACCATGACTGACAACAGAACGAGGTTCTATAAACGCTCACAAACAGGGAAGGTTAATGTAAGACCTAAAATAAAGCACCAATGGCCTGCTAATTGATTCTAGCTTGGGGAGCACTACCCGGCTACCTGTGGGCAGGTAAATTTGAGCAGTGCTTATGGAGCCTGCAGAGGGAGAGCCACTGGTTGGTGAAGAGGTCAAACCACAGGCAGACTGGGGAAGGCTGCTGCTCTCCACCTGGCAGTGTGTGGGTTATGCATGTCCTAGTTCTCAGCCCCAGCACTGCCCCCACAGCACGTATGCACAGCCACACATATGCACACACACGGCCATGCCTCTGCTTGCTTCCAGCACAGAAGATGTGCAGCAGGTCACAGTTAGGCAAGGAGGCACCTAGATGAGGATGTCTCGAGGCCATTGTTCAGTGAGCTCTTTCTGCTTGAATTCCTGAAACCAAGGCACCCCACCTTTACTCCCAGCCTTCCCTCGGCAGTTTGTATCAACACCCAGGGGAGACAGCGTACAAATAGGACAGACAGGACAAGGCAACCTCCCACGAGGAAATTGTGCAGAAATGGCACAGTCTGACCCAAATTGTCTCTTCCTCATTTGCTGCTTTCCTCTCTCCTGTTTCCCAGAGGACATTGGTCTCATCAGCATGTCACATCTCTCCAGGAGAACCTTCCTTTGCCTGCCATGCATCCCTGCCAGATGCCTGGGACTGCACCTTCCTGCTCTACTTTTGCTGGCAGCCAGAAATCCCTCTCCACCCCACACTCCTGCTCAGCAGCCCTGAGCACCCTGGATCCCCCTTGCAGAGGAGGATAGGTGGCAGAGATTAGGTTGCCTCTTCCAGGGCTCCCTGTTTGCTTCTTGCTCTGGCATTGGAGCTCCACTGTCTTTCCCTGCATGTCCAGCCTTCACCTACCTGAAAACTCACCTGTGTGCCGAAAATATTCCCAGAGATGCCACCGGCAGCTCCAGTGCCTGCATGCCAGTTAACACATGTTGTGTTTTGTCTCGGTCTTGCTGATCATTCTTTGCCCAGCTTCCTCTCACGCTGCTGTTCCGTTTCCACTTCACCTCTCAACCTTAACAATATAAGCAGGGGAATTCCCACCTGGATGATCTGATTGGCATAAGAGCAGTTACATTATCAGTCCTTTTAAACATGCCAACATACAAAAGTCTGGGTTTATGGTAAGAGTGTTCTGTGTGAAAACTAAGGCTTCTCCCACATGTCTCTTTGACCCTCTCTTTGTAATGACTGGCAAGATTTATTTCCCTTCTTACCTCTAGGCACACATTTCTCCTAATTTGTTTTATCAGTGCTCAGTGTTTGCTCTTGGATGATTCACTCATCAACTACCTGGAGCACAGCCTTGATTAAGCCATGAGCTATATTTTTCCAAGAGAGTTAACAGAAAGATTGCTTCCTAGCAGACTTGGTAGCCCTGGAGATAACATTGTAACAGGAAAACAGAACTGAAAGTGGTGTTTGCAGGCTGCACCTACAGAAGTTATCTCGTGTAGACATATGTACACATACACACAGGAGTGTGAATAGATACACATTTATAAAAGCACACACACACACATATATACATGAAGATGTATAAATATAGAAACAGAAAATATACATAAATTTTGTTATTTGTCAAATACTTAGCCAATATGCCAAGGTTTTAGTATTTCACCACAAAATAACTGCTTATCTAAAATTTAATCAAGATCAAGGCTTTCCTGTACTTAAACTCCAACAACACAAGCAACAGGGAGCATGAAAATGTTGAGTTAGAGAAACCACACCTCCCTTAATCCCCTCAGAGACAATTTCAGGTTCCTGTAAGAAATTCTAAAACACAAGAAATCCAAGCACTCAGTGTGGGACTGACTACCTGAATGTAAACATCTGTATCTACCTGCTTGTCTGGACTCCCTTTGTAATCAGTGGAGAGCAACATGGTAATTCTAGAAGATACCTCACACTGAAGTAGAGAGATGAACTGCCTCTTATCCCTGTGATTTTCTTCACTGACTACAAAGGAAGGTAAGTAGAGCTGTCAGACTTGCATGGCCCAGTGATTACATAAATATGCTCTGTAAAATAGAAGAGCAAAACTTAAAACTGAGCCAGTATGCAACACCATCAACCCCACACATGAGAAACACAGTCTGACATCCAGAAATAGAAGGCTTCAGCGATTTCTGCGGGTAGGTAGAAAGGAAAGTGGTGGTGATCATGAAGAGAAAAACAAACATTCCCAGGAAGAAATGGACACAGGGAAATATTGATTGAAGCCCATGGCATTTAATTTCATTTGAAAATTACAATGGCATTGTTAGAAACCAGATGGGGAGAGTGGTAACAGGAGTAAAAAGTACAGAAATACACTGCACTCAGTAAAATGTTCTTAGAAAAGTATATGGAGTCCAACATGGTTTCCAAATATTATGGTTGTTCCCAGGGATTTTTAAAGACCAGAGCATCAAATCACTGGAAAGGCTAAAACAGGCCTTTTCCAGTTGGTAAAATGACAATCTCTATATAAAACAAAGCCAGTTGCAGTAACAAAGAAGAATAAGAAAGAAAAGATTTTTAGCAGCAAGAAACAGTGGTATACTGCCTTTTGTGGAAATATGTTGAAATGGGGACTGCTGACTTTTATGACTTCAAGGCTCCTTTCAAGTTTTCCCAAAACACTTGCTGCTGCTGTTCACCAACAGGCCACTCCAGGTAGGTCTTTGTGTTCATGATCTTCCGCAGCTTGCAGAACCTCTTGGGAATGGCTTTGCTCTGGATGGGCTCCAGGAGGATGAGAATGGCCGCGTCGTTGTTCTCATCAAAGAGGCGGAAGTGCGAGAAGTCCAGCTCGTATTTGCACCACTCGCTCTGCACAAAGTGCTCGGACAGCACAAACAGCGTTTTGCGGCTCTTCTCAATGGAGTCGATGATGTTGTCCACGATCCACTTCCCCGGCACAAAGTCCCGCTTGTGCAGGCAGAGCCGGAAGGGAGGGCAGGCCTGCTCCAGCTCCTGCACCATGGTGTTCTCCACCCACTCGGAGTCGTTCTCGCTGTAGGAGACAAAAGCGTCGTAGCAGACGTCCTTCGGCGGGGCGCGCTTGGGCTTCCGCTTGGCTTGCAGCCACGCCCACGTCATCCGCAGGTACCACACCATGTGGTACTTGTAGCCGATGGCCACCAGCAGCAGGATGACCAGGAACAGCAGGACACAGATCAACGACACCACCAGGGACCTGTGGCACTCCATCAGGGACAGGTGCACAGCTCCAACCTGCACCCCTCTCACCGCCAGCGGAGAGTCGCACACGTACTTGTCCGGCCACCCCACCAGCACCTGGGCTAGCCTGGCCTCGTGGTGGACGAAGGAGAGGAACTCACAGGAGCAGATGAAGTTGTTGTCACTGGCATCCAGCAGCTCCATTCTCCCAAAGGACTCAAACTCCTCCTTGGAGAAACTGTTCAGCTTGTTTCTTCTGACGGACAAGGACACTAAGTTTGGAATGGGTGCGGCGCCCGGCAGCGTCTTCAGCTGGTTTCTTGTGAGGTACAGCTCCTTCAGAGATGAGAGCTGCAGTCCAAACTCCTTCAGGTTGTTTCCACTGACATCCAACACTTCTAGCGATTGAGGAATACAGTGTGTTACTTTAGGAATTTGAGTGCTGGACAGGTTTAAATATTTCAGGTCTTTCGGCCATGTACACTCATCTGGAATCTCAACAAAATTATTTTGGCTAATATCAAGATTATTCAATTTGGGTAGACGAGATATATAGTTTGCAGTCAGTTCCAGAGATTTTAGAGAATTCTGACTTAAATTTAAAGTTTGCAATGAAGGCCAGGAACCTTCACAGATTGTCTCATCTAAACGCTTATTTACAAGCAAATTATCATGAAAGTCCAGATACAGAAGTGATGAAAAATGTCTTGCTAGTTTGCATGGTACCATGAAAACATTAGAGCTTGAGATAGTGAGTCTTTTTAGTTGGATTATTTGCGACTCCATGCCTTCCAGGTCAAAAAACAAATGAAAATTCTGAATCACTGCTCTTATTATTGTTATGGTTTCAACAAAACTTTGCCCACTCCTTGCAATTACTTTAGTGTTCCATCTTCCCTTCCCCTCAAGCACACAATTGATTGCCTGTAACTCTTTTAAAGAGGTGATTTCCTTCAGTGACACTATTGCTCGGCTGATAGTTTGATCTGTGACATAAGCTTCTTTAAATGTAAGTTTTTGCATCCTAAAAGGACGTGTAGAATTCTGCACCAAGCCTTTTTTTAAAACTGGTAGTTTGATTTCTACCACTTCCAGCCAAGTGACAGAGTGCACAAGGTCCCTAACAATTTCTGAGAATATATTACTATTACTTAGGTTTATGATCATGTGATTTATCTCCTTAATTGATTTCAAACTTCCCTGCTCATACTGACTGAGGTTGCTACCATCAATCCACAACTTGTGCAGAAACTCAATGCCCTCAAAGTTCCCTTGTCTTATCACAGAGAACTGCGGGTTGCCCAGGTGGAGAGAGCTCAGGTTCCTCAGCCTAGAAAAGGGGGAGCTCTGCCCCAGGTCTCTGTAGGAATTGCCTTGAAGATGGAGGTGCTGGAGTGAAAAAAGGTGCCCAAACCACACAGGGGACAAGTGAGCCAAGCTGTTATTTGATAAGTCCAAGAGCTCCAGTTTTTCCAGGGACTGAAAGGAGTCCTCGTCTATGGAGCTGATTTCATTGGACTGCAGCAACAGGGCTCTCAGGTTCACAGCCTGCCTCAGGTCCTGGGATTGGATGTGCTTTATCCTGTTGTGGGTCAGGTTTAACACTGTGATTTTAGCCGTGAGCCCAGGGGGAATGAATTCCAAGCCCATGGAGGGGCAAGTGCAAAGGTGAGTGGCATCGCATGAAGGACAAGCCTGCTTCAGTGCTTGTTGCTCGGAGAGGCTTGCAGCTAAGACCATGTAGATGGCCAACACTTGCCAGGTGTGTGTAGTTCTTGATTTGTGGTCAGCTTGGATGAACATTTTGCTGGAGGAAACAGGAAAAAAGACATGGTAGGGTCATATTTTAATTTCAAACAGCAGCTGAAAACTCTTGAAATCCTGCACCACTTTTTTAATAATCTCAGATTAATTTTTTTTAAATGTTATCCTGTGGTGTCAGTCTTCCTCTTCTACTTGACCTTCTCAGACCTGCAACCACGGTGTGTTGCTCATCCCTGGGGTACAGCCATATCACTTGTCAAGGGCCATAAAGGACCATTCTTTGTATACTGCTTTTCTGTAGGCACATAGGCTATGGCTCTCACCTCTTTCATCTCTCACATTATGCTTCCTCTCAGCAAAGAAGCTACAGCAGGATGTTTCAGCTCCAAATAGGGGAAGATGGTTAGATCATCAATGATCTGAATGAGGGGAACGAGTGCACACTCAGTTTGCAGACCATACCAAGTTGGGTGGGAGTGTTTATCTGCTGTAGGGTAAGGAGGGTCTACAGAGGGATCTGGATTGGATGGATCCATGGCCTGAGGCCAATTGGATGACACTCAACAGAATGAAGTACCATGTGCTGCACTTGGGTCACAACAACCCCATGCAGCACTAAATGCTGTGGTCAGAGTGGCTGGAAAGCTGACCAGCAGAAAAGGATCTGGAGGCACTGGTCAACAGGCAGCTGAATATGATCCAGTATATGTCCCGGTGGCCAAGAAGGCCAATGGCATCCTGGCCTGTATCAGAAATAATGTGACTAACAGGACCAGGGCAGTGATTGTCCCCATGAACTCGGCACTAGTGAAGTCACACCTCAAATCCTGTGTTTAGTTCTGGTCCTCTCACCTCAAGAAGGACATTGAGGTACTGGAACCTGTGCAGAGCAGAGCAATGGAGCTGGGGAAGAGTCTAGACTGTAAGTCTTAAGAGAACCAGCTGTGGGAGCTATAGTTGTTTAGCCTGGAGAAAAGGGAGGCTCAGAGGGGACTTTATCATTCTCTACAACTGCCTGAAATGAGTCTGTAGTCAGTGGGGGTCAGTGTAGTGAGTGGGGGTCAGTCTCTCCTCCCAGGTAACAAGCAATAGGAAAAGAGGAAACAGCTTCAAGTTGCACCAAGGGAAGTTTAGACTGGATATTAGGAAAAAAATCACAGAAAGGGCAGTCAAGGACTGGCACAGACCACCCAGGGAAGTGGTGGAGTCACCATCCCTGGAGGTATTTAAAAGACATGCAGACATGGTGCTTTGGGACATAGTTTAGTAGTAGGCTTGGCAGTATTTGGTTAATGGTTTGACTTAAGGGCCTTTTTAAACCAAAATGATTCTGTGATTCTATGATTACAAACTCTCACAGGCCGTACAGTGTCAGCCTGCCCATTCTGTATGGCTACATGGCAGGCAGAAGCCCAAACAGAGCCTGCTCTCCCTCTCAGCCCTTCCAGTGGGCTGAGGTTTCCAACAGCACAAACTTTCCCAGAAGGGATCTGGTGGTCCCCTCCATGGAGTCTCACCAGCCTCAGGGCTTCTAAAAGCAGAGCTCTTGCCACACCCTTTTGCACACTGTGTAAGCAATTCACATTCTTTACTGGAAAGGCAGAACAACCTGATATGAAATGAAGGCTGTCAGACTTTTCTGTAAAACAATACCAGTAATGGATAAGATATAGATGTTACTGTCACCCTATAAACAGTGGATGTAATTAGAACAATACTGATTTTAATGGAAAGAAAGGCTGTGTTTCCTGCCGTAGGTGCCAAAAAACACTTCACCAAGTTTGAACACCAAGCAGTTCCAGTACTGCAGATGAACACTACCCGTAAACCCTGAATAAGCAGAGGTTAAGTACTTACCTTGTGTACTGCATGCTGTGCTTCAGTCTCCTTGTGTGCTGGTCAAGGCATCTGAACGGTCACTTCATACCTACAAGCACAACAAAAGCTGGAAATTTTTGGCAGGTCTGATGAGGTGATAGTCCCAAAGTGAGAAAATATTTCAGCCTCAAAATATTGTCCTCTTCAAACAAAACTTCATGTTCCCAGTTTCCCGGTGTCCTTTAACTAGGCAGCCAGTGAATCACACCAGTTTGCATCTCTTCTCCCTAGTGGTGGCCCCCCTGAGGAAACCATTGCTTCTGAAGAGCCCAGGATTGTCCAGCATGTATGTCTCACCCTTCAAACTCACTTTCAACCAATTCTACCATTGCCGTTGACTGGGGACACAAAAAATGAGAAGAGATTGTAGTTGAACTCTCTTATTTGAAAAATAAAATTTAGTGTCAGTCTCTTCTTTTTGTCAGTCAACTCCCATTGCTGGAAAGGTTGATGCAACCATTTTGCGCAAGTCATTCTTTCACAATCACTTCCTCCACTATTAAGGGCAGAAATAGTTCCCAGGCAGAACTGCATTCATCTCCCTGTATCTCTACTTTCAATACTTTTTTTGTCTGGTAGGCACTGGGGGTTGTTCACTGTGCTGAGAAACAGATCTCAGCTCAACCAACTTATGTAAGTCTGTAAAATATTATCAATATATAAAGTGATGCATGTATTATTAAGTGTTGGAGTCAAATTTTTTAGTCAAGGAGAGTACTATAGAAATACTCAACATCCTTTAATTTCTGAGAACACTACAGTCATATGTTGTCAACAGAAAATTAATAACAGGAATGATATTCTGTCCGAAGCACAAGACACAGTCTGAAGCAAAGTATCTCTCTGTAAACATCAAAGGCAGTTTTGAGAGAGGAGGTTTGATGGCATTCATTTTAACCTGACTGCAGTAATACATGGTTGGTCAAATAGACAAGCATGCTGTTTGCATAAAGGGGCAGGGAGTCATCCTACCAGCTCTGAAAGGCAAGTCCATTAAATTCAAATTCTAACATTCCTGTTGCAGTTACAATTTCTTTTCTGTGTTCAGAAATTGTCACCTTTTGCTGCCCTCTTGCACCAAGAAGTACCTGCCTGAGAGCAGACAGATGGACTGATTCCTGCCACCTTGTCAGAGGGCCCACAGCAGCCACCTTGTCAGAGGGCCCACAGCAGCATCTGTATGATCAAGGGTAGCAAAGCCCACAGAGAGCCCAAATGCACCTCATAGCAACCTTCAGTCCCACTGCACTGACATTAGCATTGCACATTAGGTTAAGAGAAAAAGAAATTGGAAGATGGAGATACCCTTGTATTTTCTGACTACTACAGAGGATAGCTGATAAGCATAACATTGTAAAATAGAGGCAAAGCTGTGGGGCAGAGAGGAGAAGGGAAATAGTCTTTTAGTGAAAGGATGTCATCAACTTCCCCAAAGCCACCTCTTCCCTCTAGCAGCTGAAATGGTTCTTGCTCTTCAATAGGGAAGACTTCAGTTTTCAAAATATTAACTCTGGGTTCAATGAGACATGTTACTGCATATTGTTGTCTTCAAACCTGCACCTCTCTGATACAGTAAAAAAATTAGTTAATTTGAGAAGTGTTTTGGAGAAGAAGAGCATGTACATAATTCAGTGTGAAATGGGCACTCTCTTCTATCTGTTACAGCTTCATCACCACACATTTGTGGAGAGTTGAGGTACGTACTAGCTGTTTTTTCAGAAGAAGCCACTTTCTCCTAACATCCAGGCTCAGCCAGCTCTCATCACAGATGGATCTACACTGGGTCAGGCTTCTGGCTTCTCTCAGAAAACGAAGTCACTGGTGTGACTATGCCACAGTTCACATACCAAGCAGTTCATTTCAGCAAGCTGCTTAAAGTGCCGAGAAATGTCAGGGTGATTGTCAAGGTTTATCACATTATCCAGACTCAGGAAGGTTTGAGGATGTGCAAAAATGCTCTCCACAAGCTGCTCCACACACACAGACAAGGTACCAGCCACCTGCCTCCCAGAGCATTAGCTTTCAAATTGAGGTGCAGCATGGCTCAAAACAACTTATTTTGAAATCAAAGACTGACTCTAAAGTAGGAGAAAGCTGCTGTCTTTTAAGATAAGAATACTGTTCAACTGCTTTTCCTCCAGAGTAACTGCATGTTTAGCATTGAACAAAGATGCTCCTTTTAGGTACTTTCTCTCCCCTTCCAAGTTTAAGCTATGATTAACCTTCCTCTTTAATACTGTTTAAAACAAGTCACATGCCTCCACCTATACTACGTTTTCCTAAGAGAAGCAGATGGTTCTGCAACAAAGCTGTGCCTTTGTAACTGCAGATGTTCCAAGCAGAGACACTGCATGAGCCTTTACCAGCGGTAGATAGGGATTAGATCGAAATGTGGTAATTATGTTTGAAGCTGTCTTGCTTTAAATGTTCCCGTTTATCCAACAGCGGCACAAGCAGTGCCCAAACTGGGCATGATGCACTCTTTAAGCACTTCCCGTTCCCAGTCTCACACGGAAGGATCCTGCATTCCCCCACCCCTCCCCCTTCCTCTCTTTCCTTCTCTACGTCAGTGTCCACATTGAGAGCTGCCTGTTGCTTTTCTGCTGAGAAAGGACAAGTGAGCAGTGAAAAAGGGACCTAACCCAGGTCCCAGATCCCTGCCTCAAAGGAAAAGCAGAAGCAGTAGAAAAGGGAGGGAGAATGAAACTATTGACCAGCCTGTGATGCAAGCAGAAAGCACACTTTCCAAATCTTTGTAAACAGCATGGAACTGCTTCCTCATACTTACCACTGGAAACCAGGATGTGCCAGTATGTCAGCTTGGCTGCAGCAGTGTCAGGCAGGCTGAACCTGGGATGCTCTTACCCTAAGTGCCCCCAGAAAACAATGGCAAGGAAAAGCCAAAAGTCAAATCTGTCCTTGCAGTCTTTGGAGCAGGAGGTATAATACTCATGTAATTGAAAGCAGAATGGCTTGGCATCCTTTCATGGTCCTGGGAATAGATTCTTTGTGTGCACTGCTGGTGCCTGTGCTTTAATCTGTCTTGCAGAGCTTCAGATATTCATCTTCAAGCTACAACAAAAAGGTACACGATAACAAAAAGTAAACCATTTTAACTTTGCTGTGTTCTGTATCAGACCTACCCTGCCAGCTGCTCAATCCTCTGGTTAGATCTTCAGACTGGAAGTTTAAACGCAAAGGACCCAATTACTTTTGTTTTTCTTCAGGGCAATCCTGCAGTTGTAGCAGAGCATGTTAATGATATAACTGGTTAGTCACTCAGCAGCTAGCCTACAGTGCTGCCTCTGCCAAGGAAGCAGAGTTGTGGATTTATTTTTGTCATATCCTTCCTGAAAGCTTTCAGTCAGAAAAACACAACATTGATTTTCTACCTTAACTGAGGAGCATCTTGCAGGGAAGTTTGCACACTAAGACACCAAAACTTATCTTAATGATATGGAAAGTTTCATTTTTCTAGAGTAGTTGTAACAGCATGACTCAACAAGAGAAGACATGTAATCTCTGCCAAAATATTTTGAGTGAGTTCTTGACTCCCAAGGAAACTGCTTCAACAGGAAACAGCCTACATGCAAGGCAAAGCTGGACAACAAAGTTCCTTTCTTACCTTGCCCTTTAGGTATAGTGAAAAAACTTGTTCCTTACAGGAATATTAGGATATACAGGAAACATATATTTTCCAGTAATACAGTGGAAAAAAGGCAAGTTTGACACCCTATTCTGAAGACCACTGTGACAAACACAGAAAATCCTGTTATCACCACACAGATTTGTTAATCCGAGATGAGAACTCTGAGAAAACTCACATGGTACTGGGAGCTCAGAGTTCAACCCAAATGTGCTTGGGCAGGTAGGCTCCCAGCTTGCTGCTGCTGGGGATCCATCCCCTAAAAACAAACATAATCTGGAAATCATATTTTCTGCAATTTGCATAATATTGATTGGTACAACATTATCAATGTACAAAGCTGGTTCTTAAGTTTTTTAGAGGTCTTCAGGAAATACTTCTATGTAGATTTCTCAAATACCACTCACACAGTGTTTTGAACTAACTTTTTTCTTTGCTCTACATCTATCTCACTCTTTTGTGTTGTTCAGTTTGCTTTGCTGTATCCTAGGCTGTTTGACTAAGAGGTCATCTAATATGGGCTGCCCAGAATGGTGTTTGGACACCTAAGCCATATTTCCAGTTTTAAAAGAAGAGGCGCCATTCCTGTTTCCAAACAAGGATTTTGGACAGAGCTGCAAACACTTACAGCTATGGGCTCCCAGCACAAGCTGCAATACCAGGGGGGCAGGGTTGGGAACAGAGAGGAGTGGGACCTCTTATGCTCGCTGTTTGGACAGCTTCTGCTTCATTTCATCTCACCAGGAGAGAAAATACCCTGTCACAGCCCAGCGGGTGCAAGCCATCACTGGCAGGCTGTCACGAGGAAGTTGGGGTTTAACATCCTGGCACCGGAATTTCCCATAAGGAGGAAAAAAGCTATGCTCAGCTCCAAGCAAGAGCTCCTCCAAGAAAGGCAGGGCAAAGGGACATGCATGTTGGTGCATTCCAGTGTGGGAAGGTCCAGCAAACCTAGTCTTGCCTCATTCAGAGGAATGCATGGACATATTTTGTGCTTACGCCTAACTCGTGCTAATAGGCTGAAAAAAATGTTTTCTTTTTCCTGTTTTGGGGGGGGGGGGGGATTTTGTTTCTTTGGGGTTTTTTTAATGGAAGGGAAACATACCTGGGAATGAGACCAAGTCATCGCAGAACCAGTTAGAATTTGTTTCCTGTATGGAGGTGGAAAGCACTTTGCTGGGATGCAGAGATACATATTTAACTGCTTGTTATACAATAGAAAAAAAATTGTGTTTAACAGTTGGGCAAGAATCTGAGCAGGAAATGAAGCAGATCATTATCATGTACCATAAAAAATATCAAGATTTTTGTATTTGTTCCAAAAAAGATAATGCCAGGATGTATTTTGCACAGGTAGTTCAGGCTTTGTATTCAGCTGCTGACTCCCCCTGTATCTGATACCATGAAATATTTTAGACATGACAGTGGATTTCAGAAAGAGAAAACTAGGCAATTCTAAATCTTTTTTTCTCAGCTATTCAAAACTTCAGAAGTTCTTTCTTCAGTGTATCTACTTTTCTGGATTTATAGCCTATCAGTATGCCACATTTCTTAAAAATACAAAATATCTAAGGTACTACTTCCTAGGGGTTTTTTCACTCACTGGAAAAACAACATGTTTTTTGAGTCTCTTGCAGGGATTGTTTCTATTGCCTTCTTTTGCAATTGTATAATTTTTAAACAAACTTTTTAGAAGCTTGACTTCAACCAAGTTGTAAACATGCATGAAAACATAATTTTTACTGAAAATGAAAAGCCTGATCATAAAAAGATGTCAGTAAGTATTTTACATGTGTGTGTGGTTTCTGATAGGGCCATCAGACCATCTTCAAATAATAAGTTAGTTCCAATATTGGACCATTCTCTGACTTTCTGAATTTGAACATGATTGAAAACAGACTGTCCAAGCTGATTTTCAAGCACACACTTAGCTATTTTAATCATTCCTTCTAAATTATCCTCAGATTGCATTTCTTGCTCTTCTGTAAGCTTTCTTGACTGTAACAGTACCAGCTTAGTAATGACAGATTCAGAAAAGACCATGTGCCTTGATCTTTTCTGAATCTGTCATTACTTGTGCCTGTGCTGCCAGATGCCTTTCTGTCTTTATTACAGTATCTACAGAAAGAAACACACGCCATACTAGATGATCAACCTCAAAACCAAGGCGTTTTCAACTGCTGTGAAATACCTATATTTACAAACTTTGAGCTGAATGTCTCTCTAACATCCCGAGTAAGTTATATGGATGTGCCAGGAAGAGCATGGCAGTACTGTGGCAATGCAAATGAGGGTTGTAGCAATGCCAAAAAGACTGTGTATATCTCAGTAAGTATGGAAAGCATGATAACTCATGCTTTCAAGTAAATTTCTCTGCATTTCACAGCTTTTGGACAGAAGGGTTGTCAAAGGAAGAAGAATCAGAGAAAATACAGGTAAAAAATCTGCAAATAACAACCAAATTCCATCTCCATAGCTCCACAGCTAGATCTCCATAGCTCTGAACTACAGGACCAGAATAAGCTGGTTGAGAGATAGCCATAAGGTAATAGAATTTGTCTACCTTACATCTGCTTTCCCATGGGAAAGAACGTCAAATTAGATGCACTCTCCTACCTTGTACCAATTCTGATTACAGTCCTTCAACACTTAACTCACTGTGAAGTTTGCACCTGTGGGCACAAGAAGATCTTTGTTTCTTTGGGTCTTATTATCCAATATCTGCCCAACAGACTGGCCACCTGGTTTGTTTTCAGCTTGTAACTTACACTAGTGTCAGCATAAATATTCTTTTCTATTTATAGAAATTATGTTACATTTACACTTCTTTCATGTGCTATTTTTATGACATCATTTAAAATTAATTTCCTGAATGTTCCATGATTAATAGTGTCAACAAATTTCTCTAAATTCTGTTCTTTGGACTACTTTATTTCTCTGGGGTTCATTCCTTGAACTCTTTGTTCCCAGCTCACATCTGGGACTGAAAGGCCAGGCAGAACATACTGAGATGTACAACCCTCTGTTGAGAGGCATCTTTCTTGGTGATCTCTCTGGTGCCTCCATGTTTGCCTCTGACAGTGTCCTCTCTGATATTTGCAAGGCCTTCCAGCTGAACAGAATTTTTCAAGAGTCACTAACAAAAATGCAATGAGTAATGGGAGAAGGGATGGATAAAGTAAAGGTTGGCTGGACTCTTCTCCCCTACTGTTCAGTGGTCTAAATTTTTCTGTAAAAAAGGTATTTCTCATACTTCTCATGATGAAGCACAGCCTGTGAATGAGTTTGGCTTGTTCCCTGTTTCTGCAGGTGGAAAAATCCTGCCTCCTAGCTGGGCAGCCTTCCCTTTTCAGGGGGAACTCAGCAAGGAGCTGGCAAGCTGGTTTTCTGGACAAGAAATCTGTGAGCTCATAACTTCTTACAGAGTAACAGGACAACATTGATACCAGAAACTCAGTCAGGGTGAGTCAGGTCTGCAACTGGATTAAGGGAGAAGGGAACATTTCCATCCGTTTTGGCTCCTCATGTCGAAACAGTCTGCCATCGAGAAGGAATTGCTTTGTGCTCCCCTCTGCTTTTTACTCCTTGCAGGAAGGCTTCAAATAAATGCCCCATCCCCCAGGAATGCCACCAATCATAAAATAATCCCTCTCCAATTGCTCTCCCTAACTCTGCTGGCACAATGACGACTGTACACTCTGCCAGAGTTAACAAGCAGGCACATTAATCCCCTCTCTTGCTAGAGAGTCTTTCCAGACCTGCCTCAGCTTTCTGTCAGTTACTGTGCATGAAGGCAGGTTTGTTCCAGGATGATTCCTTGCAGGCATATTTGCAGGAGAATGCCAAGTGTGCACCTAATCTGAAATGACTGAAGCCCTCGGAGGCATGGGACCAGCTGTGCCGTGTGCTGGCTCTTTCATTTGCAATTTTTCATTTGTGTGGTTTACTTTGGCTGCTCGTCTTTGGTAAACATTGTACAACACTGAAACCAGGAAATACCCAAAATAAATAAAGAAATGGAAGATGATTAATAGACCTTGCTTTGTCTTTCCAAGGATCTGCCTTACCCAGGCCAAATTCCTGCCATCCAAAGAGGAGTAAAACCTCCCTGGAAGCCTATCAGGAGTGAAGGACACCTCTAGCAGGGAAGGAAGGAAGGAAGGGATGGGGAAGCTGCTGGTCTCATGCAACCACAGTAGGACTGGCTCAGCAAGCCTTGGAAATCACATGCAGAACAAGAGCCTCACCCAGCTGCCCTGGAGGCGTGGGGAAGTGGGAAGCTTACCATGGTGCCTCAGAGCTGGTTTGTCCTAAAAAGCTTGCACTTCCCACTCCAGAGCTCAGCCAGGGTTTCTCCTTCCCCTCCAAACTTCGCTTTTTCCTATGACTCCTGGTGTGCAAGAAAACAACTTTGTAGATAAAGCCACACCTTAGCAGTACAGGTACTCAGCAATCAGATGAACTCTTAACACATTTTAAAGGGAAAATCAGACAGTGCATGTACTGAGGCACTGCAGGGCCTGCCCGGGAGTGGGGCATGCTTGTTCCCTGTCTTCCAGGGTGGAAAGTCAGAAGGGCAACAAGATCCTCTAATTCCCTGTCCCCACCAGTGGGGAAGCAGCTGAGAGCTGGGTCCCTACAATTGCATACATCCAATCTACCCTATAATTTGCAGGTAGCAGGACAAGACAGCTCCTGCACACAGAGGGACTGGCTTTGCCTGGCTCTGGGAAGCTGTAACCTTCTGTTCAAGAGGCCTATGGCAGTAGGAAATCACCAAGACAAGCTGTCGCCACTGCTCCTTTTCCTGCAAAAAAGCAGGACAATAAGAAAATTCAGGGAAGATACACCATGACTGCTCCAGTTCCATAGTAGAGAGAGGGATTTTTTTATGTGCTTCATAAACCTCTGTAAATGCTACTATAGCTGAGACACAGAACAAAAGGAGGTGCTTCTTCTGCACAAGCTTTGTGAAGGAGCCAAGTGATTAGGAACTGGATTAAGCCTTGCAGAAAATGTGGGCGAAGAAGATATGAGTGAGCACTTAACCGCAGGATACTGCCAGAGATGGATGACATTGTCAGAGCACCAGCTGTGCTGAGACATCCTGAGCATACTCAGAAGCAGACACAGAAATCCAACAGGAATTATGGTCCCCAAACTCCAGGGTGTCCAGATAACACTGTCAGTTAAATATGGGACATCCAAGAACTAATTGCTAAATGGTTTTGTGTCTTAAGAGGCAGCAGGATCTCAAATTTTGACCAAGTGTCTCTTTTGCTTGTGGTAGGACTGTTTTCTGATTCTTAAAGCTCTACACAAATGTCAATAACTGTGACTTGCTGATTCTTCTACAACCTATGCCTACCCACCAAAAGAGAGCTGACATTCTTTCCTTCTATTTTTGTTTCAGGAGATACATAAAGTCTAATGGGAAAGATGAAAATCAAGGGAAAAAAAAAAGCTACAAGCTTTTTGCATAATTTTTTGAGGTGACATTGACATTCAGCTTCATATATAGAGCTTCTAGAAACTCAACTCCGGGCATTTTTGATGGGGAATGCAGGGGAAGGGTACCATTACCAGATCCAGAGATTTCTCAAGTGTGCTTATATTTCCATCTCCACTGCCAAAAATACACTTTTCAATCAAGCTAAGTAAAAGGTTAGACTTTTTAAAAACAACCATTCACATAACACACAAACCAGGGAAACAAAAGAGAAGCCTATGTCCTGGGAAGGCAAGTTTCAGTAAGGTAAAAGGGGCCAAGAGTCCTGGCACACACAGCAGCATTCCCCTCCCCTGGCACAGAGTTTGGCTCTCAGAGCAGCAAGGCACCAGAGAGAGACAGACTGTGAAGCAGTGTGCAGTGTTTGTAGAAAGCAGAAGCAGCTGTTGTGCAGACAAACTAATCAAAGTCAGCATCTTGCACAAGGGCAAGCATTAGCTCAACTGTAACTCCACACAGTGTGGACTCCAAAAGGTTTATTCCAGCTTGTGACAAATGGCCTCCTCTGCCATCAAAATTAATTGTACAACTGGAAAACAGTTTTCAGAATAAATTGTACAGCTGAGGCTAGTTTTTGGAGTTTGCAGCAGCTGGCACACAGCATTTCCACCTGCTGCTAGGCAGTGCTGCAGTTCCCATGGGTTCAGTCATCTTACTCATCATACATACAATCTGTCTGAGAGACGGTGCTGCAGTGCAGAGCCTGCTTGTGCAAATCTGTGTTGGGCATGCTATGTCTGTCTTCTGCCTGTATTTTCTAGGAATGAATACAGATACTCATGAGTAAGCAGACTGATCTAAATAGCAGTAGATGCTGACACACTCAGACACTTAAGGAGACCTGGGAGGCTCCAGAAGCTTCCTACTCCTTCCTCTCAGGAAATGCCTCCTTACCAGGCTCTCTCTCAGATCCCAGACTTGCAGACTTCTCTTAATACCTGCAGCATGTTTGAGGCAACACTGGGTCCACAGCAGTAGTAATAAAAATAATAATAAAAAAAAACCCAACCAGAGCACTCATTAGGCATTATTCACTGCAGGAGTACAGGGGGGAATTTGAAATTGGCAAGTTCAGTCCCATTACTGTAAGGGTACATTCAGTAAGGATGTAAGGATACATTCAGTCTGTCATCTATTGGAACACATGGCTGTGTATGCCTGGCAAGTGCTTTAAAGTTGTTGTTTTGATCTTTGCTAAGATAAAACTGTAATATTTTGTAGGCATTTGAAAATGTTAGTTATTGGACTAGTTAAAAACCACTTTACCACTTGGAACTGATGCCATCTGTTTCCTATTTTTATTCATAGAAATCAATACTTAGTTTTTTGAGGACTTGTCTAACAAACTCTCTATATCAAATATGAGTGATGGTCTGCCCAAGACAGCTGAACTTCTGCTTGACAGGTTCACTGATGGGGCTGTTCAATTGATATATGACTATTCAGACAAGAGGAAGCAAGGAGAAGGACACAACAAAGGCCATGTCCTTTAACTCCTCCCTCAAATCAGCTCTGCAGAAAGAATAATACTTGGTTAGATTTCAGGTTTCTCTATTACAGGAAATGGCACATGAAGTTCTTGCAACCAAAATCAAACCTGCAGCTTACTGAGCATCAGTCATGTCAGCCATTCTGGAAGATGCATCCAGGCTTACATTTTACTAAGGAAACTAATAAAAAAATAAATATTTCATACTCACTTAAGGATTGTGAAGCATTTGTATAAGCCATTATTTGGTCCTCAACTAACTGTAATTTATTGGTACTTAAACGGAATTGTTATTAAAAACCTTTCAAGTAAATAGATTACTTTCTTAAAACAAATCCAAATAAACCCTCCACCACACATATGTAGTTCATCTATAAAAGGCACAAAGCTATCTCTCCTTAATGCTATTTTGAATTGAGGGCAATCACCAGTTGCACATTGCTGTAGGATATCAAATGGATCATGAAGTTCAGCTACTACAAAAGAAACTCATAATCTTGCCTGCAAACTTCACTCAGAAGGCAGAAGTACTTACATACAGGAAAGTATGTCACTGTGAGCTTAGCAGGCTGTCCACCCCCGGGCATTTCCATCAGGTCTTTGTGTCCCAGGTTTCTGCTTACAATCAGGAGCATCCCACCTTGCAAGCCACAGATGTCTCAGGCCAGGCCACGCCAAGCTGTGATGTTCCAGACTGCAATCAAAAGCAAAAGCAAACCCTGAAAGCTGGGAGGGGGAGACCAGCTGCACTTGGTGTGAGGTGTGAGTGGTGAAAGTGATAGCAAAGTGTCAGGAGAAAATTGCTCAATCACATCTGTGCTCACCAGACGGCTGGTGTGGGAAAATTGGACACCTGAACCTTGATTAGCAAAAATTAGCTGAACCTTGATTAAGCAAAGGACACCTCTAGTCTGATTTCTAGCAGTACATGCCAAGGACATACAGATGGGAAAAACTGAAACTTGGTATGCTAAGTCATTTGGCAAAAGCATGAACTGTACACAGTGCTAACAGGGAGAGCCTGAAATCAAACACAGTGAATGCCCCAAGTCCTTAGCCAACAGGAGGACTGGAAGGTGCCTAACTGAAGGCTAATAACCAAAGGAGGAAGACAATCTGGGATTAAGCAGAGGCTTTTACCAACAGAAGTAGGGCTGGCATCTCCTCTGGTTAACAGCTGCTTACTTGTCTGCAGAGGGACTGATCGACCCACAGGCAGCTCTGGAAAGAGCTGATCAATATAAAACTGCCTCTGAGCTCCAGAAGCCATTCACACCACAGACTGTGGCTTGTGTGGCTGAGAAGTGTGGGGGAAGTCAAGGAGAGAAAGGGCTTCCCACTCTGCTTTGGAAACAGGGCAGCAATGAAGTAATTTTCCATTCCCTCACAAGGGCCAGGCACCCCGTCCAGGACGTACCTGTGCCATCGTGAGATGGGCTGGAGGCAGAATGAGCCAGCCTGCCTGCAAGCAGCTGGAGGAACAATGCTGGACGCCTTTCATATCCCTTTCTCATATGAATGCAGCTGATAAGAGAGGAACAAGCTTCACTGTCTCACAGGTGTGAGGAGAGTGGTGGGAATGGTACAGCATTTCCTGACATTTCTGCAAGCTTCCCTTATCATCTTCAATATCTAGATTGCACTGTTCAGCATTTCCTACACCACACTGCAAATCACCTTTCATCTAACAAGGCTGTGTTCAGTGAATGAAGTGAAATATTTTTCTCACTAAATCAGAAGCAGCCGTGGTAGCAGGTTCTTGTAAGGCACTATGCACTGCTGCAGCACCCTGGCATTGCATGAGAAGGAGGTTATTTCCAATTTTGAAATAGCCTTGCACTTTACTGAATATTATTTCTAATACTGAAATAGCACCTGCTGATGCCCAGCCCAGGGAAGGCAGCCCACCTTCCATGTTGTAGTCCTGAGAGCTGGAGCAGGGTCCAGGCATAGGCTCCCTATGGATCTGTGCTAACAAAGACATGCGAAAGCATTAGCTTCATTCACAAACTGTACATTCAGTCAAAATTAAAACCAAATGGCTCCTAGCAAATGGAGCATTTTCCCAGAGTGGTTGGAGAAGAGGTCTAGCACAGCCTGTCAGCCCATGGGTACAGCAGTCATAACTCAGAGCATGGCAGGGACAGTCATGGGTACGATCTGTTGCCTTCTCAAAATCCCTGCAGAAGAGCTGAATTTACTGAACAGGATGGGCCCTTTTTGGTCACTCATGAGGTGACATTGTCCTTCCAAGAGACGCGAACACTTGTGCTCAGATGCAAGCCAAGCCTGGCTGCTAGCAATTTAGCTGACAGTGACTAATCATGCTAGATGAGAAGCTAGTCCACAACAGTCAGAGAAGTTCATCTGGCACTTCAGTTTGTACACTGGGCAGGTCCTGCATTCCAAGCCAGCATGGTCCCTGTGTGTGCAGGTTGCTGGCAGCCTCCATGAAATAAAATCTGCAGAGAGGCACAGGGGGCCATGTGGAATCACCCAGACCTCCACCACCTCTAAACAAGGCTGCTAAAAACCCAAATAGCCCAGGGAGTAATGTCCACATTCAACCAGGGGAAAACTCTTTCAGAGCAACCCCAGGGGCAGAAGAGGTTTGAGGGATTGTGCTGCTGTTTTTGCTGAAGAACTCAGTAGGAAATGAAGCAGAGCAAAAAAAGCGAGCTGTAGTGTGTGGTCTACAGTTCCAAAGGAGGTGTTTTTGTCAAGCTGGCACAGACAGATTTTGCAGAGAAACCCACTTGAGAAATGGAGGGAGGAACAGCAAGATTCAGTTTGCAGCAGGCCAAGAGTACCTGTGTCTACATATTAGTAATGAGCTGCAGAGGTGGGTGCAAGCCCCCAGGACCTCAGTTGCAAGACCACTTTGTAGGGCTGGGACAAAAAATCCTCTCCCATGCTCTGTCACTTGCTCACAATGGGGCAGAGTAGAGCTCACCCACTGTCTTCCACTCCTCCACACCTCAGCTTGCAGAGGAAGCATCACTGGGACTTGCCCAGCAAAGCCTCTTCCTGCGCAGGACTGGGCAACTGGCCCAAGCAATACCAGGGACCTCCTTCTCCTGCTGGGACACCAACCTCTGCCAGAAAGGCAGGGTGAGTGTTGCATTGAATAGGGACAGAGTAGGGCCAGGCAGCACAGCCGTCCTGGGGAGACAGTGAGCCTTCACTCCACCCAAGTGTGCTGCTGAAGAGGACGTGATAAACCCCGCCCTGAGCATTTTTCTCCATAGAAATAGTCAGAGAGCCTGAACAACAGGACGGAGCAATCAAAGGCAGAAGCAAAACACACCCATGGTGACAGGGTAGTGCCACTGTGCACATTTTCCAGTAACTGCTGAAAGCAAAGCAAGCATGTGAAAAGGGCAAAAACAGATAGAGGTGACTCAGTGACTAAGAAAAATAAACAATGGGTGTTTCACAAGAATGAAAGGGAAGAAAACAAATGCCATAAAGCAACACCCAACCTACTGTAAATATCAGTCAGGAGCTCACCTGATAGGACGGCTCTCCAGGAACCCGTGGTGCTGTGAAGGCCAGGAGTCACCAAGGCTTCTCCAGAGGCAGAAAGAAGTTGGGTGGTGGAGCTGCAGGCACTGCCAGCTCTAGTGTAGGTGGTGGAAACCTCCCTTGCTTCCTCCCCTTCGGCTCTCTTCAGAAGATTAAGTTAACAGCTCTCCAATGAGCTCATCTGCCTCCCAGCAGTCAGATCTCTCACCTGCCCTCACAGCCCTCCGGCTCATTTTGCCAGGGCCAGTCCTCCGAGCAGCTGGAACAGTCCTGCATGCCCAGCTCCAGCTGCAGGAGCTGTAGGACAGATCTGCCAATTGCCCCCATACCTGTGACAAACCCAGATGAGCAAACAATGACGGTGCTCCCCATGTGGGCCTGCCTTGGGGACAGCCCTGTCCCTGCATCTCTGAGCTCCGCACCTGCAGCTCGGCCTTGCCCATCTGCTGCTCCCATGGAGCTCAAACCAGGCTCCCATGCTGGACTGGTGGCAGCCATGCTGCTGGGCTCTCCAAATGCCTCCCTGCAAGAGCAAGCTCAGCCCTGTACCAGCCCCACCGAGCAGGATCCCAGCAGAGCACTGCCCCTCTCCTGCAGGGAAGCTGCATTGGATGCTCCCCTCCCTGCAGCTCTACAGCGCAACGCTGTGAGGGGCCTGCTGCGGCCCGGCAAGGCTGGGCCAGGAAAACACCTGCCACAGATTCTGGCTTTGTCCAGGTGCTGCCTCCCAGTACCAACAGACCCCCAGGGAATGTGCCAGAAATATTCTCTGGCTCCATAATGGAAACACTGGCCCAACCAGGCAGGCTTGGCCAATATAGCCTGTGAAAATCAAGGACAGTGATAATGTGGTATCCCTAGTTCTCAATACCCATATAAAAAGCCACAAACCTGCTGGGAGCAGAAAGCAGGGGTTGCTGTCACTTCTTCCCAGTTTTCTTGGGAAAACAGTGAATGCCCCGAGACTATGTAGTGCTCACATGGTGACATAAGTCAATACTGAATTCCTGGAACTGCACCCATGGGGATTATCCCCCACTCCATCATCAGCCCTACTAGTGAACTGTGCAAGCTACTGCACTTCTACACTGTTGGTTTTTTTTTTATTCCCTTTCCAATTTTAAGCATTTCTTTGGTTAACTAAGAACAACTTTTGCTGAAGTCTCTTAAAATGGTACCAGTTTCAGAGAGATCAGTGAGGCTCCCGGTGCTGCTACAGGCACAAGGCAAGAAGTTAGAAATTACTTTGCTCATGACAATGAAATGTCTTTAGAGCAGCTTCTCCAAATCACTCCAGCAGAACTATAATCACTTTGGTACCAAGCAATTATTTATTTCATCTTTCCCTTTACTGTAGGAGGAATGATTTTTAACTGAGCCCAAACCCACTTGCATTCAAGTGGATTGCTAATTAAGCTACAGATGTCTCCTGATGGCAGCAATTATTTCTAGTAACCTTAATGAGATTGTTACATTCCTTAGTTATTGTTATGAAAAGTTATATGAATAACTTTGCCTAATACTACACAGCTCCTGGGGGAATAACTTCTTGATCTGTTCTGGTTTGATTAAAGGGAATGATTTTTTTCTTTCTTAGAAATATTTCTCAAGCTCTTTGTAGCTCATTCCCCTTGTCTTTTCTTGGCACTTTTAAGAAGTCTGATCGAATTTTTCACACAGGTCTTCTTTTCCAAACATTTCTATCTGGTTTTGCTCTCCCTGAATTCTCCAGTGCCTTTACTTGGTTTATTGCATCATTTTTCCTCTCTTTTCCAGTGATTGACTCTGTTTAGAACATACGCTTTACTTACGACAGGGACTCAGTGCCTAACAGAACTCCACAGGGTTTGAGGTTGTTGTTAGCTTGTTGCAGATATAAGAAATCCATGTCCTTACACTAGAACTTGAGGAAAAGCCTCCCTTCAGTGCACAGAAAATAAGGATATCCTTGAAACATTGAATGGAATTAATAGAATAAACTAAGACAACTAAGCACAACTTTTCACATAATCTCCTCTCTCCTGTGCCTTTTTATCCAAAATCCATGCATGCTATACAACAAGCAATATTATCCAGGGAATAAAGAAGTTCATTCCATTTCAAACCAAAGGATCACCTTTTTTTTAAATCTGTATTTATTGGGTTTATACTCCCGCTCTATTCCTCCTGAAGTCTCTTACCATAGGCAAGAGTGCACAGAAAGCATGTCAGTGGTTATGACTACTTCTCATGGCTTAGTACCATTTTCAGGAGCATCAAAGTTCATAGGAACATTTGAACTTCCTTCAGAATCACAAGCAATTACGATTAAACTCGAGTCAAACAGATTCCTGCCCAGCACAACACATCATGGAAAGCAGCCATAGACCCCAGGTGCTAATTCCTGACCAAGCAATTAAAACACCACAGTTCAGAGAAGCATTCAGTGACGATTCCATTTTTCTGACATTGAAACCAAAGGAAGGCTTTGGAGAACCTTCCATATGAGCAATTAGAGCAGGTAAATGTAGGAGCTTTTGAGTTTCCCAACCAATCCCTGACCACCTTCTGAGCTAACCCAAACACTCATGAAAGCATAGTTGGCAGAGTAACTTTCAACAAAGCTTACTTTGCAGGAACTGCCAATTTACTGAAACAAACCTTTTGTGGAAATGCGCTGTTTTGGCTAAAATATTTCAAGCCCTGGGACGGCATTTCTGGATGAAACCAGCAAGATAAAGGAGCTGGTCTGATAGCTCAGCAATGTGGTGAGACTAGCAGGGCCAGAATTCAGGTCTGAGAGCTCAGATTACTGAGTAGCCTTGCATGCAGGCTGTGAACTATTTTGCAGTGCCTTTTCTGCTCTGTCTTTGAATAAAAAAAAAATAAACCAGCCTTGAGTTCTTGTCTTTCAGTTACTCTGTGAGCAAAAGGCAAGATGAAATTAGGTAGCAAAAAGTAAGGAACTTGCTCAAGCTCGCAGGATCCTCAAAATAGTGTCTGGACCCCGATGGTCTCCAGTGTGACCTCCCATGAGGAAAAGGATTGCCACCTCCAGTACAGCAGGTCACATGTGGCTTCATTCAGCCAGGCCATGAACATGAAGCAGAGATCTGTTCACCTGTTGAGGTACCTGTTCTCCTGCAGCATCACCCTCCAAGGGACATCATTCTTCCTCATGTTCAACCTCCCATGCAGCAATGCATGATCACGGCCACTTGCCATAATGCCTGTGGCCACCACAACACGAATTTGGTTCCGCCATCTCTATGGCTCTTCTTTAAGCAGTTGTACAAAACTGCTACTGGATCCACTTTCACTTCCTCTTCGGGCCTGACAAGTGCCCTTGTGCCAAGGACATCTCTGAACCTAAGGGATGTCTCCGCCTCCTTTTGATGTCCAGACACACTCTGCCATGCAGAGAAAAGGCTCTACAGCAAGGGTAAGCAGAGACATCTTGCATGATGGACTGAGTCCTGGCATGGGTGGAAGCACTTCCTCAGCTACTCAGTTTTAGTCTCCTAACATGAGCCAGCACAATATCCTTCTGTCTGGGAGAGTGGTGTGAACTCTGCTCTCAAAGAAACATTTCTTTCTGTTCAAGCTTTGGCATTTTAAACAAGTGCAGTTAAATGCACTGAAAATGCTACTGCAACATGAAGGCTAAAAATAACAACACAAAATGCCAGGAGTCACTCACAAGAAAAGTTCCTGGAAGAAATGCCCACTCACCCACACTGCACAAGCTTAACATCATCCAAGTGACAGCTTGCAATTTGAAGCCACAGATAAACAAGCCACAATTCAGCCTTTTTCCTACTGCCAGAAGTCTGCGCTCACTAACAACTGTATCCGCACTAGAATTGGCACCACTGGAAACTCTCTGATCTGCATCAACAGGTAGGTCCCCAGTTAGTATTTGGTACAGATGCAATTACTTATGAGTGTAAGTTTGTACCTACAACTGCTAAACCACTCCTAGTTTATACCACAGAATGTAAACTTCAGAAGAAACATGTGCGGTACAGGTTCATGGATGCTCTTAAGAACTAATACTGTCCTTAATGATGATAAAAAATTTGAATTTTAAATTTATAGCCTTCACCTGACAATAACAGCATCCTGAATATGCTGTGCTTTTTAAAATGCACTGAATGCTCAGACTTCAGTAAAAAAAATTTATTTTCAATATAAAAGTGCCAAAATATTCACCAACATTGTAATCTATTCAGCAACCAGCTTACTCTAGTAATCAAAATTGCAAGCATCTTTATTCACATTTTTAAATCAAATTCCTTTCACACATTTCCACAATAACCCGAGTCCCTCGAAAGTGGGAAATTTGCATTTCGATTGGCTGCTGTAGTCCATATGTCCAAGTTCATGTAGGCACGGAAAGGGTTAAACCTCGGATAGTATTCCTGCTTACACATAACTGCCTGGTTCTCCACGTGGGTTGAATGTTGAGTCGTGGCACTGACGGGGCAGCAGCTTTCATAGACATCACTCTGAGGTGCCCAGATGGAACCAAAAAGTCCAGACATAGGAGACAAGCTTCGGGTGCTTGAGAGGTAGGGCTGCAGAGCAAGATAAAACCAGCATGGGAAACTGCAACACAGACCATTTGCCAAAGAAAATCTGGAAATGCTAAGTACTAAATGGGAGAGAGGAAACAGCATTTATGCAGAAATTTAAGAAATCCACAGATTTCTTAAATTTCTGCATAAATGTCAGTAGAAATGTCAAGTAGAAAATTACAGAGGAGTTTACAAAGAAATATGGCTGCCAAAAATATTACAGCAGCATTAATGTGTGTGTGTGTGTGTGTGTGTGTATGTTTAAAGGCCCTCCACTGAATGAAATCACATGAGCTCTTCCCTGCACAGCACAAGATATTACTCTAAGAACAATATACTACTCAGTTCTGGTCAGACTGTTGAGGAAAATAGAGGAGAAATGGAAGACACACAAAGATCCCCACGCATACTTTGAGAGTTGAAATTAAAAGAGAAGGACGCCTAGAAATCACAAGAAAAGGGCTGAAGTATGTGTCAGTCCAGAAAGACTGTGCATGCTGGGAGCAGAAAGGGATATTCAGTGTGAAAAATGAGACTGTAATTGGGAGCTAGGGAATTTAGTTAGAAAATTTTGAAAGCTTATAAAGAACCTCCTGGAGGGCAAGATGTATTAGTCTGCAAGGAAGTCTCTCAGCGAAGGTCATGGAAGTCTTGGGACTTTTAAAATTGAATGAAACATTGAAATGTATTGTGGAGAAAAGCTCGCCAGGGAAATGAACTGAATTATCTAATGCATTTTCCAATCTTTACCTTCTGTGTTTCCTGGCATTCCTGAATAAAATATGAAATAAAATATATGTTTATTTTAGGAAAAAGTCTTCTACCAGTTTTGCCACCTTTTAACATAGAAGAATTTTCATTTTTACAGTTGAAAATATTTCTTGCTTTATTTAGTTAGTTTCGTTTAAAATAAACCTATAATAAATTTTAAAAAATCTAAAATAGAGGATTTTGAAATATGAGCAGAAGAGAGGATAGTTACAATTAAAGACCATCTTGAACTGAAGATACTACACTGCACTACAGGATGACATAAACATGGCTAGTCTGGAATATAAGAGGCCAAAGTCATGATTCTGAAGTCTGCACAAATCCAGCTTAAATCACTTGAATTTCCTACCAAAAAAAAAAAAACTGTCAAAGTCACTGAGAGCAGCTGTCCATTCAGCTCTTCAATTTTCAAATCTCTCTGGGTTTTTCTGTCTACACTTTTTGGGTTTTAGCCTCAGTTGGACACATTGATTTTGATAGAAAAAAGTCCTAGTAGACTACATAAACCCAAAATATTTTTCCATATGTAAGCTGATTATAGTCAATTTTCAGGCAAAAGGATCATCTCAAAATTTTGCAGATAAGGTCAGTAACATCCTTGACAAACAGCTGGGAAAAACCTGGGCTACCAATGCCAGCATTAAACACATACATCAGGCTACTTAGAAGATTCATGAAAAACATGCAAGCAAGAGGTACGGAAAGGACACAAATACACAAGGAAGGCTTTGTGGGAGCACGCAAAGGCAGCGCCTCACAGTGACAATACTCACTGTGGAGTTGACATAACTGGCAGGCTCCCAGGCAGGTGGCATGTTGGGAGGAGCATTCCAGGTGGAGGGACAGTTCTGGTCAATGAAGGCTGTGTTCTGCATTGCTGCAGTACCTGGGAAGCCACTAGGGTAGTTCATGTTCTCTGCAATTTATAAAATCAAGAAGACAAACTTAAACTTTTGCAATATAAAACACTATTAACATTTCTGTGGAGGAATGCTGAATCTTCTTGAGAGTGAGCCGGGCTGGGACTGACCTAATCCTTCAGTGACTCCATGCAGCGTCAGGGTAGCACAGCAGTGAAGTGTATCAATTTCTGTCAACAGGACTACCACTCTGTATTAGAGACCCACTAACAAATTGTTATCAAGAGGCCAGGATAAAGACTTGGCAGTCCCTCTACTGGAGAACAGAGTCTTTATTAGACAGAACGTGCATGGCAGAACCTCCCCAGGCCTCACCGCCAGCATGTCTCAGCTCTAAGCACCCAAGGGATCAGTGTGCTGCCTGGGATTCTGCAGTCTGACCTTTCATTAGTACTTAGGTAGGTAATGCTAAAGAATTCTAGATTGCTGCCAGTGTGCTTCCCAAGCCAAGAAACTCTAGCCTGGAAAGATAATTGGTCACAAGAGGCCTTGTATTTCACACACTGGAAGGCTGAAGCCTGCCAGAGGGGAAACAAAGAAGATTGTACAAAAAGATATGTGTAATACTGTAAGCACAAGCATTTCTCTCAATTCCCTCTGGAAGTCCTGCATACTGCCTTTTCAGGCTCTATACAAAGGCCAATCTTCTCATCCACCACATGCAGTCATTGTTTATTACTACAGAACACTCAGCTGGAAAACGTAAAGTTGAAAGCAATGAACACCCATGTATAGACCAGCTCAGCCTTTTGTTCTATAATAGGTGAGAGGAAAACAACCATGCTCTGTGATAATTAATAAGCTTTATTTCATCCTACCTTCTGGGAAAGCACCATATTCATTCATCTCTAGTGGACAATACATGTTGGAAAACTGGCTGTCACAAGCTGCATTCCAGTCAATGAAGCTGTCTCAAGGAAAAAAAAAATCTGCAGTCAGAAACAAATTGCAGAACTTCTGAAAATTACTTAGAAATACTTATTTATTGTAAAGCTCTTGGATGCAAAATGCCTGTAACTGATCATGAGGCTTTTCACATTCCACTTGTCAGTTTTGCCAGTATCTACTCTGCACCACTACACAATCACAGCAATATTTCTCACAGAGCTCTTTTTCCTCTGGGAAAATGAACAACTTGTAATAACGCTACAAGTTCAACTTTCTTCCTGTAAAAAGAAAATAACTGTACTTCTTCCCCACAATCATGGATTATGTGATTCGAGGTGGTAGAAGAAGACAATACATTTGAATGCTTGAGAATAGCAATTAAAACGGAGATTTCTATTTTCCCAACCAAATGTGCTAAAGTCCTGTTAAACAGTGCATTTTCTAAGCTACACATAGATTTCTAGGGGTTATACTTCTTTAACTAAAATAATTTCAGAATTTCAAGATTTTTTCAAAAGTGATTCCTAAAGACATGTCAGTAGTAAAATAGGCCCTGCTATGCAGCAAGTTTGCAGTAGTCTAACTCTGGATCCAGTTTGCACAAGGTAGGCATATAAAAGGATTTCAGAAGCTGCCCTACTTCAATTTTACTATTCAGCCAAGCAGCTATCTGAAGTTATCACTACTAAATATCAATACATAATGGCATGGATGTGCATGTATTTTTTGCATAAGAAGTCCAAGTTGAGATAGGTGTATGAAAGCAGTCACAGACTGGGTAAGGCTGGAAGGGACCACAGTGGGTCATATGGTCCAGCCTCCCTGCTCAAGCAAGGCCATCCCAGAGCTCATGGCACAGGATTGTGTCCAGAGGGTTCTTGAATATCTCCAGTGAGGGAGACTCCACAACCTCATCCATTCTGGTGTGTGGTCACTGCACAGTAAAGAAGTTCTTCCTCATGTTCAGGTGGAACTTCCTGTGCATCAGGTTCTGCCCACTGCTCTTGTCCTGTTGCTCAGCACCACTGAGCAGAGCCTGGCTCCATCCTCTTGGCACCCTCCCTGCAGATACTGACAGACACTGATGAGGTCCCCTCTCAGTTTCTCTTAAGGCTGAGCAGGCCCAGCTCCCTCAGCCTTTCCTTGTAAGAGAGATGCTCCAGACCTTTAAACAACTTTGTAGCTTTTTTCTGGATGTGCTCCGGGAGCTCCTGATCTCTGCTGCACTGACTGTGGAGTCCAGAACTGGACACCACTCCAGATGTGGCCTCACCAGGGCTGAGCAGAGGGGCAGGATCACCTCCCTTGCCCTGCTGGCATTGCTCTTCCTGATGCACCCCAGGGTACCACTGACCTTCCTGGCCACAAGGACACTGCTTGCTCAGGGACAGCTTGTTGTGCACCAGGACCCCCAGGTCCTTCTCCCATCATTTTGGATGACAGGATACAATTTGAAGAACTGGCCATATTTCACTGCTATGTGGTGGCAGAGTATTTCTGCTCTCTAGTTTGTGGCACATCTTTCACTACTAAAATTTACTGTGTGAGCAGTGTAAAATATAAGAGTTAATCAAGTTCATAGCTACAGGAAGATCAACCCAAATATAGACAGAGCTTGAAACATACCAACTTGTAATCCTAAACCACTTTTATAGTGGAATATCTGTCTTTTTAACAATGTCTGTTCCTGCCATTTAACACAAGTACACACTGCATAACACACCATGTGGCATACACAAGCTATTCATTTAGCAAGAGGGCAACAGATTTCAAAGCTAGGCCCTCTGCCTGCAAAACGGGTGAAAGCATTTAACAGCTTTCCAAAAGTATTTAATTAAACTTGAAAAAAGTTCTAGAATATCTATACATGAACAGGGACAGCAGTGAATTTGTATTAGTGAAATTAATCACAATGCACTCATGGAAGAACATTAACAACTAGAACTAAGACTGAAGTGGCAGAATGACTTTTATTTTAACAATCATCTGCCTTTACAAAAATGATGAGTAAAGTACAGTCCTCTGCATTAGAGAAGCCTGAACAAAGCATTATCTGTACTTTTTACACAAAACATAACTTGCCTGTTGTGGACAGAGGGGGTTTCTTGGATCATGCATGGTATATTACTCTCAAGGTTGTAGTTCAGACTGTTTGTCATGCAGACTGGCTGGGCAGGCCACAAGTCTCCTGTTGGGTAAAGACCTAAAAAAGGAAAGGGGAATGAAATATAGAGTAACAGGAAGGAGACTCCACAGATTCTGTCACACTGATACTTTATTCTCAGATCCCCAGTAAGGACTGTCTGCTAGAGAAAAAAAACCCGGAGTTACTAAGCAATTTTTTTTGTGATGAAGGCCTGTCTTTAAACACATCTCAAAATTTCTGTTTTTTAAAAAAGATATATGTAAGATTTGAACTGAGAAAGCAGAATTCAACAAAACAGGGCAAGAAATTCCTGCTGAGGGTCCTCAAGTGTTCAGCTGCCAGTGCCTAGATGGCACACTTCCACAGAGCAGGAGAAACAGCAGGGATGCAATCCCCACTGGCCTCCTTGTGCCCACCCCATAGTCACTAGTCACTAATCACCTCTGAAGTCCAAATACACAAATGCAGCAGGAACAGGGTCAGGTTTCTAACAGACTGGAGCTATTCCCAACCAGGCAATCTGTGAACTCATTAAATGCTGTATTTAGCCTCTAGCACAGATATTCATTGTGCTGCACTTCATGGACTGCATGCCCTGACTGCCCACAGATATTTGGTTCCTATCAACTCTATGAGAACTGGCAGCTGGAGAAAAGAAAAAATTCAAATTAGCAATTTCCATGAGACAATGCTTGTAAAGTTGGCTCTATCTCATTATTTCACATGATACACATCAATACTGCTACCATGGAAGAAGGTTTTTTATCAGCATTTATATCCTATCAGACAGGTTAAACCTACAGCAGAAGGGCAGGGAGTGCTGCTGCCCAAAGAACCACGTGTCTTGACCAGCTTTCAAACTCCACCTCACCATGCAGCATGATGCTTTTATAAATCCCACTCAAAAAGCTAATATTACTTCCCTCTGAGATACAAACAATGAAAACTCAAGAATTTTAACAGTGCTACACAACCTCACTCATTATTGCTGTCAAAGAGAGCAAGTCCCAACTGTGGATATTTAGAGGAAAAATGGTTATGGTTTGCTTTGGTGCCAAGCTTCACTTTAACACAGCAAGCAGTGCTCTTGATCTCCAAGCTGCATTGCTTCTGGACATTCAACTGTGCACAGCAAGAAGATGAAAAAAAGAAAGAAGACCTCGAACATGAGTTGAACGTTAAACGCTGTCTTGATGCAGAGAAGATGCAACAAAAATTATCAAGGTTATAAGCAAAAACTGTCAAGGTTTTAAGCCTTCATTTGCTAACTTTGCACCCAACCTGCTTAGAAGCAAGTCAAGTTCTAGTAAAGATGTGTCTATCAAGTTGGTGCATGTGCTATTAGCAACATCACTAAAACTGCTTGGCAAAGTGTGAGACAAACAGCTTCAGCTGTTAATACTGACCTTTATTTTTGTCAGGATCTGCAGCTATGTCAGTGAAACTGGGACATAAGGTTTCGGGATATTGGGGGATGCTGTTCATGTCTCTGCTGAATGAAAAGAAAATTTAATTTCTTAAATCTCATAATCCAAACTATTTCAAAGGAAATATACAGAGATGTAGAAAACATTCTAATGACCATCATGACTGCTATTGCTTTTCCACTGTCCTGATTTTTACTATTTCAGAATTACCACTGTGCAATTTTTACAAGTTTTTTCCAATTAAAAGCCAGCTACTCATCACACATGCAAAATGAATGAAATTAATACACCTTAATGAGCCCATTTTTATTATCCAGGTATCAACCTACTGCAAATTCAACAGCTGTTCTCTAAAACTGGAAAACAAGCTGTAGTTCATGAAAATCAGTAGGACCTCTTATAACTTTTGAACAACTTTCAGGTAAGTTTACTTTTACGTCCATGAAGACACACAGAGACACATGAGCGTGAATTTGGTATTTATCAAAGCCAACCCATCAAAGGAACAAGTCAAAATGAATAAAAGAAAACATTTTCAAGCACCAGAATCCCAAAGGAAAAGGACTGGAGTATTTCTCCTAGGGAAAAGAGAGAGTGGTCAATAAGAAGTGAAATGAGGATTCACAGCAATAAAACTTGTAGATGCTATCTCTACTACAGTAAAGAGAGAGAAAAAAATGTTGGGGAGGGAGGAATCAATTTTCATGCTGTAGATCCTAGGAGAACATTCCCATTAAAAAAATAGCATCAACTTGAAAGTCTTATTCCCACCTTAAAAAAAAAATACAACTAAGCAGTAATGGAAATGTAGTAAGTTACTAGGATCTGAAAGAAGTGAAAGTGGAAAACGAATTTCCATTTTTTTTCCCATTTGGAAGTTTGTATTGTGCTTATGCAGCATAATCAATTTTGCTTATATCTTTTCATCTACTGAAGAAGATTCTTCTTCCAACTAGTAAGTACAATCAGATGATCATAAAAAATTACAAGGTAACAGGTGCCAACAGGTATTATTTATCAAACTGAGACAAGACTTCAAGTTGGTGTTGTTTCTTTAATGCCTTACAGGTGTAGATTCAATTTTTTTACCTGGTATTGCAGATGTTATGAGACAGATTTAGAGTGATAGGAGTTTCAGATGGGAAATCATTTTGTGAAATATTCTCTCCTAAAGAAAAGAATGACTGTGAAAATCAAAGATCCTTAAAAAAGAAGTATGCACGGAATATACATTCATACAAACAGAATCATCAATGGTGTTAATCAAGTTTTCTCTCACACTGGATTATCACTAACTGCATCCATTTCAGGGCATGCTACCTAGGTCCATAGTCTTAACATGTGTTTTATGATTTAGAAGTGATTACCACAGTCTTGAAGGAGAGGTTCCTTTTTACTATCAAATTAAGTATAAATTTAGAATTACTTATTTTCTTTTTTTTAAGAGGCCTTATAATTTGAACAAACAGGAAAGTCATATACACATGATTTGTTATCTATTAGATCACAGGTTCAGACAGATCACACATTATCATTAAGAAATGTAAAATTTTATACATACACAAATACACATGAAGTTTCTGGATATTTTTAAATAATTCAAACCATCGTTTGCAGGTACCCAAAGCTGGGTTTGTGGGTGTCACTTCAGCACTTTAAAATTTACTTCTAGCGCCACATCACTCTGGATAATTATGGCAATGACTTTCAACTACTTCAGTGATATTCAGGTATTCAAGAATTGCAGTAATGAACCACAGCTCCTATTTCTCATACTAGTCAAGTGGCTCAGGTGTTCTGGCTATTTACATGTCAAATACACCTGTCCAAACCCAGCCTCCTCAGATCTGAACTGCTTTCACACATTCCACATTTGTGCATTACTTAAATAGTTTTAATGTTTAAAAAAAAAGAATAAATAATGTGATGAAACAAATTCGAAGGCAGAAATTGCTTTGGCTATTCTGAGTGACTCTCAGTTCTCCCATCCTTCCATGACAACTAACTGTGCATATTGCTCATTGAGGAGCCTAACAGTGATCTTCATCTTCATCTCTATGAAATGTGTGCACTTCCTGTCAACAGGAAGTTACATCCCTCCTTGTGTGTCTAAGAGGTGCTCTACAAAAGACAAGTCATGTTCCCCATGCTGTGGTAGGCCTTTCCATTCAGCAGGAAGGCTAAAACTCTGTGCACTACTGTGAAGAGGTGCTGTTTGCAAAACTTACTGGATGGAAGAAAATGCCTGGTAGTTATCATTGGCTTTTTATCTCCATCTGAACTGCTGGTACTGCTCCAGCTACCCCAGCTCCCACGACTTGCACGAACACTTCCTGACGAACTTCCACAATCTGAGCTTGAATCAGAACAAAACTTCTCCAAACACTTCGTTTTGGACCGCTGATAAAAGTTTTCTAAAGAAGTTGGGAAAAACAAAAAGAAAACCAATCAAAAAACAATGCAACATTTAAGAAAGTCTTGTCAGGGAAAAATAATCTGCATCATGAATTTACATGGATTCTCTGAACTTACTGATGAGAGAGGCAATAATATTTGCTGGTAGTTTCAGTAACTAAACCAGCTCCTAACACAAGGAGCTTCTGACCTACATGATATCCATGATATCATGAATGCAAGTGAGGATACAGTGCTGCTATAGGTCATAGGTTGAAAGAGGAAGTGCATACTGTCCTTTGAAATATATACTTAATACTTCAAACATGAAACATATCCTGGCTGTAGGAACATGCATAGGAGGAGCAATGACAAAATGTTGCAAGTAATGAATTCATAAGTGACAGATCCTCATTTCTTGTTATCTCATCAGAGATGCAAAGATCAATCCTATAGAAATTGGTAACTTTTGTCAGATCTCCTCTTCCCTGAAGTCAGGGAAAACAGATGATTAAAATCCTGATGGAAAGGCAGGAAGCAGGTACCCAAGCTTTATTTGAACACAAAACCAGACTACCAGTCTGTCTTTCCTTCACCAAGAACTGATGGATCATTGCTTCAGACTGATTCATTTTCTGGTTTGCACCATGAACCAGCCCCTTGGAGAAGCATGCAGAGCCCTTCAGAAGTGAGCAGCTATTATTTCGGGCACAGCATCATACCAGTCCTGTCATCTTCATGTCAGGGTTCAAAAGGGAGAAAAGCACAGGTCTCTCAAGTAAGGAATGCTCTACTGCCACAAAATTCACATTGTGTTTCTTTCCCCATTTTAAGACAATTAAGACTGCATACCTGTTTCTCCCTGTATGGACAAGCTCCCAGCTTTTTGGTCTGCTTTACAATTTTCCCCGTTATTCTGAGGACACCAGGCTCTTACTCCAATATTTGCTCTCAGATCCGGCCTTTCAAATTCACTGCACATATGTTTCAACTCACTCTGCTCAGGGACCCTAATAGAACCACACCCAAAAAAAAAAAACCATGTTTGAATTTTACATTTCATCTGCAGTTTTCTTTTCCAGGCATTAAACACTTCAGCTCATACAGCTATCAAGGCAAAGTGCAGGGGAAGCAGTAGGTTTGGGAGTCTTATTCCCCAACTTTACAGAAACCTAAAAAACCTTTCCCAAAATGCAATATCGTATCATATCATATCGTACTGCTTCTCAGGGGGAGAGGCAAAATGACATGTGCATATTGAACTCCATTCTCTAATGCACATGGCAGAAGGCAGTCAGATGTTGCAGTGATAAGCACAGTTTAGCAGTGTACAAAGAGCTAGATGCAAAGAAAAATGTGCCCTATGTTCATTTCACTGGCACAATTATAACTAGACTAAAATCACAATCTGGAGCAATCTTAACTTTTTGCTAGTAAAGGTGACATGAAATGTCTGCATTCAATATCATCATCAGAGAGTATTGAGGAAAAATGATTAAAAGTCAGCTGTCAAATTTCTACAGAAATGGAACAGTTTCATCTTAACTCAGAACGCAGCAACTGCTTAATTGGTTGAAGGAACAGACACTACACTTCAGTATTTCACTGCTTGTTTTTTATCCCTCCTATCTACAGAGGTGTGCATCCAGCAAAGATTTCCATATGTACTGACTTCCCACAAAATGAAGAGAAATTTGTGTACGATGAGTTATAACAGCCCTTTCAGATTTACAATCTCCTTTTAGAGTCCACTGACCTCAACAGAAGCACTCGCAATAAAAATTAAGTCTGTGCAGGCATTGTAGGATTGTGACCTTAATTCAAAGGGCTGGGGGAGGGGAAGGAGTAGGATTTTCTCCTCAGAAGTTTTTCTATTCTAAAAGCAGTTTGTAACTAGTATTTTTTAATAATCTGAACAACTTAAATTTAAAATATATTAAAAAATAATTAAAAGTAATTTACAACTGACTTTAAAATGCATTAACACAATTCTCAGGGGGATGAAAAAGTAACTTTCCACAGTGCTCACTCAATATTCTTTACAATCTAGTGCTGCTCTAGTTGTTTTAATCATTATAGCAAAAATGAAAGCCACTTTCTCATTTCTACACATTTCTCTCCCAAAGCTGGGAGAGGAGAGCATCCCCCCAGTTACTCAATATAGCACATGACTCTCCTGAAGGTGGAATAATTTCAACAATTTTATTTTCCTTTTTCAGCAAAGAGAATACATGACTAGAATGTCTCCAGACACTACACAAGGGGAAGGAAGCTAACCATCCAAACTTCAGAGACAGCACATTCCAGACTCTAACAGAGAGCTACCGCTGCTATGCAGAACGGGCTGCATCTATCTACATGTACATTTACACACGGAATATTTTAAAATGTTTTTGTTTTGATGGTGATATTTAGTAGTGCACATTCCTAAAAGTAAATGCTCAGGAGAGGATTAATATGTGTTTACTTAAATAGATAAAGCAGTCCTGTCTAATGTATTATGCAAAACCTGCAGAAACACTACAGCAACTCTGGGTTTCTTCATGATTTGGTGAGGCAATACATACCTTGTGGATATATTTACACTCTTCTTCTTATTTTTCCTAGATGTTCTATTTCTATTCCAATTCATATTTGGTACATTTCCTTCCTTTTTATCTTGAGGCTTCTTCTTTCTATATGCATCTTCTTGCTAAAGGCAAAAATACAAGCTGAGACATTATAAAATGAACTTAACTTAGTCAATGAACTCCATTGGATTTTTCTAGCTAAATTTCTCTGGACAAAATGGCCTGACCCAAATGCATAGTTACTTCATGATTTAGTGGCTTTCCACAGCACATCCTCTTTCCAGCACCATCAATTTAACTAGCCTTTCCAAGACTCTGTCCATCAAGACAGCAAGAGATGATGAGAGAGAAATTTCTGAATTCCCAAATTTAGCATTTTCCCTTTCACAGCATCTAGCTCTGACTTTCAGGGAAATAAAAAAAATTGAAAGGAGAAAAAGTAAAGCAGTCAATAAAATTCCCAATGTGCTAAAAACAAAAAACATCTGCCAGATTTATGATCAGCTGGTGTGCAAGTTCAGCAACAATAAATCCTCCCTTTCCTCAGCAACTGGGGGCAGTGGGGGAAGGCATTCATTTGAATTACAGCTGAGGAAATTACGGAGTAAGTTACCAGCAAATACTAGTCATTTCAAGAAATGCAAGAAACAAACTGAGCACCATCAGCCACATGGGCAAAGAAGTTTGTAACAACAATTCCCAAAATAAGATAAGACTGTGTCTTTTCTCACATATTCCCCAAGAAATGTATGCAATTCTTCCTTACACATTTTGCCATGGGATTTATATCCAGTAGACAGAATACAAACACAATCCAGATTCTCAGGTATACTAACTGCCTAATGAAGTTCTTCTAGTGTTTTATGCTGCCTGCAACAAAGGTACAGTCTGATGTGTTTATCATACTCAGAAACCAGGGGTGAAGAATGATCCTTCTCAGCAACTGCACAATCTGCTAAAGGGCTTCTGCCTGCTGTACTCCCAAATGCAAGTTTCTGATGCAAAGCCCTGGGTTTAGAGATCAGGTCTGCAAGTGAAGGCCCATATGCCCACCTCCCCTGCAGAGAATGTTCCCACATCATTGTGTGGCTGACAGCTGGCATTAGATTCCAGTATGCTTGTGCCTGCCCTAACAGTAACAATCTTTGGCTGTGATATTGCTAGTTTGATTTTTACCCAAACTGTTCACCATTCTATAAAGCAGCATTAATACACAATGGATGTGGGACAGCACATCTGCACTCTTCCTCATTCATGTGATTTACAGCATTTCAGATCTGTGACTCTACAAAGTAGTCCCTACATATACATACATACCTGTATGTGTATATATATGTACATAAACTATAAAAATATCATTTCGAATTTGAAAAGGAGAAAGAACACAATACAAACCTCAGAAGAAGTAATCTCCTCTTTTGCACAGCATGGAGTCTCTTCCTTAGGTCCCTTACTAATCTTTTTCTCTGTGGAAGGCTTTAGGTTGATCTGCTTTTTTGAAGTCTCGCAGTTTTCTGTTTCATTCCTGAGAGGCACTTGCTGGCTATTCCCTACAATTAAACAATAATAACTGTTTGCATGGGAAGAGAAGGGGCTCTCAGTCATAACCACATACCTTTCTTAAAAAACAGACTTGTGTTGCTTTCCAAAACAGGAGACTATTGTCTAGGCTGATGATACTGGAAAATTTTAAAACCAAAAGCTAATGCAGTGTAAAACTTCTTACAGCAGTTGCAAAAAGTAGCTTTGTGCTGGTTCATGGTCATGAGCACACCACTCCCAGTGCATGCATAGATTACACAAGTCCTGCTCATCTCATCTGAATTTGAGCTACCTGGGGCTCAGCCATGGGTCTGTAAGGTAGAATTTGAAGCTGGAGAACACTGGGTTAAAAAACAAAGAGAAAAAAACCCTGCAAGCTGAGAGGGGAGAAAGGACAGCCTTTACTGGGTGCTTGACACCTCTGAAGTGTCCTCTGCATTCACTATGAAGACAAATCCTTTCTTTAGCATGGGTTCCACACTAAAAGTTCTTTTACTTGAGAAGCTTGTGAGGAAGAAGAATTATTTTGATCTAAAAGTCCAACAGATGAAAGCCTCAAGAGGAAGTCTGCCTCAACAACTAGCCCAGCTGAGTCACATTCCTCTGCCTGGGCCAGGACAGGACAGAATTAACTTTGCCTCTGATCAGTTCCAGGTATCTCAGAGACCTGCACTACATCCCCAGTGATCTGCTACCGAGGCTCTCAGCTGCTCTGTGTGAGAAATGTCATCACTTACTGAACTGAGCTGGCCTTCTCAACTGGGAATAGCACACCCAAACATTTTTACAGTTTCCTGCCAACCAACTACAACATCCCAGCTCTGAGTCAGATACCAGCTCCCCTCTGGAGCAGGCAGCCATGAGGACTGCAAAAGGAGTACATGTGAATGAAACACTAGGCAAGGGAGACTGCCAGAGCTCTAAAGAATGCTCTGTTGCTCTCCAGCATACAAACTTGTGAGTACCCAAGGTCCTGAACTCCCTGTTTGCACAAAATCAGGTCTGTAACTATAATCAAGGTACAAACACTGCAACATAGTATTTCTTAGACTTAAAATATCCTACTAAATGTCTTGAAACACAGAAATATCACATGCCTGATAGTACAGAGAGCCACAACTGCTAATAGACAACAAGAGAGATTATCTTTAGTGCTTTACTACTGAATATATTGAATGATCTCCTAATTCAGAGGAAAGAATAAGCAACAGTGCATTTTAGGACCATATGAAGAATCGCAAAATACCTTGTAAGAATGAGTGAAAATATCTTGCCTTTACCTGAGACTGCACACTTATACCCGCTATAGCTCACAGGTAATAACACAAGAAGCAACGAGCCCATGGTAGCAACTACACAAGACAGCAGGGCCTGAAATCCCTCTCTGATGGCTCACTCCCTAAATAAACTGCCACAGCTACAGCAAATGCCAGTTTTCACCATTCAATTACTTTGCCAAGTGCCTCAGTAAAGCCAAGCTTCCAGATGATACATTCTCCTATCCTGCTTTTGATTTCTCCCAGGTGTTCTTCTGCTGTTCTTAAAATTTTGAATTGTGAAGCTAAGAGGTAAGACTTCCCAGGCAGCCTAGCCCCACAATTTCAAAAAAAGAAAAACAAGGTAAAAAATACAGCTATGCGATTACTATGGAAAACACTGATTTGCACATTCTAACACAATAAAAGTTCACATTATCCTGATGTCATGTTTTTCTTATTTTGGGTGGTTTTATCTGTGGAGTTCTGAATATCTGCTTCTGAATGTGCTTGCTTGGTGATTCAACCACCATATTTTCAGTGGACCTGAAAATAGCAAACCGGGATCCTTCTAAATATCTGACAAGGGCAATTTGTGCCTTATAAGCAGATCTAGGACATCAATTATTTTAGCAGTTAAAATGCTACGGCAACAAGCTTGAAATTTGTAAACCAAGCAAATTTATGATTTATAAAACAACTTTAAAAGTAAGCTGCTTCCTCAGGAATGTAAACAGACAAATCACAGTGAACACATAAGAAACACCACATTCCCTTGTCCTACACAAAAGACAAAATCCTGATCACAGTGAGCTCATCAGAAGATTTCACTTAGTAATTTAGACTGATAAAATTTGAGAAAAACTTACCACTAATTTTCCTAATTTCTTGCAGTTCTGGCTGTTGTTGAGGTGAATTTCTGGACAAGTGACTTTCAGGTAGCTTCTTGGACATCTTCACAGAACAGAACTCCTGTTCTTTGAGCTCAGCTAGATTTTCTGAAGTTTTAAGGTTAGTTTCCTTAGGAAACATACATGTTTGAAGATCTTCCTTCAGATCACATTCTGAAGAAGTATTTTTAATGAGAACTGTATTTTTCAGTGTACTTTCTTCTTTACCCAGAAAGTCTTCTGGAAGAGTTAAATTCTTGTTAACGTTTATGCCATTTGCATATTTCAGAGTTACCCAGTTCTCACTGACAACATCAGTGCAAATGTCCTCTTTTGGTGCTGAGGTTTGGTTCTCTGCAATCTGATTCTGTTTCTCATCAGCAGCTGCAATGGCACTGCCAGCTGCTGTGTTTGGTTTCTGCTTACTGTAGTAAACTGAACATTTGTGTTTCTTCTGAGAGTGGCTGTAGGTCGCAGGACTTCTCTTTGCTGCACTCTGACTTCGGCTGGAAGAAGTGCCTACAGACAGGAAGCCCTTCCCTTTACCTTTATCTGAGGAACTGTAGGAATCCATAAATGTCTTGCAGCTTCCCCTGGAGGGAAAAAAAAAAAGGGGGGGATTTGTTTTTCTTTCCAAAGCCATCATGAATTGTTTTATGAGATATTGTTGTAAGAAAAGAAAGGGAGGCATATTCACAAGCCATGAAATTGCTTTAGGTCTTTCATTTACCATACCAGCTAAGCACATTCTGATTTCAGTGAGAATTGAGCAACACTAACTATTTGCTCAGACTTCCAACACACTTACATGCTTCAGTGAATAAGTGCCTGACTGACCACTCAAGAGGGTCAGATTGAGAGCCATCAGTGTGTTTTCCATTCTTTCCATGGCTGCCACACCTGGTTTATCCTTTATTTTCATCACACAGTTTTTACCTTATGTATTACTGGCAATATTCAAGATTAATAAACCCCTGAGTTCTTCCATTCCTCCTGGTTTGAGGTGGAAATTCTCTAAAAAAGGCTGCTTGGAACACTTTAAACTAGCACACAGTAATATCAGCAAGAATCAGACAGAAAACACCACTCCACAATAAACAGGGTAGAAAAGAAGAAAAAAAAGAAGTATTTTTACTTGTAGGAATCAGAGCTGATTACGTCGACAGAGTTGCTGTTCTGCTGTGGTGAAGTATTAGGATTTGGCCTCTGTCTTGATTTCATGAACTCTGCTAGAATATACTGGGCTTGCTGGAAGGCTATCAGAATCACTCCAAGCAGGGACAAACTGCCAAAGAAAACAATAGATACTGGTGTCTACAACTTTCAGGAATACTCAGTAAAAGAGTTAAAAAGATACACTTCTCAAATATTTTTTCAGTAAATTCTAAGTAAAAAGACAGACAGTAAACTCAAAATACAGCCTTAAAAATGATAGTTGTAATAGTATTTTCTTTTCTTTTTTTTTCCTTATAGGCCTTACTAATTATTAGCTCAATAAAATATCTCAGTCATGAACTTTAAAAGAAAAAAAAATAGAACAAAGAAAAAGTTAATTCTAAAAGAGATAATCCTTGAAGGTAATTTAGAAGTAACTGTGTTGTAGTCTTATATCATAGACATCATATCATAATATAACCTATGAGTCCACTGTTCATTTATGATAGTCATCATCATTATTTTGATATTTATTAAATACTGTCTCTTTTCCTAGAGAAAATGCTGGCATAAAATGAGCTACAAATGCCATCATACTTCTGAACTAAAAATGTAGATGCAAAATATCCTCTCTCTCCATGGTGTATTAATTATATCAAACATATATGGATCAAAACAAAAATCTTTCTAAATCATCAAACCACCTTCTCAATCATGCAGTGTAAATTTTGTTAGCAGGAAAACAGAATGAAAAATTCCTGGTTTTTCAGATCCCTGTAGTCTTCTTGTTGCATCTAGAAGCTGGCAAAGTGGTCACTGCTGTTACTTCGTTTGTGTTCTGACTGTTTCCAGTTCCAAACCATGCAAGCAGCAGCACAGTGTGCAGGGGGATCTCAGTTAGGGATGCATCAGCACATGTGTGCTATCACCACAACATTCACACGCACTGCATCTTGCAGGAGCTCTGGGGTGCTGTGAGGAAAGCCTTACCTTACAAAGAGGACAGTGAGCCTCCAGAAAGACTCTTCCCAGCTGGGTCCTGGCACCACATCCGCACACAGTGGTAACAGATGGTGAGGGAGAGTCACGTTGAGCGTGAAGTGGAACTCCAGATCAGCAGCAGTCACCAGTGTGAGCTCACGAATTACCCACGAAGATGTGAAGTCAGGAGTGAATCTGTCAGGAAAACCAGAGGTGGTGTTACTTTTTCATTGTTGGGCTGAATTTTACTTTCTGAAGTCACACTGATAACAAAAATATAAATAATATGATGACGACAAGAACAACAACAATAATAAATAAGAAAACAAATTTAATAATATTTACCAATAATTTAATAGTATTCTTAAAATTACTAAAATATAGTCTCATTATTAATATTAATTATTAATTTATTCATCTAATAATAACCGTTGAGATATATTACATAATATGATTTAATAATATTTTTTAAAGCACAGTTAAATTAAGGGTCCACTATCTGCTTAAACTGTGCAGGTGGCATTAGGTCATCTTAAATTGGCACAATTTGTGGGTTTATTGTGACTCTTCACAATACTCTTATTACTGTGACACGTTTTCCTTTTATCAAGGAAATACACATCATCAACTCAGGTTAAATCAACAAAGCACAGCTGTCCAGCATACAGCCAGCATGATTTCAGAAAGGGGCAGGTACTAGGGTGTAAAGCTGGGAAGATACAAAAAGAAGAAACATCAGATTTGTCTCTTCTTCTACTTCCCTGACCCATCTCAGGGTTTCTTCCCTGACCCATCTCAGAATTCTACTTGATTGCTAGAATGTATAACTTGCCTTTCCAATCAGTAGAAGTGAAATCTGTTGTATGGGAAACCACAATTACTTTACTACAGTAACATTAACTTTACTTTTGCTTAAGTCACAGTAGTATCTTTCACTCAAGGATAGTTTAAAAAGAATCAGTTTTAGACTATGTGCAATGTTGGGAAAACATGACTAGATTGTGGTCAGGCTACTTGGAACAAGCTTAGAGAATAACAATCAAATAAAAAATTGTGGCAACTTTTTTGTTTTAATTTATTACTTCATAATGCACTGATAAAAGCATGTATGCTGCTTTTTAAAAAGAATGGGTCATATAAAGAACCAGCATTATATAATCCGTTTGTTAGTGTTCTCCTGAGGGAAATTCTTACTAAATTTCTATTCAAAATTTTGTGTGTGGTATGCCATTGGAGTGTCTGTTTCTGAAATTAATTATTTCAAATTTCCACTTCAGTTATTTTGTCAACAAATTTGTCAGTGCTTACACAATGCTGATTTCTCGTGATGAGTTTTGAGCTAGGAAAAATCCCCGACAGTCTAACACTTCAAATCCATATCCTTGGCAACTGTAACCATTGATTTTCATTGATGAAATTGTTATAGGAAGAGGCCCAATATTCTCTACTTTGAAGTTCTTCGTAATGGATAGAATTTGCTTGCTGTCTTTCAGTTCTTAAAGGAAAAAAGAGAGCAATTAGTTTACAGTGCATGAAATTATTTTCTTACATTCATAAATAAATTGCTATTTTTACTTACAATTGAATTTAAAAAAACCCATAAGTGACCAAGATCTAATACAGACTATTCTGCAGTAGTGTATTTCTAAAACTTTTAACGATTTTCAGCCAGAGTTTTGACAAAACAGAATCTACACTTCTCATGGCCAAGCTCTTCAGCTTTTAGCATTCTGTGTCTGTAACATTAATGTTCTGTATGAGTTCCAGTGCAGAGCAAAGCAGGCAGCTGCACAACCAGAGACCTGTGTCTCCTTACTCACGTCGTCTGCAGTCCATTAGTGTTGCTTCTGGCACCTTAAATCGAAGGGATCCTCCTGCACCTGGGAGTCTTCCCCCTACTTTAAGCAATTCTTTGGCTCCAAAGCCTTCTACATTGACCACATCCAGAACAGTTAAGTTGTTTCTGCCATAAAATAAAAATCAAGCAGTCAGCCACTAAAGCACAAATTAAGTTTGCAAAATCATGGCTTTGCTCTCTAGGTGCCAAACCAAGATAATAGTGTTTCAGAACAGAATCAGCGGCAAAATCTAAACAGGTTTCCCCTAAACAGAGACAGGATCACTCCAGAATCAGCCACTAGTGAATTTCCCACAGTGAAGGACCAAGTTTAGTGACCACTGCCACTAGATAACAACTGTGCCACCTAGTAAAAATGGTTGCTTCTTCATTCAATAAACTCCCTTTTCCAACAAAGGTAACCAAAGATTGGCTGCATAAAAGACTCACTGGATCCATAACTCCTATCATTATTAAGTCAGGTTGAAAACAGCAAAGCCAAACAATGTGTTTCTCTCTTAACTGCCTCAGTACAGTCACATGCATTTTATAACCCTCTGACCACATATCAAGAAAATCAATGACTGAGACACAAGGCACAAACACACTCTAAGCAATTTCTATTAAATGAGAGGTACTCTGACTTTCAAATTTTGACCATTTGTCTATGTGCCAGGACTTTGCAAATTCATTTTTACATTGAGCTGCTTGATTCTTACTTACAACTAAAATTTGGCTTACCTGATTAAAATAAGGGAAGCTACTCTTTTGTAGTCAAGAGGTGTAAAAATTACACCAACTTTTCTGGTTTCCAGTGGCTGTAAACTTAAACAAAGCATCTCAGAACTGCATTTCTTGCTGATGAGGTCCTCTTGATGTGCATTCTGTTAAACAAAAAATGCACTTCTTACTCACAGAAAACGTGTGTTTAAAGATGTCAATAAAGAAAGCACTGTATCACCACTTAGCACCACATAGAATACTTTTGGCAAGGTGCAGAAACTGCTAACTAACTCATTATACCAAAGTCTTTCATTTTGACAACATGAAACATCAGATAAGATTGCTTATTTGAGCAAAAGTTCATATTACTGCACTTATTATAAGGAATGTATTACTTCATTATTTAAAACAGCTTTTATTTCCTCAGATGGAAAAGAAATTATATAGTGTCTTTCATATTCAAGAAATCCTGAAACACTTCACAACACGAGAACTGAAGTGTATTGATTGCACAGGGAAATGTGGCAACCATTATATCCTCAGTGCATGACTTACAACTTGATTGAAGTGAGAAAGGGACTGCTGGTAAATATGCTGATCATTTGAGTCACTGGAAGGAAGCCAAAGAGAATTCTCAACTACATTAATTGAAAACCAGAACTACCAGAAGTTCACTTAGTCTGGAAATAATGTAAATTTTTTTAATACTGTTATTTATTCTTTCTGCCTTTGAAAAATGAGAATAGCCCTGTAACTTGCTCTTCCAGAACTGGGGTCCCCTCTTAGAAAGGGGTGATCAGATACCTATAGCAGTCAAAAAACCCATAAAGATTCCAAAATGGGCTCTCACTTGGTTGCTTCTCAGTTTATGGGTGTTGTACTAACAGCTTTTCTGATCTTTTTTCAGGTCAAAATGTTTTTATTCTTAGTCTATTTTATGAAAAACAATGCACAAAAACTATCAGAACCTGCATTTAATAATCAGTATTTATTAAAAGCAAGCCATGTATGGTATTTGCAAGCTTCCCCATGTCACTCCCTATAAAGATGAGCCTAACAATTCACTGCACATAAACTCACTAGGGAAATGCAAATGCATTTGTCAAATGCAAATGCAAAAATTTAAATATTAACAACTATTGATTTGGTTAACAAGGCAATATCTGTCTCATGTGTGCTGGAAATCTACCTAACCATCCATGTTCCCCCTAGCTCTTCAAACCTAATGAAAAACATGTATTGCACACACTGATGTGAAGATCCACAGCTATTTTTCCATTTGGCCAAGAGTATGGTGTGTGGGACTGTGGAAGCTCACTCCTACCCCTACACTACCTTCCCTTTTTCAGACTGTGCCTACAGGCTAGGATTTATGAACTGCTGTGTCCTCTCTTTTACAACAACTCTTACAACTGTTGCCAGAAAGGAAAGGTCAGCTTTGATTAGTGTAGCAAACACACTCTCTTCTTTTTACAAGGTACAAATATTTCATTATGATCTTAAAGCATACGTGTAGAAACGTGTATCTGCACAGAACATTAAAGATGAAGCTGCAGTATGCCCAAACAGCAAGGAAAATACATTAATTCTGGGCTTTTGTAAAAACCAGAAGTCTTAAGAAGAAATCCTTTGGGTATTCCAGATAGTAATCTGGTCACAAGAACATGCCAGCTTCCCTGATACAGCATTTTCTCTTTCATCCATGACACAACACTTCAGAGTTTAAGCACAGCTCAGCACTGGTGTGCCATAGTCAAGTGTTACCACACTTGTGCAAAAATGAGGCAATGGGAACCAGAGAGAACCATGACATTCCAAACCTGAATGCAGAAGTTGCAATGGCATGAAGCTGAGATGTAGAAATCCTGGCTCCTTCTCCCCTGAGCTAACCAACACTGCTTCCCTGTACTGAGAAGAGAACCAGCCCACTCTTGACATCACTGACTCCACAGCCTGACACTTCATGATCAGCCTGGAGCCAAGGTTGAAGCCCCAAGAGCACATCCACACACTTGCAGGCATGCATGCACTTCCTCCCTACAGCTGTATTCAAAACTGACCCAAATCCTGAAAATTATTAACTGCAAAGATACAAACCTGATGAAGAATCAAGAGAACATGGTGAAACTACTTTAAAAATTGCACTTGGGAAGAACCCAGAAGTAACATGGCTAGAAAAATCCTTCTTTAGTGTGTCAGACCACTTCTACCAAAATTAGCCATCTTACCCTGTGAGAACATTCATCCATTAGCCTGAATTCGGTGGTTGTGAAGTTAATAGCTTGCACATTTATGCTGAACCTAAATAAACCAAAACAAAAAGTTAAGCGCTTGAAACCCAGTCTGTCAGAACTGCATTGACTAATTTTTACATGCTGGCATCTATTCTTACATAGAGACTACTTTTACAATTGCATTTTGGCAGTGCGAAATATGGTGGAAATGTGGGTCTGCATTTCAACAGAATACGCTGCAAATCAGTTTTCTGTGGATTCCACACATTTGGAAAACAGACAAATGGCTGGGCACTTTAAGTCTGTCAGTGTAGAATATTGTAAAAGATAACAGTCAAGAAACAGAATTTCTAAGCCACACAAACACTAATTCCCCAAAGCTCTTTCTGCTCACATAACCGTTAAAAATAACCATTATTAAATCTCATATAATTTATTCAAATATCCCTCTTTCTGCTCATGATTTGTTTAGGATAAGTTCCTATTTTCCATCACATAATGTGCAAATCAAATTCACTTAAAGCAATTGATTTGTTTGTCCAAATGCAAATTATAAGCATTTGACATTAAGTATTAAAAACTGACATAAGAAAACCAACACATAAAATGTAGATTATTGACAAATGGACCTCCAGCCACTGAACTGAAAACTCACTTGTCATAACTGTCTATGACATTAGCTTAAAAAGAACCAGTTAATGGATGTGATTTCTGGTGAACTTAGAAGATCTGCAGAAACAAAAGTGTGCAAATACAGAGAAAAAGTAATTGCAAACCACTAGAAAGAGTCTATGTGGAAATCATATTTAGTATGCAAACAGATGGAGTTATTAATGTGCATATATAGATACAGACATATATATGCACATGCATGTACCTATGTAAAGGAATGAGGTTAAGGAAGCAATTACACAGGGATTGGGACCCCAAATAAGCAAGTTACACCTAAGCACAGGAGTAATCCCACTGTCTCTAACCACACACTCCTACCAACTATAACATTTTTTCAAAGATAAGTGTGACAGGGCTTATTTTGTTGAACTTCAGCTCACTCACCAGGCCCCTTTATTGTTAATCTAACCCTCCTCTAGATTTCTCATTAGATCATCATCTCAAATCTAAATCAGAAAGTATAAAACAATGCAGAAACATTTACTTAGCTGACCCTAAATGTTTATGCTGAGGTTTCTCCCTCCGAACCTGCATTTTTCTTCCCAGTTCCTGTTTCCTCTTTGACCAGGGTTACTACCTAAAAAAAGGCTAAGAAAAAAACTCTTCCTGGTGGGATGGTTCAGATACCTTCTTTTCACTGATCTATCTACAGACTCTATAGATACCAACTAGCACTGTGAGGAGATGCACAAGCCCAATTGTGTAAGCTGTTCACCTCACCTGGGCAGCTTGCACTAAGCCTCAGATACTAGAAGATGAACATATCTGGCAGACACAAATTTGCTTAATAATGTTAAATTTGTGTTTTATCAATGATGAGGTACATAACAAAGGCATGCACCATACAGGGAACTGCCCCAAACAAGGCTGTCTTCCAAAATGGGTCAGAACATAATCTCCATCTAAGTTACACTTTGAAAAACTAAATAAAACCCAATAAGTAACAATCATAAGGCATAGCAAAAAAGATCTTTTAAAAGGGAAAACAGTATCCTGAGATAGTTTTACCATTTGTTCAGCAGACTCAGTGAAGCTTGGGGATCAGGGTAGTAAGAAAGAGGCAGAAGCTGCAACGTAACTGGGAAGGATGAAGGGTTTCTTAGTACGAAATATTTTACCTAAATAGTTTGGAGGGGAAAAGAAAGAGTTAAAAACTACATATTTGAGAACTGGTTGGCAAAATAATTCAGCACTGGCAATACAATCTGCATTTTCAAGGGACTTCAATCTGGCTTTTGTGTCAATGCAGTGTAATCATACATGCACATGACTGCATATAACAGCAGGACGTCACCACAATGTCAGAATTTGCAAAATCAGCTACAAGTGCATTTTAAACCATGTATATGAAAATACAGACTACCCCCTCTCCCCCAACAACCCTTTCATTTGGATTTTGATTTATGCAGACAGATGTGAACAAAGCTCTAGCACAGAAGAAAGCAAAGTTAGTGAGGTGCCACCCCTTCTTAGAGAAGTCTGAATGCAAGCAGGTTATAAAAATTTCTGTAATGACTAACAATTAAATTGGACAAATGGAATATTAAGGTAATCCACAATGTGTGCATATGAAAACTATTTCCATATGACTGGTTCTGGCCTAGGCTATGTTAGTAAAGACCTAAATCTGACAAAGGAGAAAGAAATAACTGTCAGTGTGGCTGGAAGATACATTGCTCTGCAAGTGTTGTATCTCCTCATAAATGTTTTACACACTTCTGTTAGACAAGACAGTGGCATGAGGAAGGCCATCCTGTACAGCCTTACATGCATCACTAATGACAACACACCCTATCCCTAGTCCCATGTTCAATTATTTTACCACAAGCATGTAACTTATATAATGAACACAAGGAATGTTTAACAACAACAAAAAATTGTTGGTTAAAACCTACACTGCTTTACTCTTCTCCTTGTACTAAAGTATTACAACTAGCAAGCTAGAAAACTTATCAAAGAGCCAAAGGAATACAAATTTAGTGTCTTAAATGAAATCAAAACACCAGTTCATAAGCAGAAGGAAAATGCTAAGCAGCACCAAATATTAACCACAGACTTAGTTATTTAAACAAGCTAAACACACAAGTCAGAAAAAAGCATAGTAACAACCATCCTCACCATACTACTTTTAACAGCTGTGGCATTAAAGTTGAGTGTAAGGCCAGGCTCTGTAATCAACCGTGGCAAGAAAAAGGCAAAGGATTCCTCTTCAGAGTTCTTCTGCTGAGTAAAGCGAGCTGATCCTAAAATACTTCTCCTGCTTTATTGGCAAAAGCAGAAAACTTAATTAGTTTCTCTTTTTTTTCTCAAACAAAGAACTACAACAAGAAGATGATTTGCCAGGACCTGTAATTGCATCAACTTATCTTTCCTTGGAAATGGTCTCTACAAAATAAAGTCCATAAAGCTGTAGCCTAACAGCTAACTTCTGTGTCTATAGGCCAGGGCCTAAAAACCTTGAAAGCCATTCAAAGACCCTGAGAAGACTGCTATGCAACCTAATGATGAAGGACTCATGCAACTCCATAAATGAGCTGGTAAAACATGCTTGGATTGCTTTCATGCCAGGTAGCCCTGGTGAGATAACTACAGTCAGATTATTTACATTCTAGGCTGAAAAGCTTACTTGTGGCTGGCAGTGCCTTGAAATGAAAGCTGGGGGGTGTCTGGGGTGCTCTGAAACTCCCTGCACTTCAAGAGAACAAACTTAAGTGTAGAAAATGGTCCAGAATGTTTTGTTCTAATTAAGAACACTTCAGAACAGAAATATTATTTTTTACAACACTGTACTGGCTTGAATTAAGAACCTCAACAGATTCTGTACAGACCTGCATGCTTCCCCACGTCTTATTTTTTGCCATCTTTCATAAAGGTCACTTGCAAGCTCGGAATCCACGTCCCAGGCAGAACGGTCCAGAGAGAGACTCTTCTGCCAAAGCAGATTTGCTGCAAGGATAATCAATTTTTCAGATTTTACAGAGATAATATTTGCTCCTTCCATCAATCTATTTTTGAAAATCTGTAATCAGTATCTGCAAAGCATCCAGACCCAAAACAAAAAAGGCAACCCACTTTTCCCCTTCGAAGTGAGAATATGCAAGGGATTATATATTCATTTCCATATCAGATTTGTTTAAAGAAATACATCTGCAAAACCAAAGTAACTGTACATGCAAACAAGAGAATGGGTATTTCACAGGCTGTGTATGCTTTAGTGAGACCTTTCTACTGCTGCTTTTCCTAATAGATGCCACTGAAGAGTAACCATGTTATCGGTAGTCTACATAGTACTCTCCACTGATGGCAGTGAAGTACCAAGATAATATGCTACACAGTGGTACAAAAATATAGTAGCATGGCACAGCAGGGAACATAACAATTCCCAGTTTGGCAAAAACAGTCTTTTCATTTTAGCTTCTTTTCTAGATGCTGATAATTTTCTCAAATTCTTCTTAAAATGAATTGCAAAGCTTTACATCAGTCTAAAGATTAGTGCATTTTAGAAAGTTACACTCATATTGGTTCAAGCATTTTCACGCAGCAGAAAGTAGTTAGAAAAGCAAGCTTCTTTAGAAAGAAAACAAAAAATAATTATTTTGAAAGTGCATGTACTTTATTTTACAATCCTTAATGTTTAAAGTAATGAATTGAGATTGGTGATTATTGGAAAAATCCAACAACAATTTCTTTAGGTCAGTATTTTCAGGCGTTACACATTTCTGTTTAACAAACAGTAGTGTCCTAAAGCAGAAGGCAGAATACCTGTAAGTACTGATCCCATTATGTGAATTATTAGAATGAAAATAAAGTAAGTAACAAGTATTCAGTTGTATTAGCCATATTCCTTCATTGAGATTAAAAAGATATGGACCTTAGCATGCAAGTGTCTCAGTAAGTGTTCAAGTCACATGTTTCTATATGTCACCTCAATTCTTCTTTTCACATCTGATTGACTACTACTGCCTTCCTCATATCCTCACACAAAGATACATTTTAGGAAACGTCATTTTGAAAACATTTCCAGGAGAGTGCTCAAACATTTAAAGCCTATGATACCAGCTGCCTTTTAAAACTCCTTACTGCACAGAGAGTAAAAACCACTATTCTGAACCAGCTTTTAACAGGTTCAACATCCTTTAGGCAGTATCATGCCACGTTATACCTATTGCTGTATTTTTGTAAATGCCAGTCAGGTATTTTAAAGAGCTCCCAGCATTACAGTATCTGGAGATAGATTCTCCAGTTCCAGAAAAAATGAAACCCCTTCTTTCTGTTTCATATGATACAGTGTTAAGGATGCTGTTTCATAAGCCTGATAAACCATATTTGCTGAAATCTATGAAATTATTGCTGTGGGAAAGAGATAAAGAGAAAGCCTTAAATTTTAACTCTAGACAGGCAGATATTGGTCACTTTTTTTTTTTTGTTTGTTTTTCATAAAAGAATTCCCAGGATCTGGGCCCAGGTTGTGCACATTTTCTAATAACTTTGAGTTAGTAGACAGTTTTACCATTCTACTTCAACATCTCTTAAGAAAACATGTATGAAGAAAGAAAAAGGCAATACATCATCAATGAGAATTCCCAGGAGAGTCTTAAATACTAAAATTTAAAAAAAAAAGTTTCAAGACAGAACAATAGCTTAGCACATGTCTGAAATACTACACTCAGTTCCCTCAGCCATTTATATACTCCCAGAAAAGTGGATGTTTTTAAACAAATGTAAAACTAAGTTCTTGCATGAACAATCTCAACATTCTCATTACAAGTCCTGCTATATAAAATGATTTTTCTACAATAAAACTACTATCAGTTGCCAAAAAAAAAGTCTTAGACAAGCCTACCTGAATCAGACTTTCCCAAGTAACACTGAATATCACAGTGGGCAATTGCTTCAAAATTAAGATCTCCCTGCTGAAAAAACAAAACAAAAATATGTCAAAAAAGAGAACAAATTTCAATTTCTCAGTGCATAATTTCACAGAGTGAAATAAGAGAATTAAGTGCCAAGAGAACTCTAATTCCATTGCTGTTCAACTCTGGGGACTTAACCTCTCAATCTTCAGGATGGTCTAACAGAGTGGTCTGGTACTGAGCTTTTGTTTCAGGACTAAGAACAGATTTCTGGCCTGAGAGAGACACTGCTGCAGTTGGGTTTGCACTGCATTTAAAAATAATTCAACACATACAGCTGAACACAATACCTTGGACACGGTTGAATATATCTGCAGAGGTATTTCGAACATCACTCCCACGTTTGTGGACAAACAAATACTAGAGAGCACATTTGTTACAGTGTCTTTAACATTGAGCTTCAAAGAAAAAACATTCCAGCAGCCTGGAGGTAGAGTCAGAGGTTCAGCAAAGTTCAGAATCTGAAAAGAATCAAATGACAGCTGAATTAAAATTGGTATAGTACTTTCTGATGCAGGTGGTACCTTGAAAAATGCCAACTTTCTTGTCTTTTGTGTTTTTGCTGTTACTACATGGTCATATGTGCTCATACCTGATCCATACAGTGCATTTATGCAAATCCCAATATCAAAACATAAGAAGAGCCATTTAGATGCCTACATCATGTGCTTATTCATAAACCAGATTTGTCTGATTTGAACCAAGCAGTTGTGCCAGTAAATTATTGGCTTTAAAGGTCATCTATGCACTAAAGGCTTCCACTATGAAGAAATGCTGAATTCTTGAGAGCACAAACACACACATTCAACAATTCTGAGAACAGAGCAATGCTCTGTAATTTGATGCATCTGTAGCTGCAACTCAAATGAAAGAACAGTTGTCAATAAAACAATACAAAAGTAAGCTGGACAGTGAATAATGCCTCTTGAGACAGTAATCTAATAGTTACAGATGTACATAAACCTTTATTTTCAACTGATTTCAACCAGCTATAACAACACTGAGTTCTTCAAAGAATCTATTTTGTATGCCAAAGGTCCATATCTTTAAATCAAATGCAAAACATTGTACAAAGAATAAAGCTTACCTTTAATATGTTCTTTGTTTCTCTGGCTATGAAGACCTCATTCACTTCAATGCTGAAGTAAAAATTGTTTGTAAACCATATGGACCAATATCCTGAAGTATTATGATGTGGTTCTATATGAAACAGTGCTGCAGAAGGATCTACATCAAAATACCTATAAGTAAATACATAAAAAATATAAATACATCTGCTAATGTCCTTGAGTACACAACAAGTGGTCTATACAAGACAAGGTAACATAGCATTATTGTATGATGGGGCTCCTCTAAGTTTTCCCTGAGAAGAACAAAATTATTTATTTGAGAATAATGACATACGAGAGTAAAAATTCACAAGAACCATGTAAAAGAGACAGGCAAAGTATCCACCCCTCTTGTCATGCCATAGTACAACATTGCCCATTGCTTTGTGATACAGCAGGCTGGATGGAATTGGCAAAAGATGACTGAAGCAGGAGAAGACTTCACATTTTTTCTAAGACTATCCAGCTTCTGCATTGCATTAAAAAGGGTGCTGGAAATTTTATCATAGACTAAGCAACGTTTATATGATATGAGCTGCTAAAGCACATCTTTTTATGGGCTCCTAAAATTCTTCTTGGGATAAAATAGAGAATTATTGCTTTAAATGTGACATTTGGCAAATGACGCAGCAACAATAGGAAGAGCCTCTTCACTGACACTGGAATCACAGAGTGACAAAGGAAGTTAACTTCATCTCTTAAAAGTAAGGTACAGTATTTTCATTAAAGTATCAGTGCACTTTAACAAACAAACAAAAATCCACTGCCAACCTACCCTTCCATCACAGGACAGAAAAGACAGGCTTTGAGTGTTGTAGTGCCTTTCAAAAGATAGTTCTTGTTGTCAGAATAAAGACTTTCACTGTCACAGGATGCAGCTGGGAAAGAGCAGACACATGGAATACATCAGCCACAAGCATATCCAAAATTATTTTCATGGGAAGATTTGCAAGAACACTAAAAAGAGAAACATTTACTGATGCAATCCTCACACAGGTGAGTAAAGTATCTAATTGTTTGAGTCCTAAGCCTCAATTTTTTCAGAGATTTCAAACCTTTCCTTAAGAAGTATTCATGAATGATAAACACCTTCAAAAATACACACACAATAAGGCTATGAAGAGCAATTTTAACCACCTGTCATTGGCATAGCATTCTTACTAATCAGAGCACACTGCCTTCTTTTAACAAATGAAAAATTCCTCTGAAAAAGAGAATCACTTAACATAACAGTCCTTTCTTTCTTCTTATTCATCTATGTTTTCCCTAGGAAAAACATGTCTCAATGTCATTATGAAAGCAGCCTGTTTCATTAATGTTTAAAGTCTGTACACTGCAGTCTAGTGGACAGAACAGGAAGCAGGCTGGAGTCAGGAATGCTTAAATGCCAATCTCTGCTCTTCCACAAACACGTCTGGTTTCAGGCAAGCCTCTTCAATGGTCCTGCCAAGCAATGTCATAGAAAATGACCACCCAAGCACAATAGCCTTTTAGAAAACATATTTTAAACAGGAAAAAAACCCCATAAATCATAAAAGGATGTTGAAAAAGCATATTCAATAATTACGCTTGTTGTAAAGTCAGCTAACATTTCAGCAACTGTTTTTTGCCCTGTTTTCAAGTATGTATAGCTTAGAGCCTTCAACCAGCATAAGAAGAACCACATATACACAAAAAGGGTGGAAACTATTAGCAAAAAGAATTCATCCTCTTTCTCAATAAAGTCTAGACGAGTTGATTTTGAGATCTTTTGGGGTCTCTGCTGAAAAAAACTACCCTTTTTTCAGCAATCAAATCCTATTTAATCATATTATCTCCAAATATGGGTAACTTGTACCTTTACAAGAAATAGAAGCAACTTTTGTGAAGTTAGTAGATGATGAGGATAGCAGTACTGGCTCAAACTCCACAGCTGATGTGTCTTTTTGTGACAACTGCCGTATTTCCTGCAGGAAGACAAGACAAGTTATTTTTATAGCAGTACTACCCTTATTAGCGTTGCAGCTCCTGTATTAGTCTATCTTCTTGTCAAATTTGCATGCCACCATCTGCCATTTCCTCTTATCTTCTAAATCAACACATTAATTTTTATTCAAGTTAACAGCTTTTACATATTTTTTAAAAATCTACCACTGAACTACAACATGTCATTTCAATGATCTATCAGACATTTGGGCACACTTAAAAAACTTAAAAGAGTGACATTTGCCACCAGCAAAATCAATCTGCTATTAGAGAAAGCTAATTCCCTAATCAAATTCACCACCCTAAATTATGACTTCCTGAAGCCCATGATTACCTGTATATGCACCAGGCTGTTTCCAGAATGCATGATATACACATCTACTGATGAATGACCTGTCAAAGGAATAAACACCAAGGTAAGATCACCAAGGACAGAAACACTTGTTTTGTCAAACACTCACAGTAGAAGCAATCCCAATTTAAATTTTAAAATCTTTGTGTGACAGATGCCCTTATAAAAAGGAGGAGCAATTCAGATCTTGAGCTGGCTAACATTTGAGAGAGAAGTAAAAATGCTTTAAAATGTAAGCTTCAAAATGCAAGCATTTCCGGGAAATAATGCAAGGTTGGATTCAGCACTTTAGGCTCAAATCAGGAATGGTCCTATCACCTAGTAGGTAGCAAACTATTGCCTAAAGAACAGGAGACAAGGGTAACACAGCTATCATCTGCTGGTAAGGTGGTACAGCTATGTTGGGGAACCACCTCTGGCCACTGCAAAGCTATATTCCCATCCACAGGATAGTAGGAAGACACAGAGGACCAAAAGAAGGGCAGCAGGACAGAGTAAGAGATGACCATCATACTACAGTCCTTCCAAAAGGAAGGTAACTTGAGTTTTTGCCCTTGCTTATACTTGCAATAAATCAGTGTATGCAGGCTGACATGAAAGGATGTTCTCCTACCTGACCAGCCATGATTTCTAATAATGTAAGTGCTTTGCTCAGCTGCTTGAAGGCAAGACTGCAAGTGCCAGCTTCCAAAAGAGGGTTCAAGGTATTGATTATGAGCTCCACATACCCCACAGCTTCTCCTCTGCAGCCTTCCCAGCTGGTTAGTTCCCCTGTGCAGACCCTGCCTACCTGCTGTCCCACCAACAGCTAATCCAAAAGGCTTATAGGACCAACCTCTAGCACAGACAGGACTTATCATTGCACTGTATTTAACAGAAAACAGCCCTAAAAGATACTTCTAGTACTTTAACCATCGAAAGTGTTCACAGTGAGCACCCTTGACAGAACAGATGGGAACAATTTTCTACCAGCATCAGAATAAATGTACATCCACAACTCAACATAACAAAGCCCTGGCATCTCACTGGCCAGGAAACTAGGTTTACAGTGGGTATTTCAATTTCAGCTCTTGAAATACCACATCACAGAACAGGCATGAGGGAAACAGAACATTTCATAGATATTGTTTTGTGTATATTGTATCTATTGTTTTGTGAATAGATTTTGAAATGCATTTCTCAAAAGACAAAAAGATCATGTTCCACTTCAACAAGTATGTTAAAAAATATTATTTTAATCTGGATTCTTAAGCAGTTTCTTCTTCTCCAATCAGAAAGGAAAACTGGCAGAAATGTCTAAAAAAAACTATTCTACTAGACTGCAAGGCTCTAAAAATAATTTTAAATCCCCTGGATTTAGAGGATTTGCAGCATAAAGAAACTGCAAGGGGTTGATTGTTTTGCCTGTGGAATTCTAGCTTACAAGAACAAATGATGTGCACATCTGTATTACCTTATTACCCTACTTTCCACAATGGCCACTATCCCCAGTACCATATAAACCACTCTGCCTTCACAATCCCATTATGGTCAATTTAATTAATGGGAAGCCAGAAATGCAGTTGTAGAATTCAAAGGACCATGTCATCTTTCCACACTGTTTAAGCATGGGGGACTAAAGAATGAAAGAGATCTAGTTTACAACTTTACATTTGTTACCTTTATGGAGAAAACTGTTTATGATAATTCTGCCCGACACAAATTCTCTGCAAGCTGTGTTTAACTGAACTTACTTGGTTTCCCTTACCTGTGAAATTAAGCCGTCACTGAATTTGATTCAATTTAGGATGACAAATTACAAATTATGTATAAAAACAAGTTGAATTATACTTAACAGGTAGATTAAAGACTTACCTGAGGTCTTTGTTCTTTCCATTGCTACATAAACTATCAAAAGATTCTCCAGTAAGTATTGTCTGTGCTCCACAAAATCTTGCTGGGCATTTTCCACTCTTACTGTTAAGCTCATTTCTAGCAGCATTGGGTCATCAGACATAAAACAGCAACTCTGAAGTGAGACAAAGGGATATGGTGTGTGTGTGTGATGGTGGACAGAAAAGAAAAAAATCATTACATTAAGGAACTCTGAGAAATTAATCAAAGCTATAATCTAAGAGACAAGGTTTCCAGCACCAAAGTGCTGGCAAAACAACAGTAATTAGGACCTTTGCTAAAATCTCAGCAGAAACCAAACACAGTGCAGGTACAGAGAGCACAGCAAAAACAAAGACAAAAACAACTAAAAAAGACACTGAACCTTTAGAGAATGGAAATTTATAAACTGTCTTAGTCAGTCTCACCTCAGGGACTGTAAAACAGTTTCCTTTGTTAAATCCTCTGCCATCAATAAAATGTGCCATAAACAGACTGATGCATGTGTCTTAATGGTAGGAAGACAGTTCATGTTCACTGGTCTGTTTATAGTTAATTTTTCCAAATCCTGTGCTTTTGTCTCCATTTCTCACTGAAGTAATTTTAAAAAAACAAACATACATGTACAATTCTTAATAGAAAACACTGTTGTCTGGCTAGAATACTGCAGAAAAATACAAATAGGATTTTTTTTCTGTCTGTAAGTAGTGGCTGCTGTTAACACAGCTAAGTCATAGCAACTACAAAGACACGGACACCATTTTGCAAAAAAAATTAAAGCCAACAAAGCAAAATAGAACTAGACAACCAACAGTGAACAACATAAATTATTCCTGCATCAAACCACAAGGTCACTAAAGGTCACTTAATTTAAATGACAAAGGTCACTAAAGGAGGACTAATTTTCTCAGGATGGAGGATTAGGAGGAGAAAACTGGCATGGGAATTGATCTTAGAAGTGCAGCAGAATATTTCCAGCTAATCTCAAGTGGCACAAGCAAGTACAGCAGGACTGGGGAAGCGCCTGAGGATGGGATCACAGCTCACTGCTCACACAGCATCAGAGACCCCCAGCACTTGAAATGGCTGCCAGGAGCAGGAGAAGGGCTGCCGTGGAGACTGGAGCACAGCATGGCGTGCCCTAGGGAAGCTCAGACCAGAGGGCAGGAAGCTGCACTCCACAGAGCCTCCAATGCTCAGGTGCACTTCAATGCACTGCACACAAGAAGCAAATGGGAAAGCGAAGCAGCATGGGAATGCCACCATGTGCAACACATATTCCACACAGGAATACACCTATGGAGCCTGGGCCCTGTCACTCCTGGGGAACGAGGTGCCACCAGCCACACTGTAAGTCTGAGGCTGGGCCAGCTCCTCACCCATAGCGTGGGCACTGAGCAGCAGCCACCCGCCCTGTAAGGACACGCAGAGACAGGAGGAGAACCAGGGTGGCACTGCCTAGGACAAGGAGACAAGCTCCTCTCCTGAGGGCTCAGTGCTTTTAGAGAGGCTAACACACTCCTCAGCACTGCTCAGCTGCCCTCATACCCCCCTGAGAAACAGCCCAGGCTTCCGCCTCTCAGTTCACTGATCACTTCTCATTGAGAGCCAGACACTTTTGAAAAGTTTCTGGAGAAAAGAAATTACAGAAATCTAATCATTTTTGTGCCCCACCTCAGCAGTACAACACCTACACATCAGAATGCTTAGCCTGTTGGAGTGGTTTTGGTTTGTTTTTATGTGAGGTTTATGGGGTGGTGGGTATCATTTTTCATCTCATTCTCTTCTAAAGATTTTAGTGTGATATGTGTGACATTTAATTTGTATCAGAGGATACATTTTTGTAAAAGCACAATTGCCCTTTAAACTGTGACACTGAAAACTGCCTTTTTGCTAAAACTTCAACAGCTGTGGAAAGTGTCCCTCTAAGCTTGGCTTAAAATAAGAAGACTTGCATAGATATAAAAACAATAATAAAACATACCTTAACTTGCTGATATGTGTCATTAGGTAAACTGCATTCAAGGTGAATCCATAATAGACTAGCATTCATAGTTTCTGTCTGTAAGAAAGAAAAGTGAAGAAAACATCAAACACATTGCTTCAAATGTTATACAAATCCAATTCACATACCATAATTTATAAAGATAATAGGACTGCTTCCTCATCTATGTAACACAGCAATGTAAGGAATTTTTTAAATTAATACAATTACTCTGTACAGTAGTTCAGTAATCAGTCTCTGAACCTCAGAACTCCATCAATATCTACCTACTTATCAAACTATTATTACACATGATTATTAAATATTTATACAGCATCTGCATGAGAACTCTTACAACTTTTCTTATGCCAACAAAACTGTATTCAACAGGGCCTTTGTGTGCAATATAAAAGCTTGTTTCCTTGTTTTCTGTGTATTTTCTTTGCTGATTGGATACTGAAATACAGTATCCAGGCCAAGGACATAATGCTTCTTGGACGTGGTCTGATACATAGGCTTCATGCCAAAATGGACAGACAGAAAATACTTGTTTTGCCTTTTTATTCACTAGAATGGGAAAAGAAAAGAAAATAAAAGCTGACATTGACTGTGGCAGCTTGTAAAGCACTCATAAATCTAATGGGATGACAGTACTAACAAAGCCAAGTATAGTTCATGAAAGTTATCTGGAAATCAGCACTGCCACATTACTGGCACAAGCTGCACAGCCAGTATATCTCGATTCTGAATTAAATTTTTAAAAAACCAAAACAACAAAAAAAGCCAGAATCAGAATGACAGACCTGTCACTCTGTCAGTGCCTTTCTTACAGCCAAATGTCATGCTAATTTTGAGGCTAATGTAGAAGCCCCACCCTCTGTTTCTCTTGTGATACTGATATATCTGAGTAGGGTATCTGCAGGTTCAGGTTTTTGAAGGTGTTGATGAAACTGACCTTAAACAATTTCAATAATTTGATGCTGAAAAGCAAAACTGAAGAAACTTTTGAAGGTATCTAGCACCCTATTTCATACCTTTTTCGTACAGGAAAAATAGGACAGGCGGGGGCACATGAGTAGAAAAATTTAGCATGTGTGGCATTTCATGGGGTCCAGTTTTATAAAAGCACTGCCAAAAGGAAGCCAATGTCTGCATTCCCAATTCAACAGGATTTCATACCAAAATGACTGAGGCTTCACACAAGAGGGCGACGTAGCCCCTGTAAAGGGGTGGTTAATGGCAACTCAAACACTGTCCCCAGCACAGCTTTCTGGGGGACTCAAACTCTGCAAAGTCTTTTCCTTTTTTACAGATGTTTTTTGTCTGTATCAAATTGTTAGAGCAGGGGAAAAAAAAAACCCAACACATGGCTGCTAGTGGAGTTTTAACAAGGCAGTAAGATTACAACTTTGGAGGTCATTTTCTGATCAGATAAAACTTGATGCTTAGAGTTTTCTTTTCAGTGCTTCTTTGAAAAACACTACTGCTTTCATGGTCCTAAAATAAGGATTTGTTAGCCCTTATTCAATGCCACTGCCATTTAAAGTAACTTAAGACCCCAGATCGCTATTTAAAAAATCAGCTACATCGTATTTTTCCAGCCTTTGTTTTTCTTGACCTGGCACAGATCTAACATGGGAATGGCTGTCCTTAAAACTGAAGCTTCAAATATACAGAGGGGGAAAAATGCTACTGGGGTGTATTTGCTGTTGATCTGTTTTCTAGGGGAAAATTTTATTTACTTGTGAGGCTATCTTCAGAACAGGAAATGGATTTGCATTTCTCTAGGGCACACAATAATGCATAACTGATATGCCCAATGTCTTACAGCACCAGCAGGATGGCTCTGAGTTAACTCTAAAGAGAAGATAATGCATCTGAGAAGGAAATGCTGTCAGAGGCAGAGTTTCCAACCGGACAAATCCAGGACTGTCTCCCAGCAGTGCAATCACTCCATTTATACTGTAAACATCACTGCTAATGAATCAGAGCAGAGAGCTGAGTTATGCAGCCAGTGTTTGTACCAGAGGCAAATTGACAAGGAGAGGCACAGCAGGGAAATCTCAGAGAGGGCTCTGCAAAGCATTGTCACTTAATTACCTGGTGTCTCTATTTTGTATTAGGTACTTGGGCACACGTACTTCAATGTACACACACACTCAGCATCCACAAATCCTATATGAACAAAGACAATGGATAGAAGCCACACAAATTCTCTCAAAGATTTTTGGGTATATTCTTGCAGCATTACCAGGACTGCAGGGTTCAAATCACTTCCTGGAGTTTGGCTACAGTATCATAGAAAAAGAACAACACTGAACAAGCCTCCTCTTCTTCCTGTAGGCTGATCCCTCAAGTTCCTGTCCTGGACAATCCCTGTCCCTAAAGTGGTATTTCCACTCTGAATGGTGTTAATAAGCTGTCCCTGTAATAATGATTCAGCAGAGTTTCATCAGTTTTCTGCAGGCAGTTATCATGACAGCACACCAAGAAAGCTCTACTGTCTTCCTTCCTTCCCTCTCCACACCCAAGCAACACACTTGGACATGTTTGCTTCTATGATCCTCTGCCCACCAGAGCAAAACATAGCTTAAGGGGTGTTACATTTCTGCCAGTACTTGCAGTATTTCCCAAGCTGTCAGTTCATAAACTTTGAACTCCTATGGGCAGTCAGCAAAGCGGTATCTGTGTCTCCTATGATAAGACCCTCCACCCTGCATGCCACTCCTCCTCTGACATCTCCACCATCCTGAACACAGCCAGGCAGTGATGCAGCTGCCCTCTTAGTGCTGTCCAAATACTAAACAATGCCAAAAACCAGGCAACTATAGCAAAGGCTACACACAGAAGCTGGGTAAACAAAGATGACCTATATGGGCTGCACCATCTGTTACAGCTTAGTGGTAACTAGCCACTGCTGAGTGGCCACGTGGATGTACAACAGATTCACAGTGTGGGACACCGCTCTTCTTCCTCCCAACAACTGAGCCACAAACCCAGAAATCCTGGGATCCAGGAGCACAGGCAGAGCATGCCAATCCCAACCCTTCAAAAGCTGAAACGTTGAAAAGGGTAACAGAAAGATGGAGACATTCAACAGTAAAAAAGGCAAGTTTGCTTTTTTCTTTTCTTATCAAGCACAAAAGTTTCTGCTAAAAAACACACGGGAATGAAGAAGAAAAAAGAAAGGCCTTTGTGCTTTGCCCATTAAAAGACAAAGACAACACACAAAATCCATGGGAGTTCATTTACAACAAAAAATTCAAACACAAACCTGTCACATATTGTATTTTCCAATGGAAACATTACCATAATCTTCCATCTATAATCCCCAGGTATATGTTATATTTCCAACACAAATAGCCTACAGTGGCAGAATTTTACCTCTACTCCCTATTTACAATTCTGGCCTTGACCTTCAAAATAAATTGTTTCAAATTGAAGAAGCTACAAAAGAGGTGGTGAATTTGGTGAAGAAATGGACAGCCCATTACCAAAGATACTACAGAGCATGGACACTTCAGCTTGACAAAGTGAAAGTTCTGATGCCACCTACAAACACTTCTAAGCGTCAGAAGCAGGATAAGTTACATAAATTAATTGTGCATCTCAATATATAAAATGGCCACAAAGCAATTTAAACTGGAAGTCAGGTGTAGGTTTCCAACCATCAAAGTAAGTATTTGGGGTAACAAGACTCCAGCAATTCTGGTAAGTCACTTTACCTAGCACATAAAGGGACCAAATGATGTCAAAGATTTTTTGGCCTTGATGACCAAAGATGTCAGTATTACTGAACAATTTAAACACAACCACCTTCAAAATAGAAGGCAAAAAATAGATACACAGCATGGAGCTCTCTGTCTGAGGTTTCCAAGCAGTATAGGTGGACTTCAGAGGTAACGACACCTTCCATGTTTCAAACTAAAAGCTGTCACACAAGGTTAGAACTCAATCATCCCAAGGTGAAAATGAGGCTTATGCTATCCTGAATTTATTAAAATAGATATTTTATGTCAGTTAAAAATAAACAGGGGAAAAGAAATGTACATATGACTAAGTGAGTATGACTGGTTTGTTTTAAATGCTTTTTCACTACAAGACTCCATTCTATGTGTAACAGAATGTATCCTTCAGCTTGTCCTTGTGTAGTCACTCACTCAAATGTCATCAACCTCTCTTCCTTCTACATCTTCTGAGCTTAAAATATAAACTGGACAAAACAGAATGATACTATTTTTTTTAATGAGCTCTGGATCAGAACGTAAGGGAGATGAATTGAAGGAGGCACTTCTGGAGAGGACAGCTAGCTGTAGAGAAACATTCTTCTGAGAGGAACCCAAACTCAAACCATAAACTCCTGTCCAATATTTAGATCTATAATCTTCAACAGCTGAGGAGCCCATCCCACTGCTGCTCAAATTGATAGCATGCAGTGAAGAGTGTTACCTTAATTACGACACAGCACAGAAAAACTACACCCAGAGCTTGGAGAATTGAGTCAATGCTCTCTCCCATCTCATGTCCTACAAGATTAGTGCCAGGTGGTACCATGCTGCACTGCTAAACATGACCTCAAACTTGTACTCCATACTAATAAAACATAGGATAATGTTTGTCATTCTACAGTGAGGAAAATGTAAAATGTATCCCAAAGCTCCTCCACTCAGGAATTCAGAATGAACTGTAAAAAAGCATGTGTGCAACTTTCAGATTCTACCTGACAACAACCCATTGAACTAGATATGAAGATGCAGACATTAACAGCATCAAAAGAAAACATTCTCAGTTCTACTGTAGCACCCCAAATTACAAAACCTGAAGATTTTTGCTTCCTTTCCAAGAGTCTGTCTTTGCTTCTCCACAAGCAAGTGCAACTGTGCAACTACAGGGAAGAGACTGGTATGGAGGAAAAGAAAGGAGAGAAGGAAATTGTGCACTAACATTGGAGAGAGGTAAGACTGACCTAAGAGCTACATAGCAGATTGAAAAATACTATCTATGCTGGTGATTTTTCTCAGGTAGAACAGAAGGCATCAAAAAGGCAATTAATGCAGCTTACGTTTACATAAAGTATTACATTTTGTTACACGCTAAGGTATTCTAAGTATGTTTTTGGAAAAACAATGTCTGTGTATAATACAACAGGAAATCTGAAAGATCAGTTTTTCAGATTAGTTATTCACTTGAGAGGTTCTATATGGACTGGAAGACTATGAAAATATCTGCAACTGCAACCAAATGACAGAAATCATTAAACTTCTTTCAACTCAAGTATTTACACCTCAAAAATTCAGCTGGCTGTGCTCTCCAGAGCTTCTTTGCTCCCAGTAAGCAAAGCTGGTATCTTCAGCACTGACAGGGGCAGGAGGAGATGCTGCAGCCTGACTCCCAGCTCCCAGTCTCATCCATGCAGCACACCATGCTTTCTAACGGTGGCTAACTGTTGGTGCAACCCTGCTGTAAACTTGCATGGGGAACTGGCCAGAAGTAAAAAACAGAACAAACCAATACAGCTTCCCACCCTTCTCAATTTTATGGTATAAAGTTTATTTTTTTATTTAGGGCAGACCAATTCTCCAGCTCAGTCAGAGCAGAGCCTCACAAATAGTTTTTTCAGCACAGTTTAGAGGGTACCCCACCAGAGGGGCACGAAGAACAACAAGTGTGAATAGTTTACATGACAAAGACTGTCTCATAAATCAGCTGATCACAGTAACCCTGCATCTTGCAATCTCTCTCCTGCAGTCACTGATACTTGGATTTTTTGCTAATGCTCCTTGCATCCTCACAACCTGAGGTCAAAAATCTTTTGTGGTTAAAGAGACTTAGGTTTCTCCCCTCGAAATGTATACTGTACCAGTGTGTGTGATGCCTGGATGTTCTGAATCTGTGGAAGCAGTAAGTAAGCATTTGCTAGCTGCACTTTAGGTTCTTCTGGAGAAGACATCAGACTTCCTGTTCCAAAAACCTGGTATTAAAAAAAAAGGTCATTGCATCAATATCTAGAATTTCAGTTTTAACAGCAGCTTCCAAAACTACATTGCTAATTACAACAGTCTTCCCAAAACTAGATCAGTTTTTCACATTAAATTCTTTTATAGGACAATAAACATAAAGTTCCAACGGAAAAAGTTCTCACAGAAATAAATGGCACTTAAGAATCACCACTCATTCAGGCACTATTACAAAGACAAACGAAGTACTCACCAGCAGAGCATCAGGTTATCTCAAAAACCAAGTATCTACATTCTCCTACTGTTCTCCAGGCAATTACAATACACGTATCACCATTTAGGAAAGCAGTAATTTCTGAGAAAACTTTGTAACTAGTCCCACTGAATATTGAATTCAATGGCTCGGCCACTGGTTTTTAAAGACTGCCGTTTTCATTACACTGTAAGATTTGTAATTTGGATGGCTCTACTGCATTTATTTTGCATGCATATTTTGCTCCACCAAGATTAGTTTATTGACAAGGAGATGCACAATAACTGAGAAGTGTGGAGCCAAGAGGGATCAAAGAGGCAGAGTATCATCAGAGGCAAACTAATATTACTATGGGCTTTTCACTTGTATGCAAAGATTTATTGTTTTTTAAGAGGAAAAATCCACATCTTTTTAATTAAGATGATAACAAAATGTATTCTATGCTCACTGAAGATCTCCAACTACAAAGAGAAAATACCAAAACAAAGGGAATATGCTTTTTTTTTAAATGGTGGTATTTATAATACAGTTGTGCCTTGTCTCCATTTGGGTGATTCTTCTGAACATACTCTCGAACAAATGCATTAGAAACATCAGATGTTTTAAGCCTTTGGGGCTCTCAAGAGCACTGTAACTGTGCATCAAACACTCAAGTCATGCCTCCTTTTGAAACTCTTAAACCTAATGTGAGCTGAAAACATGGACAGCTACTTCCTCTGTCTCAGGTGGCTGGTGAAAATGTCCATGAAAACCAGCCTGCTACTGATTTTTGCAGCAGTCCAACAGGAAACAAACTGATTTTGAGGTGGCACTGACAACTGCTTCCCTGCAACTTGTTGATAAAAGGCTGAGCTGACTGCGCAATAAATTAAGGGCATGGGGAAGGGTGAGATGTCAAAAAGAAAAGGTCAATCACTCTATAATGCACTTTTTCCTCATCCTTGATATGTTCTTGCCAAATGTGGCATTACCTCTAATAAATACCAGATAACTGCAACATTTGTATTAAAATCCTAAATATTTCAACTGAACTCACCTAAGCTTTTATTTAAGGAGCTTTATTTTCCAGCACAAGATCAAAGTATAAGAATGAAATAGTTTGATGATTGATTAAAGCTGTCACTCTTTTTAAATCACTAAATTCAGAGTTAAGACTTTTCTTCGTCAAAATAATAAAAGCCAAGAATTTGGAGTATATAGCATCCCTTATAAACATTTTTAAAAGCTAAAGACCTGCTTAAATTCACCAGTTATTCAGACAACAGACAGCTTTAAGGCACAACCATTACTTCAACTTCCATGTTTTATGGGCCTAAACCTCTAACCCTGTGCTACATCCCCAATGTGTTTACGTAAAATCCTGCAGAGTAGCTGAAAACCACCTAAAATATTTCCTAGTGGGTTTTTTCCCAACAAATGCATTCCAGAACAGTGCAGTCTAGACTACACTAATATATGAAACTAATTAGATCGTGATCTTTTAAGTACACACATACAAATACACTTGGTTTTACTACCATGACTAGCCCCACTAAGAGCAATAAGTTTAACCATATACATGTATGTGATCATGACACTAGCACAATCTGGTAAAAGGCATGAATTGGTAACATTACCCCACCTGATCTGTACCAGGAATTCAAGGAACTTTCCAAGTCCCTAAAATTATGAAAACCAATTTTTAAAACACAAGAAAATCCAAAACCCAAGCTAAAAGTAAGAGTAGTTCCCTGATATGAAAAATAAGAGCAGTTACCTGATATGAAAGAACTCCATGAGATGAGGTATTTATAAATAATGAGCTTTCAATACTGCCTTCTTCTGTGGGAAGGAAGAGCACTCTGAAAGACATCTTTCCCATGGCTGGAATCACCTGCAGAGAGCACAAAGAAGCTTGCTTGCTTGGTCCCAGTGATCACACACTCCCCACTCAGTCACAGGGCTCAGAGGACACTTCCACATGTACATCCCCGTCTGTAAATCCCACTAAGCAGAACCTCAGTGCTGAGAAGTTTCATCTGTGCACAACTCTCAACTCTTACTACAAAGAGCTGAGATCACACAGCAGCTTGCCAAGTTATGGCTGGAGTTTCTCAGCTAGCATGGGGCTTCACCAGCCAAGGCTTCTTTTTGGATATTAACCATGCAGCATGGACAGCCTGTGAGCGCACAGAGACACTTCCCCACACAGAGAGATGGCTATTGCAAAGTGAATCAGTGCCCCTGTGATACACAGGCAAATTATGCACAGTAATACCCATTCAGCCACACTAAAAGCAAAAATCAGATGAAAACATAATAAAACCCCTTTGCACATCAGCAGAGGATAAAAAACTGGGCTTCATCCAACTGAAATCACAGCAATTCATTCTTAACATGCATTATATTGTTTAAAAAATCAGAGTTAAAATAATGGTCTTAGATCATAAAGGCAATTATGCCCATAACTGCAATACAAAATACATAAAACATTTCACTGCAGGTTTTTCTGACAAATATGCAAGACCATTCAAAAGACTGAAAATTCAGGGCTGTAGAACACCCACATGCCTGTGGATTACTGCATAATGCTGCTTAAAGCAGAACGTGATTTAAACAGCCTCTCTTAACACTGAAAAATTCTTCTTCTGTTACTGTCAAACACATTTCCTACTGTAGGTTTTGGATGGCTTCTCCCAAACAAGTCTAAGTAGAAGTGAACAAAAAAACCACTAGCAAAACAGAAAAAGAGATGGAGGTCCTACAAAAAAGCACAAAAACACAGAATGAAGAGCTCATGCCAGAGGAAGCAGGAAGGCTTGGCACTTGGCCATTACATACTTTCCAAAAGTACATCAACACTCACCCGGCTATGAGCAGGAGACACATGAAACTGTCTAGTAGATGTAAACACTGAATTGACTACAACATCTCTATCTCTACTAGGGTTGTAGGCATGCAGCATTTTAGCTCTGGGTAACCCCAGTAACCTAAAGCAGGAGAAAAAAAAAGACAAATAAATTATTCACTTTAAAAGCACATAAAAGAAGCAACACAAATCATCCTAAAACATATTCATCTGCAACAATTACCTACTTGTAATTTATCAAACAAATTTTGCCTTTAGTATACAAAGGCAAATATGTAACACTGGGATGTGAGATACACTTGGCCAAAACTCATTGGAGTAACTAGCAGTTAAAGAAAAAAATAACCCTTACAAAGCACAAAGTTTTAGATAAAAAGGTTGAAATAACTGAAGTCTTGTTTTGTCAGCTAAAGCAATGATTCTCTTGAGCCTTTTGCTTTAGCTAGTACACCCTAAACCTCAACATCTTAGACATTCCTCCAGTGCATCCTCTGAAATATTCCTTTAACTCACAAGGAGACTGGGTTTCTTTTTGGTTACTGAGAGATCAAAGGCTCATTATCACTTAAGAACAATTTTTAAAGTTTTCTTTATTTATTTATTTTATTTATTCTACCAGTATGTTTTGCCTGGGATTCTCTGGATTTTGTTATCAGAATTTAAAGGAAACAACAAGCCCTTCCTCCACTAGAAAGGCAATCTTTCAAAAATGAGCAACCAGCATGCAGCAATTATTTGACATCCATGCAGAATCACCTGAAATGTACGCCCAGAATGTATTATATTCCCTATTAGCTTTTTCTCTTTCTCAGAACTATGTGGATTTTAACTTACAAAACATTTCAAGGCAAGAAATGCACTTCCAGCTCTGTAGCTATTACTTCTCTGTTTTTCAGATGATGGCATGATCCCAGCTAATGCTTCTTACCCAAATGGAGCCCAGTGTAGCTGTTCCTCCACACTTCATTATTAACCAAAATACAATAATGTAAGATACTCACTGCATTCCAAAATGCAGAACTGATGGGTGAAAATGTAAGGCCTTCCCATTTGGAGGCATTTTTGCTGAGAAGCTGAAAAAAAGGGAAAAGAAGCTGCAATTAATATTTAGTGGGCATGATGCTACAATCTGCAGGGAAGGAAGATACATTGCAGGCTCTTAACTCTTTCTATCCTGAAGCTTCCTTCCTTGCACAGGTCTCCACAGTCACATTGGCACACCTGTTTATGGGGCTGTGCAGTGGACTGCAGAGGGAAAACAACTGGGAAGAGTCCTGAGGAATGAAAATTACATCAGCATGGAGCAGATTACTTGCCAATTAAACATCTATGCAAGCACTGGCACGAGCACACCCGAGAGAAGTAGAGGTAGAGAAGTAAAGAACAGCTTGGGCAAAAGCAGAAATCAAAAGAAGTGCTTATATAGCTGTGGCTGCAGTGTAAAAGCCAGCTTGCTTCTTCTCTGCAGAGCAGAATAAAAAATACTGTGAAGTACATACATCATCATCTTTCCTTTGCCCTACAAAAAGTCACAGTAAAGTTCCTATCAGTTCTAGGACATTTTTAGCTTATTTCAATACCCTGTAACATAGAAATTCCATGATATCTTCACCATTTTCTCAATTAAAACTTGTCTTCCACAAGTCTCAAAACCCACAGTGGTAAAAAACAAGCCCAGCATTTGTTTATTTTATCTGCATACCCAGTGCCACTCTGTTGAATAGCCAGAACCAGTTTAATCTTTACTGGATTATGCTAATAAGCATCCTAGCAAGGATGAGTCAAAGAAGGGAGAGATGGACTGTGGTCTCATTAGGTATCCAGTTGCTTTGCATAATTTGTGGCAGTACAGTCAATTGGTTCCCAATTTTAAAATGTAGTTCTGTGACATTACACCTTTAATATCTCTTACTGTGTACAAAATCCTGCTGTGATATTCCAAAGCAACAGACATCCTAACTTATTACCAGTCAGGAAAAATAATACTTATTATTATGAAAATCCACAACTTTTATAAAAACATAGAATCATAGGATGAAGACAATTCTCTCACTACTGTAGCAGGCAGAATGCAATATATCCAAGCAGCATTCCTGAGGAGCTGATAGTGACAGCCTCTTTCCAACCACCTTGTCTCTGCAGCAGCCCACTCTTGCTCCATTCCTAGAAACACTGCAACAACCAGCATCTTCTTCCCCTTCCTAAAATCAGCCTCAGGTACATACCCAGAAGTTAAGTCTGAATACCGTTGTAACACATACAAATTAAAATTTCTACTGTAGCGAAAGCCACAGATATTTGAGGAAGACATGTTTCTTAAAGGCCCTCAGATCCTTTTATTGTATGCATACACATGAACAGCAGAATAAAAGTTAAGCCACTGGTTAATGCACTACAGTATGACCTTGAACCTCACCACAACATCTTACAGGTACTGCTGAAATACCTCTTCTCACCAGAAAAATCTTTCCTGACAAAAGCAAGAAGTTGAGTGCCTCTATCTGCCAATTCATGTAATCGGCAGTAGCTCTCCAAGACTCGTCCTCCTTCTGAGGAATTCTAGCAGCATCAGCTCTTTTCCTTTTAATTCTTGCTTTTTGCAATAGCTACCAAATGCACCAGCTGGGTGCAAATGCAGCAGTGGATGTAGGAGACTGCATTTAATTTGGTCTAGGTGAACATGGCCATGCTGTAGCACTGGCTCTTAAAAATGCATTGTATTGCTGTTCAGCTAACCCTCTACTAGTCAAAAAATGGGAAAAACCCTGTAAGAGTAGCAGCAGGAGTATCCCAGGGGTACCATTTATTCCTTCTGGAGATGGCAGCCTGGACCCTGCACGGCTAAAGCCAAGACTCAGTTAATGACCTGTGCATGTTCCGAGTGGGCTCCTGAGCATGGAGATAACTTTGGAGCATCCCTGCACACCACTTGACCAGGAATGGTCCCATGATTACAAGACATCCAGCTTCTGCTTTGCACCCCACAAAAGCTGCCAAGTCACTGCAAGCTCCAGCCTGGCCCAGAAAGCAGAACAGCCACATTCCTGTGGCACCGTGCCCATCACCCAGCCTGCCGTCCAGCTCCAGGGCAGCTGCACCACTTATCAGTGGCCCCAAAGCAGTGCCAAAACATAACCTGAGAGCTGAGTTTCTGCAACAACAGAACTGGTGGAAAGAGAACTACCACTGCTTTGGGCTGTTTTTCCCTCAAGGGAAAAGATGACAGGTTGGAATAATGGGAACAGGCAGGAGAACATTCTGCTCATGACAATCAAACAACTAGGACATGCTTTGAAGTGCACCATTATACAGAGAAAGAGACAGGCCCATCTACATTAGAAGTGCACTTCTCCAGTTTCTGTCTCTAAAAGGCAGCTGGAAGCTGGCAGAACACCATACTGCATCCCCATGCTCAAAACACAATTCAGAACTCTGCGGGGAATCTGACACTGAAATAAACACCAAGGCAATTTACTTAGACATTTAAAATTTGAAGTCACTTTTAACAAAAAAAACCCTACTTTTTCTCTAAGAACATCATCTCACCAATAGATTCACCTCAAATTATGCCCAAAATTGCTCTTTTAGCTACAGATGACGTGTCCAAAAAAAGTACATGGATCCTTTCAGGAGAATGTCACAGGCTTGGGGAAAAACAGAAATATCTGCCTAAGAATGAAGTCTTGAAACAACAAGAAGTGTGAAGAAACAGGCCTCTTCACAAGAGAAAAGGCCTGGTTCCAGGTTTTACTCTTTCAGTGCTTTTAAAATCTGCTAGCATTCATTAAGCATGCCATCTAACAAAGTTGGTCCCCATGCTCCATGGCATCTCTCTTTTTGGCAGACCACTTAAACAGCATCTTCTGAATGGCAGATTTTGATAGAGCAGCTCAATTCCAATGTTTCAGAGGATACTTTTAAGCATGAGTGAACTGGAGGAGGAAGACACAAAGGAGGGGAAGGAAATTCTTGGCAATTACTTTGAACACTCAGTATGCATCAAAATCCTAGTTTAAATCGTGCTGTTATCAATTCCCAGCCCAACAATGCCCCTCCTCCTCTCCCATCCATATAATATATTTAAAACCCTGACACCCTGAACCATCCATTTCCAGGAAAAAATAGTTAAGAAAAACTGGGGAGGGCACCACATGGTCACCCAGAGCACCAGGAGGATCTGGGGACAGGTTCTGGCAGGAAAAGTAGAGGGTGAGCCCATGAAAACTTCAGCTCATCACCCTTGCTTGCAGAAAACACCCAGGAGAGAGAGACAAATCCCAAATGTGCACACAACCATCAGGAATGCCTACTGGGGAGAAAGATGGATGTGGAGCTGAAAAAAGTGGGCTGGAGGGGAGGTAGAGTAAGGAAGAGGGGTGACACCAGAGGAGAAGAGCAGGATGGAGGAATGCAAGCACCATTAATCACTTGTGCAAGCAGAGGAACATGTAACTGTAGGGCAGCATTTTTGGGGGAATTTTTTTGTTGTTTTTTAAAAGGCGCATGAGCTGTAAAATGTTAACCTACCATATTCCCTCCATTAAGAAGCCCCAGAGGTGCTGGAACATGGAGAAGCTCCAGCCTTTCACAATGTTTCCTGCTTCAGGAAAGAACATTTTGGTGTCCTGTTGGTGTGGGACTAACAAAAAGAGATGCTAATAGAGGGATGCTGAGAGCACTATTAAATACAGCATTGATATTGTTTTGCCCTTGCTTCTTTCAGTTCTGTTAGGCTGTGATGTATAAAGTAAATATAGGTAAACAACCAGGTCAGTATTTACAGTCCCAAACCCTAATATTTTTATGCAATGCATATTGCTAACATTTGTTTGAAATAAGCAAAAGCCTTATGCTTCCCGCAAAATCTGACAGAAACAGATCTTTTTTCACAGGAGATTTGTTCCTACTTCACTGGTCAAATTCACAAGAGAAATATTTCCCCTAAAAATCCAAACAAAGAGCAGATCCATTCTGAATAAATTGCTGGAGATTGCATTGGGGGATTTTATTTGTTTTGCCTTTTTTTTTTTTTTATGAAATTTTAAAACTGAGTTAATTCATCTGACTATACACATAAAACTCTCAATCTACAGAATGGGCTGCATTTAACCAGAAGTGAAGGACATTTCCTGGAAGGACATTTATCCCAATGTTGCTTTTTCTTCTATTAGCTCTTTTTTGTCTTCCTTGTATCTTTAATTCTTCACTTGAATGGATTACTTCATTCTATCCTAGCATGCATAATATCCAATGATTCAGATAGCAACCTCTGTAGTTGAAAATAATCACAAATGCTACTTCGTTCCCTTTCTCCTTCCTTCCTTTTTGTATGCTTTGTTCACAGCACATGCTGAAAAAAGCAAGCCAGGGAAAGGCATTTTATTGTCAGGTCTTTTGCTTTATGGCTGCAGGGGTTTCTTGGAAGCAGCAGGCAAAAAGGACTGGATTCTTGAACATACAAGAGGTCCTTTTTGAGTATATCTGTTTAGGCAATACTGTTTTATTTCTCAGTATATTGATAAAAGTAAAATTTTACTTATGTTGAGCATTTTAGCACTTTGCATCACCAGTGCAGTCATGTTAATGAACCCACAAGATGAGGTTTTGAGATGTGAAAGCGTGTATGTATTGTACAGGAAAGTACATTTTTTATGCAAACTGAAATAGAGAAAATGAAATAAAACCTCTCACTTACTGACTGATTTTAGATTCATTCCTCCAAACCACACCTGATAAAGAAAACATAGAATGGAACACATAGGGAAACAACCAAACACAGATACTTTTAATCATGCTGATTGCAGCTGATGCAAAGAAATTATTCTGACAAATGAAAAGAGGTAATTAAGGGGTAATAGATATAGAAATAGAAAAAGCAGCTGAATCAAAGTCTTATGCAGAGCTAATACAAAGCTTTGGTTCATCATATCCCTAGTCCCGCTCTTCTCTCAACTTCTCCTTTACCAAAGGCAGTAAAAGCAGCAACCAGTATCAGGAATATTAGAATGCAGCTCCTGAAAGACACACAGTGCCTTTGAAAGAGATAATGAAATTGTTTGGAAACACAAAATTAAAATTTGAGTTTACTATCCAGGCAACTCTGCCAAAACCAGAAACAGGAACAGTTTTAATTTATGAATTTTTTTTAACCTTAACTTCCTTCCTAGAGACAGAAAGAGTCCTCAGAAACCAGGAAATTGTCCAGCTTGCAATAACCCTGCGCTGCTCATGGGCAAGCTACACACAGTGTGTCCCTGTGGGGCTTTGGCACCTGGAGAAGAGCAGTCACAGTTGCCACCCTCACCTCCAGAGACTTACAGGACTTCTCCTGAAGCCCTTTACCAACCTGCAACAATACATGAATCATTCAGTCTTTCTAGATTTTTTTTATTTTTTAAAGAAAAAAGAATGACCAAAATGTAAAAGAACACAAATGAGAATTTTGAACACGGGAAATCTAGAGGTCCCAAAGGCTCCCTTGTTTTTAGCACTGCATTTTTTAGGAAGAGAGGGAGGACTGACTCACTGCTTCTGAATGCTTGGGATTTGTAACCCATCATTAGGAATTCACTTACATGCTTTACCAGAGAGCTGTGTTTCTTCTGGAAGAAAATTTTTTTTTGTACTTTGAGGGTAATGAGGCACTGCAACACATTGCCCAGGGGAAGCTGTGGGTGCCCAGTCCCGGGAAGTGTACAAGGCCAGGCTGGACAGGGGCTCTAAGCAACCCAGTCTAGTGGAAGTGTCCCTGCCATGGCAGGGGTATTTGAACTAGAGTGAGGTCCCTTCTGATCCGCTCTATAATTCTGTAAGAAGGATGGTTGCCTTTATTTCCTCTGAAGCGCACTACGTACATCAAGGACTGAATCCCAGACTGAGGAAAGCAGGAAAGACCACAGCAGTGTTACCTAGCAACTAACATGTGCATGCATACCTGCTGTTTTGCACGTCTGTGCCACAGGAAAATAGGCAAGGGCAGCTAAACCAGAAGAAACCAGTGAAATGGATGAGACAAGCTCTCTAAAAACAAATCCCATAATTTATGGCATAATTTAAGGAAGAAGGCAAGTCTATCAATGTTTTCTTTCTTTTTTATTTCTTAAACTGCTGAACTTGGAAAAACAACATATAGCTAAGACCTACCCACAAAAGTCTCAATAAGTTGATGACTTATTTACAAAGGCAGTGAAGTAAAGGGGTAGGTAAGCCTACCCTGTGTAAAGCAGAAACCATTCTGCTACTACTTCCATACTTCCACCTGGTCCCTCATGCACTGCTCTGCTCCATACTCTGGCCCTGGTGTTTCCATGGCCAGGGTCACCTTCCTGGGCAACCTTCTCTCTTCTCACTGCCTGTGGTCCTCCCCTTTTCTACCAAGTTCTGCAATGGCATTTACACAAACCATTTGCACAGCATTTACCTAAGCCAGCAGTGCTTCAGTTTCATACAGTACAAAACAACAACAAAAACTGCAATGATCAAACTTAAGAGTAACTCGCCCAATAGGCCTTAAAGCCACATTTCTCAATGGGGTTTAAATGGAAGGACACAGATTAAAAAAAACCTGGCTTTTCTCTCTACCCTCACAACCAAACCCTCACAACCAACTCCAAAGAAATTAAATGCAGACCACAATAAAACTAAGATTAAGACTTGTAAAGAAATCTAGGGGAGATGATGATCAGTGAGGAACAAAGTGCTACAGTGAACATCTTGGTGAAAAGAAAAGGCTTTCTTCCCTAGCTGTGCCTGTGGTTTGCATTTTAGTAGCAGGAGCAGCACAATAAAGCGTGTTTAAGAGTAAAATGGAATTACTCCCTACCATAAATCAATCCCCAGCTTCTGAAATAACTGAAATCTGTAGTAAATTAAGACATTAACTCACAATTACTTGAATTCATTTGAAACTATTTTCTGAAACTGCTTCTTTGAAATCTTTTACTCACCCGAATTTCAAGCAACTCTCTAGAGATGTTCCAGAGGGACCACGTACATTTTAGGCATCTTGGACAGACAACAACTAAGCTACTTGTTTTGGATGACTGTCCAGGGTTCACAAGATCAAAATGCACATCAAATACATTTTCCTCTGAAGCACTTCTACTGCTGCCAGCAAATCCCAAATATCCGGCCAGGCAGAACATCCACCTTCATTTTATTTTTGGCTTCATATAATTCAAGAACTGCATTTACAGTCTGCAATATTTCATGAGGTAAACTCTGATAACTGCTCTCAAATAAAATCTTTAGCTTGCTTTTCTCTTTTATAAGCTTCTTTACAATTTATCTTTTTCAAAGAAATCAGCAATCTTCCATTAAAATTAAAACTGCAGAAACAATACAATTTACTCTTTTCTTTTTTTAAGTTCTCCCAAGAAAAATTAAAAGAACCACTTGCCCAACATAAACACACAGTTTTGGCTCCATCAGGAGCCTTGGTATTCTTGACATTTTGTCTTCACCAGGTCCCGGACTTGTGGGGTTTTAAGAAAAGACTACATTTTCATGTATCTTTGAAGACTGCTTCTAGCCCATGAGTTTGCAAAATAAAACCAAAAGTCACAAAAGCAGCTCATGCTAAATTTTTTTCCTTTTTAAACATCGGAATTTTTTTAGCCAAATTCACTTTTTTGCATAATTTGCTTACCCTCCACTTGCCAAATCCTCTAAAAAAACCCTCAGAACATTTAGACTGCCTACGTAACACAGGTTTGCTCTGTAAAAACTGCCACTAAGATCACAAATAATTGCTGAGATATTAATTTTTGCCCACCTTACTTGATTAACTAGAATGAATAAAGGCAGTCAAAGCTGAAGCACCCTGGCCTATTGAATACATGTACAGAAATGGCTGCTTTTCAAAGAACACTGCCCAACTCTCACAAAACTCAAAACCCCTACAAGAGAAGCTATCAGTCTCCACGCATCTCAAAGATCAGGAGCTCCAGCCACACTCCTGCCCAGCATCTCTGAACTGAAAATAAAACATTTTCAAGTGAGATGTGCTGCTCAGAGCCTTTTTCAGACAGTTTGAAACCACGAACCCTAGAGAAAGGGTGCACGGGGAAGTACCTAGAGAAAAGGCTTCCACAGTGTAACCATGCTGCCTTCTCTGGCTAAAACCAAAGCACTAATGTAAGCCTTGAGCTGAAATACCATGAAATTTAAAATACTGTTTCCTACCCACAGTTTTCAAAGCCTTTTATTGAAAGCAGTCAAAATTCACAGCACAACCCCATGAAAGAGGCAGGATAAAAGAATCTTTAAAAAGTCAGGAGATAGGCCACAAACCCACCTGCCTTTTACCTAAGAACATAATTATTTTTACTTACTAGGTAGCAAAGCCTTTATTTCTGTCATTGCAATGGCAAAATGACAGCAGAAAATTTTAGTGGGAAGGGCAGTTTTTAAGCTCAGTCCTGTACTAACATAATTACAAACTGAACAAAACAAGAGGCAGGTATTTCAGAAGAAACAAATTCTATCACACCTGCCTCAACTAAATTAATTCCCACAAAAGTAAACTGAATGTATTTGCTTTTCCTGCAGCATGCTTACAGAACAATTACCAGTAAAGAAGGAAGAGATCCAAGTGACCTCACCAAGGCCTCACCTTTTTAAACACACCAACTGCAATTCTGTTTTTAACAGTAAAAATAAAAATTCATTTCATCAAGCACACCCAGTTTTACTCAAAAACTCTCTCCAAGCTGAAAAGCAAAGGGCCAGTTTCTGTCAAGTAAGTAGCAACCCTTCCTCCTTCAAGTGTTTCACTTCCACATGCCAGGGAAACTAGTCTTCCTCCAGCTTCGAGAATCTGGCTCTTGCCTTGAGAAAAGCAGGACACATCGACAGGAAGCACTGTGGGGCTACACAGCTCACAGCAATAGGAAGTCACATTCTTGTCAAATTTCACTGCACCCAACCATTTCCTTTTTCTACATCAGGCACAGCCAAAAATTTCTATCTAGACAGAAACCATTTTAAGCAGTTCAGCAAAATGCATGATAGAGCTCTGTGGTCACTGATAAGCCTGACCTGCTTAATAATTAAGAGTGATAATCTTCCTACAGTAATTAAGAGTGATAATCTTCCTATGGTAGCTGCCTTTTGCTGTTTCTACATTAATCCAAGCCTTTTAGTTTCTTTTTTATAAGGAAAGGCCTGTAGGACAGCACATGTTTGCCTGCTGGATCTCAACAACCCCTTTACACTGAACCCATTAAGTGCCAAAAATCCCACGATCCTTCCCCATGCCTTGCTCCTCCCTGGGAAAAGAAAAAAAGAAAGCTAACTAAAAAGGAAACTAAGCAAATACAAGAAAACTCAGACCTAGGACTTTAAAAATTAGTAACTTCTGCTTTTAATTTATTCCTGTTGATCTGGACAGTGCACCCGATACCAGTTTCCCTCAAAAGAAGTTACAGAAAAGTCACTAAGATCATGTCTCAAAGGTACAAAAATTACCTTTTTTGTATTGGAAAAATACAAAAACGGAAAACATCGATCTGGACTTTGCATTTTTTCCTCTTTTGTGAATTTCTGCCCAAATTTTTAAAAACAAAGTATAATCTTTGAGCATCAACCTTTAAGAATAGTAATTTACCCATGAGCATTCAATACCATGCCTTGTTTAAGCCAGCGTATGAAGACAGACAACCAAAATCATCTCAGTATGGAAAACTGTACAGTTTAACTCCAAGCACTTCAACAGGCAGCCTTAAATGCTACAAATGCAAAAAAAAGCAAACACTCCAATATACAGCTTCACTCTATTGGCAGTAATTTATTTTACAAACTGATAATATGCTGGGGAAGTCCCTCAAAACCTTAAAACCATGCACCACTTGCAAAATCCTTTTACCAAACCACTTGCTTGAGTAATAGACCAAGACCAACTTTCTCAGGGCTATGTTTCAGTTTTACAAGGACAGAAGTTATTGCCACTATTGACTGCCAAATTTATTAAAAACTTAATTATCTCCTCTAGCAGATGGAACTTCATACAAGACTTTCTGAAGCATCTCCAAATGCTTCAAATTTGCTACCACAAATTTAAACTACATAAGTTTCCTAAAAAATACACAGTTTCTCATGTAATTGAAAAGCATTTTCACAAGCTGTACTATATGAATGTGAAAATATGATGCAAATAAAAATATATGGAGAAGAAGCAAGGCTACACTTTTCTGTAAAGTACTGTAAGTGCGGTGCTGCAGGGGGAAGCTGTGGTCACACAGACATCCTATACACACCAAGGAAACTAAGCTGCTCCCGCACACCCCAGAGGCCACTACCAACCTTCAGGATGAAAAATTAAAGTCACTAGCCAAATACCAGCAGTGAAAAAGTAGCATCAATCCCAAACCACCACCACTACCTCACAGGATCATCATTCTCTTGTTCTTGTTTTCCACCCCTCCCAGTCAGGATGTGTTACATCCTCTTTAGGCCCCCTCCAAATGTTTCAGCATCCTTTGGTAAAGCTTCCTGTTCTGGTGCACTAATTCATTGAATCTTTGCCATATGTGATGTGTGGAGTTTTTTTTTAGATAGGACACAAAATAGAGAACCTTATGAAGAACCTCTTAAAAATAGCAATAAAAAAATGCAGACTATTTTTATTGTTCACTGGCATTTATTAACTGATAGCACTGTGCATTTTCATCATCTCTGTGCTTCAAAAGCACAGTCATATAAACCTACCCTCAAACAAAGAGCTTTTCTCTTCTAGCTTCCCATACAAAACTCTGGTTATACTTCAAACTACATCCCCTCCTGCAGTCAGACAAGAAAGGGGAATCCTGCACAGCGTCAGATCATTGCAACTTTTTCACCTAAAGCCTGTAAACCCCCAAGGTGACAGGACACCACTGCAGACAGCCTGCAAAATTTCCCAGGCCGCCCTGTTTGAAAAGTGCAGCTTGCTGAGCTCTCCTGTCTTGTGTCACTCGTCACTCTGGGTTGTGGTGTGCAAAATGGAAAGACAGCTCCATGACTTAGTGCTATTAATAAAAACAACCATGCTCACGGTGTGTTTGTGACCTGCTCCTAAGTACTGTTGTGTAATTATGGTTCACTAGATTACATTGTTAAAGGAAACACTCAGATATGAAAAAATTTATACCAGAAAATTCAAACTGGCAAAAAAACAACAACAAAGAAATTGGCATTACCAGGATTAGTAGCTGCAACACTTATCACAGAAACCACCGGGTCCTTACAAAACATCTGGGATCTGTTGAAGCCAATGCACAGCACATGCTCTCAGCCAATTTCTTCTAATGTACAAAATGCTGCAGCATTTTGCTATTATACAACGCAGAACCATATGAAACACAGGCTGCTTCACAGGTTTATTAACAAAATGTCTACCACCAAAGAAACCTGAGGTATGTCACGGCTCTGAATTCCAGCAAGGGGCACCTAAAGTCCACAAGTTAATATTTGCTTCCTTCAGCAGGATAGCTGTGAGGAAAGGAAAAGGAGGAAAATTAGCAGAAAAAACCAGCAGGAAGTCAGCTTTTGATTCTTTTATATCCGCTGAAAAAAAATGTACTTGCAATCAAGTACAATATTAAAACTCTACCTCCCCTAGACTCTTGCATTTCCTCCTTTATTTCAAAGCTAGGAGGCTAATCAGAGTTCACCAACTGGAAATGTTCATCTGTGAAACCAAAGGCAAAGCATCACTAAAGCTATTTTTAGTTTCTTGACAAGCTTCTAACCAGACATCTGCTTCCACTGCAATAAAGGATGCACTTTGCTTCTGCATTCAGAAGAAACATGGGGTTTCTCAAGCTGCCCACGAGAGGAAAAGCTCCTCCAGACACCATACAGATCTCTCTGCAGCCCAAAGGTGTATCTAACTGGTCTTGGCCATACATCTCTCAATGCTTCCTGCTCTTCAAGATAAGCAGATTAATGGCATGGTCCCACCTGGGAATCCACAAAAAGGTCCCACTGAAGCCAGAGGGGCTTCTCATCAGCAGAGGGGTAGCTGATGTGGACTGAGGAGCAGGACTCACACACAGCACTTGGCCCCTTCTTATGGGAGCACGTGGATACGTGGGTGGACATACAAGAGCAAGACAAAGATCAGCAAAGTGCAGAAGAGGCTTCTTCTGTCACTCCATGGCAATAATTTACACTAAAAAAGGAGCAACATGGCTTTCTAAGGCAAATCTTCATCATGTCAAAATGGAAGATGTGGCTTTTGGCACAAATATGGCAAAAACACAGAGGAAATAAAGAAACTTAAGGTGCTGCCTCAAACCATGGCCAGCATCAGGTAACGTGGATTTGCAGTTATCACAAAGTCACATTTTTGACCCCTGATCTTACCCTTCCACAGCTTGCAAGCTTTCAGTGGGTAAAGGGAAAATAAAGATCCGAGTGCTGAAACTAAGTGTCATTGTCCCCAAACCAGTAAGCACACCCAGAAGGACTTAACCTCCAAGTCAGGCAGCATGGGAAAGTCACAGATTACATGGGACAACCTGAAATCTTCCAAGTCCCAAACAAGCTTCTTCAGCTTGGGTATAAAGGCAAAGCTTCTCATCTTAAAATCTGGAAGCGTACACTCTGTATGGCTGGGCTCTGCCCTGCCCTCCCTGCACAGCAAACGTTTCAGTGATTGTTTCAGGAACAACAAAACACACAGCCCATTGCTTCAACAACCAGAAAGCATGAATAATTGTTTTTATTTACAAGGAGAGAAAAAAATCCAAGCAAGACTGAAAGCATGGGGACCAGGGCAGGGGTGTGTGTTTGTTTTAAAGTGACTACCCGCATCTGCGGGATCAGCCACATTATCCCAGCAACACTGAGAATGCTCACAAAGGCCAGAAATGTCCCCTTTTGAAAAGGGCAGTTTAAAAGCTGCAGAAGCTGGGTCAGCGACAGGCCACAGAAATACCTAAGCAGGCAGCAGGCACCTCACGAGCTGCAGGCAGCAGGCTTGCAGCAAAGGCCTCCAATGAAAGACAGAACACACCAGGACAGAAATCAGACAATAGCTATTGAAGAAAGGCAGTTAATAGCAACAAAGCACGTAAAGCATGGGTCAAGGAGTCGGTCAAGTACAGGCCCTTCAGCTCTCTGCCCTTCTTCAGTTGCCAGGAATCAAGATTTAGACACAAACCAGAGATGTACATGGCCCACAGCACCAGCAGGCAGGCACAAAAACTGAGCAGGCATGTTAAATCCACAACACACTAAGAAACTGCAAAACTTATTCTACAATATATTACAGGGCTGCTTGCTTACCGAGGGCAGCACAGTGCTTCTTGTTCCTCCAGTTTCATTTAAAAAAAAGAAAACCAAACCAGGAATTACACAATTTTTTCTTGTACATGATTAGTGTATTTATCATATCTGTGTTCAGGTCTTTACTGTTGTACATTTACTGACGTGCAGACACCTTGACTTTAGAATGCTAATCCACAACTGCAATCGATAGCACAATGCAATTTAAATTTACGTAGGCAAAATCTGAGAGGTGACCTACAATGTCACTAGTGAGGTCTGACTTGCTGACTACATAATAGCTGACACCAAGTGAGTGTGCAGCAGGACTGTTGCACACATCTGCCAGCCACAGTCAGGAGACTTGATTCTGTTTTGCAGAGACCCTTAAAATCATTTGACGTGAACGGAGGTGGTGGTTACCCAAGGTGCATGCAGTTATGAATCAGTCACTCCCTCCTTTCTCTCATTTCACTTCCCTTTTGTTATTGTGTATCTTTCCCTTCATTGTTAAGATTGAAATCTGCTGTTGTCCCTTATCGGTTTTGCTAATCACTTGAAATGGGCAAGCTCTCATTTGTTCCCTACCTACCAGTATCTTTGTTCACTTGGTTTTTTTATCAGGGCACGGCTTTTTGCCTTTCCTTGTTCTGTTCACAATCTCTAGTGTTTTTTCACTTGTTACCATACTTCGCCCCTGCCTTTGCCTTTCCAGCAATTACACCCTGTCCTTCCCCTGCTGCCAAATTCTAGCCCAGTCATGTTCAGCATCACATCCAAGCAGTTTCCAGTGCCATGTGAAACTTGCTGGCTGCCCAGCCTCTCTCCCCACAGCCAGGCAACCATACATGGATGGTGGCATCCTGTTTCAGCTGAGTTTTGTCTTACCCAACACACTGCTCTGAGCTTTGGTAAGAGGAATCAGTCTGAAGAGGAGAGCGCTGTGCACCAAAGCAGGCGTGATAAGTAAGCAGCACTCCCAGAGAAAGGTCCGGGGGTTGCAGAGTGACTTTTGTTTCTGCAGCAGGAAGGCCAGTGGGACCCAAGGTGCAGCCACAGCCTTTGCCCGCAAAGAACACAAACTAATGAGCCCAGAGGGGATGAAAAGGGGAACAAACTGCACTCAGTGCAACCTCACAGTGTAGTTTGCTGCAACACAAACACTGACAGGCACCTAGCCAGACAGTGGGAACTTAATGAGGGGAAACAAAACCACCCCTCTCCTCCTGCCACATCCCACAGCAAAACCCCACTACCCCTCCACCCAGAGATTTAATATCAGGACACCAGTGTAACCATCACACTGGGCAGCACTCATGTACAGTGATACTACTCCAAAATGCTCAGCATTTGAGGCTACTGTGTGGTGCAGGAGCTGACCTGCTATGGCATTGCTTCAGCCAGGACCTGGTGCTTGATGCCCAGACTGCACCAAAACCATGAGTGTCCAGCTCTGTGCATGGCAACAGTCACTTGTCAATAACTTTGGTAGAGTTCTAAGGTAAGAAGACAAACCTTTTATATTTCAATTTTGAACCCTTTTAATAATTCTTGTTAGATTGTCCCTACTCTTCAAGCAGAGAGCAAACAACTTCACACAATAATTTCTGCCTTATTAACTACTGCAAAGGCAACCACGTCTTTCAGGATGACACCTAGTACCTACAACTGGGACATTTCAGGCAATGCACATCTTCATACTCCAAGCAGTAGTCAAGTAATTACCTTAAACTTTAAAATTACAGTTTTTATTTTCTACCAAATGCAACCAACTGTTTTATTAATGAATCACTGCGATTTATCCTCCAAGAAAATTTATCAACTGTATTGTCAGATAATTCAGTAGAATTCAACTAGTTTAGCTTTTTATCATTCAACTCTCTCAGGATTCAGCTGTGTTGTGCAATGACAACAGCTAACACTCAAGTGTAAGTGAAAATGATGGGTTTTAAACGAGGGAAATGTCCCCACAGACCACACCTGTTTATGAAGCCGCCGGCCTGGAACAGAGGAGTAACTGACAGCTTCCACATATTCCCACCCAGAAAAGCCTTGGGAACACGGTGCACTTTGGCGTGCTGACACAAGCCGCGAGGAAGTCTGAGAGCCTAAAAAACCCGGTGCACGTGCGATTTCAATTGCTTGTGTAAACTGCACCTCTCATCCAAGCGCGTTACTGCCGTGGAGTTAAAAGGCAGCACAACATGCAGGAACCTCAAGACCTTGGAAGCCATTCAAAGGATCCTCCTCACAAATAATAAAAAAACAAGAATGCATCTGTTTTTTCTCTCTCCAGTGCTAAACACATCATACTGAGACTGCTGGCTCAGAGTCAAACAAGTCTCCAAAGTCCCACTTTGTTCCAAGTGCATTCCCAACTGGCAGCACAACACATTGCTCCAACAAATGCCAGGAGATGGCATTAAAGTGCACACACATGCATGAACCGAATTTTGTCTCACACATGGCTGCTGAACCTGTTCCTGTCCTCACTAAGAAACAAATACCTGCAGCTGAAGGACTGCAAAGAGTTGCCTCATGTCACCAACCCCACATGTTGCCCACAGAGGAACTCTTTGGAAACACTCACCAGAAAAAAATACCAGCAGGAAGCAGGATACCAGATTATCTTTTCAATTTGCTTTTGATAATACCCAGAAATCACAGAAATAATTGAAGTAGCTTCCCAAGAAAGGTCAGACCTCAGTGCACCAACAAACTTTAAAAGGTGTTAAGTGTTAACGTTTTGTTTCACTCCTTGACGGCCACTGTCTGCTCTGAAAGAAGTGTGCAGGAGTCAACAGGAGCACTCACAGTGACTCAAAGTCAGTCCCTAGAACTCCTAGAAATCTGAGTCTCTATAACAATTCCCTTTTGGATTCTCTCCTGGAACTCTCAAAAGCTTTTCAATCAAGCCTTCCATTAATTCAGGAGGGGAAACTGCTGGAACATGGCAGAATTCAGGGGTCTCAGAGTACAACAAAGAAGAGTAAAAAAAGAGAGATTATTAAATTTCTACTAGATCAGATATCAACATTCACATGATTTAAAAAAGCTGGGAAATTCTCCTTGTGAGATAAATGTAAATGTGCTACTAACAGGGCAGATAGTCATCATTTATCTCTATCTACTTTGTAAAGCTGAGACTCCCTATTCAATTCAAAGTTAACTTTTTGTTTTGAGAGGTGCATACGCATATGCAACAACAGAATTATGATTCACTGTCTCAAAGAAAATAAACAGGATCCAGAGAGAAACATTAAAATAATGAATAGCAATTTTAAAACCTCAAAAGCAATATATTATGATTTATACATGCAAAAGAGTTAGCAAAAATCTATACCAGAACAATTTGGGCTTAAGGTCACTGTTTTTTCATACACACACACACACATTTTTAAAACTCAGGCTTCTGAAAGTCTTCCCAAGCATTTTCATGTGTGTCAAATTATCGTACTATTGATGTGCAAGTGTCTCCAAAGGCCAGACCAGCTTCAAATCTTAGTACTGCAAAGGGAGCGAGCGCTTTCATAATGCAAGTGCAACTATGTTTCTTTTTTTGGCACCATCCCATTGGCCAAAAAAACAGTTTTAGGCTTAATAAATATTGAGTTGTTTTCTGCATTTCTCATATTTCCTCACGGAACATGCTGTTACAAACAAACATTTTAAACAGAACTTTGTCATAAAATCCAACTCCAAAACAACAAACAACAACACAGCCCATACTTTTGATAGCACTGAACAGGACACACCATCTTTCTTATTATTATTTCCAAGTCTTTACAGCTTTTTCATGTGTCCTCACAAAGTTTTAAAGCTGAAGTTGGTTTTTATCAGGCAGTAACTAAAAGCATTATTTTGCACTTTAAATTTCTTGATTTTGCCATCTGCAGAATTCTGGTATGCAGGTGGGTCAGATGGTAAACAACTAGCTAGAGCTCTGCAACAGTATCTTGAAGCAGACATGGAAGATAAGCACTTCAGTAAAAATAAGAACAGAGGCCTACTTCTCACCTTCCTCTATTTTTCTTTCTTCTTTTCCTCATAATTCTGAGCAAAAAATGCTGCTTCTGTGTGTGAGAAATTCCCGTGTTTATATAAAGTCAAATTGTTCTACAGAAAGTAAGGTCTATCTTGTACACACACACAAAATATCCTGAGTTATCCTTGTCTAATTATATTTCCATTGCTATTTCTAAAAGTTACAAGACAACAGACCAAAAAAAAAAAAACAAACCAAACACCAAAAAAAAAAAACCAAAAAAAAAAAAAAAAAAAAAAACCTCAGGTTTATTTGTACACCACTTTAGGGCCAGGAGGTGGAGAAGAAAATAAGGTGACAATTAACACCACCAGCTTTGCCCTCTATCCTCCTTATCTCAGTTGGTGGCCTGGACATAACATAGAATGGTGGACCCCTGAAACAACAAGCAGACACCTAAATTATTCACAATGATCACATGTTTCTCCCAGGTGACTAGCTTATTTGATGAAAGCAAAGCTTATTTGATGAAAGCAAACTCTTCCATAAATACAAAGCAAATATTTGTGGTGAGTACTCAGAACTCTGCAAAAGAGTTAACACACACCATTGTCACATGCAAGTATAATATTTGATATATACTGTTCCCCTCCCTGAAGTGGATGGGGCCTTTCTGCTTTCTGTCCTGATGAAGAAGGGAGTTGGTCATTTTGCAATAACCACCAAAAAGAAAAAGTCCCTTCCCAAAGCACATACTGAAGAAAGTGGATAAAGAATGATGCCTAAGACAATGTAACTAAGATGTTTTTGAAAACTCAGGTTTGAACTTATAACTATTTATAACTAACTACCACTATATGGCAAACACCTGAACTACTGAAAAGGCTCCTTCACCTACTTGCCCACAAGTCATGCAGTCAGAGCCACTGCCAGGGCATGAGCACAGCTTTCCTAGAGGACCTTTCCTCGTCAAATAAAAATATTTGAGTCCTTAAAAGCTAGGTTTGTGTCACCTCTGAGTATCTACAAAGATGAGAGCTAGGTAACAGGTGTGCCCTTTATTACACTACATTAGATAGATTTCAGGACCCTTCATGCTCTGCTTATAATAATCAAATGAGATACTGGGGTTGGTCATTCAGAAGCATACTGCACACAAATTCCTACAAGTGAGCAAACTGTTGTTTAGGTTTTCTTCTATTTTGTCACAATTTGCCAATCTGCAAGAGTGGAAAAATGGTGAAGCTAAATTCTTACATTGTGTCAATTTTCAGACTGCTGACACTGGCCTACAATTCCAGATGTCTGTTGTTTAACTGCAAAATGGTAAAATTACTGCAAATTAAGTCCTCTGATAGGCAACTAAGAAACAGCTATTACAGAGGTGAAAATAATTTTTTATAACAAACGCACAGACTGAAAGCTAAATCCTTTGTGGCCCACTGCCCACAAATCAGAAGGATTAGCCTGAGATTAACAGACATCTGAAATCCATTACCAGTGTATTAAAATGTAAAAGTAGAGGTATAAGTAGAAAGTTCCTACTCTGAACTACTTATATTACAGAAGCAGCAAGTACAGGCTACGGGGACACAAAGTTTACAAACGAACGTGAACAAACACGCCATAGCAGCTGTTTACTTTTGCTTTTCTTTCCCTCTTCTCTAAACACACAAAATGTGTCCCAACATCCCCTTTTTCAAAACAAATCAGGTTAAGTTTAACAAGAAAAATGCCGTGTTGCCAAGCAGAGTTGCAGAGCCCTTGCAGCACGCCACTGGCCTGGCATTAAAAGCTCACCTTCCCCATGCATTTGCTGAATGACGGCGCCAACAGGCTGTGCCACGAGATCTGCCTCTGCTCTCACACAGCTCTGCAGCCAGTACTGAACCAAACACAATGGGAAATAAGACACCATATGCCCTTGTCCCACCTGCTCAGACCAGGCTTGTCCTAACTCTAAAGGGCATGCATTCTGGGTGGGCTCTGTCCAAGTGCCAAAAAAACCCCAAAAAACCCACGCACAAAAAATGACGTACACATGTGTGCACCAGCTAGCAATTGTTCACACAGTGCTGCCACTGTGTGATTCGCCACACCATCCACCCAAAACCCAGGAGCCGTCCCCCAGGCTATCCATCACACCAGTGCAAGTGCTTTACCCCACTCCTAGCCCACAGCCACCGACTCCAAGGCATTACTCCTAACACACAAGAGGCTGTCTGTCTCAGCCCCACACTTTTGATGACTGGCCTGCTCATCCATCTCACCAATAGCAAGCAGAAGTGCAGATGTGGCTGGGCTCCTCCCCAGCTCCTCCTGCACTGCAGGTAAGGGAGCAGGGTCAGCCCTGGCACAGGTACCACGACACAACCATCCACTCCCAGTCTGCCCAAAAGGCAGGGGCAGGAAGAGGCAGGTCTGAAGGACTGAGAAAAGAGCAAAAAGATGCCACAAGGTCCAGACCAGTGCCACATTAGCACAGGTGGAGGTCCCTGGGAGCTATGTGAGACAAGCAGAACAGAGATGACATCCTGCAGGTGACGCAGGGCACCCGTCCCACACAACAGGCTGAAGACACTGAGGGAGAACTTCCATGCAGGTTTTCAGCTGATGCTGCCAGAGAGCAACAGGGAAACCAACCAGAGAATGATCACAAGTAAATGTTAACCTGGTAATAAAACAAGTTCTTCTAATCCAGAGAACTTGTAGGGCTGCACAAGGCAAGGGAGAGCACCAGGCCACAGAGTGCAAGACATCCTCTTCCTCTGGCAGTACAGAAACTACAACCAACCATTTCAGGCATGGCCAGGACAGAAGTTAAAAAAAAAGTAGAGATGCCGTAAGACAGTACACAAGAGATCTGCAGAAGATAAAGAGAACAGAAAGTGAAGACATTACTAACAGAGGAAGACAAAGAAATAACTATATAGGGCACCAAAATGTAAAGCATAGTTTATTTGTCCTTTTAAAACAGATCATTACACATGAGAAAGTTTCCTCCATAGCACATATCCACAAACACAATTTCTCCATACAAACACAATTTCTCCATACACACTAATCCCTGTGCAAACAATGACCTCACAGCCCCAGCCTGCTATTTTTACCAGTATAGAAACTGGTGTTTCCACAGAAGCCTGTGTGGCTTTTCAAGGCATCATGAGCCAAACAAACGCAGAAGTGCCAACTGGCAACTACCATACCAAGACTGCCTTCATTTCTCAAAGCCAAGTAGTCACCCACAGATGAGAAAGTCCGTTTTAGGCAGCATACAAGCTAACATAGATCAAAGAGTCTTTGGTCCAGCCATGAACACCCTCCAGCCCAAGAGAGTGCACAAAAGTGAGAGAAATATACACATTCCAGCAGAGTTTGTTCATTGCAAACAGACAAGATTTTTATGATGAGTAGGACTGCAACAGCAAGTCTAAGAGCAATTAAATATGGCCACACATCACCTTTAAAGTATTTATATCAAGGTCAAGTAGGATCTACACTGAGGACAGAAGTTTGACATGCCTTTGCAAACAAGTGCAAGACTGTCATTTGCCATTATCTCATGATCACAGAAATCCACAGGGTCACCTCCTCAGTTTGGTATGAAACACTGTACAGCTGGCCTGGGCAACTTGTCTCATTTATGAAATGTCTGAAAACAATTTAGAAATAAAGAAACAAACAATAGCTGAAACATTTGTTAGCACACAGCACTGCCATGCAATGTCCCAGGGAAAAAAAAAAAAACAAAACTTGTTTTACCCCTTGTACCATCAGACAAGCAATATAATTTTGTAAAAGGACAGGTATTTTGGAAGAAACAATGTACACAGGAAGAGCTGTTCCTAACAGCATCTAATACAAAGTTCAGCAAGGCAAAGTTCATCAGTGAATCAACTGCCACACAAAACAGAGATAAACAATTAAAGCAGCAGGAGTTCAGCCTGCTACTCTAGCTGTGCCAGGCAGAGGCATAAGGAAGGAGAGAAAGAGTAACACTGATTATTTTGGAAGGAACTATCTGTTTCTTCATCTACAAGAGAACCTCGAATTTCACCAACTTCTTGCAATTCTTTTCAGTAAGCTGCTTTTAGTCGAGTTTCACAATATACTGTGTTCCCTACAGGTGCTTCCTTAGGGATATTTACCCAAGTGTTATAGGTGGGTGTGTCCATCTTAATTCTCCTCCCTTACTTCTAAGGATTAGGTAAATTTCATTTCTTTAGGCATCCAGTAAAACTTAAAATTAGTAGTCCCTTGATGATCTAGACAAAGTGGAAGTGGGGCACAACAGCCATGATTATGAATTAAAAACAAAAGTTCACCAATTCTGAAAAAGGTTTTAGTGCTAACCACTAAAAACATACATTCTGTGCATACTGCAGAAATTGCTACCTTATGCAAGTACAGTAACGGGACTAAAAAGCTTTTTCCCAAGAAACTCCGCTTTTTCTTTTTCTTTTTTAATACACACACAGATTTTTGCTTGTTTTGCAAAACAAAATTTTTTAAAAACACTAAAATCTTAATAAAAGCAGCTTATTATATATATATATATATATATATATATATATATATATATATATATAAACTATTACAAGTTAAGACCAAGCATATATTCTTGGAAAAGTCTTTATGTAGTTAGATTTACTTTTGGGGTAAGTTTAATGACAATCTAAATGATCAGTGGTACTCCATACAAGCTTAGGTTGAAAATACTAAGATGGTTCCTTTCAGAGAGCTTAAGCACTCACTGACACTCTCAGAACTACTTTTCAACTTTTCATTTTAAAACACTTTCTCAATGCATACTCACTTTGATTTTGATTTTAATAGAAGATATTTAAAAATAAACAAAACATAAACCTTTTTTTAAATATTCAGACATTTCTGCTGGCACAAAATCAATTTTTAGTCATTTCAGTAAAAAAAGCAGAAGGAAAAAGAAAATCTGGTTGATCCTAACCTATTTTTCAATCTTTTTTTTTTTCCTGCCATAGTCACCACCCAAGCTAGTTATCTGGTACACAGGCATACCACTAGTCCCATGCCACTACTTTCTAATTGGGACTGTCAAAAATGATGGCACTAAGACCACAGGCTTTTTGGAAGGATGAGTCACCTCTGAAGTGTCTTAATACTCCATCCACAGTGCCAGAGCTCATTTGTGCCTCTTGGCTAGAGACGAAGCTGTGGCCAGGGAGGAATTGCCATGTACAGTCTCACAATGTGCAGGAGGCTCGTTCTCCCACTGCCACTCCGGATTCTTCCTGAAACAAACGTTGCAACTCCATCTCTTCAGTATTCCCTAAACCCCCTAGCAATTCTGCAGTCTGTGCACCTCCACTGCTTTGCTCTCTCTCAGGCAGCTACTAAGCTGCTCCCTTGCTACCTCTACCTTTAATTTCTCCTCCACATCTGGAGCACTATTTCACAGACACAGCAAAAACAACAGGATTAGGAATAATTCCACCAAGCAATCAGGAGAGGTCAAAGTGCTGAGCATCAGCTGTCACTCCCAGGCTGCACTGACACCCTAGCATAAGCCCACTGGGAGCCAATACCACCTCCTGCTCCAGGCAGCTCCAGCCCACAGGATCAAATGCTCTCCAGAGATCAAAGGCAAGGTTCAACAGAAATGCCTGAGTGAACCAAATGCATCACACTTGGAATTTTCCTAGCAGTTGATACCCATCAACTCTAAGCAAAGTATGCCCTGCCATAGGAAAAGGCTGGAAAATGTCCTCTTCCTGGCTAATTTCATTCCATACTTCTAGTATTTTATGGATTTCCCTTCTTGTAGACAATCACTGTGCATCACATATTAAGAATGCGTGCTCCACTTGAGTACTACAGTTTATTCTGGTGCAAATGTTCCTTATTGTGCTAGCTGCAAAACTGCATCCTCAAAGACCTTTCTCCAGAAGTCCTCAAAACCCAAGTACTAATAATGACATACATATGAAATTTTTTTTTTTTTTGTAGTCCAAGTCTAATTCCTTGAAGTAGAAAGCTAAAAATTTTGATAGCATCATTTGTACATGTCACCTGACAGTACTGTCTCTTTATTTGTGCCAGACTTCTGCATTTCACAGAATATCCTCAGTTGGAAGGGACCCACAAGGATCATGAAGTCCAACTCCCTGGAACAGAACCATGCCCAAGAGCCACACCAGGTGCCTGAGGGCACTGTCCAAACACTTCTTGAACTCTGTCAGGCTTGGAGCTCTGACCACTTCCCGGGGAGGCCTGTTCCAGTGGCCAACAAGAAAAGCTGAAAAACCTTTTTTCTAATATCCAACCTAAACCTCCCGACACAACTTCAGGCCATTCCCTTGGATCCTGACTCATTATGCTGCTTTAGCAAGAACCTAAACCTTCAAAATTTGTAACTGCCAGTTGTGGCAACCAAAATCACCTGGATGAAGGGGCAGGGGTACAAAAAAAGCCCAAAACAAAACAAAACAAACAAACAAAAAAAAACCAAACAAAAAAACAATCTCCAAACACAACAAAAAAACCTTTTCTTGTCAACGCCTGTCATTGACTGTTATGAAAGGCATCTTTTTACTCCTAGCTTTCAAGGGTAAGAAAGGGTTTTTAAGGAAACTCGAAGCTTTTTGATAGGCTAGTACAAATACACGACTTTAATTCTGTTAAAGTCTGTGGCCTGAAGCAGTACTCAAGTGTCTACTGTGCTGCATTTCTTATTTCAGAATCTGATCCAGAGATACACAAAACAGCATGAAGCAACCTATGGAAGCATCCAAGCAATCAGAATAGCAGGAATCATAGGGTGGAAATTAAGGAGTTGATAATGATCTTCTCCTCACTCAGGGCAGCTGCAAACCTATGGACCTAATCAACCATTTCTCATTCACCTCTGAAATAGCTCTTCACAAAAATTACTATTTTGACAATGTCTTTTACCTCCATGCAAATTTCTCTATTTGTTAAAGCTAAACTTAAGGCAGAAACTGTAAGACCACATCCATCTCCCTTGTGCATTTGCCACAAGAGCAGCAAACCAAGAAGACCACCCCAAAAGGAAGATCTTATGATGCACATGCACAGGAAGTCCGTTAAAAGACCGTTGATACTTTACTGCTTTTGTTGTGTTTGGTTTTTTCAAAGTAGGTTAACAAGCTCCCAAGGAACCCACTAACCTAGAATTAAAAGCTGAATAAAACAATGTTTTGGAATGAGACTTTCTCCTTTATGCACCAAGATTATGAACTCCCTATACTTGCCTCATCTCTGGGGAAATTTCTGATTTCTCTATCTCCTTTAACTTCTGCTTATCCCATACATTAAGGTGCTTTGCTTCTTGGGGCTTCACATCAAATTACAGTAGCTTCAGCTGATTTCCCCAGGGCATGAAGTCAGACAATGAGATGAAGATGCTGCAAGCTTCAGGTTTTGCTGCTACAGGAAAAGGAAATCCCCATGATTTCACCATATAGCAATGTAAGCTACAGAAATGAAAATTAATCCGGAAATAAACTAAGAAATTCTTATCTCTCCAATGTACCTTTGCTGCCTCTTTTTCATGAAGTCCACACTATAACATTCCTTCAGTTTGTAAAGCACACACAGGTCTATGTATGTGTTTACATACAACAGCAAACCAAAATAGTTCAGAAGATGCACACAAGCCAGGATCTGTTCAGGCAAATTTCCTGAAGCATTTCAGTATGACAATAGAAGGATGTTTCCACCATGCAAGTGAACCTCTACAAACTTTACTCCCAAAAACCAAATTCATTTTTGAAAATGAATAATTACTAGAAAAAAAATTAAGCACCTGAATGATGTAAAAAAAAAAAACTCCAGTCAAATCACTTTTTCCTCTCTGAGTCTCAAGAACTAATTATTTTCAGTATTTTTATTATTGCCATAGTAGCCAATTACCCCTCCACTTCCAGAGAAAAATAGGCAAGTAGAGAATTTTTTTCCACCTAAATTACATCTCTCTGACTACTAAGGAAACAATCAGAAACAAACTTAAGCACAGCACTAGAGACTGCTTCCTTCTGACTACCTCTCAATAAAGAAAGCATGCAGGTAATAAAGTTACACAGTAAAAATCCTGCATCCAAAACATAATAGCTCCCAGATGAAAAAAATCAGAAACTTCTGTATTTGTACAGGGAAATGCAGCTTTCAGTAGTTTACCCTTCTTTTCACGAGAGGAGGCAAGAAAAAAAAAATCCCCTCTGCAGGTAGGAATTGGGGCACTTAGGCAAGCACAAATAATCAGCACCAGCTGTCAGCAGCCACAGTAATTCTCACATCCTGTTTCCAAACCATCTTTCTAATTCCCACGGAGGTGAGGCACAGGAGCCTCAAGGTGATGCTGGGCTCAGATGAGAAGGCTCCCAATGGGGCAGCAAGAGGAAAAGCCACATGAAGAAGCCTTGCAGTGCAGGACAGACCCATCATAACCATCCCGTTCCCACTCCCCAGGCTTACTCCTTCTGCTAGCTCCCAAGGCTTGTGTGTTATCAGATCTGTTTGCTCTCAGAACTAAGCTAAGGGCAAAGACTGGAGATTAATGAGAAAAGCATTTGTGGCTGACTGCTGCCATCAGAAAACGGTGCTGTTCCACATGTTTGTTTTAAGTCTTGTGATCTTTCTGGCTGGCATGGCACTGAAAGCTGTAACCACATTAACACATACCAAAGGAAGGAAGTGTTCCACTGGTAGATGTCCAAGCATTTTAACCTGGACGCTCAGAGGAAACAAAATGCATATTTAAAAAATAATCTGTGATGCTATTTACCCAACCCTTCAAAACAGAAGGCCTGATATTAACAGAAACCGCAGAGTTGTGGCTATAGTTTTGAAAAGCTTCATTATTTATCTGATTTCAAGACATAAGGGTAGAATATTTATTGTTCCATAGCAACACATTAATAAACCTTTGGCTTTAAATCTCCCTCACCTCTTTCCTTGCCTTGGTGCAAACTAGCACTCCAAGACTGCTTACATGTACAAATTTTGTAATGGACGACTGTCCCTTGCCTTAAAAAATTAAGTTACAAAACATACAACAAAACAATTAATAAATATTTAATTTTTTGTGTGAAAGCAATGAGAAGCAAATTCATCTTAGAGACAGGATTAGGAGAGAGATGCAGGAAGGTATTTTGTACTTGCATATGCTGAGCACAGGTTTTTTGGTTTTGCTAATTAATCAATATTAAGTTGAGAAAATTGTAAGACACAAGTAATAAAGAACTATTTAACATGCAGGAGAAAAAAGTAATGTTTTAGTAGTCTGCCCTAATTACACTTTGGTATTTCCTAAAGCAAAAATCAAAATGAACTTCAATGTTCTTGCTTCCATTTGAGTTTAGCTTACCTTTGCTCTTGTGGGTGCTCTTCCACATCCTCCTCCGAATCAGCCTGACAAACAGAGAAAATACTGAGTAAGAATCTCAGAACTGCAACATGGTACACTGGACATATGTACCACTTTAACTCCATCACAGATGGATTTTCATGTGACTTGTTACCAAAACAAATTCAGAAACTTAAAATTCCTATAACTCCTTTACAAGTCAGGTAAGGTGATTGATGGACATCCCATTTGAGGTTTCAGCTCATCTTGCAAAAGATAAATGGTGACTTAACCTAGGCACTCTGCTGTTTCTTCCCAAATACTGACTGAACAGACTCATTTTCCATTTATGCACCTGTACAAAATCCTCTCGCACACAGAATTCCAATCTAAACCAACAATTCGCCTGAAACTACAGAAAGACTATTTCCTCTACTTTCAAATTTTCTGCCCCATCAGTAAATTTCAATAGCCAGTACTTGGGGAATGCCTTGAAATGCAGATCACCTGTCAATGCCAAAACCAAAGTACCACATTCCAACTGGCACAATGAGGTCCCAAACCCAGATCTTATCACTGATTAGCAGCATGTACAAAAAGCAGAGAGAGCAGAAGCTCTGAACACATCATCTTAGCTCAGTTGCTGCACTCAGGTAATTTTCAAGACATGCAGCTGAATTGTGTCAGCTTGCAGTTCACCACAAACCACTCTGAGCTGTCTACAGAAATGAACTCAAGTGTTGGTTCAATGAGCTCCCTGCAGGAAATCCATTTAAAACAAGGAGGTAGCTACTCTGAACTGGCCAAGATCTCCAGGAAAGCTTTAGGTACAACTCAAAATGAAGTGTGTTACAGCCACTCAACCCCTGCTGATGAAACCAGGGACAACTTTAGGGCAATTAACATTTTTCAGGAGGAGGTCACAGTCATCCTGCCAGGAGCAGCTGGTGAATTTTCCCAGCTTCTGCTTCTGCAGGTGATGGTTCTACAAGACACAAACTAGAGACCTTAGCAATGAAAAGGTAAGGGGAAAAAAATCTTTAAAAATTAAAAGGCTGTACTTTCCACCACCCCTCCTACATGTTTCCCATGTAAGCATATCACGGAACTTTACCTATTTTCACTACATACTGGGGAAAAAAAAATACCTGTAAACACAAATCATCTTTCTACAGGCTTCAGATGCTTAAGCACATCAGGCAGTCCTACCTGCCTACTGAATGGGACAGGCAGCAGGATTTCTGAAGACCTGAGCTTCATGAAGTGAGGAAAAATGACAACCACACTATGGCAGCAAATATGCTGAATGCTAACATTAATGCTAATAATTATTGTGTCTAAAAAAATGACCTTATGGATAATACTAATACAGATCTTGCCAAAAGCTACCAGACACATCTGAACTTCCACCTTTTGTCACAAGCAGTTCATACAAGAGAAGCAGCACAGCCCCCACCATAACATAACCAAATCTGGAACAAGATTGACAGGGAAGTACAAGTTAATTCGAGGACTTGACAGTCCTTCTGTATGCCTGCCCAGAGGTTGGAGATGGTTTATGCTAATTGTCCAGGATCTGCAGGACACAACAAAGCTCTTCAGCTCAGATCTACCTAGAGGTCCCAGCACCTGGCCCCCATGAAGACCCAGGCACCTCCTCTAGAGACCTTGCAAAGCCTATCTTCTAGACTTCACCAGGATGGCCATCACGTTTTCCAGCTTCTCCAAGCTCCTTTTGTATTTCTAGGACCTCAGTACAATACCAAGCAGAACTAGAGGACTCCTTATCCACCTTCTCCAGAAACAGCTCCTCTGCCACGGCCAGATAGCAAGCTATCCTCATTTTAAATGGCTTAGTTCCTCCTTTAAATGGCTTAGCATCTGCCAGGCATCAGAAACCTGGGTCTGTGTCATTACACTGTGCTCACCCTTAACACTAGCCACCTTACTATTTCTCCTCTTCACTTTTCACCAAGCAACAATGAAGCAAACTTCCCAGTCTACAGTGCAGCCACAGCACATCTCAACTGTGCAAGGAAAAAAAATTAAAAATCACCTTCAACTCTGATCACACACAGACCTCTATGTCCAGCTTTCTCCTATTTTCACTCCTCTGTGTGATCCAGGCTACGTGTGCATGAAGGTTTACACTGAGGATTTACCAAAAAAAAAGAAAGGGAAAAACAAGTATTCTCGAACTACAGGACTACAGAGAGAAGGAAGGCAGCAAGACCTCCTGAAAGTTAAAATGCAGTTCCCAACAGTCTACCCATAAGAAGAAAAAAGTTCCCTTTCTCCTAACACTATCCTGAATATGGGGCAGGTGCTTATCTTGTGTTGGAAAGCCCCTGAAAGCACCCCTCTTGTGTCACACAAGTCTCAAGAGCCTGAGCTGACAGCTACTGCATAATCTGCATGGCCATCCAGCCCCAAGTCCTATCAGCATCATCCAGAGGCTCAGCTGGCAGTCTGGAGAAGCCTTTTAAAAGCCCAAAGAGGAACACAATTCCCACTCCAAGCCTGTCTCAGACTTTCACACAAACTGTGTGTCTTCAGACAAAGCCTGCTTTGAAGTAGGTGACTCTGTACATCTAATTTGTGCACAGCCCATGGGCTCGTTAATGACACACTGCAGTGCCGCCTATCTCTGATGAATATATGTAAGATCAAGGTCTTCATCAGCTTTCAAAACCAGTAGAACAATTAACCTTATTAGCCCCTGAGCTGCACTGAAGAACAGAAACTGAAGACAAGCTCCTACTACTTGGGAAAAGGAAAAAAAATAACCATCTTTCAGACCTGAGCAGAGCCTTTTAATGAAAACTCAGCCAGCAGTTCTATATTTGTCCAGTGCCTATAACAACTATGATACAGTAAACACTGCTGTATCTTTCTCTAAAATTCAAGCACCTGAAACAATGTCACAGTAAAGTGAAACAAGAAGTTACTGTACTCTCTTTAGAATATGCAACCAAACTGAAACATTCACAAGGTGTTCCTCTAAGGAAACATCTTGCTCATCTCCTACATGTGACACAGGAACAGCAGAAAACCCATCACAACATCAGTCAAACACTGCACTGACACCAAAATAAAGTTTGGTACACACTGACTTTGATGACTTACTGTCATTTTTCAGCTGTGATAACAAGAACTAAAACTTAACCTTCATCATGTCATTTTAAGATAGCCCCTCCCTCCGAACTGAAGGGGCTGAAGGGAAAGCGCTCTGCAGGTACCCAACCTGCCTGCCCTTGCCTTCAGATGCTCCCAGTAACCACCTACATGGCTTCTGACAGACAGAAACACACAACTATGACTCTCTGATACCTCTTTTAAGTGGTGGAGGCCATGAACAACAATTGCCATTTGTGTTTCTTTCCTACACTTGTGCGTGTATGCTATGTTTAAAACATAACTAACTGCCCTTCAGCATTGCACTGAAGTGCTACAACCTGGCTGTAAATATGGAGCTTTTTCAGCCTTTAGTGGTGAATGGCTTGGGTGTCAAGTCTCACATAAAGGAGCTTTTCTCTCAAGCATTTTATTTGAGTATGTATTAACAAGTTGCAAACAAACATGCAAAACCACAAAATTATAAGGGGTCTATAAAAACCACAACTGCTCTAATCAAGTCTCTCACACTCAAGATTTTCCATGTCAAAATCCCACTGGTTTTCAAAGAAAAATCCAGCTGCCCATCCCAGGACATTTTCTATGAAAGGGAGGTTAAGAGCAAGGAGAAGGAGAGCAAGGCCAGTGGGTGCTCCGTGGTTACTCCAGGCTTCACACCACCTTCAACAAGAAAGAAGAAACGGGCACAAGGGAATACAGCCACCGCATCCGACTGGGAAAAACCAGCTGGTCTCAGAGCTAAAAAGGGAATCCAGGAAGAAACATTGAAATGCTGGAGGAAGCAGCAGACCAGTGGAAGACAGTCAGCAGGCTAGATACAGCCAGCTCCCCCTCAGCCCCGGCGCACGAGCCCACGCACACCGTCACCAACTGCAGCGCTCCAGGCACCCTTCGGGCTTGGTTGCAGAGCAAGAGCAGTAGGTGAGCCATCCCCAAACAGCTCTGCAGCCTTCAGAGGAAGCCAGAATCAAAAGCCCACAAGCACTAGGGGAGGAGAAAAAAGGAAAAGCACAAATACGTATAAGAGGGAAGCTGGGAGGGGGCACACGAGAAGCACAAACAATGAAAGGGAAGCGAGAGGAAACAGAAGGTAGAACAACCAAGCAGGGTGGAGGCACGGGGCCCTGGGCGGCCGCGCTCCAGCATGCAAATTCATGCAGTTCACGTAGACAAAGCGATGCTGTGAAAGGCCTAGGAAGCAACTACAAATATTAAAACGCTTTGTTTTCCCTCCCTCACCCCTTAACATGATGTCTTTATTCGCTACATGCTCCTGGAACAAAAGCATGCGCAGGCAACCGGATGGCTGAATGGGTTACCAGTCCTGCCAACTTTCATCCTCAAATTCTGCAGGCAGCAAGGAATGCTCAAAACTGCTCTGTCACAGGCAGGCAGTTGATGATGCATGGAAAATAAGATAATAGTGTAAAGCCATGACAGAAAGAGAAAAACATCCATCAGACAGCATTGGTAACCCGCCAGAAACAGGCTAAAGGGCTGGCAGACAGGGCAACCTAATCCATTTTCCTGCTGAGAGCAGTTGGATGGAGGTGCTTTGGCAGAGGAACATGCAGAGCTCCTTCCCTGGATTTTTCACTTTTGCAGGTGAAATCCTCATTGGTGCCACACTCCCTCCAAAAAGAAGCAGGAAAAACAAAATGAAGGGGCCAGAACAATCCTCTTCCCAAAGTCTTAATCAAGACCCATCTTCAAACATGGGAATAAAGCAACTCTTGGATATTCCCTACCAAACAACATTTATTAACCACTCAAAAGCAAGGAGGTTCTCCCTGTTACTACATCCTCACCATCACATCACCACTGCTGTGATACATGAAAACTGGGCAACAATCCTCATCAAGGATTTAACCAAAAATTTCTGTTCTTGCAAGAAAGAGAATATGGAAAACCTCCTTTTAACAGTAGTAGGTCAGACCATTTTTTAAAGTGAAACATGATCAACAAGCAATAAACCTCTTGCAAGTTTAAGCATCTCTCTAACAAAGGGCAGCCAGATGTTAACAGATGTAGCGACTTTCCATATCTCAGGAACTGATGCTGGCTTCTCCACTGATGCCCCACACCATCCCAGCAGTCACCCAGGAGGGCAACGATGCTGACATGTCTTTAGGACCTCACAAACACCAGAGTATCATGGCTAGATGGGCAGTCCTCGACTCTTTGGGCATCCAGGGAAAAGCTATGACCAGCCACTGCGCACCAGCGCCACCACTCCATAAAAGAGGCGCTGAAAGGGTGCCTCACCACATCCGCAGGGACTTAGGGAAATCTCTTTTCCTCCTCACCACAACAAATGGAAAAGGTGGTTTCAAATGTGGCCACAGGGCCAAAGCCCAACAAGGGCTGGGTAAAGCCCAAGTCCACGTGGAAACAAAAGAGTAAGCATCAGGGTCAGGCCTGTAAATCAAATTCTGGTCTTAAAACCTGTTTGAGGAACCTGGTCCTTCTGTTCAGCTTGAGTAGTCACTCATGCATCAGATGCTGCTGCAGTCCTCAAGCTCAGAGGGGAAAACCCATGCAAACCAGTCAATGTGCCACTAGTACTCAGAGACCAGCTCATCTGACTTTAAATCTCCTAAATCAGCAAGCCTATTGGGATTTACTTCTCACTCTGTCACAGCTGAAGCCAGAAGACTTCTTTCTTTCCTGCCTGTAGTCTTTACAGAAATGATGGAGGAACAGCAGCCTCAGCTTTGTCTTCACTGCTGCAAGAACTGAGCAAGACCATATGCTCAACTATGCCAAATTCACGGGTCATTTATGCCTGGTTTTTCTTTAGCCAAGCTAAAGCATATTTTTATGAGGATGCTCAAGAACAAAGTGTTTTCCAAGAGGACCTAATCTCCTCAGGAAGTAAACATCACGTCATCACCACTCAATTGCAGCTTCGTTATGAGAAGCAACTATAAATGACTACATTACACAGTTCTACATCTAATGCATCTTAATATCTTCACTGTAAAGAATGCAGATGCAAAAGGCTGTGCTCCCCAAGCATCTCTGCACAGCGACTCTACACCTCCCCTTAGCTACTACCACATCTGCAACAGGCAAAATCCCAACAGCACAACTTATGTATCTTATAAAATCATTTGGACATCCAATAGATAACACTTTCATAACACCACAGTACAAAATGCTGGGTCCTGGGAAGCAGCATCAATTGTTAGCTAGCTAAGAAACAGCACTTCTGCTATTTTTCTTTATGTTAATGGGTGTCAGTGGCTGAGCACTAAACAGAGAATGATATATAGGCTTAAGACAAATAAATTACCCGGTTTTGCCCCTCATATAAGATGATGTCCCTGAGGACTGCTTCTTCCCGTTTATGAGCCTGGTGCCTGGAAGTCTAGAAGGCCGAGCTCAACATATGGCAGAGTCCGTCAGTGCGAGTTAAATGACTGCCTCAAATGCCATAAACTCCAGACCCCGCTCCCAGCGCCCCTCCTCGCTCACCAGCCCCGCCGGGCATTGTACCATATTGGCTCCTCTCGCCAGCACAGAATTTATCACATCTTGTTACTGCCCAACGAAAGCGGCTAAACAAGACCAAAAAAAAAAACAACCGCACTAGAATGAGAGGAACGGCACCATAAATGATGTGTCATTTGAGGGGGGGAAAATGGCTTCACCTGAGCAGGCCTTAGATATAAATATATGCATATGCACGACAGGCCCGTCTGGTGCGTTCCGACCACAAATGCACTAGTTTAAAATAAATAAATAATTAAATGGGGAGGGGGGGAGGACACCCTAAACAGAAAACAAATGAATCCGAACAACCACGCCGCTGGCGCAGGCCGGGGGGCCGCGGGGCTGCGCCGTGACAGCAGCAGCGGGCGAGGCCGCCCCCGCCCCGCCGGCCCCGCGCCCGCCCCCCGGGCCCCAACACCCCCGCACAGCCCGCAACGGCCCCGGCCCCTCCGCCGCCCCCACCCCCCGCGCCCCCTCACCTGGACGGGCAGCAGGAGCTCCCCTTCCTCGGCTTGCCACAGCTCCACCACGCCGGGGATGGGCTCGATGGCTGCGGGGGCAGAGAGAGAGAAAGAGCGGATGGGCAGGGGGCGGGCGGTCGGAGCCCGCAGGCGGCGGCCCGGGGCTCCCCGCGTCGGGGCGGGCCGGCAGAGACGCGTGGCCCGGCGGGTACCGCGGGGCCGGGAGGAAGGGAACCGGAGTCGGGGGCAGAGGTGACCCGCGTCCCGGCTCCCTTTGTGTCCCCGGGCTGCCACCGCGGCAGCCGCCCGAGGGACGCCGACGGCGGCTCCGCTCTCCAGCCCGGAGCGGGCAGCGCCGACATCCCCGCCCCGCTTCGCCCCGCCGGTGCTCTCACCTTGTCCCTGCGCTTCCCCGGGCCGAAAGCAGGGCAGGAGGACGTGGAAGACGCCGAGCAGGAGGTTCATGGCCGCGGCCGCGCGGCAGTAGCCGCCGTGCTGCGGGAAGCGCAGCCCCGCCATGCCGAGCCGCGCCGCGCCGAGCTGCGGCTGGGGCGGGGCGGGCGGCGGCGGGGGCGGCTCCGCGGGCACCGGGCACCGCCCCCGCCCGCAGCGCGGCTGCGCCCGCCCCGCCCCGCCCCAGCCGCGCACATGGCCGGGCAGCAGCGCGGCCGCCCCGCCGCTGCCGGAGGCGCCCCAGCCAAGTCCCCCGCAAAGCAAGAGGGAGGCGGGGGAGGCGTTGTGGGAAAGACGGATCGGTTTTGTGTAGCTCGGCCACGCGGTCGGACCGCGAGGTGCCCTACACCCCGCCCGCCCTTAGGCTCGTGTGGGATGTCACCGCGCCGGGGCCCGGAGCTCCCCGGTGATTTTTAGAAACAAAAAAGCACGAAAAGTGCGACGGGAAGAAACCAGGATGCCGCGCGAAGGGGCAGGGGAGAGCGCAGCGAGGAAGGCGGGGGCGCGTGGTAAGGGGGAAGACAATGAAAAGTCCCCCCGATCTGGTGGTCCTATTGCACAGCATCGTTATTACACAGGATCCTTAGGACCGGAAGGAATCTCTGCACATTATCGAGTCGACCCCCTGCCAAGGCAGGGTCATGTGGAGCAGGTGACACAGGAACTCCTCCAGATGGGTTTTGAAGGTCTCTAGAGAGGGCAGCTTCTTCAGTGCCACCAGTCCGGTTAATCCGCCTCAGTATTCCTTCACTGCTTGGCAGCACTATATGTTGAGGGTCGCTGCAACTCTTCAGGTGCCTGTTGGATCTCTCAAGGAATTGGTGTTCGCAAAACAGAAGTGTAGAACAGAGCCCAGAGGTAGTTGTGAGGGTCACACGGTTTTAACATGTATCTCACAAACCCTTCTAATTGCATTTTAAAGTGCTTTTTTAAAAGTCCCTTCTGCTTAAAAAAAAAAAGCCCCCTCAGATGCCTTAATTATGGGAAAAAAACAGTTGTTAAACTAGTTCTGCAAACCTCAAGGAGAAAAATAAAGCAAATACTCTGCTAACAAGGTTTGCACAGGTCCCAGATTGCATCTGGTTCTCTCCTTACCAATCACACATAGTAACTCACACAAACAGTGGCAGCATGGGACTCAGTCAGCAAAGGCTCATAAATAAAGCCAAAGAAATGACAAAAAACATTTTTAGCCCTGAACTGAGACAACACATGAGGACATTTGGGACCTTGGTCCCCAGCGGCGGTGGGTCACCTGCCCAGTGCCTGGAAAAGCTTTTCCCACCCAGAGGCCACTCAGGTTTGACTAGAGATGCAGGTGGGTCTCCACAAAAGAAGTACGCACTCTCTTCCTAAAGGAGAAGACTTTGGCGTTTGATGTTTCACCACCACCAAAGTACAGCCAGCAATGCAGCCTTGTCTCCTGCCCATATCCTCCTCTTTCTGTCTTCTCTTCCCTCTTTCTCCTGCTCCCTAATGGTTAGACTGGTCTTTTGTTTTCCATGCTGTCCCTCTGTGTCTTTAATCTCATTGCCTGGGCTTTCCCACACATGGGCAGAGGAGCACTGTGGCACCCCTCCACCTGTGCCCCAGAGCACTCCAGGGCTTGCAGAGAAACACAGCCCTTCAAAAGAATCACGGATGGATGTTTGTGTGTCGGCAAACGTGTCTATGCTTGGACAGGTGCCTGAGTACCTGCTTAAGAGAAAAAGAGAGTTACCTCCTCCTTATATGACCACCTCACCCAGGGGCTGCATGGCACCATGAACGTGCTGTGCATTCAGTAGGGAACAGTTCCCATTGCTTCTGCAACTGGTTCCAGTTGGAGTAGTCGTTAAAGCTGTAGAGTAATATTAACTTACTAGCTTTTTCTTGATGAGTTTTTAAAACGTTGTGCCTGCATGAGCTGATGATTTTTTGCCTGTCTGAAAGTCAACTCCATTTTCAGTGCCTACAGGAAGGGGTGTGGCACAACACAGGTGGGGGTTTAAAGGGAAACTCCTAGACAGTCTTGGTTTAGCTAAGCAGGTTTAAAAATGTTAAGTGAGAGAGTTGGCCTGAGCTGCAGTCCAGGCTGGGACAAGACTCACCCCGGAAATGCTTCCCCCTTGCTCTGTGTAAAGCAAGGGACATGTTTGCAGCTTTGGAAAGGGCTGGGGAGCAGGGGAAATGAGGTTTTCTACAGTCATGGTAGAGCTCCTTTTACCAATCAGCACAGTGGAACATTTTGCTTTCTGAAGGCTTTTTTAGATGCAGTGGGCAGGACTAGGAGGAAATCAGGGCTGCGATGCAGATGTTGCGATTGCATGGGGAGACACTTACTGTGTAACAGGCATCAGAGGGGAGCAGGCAGCCTGATTACATCGCTGCTCCTATGCCTCTGTGCATCCCTTTACCAGCAAAGTATGTCCAAGACTGTTCTCAGGTGTGAGATGAGATGAGATGTACCTGTACGTGGAAATGCTCCATTTATTTAGAGCAACCTCGCTCGTGAAGTTTGACTGCAGATCCATGGGTGAGAAGGAGCTTGGTGTGAAAGGGGAAACAAAGGCTGCCTGGCAAGTCCCTGCCAGCCCTCTTTGATGGGCTACCGTGGTACTTTTGTGTTCCTCAGAAAATACTGACTAATCTGGAGTGAATGGATTCACCCCACTCACCAGGCAAAGCAAACAACTGCTAAAACATTTGGATGAGGAACTTGTTGGACGATGCACTGGGGGGGGCATGGTCCAACTTGTGAACTTGGTGCAGCACCCCCTGCTATCTGCAAACACGATGGTGCTCTTCAAAGCTCACAGACCTATTGATGATGCTGTTTTTCAGCTAGAGAAGATTTTTTTGAGGCTGTAGACATACTTAGTATTCATGCAAAACAAATCCCTGTGCTGTCATACTTTAAAATCTTTGACTTGTTTTTTCAGGAGTAGGATATGCTGCTGAAATATTTATTTTTACTGTTTGCCTTGCCCTTGAACTACAAGGAAAAGGAGCTGAGTTTTACCTACAGCAGTCTGTAAATAGTGCTGTAAACTATTGCAAATCATAAAGCACACAGAAATTAATCCAGCCCTAAATGCCATTACAAATCCCCATTACTTGCAGCATGGGAATAGTTACTTGCCTTTCAAAAAAGATGTGAGACTTTACAGAAACACTAAGCGAAATTAATTTCTGGGGGAACTGAGCCCAGCAGAAGACTTTATAATATGCAATCATATAATTTGCAGCCATGTATTTTGCCATATGCAGTCAATGCTCCACCTAAGTTGAGCATACTTAGGTGTTTCAATTAGGTGCAGTTTGAGAGGCACTAGGCACTGAAGGTGGTATATTTTTCTTTTTATAGCCCCAGGAAAGTGGTCAGCTCAGTCTGGAGTGTTACCTTCACCTTGCCATCCCGAGCAAGGAAACCAGCAGTGACAAGCCCCACTGGCATGAGCTGATATGCCCATCCTGGGGTCTGCATCAAGCTCCAGTGGACCTCAGGGCCTGTCCTCCTCCCCAGTGGCCTCCCTCTCTTGCCAAGTTCCTCTTATCAGCCCCATGGCTACACATCCCCACGCCCGGGGCCAGCCCTATCAGCAAGTGCAGCACTGGGCAGCTCCCCCTGATAAGGCTACAAATCCCAAAGAGAGATTGAGAGGTGATAATGCCTTGCCTTGGGTCATCTCCTCGCCCAGTTAGCTCATTCCTCTCCAAAGGACAGCCTTTCTCCCCAAACACACACTGCTGGGCAACCAGAGCATTCACCAAGAGCTCAGTCCCACACAAGGACAGCCAGGTCCTTCAAACCTGAGCACACACCTATGTGATCCCCAAAGACCAGCTCATGGCTGAATGCACAGGAGGAGGAAAAAAAATTAGCGAGAGAGGAGCTGGCAGGGTACAGCCATAAAAGTCTGCTCGTTTTTTGCCCGCGGGACAGCTGAAGATAAGGAGCCCTCCCTTTTCTCCCTGGCATTCGCCCCGCTGCCTTGCTTAGCCAGCCGGCGTTCTGGGAGCAGGCACTCTCCCTCCAGCTCAATGTTTGTGTTAACTCCCAGCAGAGCGGGGCTGCGATCTCCGCCGGGGCCCCTCTGCATCATTAGAATAATAAAACAGTACGGGAACAAGAGTTTCTCTCTTCCTTCTGGTGACAATTACTGTCATGCGCTCCACCACTGCACGCTCCCCCCGCGCCCCCCATTCCTAGCAAAGATTCTTAGCGAAGATTGTGAGTGCAGCTCGAGCTGGGCTGAGCCTAATTCTTTTAAAGACTAATTCAGCCTGATAAGAGTGTCTGGGACAAAGCCTGCCCTGGCAGCGTAATTAAAGAAGTACAAATTGTTTCTAAAACCACACGCTGGCAGAATTTTTACAATTAATGACCAGTTGTCTCTGCTGGGGCTTGTCAGGGAGGAATCGCTCTCGTCTTACGCGTCTGATCTGGGTCAGCAGCCCATCCATCGCCTCTTTGAGGCCGGGAAAGCGAACAGGGAGCGGCACTGCCCCAATAAGCTGTTAATGACACCGCACTCATTACTGCGGATAACAAACATCTTGTTTCTAAGCAGAATTTTTGCCAGCTCGCTTTGACTTTCTAGGCTGTGATTAAACACAGACAGAAAAATAGGGTACTTACCTGGCCTACTTTTTTTTAATTTTCCCTCTTCTCATGCATTTTTGATTAAAAAAATCTGCATGGTAAAAGAAGCATCTATATGATCACACAGAAGACTTGATGAACATAGAACAATATTAAGTTATTTTAATGGTGCAACTTCTAACATATTGACAAGAAAAGCAGAATGGTTAAGCGATCTATTAAAAAAAAAAACAAAACACTTGCTCTGGAATCTCAAATATACATACATACATACACACATATATATCCATCCTAAACTCCTCTGTGTACTGAAGAAGAAAGGATAGTAAATATTTTTATTTTAAAAAGCAATGTTACCATTGCAGTATCAATCAAATGCTAGGTAATTAAAGAAATATGCTGATGTGCTCTGTCCTTTCCTTGCCCTGCTCTGCCTACATTTTTTAGCACATACACTGCATCCACTTGAAAGCGTGGTGGATCCTTGCACACAGCAGGATTTTGCAGTCTCCTGCGGGACCCACCATGTTACAATAGCGTTCAAAGCTTTATAAGCTTCATTTAGTTTCAGCAAGCCTGCTGGAGCATTGTCTGTGCTTAAAGAGGCATTTAAAACTAAAGCGAAGCTTTGAAAGCTTCAGAGACAATGACGCTGGACCCCTAAACCCATGAGTTCACTGCACGGTTTGAAGTGATGGCATCATGTAGAAAACATGACACGCTGCTTTGAGAGCCTGGCAGTACCTAGGCACAAAAGAGGAGGGGGAATAGAAAATCTGGGGGGCACATTGAGTTTCTACCACTAAAGGTCACACCTGGACTAAAGGGAAGAAAAGCATTCTAGATTTTTTTCTGTCTTTGAGATCTGTACCTATGCATATTTATTCTCTCATTCAGGAATGATTTCTAAGCCATTGATATGTGTGTTTCTAAGCTGTTACGAATAAAAGAAAACAGCCAGAGCACACACAATAAAAACAAGGCAGGATGCAGCTGCCGTGCTTCCACAAGTTGTCCAGCTTTTGGTCTAGATGGTTTGCACATCCCTGGACTGTTCAAAAGGCAGCATTTAATGCAGAACTACACTACCTACAAGCTAAGGGAAAGAGCAGTAAAACAGGCATCAGTAAAATTGTGGTTTCCCAAACAGGCACTCATTTTTCAATGTACAACCCTGCTTGTCACCATTTCTAGGCAAAGGCATGCAGTTTGCATAACACAGTGAGAAACTGCATTGGTAACATCTCAAGGTGAGAGGAAAAGATCCTCTTGAATCCCAAAAATAAGCATCCACCTTACCCATGCCACCTCACTCGGTGAAGGTTACAGGTATTCTTGGGCTGCAATGGCATAAAGTCCCCATTCCTGCCTTGTCAGGCTTCCATGGCAAAATCCCTGGTGCTCTTGATCACCAGGGAAAATGACGAGGAGCGGGAGACCCCCACAAAAATGGCAATGATCTACACAAAAACAGCACATTGTGGATCAAGTCAGCTACAGGACGCCCATAAGCAGATTGAAAGGACACTCCATAGCAAACAGGTGTAATAAATACCAGCTTTGTAAAAAAGCCATGGTGCCTGAGCAGGTTTAGAAATAAAACAGTAAAATAGGATTTCACAGCATGACAAATGCTGTTCAGTACTGGCTGGGAACACCTCAGCAGCACTCAGAGCCATGTTGTGTCTCGCAGGCTGCATCTCATTCCTAAGACCACAGTACTTCATCGGGCACAGCTGCAGGCAAAGCTCGATGGGCTGGAAAAGGACATGGTGTGAGCCACGGCACTTACCATGTGCCTAATTTTCAATTTTGATAGCTGTACAAAGGTTTTACTAGGGGTAAATGTAGTCTTATTTAACCTCAGTCCTCAGCCCAGTGGAGCCATTTTTCACTGTAATTGAAAATAATAAACATAAACTAGTTGGAGGCAGATAACGGGTATGGGAAATTTGAGCTCAAAGGGGTGAAGCCTGGACAAAGTGTAAAGCAACCAGAATCAGTTTAGTACCACAGCATGTCTGAAAAAAAGCACAGCTGTCAAGAATGCAGCACTTCCACATGTGTGCAGACACTCTTAAGGGAGGAAGATGCACTGATGACATTGAAAAAACACAGCCCAAAAGTAAAACACATTTAAAAATACACCCAAATCAGAAACAGTACTGTTAGAAGCTTACTAAAACATGGTAAAATATTGCTGTAGCTGTTTTTTTAAGTCTTGAAGTGTTACTATAACAAAAATAAACATGCTGATGAAATATAAGAGAACGGCAATGCCAAACTCCTGGAGAAGTGAATGGCAAATTTGCCAGAGCTGTGCTTCCAAGACTGCCTCCACATCCAATGGTAATGGGTCACAGATGTTCTCCTTTCACAAAAAGAAGTTGAATGTGTTTATTTCTTTCATGGTACCGGCCAGAGGGCAGTTAGGGGAGCAATTGGAAACCTGTGAGTTGCAGTTGCTTGATTGAATAATCTGTTTGAAAAAAAGATGTTGCTGTGCAAAATTATCCTCCCCCCTCCACCACCCCCCTGCCAGTTTTGACAGCACATAAGAGTTTCACTTCCATCCAAAACTGAGAGGGAAATTTAGGTAACCCAAAACAACGTAATGTGCACAGTCTGTGAAGTACCAGGGATTTTTCATGCCACAGACATAAGGCCACCTTTTTTTTAACAAGCCCAAAGAATCCAGGGATCTGGTTGCTGCCCAGCTCAGTGCCAGGGCATCAAGATGCACACGTTGGTCAGGCTCTCCAACTGGAGCCAAGTTCCCTGCCTGCTGTGTGAGAGTTGCCATGAGGAGGGATCACCTCTAGGCGTAGCCTGACTTCTTGGCACACCTATCTGCTGAAAACTTGTGTGGCTGCAGCCACCAGTTTGTCACCAAGTGGTCTCCTCCAGCACCTAGCTCTTTCCTCCTTTAGGGAAAAGAAAAGCCACAGTATAACAAAGGAGAAAATAAATCCCTCCCTGAGGACAAGGGGTGCTATTACAAAGCCTTCCGGACCACCCCAAAGCATTGGCATTTAACAGCATTCATGTCAGGGGTGGTTTTTAATATGCGATGAGGAGAAGCACTGCCTTGCACCCAGGCTGCATGGGCAGCAGTGGCACGGGTGACAGGGTACTTAGAGCAGTGCAACTCAAACGACATGAGGAGAAGAAAGCTGACGGTTCCCATACTCAGCCCACAGTATGAACACTCCTTTCTGGATACCTACACTGCAGAGCAGTAAAATCCTAGGCAGGAGTGGAGCATCTCATGGCACTTCTGCAATACAGGGTACTGAAGTCCTCTCCAGAGGCCCAGCTCCATCACCACCGAAGTCAGACATCATGTGTAAATGTGGGATGCTTCTTCAGGGGTAGCAGGCATGGGTGCCCAGTTACAAACAAGCTTTCCTCTGAGGCACAAAACAGACATGAACCCTGAGTGGTACCCACAGACAGCTCAGCCAGGGGTAGGGAGGCAATGCTGGGACAGGAGCCACATGATTCCCCTCACCTGAAATGGTCTGGTTGCTGAAGGAGTCTCTGCAGAAGCCCTTGTCAGTGGCAGAGCCCAGAGCACCTTGGGGAGAAGAGAGGCCCAGGCTGTCCTGGGAAGAGCTGAAAGAGTAATATTTCTAATTCCTATATCCAGGAATCAGCCTAGATATTTACAACTTTCTAATCCACTTTTAAATGCTGCCTAGAAAAGTGCTGAAGAACAGAGAGATCTGGAAATTTTGAAGACTTACTTTATTTCCCAGGGAGCAATTTTAGGCTTGTTCATTTCTTTTCACAGAACATCTGCAATTCCCCGCAACTGTAATTTCTATCATTGTCTTTCAAAAATGACACTTCTACAGCCTCCTTCCAAATAACTGCAGGAACTTTCTGTTCATTAGGGGAGCATATTTTCAATGCACAGGTCTTCACCTCATAGCAGCTCTGCCCTTTCCCCAGGAAGTGCAAGCATTCAGCTGCTGCCTTGACATCCCAAGGGCTGTGGCCCTTTGCTCACCAGCTATTCCCAGTGGCATGGCACTCACAGCTGGACAGGAAGCTGTACAGCTACAGCACAGTCTGGATGAGAACCCGTGCACATCATCAGCCACAGGAGCTGGATGCCTCATTCTCTGCCTGCTGGGCCAAAAATGTATTCTGCCAGGTGCCTGAAGGCCATGCAGGGTTGCTTTTCCAAGCCTGCTGTATATGCTGAGTGACATTCAAATGAAATGCAACTATGCCGCTCCTCTACAGGCGTTGATAAAACATCAGACCTCTGAAAACACCACATCTGCCCTAGGAAATACATTTTGGTTATTGTAATGAATTATATTTTTACATCCAAAATCTGTTTAGTTTCCAGCAAGAAATCAGAAGATGGCTAACATGAAGTACTTCCTTAGATTCTGCCATAACAGCTATCTGGTGGCTGGATAAATGCACAAGGATATGGACTTTCTTTAGGACACAGAAGACAGCCCTACAAAGAGGTTACCAATAATAAGTTGTGTTTCTCTGTAAAACTGTTAGGCTTTTAAAATTCAGAAATCCAGCTTTGCTCTCGGCTTTCTGAAGCATTATTCCTTATGCTGCTGACTGCACACTTGCACTTACATGTTTTCTTATTTTTTTGGCTCAGTGGAGCAAGCAGTCAGCTTTTCCCTCATTCCTGAGGGATATCAGGTTACAACGAATGTTGCTCTGCTTTTATATACTTACCCAGTGGTGTATTAAAAATGCATATTTTCCATTTGATTTTTCTCCTTGCCAGAGTCAGGTTTAAGGCCACTTTTCTTCTCCCACTTGCTAGGTACTGTTAACAAGCAACTAGCTTATTCCCAGATGTAAAAAGGCAGGCAACAATACATGCCCTGTTTAAACCCAGCTGGGGATATAGTCCCTGATCCAGTTCATTTAAACTAAGGAAATTTACAGTGCATCCCTGCAGCTAAACTACTTTTGAGCGTATTAATTTTTGGAGAAGTGGGAGAAAGATGTACATATGGAGGCTGCCTGGGGAAGGGCCAGCCTCCTGCAACTGTGTGCACTCCTGCCCTGCCAATGCACGGCACACGCTCCCATTGCAGGTCCCAGAGGTTCTCCAGTCCCTGCTGGTGGGTGCCATGTCCCCCCTCTACCCTGCCCCTGGGCCACCTGGGAGCCAGCTGGCAACTGAGAGGCCATGGATGAACACTGCTGCTGAAGCTCTGGGGCACCTTCAGGGCACTGTCACTTGCAGATTTGTTCCAACTTTGAGATCTATTCAGTCATTAAAATTGAGCAGCAAATTCAAAATAAATACAGCCAGAAACACAGAGCAGGCTTGTTAAGAGCTGTGTGCTGGAGCCTGTGGGACAGGGAATTTCCTTGCCCACCACTAATATTGCTCGGTTTAGCAGCTTCATCTAAGTGCCAGAAGAAAGAAACCAGGAGAGAATCCCTGTGGATGGTTTAACTCTCCACAGTCATTATCCGGCACTGCTCCAGCAGCCTGCACCACCACACAGAGCCTCATATCTCACACAAGGAGAAGCCCAAACACCACAGTGCCAGCATCTGCCCATGTTTTCCCTTTGGTGCTTCCTGCTGTGGAGGGGTGGTTCATCAACCCCCCATTCCCAGGTCAAGGTACTGCAAACACATAGAGTAACCCTGGTACTTTGTTCTCAGTCTCCAAGCTCTTAATGCCCAGGAGCACATATGAGTGCACTCAGCCGTATGATAAAGACCCCAAAACCTTACCAACTGACTTTTTTACTTGGTTCACAATTAGGTTAAATACCTTGAATAATTAAGCAGAACTGATGCTAAGAATATTCTTTTACAGATATGCTAGAAACTGGTAGTATAGGAATCTCAAGAGGCAATTTAATCACTATCATGATTCCCTGAAACACCAAAAGGAGGGATGCAACTGTTTTTCCTACAGCAAAAAAAGGGTGAAAGGTTCAGCCTGAAAATACATTTGTGGTCTGGTAACTGCCATGTGTAAAAAGCATGAACTAGAGGATTACACAGACAGAGTGGGACAGTAAATCATACAGATGTAAGAGCATGTTACCACTCAAGCTAGAAATACTCCTTAAAGGAATTACATTGTCTGTTGGCATATTTTATTTTATCTTAATTGAGCATATCAAGAAACAGATCACTACTCAATGCAGACTTCTGATATGGTGCCTGACTGCTTAGATTTGTCTGTGGACATACAGTTATGGATGATCAAAATCAATTAAATGCATTCACTAAGTAATCACCTTAGCAACAGAAAAAAAAACCCACACCAAAAAAAAAGTCATAGAAGAAAGTGTTCTGAAATTATTTATATATTTAGATTCTAATATGACATACAATAGCAAGGAGGACAGGCTGATATTTCTAAAAGGACAAATTTTTGTGCAAGTAACCAGAAAAACATGAAGTAAAAAGCTAGAATCTTATATTCCTCACAATTCATAGTCCTGAGAACCAGAAGTTAGGAGTTTGCATGGACATACTCTAACTCAACCCACAACAGGACTCATCTAGTTTTTATGCCAACTCATCAGCCTTCAGCTGGAGAGCTAGGCTATCTTCCTTAGCTTTATCCAAATCTAAGCATCCAATTTTACCCATTTGGGAAAAATTCAAAAGATTTTCTTAATTATACTTAGCATGACAAACATGTGAAAACAGAGGATGCTTCATGCAACTTTCTCAAGGAAAAGAATGCAAACTCACCTCTAAGTCTCCTAGGAAACATTCCTATTCCAATCAAGATAACATGGGGAAAAGCATAATGGATTAAACTTGAAATCTGGTTTGTTTTGATTTCTTCTTTTAGTAATTGAAAGTTATGCATTCATTTTTCAAAAGCATTAAATGTGGATGAGATTGATTGTCAAACTGGAAAAGGACACAACCCTACTGTCAACTCCAAAAAAAGTTATTCTGAAAAAAAACAAAAACCTACTGCTGTTGAGATCTCAAATCCTGTCCAATGTATTTTGGGCCCTAGAAACAGTAGCAAGCAAAATGACATTCATCTAGTTTGCATACTTCTGCTGTATTCAGAACCAGGCTCAATTGCTCCTGCAGAAAAGGATGATTTAAAATCCTGCTGTCCGTAATAACAGAAAAATCTCCCTTACCTATTTTAATCCATCTGGTAGGGAAGAGACCTGAGACTAACTTACACAGATTTTTAGGTGCCCAGTGATTTCAGCAGAACTTGGTCTCCTGAAAAGCTCTGAAGAGACACAGATGCCCAAATGCCTCCCATAGCATTTAGCACAGCTATACTCTGAATCCCCAGGGAAGTCCAGGCAGATGTTGAAAAATGCTCAATAACCTGCCTGGGGGCCAGGAGCAAAGGATGATGTATTGTGCTTAAAGCATGTCAGGAAAACTTCAGTTGAGAAACTGCACTGTGGGGTAAGATCTTTCCCTAAGTTCGCAGGTAAGACTCAGGTATAAGTAAAATGTAATTAATCTCAAGAAAAAAAAAATTAGCAAGACTTGTTTATGGTGATCATGGAAAGGTATGTTCAGGCTGGTCCCTTCCATAGGCCAGGCTGCAATGCAACTGTACTTTAAGTGGCATTTGACTGAAGCACATTTTTCACAAAAGCTATTGTCTCAAAGCCACCTGATGCTGCAGAGGCTACTTTTCCCCACAGTGAGCTAAAGCTAAAGCTGCCTCTTGTGTCTCATTTTGACACCAACAGCTTTTTCTGCAGCAAGACATTACAGCAGACACAGAGTTCAAGACTTGTTTGCAGTCTCTGCCTGACTGATCTCTGAGCAATCACTGGTTTTCCTCAAGAGAAGCTCCACACTGTAGCACAGATCACTGGGGTGTGCTTTGGCATCCAGTGTTCTCTGGCTGAAAGGCATCCTGAGGCTGAGCAAACACAAGTCAGCAATAAAATGGGAAAGGTGAGAAGCTCAATATCCAGCAGCATCCTGCATTACACAGCCTCCCAGACCTGTTGCAGAGAGCACTCCAGCAAAGTTATTATGTTTTCATAAAAATCAGGTGCAATTCAAGAAGCTTTGGCCAGAAGGTTAAGATAGAAGCCACATGCCAAGGAATTCTGGAGCACAAACATCACAGATTTTTATCTCTGAAGCAAAAGTAATGATTTAAACTCAAAAGGCAGAAAGGAGTGGAAGAAGGAAATTGTAGGGGTGAAACCTTGAGCCCACTCAGTGGAGGTGAATGGAGATAAGAATCCCAACTCCCTAGAGGTAAACAGGGTTCTGCAAAAAGGGAATTTTACTGAGCAGAGGATGCCTAAAAAGGAAATGATTTTCCTCCTTTTCATCAACAGAAAGATTATTCCAGCGACAGAGTTACCATGGAAACCAATTTTGAGAATAACAAGAAAGCATTTATGGTACAGAGCTTATTTTAAAGGATGGTGAACTATCAGCATCCCATTCCTCTAACTGAACTGATAACCAGACCAGATGCCCCACAGAACTAAAACAACACATTTTAAAGTAGCATGGAATGGCAGTGCTAAATGTAACAGTCACAGCTTCCTATTGCTGTGCTTTCATGACCTCAAAGCTATAATTATGGGGCTCAAAAGCTTCTCTCAGGACACAGCTTTAGCCAGGCTGAGTGGCACCACATCTCTCAGCATGCAAAAACCAGAGACAGGTGAACACCTCTGTTCAAGGTAGTTCATGCAGGCTGCCATTTTCTTCTGTCATTCAGTTCTACTATGAATGAGCAGACTGAAAATTCAATTGTCAAATTCAAGGGCACATGGGATTGGCTGAATGTAGGAAGGCAGCAGTCCTGATGCCTTGACAGTCACAGATTTTGCTTATTCCTGTGGCTGCCACACAGACAGGGCAAACTGAGAAATGCCTGCTACCCAAGGTAGTGGAGAGAAGAGGGAACCCTAGGCTCTTTCTCTTGTTAAAACATTGACTTCAGAGTAGAAGTCAGGAGGCTTTTCCCACCCACTCATCTTCAGTCTTTGGTCTGCTTTGCATTTACTTTATATTTTACTTTTATTGCTTCTCCTTGCACTATGAAGGCTGAGGGATAGGAGGCTGGCCACAGACTTGAAAAGATAAATAAATGAACGTCAGCTCTAAAATAAAGGGAATAAGGTTCTACTGACACTGCCACAAATATTTTTCATGCAAGGCTATCAAGAGCTTTCCAGCTTCCCAGAGAGGAGGCTGTTCTCCGCACACAGGCAGCCAAGGAGCAGTATCTCTGCTCACAGCCACCCACAGCACTGGAGAACAACCTCACAGCCCCAACTCCCGGGCCAGTCTCTAACGGCTCAAGCCCAAGATAAGATGACACCTGTCAGGTGGAGCAAAGACAAGAGGCAAAGCCCAGGCTTGATGAGAAAATACATTCACTTAATCAGATCTAGATGCTTTTTGAAGTACTCAGAAATCAAGCAAGCTGAAAGGACTTCAATGCAGAAATGTTTCTTTTTCAAGAACACAGAACCTTCTGAGCAGAATCATTCTCTGCTTGCTGCCTTCCTGGCAAAACTTCTTTAATTTTGGTAAAACCTAAGGCCACGTGTCCCACTATCACTGTTGTTGTTCATACAAGAGGTGACAGAACTGTGCAATTAGTATTGGCACGGTGTATGAAGCTAAAACCTCTGAAGTATGTTACCTTGAAAAAAAATTACATGATGAAGCAGGCAGCTTGACATCAAAGGATTTCTTTCAGTAACTCCATAATACACCTGCAAGCCTGGTTCTTGGAATTTTTTTAAACTAAACTGTAATTTATCACTTGCACTATTGCATACTAGTTTATGATGGAAAAGCACTTATATTAGAGTATAACTATTGACCACTCACTTGCCAAGATAAGCATTTGTTAGGGTAAATTTGTCAAAAATAAAGCTGTCTAGAAGGGCAGAGAAGGGAACTGCCATCAAAGGTGAATCAAGCATAGATCTTTCTTGTGCTTTTTAAGCAGTGAACTCTCCTCCCTCTGGCCCTATTTCAGGATGGGGACAGGCTAGGCAATAACAGTAAAAAGTAATAGTAAAAAGCCAAAAAAACCTTGCAAAAACTCATTGCTATTGTTTTTTCTACCTGCTCCCTATCAAAAGCTGGAGGATGCAGCTGGGGGTTGGTATTGAAAATCAAGTCAGGAATCAATGCTTTTCATTTATGGTTTTCTGATTTGGGAAGTTGGTTCAAACCAGAGGTCAGACAATGCCCACTCTGTTGGCTCAAGACTGATGAGGGAAAAGTCTAAAAAGAACCAAAAAATTTGACATTAAATTCCTTTTTTTCATTTCCCCATGTTCCTATCCAGTTATTAGTCAAATTTGCATAGCAGTAAAGGCTATTTAACAGAAAATTCTTATTTTCAGTATAAGCATTGAAGATGGAATTAGCATGAAAACACACAACCCCAAAATGCAGATTTTTGATCATGCCTACCTGAAAGAGTGAAGACACATTTCCTACCCAGACATGCATGGTTCTCTTAGGTTTGTACAATCTTCTAATGATTTAAACAGTTTATGGCAAGGAAAGGGTTCCTAGATTTTTTTTTTTGTTGAACACAAAGACAGCTTCAACAATGTGATATCCAATTTTGAACCTAACATTTTAAATTTTGAAGTTTTGATTGTGAATCTGTTTTCGTTTATACTACCACCAATCTAAGGTAACCTCTATAAACAGCTTGAAAGTACCAGAAAAAGTTGATGGATTACAAAGATGGATTTGAAGCTGCTTTGTTCAATGCTTTGTTTGAAAAAAAATGACTCCTTTGCTGAGCCTCTGGATGGTAGTTACACCAAAAATGGAACAGATCATCCAGGCTTCTTGCCTTTCACCAGATGATACAGAGACTGGTGTTCTGGAGTACTGAGTATAACTTTCTTCAGTGTTATTTTTTACATATCCTTTTCAGACAGGTACAGCATCAATGGCCACAGAAATAACAAACAGGTCTGCTGCAGAGCCTTGATTTTGGATTTTTTAATCACTGACCTCAGGAGCTGATTGACTTTTAAAAACCTAGGGAAGAGATATTGCCTAGTAATATTTCAGGAGGAAAAAAAAAAGCATTTCTGCCACTGGGAGTATGTCTTTGACTAAGTACAGCATAACAAGGGAAAAAAATCTGATTAAATTGATAATTAATTTTTCTGAGACACTGAAAACAAAGTATGAAAATTTGACTTTTTATCTTCCTTCAAAAATCCTCCAGAATGACAGGATCAGCCAGAAGCATTGTTTTGCATGGCTAGTAATGATAATGCAAGAAAGCATGTCATTGACTTTTTTACTCCCCTTTTTTTCTCAGCAGGAAGGGAGAAAATACATGTCCATTTTTCTCACTGTAGAGTGCAAAAAATGAGAACTTTTTTTTTTTTTTTTTTGCATCTCAACATAAAATTCCCATCTCCAGAATGCCAGTGAGGTGCAGCCTGAAGGAAGGTGACTGATCAAAGGTGTCCAGGTAGAGTGGGAATCCCTGTAGGACATGGCTTCAGTAGGCAGCCTTCTCAGGCCTTTTTCAATCCAAACACAACCTCTTCCATCACTGACTTTTTCTACCAGTCATAATTTTAAACAGCTTCTCCTTTTGAGCTTCAGCAGCGTAGCAGAAGTTCATCATCTCACTTGAAAAAAGGTGCCCCTTGGATAGGTTACAGGATTTACTTCAGCACTGGTTGCCAGACCAGTAAGGTTTTTTTGAAACAAAAGGATGGAGTATATTTTAGAATTAAGTTTTTCATATGGAAAGGCTCATCCTTTCTCTGAATAACTTGGGATTTCATCAAATACTGGAAATGGAAAATTGCCCAGCAGGTTTTGCTTAAAAACTGTTCTTTATAAATACTTCAGCAGGAACTTTTTCTTGTAAGGAAAATTTTTCTAACTAGGTTAGGTACGACCATCACACAGCATAAAAACTGTTCATTCATTTGTGAGGCGTTATAGAAGAGTCTGAAGCGACACTGAGAAGTTCAGTGGTGCTCATGGTGGTGTTCACAGATCTTTCTGCTCCCTGGTCTTCTTGACATGCAACCTTCTGTGCATACAGTTTAAAGAGACAAGTCTAACACAGAGATAGATGCTTCCCTTCCTGTATGCCCGTGCACTGGAAGGTGTGTAATGCTGACAGCAGTGTCAGCAGGAGGAGGAGTAAGACAGACAGCCATCTGTACAGGCGGCAGTGCTTCGCTTGCTCAGCCTACGTGGTTGCCACAAGCAGATCTAAAAGGGAAATGACAGTGGAGGGGTGGAAAATGCAAATGGGACAAGGAGAAAAAGAAGCTGAAGAGAAAGGCTATCCTTGCTGTGGAGGCAGACTCCTCGCGCACAAGAATATTTACACAGGAACTGTGTCTAGCTGGCAGTTACCTGCTGCCATCATGGAAGAACCCAGTCAGGTGTGTGACACCAAGGATTAGTCAAGGACATAAATTGTTGAAGTCACCTGTTCCTTCCCACTGAAAGGATGCACACACCATCCCACCTCAGCCCCAGCAATGCTGCCAGACCCTCACATAATATTCCATCACCATCTTTGACATCTTTCCTTCCTCCTCCCACCCACAGGATGCTCTACCCCTTCTCAGTTCCAAAAGTGGTAGGTGGGAAAGGGAAAGCCTGTATTTATCAGGCAGGCAGCCAAACAGAAGAGATAAACTGTGAGCTTGTACCAGGGCCCCTCAGAGTAAACTTAGCTGAAATCACTGGGTAATTCAAGAACAGCAAGAGGGAAAAGGAGAAGATATACGACAGAAAAGTATGATCATACAAACCTCACCTCTAAAAGAAACAAGGTGAAAATAAGTACCAACCAGATCACCTGACTGGTGAAAATATGCCTGAGTGATGGAAGAACTCTCTAAGGAGTTTGCATTGAAGTTCTTAGTCGTCATCACAAACTACAAACTGGGTTTCTCTTCCCCTCATTGTCCCAAGAAGTTTCGGTTCCACCTCTGTCACGTGATTCCAACATCACTGTGCCATTTGTGTCAGAGCCTGGATTTTCCCTTTTCATACACCCCCAAACAGCAATGACATTTTACATGATGCATTAATGAAAGGCTTAGCAACTGACTTGTGTCAAAACCTAAACCTTTGAGACTGTTAATATTTAACACTCTGCAAGTGCCATAAAGGGAGTCCTAGAGCTGATGCTTGGTGTTGGTGTTTATCTTGCCATCCACAGAGCATGTGGATGGCAAGACAAAAGACAAGGAAGAATGGGATGTTTCAGGGCAGATACAATCAGCAACTTTCTTTAAATAATTAAGGTTTCTTAGTAGATCAGGTAGACATAAATATTTTCTCCATCTCTCTTACTTCACAGTGGCCAATCAACATGAGTCCCAAAGAGCAGGCCTATCCAACACCTCAGCCTAGTACTGTAAAGATAATCTCCTGATGAGATTTTGAAAAGCTGGACCTGATACTGTTCCTGGTAGTGTTCAGAGCAACAGACCCTGCTAAAAACAGGTTTGATTTTCACCCACTGCACTAGTAACTGCTTTAATTATAAACCTGAATTGTAGTAGGGGCCTGACCTACTGGTTTAACTGTAACAGTTGAAAACATTTACCTTACATGGGCAAAAAACCCTACAGGGCACAAGAAATAAAGAGAAAAGAGGAAGACATACATAAAATAGCTGTGACATAACCACAAGAATAACAGTAGAAGTAAGCACTTAAACTTCACTGTTTTCTTGTTAGATTCTTTAGAAATATTTCAGGTTCTATCTCAAGAAAACTGAAAACACAAACTGGGACAAAAAATCAGCTTAAGTGTTTTAATTTTTGCTACAGGCTAAAAGCACAAAATTTCTCGGAAAGAAAAGAATTTTAACTGTTACTGACTTTTAACTCAGCAGAAGACCAAAGTCCCAGCTTCTCCTAAACACTGAACACACATCTCAAACCACACAATCCAACAACATTTCATATTGGGGGATTAAGTAGTCTGCTGCATAATTTTTTAAGAAGAAAAGCTTCCAAAAGTGAGCAGATGCAGCAGGCTCAAAGTATCTTGGAATATTCAAGATACACAAATTGTCTCTTTTTCTCTCAGAAAGGATCTGGCTTTGCTTTTCCCCTTGAAATTCACCTATGCTAAAAATCCAGAATCACAAAATCAATCTATTCCACTAGAGGAGTAAGAATCAGTTTCTGGTAATGCATCACCTCTTCCATTCTTCTCTTTAGCTGAGAAATTTCTGTTCTGACTGTTCTAAAATTGTGTCCTTACAGAAGCAGACATATTCTCCCTCTAGGTTTGCTAACCAACACCAGAAGACAGAACAAAAAATAAAGTGCAACGGTATGTCTGCTCTGTACCTGTAAAACAAACCCAAAACTCTAGAGAAAATTACATTGTTATTCAACTCCTTGCAATTGAACTACCTAAGTTTTGTGTTCAAAGCATAATTGGCTGTGTTCTGACATTTTTAAAGCCAGCTCATTCTGGCTGACTGTAGTATCTCTGGGCAAATCTACCTCAAGTACAGTTATTTAGATGGGATTTATTATATTTAAAGGTTTTACTACAATCCACAATGCTCTTACTCTACAGACAGGAAGCCACAATATTGCAGCTAAACTTACATAGCTGGTCATCTTAGTTTCCTTCTTGAATTTGCAAAGTAGCCAAGCAGTGAAGTCAGTAAGAAACCCTCATCCCCACAGGTACCAGAGGAAGTTTTGGTGCACGAGCTGCTAGACCATGAATTACCTGAGGCTCCCTGACAAGTAGAAGGTCAGCCACATGAAAGTGATTCTAGCAGGCAAAAACCATCCATAAGTTAATGTGCTCAATGCTCCTTCATACAAACAAGCCTTTTGAGACATCATCATCATCTCTACTTTATGGCAGTTATGTGCTCTTGAACACAGCTGTGCCAAGGAGCTTCTCACACCTGTTAGGTGGTACAGAATAGTCAATACAAATATCCAGCAAAACCAAAAAGACTCACTTGAGAGAGATCTCCTAGAAAGAACCAAAAAAGCCTGCCTCTTTACTGTTTCACAGCACAAAATCCAAGAGCAACCCAACCACCTAAACTACAGGTGCATCAGTAGTTCAGTTTGGCACCACAGGGAGCTTTGGTGCACAGCAGCCCCTTGCTGGGGCAAAAGCCAGGCCTGCTCAGGAACTCTCCGACACTCAGCTCAGCACCACCTACTTCCTTACACCTTTACTAGTCAGCAGCTCTACTCAAGGTTCAGTATTGGACATATTAAGAATAAAGTCCTTCCAAACACATAAAAGGAATATTAGGAATAAAGTCCTTCCAAACACATAAAGCCATTGCAACTTTAAGCTTAGCGACATCCTCCTGTGTGCCAGGCATCCTATGTATTTTCCTTAGGCAATGGACAGCTTGCTATGCTATCTCTCTGAGAGGAAATCTTCCACCCGTTACCCTCCCAGTAACTCTGCTGTCCTCATAGACATGAGATGACAATAGACAGGGGCATACCTGAAATCCTTGCATTTTAACATGTGCTGAACTGCTAGGAAACTTTTAATTGGAAAGGTCACAGGAGACAGATTTCTGGGCACATTTCCAGATAAATGCCACATTTCAGCAGTGCTCTCTCATTAGATGTTACATAAAAGGTGGACAGACCCTCTTCAGTGATAGCTTGCAGCAGAGGCCCACCTACCTCCTGAAGGCAAAGCTTAAATCCTCCAGAGCTGTACAGCAGAAATGCCATCTTAAAATCCACAGCTGTGGAATGCCAGTCTCCACTGTCCACCTCTCTTGCTGCAGCCATGCACTGATCAGAACTAGAAACCAGAAGCTGATATAAAGTGAGGTGCTTCAGAAACTTCACCAAAAAAAATGAGGTGCTCATCATCTGTTATTATTTTAGCCAAGCTGGCTGCACTTTTAACCTGAAATTGAAAAATGTGCATAAACCCAAAAATGCTCAGTTTTTAACAGTAAATTGAATTCAGTCTCTCACATCCCAGATAAACATCCTAAATCTTAGTGCACAGTGGTGTGAAGGGATGGGTGCTCTTTGCTCCCCCTTCAACACACACCCTTGACCAGATCAGCTTTCTCAGCGTCAAATCCAATACATTTTCTGGAACAGATTCAGCTCTGTTGCACTAGTATTTTCCAACAACAAATATAATGTTGTCACTAAACTTACAAGCAGTTCTAGCAACCAAAACAATAAAAGATTACCAGAAACCAGACCTCAGCCTTTCTACTCACCTCCTTACTGTCTCACTGTTTTCCCTTAATGGATTATGCCTCTTTTCTATTTCATTGGTGAGACAAGGGAAAAATTCATTCTACTCCATATCGTTCCCAGTTATTCCCACTCCAAAGCCTTTAACATGTTTAAACATAAATACTTGGAGCTTCTAGCTCTTAGTACTTACTACTTCCAGTTAAGCAAAGGAAGAGTTAAATCCAGTCTCAAGACTTTGTAATAATTATTCCCTATAACCTCTGTCCATGCTAAGCCTATCTCACAGAAGAAGCCATGAGATTTACTATCTAGAGAGTACAAGAAAAAAAAGGGCAAAAAATACTTTTAGTATTTTATTAACTATAACAAAACCAGCAAATTAAAGGATGGTCACCTTTTTGGAGAGGATTCACATTTTAATGGCAGCTATGAATATATAACAAACTATGTACAACTGTGTCAGCCATCAACTGAGCACTAATCAATGTAATCCAAATCTTCTGGGATTCCAAAACCTTTATCTATTCTGCTCTCTTCAAATCCAAATTTACGCTTGGCCCAGGACTTTATTGAAAAGATGTTATCTGTAAACAGATTGAAAAACATTCATTTTGAGTATTTAGGAAAGCATGAATTATAGTCTCAGCTACAACAAAATCCTTCCATTTGCAGTATCTCTTGTCTCTATGAAAAAGGTACATAGTGGGGAACATCATTATCAAGTAGATTTAGAACAGAAAACATGAGGCTTTTGTTAATAAACTCCAAAAAAGAGGAAATCACTTACTTAGCACTGAATAAAAATATGTTATCTTTATCTTTTCTTGCTCCTCTTTTACAAGGAGACTGAAAGCTACGATTACAATGTAAGCCAGCTATAGTGATGAGGTAAGTGTGAGTGTGCATAGTAAGTATTTTATAGGTCCTTCTTCAACTAGACACCTACTATATGACTGTCTACAGCTATAAAAATTTGATTTAAATTTACTGTAAGGTCCTTTCTAGTCCTGCATGTTTGTTCAGACACTGTATTTTTTCAAAGTTAAAAAAAGACATTCAAGAAGCTTTATTTTAGTCAGGACTTCTCTTTTCAGCATCACATTACTTTAACATATACATTTTGTTCAATTTAACATAATTTTTTACTGCAGCATTTACTGAAACATTGCGTCATTTTTAACACCCATAAATTGCAGCATTCCTTAAGAGAGGAAGTGTTCCCTGTCTCTGCACAGCTTAGAGATATTTTTTCTTTTCTTTAACCATCACACATTTGGTTTTAAAACTGTCTCTTCAAAAGAAAAATATGCTGCAGCGTATAACCAAATTGTCTAATTAAATAGCAAAGTACTTCTACAGGCTGAGGCACAGCCTGTAGAAGTACTTTGCCTCATTCGAAGCCTTGGGAACAGCCTGTCATCAACAGCAGAAAGTCCTGACAACTCCCAGAATACATAATTTTATTTCCTCATATGCAGTAAACAACCTAGATATAAAATAATAGTCCAAAGACTAAGACAATGATATTCTGCTACACTTGGCACAACCAATGATAGCAAGCAGTCCATCAGTAGGAGATCTATTCTAGACAAAAAAATTATAAACAATATTCTAAATAATTTTAAAAAAACATAAGGACATAAAAATTGTTTGCTTTGCAAAATGGGAATGAATACAGCAAAGCTAAGCAACAGAAAATTGAGTTAAACTTCCATATGAATGTCACTACAGTAGCATTTCTTAAAACTATGCATCATTGCATCATTTTACCTGTCAAAACTGATCAATTAGTTTGAGAAATACCTACTTTGTATCAGCATCCATCACATGGTAGCAGCAATAAGATTCCACAAAATATTCTACTCTTTAGAAAGAAATGAATGTTCAGAATAGAATTAAACTTTCTGAATACCTGGGCATCACCATTTCAAGTCTCTATTGCTTTCCTCATCTGAAGAGATTTTAACTTATCCAAGGAAACAAGTTGTAGGATTTAACACAGTGTACAAGACAGAATCAGAAGAACAAATCTGTTATGGCATATGAAGTATATTCAGTAACAAAACTGAGAAGATGTATTCCTTTTGTTGACTCATAATAGTTTTGTAAGTAAAATAAATTTCTCTATGTTTTTGTAAGTGAGGACTATCCTATGTCAAATCCTAATCAAATTTAAAGTTCTTAACATTGAGTAGGTCTGTTACTGAAATTGCTCTAGTGTGAAGCTGTGTCACTGCAATACACACCAGTCCATCTGTTGGCTGCCTCCTTGGCCACTTGGTTTGTTTGGCCTGAAACAGAGAAAAACACCAACAACAATAAAAGCATACATCACAGTAAAATCATCACATAGTTTCAAGGCACAGAAACTAAATTTTTATTGATGTCATTTTTATGGAACCACACAATGTAATGAAGTTATTCTACTGCTTCCAAACACTTGTTTTACACTTTTAAGGTTCGAGGAAGCACAAAGCTAGGTTAAAGAAAAAGAGGAGCAAAGAGCATAAAAGATACTATATGAATTACTATAATTTTTAAAAGCATATTTTAAAATAAAATAACCCTAGTTTGGCTTGCCTAGGGGCTTAATTGTCTTCACCAAGATTTGAACTAGATACATGGCCTGAAGATATCAGAGGCAACAGAAATGGAAAATATTTCATAATCCTCTCTATACATAAGTAAACCATCACATGGGTATGCATGACTCTACACAGATAAGGAAAATGACAAGGCAGCAGCTTATCACATCAATCCAAAAGTTTATCATATAGCTCTGGAATGTCTCCACGGCTTTGAGAACCCCTCAATGAAATTAAGACAAAATAATGTTTCTGGCAATTAAACTTGGCTTATGTCCCTTAACACCATTCCAGAACTAAACACATAATAGTAAATTACCATTACTACAAGCAGGTTTTGTAGTTTCCATGAGACAAAACAACCAAGAAGAATTCCTCTTAGATGACTTTGCTCCCATTAAAGCAAGTACTGAATCGAATCAAGCAGGTTAGGCTGTAACGTGGGAATTTATCAGAATCATTCTGGTTCTCACGCCTACATGTAACTTACTTATTCCCAGTCAGTCTTGTCAGTACTTGCATGATAATACTCATTTGAATGGTCAGCATGAAACATGTCTCCAGGGTACTGAGATATGAATACATGATCAGGTACCCATTGTTATACACATTAAACTTTAAGCAAAATCAAATTATGTTGAAAAATCATCTGCTTGCACACAGGAAGGGAAGTACTCATTACTCCAACCTTAATAGTAACTGATATGAAAAATGTTTACATTGGAGTAATACACTCTTTCAAAACCAATATAGTGTCTAAAACTGGCCTACAATTAGAAAGTTTGAGCACAGCATGAAGAAAAGCAAAAAAGATGGGCAAAAAACTGAGTGGGAGAGAAAATGGCATTTTTGCTTGCTTGCATGCATCAAAAATTCAAGTTTAGCCTGAGAGAGGTATCTTTTATTTCCTTTGCTGAGTGCTTGCTGCCATCCCCACTAGCTCAGTTCCACAACTAGCAGCACTGACAACAAACTTGCAGCTAATGGCATTTGGAACAGTACCTAACCTAACCCTACTTAATTCTGGTCTGCAGAGTAAGAGCTTCCACTCGTCAAGACTTTTTATGTCTGACCTACCATACTTCCCTCAGCATTTTTCTAAAATTCTACCATAAAACTTGACAGCTGTATTTGACTTCAAGTAATAAAGTTTGAAATGAAGTGGAGGAAAGTGGGATGGCATTAAACTCCATGGATCCAGAGCTGTGAGGTGACAGCATCCTTCTGGTGGGTGCACCAACCTATTCCACAGAGCCTGTGAGGTCTCAGCAGAAAGCTCAGCTTTCCTGGAAGTAGTTGACCGCACAACAGTGGCAGCATGGTACCCTTACCCTGCAGACACTGCTCATGTGTGCTACAACATACATATATGATCATGTGTTCTGAAAATGTGACTTCACACCTCTGCCAAAGAAAAGGCTGAGGTGATGACAGACACAGGCTGGACAACAAGTGAGAATGAGCAGGAGCAGGAAGCTATAATGGAGAAATACAGACAGATAGACAGACATATAATCCCCAGTGTCTCATGGCTACACGTGAACATTTAGCTATCTGAAGCCAAGATTTAAGTCCCTTGGGATCAGTCTTAAGTCTTGTCTATGATTCCACTGCATGATCTTGTGTGCCATGTGCAACCAATACAATGCCTGGAAGAGGAACAAGGGACAGGCTTTGACAGTTATGGACCTGCATCTCCAGCCACACACACCAGCCACATCTGCATCACTGCCAGCATCTTCCAGAGATCTCACAAGAACTGTCAGAAATTAAGAACTCTGCATCTTCACTGCTTTTTGGAACTCTTTAATAGTTGCTTGTTGGGACTTTCATTGGTTGCACCATCTGTATGTACACATGCACAGAGGACGAGGAAAAGCAGGAGTAGTAAAGCAGACACCCCCTGATACACCTACTTTATGTATGGGTGTAGCTAACTCCAAGTCATGCTACTTCTGACTGCCTGTTCTCTAGCCCCAGGGGATCACACAGCCAGGTTGGCTTTTAGACTGCACTGAAAAAGAAACTCAAGATCTGAAGAGAGCAATAGCATGGGAACTCAAAAATATACTCCAAAACAGAATCAGGAAACCAACAGCGTGAAGCTGTAAAAAGGAGAAACTCAAACACAGCACTAAGGGCAACTGGCTAATTGCCAAAACCATCACAACCATGGAGTCCCAAACTTGGCTGGAGTCCTTCCGATCCTCCTGCTCACCAGAGCTGCTCTAACTGAACTTGATTTTTGGCAACTACTAAATAGTACACCAGTACTGAATCTGCACAAGAAAAAGAAAGGCCAAATATGCAGTAGAGGTGAGCAACAGAGGAGGCAACGTTTTCCAGATGTTTCCAGATGTTCTCATTATCATTAGGCTCTAGTTACAGTCTGCATCTATACATCTGCATATGGGCTGACAATATATGTGACTGCTGTCTGGAAGCTGCAAAACAATCCATTTGTTCTGGACACTATGTATTTATTTCACCTATTTGTGTGACAATGAATCAATAGATTTCCCCACTCCCATGTCTGCAGGATACAAGTAATATATTTGGCTGAGGTACATATCTGTATCCTCTGCTGAGGAGGATAATTTCAGGCACATTTGGCATTTTCTAAGAAAGAAAATGGAAGCTTGCATTTTTGTCTCCAAAACTGAACAAAAGCAACCACTGTATGTACAGCAATGCAAGGTCCAGGAGCAATAAGACATGAAGCTCTGGTCTGTTATGTTGGCAAAACACAGCTGGAAATATGCCCTAAACAGTGAAAGGCTACAGGACAGAAAGTTATTTTGACCAGTCTTCATGAAAGTTTTTTTTCCCCTCAACCCCTAGTATCTCTGGAGAACTGCAGGGAACTCAAAAAGCCCAGATTCTGGGAGCTGAACCATTATCCCAAGCATATTGTGATTGCCCTTATCACAGGGATAATCCCCTCTATCCCCACAGAGGAAAGCAAAGGTATGGAAAGGAAGATCCAGCCACAGTAAATGTCTAAAAAGAAAATGTGGGTGGGTTGGAAACTTGCTTTTCAATGCAGGTAAGTGGCATTCTACCAGTGACCTGCAGGTATTTTGGAGCAGGCCAGGAGACAGAGGTGACAAAAGGGCATATGGACAGCTGTCAGAGGTGCACCAAAAAGCTTCTAAAACAAATGGACAGCACCTGGTCAGGACTCAAGGCCAGCAGCTCAGAAAATCTGTTTCTAACAAATCTCAACAGACATTAATTATATCTTGACTCAAATCACTGTAGGGCCACAATGTTTCTGATCTGACTCAGGAAGCCCCTACAGTCATTTTCAGCATACTGCAGAACTACAGCCTCCTCTTTCCTTCTTCCCCCAGATTCTCTCACTTTTTTCACTGGAAGGGGGAGAGAGTTTGAATTAAAAATCCTATTTGCATTCCAAATTGAATGGCCAAAAGCTGTAGAAGTCTCAAATATTTCCACAGAGCAAAAATCAATTGTGATAGTAACAACCACCATCTCCTCAGAAACATTTTCCAAATGTACTTTAGGTTCTTCCTAAAAACATTTTTAAGTCTCACACATATCATTACAGGAACACTAAAGATACAGTCATGGAACAGTACTCAAATTCAGATTGTAAAGGCACCATATTACAGTTCTGGTAGCTATAGTAAAAGAAACAAAACAACAAAAAACCAATGGCCAGAACCAGCTCACCTGAGACCTGAGCTGGCAGAAATTAACAAAGAGCTATAGCTTTCTCTGATCTCCTAGATACTGCTCTGGCATTTTCTGGATAACTTTAAGGACTTCTAGGTCCAGCAACCTCTACTTCCCCAGAATAACAAAAGCTAATTGTATTTATAAAGCTTACACAGTTGAGTGCCAGTTTTGACCTACCACAACTAATGCCACAAGAAAATGGTATGGACTTCCTCACTTAAGAGGCACATGACTGCAGAGGGAATTAGCACCTTCCTAAGGAGAGAGTCACCCATCAGCCTGTAGGATGTTAGCAGATACATGCAAAATACAACTGCAATCTTCAGCATGTAGGCAAGGGAGTAATTTTACAGCATGGATCACAATTCCTCTGCATGAAACACAGGGAACAGCTGCAACTGCTCTCAGGGACCAAGGAGGATTATTAGCCCAAAGATTCCCAATCTCTCTCGTGAAACTGGTCAGGGTAAATTAAGTGCATTAAGTGGATCTGAATTCCTGTAATAAATATGCATTCGCTTAGACTGAATTCAAAGATGAAAAATGGCAACTACCGTAGGAACATGTGAACTTGAACCTCCCATGACTGTGGATAACCCTCTGCAGAAGGCAGTGGATAATCATTCTCCTGCACATAGGTTGCCCTTACTTTCCAGAAACATTACCTTGCCATCATGACAGTGACAGGCTTGTTTTCCTACTTCTCCTGGGGTAGCATCACTATAATATCCTGTGACGCAGTTTCCAAAATTCTTCCCACTAATGAAACATCTCATGCAAATAAAGATCCCATCTCCAAAGGCCAGGGTAGAAGGTGAGCATAGAAATTATACACCTGTCATCCACAGAAAGTACAAAAGGTTATTGCCTAGTAATTCCTACCCACATGTTCATTCACAAACTGACACCACAGACTCTGATCAAGAGCCCATGGCTTGCCATTGGAGACTATTTATGGCAATGATGTGATGAAGTGCCTTCTTAAGGTCCATATTTGAGTATCCTTGAGAATAAGTAATCTACAACACGGTCAACAGGCTGAATTGCAGTGTGGCAAGAAGATCTTTACAAGAATGTTTTGTAACCCTGTACCAGGCAGATACCTCCACACTACTGGAAATCTTTATCCTCCCCTATGCTTCCCAAAGAGGCACTTCCTCTATAAACAGAATAAAGAGCTGCCATGTAGAAAAGTGATAGCACATCAGAATTCTGTCAACTCCTTTGAATCCAAAAAAACACATCACTCCTCCTCCATACTCCAGTATCCTACACAACACTTTTCCTCATAATGTTAATCAACAGGTCACAATGCTTCAGAGAATTCATTACTAAATTCAAGTCAATGTGTAAATATGATTTCTCATTTAAATGGCATCACAAACTCAACTCAACTTTTTATACTGACTTATTTTAGACTCTGAATAAAGTTTCAGCACTACAAGAAAAAGCACTAACAGTTATGAATGCTACCTACTGATCAACAACTATTCTGAAAAGCATAGAACACAATATAAGCTATTTGAGATAGAAAAATACTCAAGAATAGTGATATATGAATTAACAAAATCAGCATTTCTGCAGCAACACCAGTGTATATATGCTTGAAAATGAACCTGAGCAAATAGATATCACAGTGCCAGTCTTGTCTACCTGGTGAAATGTAGCAGTGCACAGTAAAGCTACTAAGAAGCTGATCCTTGTTGCTGAGAGTATGTTTTTAAAGGGTCTGCGATCTCTGTCAGTGTGTTTGAAAAAAGTGTCAAGTCTCATCAGCAAAAAACTCCCTCTGTCCTGTATGAAAAGGTCACACTGTCAAATTTCATCACTATGTACACAGGGTCTCCTTGAAAAATGTCCAACGGAATTTGTCAGAATTGCTACCAAAAAATTGCTCTATGCAAGACATGCTCTTGCACTTAAGTTTATGATATTCATATACCTACAGAAAAAGACCATTTACCTTTCAAGTGTTGTACTTGAAAACTTTGAAATCTTAGTTGCATAACTAAAATACATAAATTTTCATCCAAAGAACAGAGGGAAGCAAAGAGCTTGCAAAACAGAAACAAGCACACCAACTTGATTCAGGGCTCCCTGACACTACTCTTTTTCTTGCACTGGACAACTCCTCCTTTCCCACTTCATTCACTAAAAAATGCCACACCTTCAGTACAGCTAAAGGAACTTGCACACTTCTGAGCTGCTGAACTGTATTCCACAAGGAGGCCCATCCCAGGGCACCATGGGTTTTGGGCAGATGTGGATTGCAATCTGCTGTGACCTCGCATGTTACAGACATAGAGAACAGTCAGGAAGGCATCACAAGAGGTTCTCTGGTCTCTGTCACCACAACTCAAAGTATGTTCAACTTTTCCTATGCCATTTCTGATGTATTTGTTGCCTGTTTTTAAGGTTTCCAATTTTCTGGCCCTACAATTACAGGCTATTACTTTTAGCCATCTTCTCCATGAATCTGAGTAACAGGCTATTCCTTTTCTTTTCTTGAGGAGATACAGATATGCAAAACCCACTAGGAACCATCTTCTTTTGAGTCCTATTTTTGTAAAGTTTTTTTGTCTCTTAGAATGTGATTGCTCAATGTCCCTTTGCTCTACTCTGACCACTTAGTTATATGAATATATGAATGCTTTGAAATAAAATAAGGTTCTATCCAGGTAGGATAGGATACCCAACACTGACACTATGTTACAGCTGAAGCCATGCTAAACCCTTTAGTGACACACTTTCTGCCTTGAGCAGAAAGATTATTTCACTAAACCCTTTAGTGACACACTTTCTGCCTTGAGCAGAAAAACCATTGTGGGTTATATCACTGCTTTTGTATCTTAGTGTAGGGGATTTTCTTGGCACAACAAAATTTCTTATATTCAACTCAGACACCTTTTTTCAAATCCTCCCCACTTAACCAACTGCCTCAGATCATTTGTGTAGCACAAGATCCTTGAATACAGGTAACAGCCTTGCACTTGACACTACTGAATGCTATCCAGTGTTTATCAGACCACCCTGGCCATTTTTCATTATCATTTTGAAAATGCACTTTGTCCTGTGTCCATGCAGTCTCTCCTAGTGTCATCATCTGCAAATGTAACAAAAAAACATATTGTATTATCCAGCTCATTAATATAAACACTGAGCAGATGCACATACGTGACAGACCACATTACAGAGCTTCATCAATTCCACCTCCTTTTCTGATACTGAATTGCTCACACATTATAAAGTAGTTTGAGATTTCACAGTACTGCTGTTTCATCAGGATTATATTTCCCTACCTTCTTTAAAAGAGTGTCATGCAAAACTGAGTCAAAACACCAAAGACAAACTTCCCCCAATCTACAAAGATCTCATACAGTGGCAGAGAGAAAACTTCTGTGTTGTTCTAGGTGTTTCCAAATTGGTTTTCTGTTCTGAATTTTTCTCTGATATCCTGCTCTTTTCAGTGAAACTAGCTCATATGACATTAAAGTGAGAAGGGAAGAAAAACCATTGGAAATACTGTCAAATATGCCAGCATTAGTCTTGCACTTACACAACCTGCCCTGCAAAATCTTCAGTTAAATGGCACAGAACAAGGTATCTATATTAGGAATATACAGTCATTATCCAGAAAAACCCATAATGAAAACATAACATACCATCCCATAAAATATGGGATATATTTTAACATAAAAGATTAGCAATACATTTCTTTAAGCAAGGCCAGGGAAGACCTCAGTTTGACAGTCCTGCATGTTAACAGTAAAGACAATGAACTAAAATCCACAATACACTTCCTGACCTAATTTTGCATGTCAAAGTCATGAAAAGATATAGACCAGTACATTCCTTCAAATATAACCATAACTTTATCAAAATTATCTGACTGAGTGCTACCACAGGCAACTAACTTAGCAGGTCTAATCCTGGAAGGCAGAAGCAAAATACTTACTCCACAAAAGCCTTTTTGTTTCATATATAAATGTATCTATAGATCAGATGCTGTCATCAGGGCACTCCTAAATAGAAGAGTGTCATAAATGAAGCTATAAGCCAATTCACTCCTAAATAAAAGAGTGTCATAAATGTAGCCATAAATAGCCATTTTCCACATCACAAATTTTATCAAGTGTCTACCATTCCCAAGCAGCTCAACAGCTTTTGCCATAAAGATTTACTGGCAGAGACAATAAAGCTATTCCCATATACTTCACCTATGAGCCTCTCACATCAACCATTTTTTCTGTCATTCCAACATAAGTAAGAAACAAAATCAAGAAAAAGCACAAAAATGTCTTGTGAGTGTTCTCATTTGATTTAAAGAAAAAGCAACCTTCCAGAGTGGCAAATTCAGGGTGTTTGCTACATATATTATCTAAAGATTTGGTCTTCCAACTTTCTGAGTGTCCAAGAAAAGCCCCACTGACAAAAAAATAGCTTTTTGCTTAACTAGCTAAAATGCAGCTTCATTTTTAAACAAGTTGGCTTAAGTTGACACTCCCTAAGAATAGTCTGGCTAGAATGTGTTTGAGGTATAAAACACAAGTATGCATGAGTCTAAATATTTAGGACAATTTCTCATTGCAGAGTAACCTCTTATCTGAAGACCAAACACAGAGAAATTCTCTAAAATGCAGAGAATAAGGGCCTTTTGCTGAAAGCCAAATGACCCTTCTGGAGTTAAGCTTTCCAGCTTCAACCAAAAGCCCCACATTTCACTTTAAGCTTTGTGCCTTAGGTATGTATGTACAGACGCTTCTTAAGTTGCCCAGTTTGACCTGGTGGCCCTTCACTCATTATTCTTCATGGCTGCTATATTTTCCTTTCTTTCTAAGTGCCAAAAGCTGGTCACTCTTTAACATAGTCCTGTTGCTCCCTCATTCAGGTTTTTCCAAATCCATTTTCTACCAGTTCAATTCATTGCAGAGTTCATGAAAAGGCTCTTATGAAAACTCATCACCTGTTCCTAGTTGGTCAGAAGATCCCTGACACCACAGACAATTCTGTGAGGTACATGACAAATGACCACATTTGTATGACCACATGTATGAAAGTCTTGTGAAGAAGGCAATGAAAGACTTCTTCAGATTTTCTGGATGGAAAGAGAGATTTCAAAGACCTCATGAGAGTCCATCACTAGATACAGGCATCTACACCATCAGTTCCTAACTTGAGCAGACAATTTCTCACTGGTGAACTTCAGCACTGGAACAAAGGGCCAAGGTGAGAACTCTTTAACTTGCTTTTGTCAGGGAAGGTCCTTTAAGCCATTACATTACAGCCTCTGGTAATCACAGCCAGATTCTGCTTAGCAAGTATTTCCTTAGTCAAAGGATCAGCCTTTTCAATATCTGAAATGCAAGCAAGCCTCCTTTGATTTTCAAGATTAAAAAAAACAAAGGGCTGCTCAAATTGGCAATTCCATTCAGTTTCTTATGATGACCAAAGGAGCTTGGACCAGTAATCCAAGTACACATTTGGTAGCTCCATTCATTAAGTACCCTGTTCCTTTCTCAACTTTACTTAACAGCTAAAATTTTAGCATTACTGTATGAAACTATGTTTACATTCAAGTACATTTATTAGTCCTCATTCTTTCTAGAAACTAAGTTATGTTTAGTTTTCATAAGTTTGATTTATCTTTTATTGTAGTTGTTGAACAGGTAATTTAATTTGTCAACCTTCCAAATGAATGACAAGCCATTCCAAGAACAGTATAGGGAACAGGGGAAAAAAAAACAAAATTCTTAGTTTGTTGAGAAAAGCAGAGTGAACATGTCCTTTTGTTACTGGTGCACATTTATATATATTCTGGTACTCCATGATGAAGGAGGAAAAAATGTGTGGGTGTGTGAGCTGTGTAGCTTTGTTTTGATTAGTAGCATATAGCCTGCAAGTTACATACATGAACACCCAGTGTCTACTTCCTGTCATATTCTCTGGAGATGACTATATTAAATATACAATACTCTGTAAGATGGGACTCACTAAAAAAAGGAGTTCTTGCTTTTATAACTACTATTTTTCTATGTACTTTTAAGCAAGTGTCTGATTCCCTCCAAAGAAAGCTTAGTTTAACCCACTAAGACTAACATGAGTGAAGACACAAGTTTAACATCAGCAGAATGACTAATTTCCAAGTGCAGACCTTTGTTAACAGCATTGCTGCACAAACTGTAAAAAGCACAGCTTGTCTCTCAGATGCCAGGTGCATATTTCATGGTCAGTAGCTAGGAAATATCCTCCTAATTGCAAACTGAACATACTGCATCTAAAGGTGATTAAAAAACCATTTTCTCTAAAGGCTTCATCAGTACACTACTGATCTTAGTGGCACCTAGACCAGGCTTAAAATTATTTGTAGACTTCCACATTTCCAAGTGGAAACATTAAATTTTTAAAAATAGATACTTAATTGTTCATTAGCTGATATTGCTGATGAGGCTTTTTAGTTTAAACCACCTTTCTGATACAATTTCTGAACAACAATCCATCTTTGAACAACAGAGCATTAAACCATTTGTAAATTATTGGCATTCTGACACATTTTGAGTAAAATTGATGCAACTCATTTTAAAGTCTCTCCATTAGCCACGATAGTCCAATCTTCATTTCATTTCTTCACTACTGTTTCTCTTCTGGGAACAGGAACTATTCCCAGCATTAGTAAGAATGTCCCAAATAATCTAACTTTTGGTACTAAAGACTTTGTAACATGAAGTACATCTGCATGTGCAACATATTTTCAAACTGATTTGAACATAAGAGAATAGCTGGGTGTATCAACAAAAAAACTACCCCCCAAAAAAAACCAACCCCCAAACTATGCACTCAAAAAATCCAGTAGCTAAATAAACATTAACTTTTCAGCATTCACCTTTCAGATATTAAGATGAATGAAAAAAGTGAACAATACAGAACTATTTTCTCATACTCTCTATATACACTGACAATTCCTCAATTTGTCAAGCTAAAATTTTCTTTGTTTAGAAACATCAGAATTAGAAATATTTGAAGGAACTAAAAGAAAAAAAAAAGACATTTTCAAGTACATATTACACATAACATGACATTTTAATGGTATTCAGTAAAGTCTGGACGTTTTACCAAAATTTATTTTCACAGAATCAGGTAAGAAATGTTTTAGAAAAAAACCTGAACTGGACTGGCAGTGATGCCTCTGAGACCACACATTCAGAGACACAAAAGAATAACTATGTGGATATTTGTAGTTTAAAACAGTGTCCATTTGAACTACTTGTCTCTCTTGTTACAGGATAAAAATAAACAGAGAGAGCTAAAGTAAAAAGGTTGACACCAAAATTGCTACATGTGTTCTATCTGGTAGCTTGCTAATTTTTGAGAAAACAAGTTTGCCTAGACATGTTCAGATCACTGTTTTAAAGGTAAAAGCCTAAGACATAAAAGTTATCAGCAACCAGACATTCTAAAAACATGCTATATCAAAAAGGAATGCTGACAGGCAAGATCCCAGACCCCATAAATATTAGCAATCATACCACACAGAAGTCACTGCAGTCAGTATGTAACTATTCCTGAGAAAGCTGCACTATCCAAAGGCACACAGTAACAAAGAATGGCTATTGTGTAAAAAAACGCAAAGACCTAACAATGTTTTAATAATTTTAATTCCTCTTATTACAGTGAAAGAACAAGAAGTTTGAAATTCTAGAAATGTTTATTTTACAGTGAGCACTGAAAGTGTTTAGCTGTTTCCAATTACAAGCTGACCAGCAACTCAGAGGAAAGTCCCTACCATTTATACACTTATGTTGCCAAACAAACTTTTCTATAAAATTAATTATAAGAAAAATTTCATTAGCTCCCTAACACCTCTCTCTGCTGAACAGAAAGAATTAAACATATGCAGCAGGGTTATCTTGATATTAGATAGAGATTATTCTGTTGACTTTATGAAAATCTGCATCAACTATGAACTGTTGTAAGTTTGCACTCTCCATGGCTTTGTTGTCTACCATAACCTTTAGAGAATCTAGCAGCATCATATCCTCCAACCCTGCATACGTGCATGCTATGTCACATAAGAGACAAATCTCTCTACAATGGCTGCTCTCCCATGAGAATATATTCCAGCCTACACAGACCTGTCTCAAAGGTGAGACCCAATGTTCCTGTCCTGTCCATCTGAAGCAGGGTCACAAATTGAATACAGAAGTATAAAATCCCGCTGTTTGGCTTTTTTTACTTCAAATGATTCTTGTCAGTTTTACTGCCTTTGAGAAATAATTTATTAATCAATCCTAACTCACAGAAGGTATCTTAAACAACATTACCAACTGGCAAAGACAAACTTCTGAACTGCTGAGGTCATTAGAAAAAAAATCCACATATTTTGCTGTTCTAGATTTTTACAACACTGTTCCTGTAAAATGGAATTATCTGAATATATCCACAAGACCAGACTATTACGTAGCTTCCTCTAGTGGTCAGTCCCTAAATCTTGTTGCTTCTGCTATTTACTCTAGTTACTTGTTACACACAAATCCTGTGTTCAAATGCTGTAAATTTGAGAAGGCATTAAAATTTATACTGTAATGTACCTCTAATACAAAAGCCAAGGAAACTAAGCCAAAACTTAGAGCAAAACATTTGTTAGTGACACTAAAGCAGTGAACTAGCTAAACAGTGAAGTCAGCAAAAACCAGAGTTATTAGTTTTCCCATTTGCACCCTTGTGAATATGCATTATAATATATTAAGTTACATGGTCAAGTTTGAATTTCCCATCACGAGACTCAGGAAGTAAAGACAGATGTTCAGTTTTTAGCTGAGTCTTCAGATATTTGCTATGAATCATTCAAACTTTTGTTTTGACCCTGAAAATTATGTATATGTTTGCGCGCACGTTTTAATGAGCCTTGCTGCTGTGCAACTGGTTTGTCTCTGCAAAACTCTGCTGAGGGAGGGGGCGACTTAAAAGACACAGCAAAGCATTCACCAAATTTGAAGGCCACTGAAAACAGATGACAATTTGATACAGCCCTAAAATACTGCAAGAAGAGTCAAGGCAGCTCTCTGTCATACAGGATGAGAAATTAACAGGATGAAATTTTACACTGGGCATCAGGAAATTTCCTTACAGGTTGAAGTCATTAAGGAGGAAGAGAGAAAACCCAAAGGTAGAAAGTGACAACTGTCCATTACAAAATATATTTTACTGAGCAATTCAACTGTTAAAAAGAGTGCAATTACATAACGTAACAGCCATCTCTGACTCTAAAATAAGGTAGTTAGAAATCTGCTCAGGTGATTTAACTGAAAATAATCCCAAGGGTTATGTTATCTAAATTGTACAGACGTAGAAAATCATATCACCCACGTGGACTTTGAAAATCTGTGAATGAGTAACTTTTATAATATGGCTTTTTTCTGTGAAACAGCAGCAATAACTTTTATGTCCAGCTGAATGTATTTCACTGCCTGAGGTGCTTTAATGCCTTCTTACTTTTTGCCTTTGCACTTTTCTGCACTCTGGAACCAAAAGAAATCTTCCTCAACTTTTTTTTTTCCCCCCATTCCATCTCTTCTATAGAGCCTGTCAACTTCCATTCAGCTTTGACAAGAGCATTAACTCCCCAAAACTGACACCACCATTTATTCATTCATACATTGCCAGCAACAATGCACACTGCCAGTGTAGCAATGCCTGACAAAACATATAATGAAGCAGAAACTTAAAATTAAGTTTAAAGACAAATTAATTTTGAAACACTACTGCATATTCCCCTGGGAAGCCTACAGGTAGCTCAACAGTGCTAACCTCACAAGTGCCTTAAATGCTCATCCCTCCATCAGAGAAATTCACATGGAGCTTTCACACATTTGGACAAAAAAACCCCAAACCCACAACATACAGACAAAAGACAAGGGCATGACTGATGGAACTAAGTATTACATTTCCTTCCCTTTTTTTCTTTCTTTCCAGGATACCAGTCTGCATGTTACCAGCTAATGCAGCTTGCCCTAGCATTGCAGCTGTGATTTGCTCCCTTGTGCCGTATTTAGGAACATGCTCACTGTGACTGTTTCAAAAGAGTGACTCTCAAACCATTCTGCGAGATGCTGACTGTAAGGGTACCTCAGCAGTTAAAATACCTGATGTTACACATCCCTCTGCTGTTGGTATCTGCCTAACCTCATTCATTTTTACAGCTGGAATCAGCTGGAATATGTCTTCTCCTCAGGAGAGCAGGCAGCAAGGGATTTAAAGCACAGTAACTAACCTCAGGTCTCAAGTTCGCTTATTCCCTGGCATACCATTACATCTTTGGGGAAAGATGTCACAGCTCCTCAAAATAAATAATATCTGTCCAAATTTGGAGAGTGTTGCCAACTCTGTTTATGTTTCTGGCTTTCAGAACAGCTCTAAAGCTGTGGACTTTGTTAGTAAAATAAGGAAGGAGAAAGATTTAGCCACATCTCTTTTCACAAAAAGTTTTGCGCTTGTTTCTCGTCACTTTGTAACAGCATTTTGGCATTATAGCAACCTGAATATGCAGCAGTGCTTGGGTAGCAAAGGAAAAGCCTAATAAATAAAACATGATGCTGCAGTAGAGAAAATTCAATAAAATTTCATGCATGCTTTTCATTTTTCATGCTAAGGATCAAAATATTAAGTGCATTTCAGTGCCAAATTCTGTATTAAAGTCACTCATCATTCTTGGTATTCCATTAGAGTTAGAAACTCCAACCAAAACCCAGCATGTCAGAGACAGTACAGTCAGTCAAGATTGGATAACCTACTTTTGCGTAAGTGACAATTAAGTGCCTCTAATGAAATGTTTATGTTTTAAATAGGCAAGACAAAGTAGAAAGAGACCAATCTTAACAGAATGGAACTGAAGGCAAATGGGAGCTAGAGACTCCTCTTCCTACACACACTCTAGGGTGCAGCACAAGTTATAGAATTAACATGGTTCTGGAAAGGATGATCCTGATGTTAATTCTAAAGCATGGGAGTATTTTAATTATAGAATTGTTTCTCAACTGCTCGGGCAGTGGCAGAGTAAGCATCAATAAACCTCCTCATGTATAATAGAACAGAACATGAAAAGAAATGGTCAGTGTACCTGTTTTGTATTGCTCAGCTTTAAAAAGAAAAGCAGTTATTCTTTGACTAACTTCTGAATACCAGATTTTAGGCTAAAGAAGTGCAGAACTTTTCCGGCAAAGGATCACTTGAAACAATGTACAACTTACGCATCTCTTCAACCACGTCGGGATCACATTCCCTGTATTTGTCTATTTCTGTCGTTAGCTGCTCTTTTTTCTGCCGAAGGGCAGCAAGTTCCTTCAGCAGAGCTGCGCGATCTGCCTGAGGATTCAAAGGAAGTTGGGAGATACAAAAAAACCCCCAAATATTACAAACAGTAATTATCATCCAAAGTTTTTTTAAAAATAAAAACATACACTTAAAATTTAAAAGCTGCTTTCACTACTGTTTTCTGTCTATGAACCACTTGAGCATTTTATTTTATTACGTAGAATTCTCAGAGACACTAAATGATACTGAATACCAACTGGAAGAAAAAAAGTTACGGCCAAAATGTATCAACAATGAACAATTTTTTACAACCTTTAAACCATGGTTTAACAAACTCCAAAGAGATCTCTTAATTATGTGGCTTAAAGGTTAAGCAGTATTTAGGAGTGCTAGCCTTGTAATTGTAAAAAAAACTGGAATTTTTTTACAATTGTAAAAAAACTGTAATTGTAAAAAAGAAGGCATTACAGAAAAACTTACCATCCACACTTCCACAAATTGAGATGCTGTGTATAAACACCCTCTGAATTTGTCTTTTTTCTTTTGCACACCATTTAAGAGCAATAGTCTCAAAAATAAATTCAGACATTTATGACATGGTAGTCTTTGCTAGGATTGTACACAATATTGACCTCAAAGATTCTATCGATCAATAAGAATCTGCAGACACTGACTCAACATGAGCTCTCTCACAGCCAGCTCAGCACATACTTCTAATTCAGTCTGTAGCTACAGACAAACACTGGAACTGGCTGATATTCAAATAACTCAAGCTAGGGTAGCCTAGAAGAGCCAGACTGCATGAGTTTGTAAGCCATCGAGATTTTACCAATGGCAGTCTCCATGGTAACCCAGCAGTCTGAGGTGTTTGTGGATTTGGGGTTTTGTTTACAGTTATTGGGTTCCCCTCCCCCCACCCACCCAAAAAAAACTTCCATATTCCCAGTGCTTTTCCCAACAGTTTGGATTCAAAATGCAGAACGGCAATCAAAAGTTTCCAGATGGTGGGGTATGGAGGTGAGATGCCTGGAGACCTACATTGCAACCTAGATTTTTTAGGACTTCTTCTTGATGTATAATCAGGAATGAAAATGTTGGAAACATCAGCCAGAACAGGATTTCCAGACCAATAGCTGTCTGTAGGGCAGGCCACATGCTGGAGAAGCCCAAGGCTGAAACAGTTTGTTTGGAAACATGACAAGCACAATTATGTGAGAAACCTGCCTGTGATTCCTGATTACAGTCCATTGTGAATGAATGAATAAAGAATCTCCATTAGAGACACTGCCAAAAAGCAGGTTTTAATTGAATTTATGGAACTGCAACATTAACACAGTTTTTGACGGTAAGGTTCATTCCATTCCTTACTAGATAAATGAAACATACATAGGGAAAACCTAGAGTGTTTCTATAAAACAGTTTGGATTTGAAGATTTGACACTTTCCTACAAAATTCAATTTCTCCTGAAAGCTTCTGGCTGTATGTGTTTATTGGAGGTTTAAATCACTTTAGACTGAGCATCTCAGGGTAAGTCAGCAACTTAGAATACCATACGAAGTATTTCTAACTACTATGTTGGTAATGACAAACAGGAAGCCTAGATATATTTTTTGCAGTGTTAACAGCTTCAGCAGCAAAGAGCACTGGGCTTACATGACTGCTTAGAACAGTAATTTAGGAAACTATATTACAAATAAGTTGAAAAAACCCAAACCAACATATAATTTTGTAGTTACCAGATTTGGCAGTTTGGCAGCAACCATTGGCAACTCTGGTACGTGCCTCTGGGTAGTTCAAGTTTTAAGATACTTTTAAATCTGAAAACACCTGGAAGTACTACGTTAGTATTTCCAAGAAGTACATACTTGTAGCACTGTTTCCTTGTAGGATTATATCCCCCCCAAAGCAACTTACAGTATCTTCACGTCCAATTTTTGATTTCTCAATGCTTTTTTCTAAAGCCTCTTTCTTCTGAGTGCTTTCAGCAAACTGATAAAGAAAACAAAGAACAAAATCAAACTTTTTCAGTAACATTAAACACAGCTATAAAATGTGCATAAATATTAATGTATTTAAATAAACAAGTGAATATGTATTTTTAAAATACATGTGTTGAAAAAAAACTTTGATTTTAAAATACATGTGTAATTTATGTAATAAAGACAAAATAAATACAAAAGTGCCCAAATATAAATCTGAGGCTCTGACCCACAGAGAAGAATTACAGGAAACAACTTCAAGTCTAAGAAATTTTTAATCCCATGGCACATAATCTTGTTATATCCTGCATGTTCAGCATGGGACTAAAATCCTATTTCATACCATAATCTGGCATCTCTATGTAAGGACCTCCATAACATGGAGGCTTTGGATCTGATGATTTCCCTTGGTCCTTTTCCAGCTGTCCCTATTCAATGGGAGCAGTGACAAAAGCTGCAGCAGCTCCACCTGCTCAGCTGTGGATACCGGTGTTCCCAAAGTCTGGTATGCCACTGGCACAAGCCCAATCCCTTTTACATGCTGATGAACAGAAGCCTCTGTTCAAAGGCATGCAAAGCTGTGGCCCCCTTTACTGTGTGGCCCTTGCACTGCTAGACCTCACAGAGATCCGTTCCTTCAGGCCCGAGGCAGAGGAATCTCACAGGGTTGTTGTGAATAGTCCTTCCATTTTTCTGTTACAACAGGAGAAGTAATTTGCCAATAGAGATCTCTCTCCATTAACCTGCCACCCATCCTGAACAAGGCCTTTGCAGTTCAGTTGGCAGTTTTCCAGAGATACTTTGGAAACAAGCTGAGCAGGACTATGACTAGACTCTCAGGGACACCATACTCAGCATCAGACAACGCACCTTGAAATATTAAATGAGAAGAACGAGAATGAAAAAAAATTTCTAATAAAACACAGTTACTGCATTGAAACCAACACAAAAGAGTAAAAAAATGAAACAATAGCATGCTTTTTCTGTACCCTTTGTTTCAGTTTTAAAGCTAAAGCACCAATCAGTATACCAATATATCACACTAACTGTGAAAAGAACAGCTGTCAAAGCTGAGCTTTTACTTTGCTCTACCCCAAGATCCCCCACGAGTCCTCCACTTCTACATTCCCTTTCTCACTGAGGATCCCACTGAGTGCAAAAGCATTCCGAGATATTTCTTGCACTCTCCAGCCTTAATAATTTAACCAGATCACTAAAATTGTGCAGCTGATATAAATACATTAATGCAACACAAACTGCACTCCTTTGGATGTATAATAACTTCTCAATTTCAATTTAAACTAACATTTGGTCCATATTTTCAGAATACTAAATGAATATGTATGATAAATATCAGGCAGAGCTTACTGCCAAGTCTTGAAGATCAGTCATAACAGTAAAAAGAAACTCCATACTGGTGGTCCATAAAGATTAGGATACAGCCCAACTGCAGCTCACTGGGTTTAGTGGTTCCTTTCACAGCTACATTTTAAAAAAATAATTACTCTGTGTTCACGCACGTGTGAGCATGCATACAGACAAAAAGTCTCCGTTCTAAAAGAACGCTTTAGTTTTCTTCAATTTATATAGGAATTACACTAATGCTAAGACATAATTTGAGGAAAAATATGTCCAGCTGTTTACTTGCTACTCTCAGTGCAAGAAACCAGAGAGGCAGCATGGGTTTCACTATGTGGCTTGAAGTACACCAACATCTTAATTTTGGTGCATAGTCAAAGAGTACTCCTTCCAGGCTTTCCACAAAATTCTTGAAAGAGTAGGTGTGTTAGTCCCCACATGAAGCCATACCAAACAGAGGCATACAGTTCAGAAGGGGGTAGGTACTTAGATGCAGTTTGCAGTTCACTAAGTCCAGGGAACACAAACTCCAGAGCACATCATTTGGCATCTCTGAATGCAGGATTTTTCTGCAGCAAACCCCACAGAGGACACAGAGAAGCCAGGGAGCTTACCCAGACCCTTATACTTCAAGTGCAAAGAAGCCAATGCTCTCTGCAAGAGAGGTCATAAAGCTGTCACTTTTTCTGGTTTTTTTCATACTCATTAAGTTCTTAAGGAATGTTTCTGCTTTCTCTAAAATGGATGTACAGGAGGAGCTCTCAAGGCAGTGCAAATCATAAAAGCTGGTTTCCAGCATGGAAGCACCCAATAAGGCATCTTATCATTTCCTTGATCCTCTGTATTCTACATCATTTACTAATGCAAGAGACACTAATGACAAACTATGGGAGATAAAGGAATTTCTTAGATTCTGTCCTACACAACATGCAAAGTTGCTGTGCCATGAGGTTAGAAGACCTTCCTTTGCCTAAAAGCAAAGATGATTTTTACATAATCTTATTTAAGATATTGCTTTTTGAACTCACAGATTTTAATTGCTTGGGTATTTTCAGATTTTTAAATTATTCTTTAATTATTATTACACGTAACAAAAAATTCATGAAATAAATTGACACCTCAGCTCTTTGTGCATTATTTTGAAGTCATGGTGGTTATCCTCTATAACAACAAATAAATCTGAGGATACAGAAAGGAAGAGCAGAAGGAGGCAAGATCTAGAAAAAACCCTAACAGAGGACAAGGATTGAAAGGGTGAGGAACAGATGGCCAAGGTTTGTACAAAGAATCCATGACTATAAGAGAAACAGAAAGGCCAGAATAGAGAGGTGGCAACCCAGCTGAAAATAACTATATTGAAAGAAGGAAAGACAGCAAGGATAAAGGAGTCAGAGGAAGGATGGATACACATGATACAATACTTAATTGAAAGGCAAGTGCAAATGGCAAATGGCAGTTTATAGGGCATTAAAAAGAAAAAAAAAAAGCAGAATGTGCAAACATTGTGTATGTATGATAGCAGACGACCACATCTGGATAAATACAGTCACTTACTTTCCCACTCACCAACTGTAGAAAAGCCTGATTGCAAAGAAGCACAGTAGCAAATGGAATATTTCAATCCTTGGAGCAACTTTTGAGGGGAACTGGCAAACAATTTCTCAAGGAACATCAACCACTCAGAGAAATCTGAAGCAGAGAGACCGGTCAGAGATAAAGATACTGTGTGCCCTCTATGTTTCTTGAGAGAGATGTCTGGGCTGACATAGGAAGAACCTTCTGCCACAAGTGTAACTGACCAGGTGTGGAGAAGAAGTACAGAGAGATTCTACTCCACTACAAAGTTTGATGTCTCCTATCTGACTGCTCTGAATCAGCACATGATTAAGCAAGACGCAAGAAAGCAGCAAAAACATCATCTAGGGGAAAGAAAAAGGAGAGGAGACTAAATAATTCAAAATTAAGAAATTAAAAATGTTCTCCACAAGAGCATTTTCATGTTTTCAAAACACAGTGGGAGCCTGCAAGAAGACAGTTTAATGAAGAAAGTAACTAGCATCTATAAAACAAGAGAGCTGGGGAAAAATTTCTTTAGTTTACAGATCAGTGTGATCAATTAAATGGCCACTAGCCTTAGACACCAATACAATCCAAAGTCCCCCCCCCCAGAATCCCCAAAGGGATGATTTTTCCTACTCTGCAAAGGCATCACAATGTTTAGCTAGACATGTGTGCAGCAGTTTGGGTGTGCAAAGTGCTGTGTGCTGGTGATAACCACCAGTTCCATCAGGGAACTTGGGGTCTGGTTTGTATCAAAGAACACAGATTAGACATACTCACATCATTTATAATCTAGTATGAACACATTAATACCAGGGCTCCACTTCAGCAAGTCACTGATGTACATTTGGAAGAGGAATGTTTAACACCAATGAACAACAGCAGCAGGTTTCAGTTCCAATCCTGCTCAAAACCTGCCTGGTAGACTTTTATTCTAGAATAAAAGACTACTTTTTTTCCCAGCAAAAGTTTTTGTTGGTCCTATGCCATCTGATTCCCTGCTTTTAGCCACTCTAACCACCAGTATCCCACCAAACATGTAGCTGGTCTCACCAGCATATTAAAATATCTACAAACCTAGTATAAGCCATGCAAACCCAGCCCCTGAGTATGTTCACTGGCCAAGAATCAAGCCAAGGTCTCACATGCTAACCACCAAGAGTGCTCACAGCTGTTAACTCACTATCATTATGGTCTGAAAGGGAAATATCACCCGTTTGGTTTTCTTTCGGCCAAAACTCAACCAAAAATGGTTATTACAAACTACTGCTCATGTGAACTCCACTCACTGTGGCACTATAAAAGAATTAAAGACACCAATTTTTTAATTATTTCTAACTTGCAAAGTTATTTGCTTTGGGTTTGAAGCTCACTGTGCTTTGTTTCAGGCTAAAGGCAAGGCTAGTTGTCTTTTGGCTTAAACAAAAGCAGTTCAAGAGGTTTAGGGTAACATTAAACAGTAGACAGGTGTATTTCTTTTCCATGTGAAAACTAACTGACTACTGAAAGACTTAAGTAGAATTGACAGAAGGTATGGAAAGAAAGTACTTCAATGCATTCCTCTAGATTTTAAAGAAAGATAGAAAAAATTGAAGCTAAAAACAGACTAATAATATACAGAGAGGAAAAATGCAAAGATCAACAGCCAAAGAACAATCTGAAAATACTGAAAACAGACCTTTAAGTTAAAAGAAAGGCAGAGAACATTACTAAAAGAAATCACTTAACACTTACTGTTGACAAAAACTTAGAGGAAGAAAAATCCCAAAGGGCAGCACACTGAAATGCTTTCTTAAGTACTACACTAAGCAAGCATACAGCTACTCCTTTTACACACACAGTCACAAATCCATGCTTCCCAGAGTTTCCAAATACATGTAAGCAAACTTTGCAGCCAGCTAATCATGGTCACAGCAGCATGGAGAGCCCTCCTGTGACCTGCAGTACTGCGGGCTCTGCTCTGATCTCGGGATGTCCCATATCACTCATGAAATGCCATTTCTCCATATAACCCACCCAGTGAACTGAACTACAGCAGGAGCAGCCACCAGGTCCACTGGGACCTCAGTCAGGGATGTGATAAACATCCCATTAAACCTTCAGTGAGGCACAAACAGCAAACATACACTCACTCCATAAATACAGTTAAGATCTATTTTTTTCCTTATCTTTTAACATTTGTGAAAGGAAGAGAAAGCAGCATGCAAGGTCTTACCCTGAGCCACTCCAAGTCATTTCAGCAATATGAAGTAGGGATTTGGTGGGACATAGAAGGAGCAACTAGGAGACTGCAACAGTTCAGGAAATACAAGTAAGAACAAGAGTAGAGATAAAGCAAAATCGAGTAAGAATTTTTAACTCATAAACTGAAGAAGAAACAAGATTTTTTCAGCAAGAGGACATCATAAAATGGAAGGAAAACAGACTGTAGAAAAAAAAATGGAAGAGTTAGGGCCCACCACATTTCTGTACTCATAAAAACTTTTTTTTAAATACTGCAATACAGGTATATTGGAAAAATATTGAAGAACTCTCTTCTCTTTATGCATGATATAAATAGATTTTTAATGCAATATGTGGAAGAGTCAATTCAAAAACTTGGGAGAGAATAGGGAATAAACTTGATTTTCTGGAGAAAAATTAACACATAATTGGTCAGGTTGGAAGGGACCACAGGATTGTGTCCAGACTGTTCTGGAATATCTCCAGTGGGGGAGACTCCACAACCCCTCTGGGAAACCTGTGCTAGTGCTTGGTCACCTGTACAGTGACCTTATTCCTCATTTCAGGTAGAACTTCCTGTGCATCAGTTTCTGCCCACTGCCTCTTGTCCTGTTGCTCTGCACCACCAAAAAGAGCCTCAATCCATCCTCTTGACAGCCACCCTTTTGATATTTATACACATTAAGGAGGTCCCCTGTCAGTCATCTCCTTCTTGAGGCTGAATAAGCCTGGTTCCTGCAGCCTTTCCTCATAGGAGAGATTCTCCAGACCCTCAACCAACTTAGTAGCTCTTCACTGGACCCCTCCAGGAGCTCCATGTCTCTCTTGTACTGTGGAACTCAGAACTGGACACAGAACTTCAAATGTGGCCTCACCAGGACTGAGCAGAGGGGCAGGATCCCTTCCCTCAACTTGCTCTAACGCACTCCCAGGAAACCACTGGCCTTCTTAGCCACCAGAGCACACAGCTGGCTCAGGGACAGCTTGCTGTCCACCAGGCTCTCTGGGTCCTTCTCTGCTGAGTTGCCTTCCAGCAGGTTGGCCCCTAGCATGTGCTGGTGCATGGCGCTTTTTCTCCCTGAGTGCAGGACCCTGCATTTGTCCTTGTGGAATTCCAGAAGGTGACCAGATGTAATTTTAGATGGGACTTGGCCTTTCGAGTCTCATTCCTACTTCTCCTGACCACCTCTCAATACTCACTCCAAGTGGCCTGGCCTTGCTTCTGTTTCCTGGGAACTTTTTGCTTTTGCTTGAGTAATGACAGCAGTTCTTTATTCATCTATGGTGGTTTCTTGTGCTCTTGGCCTGACTTCTTTCTCATTGGGATACATCATTCTCGAGCCTGGAGGAAGTGAGCCTTGATCATCAACCAACTCTCCTAGTCACCTCTTCCCTGCAAGGCCTGGTTCCCATGGGATTCTTCCATGAATATCCATAAAGAGGCAAAAGTGACTTCACCTGAAGTCCATGGTCATCATCTTGCTTGCTGTCCTGCAATCTCTTCATCCAACATTGAACTCTACAAACTTGTGGTCACTACAACCAAGGCTGCCCCCAACCTTCACATTCCCAACAAGACTTCCTTGTTGGTTACTATGAGGTCAGTCAGCACACCATTCCTTCTGGGATCCTCCATGACCTGCGGCAGGAAGTTATTGTCAATGCTTTCCAGGAACCTCCAGGACTGATTGCATATTGCTGTACAGCTTCTCCAGCAGATGTCAGGGGGCTTAAAAGTCCCCCACAAGAACAAAGGCCTGTGACTTTGAGACTTGCTGCTAATTGTCTGCAGAAGCCTCATCCCTCTCCTCCTCTTGATCAGGCAGCCTGCAGCACATACCCACAACAGTCACTCTTTCCACTCTGCTCTTTTATCCCGACCCATAAGCTCTTGACTCCATCATTGTGCTCATTGAGACAGAGCTGAATACATTCCCTTTCCCTCATAACACATCATATTTGCTATTCAAAATTAAAGGATGGTACACTGATTATTTTAAGTAAATAACACTTGCTCCAAAACATCATACTACTAATCCTGCCAATATGTAAGTTCTATCTTTTTTAAGAGGGACTGAAGAGATAACAAGTGTGAATTTTTAAGTTTAGCACTATAAATATGTCAGTGGTTAAAAAAAAGTATCTGACACTCATGCTAAGTAAGTGAAGGTTTTTTTCAGGGGACTAAACTGAAAAAATACCTGACTCTCCATACAACTGTGTGACAAAGCACTACAAAGACTCTCAAAAACTAGTAATTCTTAAGTTAGATCTCTGCACTCATAAGCAGTATTTCTATGTTTTGCTAGAGTATCTACGTGGGAAAAACTGTTTTACTTGCCCCTACCACAAACACAATTAATTTTGCATTTCAAGATAAAATTTAGGTCTATAATCCTGATTTACTTAACAGGCTAACAGATAAGCTGAAATATCATACAGTAAATTAGGCATGGCTCTGTTCTCAGGCCATGCTGAATATGAGTATTTGGTTTTTTTCTGGCAAATAAAATAAATTGTGGGGTATTCAGAAGAAACAAATGAGAAATTCCCCCTCCATAGGGAACCTTTACCCATCCACGTGAAGGTTCAAAAATACAAACCTGATATTGTTACCTGCAATTATTTTAAAAGTATTACCATACAGCAAATCCCTCTACATTAAAAGTATTTTAATTCAATTATTTTCCATCTTTTTAGATTTGCCAGAATAATTAAGTTAATTTAGAGAAAATGTCTTGCCAAGAGCTTTTGTTTTTGCTTCATTCATTTGCAACACCATTTGATAAGTAGTGGTTATGCAACAAAAAATAACTGCTCGAGGCCAACCTCCTTAAAAGACAAAAGGTGAAAGAAACAGTTGTGCAGGCTCAATGAAAGAACTGAATTTCTGTGGCTGCTTACAGAGTTGGCATAATTGGCACGACCTGAGGGACAGATGGCTGTCTACTCAGATACAAATATCAAGTATGCCCCAATCAACCTAAAAGAACCCCAAACCAACAGAAAACAGCTGAAACACCTCATTCAACAGTGTTTCACAAATGCAAGCAATCTAATAAGGAAAGCTGAAAGAACTTCAAAAGACATTCACATGACTGACAGAACTACAAAAAATTTTCCTACCTGGACATGAAGGATGTGTTTGTTATTGAATATTAGGGTATTTAGTAAACCTACAAAGTTCAAGGTGGTAGTTAATAGGCCTGTTCAAGGCAGGAAGAACATTGAAAGATATTTTCCCTTGGAAAGAAAGGGAGAGAACGAAGAGAAGTTTCAATTTTTCCCTGAAGGGTTTTTAAAGATTGCTATCCGAAGCAGCTGGACCATATACACTGACAATGCCTTCAGGGACTATGTAGAGACAGGCACAAGTTAAAACACAATATTCATGCAATATTCCCCAAGCTCACATCCTGCTTAAAGACTTTAGAAACAAAATCAAACTTTATTCCAAACTTCTAGAAATGCCCAAATTCTACACTGAGATATTATCAGTAAAATAATAAACCTCAGTAAAATACATCTATCAAACTTCAGAGTTTTGACAGCAGTTTTACATACTAACTCTTTATGCCAATTTTGTCATTTTTAAGTAATGCTTAGACAGATCACCCAGTCATGTCCAATTCTTGATACAAAGAATAGTCTTTCCATGTGTTCAAAAATAATGAGCTGTTTGGCTGTGACAAGGGAGATCTTTACCTCTAAAGCCTCCCTGCGTCAAAATAACACACTTTGGTTTTATACTATGGTTTTTTTGGGGTTTTTTTTTGGTTTTTTTTGTTTAGTTTACTTTTATTCCTTTCAGAAGAGGAAAATTCTATGAACTGAGACTTCTATAATTGCTTGCTGGTAGCTCATTTCTGCATGCATGCTAATTTTATAAAATAAAATATGCTCTATTAATTGAATTAAAAGATTTTAAGGTGAAAGTCAAAGTTTACATTAAATAGGACTACAATTCACTGTCTCCATCAAATCCAGCTTTGAAAGTAGTATTGGCTGCCTATCATCAGGCTGGAAGCTTCTGACCTTACAGTACAGGCAAATTTCCAGACAACACAGAACATTTAAGCCTTTAAAGTGTCTTGGGATGCTGGTTTCCTGCTGATCTGCTGAATGGTCATTCCCACCTGCCATGCCGACCATGAGACACAGGGAGATATGCAGGGCTGTGTCTCTGCCAGACCTGACTGGGCTGCTGCAGTGAGAGCCCTGTTTTTACTTCCAGTTTGTTTTCATTTCAGATTAACAATTTCACTGCAGTGCCAGGAATGGAGCTAGCAGACAGAGTGCAAATCTCTTCAAAAAGGTAAGCTGTGTGATGATATTACCTAAAAAATACAGCGTCACACACAACCCTGTTTGAAAAACCTAGTGGTGTTCCTGCATTATATCAGAATAAATATCTATATATCCTTTTTTAATATAGTAGGAATCTTCCTTCAAACCTACGTTAAAATCTTTAGAGTTATTACAGAAACAGTTTTAAAAAAAATTGCTCTTAAATCATGCCAATTTTACCTTATGCTCATCAAGAAGGAAGGAAAGGAAAACCTACATTTCCCAGTTGCCATCATGCTAGTTACATATTAACAGTAAAAGTATGAAATTCAACTAATGAACACCAAATTATGAAGTTGCTTAATTCCAATAGAAGCCTCCAGAGCACTGTATTTTTAGAAATCTGCCATGACAGCAGTAACTAAGCATACTCCCTAGGGCTTTGTAGAATGCCATAAAACATAATTCCAGAAGGCTCTAATAAGCTACAGCATTAGAAGAGTCTTCTCTGATGGACATTTTAGGACATAGTAAATGCAGAATCATTTTAAGATATCACTTTTTTCAAGTGCAAGATGCAGAAGTAATAGAAATTGTGGCCTATTCTAATGAAATTTTATTAGCATTTTCCAGGGGACTAATAGAGGGAATAAGCCTTACAGGATCAATGAACAAATGGACATAGATATAATCAACATATTCACAATGTTTAAATTATGCAAATTCTCAGCCTCTTGCCATTATTGCTATAGCTCCCCCTGGATGGTTTGAAGTGAGTTACTCATACCATAACAGCTCTGCAGTAAGCCATTTCTTTTTGAGTCTAGTCCTTCAGCTCAAATAAAATGCACAAGTCAGTGAAAGCCAGAAGGCTGAACATGGGAAGGGTCACTATTTGTCTCTGTTGGGAGTGTAATTACTATGCAAGAGAAATAAAAAAGTGAGCCAGCACAGAATGGAATCACCCAGCTCACTGGGGCTGCAGACTATCAAAATGGTCAGGAAAATCCAAGGAAGAATAAATTACTAACTAACTAACTAAATAAGTAGAAAGCTAAATGACACATCCTCAAATAAGAGGGGAAAAAAGGAGGCCTAGCATGCATATGGGAAGACTGCTCTAACAACTTAGTCAACACACTGGGATCCTGCCTACATATTACAGAATAATAGAATGGTAAGGGTTGGAAGGGATCTTAAAGACCATCCAGTCCCAACTACCTCTGCCATGGGCAGGGACACATCCCACTAGACCACGCTGCTCAAGGCTTTATAATGGCATTAAAAGAAAGACCTCTTCAGCCATCAGAATTTTATTTTTCCTGGAAAGGAACAATTTATTACATTTTCTGCAACCTAATAAAATTAAATTGTAAGCACACATATGTCTATATAATTAAATGAGAAAAATGTTTAAATAAGCAATTCCTAACACAAGTCACATGCATTAGTTCTGACTTCTGGTTCTGCAAATGTACTTCTCTGGTTTAGAGAACAATTCTTTAACCATACTATCTACTACCTAAAATTAATATATGAAAAAGATAGTGCTAAGCTTTCTAAATGTATTACAGCAAAGCTTAAGATCATGATAAACCTTAAGACATTTTATGCCTGCAAGTCCTTTTTTTTCAATAAATAGACAAAGAATTTTTAAAAACACACTGAATACAGCTTTTCAATGGATAATGTAAAAATGTTACACCATAAAAATAAACTGTTCTATCGAAAGCATTAAGACATGGATTTCAAAGGCGCTGCACATTTACCTCTAGAAATAGCTCACCACTGCCGAGAGGCAAAAAAACCCAAAACAGTGAGACCCTGCATTTAGAACTATCAGAGACTGAAAACTGCAATAGTGACCCAAGGTGTGTGAGGAGCTCTGCTAAGAGCTGATGCTGTACCATCTGCTAAGGACATTTCTACAAAGCAATGCCAAAAGCTTGCTCCACAGAACTAGGTCCCACAGGCTCTCTCCGCTGATGCAAAGCTCCATCTGGGGCACAAAACTTGTCCAGTATCTACAGCAGCATCACCCGACTTCAAGCAACATCAGGCCTGCTACTCCTGACTGCAATCTGTCATCTCCAGGGCTTTGTACCTCAGTTCAGGATTGGTTACTCTTAGCCAGCCACTGCTGAGCACTTGTACTTAACTGCAGTCCAGGATCAACCTCCTAACCACGTGGAAATACCCCAGCAACTGAGTCAATGGGATGAAGGAGGAAGCTGCTAACATTGGAACAATGAGGACAGCAGAAGTTTCCTGAGCTTCAGTCAGTGGTCTCAAGCAGATTTATTCAGCAACTTTCCTGTCACAGTATTTAAGGAGGAAAAATATACCTAAAAGGACAGAAATAAACCAAGCTGCATCTTGAAAGAACTTTCTGATAGTTAAAACTCAAAATTTTTTGTGTGCATTCTAAACAAACAAGGCTCTCTCCTTTTACTTACATTGTCATATATCTTCAGGAGGCTTCAAGCCAGATTACTCACAATATGAGTATTTTTTTCCATTAACTATTTTCAAACAATGTGCTTTCCTAACATAAGCATTTCCTAGTACAGCATTCCGTTCATTATTTTTTTACTAAAATAAATTCTTTCACTTTTCATATTTCATTGCTCATTAGGACAAACAATTTAATACATATGAAGTCACTTGATTTCAACAAGTTCATTCCAGGGGGTGGGGTTTGATGGGTTTTTTCTTCTTCTTCTTTTTTTTTTTTCCAAACTAGCTGGCAAATGTGAGCCAGGAGGTACCCAGTGCAAATTCTCTCCTTGGTTCAATATATGAGTAATGGAAGTGAAAATCCCTCCTTTTACCAGCCCTAGGGCAAGGATTTAAGGAATGAAACATCAACTAATCTTTTCTACCTTAACTAACAGTGGCCCAAGGCAATGCTTAGCGAGAGAAGAACATTGCCAGAAACTCTCTTGGTCATGAGTATGTTGAATCAAGCACAGGAACAGCACAAAATGACCATCCTGTATCCTGCTCTAAAAAGATTCTGTTCCATCTTCATTGCAGTTCAAGGTGACACCATTTTGCTTTTAGCTGGAACAGCAGCTCTAACAGTTTTGGCTGTTAAATTTTCCCTTGCGAAAGCCTCAGAACACAAAAGATTAACTCACAAGAGAGCAACACCATGAGAAATGAGACAAAAAACAACACAGTAAAATGAACAGTTTTAAATGGAACAGTGAAATGAACACCACCACACTGAGGAAAAGAAACTAACTGGCTGTTTTCCCAAGCTACTGGACTACAGTGCTCATAGCACTGTCAGTAGTTACACTAACAACCACATCTTTGAGGTGCTTAGTATTTCAGGTCCCTCTCAGCACAGACCCAAGTGTTTTGCCCAAGACACAGGTGAAAAAAATGAAAGAAAATCTAAGCTGAATCTGTTTATACTAAGGCTACATCAGAAAGATTTCTCTCTTCCTCACTCACAACTATTATATCAATAATAAACATCTTGTTTTGTCAAACTATAACTGATCATAGGTAATGCCAGGCTTCTGAATCCAACAGCCAGAAAAACATTAAAAGAAGATCATATCATTTCACCTTTTCTTAGGGAAGGAAGACTAACCTCCCAGTAAAGCTTCAAAAGTTCTCTTGACAAGCGAGGCTGCATTAAAATTTTCTCCATTTATAAACATTGTTAAAATAGTATTTCTCAGTCCAAACCCTCGCTCTTCTTTCACCACCTCACACCTGTACCCAGTCTAACCAAATGCAACTTCCACATGCAAACAAACCAAATGTGTGTATGAACCCATCTCCCCAAAATGCAGCTTCCAACATATTTCACTTTTTCAGTGGTCCTCTTCACAGATGCATGAGCATAACCAAGAGGTGAAGAATAAGCACCTGACAGAAGGCATAAACCTTTATGAGCAACCACATCACTGCGAAACAAATCAATACAAAATCCAAAGGGACCTACTTAGCAATTCTCACTGTGGGAGCTATCGTAGGAAATAGCTCTAGCAGATGCTACACAAAATAAAGACATTTGCTATCCTTGCTTTTCAGAAAAACAGGAAGAGGCCCAAGCACTAACTTGGGGTTAGAGGGCACCATCAAGATACTAATTAGATCAGCACAAGATCTGACTCATATATAAGTCAGGGATTAGTGCCCCTCTCCAAACACCTGCCTCCACAAAAGCAAGTCAAAAGATGGGGTCAGGCAGAGAAGCTGTCAAAAGAAACTTTAGCATTGTTTTTAATTGTGGTATCTCTGCACACTGATCATGTAATAAATCCTTCCTGGAAAAAGTCTAGTGTATACAGAACCCCTGTGAAGTGCAGCTTAAACATTCAGACAAAACTGGCTTGATCTTCATTATGAATACCAAGCCAGACTTCTTTGCTTCTGCATCTCCAAGATGGGATGGGGCTTAATAATCGCTAAAAAATCTGAAACAAAAAAAAATGTTCAAGAACAGCTCCTTAAACAGCCTACCACAATCTCAAGGTCTGTAAAATGCAGAATACAAAAAAAAGTACCAACATATGCAGGCAAAAGTCCCTGTAGCAGGCCCAACTTGTCAAACATAAGCCTCAGTGCTGTGAATTAGTAGGGGAATTTGCATCATGAAGAAGCCTGCTCTGTTCCTCCACATTATTTTCAAATGATAATTCAGCACTTGGGATCACTCCTTTCCCTTGACTATTTACCCATGCCCTCAGGACACAAAGATAATGCCCCCTGGGAAAAAGCCTTAATTGCAGCATGAACTGAACTGCTGGATTTTTAAACATGCTTTAAGTAAGGCAGCCTGATTCTGGCTTTTAACTGCTACACAAAGAGACCGACTCATGTAGTTAACAATCAATGTGGACAAGACACAGTGAGAAAACACATCTCTCAGCATGCCACAAGCTCTGTATGGGAATGATCAAAGACAAGCAACATGCAACAGAAATGGTACAATAGCTGACTCTTTTCCTCTGCTTTGTATGTTCTGACAAGAAGTTTTGTGATAGTCAGTGACTAGATTTAGAGGTCCTTAAGAAAATCTGTATGTGTGCACATCAAGAAGAGTACAAACACCAAAAGAGCTAATTTGAACTCACAGACAGAACCTGTTATCATCTTGTAAAAACGTTCAGAGAGCTTTTCATTGAAAATGCCACCTTTCCTCTATGTCAACAGAGAAGTTATTTTCAGCTAGTGAAAATGCTTTTCCCTGAATTGCTGAAACATTTCCAGTCTCATCAGAAAAGCAAGGTAATGAAGAGAAGTACTTTTGAAGACTCATGCCATCATCTAAAGAAAGCTCTCACACCAACAAGCCCAAATGTCAGGGGCCAGGGCTTGGTTTGCAAGTAAGGTTCTGGTAATAAAACTATTTCTGGAACAGTTTTATATTGCAGAATTGTTCACAGCAGAATAGTATATTTCTACATAGAAATAGCATCACAAATCAATAACTACATGCCTATTACACTTTCATAATAATAGATGTGTTTGTTTAAGTGAAAGTACATTTAAAGCAGTTCAGCATATTTTTGTAGGCAATTCCTGGATATTTACCATGGAGCACATTAGGCAGATTCTGCAAGACATTCCAAGGAAGATATTCATCAGGGTATGCCAGAGACCTGCTTGACCAATTATGTTCAAAATTCACAATGGGACTAGGCCCAAGGGCAAGGACAACAAACACAACTCCTTCTTTCAGCTACTTGGCTATAATATGGAGCATGAGCAACAACAAAAAGGATCCAAGAGCAAATCATTCGCATTCAATGAAACAGTGGCACCAGGCAATTTGGTGAACAAAGCAGGAGTTTTGGAATGTTCCGTTTTTCATTTGGCAATTTATGTGCTGGCAGAGTAAGCAGCCTCGTCTAAAACTTGTGTGAATGTACTAATAAGTTGAGTAATTTTACTACGAAGTTCAGATACAACTCAGTGCAGAGTTAAACTAATCTGTTTCAGACAAATGAAACTCCACTGGAATAAGAGCCAGTGCATTGTTACTACCAGTCTATAAAAATTAATTTAAGTCCAGTTGTGCCAGGTTAAGTCCACGCCTGAAAACAGTAAAACCATATTCAGCTAAGTCAAACTCCCTTTTCAATTCAAGATGGGAAAAAAAAGCATTTTTTTTTTGATTATTTTGATATAACTGTATAAATAAAGAAATAGCTGAAGTTGACAACGCTATACATAAGACAGCAAAGCCTGAGATTCATTCAGAGCTATGCCTGAAGAAGATAATGGCTGTAAAAATGTTCAGATGCTACCAGTAAATCTGCATTAATTCAAATGATTCTTTGAATAAAGAACATAATGCTGAATAATCACGGGAAGAGTTGGCAGTGCTGCTGTACAATCACACCACATGGTCTCAAAAAGCTCATTTGTTCATCTTGTTACCATATACTCCCATTGCAAATAAACTGATGAATAGATGCTTTCCCACTCCCATTAGAAGCAGAAAGAAAGACAGCTCCCAAAAAGTAGGAGAGAGCCAGATGCACGGAACAGCAATGTTGCAATGAAAGATGCCCTGCCCTTCTGAAGAGCCTCTCCTCCCCCTGTCCTCTGCCCTGGCCAGGCCTCTTCAGGAGTGCTCTGCCCTGTTCTGGCCTCCTCAGTTCAAGAAAGACAAGCAGCTACTGGAGAGGGTCCAGCAGAGGGCTATGGAGATAAGGAGGGGACTGGAGTATCTCTCCTGTGAGGAAAGGCTGAGGGAGCTGGACCAATGCAGCCTGAAGAAGAGATGACTTCACAGAAGACAGGGGATCTTATCAATACAAATACCTTAAGGGCTGGTGTCCAGGGGATGGAGCCAGACTCTTTACAGTGAGGGCCAGCAAAAAGACAAGGGGCAACTGGTACAAACACAAAGTTTTATATAAGTAAGAGAAAAAACTTCTTTCCTTTGAGGGTGACAGAGCACCGGAACAGACTGCCCAGGAAGGTCATTGACTCTCCTTCTCTGGAGATACTCCAGATCCACCTGCACATTATCATGTGCAACCTGCTCCAGGTGAGCCTGCTTTAGCAGGGAATTGGACTAGATCTCCAGAGGTCCCTTCCAACCCCAGCCATTCCTTGATTCTGTGATTCATGACTGTGGGAATGTTAGTTATTAGAAGCTGGAAAAATACTGTGCTTAGCCTTCTGATTTGAGTTTTTGCACCTGCGAAAACACTGTGTCCTTGGACATCGCTGGGTGTGATAACGAGGAGTCAGAGAGACGTGGGAAATAGAATGTAGGCTGAAAGAATGAAGAAGAGTTCATATATAGCTTAACAAATAGAATGCTTAGTTTACAGAATATGCATGAGCTCATTAACACTATTATAATAAGTATGTACCTTGGATCAATAAATTGGAGACCAATGATCATCAACCCCTAAGATGTGCACGTCTCCCCTTTGCCTTCCTCAAATGGTGGCCTTCCTTAAATGGTGTATTTTCCTTAAATGGTGATTTTTTTTTTCAACATGTGACCAATTTGCTCTTTTCTCCTATTGCTAAAAGTGCAATATGGGATTACAGAAGTGCTCACCAATGAAGCCACTAATAAAAGCAGATGAAAACACAATGGCTTAAGTAGAAACCATTGCCTCATCTACTCAGGTTATGCATTCCAGCTCTCATTACTTTTATTACCTCTACCTTATAAAAAAGACACAAAACCACCTTTGAGTCCTTAAATGATGCTTTGCATCATGACTAGCATGTTTTCAGCAGCAAGTAGACAAAAAGTTTTCTCAAGCTCCAATAAGAACCTCCAAAGTTTTCCTGAGGTAACAGTAAGATAATGATAATGTCCTACTATGATTGACAGATAATTCCTATAGCAAAATCTGTGTGTGTGGACATGTACATTTCTACACATGAGAGATATAAACAAGAATGACAAAGGAGTATAAGAAAAAGCAAACCCATTCAGATAAACAAGTATTTTTCATTAAGTAGATTTACCTGAGACTCTAACTCCTCCAATTTACGCTTCCTGGCATGAAGAGCTTTACTTGGAAAAGCCCAGAAATAATTGGAAGTTCCAATTCTATCAGTGTCCACCATGCCATCATCAACAAGGCTCTGCAGGATCTCTTTCACTGACATCGAGGCTAATAAAAGCAAACATGTAAAATCAGAACCGCATAGCAGCTGGACTACGGAGAATTGTAATACCACAAAGTACTATCTACAATCATCTGTATTGTCCCCCAGTATCAGCTAGCTGGAAGATTTCACAAGGACAACATGCTCAAAACTTCACTTGAAGGGATGAATCTCTCTGAAAGCAGCAGTTTTCTCCTAAACACTGCTATTCTGGACATCTGCTACCAGATGTTTGCAAAACACTGCTCAGGAGTGTGGCACAAAATACACGCACATTACACTACAATACCGTAACAAACCCATGAGGTACCTGAGAAGTTGTCCTGCAATCTCAATTCTAATTTGGATTAACTTCTTTAAGTTTCTTGATTGGGAGTGTAATTACGTTTCAGTTTGTAATGCTTAACAAAGTATTTCACAGCAGCAGAGGCACTAAAGCCATCTGTGTAGAGATTCAGGAAGGACAGATTCTGATTCTAATTATATTCACTTCTAATATAAAACATCATTTACACCCACAAGCATCAACATTTCTGAACACAACTGATCATTTCCTTTCAATCCTGTGGTATAATTCACCATTTAAAAAAATGGTACCTGTTCAACAAAGCTAAGTAGTTATGTTATCCTCAGGTGTTGCAGATATAAAGACTATATAAAGACTTTTGAGCTCAATTATGGGTTTTGGTACCTGGTATTCAATTTCAAGACTACAGAGGGTCTCATATCCTTTTGGAAGCTATAGGCTGGATGTCGGGATGGGAAAAGGTTAGTAATATTTCTTTTCAGAGTAACTGAAGCTTGGGTTGTGTGGCTAAAGGCCTTCATATGCAGAGACAGGATGAATTTGGACTATTCAAAAGTGTTAATGGCTTTAAAAACTCTAGACTCAAATTTACTGCAAATTACAACTAAACATATGCATTGACAAACCAACCAAGACAGCACCATATCTCTTCAGAAACCCATGAATGCCTGTGTTAGCTGCTGACACAACTGAAGAACTCTGCTTTGTGATATTCACATCTGTAGTTCTCTCAGCAAGTTCATTTATTCTTGCAGTGCCACCAAGATAAGCTGGAGAAGGACAGTGGTAACTACACAAACATTATGTTTTGCCTCCCTTTTGTCAATAGCATAGAAGGAAAACTAATAAGGAACATACAAAACAATCCAAGAGCATAGATAAATCCTCTTGGACCTAATCCTAAACCAATGGCTCTCATCAGGAAGGCTTTTACAGAAAAGACAAGCCCCTTCCATTTGTAGCTGTCCAGCCATTTTTGGAGGAGAAAAGCTCAAGAACACACTGCCCATGTATATTTGGACTGGCACTTTAAACATCTGTGATATTACAGGCAGATATTTAATACCCAAGTGCAAACTATGAAAGTCACTGCAAGTCAGGCAGCTCAGAGCCTAAGCAAGCCCTCATCCCATGTCACTTTCAACACTACAGCCCTGCCACTGACCAATCTCCCGTTCTAGCTATATTTTCCATTATTAAAATCACAAACCTAAGATTGTAGCCAGGAAAATTTACACTGCAGGACCCAGCCCAAAAATGATGAAGAGAAATAACTTTCTTCAAGAGAAATAACTTTTATAAACACTTACTAATCCCTTTTTCTTTTGGAGCAATCTTCTCTAGATCCTTCAACTGGAAGACATCTTTCTGTGCAAAACACAAAAGACATTTCAGTTCCAAATGACAGCATCATCTAAGCCTGAGTGTTTTTACACTAAATCAATGCCAACAAAAGCAAATAGGAAATACATTGTATGTATGTTTTGGTTTTGCTTGGGAAATAGCCTGCACATCCCTCAATAGAACTGGAACATTCTGAGAATTTAATAATAAGAAAAAACTATTATTGTAACAAGCCCTTCTCTTTCCTTTGGTGATCTGAAGTCATTATATTTCATCTCAAGTTAGAATATAAAGTCCTTAAACCCCAGGTTAGACTGTCAGCACAGATCCACCACATTGCTCCAGTACTCAAGTGTCACAGTATTTTTTCTAAAAAGTAAAACACGGTGCATTACATGTGCTACCAATACAATTGTAGCTCAGCTTTTGGATCTCCAGGTTTCTTCTCCCCAGGGACCATTTCCAACTCTGCTCTCAGTTTTTCTAAAGCTCAGATTACTTTCTCCTCCCACAAAATGCAGTGAGATACTTCCTAATTTCCTGCTGTCCCCTCTTATGGTAACAGTCTCAAAATGTGAAGATGTCCATAAGTAGCACATGAAAAATTTAACACCACCTGTGCATCTTTATTCCTTGTCTCCCCCTGGGGATGGGCCACCTGATCAGAAATTAAATGAGTGAAGTTTTACCCCTGTAATTTTCACCTTGATGTCACAGGGCATCAGTGAAATGCCTGCCAGGTTAGAGAGTTCAGCTACATCCACAGTTAAGCTCCTTTTAGGACCTGTTTTCCCACCAATGTAAATGCAGGACAATTGCAAGTTACTTACTGTTTCAAAAAAAATCTCCATCATGCGGGCCCTCTTCTCTTCAAAACTCAGACCTTTTTTCTTGGACTAGAACAGGGGAAAAAAGAAAAGAACTAACCAAGACATTCAGTCAGCAGAATTAGTACGCGCTCAGAATTCAAATCTATTTACTTGTAAGTTATATTTGACATCCTTTAAAATACCCAACCACCAAACCCAAAACCCAGACTTTCAGATAAACTCATTTGCAAATAATCTCTACACTAGGCTCATCTATTAAATGGAGGGACCTACCTTTAAGTTTGGAGCCAGCCATTCATATAACCCAACCCCACTTCAGCCTCAATGCTTCTCGACACATCCCATATGTACCTAACTCACACAAATGTTTAGTAACTCTTAAAAAGATAAGGAGTACCTTCTGTTTAGTTTTTTTTTTTTTTAATTGCTTTCTGTCTTGTGATATGCAGACAATAGTGTGAGCTGTAGGCCATTCGTTTTTTTTTTAAGGAGTTAAAGAGCATTTTGAGGTATGCCCTTCTTCAAAGGTCCAAACCAACTTAATAATTTCAAGGTCACATTTTAAAAACCATGCTGCTTTTATTTCTTTTCTCTCTGGTTGTGTGACCAAGCACTAAATAACTTGGGTTGAGCTACAAGCAAAAGGCAGAAATGGCTATTCACAAACTGCTATCAACAACACAAAACTGAGAAACAATCTCCTCTGGTCACTTTCAGAGGTGCTATTTTGATATGCCTCTTATAAAATTAGGATATAAAATATTTCTCAGAGAATTAGCGTTTTATTAATAGCATTTACCATAATCCTCAACAACCCAAAAGCAGCAGCCACAATTTGCATCTGAAGTTTCCCCTTGCCCCACTCTGATTCACATACTGTGTGCAGCTACAAAAAAGGGAAAGGGGGATGGAAAGGGCCAAATAGGATGTTGGTAGAAAAAGGTCTCATTTAAAAAAACAAACAAACAAACAAAAGGCATATTGTCACCTATAAATCAGTGGAAGTGCGTAGTCTAAGAACAAGATACTTTGAGAAAGACATGGTTATGTTTCCAAGTTTCCAACAGAAAGGAGTCAACACTATTTTTCCTTTTTAATAGCAGCTTCTTTTTTAAAAAGAACGCGATCAGGCAGCACATAACACTTAAAAACATACACCAAGAGCAAAATGGTCAGATTTATTTACTATTAAAAAACAAACGTAAAAGCTAGCTTATGCAGCTGCAGTAACACATAGACAGGAGCAGAAGCAATTCAATATTATATGTCCCAAAGAGCACCATTATTATTTTTTTAGGTCACCTCTCTCCTCTTTCTGCCATCGATACCCTAGGTGAGCACACCTGTCTCCTGCGATGTCAGTATATTGCAGGATGAGAACCTGGAGCTGCCGTGAACATTCAAGCAGGTGCATGAACAGAAAGCAGACGGATTTAACTTCCACCTCCTGCCTTCTCCAAGAGCCCTGACACCGCCAGGAGCAGCAGCAGCAGGAACAAAACGTGGAGTCGCACGGCGCGGAATGGAAGCGGCGCTTCTGGAACCATGTGCTCGTAGCTACGCCCCTCGGGCGTCAAGTCTCACACCGCCACTCCAGCAAACAGCGCAAAACAACGAAGCCAAGAGCACTCTCGATTGAGGTTATTGACTTTCACGCTAATTCCTACCTCACTGGCAGGCGTTCCCCACCACAAATATTAATCACACCACGAGCATCCCTTTCGCTGCCGCTCCCGCAGGCAGACGGAGGAATGCGGTGCTGTGAGGGCACTCGGGCACGCCTGCGATCCGCTCTGCCTGCTCCCACTCCCCACAGCCGCAGCCAGAGGCTCAGCCTGGCCACACCTGGGCTCCCGTGTCCCGGGGGCAAGCAGCGGGCACCGTGCCCACCCCGAGCCACAGCCACGGGGCCATGGCCACTCCTTCGGGTGCCGGCTCGTTTACATCGCTCTTCGACAACGCAAAGGCACGGCCCACGCCGTGCTGACCTGCCGCCCCAGAACCGGCACCGTGGCGCGTCCCCGGAGCGGGAGCCCCGCTCCCCTCAGACCCACCGGGGCGGGGGGACAGCGAGGGGCGGATGGCCGTCACCCGCCATCACCGCAGTCGCGGCTCCCCCCGCAGCCTCTGCGGGAGCCCGGGAAGGAAAGCGGGGCGAGGCGGAGGGCGGGCGGCCCCGCTTACCATGTCGCGGGCGGGCGGCGCGGTTTGATTCCGGCGCCGCCGGGCGGGAAGGAAGGAGAGAGGCCTGCCGGGAGGCCGCGTGCGCAGCGCCGCCTGCCGCCCGCCCCGCCCGGCGCGCGGCCCTTACCGCCCTTACGGCGGGAGCGGCATGACCGCGCACGGCCCCGTGGTTTCGACCACCGTCCGCGTGTTTTTTTTGGTTTTTTTTTTTATTATTATTTGTTCGTTTGTTTTGGTTTGGGTTTTCGTTTGTTGGGTTTTTTGTTTTTTTGGTTTTTTGGGTTTTTTTTAAACCGTATAATAAAACTGAGGTCACAAAAAGAACATGTTAACCGTGGTCTAACGCCACGCGTATTGTATTGTACGAAAGGCCTGTCACAGGAGCCACGGGCCGTGGAAAAATAAAGCCCTGGCTGCCCGTGGAAGGGAAGGGCCCGGCCACATCTGGTGTTGCTTGAAGCAGTTGTTCATTGTGATGATTGTTCTAGCAACTTTAATTACTGACGGCTTGCTTTAATTATTATTTGTGTTGTAAATCACTTCAGCTGCAGCAAGTTCTGGGAAATTGCTTTGCAGCAGGAGTGGCTTCATATCTGCCATGCTAAGTCAAGAGTTTAAATGCAAGCAAATGAAAATGTGCAATCTGAGATGTTCAAGCAGTTCCTGTGAATATTTTTGATGCCTTTTGCAAGGTGACTCCTTCCCTGAAACCTGTCGTTCTTTTCCGTGCAGCCGATAATCCTATTCCTCACTGTGCGCACCAGAGTATTACTAAAAATGAAATGCAAATTTAAAAAGACATTTTTAATACAAAGCTTTTTGTTCTTTCTCATCTGCACCACATTTTCAGCTTGCTAACTCAGGATGAAATCTGTTGGTACACCCCCTCATCTGCTGTTGAGGGCTCATATTCTGTCTCCCTGCCTATCATTTCCTTTTGCCAGCCCTTCAAGTGACTATGTCCCCATGCTCCCTGTGACATTTCTTTTCCTCCAGTCACCCTCACCACTGCAGTCCAATGGTCTGGGCCCCTTCCTGCTCCTTCACAGCCTGAAACAAAACCAAGCTCTGCTGTTTTTTCTGCTGCTGCCAAGGAAATGGTTGCTGCAACATTTGCAAAGTCCCCATTGCAGCGTAGGTTTTCTCTGAGCAACACATATGAGTGGCAGGATGGGTGTCAGAGCTGAACACGCTGCATGCAGTGTAGGGGAAGAGGGGAGGAAAGAAGGGTTTTCAGAGGGGCATGCACTCTTGATGTGGGCCTGCGGCAAGTACCTCATGTCTTCTTTCAGTACTCATGAGGCAGCAGTGCTCCCATCTAGCCATCACTTGTGAAAGTTGACTGCCAGCAAACCCCCAGAGTGAGCCAGCACATGGCCGGAACACACACCTGGAACCACAGGTGGAATGCATTCCTTGTTTCAGAGGTTGAATGTGATCACAGCAACCCAGAGAGCCCATCCACCTCCAAAACATGCTCTTGAGTGATGTTGGGGCAAGTGGCTCAGCCAGGTTTTCTCTGCCCATGGTCCCTGGGTGATGCCTTAAGATGCCTTCATATTTTCCAGATTCTCTATTGCATTAGTAGATAACTCTGAACTTCATATGAAGTGTTAACAAGTTCTCTTCACAGTTTAGTTAGACAAAACAATCCTTTTCCAGCCTGAGAACCAAGGACACCATTGCAGATTCAGACCCAAAAGGTATAAACAGGAGCGAATTGAGGAGAGCAGTCTGGGAGGATGGGATCCATAACCTGAAGCTGTAATTGGACAATTAACCACAATATATGAATGGACCAAAACTTATAAAACTATGAAAACTTATGACTTGGTGTCCATCTTGGGTGGAGCCATGGCTGGGCTCTTGTAGTGCCCAAGGTGTATCCTTTGAAGGACTTTTAATAAACACCTACTTTATTCCTTTAACACTGTCCAGCCTCTGTTCTAGGTAGCCTCTCTAGGCACCGTGGGGACAGCCAGGCTCAGCTGCCCAAGTGCCCTGGCAGCCCTGAAGCCCTTTCACAGTGTCAGGAAAATCCAAAAATAACAGAGGTTTGTGTCCAAAAAGGAGACAGAGGGATCCTGCAACTTCATTCAAATAAAGGGAGAGTCCAATGGGGCACACACCCACAGGGGTTTCTCTCTGGAGGTTTCAGAGGGCGCAGCCTCCTTTTACCCTAAACTCCTGGCCTCATGTTGCCTCTTCCTTTCCCCATTGGCTGAAGTAGTAGGAAGGTACAGCTGAACTGCCTACCACATATCCTTGAACCTACTATTTTACCCCAAAGCTCAGAAACACTGGCTTGTGCAGACCCACTTGTGTGTTTCAAGAGCCAAGCTGTCTGGGCTCTGCAACAAACCTGCTGCCCAAAGTTAGTACAGACATTAAGACCCATTTCAAGCACGTTAACCCCATACCTTCACCCAGCAAATTTGTTGTAAAGACATGAGCTTTCCTCTCAATGGCCACATCACCGGGTTCGCTCTGTACATAGGAGGTTCCCTAACACCTCCCACATTTTGCAGCACCTGGTCAAATCTAATTAGTTGAAAGACCACTGGGTGAAAGGGGTCCCAAACAAAAGGGTGTATCTCATGCTTTGTCATTTGAGGGGTGGTTTTCCTTTACTGCAAGAAGTGGAATGCATGACTCCTAAAATACATAAAGGCGTGGCATTTTTAATGGGCTTCAGAATGTGTAAAGGTGGTATTTCACAAAACTGCTATCTTATGATTATGATTCTAAAAACAAGATAATGGATGGAAATACAGTGTAAAGGAGACTTATAACTGTGTCTTTCTGTTAGAATATTGTTCTCATTTTCCTGTTATTTTCTTAAGCTTTAACAATTTGGGCTACATTTTCTATTCCAGGAGTCTGACTGAGATCTTTAAGTACCAGTCAAAATAGTTTTCCACTGTTTCTGAGTTAGAGAAAATACAATGCTTTGTCAGTGTAATTATGCTTGGATGAGACGAAATTTCTACTCTCCTTAGTTTTGCTCCTACAATTGACTGTAGCTGAATTACAATCAGAAATTCTGTTTTGAAAGGACAATAAAGCAACGATGGCAGAAAGCTTAGCCAGTAGAGAATGAAAATTGTCCCGGTTTAATTTTGCTCCTTTCATACGTATGTGCCATAGCACAGTCTTAATTACATGAGCTATTTTTTCAGAAGGGAAGAGCTCAAGTCAAATATGTCAGGAAAATTGATCCACAAACACCAGAGGTTTATGACCAAAAAGAAGACAGAGAACTCCTGCAACTTAATTCAAATAAAGGGAGAGGCCATGGCCCCATTTCTCATGGGTTCTCTCAAATTTTTAGGGGATGTAGCCTTCTTTTTATCCTAATTTCCCAGACATGTTTCCCTCTCTGTTTCCCCACTGGTTGAGGTACTTGAGAGGTACAGACTCAGACTCCCTGAAACACCTAATGCCCCTTCTAATGTATAACCCCCCTCCCATTTTTCTTTTTCTTTGTGTCTCTGTTCTTTTTTCTCTAAATCCAGAGATTTAGCGGAGTCTTGAGTGAATAACAGTCTGTGTCAATTAGTGGAATTCCTATGGAATTTATGGTTTCTCCTGTTGCTTCTTTCACCATGCTGTATCTGGCTTTATCTATGTATCAGGCCCACAGTTTGTTTGTCAAGACACCTTCTTCTCATTCCTTTCTAAAAGCAGATCAGTTTATTTCCAGAAGGGTAAGAGCAAGCCTTTCGAGTCCTGTGGCTGTCTCCCACAGCACCTGTATGACTGAGAGCAGTAGAGAATGGAGGACAAGGAAATGCTCACCCCTGGGGTGTGATACTGACTTCTCTGGGATCCAAGCAGTCTGTCATGGCCTATGGCCACACATCAGGAAGCAATATGATCCATGAGTATCCCATACAGGCCAGTCTGCAGCATCTGCTGCCTCATTTCATCCTTGAATGAGCTTTTGGACTGTAAGCAGATGTTCTCCCTACAAACATTTAACCCTTGAGTGAAAAACCCTTGGTGAGAAATGCTAGCTGGCCCACTCTTGAGTGAAAAACCCTGGGTGAGAAATGCTAGCTGGCCCACTCTTGAGTGAAAAACCCTTGGTGAGAAATGCTAGCTGGCCCTCCCCCAAAAGTTACTGCTCCCACAGCTTTGCTAGGCAGAAGTGAGCATTACAGTTATCCTCAAGGTGAGTGGCTCAAACAATAGGATTTTGGTCACAAGGCATTTCTCTGAAGGAACAAGGCATTCATATGCCTAGCTGAAAACAAATCTGAGGGCAGCAGCCTTCAACTGTGTGTAGCAATGAGCAGCAGGTGCTGGGTATTTCCTCTACCAGCACAGCTGGGGTCTGCCTAGGGAGAACATCTGTCCACAGAAATGACATTGTTCCACTCCACAGAGATAGTTCAGTCTGGTCCAAATTAGGGAGCATTCACATGAGCTGTCAGTAAAACTGTGGGGAGGGTTAACTGCAGAGCAGCACAGCTGGATGTGAGAGAATGTCAGCCTAAGGAACAAGGAAACGTTTTTGAATGTGCAGTGGTATTTTAAGGGGTACCACTCTAAAGAGAGAAAGCCTGGCTAAGGATGGATGCCCAAAGTACCTGCTCCTTTAGCTACTTTGGCCCTATTCTCCCTGACATTGTTACTCGTTGGTGAAACTGGATTCTCTAGTCCTATTTACAGAACTCCTAAAAGATTCTCCTGCCTTATTTAGGTATTTTAATAAGTACCACAAGAGGGTCAAAGAGGAAGTTGGTAATTTACTGCAGATATTTTCTGGTAAGCAAAAGTGTTCTCTGGTATTAGTGTTCAGCCTGTCTGTCTGATTTTGCTCAGTGGTGAAGAACCTCTGCTGTAGTAATCCAGAGAACAGAAAACATTTCTAGCCTATCAATAAGAAAAGATTTGGAATGTAACAAACATCTTACCTACTAAGCCCAGTGGTTTCAGGAAATCTTGTGCTATTGCTTCTGTTCTTCATAATCGTTTTTTACATGGGAAGGAACAAGTGCTCTGCAACTCTAAATGTCAATCCAGTACTGCTCGGCTTCAAGATGTGATGTTCTTTTAGCTGGCAGACAAATAAAGCCTTTTGTAATCATCTGAATTTCAGGGCAGATAGACAAGTACATTCAGCACCAAGAGTCTATGAGCGTGTATTCATCTGGAGACTGACAGAAAACAAAAACTGACCCATTACATTGTACTAAGTTTGTCTTTAGGAGAAAAATGAGGCCTTAAAACATAGCTGCTGACACTCCCTATGACTTGCAAGAAAGAATAAAACACATATTCCTCTAGAGGGTTTGGGGGAAAGATCCACAAAAATGGACAGCTGCTCAGTACTTCAGCTGTCTCATTTCTGACTGTTCTGCCACTGAGCAAACACTCATCACTGGGGGTTTCACTGACCCTGCTAGTCCTCTCCACTGAGGTTGCATCTAAGCCAAATGATGCATCTGAAGATCCTGTCTTACTTCATGAGCAAGTTCTAGTCACACTGAGTTCTCAAATTATTCCAGTTTGGAGAGTTCATCAGTGACCAAGAAGACATAGGTACTATGTGAAATTGAAGTTAATACAAGCTGGAAATTTGTTCTTACAGGAAGAGTCAGACTGAACTCCTTAGGCAAATTTTCTGTTCTCCACAATAATTTAATTTGGTTTTCTGCAACAGACTGTTGAAAGATTGTATCACACGTCAGCTAAAAGGTACTGTGTACTTCTGTGATGCAAGCAGAAAAGCTTACAGCTCTTAATCTTACTGCCACCAATGAAAATCTTAATTTTGATTCCTGGACTGAAGAAGGAAGAGAGGAACAAAGAAGCTCCAACTCTGCACCTTCTTCCCAAGAACAACTCAAGTCCGTCTTTCTTCTGTGTCAACATAAAAAATTTAACACCCATGAAAAAATCACAGTTGCCTTAGCTTGTGACCTATGGTGTCAGGGAAGAAGACTGGAAAAAATTACCTGTCTTCCTGCATTATGGGGTTACTTTTAGGGACAAGTGAGTATGAAGCATATGAAAAATAAATCCTCAACCATGAAAATAACAGAGGAAACAAGCTTTATTTTTATTATTTGAAATTTTTGTGCGTGGTAAAGGTACACATTTGACTCCGGTTTTCCTACATTTCCAAGACAGAGTAATTTTTTTTGTCAGCTAAAGCATTATGAATACCATGGCACACAGGAAGCTAAAACTACACACACACACACACGCACACACGCACACAAACACCTTGATGTGCATCTTTCATCCTTGACCTTAAGGAGAAAAAGTCTGTATTTAGCTTCATAGGGATTAAAAAAACATCAGCATCGACAACAAAAAAACATGTGAGAAGAATATTTCATTATGAGTGTCAAGAGAGTGCAAGGCTTACATATACACAAAACATATATTACAAAGATGGAATGTACAAAAACATTTTAAAAAAACATGGAAAAAAGAACTGGAAACACTCCTAGAACTGGAAAGCTGCAGCATATCAGCTGGTAGAGATTTCTATCAGGGGCTGCTGCCATACACTACACAACTTAGGGAACATTCCCGTGTCATAAAGCCAAAGAAAAAGTATCAGGGTTAAGTCTGTGTTGCTCACAAACATCGACTGAAGTGCTGTACATTCATCAGAAATAAAATGACCTGTTAGGAACCTTGCCACTCCATAGTACAAATACCTTTTGTACACTTTCTACAAACAGGTCAGACAATCACTGCTTGAATTCTTGAAGAAAAGTTTGACTTTACATCATGATTTCATAACAAGCTGTCTCCCACAAGTGAAGGTCATTTCTTTATAACAAACACAACTTATTGGGCACTTCTAGTTCTCATTATGGCAACACTAAATCTTTATTATAAAAAATATCGACCTAAAATCAAAAGTCCTCTAGCTTTTGCAGAACAGATGAGCATTTTCTAGTAAATAGCAGTCCATCTTCATGAGGCAATTGCTTGCCTAAACCATTTTCCTTTTCTTTTTCAATACATTGGTGCTGGTTTAACCTATGCAAACTCTCCTACTGTTTATGTTGGATTTATCTGAACAGATCTTTTTATTCTATTCACTGAACAATGAAAATACAGTTGGCTAGTTTGTCCTAAAATGCTCCATATGACACAAGATCTAATAACCTTTTGAGATTACTTTTGAGTTGAAGATCAGTTAAATGAAGCACATACTTTCACCATTCATGCTGTGCTGCTACTCAATTAGCATTCCTGGGAAGTCAAGGGGACATTTGGTTATACCTGAAATCTGGCAGCAGCGTGCCTGTAAAGCCTTTAAGAAATGCTAACAACTCAGCAAATCACGTAGTGCAATCCTGACCTTCCCTTAATTGGATGAGAAAAAAAGTCTGCCAGCTTTTAAGTGCAGAATTTCTGCTTTGGTCGCTCTTTGTAAGGTTTGTAAGCCAAGCATTTTAGCGAAATTGGCTTAGAAGCACCATAAAAAGCAATGTGTTTCTCAGTTTCCTGCTGCCAGGCAGATAAGTTCAGACCTTGGAAGGGAATGCCCTATGCCACTAAATTTGAAGTTGACAGCATTTGCTATCAGAAATAACTTCAAATTCATGACATTCTTTAGGTGCTGCTCTGCTGATAATGTCTGAAAATCCAAAAATCTACTCAATTTTAAGAAAAAATCCACAAAACTCCTAATAGCTTTGAGCTGGGTTGTGAGGAGGGTTATGTGCAGAATTCACTTATTTCATCAGGATGCACTGGGTTCAAAGGGTAATCTAGAATCCTGCTAAACAATGCTGGACCAAAGGACTGAAAAGCTTTTGAAGAAAAGTGTATACATGAAATAGCTCAGTCTTAAGTATCTATTTCGCTATATGGGTTAGGATCTGATTTTCACGCTTCTCAAAGTACCTGACAACAGAGGATTTGGCAATGTTTTCTGAGGGGTAAACATGTAAGCTTAGTAAAATTATATTCTGAAAATCCATATTTGGAACTAAATGTGATAACTGACAGCCACAGCACATTTTTAAAAGTTTTTATCTCAATCCCTTTATCGCAACCCCTTTTCTTTATTACTAAATACAGTTCAAATGCCTTTTCTTCACTGATGTGCTATTTAAGGGTCTTCCAATGTCAGAAAGTGTTATAAGGACACTTAGAATGAAAATTTGATCTACAGCTTTGTTAAATTTTGATAGTAGAGTTTATTTGTAATGACTGAGATACCATCTTCAGAATTTTAGGACAAACTCAGTTCAAGCAAAGGATATTTTGTTCTCTTAGTAATAACAAACGTGAGTTTTAATATTCATAAATGTTACCACCAGTTTCTTAGCTTTGTTATACAGTCCTTAAGCTTCATGCACAAAATACTTATTCCAATGAAATAAGGAAACTTGCATTTGCACGAGAAATTTTAAATTGATTCTATGTGCAAAAAATAAACAAAGGAAAGAAGAGGAAATATTTTCAGGAAACAGTAATTAAAAACCAGACAAATCCCCCATGTAAGAACCTTGGGGTCTGCATTTTTACAAGTCAAATGCAACTTTAGAAAAAAACCATTAGTTTTTCTCAAATTTATCGAAACAACCACCTTACGTTTTAGAAATAACACAAATACTTATAACAAGAAATTTTATCAAAGATTTCTTTCCATTTTTCAAACATGCTTAAAATACTCCCTTGTTTCTGACCCAATGCCCTTTTGTTTCAAGGCCCTAAAAATGAGAAAGGAAAGACAGCACTTCCCAGGCTATTGTAGGCATTGGCAGCAAGCTCACAGCTCCTCAAGCAACACTTAAAAGGGAGCATCACTCTATCTATATCAGGCTACAGTAGCAATTCAACCTTTGACCACTGGATATAGAAATAAGAATAAAGCCAATGCTACTTTAGAAAGGACAAGGTCATACTTAAAAAACCCCCAACAAACCAAACATTAAAAACAGAACCATGCCTGTAAGCATTTCCAGTTAAATTAATACTTCAACAAAGAACACAGTAGAGAGATCTGGCAGAGGAAGAAAGGTCATTTTTCAGAGTACTGCCATTGTCAAATATCATACATACATTCCAGTTTGCTGAAATAACCCACATTTACTTTTTTTTTTTATTTTTATGTCAATCAGTCATACATACATACATACATACAAACAAATTGGAACAAATCTCACAGTCCTTGTTTTGTCCTCTAACAAAATTCCCTTTGATGAAGGACTTCAGGAATTGGTTCAAATTCATTTTTATTTGTAACGTATTTTTTCTCACATAAAAACAAATAGCTTTGGTAACCCTTGGCTTTCCTATACAACCTCTGTTCACCGCAGTTCCTTTGGTTGTATAACGTAGGTCCTCCACAGGGTACTTCTCTGGCTTTCTGTCCTGTGTGAAGCTGCATCTTATTTTAGAGGTTAATACAATGAGTTGCCGTATGGAAACATGGCAATGAACACATATGAGAGAGTGGCACACATGAGGTTAATTGACTTGACATTGTAATAACCCTGATCCTAATGAACTAGTTTGGTGTCAGAAGGTCTGTGGTTATACAGAAATTCCTCTTCCACTAATGTATCGCTACAATTAAGTTTTTCCAGAGCTTTAGAAATGTCAGGTCTCTGCAAAGTCCTTCCTGCACATTGAGCAAGAGGAAGTGAAAAACGGCTGCACGAAACAATCCTTCATTAATTCCACATGAGTAGGGAATTTGCATTGATTCTCATAGTGCTAAACACTGAGCTGTGTTGACGGTTAGAGCTAGACAGATTTTGTGAGACTTAACCTTATACTAAAAGGACCTACTTGTTATACACAGTAAGACTGAAGAATGTTAGAAGTGTAATACCTACCATGATAATGAGATCCAGAAGATTCCCAGGATCACCCCCGAGTTAAATAATGTGTAAGAATGATACTTCTTTAAATTTGGAAGCTCTGAGCAGGAGCTATCCTTTGCAGTCATCAAAAAGCTTTGGGGACTTTTCCCAAACTTTTCTCATTTTTGCCTTATTAGTTAATTCCAGTTTCATAGGATGCAGTTTGTGTTTAATTTCACATTGTCTTTCAGTTACAGAGGATTTTTTTAATTAACACTTACAACAAAAAGTTCAGTGAGAAACATAAGAGGTGCAAGTCCTATGTAAACAAGGTAAGTTTGGAAATAATCACAAGAAGTCCATAAGAGACTCCTTTGTTATTAAAAATAAACACAAAGTAGGAGATATCCAGCACTGGATCTCTAGGAGGAGTCTTTTCTTAAGGGTGGGTGAATATCCAGCTCCAGAGCTCATTGCTACTGTAAGTATCGGTAGACCTTGAAGCAGTGATTTCCAGAGTCTGCGACTACAACGTGGCCATCTGAAGTAAGAGCCAGACCTTGGGGACCATAAAGGGGGTCAGCAGAGGTGTTAATGTAGGATAAAAATGATCCACTTCCATCAAAAACCTTTGAGGGTGAGAAAGCACAGAATAAATGTTATGAATAAAAAAGGAAAGTAGTGGACACAAAGTAGTCTGCTCTCTTGTAAGTCTCTCTTATACTGTTATACCTCTCATTTCTGAAACAGTGGACATACAATAGAATAAACAAGGGCAAAATCTGTTCTGTTATCTCATAATATGCAAGTTTATATACAAATGTGTGTTCCTATTAAAAAGAACTAACTATAGCCACCAGGATCTTTGGCAAGAATTAACACACAATAAAATAATAATAATAAAAAATGAGAACCTCAGCTGTTCTTGTTCTAAAAATAGTCAACTACAATAAATCAAACTTAATTGGGAACTCAACAACGCCTTGTTTTCCTAACAAATATCACTGTTGCGGCTAGCCTGATTCTTAGGTTCCCACACAGAGAAAAACAGGAATTTGTTTACCCTTTTGAGAGTGCCTCCTGAGAACAACGCATAAGCAGCTCCCTCAGTTTTATATTCAGTGGAAATAATACAAAAACTTATTTATTAGGTATTCTTTGGCAAACAGGAAGACCTTGTGATTAGCACTTAAAAGATAAAAAGAGTGCAACTCTCATAACTTGAAAGCAGAATAATTTCTCAACATTTAAAAAAGATGATAAAGATCTGCTGCGTTCACCTCAGGTCATTTGCTTTTTCATATTTTCCACTATGTGTCTGATCTTCTGTTATGGTGATTATAAATTACTATAATCTCAGCAATGCTTGCAAGTCTCGTAAGTCATCAAGAAACTTTTGGGGAACTACTTGGCACCAAAATCCTTGGTCACAGTGGCCATTAGAGCTGCCAGCAGCCACATGAAAAGCTCACAATATGACACCATCATGTCTGAAAGTGAACAGTGAGGCATAAAAGGATGGTGTGAGAAACTACATCACTTCTAATGCTGATGGTGTTTCTTGGGCAGTCTGAAGGCCAGAGTTAGCAACCCATTAGTTTTTTTAATCAAGCACCTTTGAAATACAGAAATTTTTACCTGTATTCGGCTGTTTCCCCAGTCTGCTACGATAATATTTCCATTAGAATCTACTGCTACTCCAGTTGGTGCATTAAATTGCCCATTTCCTTCTCCATTTGATCCAAACTTCAGCATGAACTCTCCCTCCTGGTTAAAGACCTGTATGGGTTAAAACAACAACTTAAATATGGCATGATATCAAGAATTATAAGTTCTGATTCATCTCAGACATGGAGGCAAAGGGCCCCAGAATTCTTCTGCAGCTTGTGCATCTTGAACTGAAAAGAACTGAATGCAGATGCAGCACTGGGTGCTTTGTTTCTTTGGAACTAAAACACAATGGAGCAGATGCTCTCTTCTCTGCTTCCATAATCTAACACACATTGCAAATCATGGCATGGTGCTCTCTGTAGACAGGTCAGCAACTGAATTCTCTGTGATGATAACAGGTTTAGACAGCAGAAAGATGGAACTGATCAATGACTATTCTGTCAGTGACCTGGATGCACCAGTGGGGCCAAACAAGATACAAAATGTGTCATTTACATGGTCCACAGCCATCTCAAAAATGTTTCCGTCCATCTTGGATCCAGGCCCAGCTACAGCACAAGGTCCAACAGAGTTCTTAGAGACTGACTGTGGCTTGCACAAGAAAATGCAAAGACCTGACAAGTGCCAAGCGCACACTGAAGTGCTGATAAGGTGGAAGATGTCAGGGAATTATTGTGTTCTCAAACACCCACAGTGAACAGAGAAAAAACATTTGGGGGAGGAAATTAATGAAGTACCAAGTTAGTGCCTCAGAGGATTAAAGAAAATAATAATAAAATAAAGCCAACTAATGAAAAAATAGACAAAGATATATTGCTCTCTCCCTGGACTGAAGTGACCAAATGAGACACGAGCCTACATTGCACAGGATTTTCCATAAAAGATACCTGAGGGAAGGAACATCCTTGAAGGTTAATGGGGGCAGGAGAAAAATGCGCTGAGTGAGCTTGTTTAATTCAAGACACTGGTGGCAGGAAGCAGCTTTGCAACTCATAAGGGTGAAATTAATTTATTTAGTTATTTATAATTTATTATTTAAAAGAAGATGTACTCTCTGCTCTCAGCTTATAAACTCTCCAGAGTGTCAACAGTTATATGTACCAATTTAGAGAACACTACAGAAATAAGAATCTTTTCTGGTTAGTACCAAATTGTAACAAGTAACATTTGTATCCCACTGAGTCACACCAGAGACAGATGGGACACTCTGTTCTCATTAGAAATGTAATAATTATAAATCCTCTAGGATGCCACACTTCTTACATTTATTCACTTGCTTTTTATTCATTTCAGTTTGCCCCTTGCTGTTAAGCCTCTCCAGGCATTCTTGTTACCAGGCAAACCTTGCTTGTGGAGAGGTAATTTACGGAGTCACAGGCCTCCTGCTGCTTTAGGGCTCCTGCAGCAGTCTTGGTTTGTGTGTTGTAATCCAAACCACGAGCTGCTACTTCCTCACCAATTCCAAAAGGATGCACAAGCAAGGCTGCTATTCCAGACCTCAGTGATTCAGCACTGCTCAGGACACAAAGGTGTCTACGCTCAGGCAGCAACCTCCAATTTCAGGTGAATACCTAAAATTTATTTTTTCAATTAGTAACAGTAAAGAACTAGACTGAGGGTTCAACCTTGTGTTCAGTCAAAATAGGCATTAGGTGAAATGCCAGGGACTTAATTTTGTTGGTGTGTGGGACTGACACACATGTCCTGAGAGCCCAGGTAGAACAGCATCCTGCCTCTGTCCTCCTGCTGCTCTCTCCTGTAGAGGGAGGGCACAAGAGCACGTGCAGGAAGTGTAGGAAAGGGAATGCCTGAGAACAAACACACACAGGTGAGGCATTTCTGAAGTGGCCTGTATCTCCTTCATAGACATTTGCCAACACATCAAAGCATGTTTCCCTGGTCTGATTTATTACTGGGACAAACAAATAAACTTCCTATCATACAATGACTTTAACAGGCTGAGAGTCAGGAATTCCCATAGGTGTAGGGACTAGTGGCCAGTTTTGCCCAGTGCAGGAAGCACTGAATGAAAACCAATAGTAAAAAGGGTTTTAAGAGAATCAGGCTGGAAAATGGGTCCAGTAATCTTAAAGCTTGTAGGTATGTAATTTAAAGACTGTCATGTATCTTTACTTTGTTATAATTTTACAATTAGCAATGTGGAAAGCTTTTACTGGGAAATTCAAAAGCCAGAGTTTTAAAAGAAGACAGAACACAGAATCAATAACAGGTTTGGCAGAGGGCTACTAAAAATAAGTAAAGTTGAAATTATTTATTTATGTTTAGACACCATTATAGTGACACTAAAGGCAATGGAATATATCTTCACTAAGCGATGCACTGCATGCAAAGTTCTCTGAAAGTGCTGTCCCTATAGCAGAGCTATATCACACTCCCTATATGGAGTGTGATCTCTTTAGTTTTAACAATACGTTATTTTCCTCAAGAAAGCATCATAATAAAATTAAATTGGCAGCTTTCCAAGTTGCCATTGACAGTACCTTGACAGAATGGTTATGAAAATCTGTAATGATAATTTCATTGTTGCTGTTTACAGCTGCAAAATGAGGACCTGTAATGCAGAAAAAGAAGAAAAAATAGTAATACCATTAAAATAAAAAGTATGGTTAAATTAAAAAAAAAAAAAAATCAGCATACCAGCATATTATGTTTGGCTTCTAAGCAATAGTAGTCCAAGTGAGAATACCAATTTCAAATTAAGAGTAATTTTACTTCATGGTTTCTTTAAAAGCTCAGCACGCTTTTTGCAAAACACAAATAATTTCTTTTTCAACCAGTTGTCAGCTATTGTTACCAATAAGCATTGTTGATTTCTCCCTCCCTTGTATACTATGCATGACCATATACCATATATGACTCTGCTGAGATTTATGGGCTTATTAACAAGACAAAACATGAAGTGCTTAAGCATAAAGTTGTGTATACACTGAAAATTGTTATCAAAAATGTTCCTGTAAATTCTTAATTGAAGTATTTTATGCTCTGTGTGCTCACATCTTACAAGCATTTGAGCTAACAAATTTTAGGATAAACAAAAAAGTTACTTAGAAGACCACTGTCAGGGAAAAAAGGGCATTTTTTGCTTTACATTGTGTATTGAAATATGTGTGCAAATTTGAGTAAAAACAAATGGTAGCTTGAAAACAGGCAAGTAGCCAAATTAAAACACTTGGCGCTATTTTGAGTTATTAAACAGAACAAAACTCAGTTTCAGTTTTCACAGTATATCAGGGTAAACTACAACAAAAGTGAAAAATTTTGCAATGAAAACATTCAAGTATTGACAATTTACCTGTTTCCTGTAGCCTATCAGCAAGAAGAGGTGATGTATTTCTCAAATGCACTGTTAGAAAGTATTTGCCTACTTATTTTCAGGAGGTTTTTTTGCAAACTTTTCAATGAAAAGAAATTGATACACCCAGAAAATTTATCTGTGTTAGAGCCCAAGCTCTCATAAATTATATATATTATGCCATAACACATTGCAAGAGATCTTAGGATAAAAACACATTGATGCTATTCCTCTTTCACCGTGAACCAGTCAAAACATCAGACCAATGAAACTACATACTAGAAACGACCCAAAACCTGTAAAATGACCTGCATACCTAATTTGGCATCTTTGTTCCAAATTTTGAAAGAATAGCTAATCACTTAAAATTTATCAGTGGGGTTGTTCTGTTTTTTACACTTAAATGCATGTTCTACTTGAAAGACAGCATGTGCAAGCAGCCAGTTGAGTATAAATGGCAATTTCCTCAAACTTACATTGGCTGTTCCATAACTCTGCCTTCCTGATCTCAATCTTAACACTACCCCGTTACACTCATTTTCTAAGAGACAACACTTAGGGCATTGGGGTTTGTGTGTCTGATGATTGGAAACACAAAGCACAGCAGTTGATTGTACTGAACAGCTGCTTAGTATGGCAATTACAAAGCACTTATAAAATGCTAGTTAAGATCAGTCTTTCTTGGGTCACTGATCTGAAATGGTTCCAGGCATAGGGAGGTAGATGAAATTATCTGGTTACAGTTACATTTACAGAACAGATGTTGCAGTCTGCCTGACCAATCAAGCAAATAGGAACTGTATGTCTAGCAGAACCTCTCCCCTGGAGGATAAAGGGGTAGGATACAGCATCTTCAACATGCTCAAACATCATGCAAATGTGAGCAGAAGAGGCAAGAAAAGGGGATTTACATATTACCATCAAGTGTACCTGCAAACTGCTTGTCACCATTTCCTCTACTTCCAAACCTGGTGACTATTTTGCCATTTGGCTGGAAGATGAAGACACAGCATGCTTTATTGTCCACTACAATGATGTGTCCATTACGATCCACCGAAACACCTTTAGGGCCCATGAGCTTTCCAGACCCAATTTTGGCCTAAATGGGAAAACACAAAACAGGAAAATATGTTGGCATGATAGAAGTTAGTTAGTACTGTTTAAAGATTGTATTACAGGCACATAGCAGAATGGAGAGGCTTTTCTTCATCGGAAGTTGGAAGCAATAATTTTTATCAGCTCTTACCATGTACTTCATAATTTTTTTCTTCAGCTGAAAATAGTGTGCTTTCTGTATGTCTTTTCTAGACTGAAAAATCTGCCACCTCAGCAACTGAGTCCAAATATGTAACTCATAAGAAATACAGTCATCAGATTTGTGTGACTTGATGAACCTGTCAGAAATGTCTGTATGTCCAGCATTAGGGTAGCAGCAGGATAGGCAGACAAGCAGAAAGGACTTCTGTCTCCCCTTGTGTGCTGTTCCTGAGTCCAACAACCACCTTGATGGACAGGAGACATCTTTATCACTGCCTGCATCAAAGAAGTCAGAGTTCTTGGAGCATCAGGGCTGGGTGGGATGTAGGCTATGATGTCCTCTGTTGCCTTTCTTGGGTTAGTAAGACAACAGCACCTTCTGAGTGCTCTCAGAAAGAATTTGAGCAGAGTTAAAGCTCAGGCTAATCTCTCTATCTTCCACCAGATTCCACATGAGATTGCTTCACTTGCTGCTTAGACTCATGAAGTGTCAGCTGAAAACTGCAAAGGAGAGAGGATCATGTTGCCAAACAGCAAATGAAGTAATCTTTGAAACACTAAACAAATCAAAGCTTGTTCCTGTCTTAGGTAAATGAAATTACTTCCATCATTTTAAATAGGCCTTGTGACTACCAAAACCATCTGCCGGCATAATCAGCAACAGGAGGGGAATTGTATACAATATTTCACTGGAAAAATGTTCAGTGGAGATGAGATGGATCTCATAACAGTAAATTACTGGGAAAGGCTAGAGAGCTGTCAAATCCAAAAATGCCAAAAGCATGCTTTAGTAGGTTTAAAAAGAAGGGATTCTTAAAAGAAGATCTAAGCAACAGAGCAAGCAGAAATTGAGACCAAGCCTTCAAAGAATCCATGAGCTACCTGGGCATATACAAGAAGACTTAGGATTACCTCACAATCCATTCTGCATTCCGCACCATTAAGCTTTTTCATAGGCTGGGATTCTAGAAACTGTTTTAATCTACATAAAATCAGTTGGGTTTTGACCTTTCAGTTTAAAAAGGTTGTAAATACCCAACTGTTTGTGTTGGAATGGAGCAACTTGCATCCTGGTTATAGACCTTTTTTTTAATTGATGGACAGATTTGAAAGCACTTATTCAGGCTGGTTTCAAAAGTCTGTACTGGACAGACAGTCCACCAGAGAGGCTTTGTTGAAATTATGAGTTCCAGAACTTTCAGTTTCTATAGTAATTTGTGACAGACACATCCTACAAACTGAAATTCATATCTTGGTGAAGAACATACTTTTCTGTTTGCATTGGAATTTAAATTAAATATATACTAAGATATTAATCTTATTTATGAAACAAGGCCATCTTTCACCTCACTGCCTTTGCAGAGTGAGACAGATCACCTCCTAGAACAAGCAATGCTGGGAGTCATAGAATCATTTTGGTTGGAAAAGACCTCTAGGCTTGAGTCCAAGCATTAACGTAACACTGTCATATTTACCATTAACCATGTTCACAACTACCACATCTACTTCTGACTTCTCTGCCCCTCTCCCCTCCCTCCTGCAACTGGTGAATACCAGTGGGACAGATTACAAGGCATTGAGAAAATCCATTGCCTAACTCATTCTTCTCATGTCCCTGATGTTTTCAAAGCAAACAGAAGGAGCTCTCCTATCCTTAGTAAGTCCCATGCTCCTATTGCATGGTACATTCTTGTAGGTGGGGTTGCAGGTAAAAAATAGGAATGATCCTAAAATAAAGCCACCTGGGGACCCTGAGGATGGCTGCTACTAAGCCACTACACAACTGTTTTCAGTCTCCAGTGAAGAAAATTACAGAGAGCAAATCTTGCAGCTGCAAGACTATGCTTAGCCAACATGCAATGATCTTGTGCCAGTTTTATGTTCATGTACATATACTGTTATAAACTGCAAAATATTTAGGCAAAATCTACCTAATTGAATCATGCTAAAATATCCCCAGGAAAAACTATTAAAATTTATTTTGTGTTCACCAGGGGAAAGATATCAGCAGACCTACAAAATGTATTCAGTTTGCATAACAACAAAGCAGCAAAACTATAAATCAAATGCAAATCTGTAGATGTATTTCCTTTGGGGTGATTAAATCATATTCCCCTCCTTCCTTTGGGATGGCCATGCAGTTGTCTGCTTGAGTATTGCACCACCTCCTTACCATCTTTCCAGGATTCCTATGGAAAATGACTCAGACTCATGAGTAGAGTGTCTTCCTGCCCATATAAACACATATGGAAAAATATAACAAATAAATCACATACTACATTAATGGGCACTCAGTGCTGAGAAGAGTAATAAAAACCACTATTCTTGGGCCAGGTTTAAAATATAATTTGCAAGAAGCAATAAAGTATGCCCAGCTAGAGCTTGCAATGCTTTTTACTAAAAATCTGTTCCCAGTTTAGATCAAAATACGCTGATGACACATTACTGGATCTGGCTGAACATATTCTTTGTATATTTTTATTTCAGAAAATTTCTTAGAATTATAGGTTTGATTATTTAGAACAGAACATTATGAAACTCAGTCACTCCCATTAAGTGTATGAATGGAAGTATTTTCAGGCTTTTTTTCTATTAGAAATGAATACAGTATAATGAATCATGTAAACCCTTAATACAAATAACGTGTTTAATTTAATTCAGTCAGGGACATTATGTCCCTTATTTTATAGGCTCTTAGGAATTTAGACTGGTTTTCAAACATGTGTTTATAAAGTCACCCTACCAGGTTGGAAAATATTCTACTGGGGGATATTCCTAGAGGTAAAAAAAAAAGCCAAAAAAAACCAAAACAACAAACCCCAAAAAAAAAAAACCAAAAACAAACCCAAAAAACCCCAATTAGTCTACATAAAAAATTATGAATACTTTTCCACTGTAGAAGTAAGCATATTAGGGCTAAGTTTAACTTTACTATGCTTGTTGCTGTCTGAAAGCTTCAAGATTTTCAGGGATTAATTAAAAACTTTCAACAAACCATCTTTTCCTGTTTGAGAACTTCTCTATTAAGGAGATACAACTTTGTCACACTTTGCAATATCACACAACAAGTGGATTTATCATTCACCTGACTGTCAAAATTCAACTGTGACCATTTAACCATACTACCCGTTCCCATCGGTACATGGAACCAGCTTCAGACAGCTCTTTCCGTAATTTTACTAGTGAGACAAGGAAGAAGTCTGACATATAAAATATTTCCTCTAATCTTTTCCCACTTACCTAAACTTGATCTTAACTTGATTTGCAGAGCCCTGTTTGGTTGATAACAAGCTTGTCATCTTACATACAGCTCTTTGAGACTAGAAAGAAAACAATCCTCAGAGGAACACGAATCATTCTCTTGGCTCTGTTGTCCAGTTCCTTCATTAGGTTTGAACACCACTTGATGAGGAGCTGGTACAGCTGCTTCACCATGCTTTCTCTCCTTAGCCTAGTGCTGTATCTGCTGCAACAGCTTTCTTAGCAATTTCAGAATACTTGACAGAGGAAGCCAGCACTGTTATCTGCCTTTTACAGATGAAGAAAATAAAACACTGGGAAGTGAAATGGAAGGTCACCCATGAGATCTGTGGCAGAGCCAGAAATAAAAGCCCCAAATCCTAAGACCCAATCTAAGTGTTTATCATATCCAGGATAGTACAGCTGTTCATGTGAAGAAGCTCATGTTTTGGCGCAACCTTAGATTAGAGTTTGCCCACCTCTGCATTTATGTAAGTTACAGCCTTGAGAAAACAGAACTCTTGCTGCCAGAACTAAAGAAGGTGACACTTTTCTGCCTGGCAGTAGAGGTTGCCAAGGGGAGTCAGTCCAGTGCTGTAATCAGGGACATGCCTGGGCCTGGCTCCAGGGAAATTTGCCTTATGGCTCACATGACTATTAAAATTCCGCTAAGGGAGAGTGAGTGTAAGTAAATACAGAAGGAAGGGGACAACATCAAAAATAGTTAGATTAAGCTCAAAACAGCCCCCTGATATTGCTGAGTTAACAACTAGCAGGCCACCTGCATCAGAGGAATTACACAATCACTTGCAGGCACAGTCCTTTGAAGGCAAATGCCATTATCCCTTTCTCTCTCTCTGCTATTTTAGCAAATGCTGCCCAATTTAATCTGACAAGGCCCCCGTAAGAATTACCACTGCCAACACACAAAAAATTACAAGGCTTTGCCCAGATTCCCACAGGCTAGATCTGTTACATCTATGTTCTGTGCTTCCATTATATTTTATTTAACCCCATCACAGAATAATATCCTCAGTTGGAAGGGACCCACAAGGATCATCGAGTCCAACTCCCAGTCCTACACCATCATGCCCAATATAAGCCCCATCCCTTTATGGCACTGACTGTCCCCATATCACAGCCTCACCCTCGGTGGGCATGGCCTCCCAACCCTGTGTGTGTCCCCCCACAGTTCCCGCAGGCCCTGTGCTCACCCCACCTGCACCCCTCCTCCCCAGCCCAGCTCTCCAGCTACCCTGTGCAGTACAGGATCCCCTGAACCAGTGCTGCACCAATACAGGACCCCCTACTTCCATTACAGCTCCTCAGTGTGGCCCTGTGCCCAGTGCCCATCCACGTCTCCATCCCAGTGTTCCCACTGCCTTGCTCCTGCTGTCCCCATGCACATGCTCATACCCAGCTCCTGCACTTATGTGCTTATGCCTACCTCTGTATAAAAAAATATTTGTACAAACATTTATTTCTGCTCTCATAAACGTGGCTTACTGCATTCAATCTAAAAATAGTATTTTATACAATTGATGTTACATCTCTCATTTAATCACTCTAGTCCCAAGAGCTATGAAGTCTGATGCATTAATTTGTATTAACCACGCAAACACTGCCAACATCATACAGCTTTTGCATTTTTTTGTAATCCAATGAAAACATTGACTGAAAACAAATCTAGGCTTCGCATCAGAGGAGCTACATTAATAATTAATTTTTTCCAATACCTGTCTCCCTGCTGGTAGTATATCACATATAGCATCCTAGCTTCTCCAGAGCTTTTTCCTCCAGAGCTGGCACCATCCAAAATGCTGGATTTACAGCATATCATAAGAAGGCAGGAAAACAAGCCCTCCATGCTCTGTCCAGTTCACATTAAGGATGTTAGTAATTATTTAAAACACACCTAGGATAATCAGAATATTTGGATTCTTAACTAAATTACATATTTCTTTGAGTTTGTTTTGGTGTTTTCATTTCATTTAAGAACTTCAGCCAAAACCAAGGTTTTCCTGCATAGCTATATGTTTTCAAAATTACTTGACAACTAAAATCACATCCTCTCTGCAAATGCAAACAATTTGTATTTTTTTTAACACTTGCATTACATTTTAGTATTGTTTTACTTTAGCTTGTAGTCTATACGTGATCTGGATGCTTCTAGAAGCGTACACACTGGTTTCTCAGATGGAGGTCACTGAGGACTACGCAAATATAACTGCCTATTTGCATTTGTTACTTTGCAAAGACTATTCAGAGAAAGGCCATTTCTTGCTGCACACATGAGCAGCTCAGAACCTGAGCTTTTTGGCCACTAGGCTGCCAAAAGATTAGCCAAACAGGCCATATCCGCCCAATGCAGGACTCCAGAACTAAGTAACTATGGTAGAAATTTCCCTGCAGGTCCATTATCCCTTTGACCAGTGAGTACAGCTAACCTCTGCCAGAGGTAGCTCTCTCTAATGTGCATCACCAGACTTGGTATCATGCATTCAGAGGACAGCACCAAGTAGAGGAAACCTTTAATTCTCTCTAGAACTGTACCTGAACCCAAGCAAAATAAATGTTGCAGGTTGGAAATCATCAATGCAGTGTTATAGCTGCTGTCTTATTTTATTCCCATTAAAGGGATCAGAGTTGCTATGAAAATATGAAGTTGTTTTCCTTAGAATTTCTGATTTCTGAAACCTACAACATCATTACTGTCTTTCAGTTTTTTCAGTGCACAACACACCAACTGGAACACTCCTGTTTATGCTGTAGCACTGAAACAACACACTGGGTTACTCTTCCTTGCTTTTATTACCAACAGGGTCATACATAAATTGTACACTGTATTTGCTGAGAAGTATGGAATAAAAGTGGAAGTTGTCATCATCAGTCTGCTACCTTCTTTTTCTCCTCCATATGTCACTGAAGACCTTCATGTACTCCCTGTAAGATTTTGTGTTTGTCTGTGTGCATACATGCATCTGCACACACCCTTCTGTACAATCTGAGTACTAATGATATGAAGGTTGTTGAGCTAGTCCAATTAGCCTTGCTGGCACTTGCTGTCCTCAACCATAAGTTACAGAAAGGCATCTAAGCACCCAGTATGGAACATGTTGTCTCTGCTTGGTGTAACATTAGCATTACTGCTGTGATCTCCTCCTGTTAATTATACCATGTGGCTGGGTCAGGTCACATCACAACAATGGAATTTAGACTAAGCTACAGCCAAACTATGTAGTTTCTTGAAAAATAATGTTACTTTGCATTCCTTTGTAAGACAGAGAAAGCTCAGGAGAGTTCACATAGTAACTCGTACCTTAAATTTTCCATCTGATGAGAATATGCTAACCCATTTGTTATCATAGTCTGCAATAATGATGTCACCACTGGGATGCACAGCCACTCCTGTTGGCCGCTGCAGCTGGCCAGGAGACCTTCCTCGTATGCCAAAACGGCTTTTGAACTGACCATCATTGGAAAATATCTGTAATAGAAAACAGGGATTTTAAAATTATGTCCACATATGACCATCACCTATTTCTTGGAGCTTAGATTTTAACAAGTCACTAATCAACACTATAATCAGGAAGAGAGCTGGGAACATGAACCACTTTTACACAGTCCATATTTGAAAGTGATATATCTAATTTTAGAAGACCCTAATTTCAAAAATATAGAAAATGTTATTGCACTGATTTTTCAGTGATCTAAAAGTACTTCACAAACATTAATAATTAGCTTCACACTATCTCTCTTGCAGGGAGGGAATGGTATTATTCCTTACTAGAAATGAGGAAACTGAGGCACTGTGTGCTAAGTCTGTAGAAAATATAGGGATATGTCCACTGGTTGTGTCCCCAAGCCAGGTAACTAGACACTGAAGTTCCTCTGAAGAGGCTGCATATTACAAAGCATGAGGGTGCTGATGAATATTTGATTCTGTCTCTTTGAAAAATCCTGGAAATGAGTTCTCACGGCATGTGGCTTGCTGGTTCTCTCATACAAGAACAAGCGACACACTGCTGCTGCTGTCGTGTTCATTGCTACCACATGGGCAGCCTGGAGGGTGATGACAAATTGGTAATGGTAAAAAGGATAGATGGCAAGCAAAAGAAAAAATATAGCTTGATTTTCACATTTCTTTACAGAAGCCAAGAAATTATGGGTGTCAGGGTGCTACCACAGAAAAGATTTGATTATGATATCAGAAAGAGAAGTCAGTTAAATAGACTAAAAGCCACTCGAAAATTACATCTATATGCTTTTTTTCTATTTGTACTTCCTAAAATATTATATTTATGGCACCATGCTCTAGATTTACATCTGAAAACATGAGAGTGATAAAATTTTAAATGTAAAATTATATTTACAGAAGGGCATTTTTCCAGATTATTGCAGTTTTTTTCCATTCATTGCCAAACATCATAAGGAAGGGAAATAAACTCTGATGATATACTAGATATAGTATAGATCTGAAAAAGATAGCTGCAGGTCAAGAAGATGGAAGGTAAATCGATAATAAATTAAGTTTCCCTTGCATTTTCTACATTGAATTGTACAAAATGTGTCTTTATGAGACTACAAAAAATGGAGAGGTGTGGGGGCAAGGAGAAAAACACTGAAATATTCTCATACCTGCACACACTGGTTGTTGCTGTCTGCTATTAATATTTTTCCATTTGTAGATGCAGCTACACCTTGAAGATTTGTAAATTCCCCTTTGTTTCTTCCTTTGGTGCCTAAAATTGAACAAAAAGCACATAAAAAATCAGGTTAGACAGGACTAATCAGTTAGGACCCAAATGCCAACACATGAAATTATTACATTTCTGATCAAAGGATTTCTATTTTGAAGAGTTTTTCTCACTGCTACAACTTCAAAGAACCCTCCCAGTATCAGATACACAATTCTACTGACAAGACAGGATTGTTTAAGGGACAGTTCTCACTCTTCAGCATGTGTCACCCAAGCCCCTATCAACATTAATTGCCTCTTCAGCCTTCCTAAATCAGTGCTCACAAGTTGCCTCTTGCATGAGGAAAGCAGTAAAAGGTTTTTACATAAGCAATGGACTTTTTTAAACTGCAGATTTTTATTCTACTGAAAGGGGAGGTACATGGGAACATACAGAGAGGGGCTAAGATAAGAACCTGGACAGATGACACAGTTTTAGCTAAGTCTCCTTAGTGAAATCACAAAGGTGGGAAAGAACACATCACTTTGGATGGAGCTGTTTCAAGACAGTGAAGTTTCCTATTCCCTCATATGTAGTTTGTAGTCATAGGCTTCAAAGATTCCCTTAGCAGGGAGATTCAGGTGCAGAACTAGCTTTGAACAAATGGGACTTGTGGACCAATGAAGACCAATACCTGGAGACTGAATGCTTCTGTAGAGACCTTGGATTGTTCTAATAAAGCAGTGTTCCCCCACACACAGGTCTCATTTTAACCCAGGATAAATGCACTTGTGTGTTACATAGAACTGTAAGTCTTTTGCCCAGTGGCTTAAGGTGATAACGAGTTGTAAAATGTGAATTTTTCACAGAAGTTCATTAAGTTTAGGTGGTTTATTAGATGTTTGTTCTGAGACATTCCAAGGGGAATCACAGAGGCTGGTGACTTTAAATGATCAGCTCCAAAGTGGCTGGTCCAAATTAGACCTGGAATACAGGAACAGGAACCAAATTCCTGATTTGTTTGTAAAGGAGGCTCAGGGGTCCTTAGAAAATACTCCACCTATGATCTTGGACTCCACGGTTATTCATAATAAATGAAGGAATCCTGAAACAAAACAAAAAAGCCCAGCAAACAACCACAACTCTATAAGCTGCCCTTTCCAAGACATGGATGCAGTGCTGTTTTTCCTGGTGAAATAATTTTACAAGCATTCACTGGCTGTGTATCTGGTGTTAATTGGTTCCAATATATGATTTTAACTGAAAAACTTGTATTTCATTTTAGCCAGTCCAAATATTCTGGAGCACAGTGATTCAAACTGTTCTGACTGTGACGCCTAACATAAGACATGATATATCAGCTCTAATTTGTATTTAGCTCTCATCAGGGATGTGAATGCTTGTAACAACCCTTCTTTCTTCTGTGGTGACGGCTGTGGGATGCATATTTCCTGTCACTAGCTAAGAAGTAACATTTAATTTCTCTGCACTAAATGCTGCAGGAATGTTCCTTTGTTTCAAGACTTATTTTCTTCAACTCCACCCGCTTCATCCTCTAAACAAGGCAAATGCTTCTCAGTTTTTGTACTACAAGGGAAAAGCACATATTCAGGGAATAGCGAGTTACATACCAATTACATTACCCATACTTGAGCCATTTCTGTTTATTCTTTTAATAAGCAGTGCCTGAGGGATGCATGCAGCAATTTTTTTCCACCATATGCTAATGATAAGTTTCCTTCTTGCTTCTTAGCCAAAGAGAATGGATGAAAAGAGAGAAACATTCCTTTTACTACTGAGAGTAAAAGGAAAACATTTGTTAGAAAAGAGGAGGCATAAGCTAGAGCATCTGGAACTAACTAACACAAACTTTATGGAATGTATGCTCTTTAGCCTTAGAAAAATGTTCTTGAAAGTCAAGGAATTTTGTTTTTAAAGATAAGAGGCACCTATATAAAAAGTTACTCAGAGTGTTCTTCAGTGAAACCTTGTAAATATACATCAAAGGAAAAACTGAAGAAATTACCCAGGAATGTCATAGTCACGTTTCACAGTAAGTTTAAGAAATAGCAATATATTACCACAGTGTGTAGATGAAATTCAGCTCCATGCAATGTCCTTGTAACTAGCACTTTGCAGCTATTAAACCTATTACCTAGCTCCTATCTGCATACAGGCCCTTAGACAGTCCCCTCTGCAATGGCAGAAATTCCTCTGCAGAAGAAAGCTTACTTCCTAATGTACGTTCAAGAGGAAATCAGATAACTTTGAACTTTCAATTTTGAATAATTCACTATGCCAGCAGAGATCTGAAGCCAAGCACAAGCATTTCAGATGATGAGACGAAAGCCTGTAGGAAAGCATGTCAGCCTCTGGAAAAGCAGGCTTTTGCTACTGATTCTGCAATACCAAAGGATGATAGCTCCCCTCTGTAAGCAGAAATTCCTTCCTTATGAACATACCTGCCTAGGAGTGAGTCTTCAGCAAATCTTTTACTGCAAGATACTACCCCTCTGTATCAAGGCATTTCATGTTTTGTCTTCTCTCCATCATGAGCAGTCACCCACCTCTCCTTAGCCTAGGGAGGCACCAACATTTCAATTGCACAAGGCTGGAACCAGTAGGAGCCTCATTCCAGAGTTTCCCAAGCAGCCTGCTTAACAGATGAAAGCCTGCATCTTTTGTTCCCATCGTTGCCCAGCTTTATCTCCCTGCTGTACTGAGCTACTGCAGGGCACAAAGGAGGAAAAGACAGAGATTTTACTGCAAACTGCTGGGGACTGGGAAAACAGAGATTTCAAAAGGAGAAGACTGAACAGAGTTATTGGGAAGCAGATCTGTGGCCTGTGGAGTATCACCTTTTATACAATTTTTGTATACAAATCAGATTTGTTTTAACCCTATCTAATTCCTTCAGGAATTACTGAGCATAGCCTGCACAGACGAATTAATTTAGCTTTCAACAAAGAAAGTGTGCATTTTCTGCTCAAGACAATTCTAACACACATAAAATTTTTCATAATTCCAATCTTTTACTCTTGAGCAATAGATGTTATACTGAGTCTCACCAAAAAGAAGAAAAAACCTCTAAAAGCCGATTAACACTGACAGGAGATGTTAAAAATAACATCACGTAACTGTAATAAGAATCTGCTCTTTAAGACCTGGGAATCTGAACAAACTTGTATAATGTATATTTTCGATGCTCACAGTAAGAGAAGGAGTGTTTTTTGCTTTCCAAGTTTCACTAATATGAATAACAACCCCCCTGCTTGCTAACCTAGATTCCCCAGCTTCCTAAAACACAAAGAAAAACATGTCAGCGCCTCCAGAAGGGAATAGATTCAGAGAGACAAAATCAAACTGCAAAAATATTACAGATTATTGGGAAGACTTAAGAGGTTGTGAGTGGCCATAACATGTTGTGTAAGTACCATTTCTTTCCTGCCTACAGCACTTCAAGTAATTCTTCTTGTACTCTTTCCTATGTGGTACAGGAAAAAAAAGGGCAAAACTAAAGGTCTACATACATACTGCATAGAAAGGCATCAAGGAGTTTTCTTTTTTCCCAGCTTCCTCTCTTTTCTTCCTCAGAGTGCCAAAAGCTATTTAGTCAAATCTTACACATTATAAGGCTGTGACGTCCCCTCTCATAATAGATGCAGCTGAAGCACAAAAGTCTCTGTGGTAAAACTGCACTGAATTGTTAACCCTATGTGTTTGCTGTACAACGAATGTCAGTCTTTCTAATTCAAGTTCCCAAATAACCTTAAGTTTTAAAATCAGTCAGTCTGCTGTTGAAGGGACATTGTTTATAACCTTTAAAGAGGAATGAATAATTCAGTAGGAACTCTGGCAGATATGCCCACACACTGTTGGTAGTGAAGATGGACTGGTTTGTGTTAATTTGCTTTACACAGCATATGCTCCTAAAAGCTTGGCCAAGACCACCTCCAAGCCCTGCTCGTGCAGCAGAGCCCCTGTCACCACAGACAGGTGTGCACAAACCTAAGGGTAAGCACAAATCAGAAATTCTTTGCTGCCACAGCAGCCAAACCTCAAATAACAAAGCCAAATCCAAGCCAGGTGTCTGTTGTCAGCACATCAGAACTATGCTGGGTTTTTTGCCAGCAATGTGGTATCGAGAGCTCTGCCCTCCCTGTCCAATTCAGGTATGACTGCAATGCAATGCAATGGAGGCCTGGCAAAATTCCACATTGACCATCACAACCCCATAGAGCTCACAATGAACATCAGAGGGACTGGAGCCAATAAACAGGAAAAGGAAAGTATGTTTTCCCATTACTAGGCATTCCTGCTTCCACAGCAGAAAGGCTGGACCAGATGATCCAGTGTGGGCCCTTCCAACCTTATTTCTTTCGTGATTCTGTGAAACACCCAATCAAGAATCCCTTTGCTCCCTCTAAGCCTGCTTTTAAACTTTACTAAAGCTATGATTACATAGACCTTGTTTGTGATTTTTTTTTCATGTGGAATAAATTCACAGTAAGGCTTCTATTTGCTTTCAGCATTTATAACAGACCAGAAGATGACATTCACACCTAGTAAGGAGGCTGACAGAAGTTCTGTTAAAGGCAATTTTTTTTTACACATTAATGTACCAGCTAAACTTAGATGCTCAGTTACATGACTGAACAGACAACTAAACAGTCTGAAGAAAAAGAAAATTGGAAAATTGAACTTTCTAGCAGAGGGCCAACTCTCCATCTGGCTGTAGCTGATGCCAATTCCAAATATAAGTAAATGAAGAGAAAAAAGCAGTTAAAGTGGGAAATAGCACCACTACTGCTAAATGGTGTCAAAGAACCCAGTCACAAAAAGTGCCAGAAAAATACTAAGGCACACAGTGCAGCATGGCAGACCTAGAACACAAGATGGGGTCCTGGACAGAGCAGCAGATGACAACCATGCCTCTCAACCCTTCTTTGAAGGACATGGAAGAGATTTACCAGGGAAGGTGGAAGTGGCTGACACTGTGAACACCCCTCACCTCTGCTCAGCATGGGTCTAAGGCACAAAAGCAGGGTAATGAAAGAAAGACTTCCCTCTCACTTTAGTGCTTCCTACCAGTTGTAGTTGTAGAGGTAGCAAAACTATTGGGCAACAATTATTTTATAGATTTTCATAAGAACATTCTTGTTTGCATCTGCATAGACTAAGGACATGCTATGTAGATCTGCATGGACACACTCTTAGAGATTACACCTGTTTAAAAAGAATAATAAGTTCAGGATATAAATTATTGAGAGAGAAAAAGAGAATGCAGAAAATGCTCTGCTCTTGTAAATAATAAATTACACAAATGTATGAATGTGTAGTCAATAATTTGACCTTGGAATGTCTGAAGAGATCCACATGCCATTTTAAAAGCCACAAATAACACAGCATTGGCAGAAGATACAATGCACACATCCCCATGAACAAAATGCACTAATGTTGTATTAATGCTATCTCTTGTTAATACTAGCAGGAGAACAATCCCCTGCTAGCAGCTGATCAATTTACTTGTGCATGAAAGCCCATACATCAGCATACATACAACAGCACACTCCACAGACTTGGATGCCCAGAGGAATATTACAGTGTGATTTTCCAACACAGCTGTATGAGCTTCTGGCAGGCCAAACAGAAGATTTATCTTAGCCAGTTAGAAATACAGATCCAGATTTGGCAAGAGCCATTGGAGGAATTTAACAATGGGTTCAAAACAGAGATACACAATAGTGTTGGAGAACAGTGACAAGTTTTACATTACCTCATCAATAAATGAACCAAACCTTAACTTCTTAAAGTGAGCTGAAACTGGAAGTAAATTCACTCCATGAAAGCAATCCTTGTGAAAACGTCAGAAGTTCTACCTGTCTCAATAATTTTGCATATTTTGGAAGAATGTAAAACCCTAGAGCATTACAGCTGTGACCTTTCAGACAATGCAAAGCCCACAGAAGCCCAGAGGAACACCTCTATGTAGGATCATTCTGTGAAATGAGTGGCTGAAAACTGAACACAAAATATTACTCTCAGCTCTGTTTTTTCTATAAAATAGTGATCCATATATCCAAAATGTGGACATTCCAAGGGATTTCATGGAGCAAAAGCTCTGAAATTGCATAGCTCTTGTTCTAATGAAATACATCTTCCTGTTTTGAGCGGTGAAGAAGGGGAGAAGGTAGAACTCAAAAATAAAGCACATGGTCACGGTTGCATCACAACAGAACTAAAAGGCTCTGCACTTCTGGGAATACATTTAAGACTTCTAGAGTTTATGGTGTGTTACAGAGAGTAGTTTAAAAAAAGTACATCTAACAAACAGCACCACTACCAACAAAAGCCTAACCATACCACTATGTGGTAGTCAAGCCAGAAAATGTTCACTAGAAGCAAAGGATATGGAAGCAGAAATTACAAGCTGAAATACTTTAATCCATACCAAAAGCTTTGTAATATGAATATTAATTATTTTAAAGATATCCCAAATCAATTTTATCCATTTCTCAACTGAAATCCCAATTAAATATTTGATGCAAACTATTTTTGAAGCGTGTACTTCCAAAATGTACATATAAACAAAAGTCAAGAGGTCTAATGGTATTATCAGGTTGCTCTACTTACAGCTTTAGCTTTACAATAACTATACTTTTTAATTCTGTTTCTCTGAAATATTCTTAAGTATGTCAACAGGCAGCCGAGTTGCCTACCTATTCTGAAGATCAAGTCATCTTCAATGGGATTCTCTTTTCTTTTGCCAGTGCTGTACATGCTCGCAGGTCTTTTCACAGCTTTCTGCTTCACATGACCACTGCCTGGAGATTTAACACGTCTCTTAACCCCTTCAGTGGTAGGAGACACATCTGCTGACCTGACCACTTTAAGCTTGAACGGGCTGCCCTTGATATGTTGATCATAAAGTCTCAGTGACAAAGTGAAGTCCCCTTCTTTCTGAACAGTATACAAAAATTCATAAGTGCCGTTTTTGTTGTCAAGTATTTCTCCATCTGCTACGCTCCCATCAGGCGTGCTCAGTTCAGCAGTGAGGTAAGCATTCCCAGATTTACAGAGCTCCCCATCCTTGTCCTTGGTTGTGATGGTAACGGACATGGGCTGTCCAATCACCGTCTGCCTCAGTCCCTCACCGGTGGCAACTGTTTCAGAGGCAACAGCATTGGTGGTTAAAATAGTGCCCAGGTTGTGAATGGACTTCTTCAGGCCTTCTGTTTCCACTATGAAGTCCAACTGATCGTTTTCTCGGGGCTGCAGCGGGAAGTCCCGCTCAGCCAGTTCGTTCAGCTTGTCACTCATCTGCTTCTTCACCAGCAGCACTTCGGTTTCAGTGCCATGGTTGAGGGCTTGGGCTGTAAAGTTGCTGCAGCTTTTAATGCTTTCCTGTCCCTCTAGTAAGGTATCCAGCTGTGCCTGGAGGACCTGTGTGCATTACCAAACACCAGATTAGCACCATGTTACAAGAGCTATCCCAGGAAGATGTAGCATCTAAAGGTCTTTGTAGGCACCAAATTTATAATGTCTTATTTTAGAGTTTATTTAAACATTCATTTTAGAAGAAGTAGCACACTGATCGCCAACCTGTATTTGGAATACAATGCTGCAACACAAAAAAATACCCTGGTTTGGGGATTCAAGACTTTACAGACCCACTGTCACACTAGATTGAATTATAGCCCCACTTGTCTTGTTTGGTTTGGGGTTTTTTGGTTTTGTTTTGGTTTTTTTTCCAGTTTTGTTTTGAGGTGTTGTTGTTGTTGTTCAGTTTTGGTATTTTTTGAGCAAAAACACAGTAACAAATGTAGAAGTTTGAACCCTGCCCCATCTAACTCAGCAGTCACAGTTAATGAGACAATTACTGGAACTGAGTTATGTTCACAGAAGCAGAGATATCTTGGAGTCATGAGGTCCATTAATAAGAGAGGCTGCAAAAAACTTCTTGATACTGTTTCTTCAGAGCCAAGGGAATCTGGGGGTTAATCCTCTATGGAGATGGACAAGAAGGCCTCAAGACCTGGACGCACATCCATCCTGAGGAAAAGTGGGATTGCTGAACTAAATAATTGAAGAAAGAAAAAATCTCCCTAGCAGTAGGTAAATTGATTCCTCACTTTCAGCAGGCAGGAAAGCAAAATACACAGAATGGGTTGCAGATAGTGGAAACAGTTGGATTGAGTAGCCAGAAATGTTGGTGGGCAGCAAGTGGCCACTCAATATTTAAGACTATGAAAGAGCTTCTATTATAGGGTCAGTTCTGGCTCTCAGTCTAAAATCCTTAAAACAGTATTGACCTTAAAGTTGCTAGGTGTGGGCTGGGAACAGGGCTAACAATTTTTAAAAAAACCAATTTTGCAATGAATTGGAAACAGATGCTTAAATTATAGCAGAGACATTCATGATAGTCAAGATAACATTGCAGCTGCCCCCCACAATCTCCACTGATAAAATCCCCAAATGAAAGTAACCAGTCACACAGTTGGTCTGTTTTTCCTACATAGAAGAATTATGGCACAGACATGACTGTGGATTAGAGAAGGTATTTTATTGACCATCACTGTAAATATTTTTCAAACATTTCAATTGATATAAAGTAAACTTAAAGACTTGATGTATTTATTGCTATGAAATATTCTTCCCTTGCTGAGACACACTATGTAATGACACTGAATTCTGAAGGTATTCTTTTCCCTGAATTTTCCTAAGCTTTAAACTTTTCATCCACAAGAGAAAATCCAGGTTCATGTGTTACTGATATAGGAAAGTGATAGCAACACTAAATCTTTTAGAATGAACAAATTTCAAGGCTACTCTGAAATTTCAAGTCATCTGCTTTTCTAGGTACATAGAAACTTCTCAGGATGCAATACAAGGCATTTCTAGTCCGTTTGGTCTTCATTCAAAGACATAAGAAGTTAAAAGAGAGCATAACCAATAAGGCCCCATGATGACAAAACCCCATCTGCTGCAGGCAACAGGCCACAAACTAAAAGAAAGACAATTTTCAGCTGTGTTTTAAAATCAAAACTTTCTTAAGACAGTTTTCTTTCATTACAAAAATGAAAAATATTAAATCCTAACATAAATACTATTTTAAATGCACATAGAGGATTCTACATTTTACACTCTTTCAGTCCATTGGACAACAAACTGAACTGCCAACTTTTTCTTTGTAAAATGTAGCCATTTCATTTTTTTTCATTTTTTAAAAGTATATGATCAGAATGGTTGCATTTTGCAGGATTACTAGTCATCCAAAAGTAAAATCCAATTTCATTTGGGGGTTTTTTATACAAACAGGGTAGATGCCTCTTTTACTGCTTATGTACAACTTCATAAAAATTTGATTATCTAATGCTCACAGTTATTAAATTATTTTAAATCTCTTTGAACAATAATAAGATAATTTAACATCATATTCTATTTTGTGTAGACTTTGTACACATACAGAATATATTTGCTTGCTATGGAAGTAAGTGTGATGCCTTGAATACATTTAGATGAACTTGGGATCTAAGTTGACATTACTGATGTTCAAACTTCTGTAAGCTGCTGCTTAGCTCTGGAAATGACTAAATTCTGTGCCCCAATGGTTTTGGGCTCCCTATGTTTCTAAAAGTATGTATCTTTGGCATATGTTAGAATTCCTCCACTTCCACAGGCTCAGCAGTTCAGCACCTTTCTAATGATGTTTTCAAGCCTATTCTACATCCAGAAATGCAGCGTTCCTCCAGACATCTGGAGATGTTCAAGCTGCTCAGTAATGGCACTCTTGAAACTCCAGTTATTCATGATATTTTCTCTTAACGCCAACTTTCAGGGAGAAATCTTTCTTTATAAAGCAGAGAACTGATGCACAGGAAAATAAGGACTAAATTCTTTAATTATCCTGATTCATACCTAATAATCCTCAACATAATCTCTACCCACCATGTTACAGGCTTTGCTTTGTAAAAGTAGAGTTTTCTGTTTTCTTCCTCTGAAGCTTGGTCTACAATATAGGGGGAAAACCCCCAGGATCAATTATCCAGATAGGAAGTAAAAGAGTGAATACAGCTCTGCAATCTGTTACTCTCCTCATTCCCCTAAGAAAGTGAAATGTCCTTCCCATCTTTTTGTATTCCAACAGGTGACATCTAACGTGAAATAGGTTACCAAGCACTGGAAAGGAAAACAGTGCTTTGAATCAAAACAGGCAGCCTTACTCAGTTCTTCAGAATAAATTGTTTGGGCTGTATCTTCATGCTTATCTTATAAGGCTGGGCACCCACAAGTGAGGCTCTGCAGCACCTGATTTCAGGAAAACAAAGTTCTCTGAATCTCAGACACGATTTGTCAAACTGGCGTCCTGCATCATTTGTAAAAACTGGCTGATTAAATTAACAGCTTTTCACTGAAACAAAAAATGCATCTTACTTTGTGTTTAAGGCCATAATTCACTTCCAGCTCCATGAGCAGCACGCTCTTTCGCACATTTAAAGTCTTCTGGAGTTCATCAAAAGTGGAATGAATGTCATCTACGATGCTAGCCTTTTGGTTGGTTAACTGGTGTATGATTTCAGATATAAAATGAAGTGCTGAGTCAATCTCTGGAAGCCTGAGGGAGGAATTAAATTACAAAGATTGCTGTTTCAAAGTCATTAAACATTGGCCCTTGCCCTGGTATCTTTTGATTAAGCCCTCTCATCATCAGGCTGCCTTTAAATTTGGTCATTTCCCAGAAGTAAGTTCATTCCTTTTATAACCACACAGTGGGTCTGGTCTGATAAAATCAGGTTAAGCCACAGTCCTCCCTTGCGCAAATCCATTAGACTTTAAGCATTGCCAACAATGAGGCCTTGGATCTTCTGTCCTTTATGCTGTATATCTACTCAAGAAGATATAACTAGATTTATCCCACTTTTTTTTTTTTTTAAGCTATTTTGCCACTGTAGTGGTAGTCTTTTTAACAACCAGCATTATTTATTTAGCTATCATTAAATTCATGACTGGACAGTAATTTCCTCCTCAGCATTTTATGCCCCTTCTTTGCATGACACTTCCATTTCTAATGGCCTCTGTTTTGTGAAAGACAGATAGGAATCTTTTGCTCTTTTTGCTAACCCCTCAGTACATCCCACTCAATGGATTTTTTTTGTCCTTATGCTAGCGTCACTATCCCCATTTCCTAGGTAAATACCCATGGAACCAGCATATTAAAACATCTATCCCAGTCAGCACAGGAAGCCAGAGATAAAACTGAAAATGGAAAACAGTCAGTAGAGTCTCCATACCTTTTGTTAACAGCATCCAATTGGACTTGGAGGGAAGCCTTGTGTTGTTCCACCACATCCTTGAGTGGTACCGTGGGATGCTCAGCATGCTCTCCCTCGGTGCACTCTCGGCACATGGCTGTCTCACAGGACTGGCAGTAAAACTCCATCACCTGGAAAAGTGCACAACTCTGCACTCAAACATGGCAGCAGAAACATAACTCAAAGCACATCTTACTGAGTCTTGAACTCATTTATAAGCCAAGCTCTGAGACAAAGCTTCTGTTTTCTTATGCACCAATAATTTACTGCCTAAAAGATGGCTGTTATTTTGACATATTTTATATCAAAATGCTCATGTAAAAGCATTTTATTCTATCATAAACTGTCAGAACAGCAGCCTGTGAACAACACTGGACATCATTGCTGGTCCTAACATCATCTTTGTACTGTGTAATAGTAAGTTTTGGGGTTTCTCTTACGGACTCCATGAAACAACTCAAAAAAACCCTAGGCATTCAACTCCCCTCACTAACCCAATCCTTAGTCTTCCCATAGGGTCTGCTAAAGAAAATGTAAACTTAGGCTGTTTTTCATAGCAGGGTCACTCTTGAAACACAAACTCAATGGAAATCACCAAACAGCAAGTTTATTTGCGAGAGGAAAGCACCCTAAATGAATCAACATGCTGCAGGGAAAAATCTCCATATCCCATTACTAATCCTTTAAAACCATTAAAACCTCATATCTGAGATTGTAATTGGAATGCTGATCTACACTTGAAAGAGGAGGAGATTGTTTCAACCTCTTAAGTACCCAGCAAGATGCTCTTCAGAGATAAAAACAGATCTTTACATGTAATAGATAACCCAAATTCTGAATATATTCATGAAGGGAAAGAAACAGAGAAGTCCTGTGCCTAAAATCACATGTTAATCAAAATAATGCACATACATGCAAATTTGGCATGAGACTTTCTTTCACAGCTAGTAAGTCCTTGGGGACAAAGCCTTTTAGACTTATTAAAAGGGATATAAGGAAGTTTGTAGTATATGTTTCAAAGCAAGACATTGGCAGCTCCTTTGCATTCAGAGCATAGCATCAGAATCTTGAATAATTCAGCTGATGCTTCTGGCACTCAGACATCTTGCACAAAAATGGTTGTGCTGGAGTTGTTGGTTGATGAGATGGTTGTGTAGAACCAGCTGTTTTCAGGTGAGCAGAGGGATTTGTAACAGTACTGTGCAAAATACCTGGCTGCTCCAAGGCATCTTGAGAATTAAGGAGGAGGCTGCAATGACCATGTTTTGCACGTGGCTGTTAGCATTAACAGGGATTTTTCTCTGATAAGCTCCTTTCTGTCTTATTCCCATTCTTCCCTCTTATCTCAATTCACATGATATGGGATTCACAAGATATGGGATGCAGTGAGGGTTTAGTCATTTGTTGGCCACTCATGTAAGCTGAGAAAATTTAAAAGTTGATCCAAATAACCTGTGTAAAATCAAATAGATCAGCAACAGGAAAAAAAAAAGCAGACCTTCAAAACAATGTCAACCCTCATGAACACTACTCCAGTCACTGTGAATTTAGCAGTCTCATTGCAGTAGATCTCCAAGGCCTGATAGTTACTTTGGTAGGCACTGTGATGTGATGCATTCTTACAGTGCATAGAGGAAATCACTTAAACAGAGTTTAGGATTTAAGCACTTTTCAAAGTGCTTAAAAAGTCTGCAATCAGAAGCAGCCAAAAGGAAGACTATTTTAATATGAAACTCTTATATGGCCAAAAAAAAAAAATTCATTTATTTTGCATGAGTGTCCAAAATTCATCTTTCTGCCTCTTACTAATTTAATGCTTAGGTTCAAGATATTTCAACAAGCCTTTGTTTATTTGGTATTTTTATCTTTGGATACAGTGATTAGAATAATTTAGGTTTTTTGTTTTCCATTGACCACTACATAATAAACATCATTATATTTCCAGCCACATATATAAGAAAGGAAGCATCTCATTGGCATAAAGGTTGTTCAGCCTAAACAACTTTCTTCCTCTTTATTCAAGCATCAGGGAAACACAAGTTCAAATGATAATAGCAAACACACCACAAAGACCTAATGTGTATCTCTATATAGAAACAGTTGTCCTTGACTCAAATTCAAAATGTTTTGAGAGAAGCAGCTTTCATTTCCCACTATAATTTTTGTATTGTGCATAGATGAAGGAGAAGGAAAACCTCATAATACAATTCAAGCTTCAACTGTCTAGATAGGCTGATTTCCTAAGATTTTTTTTCTAGCATCTCTTAATCAGGCAAGACTGATTTCTAACTACAGACAGACAACTATCACTGACTTTTCATTTCTCCCCTCCATGCCCAATGTGGGCATCACATTTTGTGAATCTCCCAAAATATTTTTCATTATGACAGGTTTGCCTTACAAAATATCTCAGAAAAGGACATTTGCCTCTACTTTCCAAATTCTAGAGAACTCTTGGGCAGGATATACTGTAGCATCCAGTGCTGGCTTCAGCTGTATTTCCACCAAATTCAATGAGAACATTCCCATCAGATGTAATGAAATGTGAATTAATACCCACTGGTTCTGAAATCCCATCTAGTAATTCCTACCTTAAACCAGACCAGCATATTCCAGCACAGTGATGTAACTAGAGACCCATATGCATCTTCACTACTGTAATTCAACTGAATTTACAGAAACTTCTAAAATTGCATAATCAAGGATGCAAGTACTTCTGGACTAGATTTCACAAAGCCAAGACACACTAATTCCAGCCCTTCAGAGTTCAGGTCTTGAGGAAAAAACTCTCACCAATCACAAGCCTCTCTTCTCCAAAATCACACTTGAAAAATCACATTGCTCATCCTCTGCTTTCTATTTGTTTAAATTAAAAGAGCAGTCTACAGAAAAAGGATGAGTCAGCTCTTTGCCACCCACCTTCCTCAAGTCACACACACATACTTAATTCCTCTGTCCCAGGGTTAGAGTGCACCTTAGCTTTGTATACTTTGGCTTTCTGAAGAATGTAAGTTTCAATTACCTGAGGGCACCTCTGAGCTACCTGATAAAATTTAGAATGTGGGTTTTTCTCCCTCCCTAGTCACAGCTTTTGCCTTACCCATAGATTACACTTTAATGGGATACATGAGTAACTGACATGGTGGGAAGTACGGAGGTGAGGAGAAAAAACAAGGGTTTAAAAGGTAAGATATGAAGTCACATCATCAGAATATTAAGGATAGGTGATTTTTTATTTTTCTAAGAGAAGCATACAGGCAGTAAACAACAGCTCCACAAGTTCAGGAAGTGTTTTTGTAAGCATGATCTTATGCCTCTCAAGTTGCCAAGCTATGCTATGATCTTTTGAGAAAAAGCTAGTCAGAGATAAGGCATTCTCTCTTGTTAAAAGTGTTTAGTTTAATACTATGTATCTTTTTTTGTTACACTCTAGAGGCAGAATATACACTGCCCCAACTTGTACACGGTAAAAACATGGATCCTCCGCTCTGAGCTAGTTTTCAGTTCAAATTCAAACAAAACTCAAATATAGACATTTCAAAGGCTACACCACTCTTTATGTACAACGGGGTTAGAATTTCATAGCCTTCCCTGCCCTGGCTTCTGTACCTGCCCTTGAATGATTGTAGATCAATGTTTCAAATCCAGAATGCTTTTATACTCAAGAGCTGCAGGTGTTTCACAGCTGAGAATAAAGCCAATCTTATTTTAATGTGTAGGTAGAAGATAAGAATCTAGTAGGTTCAAAAGTTCCATACATGCCCTATTACCCTGATTTAACAAGAACATACACTTGTGCTCCACGTTGGGTCAAAATGAGAAAGCATTTTTTTTATAGTTCAGGCACAGGTAACCATCTTCTGTATAAAGATACTACAAACTAAGTTTCATTCTTCATAAGAACACACAGAACAAAGATGTCACAAGAGAGGATGGGAGGATTTGCACAGAAGGAATAAAGTAAACATACACACATATGGAAAATATGAATGATGGGAATAGGGAAGGGAAAGTATCTCATCTACATGGCCTGAGGAAGGCTAAGTTACAAGCAGACAGGCAAGCAAATGAAAAAGTATCTCTGCATCAGTTTCTGTCCTAATCAGAGAGGTTTAAGTCCAGGATGGCTGAAATGATTGAAAAAACTTGTTTAATCAGAAACTTATTTCCAAGCTAATGTGAAGAAAAACTGGTAATATTTAAAATAAATATATTTGATGCAAATAGTAAAAATACAATGGGTCTGACCCCTACTCAAAGCAGTATGTAAAAATTAATGGAGGGTGGATTTAGCACAGAATGACGCTGGTTCTGTAAAGGCATTGTCCTCCAGCTGCCAGCTCAATCCTTTTTCACTTTCTGAAGCCCCCAGTAAAGTTACTAGCAGCCAGGCACTTAGAATCATAGAATACCCTGAGCTGGAAGGGACCTACAAGGATCATCGAAGTCCAACTCCTGGCCCTGCCAAGGACCACCCCAAGAGTCACACTGTGTGCCTAAAAGCATTATCCAAATGCTTCTTGAACTCTGGCAGGCTTGGTGCTGTGACCACTGCCCTGAGAATCACATTCCAAGGAAGACATTCTGGATGAAGATGTTTTAGATATTTCCTAATATCTAACCTACTTGACACACAGTGCTCTTGTGTCCTGAACCTATAAAGCCAGCATAATCCCATTTCCTCAGTGAGGCTTAAGGTGCCCAGCACCTTGCCCTGTACACCCCTGCAGCCAGACCCACATGGCCAGCCTCAAGCAGCTCTCCCCAAATCTTACCTCAGCTCCTCCCATCACAAGGACTAATGTGTGCACTTAGCTTTTCACTTCTTAGCTTCACAAAGCTTTAAATTGGAGCCACCCTCAGGCTATCCCCAACCCTCCCAGATACCTACTGAAGCGAGAGGATGTTTCCATCACACACTACTCAGCATCCTAAATGGCATGCTGTGTCTCAAGGCAAGTCAAGTAGGTTTAGAGGACTTACAAATGGATCTTTCCCTATAAAGGAGTTCTGAGAGGTATAAGGTGGCATATTTTTGACTGTAGACAAGCCAGTTTTTTTTAAACATCTGCAAATAAGCAGCTGATAATTTAAAATAGAAAACAAATAACACCTTAATTTTGACCTTTTTCTGCATTTCTCAATCAAATGGCTCCTACCAAAATGGCTATGTCAGAAAACAACTAAGATTCATTCTAAAGAGGGCAAATAAAATGCAAACAAAAACTAGGAATGCATTAATCAGTAACCACTACACACACATAAGTATAGTACACATTTTAAAAAGTTACACCAGTTATTCATTAATCAGAGAGTCCAACATCATTCTACAAGTTCACCTAATTCCAAGAGAGAAGGAACTGAGCTATTCCTCTATTACAGTAATCATTACCTATCAGCTGAATTACTCCTACGCAACCAATGTACCTACACTGAGTATCAAACAAAACAGTCCCCAGAAAGTTGTCTCAAACTACTGACATGTGTTTCTTGGCTTGCATGGGACAACATTCTGGGGACAACATAGAACAACATTCAGTTTACAATACATCATTGCTGAGTTTTGCAGTCTCTACTTACACGTTTGCATAAGCTTAGCTGGAAGTCAGGAGCTCATATGCCTATCATGAAGTTACACGGGTTAACATTGAAAATTGTGAAGTAACCAGAGTTAGAGCTGTCCTTGCAGTAATCTGTGAATATTAACTCAGCTGGGAGTACTTGCCAATGAATATACTGATATGATTTGAGGATGTGTGTGAGGACATGCTAGGTAAAAAGAGTAGGTGGAGGGAAAAAACAAAGCAGCCTCCAAGAACTGATATGAGAGAGCCACAAAACACTGCAGATAAACAGAAGCTCTCTGTTTCTAGCCTGTGCTGATCCAAAGCATCCTAAGCGAGGACTTTATTTGGCTCTATGTTAATATGTCCACATACCTTTTGGTACTGCCCTAGTGTGCAGGTCAGTAAAACTCATAAGGTCCTTGTCACATATTGCCAGACAAACACACAGGTACCCACAGCAACAGCTGATGCTACAAGTACAAGGGCTAAGGAAACCCAACCCAAAGTAAAGGCACAAGGTTCAGTACTTGCAATAATTCTGACCAAATGTGCCAAAAGACATCATCCTCCCAGATGATTGGTAAGATAAAATAACATCCTGACTACTTCAAGATGCTCCACTAAAAGCATTTGAGTTAATTTGAAGAATCACTTGTGTTTTGTTGATATAAAATCAAAGAAATAGTGTGATTCTACTTCCCCTGCTTTCTCTTTGGAAAAAGACACCCATGAAACCCAGACAAGTCAGCACATATCAATACCTGCACACAGCACAGGAGGCCGTCTCACTTACATTTCCATCATGATTGGGGCAGGAGAGTGGTTTGCCTGCAGCAACAGCAGTGACAGTCTCCAAGATGGAGGACTCCTCAATGCTGTTGTCCGGCGTTCGCTGCAGGACATCCATCAGGTTGGTGATAAAGAAGTTGTTCTGGAGTGCAGAAACCCCTTTCTCTGGCAGAATGGAGGTCTGGCGGCACACGGGGCAAGAAAGGGTTAAGCTATGGGCTGGAATGTAATTCTGTAAACACCTATGGGGAAGGAAGGTGGAAGGAGAAAGAAAGGGAAAGCATCATCAAAGAGGGAAAAAAACTCCTTTCATCAGTTAAAGAGTTAGTTTGAAATAGTGCTACCCCTACTTATAAAAGTACATCAAACAGGCTTCTGAAGCAAAAGTGGTTATGGGGAATAATTTTTCATTTAAACCTCTTTTTACTCTGCCACATGAAAAAAAAAGGCAGACATCATTAAAAGCGTTACACGCCTTTTCTTGGGATATTTGTGCAGTTGATCATACTTTTAGACACCTACTGCATCCTGCTCACAGGATGTTTTAAGCAGTAAAAATTTTGAATTTATCTGATAAAGTCTGATGACATGAAGTTGCATCAAGTATTTGAGCCTATGCCTTTAACTGACTAAACCTTGTCTTCCCAACAGAAAGACTTTAATAACTTGTGTTTGTGGGTTTAGTGTTTCAGAGGTAAAACATGGTCCCAATAAAACCAAAGGAAATTTTTTCATCTATTTCAACTTGGAAAGTTATTTGGCAGCTACCCAAAATCAACAAAGCTTTCTTTACAACAGAGGGAACTACCTGCTAGGTTATCACAGTTTATGTTAAGGGGAGTTTTGGAGGAAATTTTTGTTTGTGTTTGATTGGGAGGGCAGTGTTGGCATTTTTCAGAAAAAATAAATTTCACAGAGTATAAAACTGACATAAAAGTTCAGCAATCAACAATATGCACAATATGAGGTAGGCTGGCCCAGGTGAGACTTAAGGCCACTTTTGGCCTTGGAAATGAAGTTAACACCTGCCTGGGCATGCATTATGCAGTTGCATGCAATATCCTGTATTCAGTATAGTCCTGTAAGCAGCAGAAGCTTTGCAGAATGGAGTTCTTAAGGGGAGCAGTGCTACACCAAATTCCTCATGGGATGCCAACTGAGAAAGTGTGATCTCACACAGCTCCACAACCCTTTTACAAGGGTTTTGGTTGCACCACTCTTCATCTTCCCCTGGCAGCCCTCCTCCTGACCCCCCAAGTAAGGGCTCCACGAAAGGAGAGCTTAGGCTTTGCACATCAGCACTTCACTGGAAGAGTTCTTCTAGCTTCTCTCCATAACCAGATCAGCCTAAGAGGATTACAGTGAAAACCAGAAGCTAACCTTAGATTTTACACATGAACAGAAGTCAGGAAACTTAACACATGATGGTGAAAATCTTGTTTCACTGACTTCAATAAGAGTTTCAGTGCTGCCTTTTTTAATGCTGGGATTTCCTATTGTTCTACAGAAGACCAGTTCATCTGACACAGGCAGAGATCCACAATTTTTCTTTCATCCTGTGCAAAATTAGAGATTCACACCACAGTTCTTGCTAAGAGATGGAAATCTTCTAAATTAAATAAGTGTTCACACCACATACCATTTATAAACATTCTACTGCCATTTAATATACGATCCAGAGTTGTATTCCATCATCAGATTAAGAACTAACCACTAATTCTTCACCTAACTTTTCTGCAATTTGATGGATAATGCAACATTAAAGTATCATTATGCATATTCCATTCATTCAGCCAAATACAGTAAAAGGCAGGTTGGTTTATCTCTTTCCAGAGAGTTTTCCCGCTTCAGTCAACCAAACTGCAGAATAATGAAGACATTTAATCTCAGGTTATTAATAATGTATATATCATGGCTAACTCATGGACATTAAAAGAATGGGATAATTACTTATTGGCTTAGTAAATCAACAAATATTTTTTTTCTTGTTTCTAATTACATGATAATCAGAATAAATTTGAGACCATTAACTTGAGGTCCAAATTCTGGCTGTCATCACCTTTCACACTATAGTAACCATATTTATTAGTTTAATTGGATTTACTTTTTGTTTACTCTTGCATAAAGGGAATGTATTCCAAATATGCCACTGCTCTCTTCTTCCTGCATGCCACAAATGTGTTTTTCTACATCCCTGCCTCTCCAGCGTTCCCAGACTTTATCATGCCTTAACAGGACATTTACAAGTAAAGGGGAAAGTCCCATTCCACTAAAGGATGCCTTGTCCTGTGCTTGCAGCATGACACAAATCCTGAGTTACCAGCATGAGGAAAGGACTTACCTCTCGCAGAAAGTGTGCAGGCAGGGAAGTACTTTGGGGTTCTTGTAACGGTCCAGGCATATGCTGCAAATCAGAAACTGCTTGTCAATCTGACGGACCACAGGACTTGGGATGTTGGAGCCTTCACTGGCCATCCTAGACCACTGACATATGGGTCCTGTTCCCTTCTACCCTGCACACTGCTGGAGCAGGGTGGGGAAAAGAAGAAAAGAAGAAAAATGGCTTATAAACTCAATGAAACAAAAAAATCATTGACTAATCTACTTATGTTTTATCCTTATGCAGGAATTCATACTTCCATATAAAACCAAAACAAGAAACAATTAAACTTCTAAAATGGTTTATCACTGATGACAGCCAGGGAAACAGTCAGCAACATCTACGACACCTCTGCCTCAACATTCTGGAAAGGCATGCTGCCTCTGGACTGAAAGAGTTATGGGGCTGTCTGGTTTCAAAGAAAAGCCATAATAAAAACATTCTTGTGCCAATAGGTTCAGCCAGTGCTAACAAACATCGGATTTCTTACATCTACAGTACTGCTGGCAAAATGCTCAAACTGGAACTGCACCAGCCAGTCAAATGGCTGCATCACAGACAGAGTTTGAAAATGGTTCACCTAACAATTTTTTTTTCCCTTGTTGGTGCTGGTATTGCCAAAAATATTGTAGATTTTGACTTCGGGAAGCCCCCAAGAAGGAAGCTCCAGAACCAGCCAGCCCCTGGGAAGGGAATGCTCAAATTCTGCATCGCCAGTCGGGATGAGGTAGGCACAATGAAAATCCTCATGATAAAAGAAACAGAGCAAAGAAGAGGCAACTGATAGCCACCGAGAATCAGCAATGGCAGGGTGAAGGATACGTGAAGCACATCCAAATAATAAACGCAATAAAAATGTCATTCTAGGCAAAACTAGTAGTAAGAATCATGTTTCTAGGACTGAGGATTTCTTCATAATCTGGCACACAAAGCATGAAATAAAAGGCTAAGAAAAAAGGCTACTAACTGTTAGAATTAAAATCGCAGGTTAAAGAGATGGCAGCAGGCTTGGAACGCCTCCTGTCCTGGAACAAGGCACAGGGAGAGAAAAACGTAGGTTCTTTTCAGCTTTAGATACAGATTATAGCCAATAACAGAATAAAATGTGAAAAGAGAAGACAGGAGGAAAAGGATGGAAGCAACCACAGAAAAAAAGTAAACTGCCTGCTAAAATAGCTTAGGAAAACCTGGCAAACAGAGTCCCTGGCAGGGTGGCCCAGCAGGAACTCCTGTCCATCAGTATTTCAAGCAGGCTGAAGTGCCAGGAGGCGCAGGCGCGACTCCCACAGCACTGAGTTCTGCCAGACCTCCCGCACCCACAGCGGAACTGGGCTCCTCTTCTCTCTGAGCTGCAAGCCCAGCTGAGCTTCTTCTCTGCAGGTACACTCCTGAGGGGTCTAACTTCTTCCCAAACAATTTCTACCCCTTTCTACTCACCCATTTCAGACAATTTGACATCTAGCTTGAGGGCAGTTCAGGCTTTTCAAAACAGAAACAACAAGCTCACTGCTGATCATGCTCAAAGGCCATGCAATTCCAGAATGCTTTGCATGACCTGTGTAGCATTTTATTGTTAGTGTTACATTAGGTCTTCTTCCTGTGCTTGAATGAATGGCACACTAGCCTGTCAGAGTTGAACCCATGCTGCTCTTCCTGAGCTGTGTACTTAGCCATACCAGTATGTTTTACTTACTACACTGAGCAAGGGGCTATCTCTAGGATAATGACAGTGATTATGGATCATAAGTCAGCTCTGCTGGCTTCCCTGATAACAGGTTCCTGAGGCATCGCCTCGGTGTTAGCAAATTCAGCAGCATAAGGTTATTCACACTTTAAATACCCAACAGCAGTAACTGACATTTCATTCAATGGAAAACACTTATGGCAGGCCCTTTTGTTTCCTTTTTTTACTAAGGAAGGGGAAACTGAAATTATAAAAATTGCTCTAATGCTCATAAAATATCATGCTTGTTCATGAGCCAAAAATGCATGATTTCAGAATTGATAATATTTTCATGTCTTTTTTAATATTTAAAAAGAAATTCTTTCCCCATAGTAAGATAAAACGTATTACATAAACAAAAATTATTTTTTCCTATTTAAATGCCAAAGATCACACCAAATTAACCTTAGGAGACCAATTAGTAAACCACATTACTTTTAAAAGCTTGAGTTAAAGATGGCTTTACAAGCAGTGTCAGTAAAATATCTGGCTTTTACAAAACAGAGTAGAAAGACCAGACAATCAAACACCCATTAACATATTCATACATTTGGCAGCATAACATGCAGAACATCAGCGACGTGTTTCAAAAGGAAAATTCATTTTACCACTTACACAGCTGTGTTTGCCTCCCACTCTCCCTCCCCAAATGTTAGAGGCAGGGACTCAAATAAAACAGGGAAGATAATCTGAAGAAGGAGGATTTCTTATCAAAAGCGTGGTTTCCAAATTGGACACACCAACAGTATAATTTTTTTGTTATAGACTGAACACAAACCACTGGAAGAAGCTGTACTTAAGATATGAAAGAATAGGTTTCCAGTGAATGCTGTCTGTCACTTAACAGAAGAAACTTCTCTAGCAACCAGGTATTTTCTGTATTTCATCTTTCCCTTATCAAGTAAAGCTACACCAGTAAGTAGTGCTTACACAAGAAAATCTGCTGCTGGCTGAAAAAATAATATTGATTTAACCTGGTTTTCAGCTTAGTTTTTCACATTCCCCCAATGTCACCACAAAATCAAGTAATTCTTAGCATTTCATACACAAATCTCATGCCAGCTACTTTATTTTTCAAATGCTCATCCTTTAAGTTTTGTCAGCGAAAGAAACCACTAATGATTCAGAAATAAGAGCTTTTAATACACTGTATTTTGTCTGAAATGCAGCAGGCTATGACTGTCATTTATCCCCTGTGTTCACATAAATCAGATTTAAAACATGCGCCTGGATATAGAATTTCATCTGTACATTTCAATATTTGGCCACTATCTGGTACAACTTCTCACACAAATAGTCCCTTTAAAAAATCTTTTGAGTATAGGATTTGCAGGATTCTGCAGCCTCTCTAAAGCAATTCCACCTTTGATGTAGTCTTGATGAATGTGATGTAGCTATGGGAAGGATGATTTTGCTCATTTACTCAATGAAAGCAACTGTACAATCAAAGACTCTTTGAAGAAAATCTGGAGATTTTAGACAATGTTTTTTAATTTCACCAGACAGTATTTTTTCTGATTTACTGCTATGCTTGCAGCAATGTATGTTTTAAATGTATTAGCAGCGGAAGATTCTTGTAAAAGTAATGTTACTTTTACAAGAAAAATGTTCTTTTTTTAAAGTAGCATCTTCTGAGCTCAAAAACTGCCAGAGTGCTTTTCAGAGGTTCATTATGTCTCACAATCAAAATAGAGCAGCTAAAGCATGAGCTTCAAAAACAGAGCTATCACTTCTCCCTGTAGTTACACTTCATAATTTAAATATGCAAAGCTAAAGCACTAGGAAACATTGCACCAAACAAGACATAAGCCCCCACCCATTTATCTGTCACACACACACACAAACACACACACACTCAAAACCGAATTCGGGTTCGCTAAACCAAGTGCAGTAAAGGGTTCTGAAATGTGCTCCCTTTGTCGCCCTTTTGAGGCTCAAGGATCGCGATCTTCCCAGCCACCCCAGAAACAGCATTACTCTTTTTCCTTCTGCTTGGAGATAGGAAATTTAAAATATAGTGGACAGCAATGCTCATTTAAAATAATTAAATGAATTTTCATTTAAAATATTTTCATTTAAAATATACTGGACAGCAAAGAAAGGAGAAAACAATGGCTCTCTAAGCTAGTGGAAAGCTTTGCCCTGCTATGCACGCATGCCTTCAGGAAAGCCAGGGTGCGGCCCCACCCATATGAAAGGAACTTCCTATAGCACTGGAAAAGGGGAGGAAAAAAAAATCGAGTTAGGTACAGCAAATAACAGTTCCAGAAGAGTTGTTTCAGGTAAATAGAGACATGTCATTGAAAAATGCACACTTTCTACAGGTATCCTCAAATGAGCTCTGGAACTCCTGAAAATTCTCTGTTAGTTTCCCAGCCGAGAAAAGACATTGGGGAATCAAGTAACTGTTCACTTCATAGGATTTTATTCCTAAAAGAGCAGAATTCTGTGTTACAATACACTGCTGTCTCTGAAATCCACCCAGCCAGAGCTGCAACTAGCCTGAAAGTACAGCTTGAGGAGAACAAATTGCTTACAGCTTATTCATCCTCTTCTTATCAATGGTATTCACAATCTACAGGGTCTATTCATGTACTATGAATGAATAGGTTTCCAATGGCAACGTTTCCAAAGGAACAGTTAGGCCTCCAGAGCCATAAGAAAGGGTGGGGAACCTCAATAATGTTGCTTCAAGGACTGGGAGAGTGGAGGCTTTAAAGTCCTTAAAACAGATAGATCACCTGTCCACAGTCTGTAGGAATAAAGAACAGATTCAAGCCATTTCTAGCAGCAGCCCCCAGATTAGCCAATACAGAACACACTGAGCAAATTAATAATCAGAACCGCCACACAGTCCACTTGTGTAAAAGGCTTGATAAGCTAAATTTACATTCCTTTCTCTCCCACTCTTGCAATCAGCTTAGTGCCTTGTTTAAAACACAGCAACCCTCTTCATTCTTACAGCATGCAGAAATGTAATGAACAATCAGGGGCCAAAACAGGAGCAACCCAGCAGCAGCCACCAGGAATAACACTGAGCAAACTTGAGCATTTCAGACCTACCCATCTTTGTAGAAAAATAGCTTAATCAGTGCAGTGCTGAGGATAAAATCCTTGCAGGGACGGAGCTGCAGTTCCGCAGTAATCCAAACGAACAAACCATCATCTGTTAATATTTCAAGCCTCACGCATAAAACTGCTAAGGAATCCCTATCACAGCACAATCATTATTAGCTGCACAAGAGATTCTGTGCTCTAAGGAATGACGCTCCATTCCATGAAGAGGACAGGTAGAAAGAAAAATGGAAGAATAAGAGGAGGCCCAGTGAAGTCGTCATGAATTTTTTTTTTTTCTCCCTGGGTCATTTACAAGTGGGAGACCCCTTCAGGATTCAAACCAATCAATCTTTATTTAGCACATCTTTTTCTCACTCAGCCTGTGTAGAAAGACTGCAGCAAATGGTGCAAGGGATTGTGGGATGGGGATGCAGCAGAGAGCTGCAACCAGATTCGCTGGGCTCTTTTCTTTTCCTCCCTACTCAGCAATCAGCTGTTCCGAGGCTCCGCACGGCCATTGAATTTGGTCACCAGAATGTTATTACAGGATTAGCAGGCGGAGACAGCTACCACTGTGCATCTGGCATGTCAATGCAGCGAAGAAATACATATGCAAATACTACTCACAAATCGGAAAAAGGATTTAACTCCGAAGGAGAGAGTATTACATAACCTCCCTTACCAGGACAGCTGCCAGAGATAAAACGAAAGCACTTTCGTTTATAAAGAAGATAAAGTTTAACACTTAATGATTCCACTCGGATTTTTCCAGGATTCTGGGTATTTCTTGGAACGTAATTCTTCCCTGCTCCAACTTTAAGAAGCAACAAAAGACCGCACAAACGCTCTTTGTCTCTCTCCAGATGTTTAAAGCAGAAGGAAAGAGCCTCTCCGGAAAGCTGTGCTACTGACACACAAACCACAGCAGCTTCTTCTACTACAGAGCCATATATTTGACCTGACTCAGTCTCAAGTCAAATATTCAAGGCAGCAAGTAGTAAACTCATATTCAAGGAATTTGAGAATCAAAGCTAACAGACTGTTCAACTTTTCTATGAACATTAATGCAAAGGTATATTATCATAGTTAATTTACTTGCTTACTTTTTTTTTTTAATTCACAGATCAACTCTGATTTTACTAGGCTGTTACCAAAGAAATAAAAAAAATTGTGCCTGCCATTTTTCAGCTATGCAGAGGAGGTTGTTAAAAAGCTGCTTGTGAATACACAGACACCATTGAAGTAAAGCAACATAGGATTAGCTTTGTCTTCCAGTTTTGCAGACAAGGTAGTATTTGCATCTCTAAATACAGTGTATCTTTTCTTTTGAAAAAACCAAATCATATGCAAGTATTTCAGCTAACTGAGGCTAACAAAGCTTCCCACAAATAAAAGAACACAAAGGACCATTTGCATCAATAAGAAAACACGTGGGGCTTAGATAGTCTCTTTGCCACCCTGACTTAATTAGGACAGATATAGCTATTTTAGAAGTTTAAAATGTTGTCCCAAGCTCTTTAAGCACGGTTTCCAGATAACACTACTTATTCCATTCTTGAATTGATGAGTTAAGTAGTATTAATAATCATTTAGTGTGACTGAAATATAATCTAAATTCCTGTTGAAATACAAATTCTGCACACATCCTTTACTTTCCACTTAGCGATCATTTAGCCAGATCATTTTATGCATCAGGCAGATCCAGCCTGGTTTCCCTGGACAATATGCCCACAGGGTGAAGGCATGTTGTAATCCAGTTTATAACCTGAAATGAAACATCAGGCAGCATGTGTGCATGTATCAGGGTCTGGGGTGCCAAAATACCGCCCCTCTAACTCCCTTAACATATGCTGAACTCAAACAAGAGAGAGGTATGTTTCATTTTAGCTCCAACATTCAAGAGCAGCAGGCATCTGTACAGCAGGACTCACAGTTTAAAAGAAGGCCAGAGATTTCAGGCATGTTTTTGGAGACACAGGCTTTTTATCTTTGGTTTGGGGAGTTTCTTGGTTTTCTTTTTGAACTGTCTGGGGAATCCCTACTGCAAAGAACAAGCAAAAGATTTCACTCCCATAACAAGAAGATCCAAGGCCTTTTATTTCTGCCAGTGGAACAAGACACTTATAACAAAAATCAAGTAATAAAGTTCAGGAGTGTCACCCCCAGAACTGAGGACCATCAGACAGAAGCATGCAGCCATAATTTAACTGCTTGCTCATTTCTAACACTGCATTTACTTACATACACTAAAACAGAATGACCAATATCACTCAAATTACTATTTCCATTTATGGTCAGTAGTAAGGACTACATACCCCTCAGAACTGATCCCATAACATACCTCATGGCCAAAGGAGACTGCTGGAGCCACAGCTGCAGCCACTCTGATAGGGAAATACACCTCCAAATGAGAAATTCCTTCAAAGTGCTGTTCTCTTAAAATTAAGTCTGAAAAGTTGCCTGCTGACAATGAGCTGATACTCCACAAATTATCCTGCTTCTTCAACAGAACAAAAATGTACTACTGTGGCAAGGAAATTGAGACAGAAGGCACAGCATTTCCCTGAGATTTTTCTTGTTATGTGTTGATACGTGGGTTCCTTCTCCTTAGTGAGGAGGAAATTGATTCAATTTTGCACTTTACCCCCACAGCAGTTACAACCAGACTCATTCAAATAGGTTTATTGTATGTGTATGTCTTTTGTGCTGGGAAATGGGGGTGGGGGTGGTCATTATATGCTTTGTTTTGTTTGTTGTTTTTCTGTTTTTATTTAAAAAGAATAGGCTACTTTTCCTCAGAAAATTGCTGTGTTTCATTTTTGCTGTTGATTTATCTGTGTCACTGCTGACTACAGAAGAAAGTTCTGGGAAAGAAAATACATAGTATATGCCATCTTCATAGTGCCATGGAAGAGTGATCTAGCTTCTCTTGTCATCCCCTGTAAATGTCCTGGGTTTTGAATAACTCATTGTTTCCCCTGTTACAAGCACAACCTGAATTCATATTCTTATGGAGGCCATGATTAGTAAGCTACCAAAAAACTTCACAGTTAACTTACAGGTCATAGGTAGATATTGATAATATTAAATAAGTCATCCAAACACTCCAAGTTAAGATTAATAGTCTGCACTGAAGCCTATACTACAAACTGACTGAATAGAGAGTAGTCTAGCTCACCCTGCTGTACAAAAGAGATTTTAAGGTCAGCAGAAAAAAAAAAAATGGGTTAGTTCAAACTAAATGACCAGCTAATACAGTCCTGGCAATTAAGACTGACTGAAAAGTAAGAGATGTGAGAGACCAGAAATCAGTTACCCAAAGCCAACATGCTAGAAATAAGGATTAGTTTAGGAGCACAAATATATTATAGGATGGGCTGTTACAGCCATCACAGCTCCACACATCCCTAATTTGACCCTGGTGCCAGGAGAGCAAGTGGGGTGAAGCTTTGTCATTGTGGAGCCATGCCCACAACCAGGAATCAAGGGGCCTAAGTCTTCCTTATGAGCTGGTGGCCTTTACCTTTCACCGCTGAGGCTGTGAACCCCTGCAGACCCAGCAGCTTCCAGAGAGCAAGTGCAACTTCCAGCCCTCACTCCACATCCTCCAGTAGTTCAGGCTGTAGCTCACACCCTCTGAGAACTGCAACAGCTTCCTCCCACTGTGGGTATGTAGCCAGAGGGCATGTCTGCCCCAAAAGGAGCTCTGCTAGGTCCTGGTTCCTCCCCACCAGCCACAGCTGTGAGCCATGGTCACTCCCTCATCTTATGATCCAGCAGAGCAGATGCTTTTTCCCAAAGCTTTTGATCCAACACAAGGGATTTGTCAAAGCCTGGGAGGCAAACAACTTGAAAGGTTTGCCTGGGATGTAATGCTGGAAACTTTCCCAGCAGCCCAGCACCCATCCTCCTATGACTTTGCCATTTTCTTTTATTTCCTTCTACCTTCTGCTTATGCCTGGTTTAGCTTGCCAAGGTTGCGGCTTTTGCAGCACAACTGCAGCACGGCTGGGACAGCCTGGCCTCCCTGCTCAGCCAGCCTGAGCCTTTCTGGCAGGACTGCACTTCCTGCCTCTCTCCACCACTGAAGTTGCAAGTCAGGCAGCAGCAGACACAATCTGCTTTTCTCCCCTCCATGTTATTCTTTCTTTTCCCCCTATTGCCATTGAGGTGGCACTGCAGTCACCAGGAACAATCTCTGTGTGCTGGCATTCCTTCTGCACAGCAATGGGCTGACCTTCAGTATCACTGTCAGATGCAGATGTCATTAATTAGATTTTTTTAAAATAGTTTTCAGCTGCTGAAGACATAGGAATAACAGGAATAGAAGCCACTGCTACAAACTAAAGCCTTGCTTAATAGTGTTACATGTTTAATGATTTATTCTTTTTTCTTCCTCCTTTCCCCATCCTGTAATCAAAGCTTACAAAAGGGTGAGCCCCTGGAACATGGGTGAACCTCTTAAGACATCACCACACTAATGCTTTACACTCTAGTTTGTGGAGGGAAGGTTAGGGCTGGCATCTAATACCCACATTTATTCTCTCTCCTCATCCCCACAACTTGTGCCTCTGCAGTAGCCCTTCTCCACCCCACTTTGGAGGTGAATAGTCCTGCTTCTATCCCCAGAGACCCCATCTCCCAGCTTCCTGTCTTTGGATGGAGAGGGGACCTACTGGTGGCTGCACTGCACACACCAGGGGACAAGTCTGGCAGGTTAGAGCTTGTGTGATCACACACAGTCATCACCAACTGAGAGGTTATTTGTCTGAGGTGTTCAGTACCTCTTTTTGAATCAGGGTCTTGCATAATAAATTCCAAAACAGCTGGAACACACTAAATTTACTACACATGAGAGGACAATACATGAATAGGCATCCATGAATCCTCAACCAAATACCCCAAATTCTCAAAAAGGAGATTTCAAAGAGAAGGAGTAGGAAATGAATGGAAAGGACACACCAAGAGAAAGAATAGGATAAAAGTATCAAATTAAATTACAGCATCAGAATTGTAATTTAGGGCCCTTTCCATGTTTAATAAAATGTCATATTCTCAGGTGAGCTCTTAAAAAAATCTGCAGTAAGGTATGTCGAAATAATTATTTCAGGAACTAGATGTTATGCAGTCACAAGGAAAAGAATTTTAAATTGTATACTTGCCATCCAAAGCCGTAAGAGCACCTCTACTGAAAAAAACCCCATACTGGCTACCAGTATTGTTACAGTACCCTTACAGTTGCACATTCTTGAATCTCTAGGTCTGCCTATTTTGGGAACACTGACAGGTCTCTGTTCAGCCTTTATAGGTACACAGGCTCAAACAAAACTAAGCTGAACTGACAAATAATTAAAACTGCACATCAAAACACTGCTGCTTCCATAAACATCTGCTGTAAAATGTTACTTTAAATAAATAAGAGTGATCCATGAAGACTCCATACTAATTACTGTTAACACTTCCAGGAGCAGAAAAACAGGCAATAGAGCAAAAAGAAGGAGGCTGATCAGTAATCTACTTGGAAAGAGGTCTATGTACTGTTAGATATGCGATATGCTGAAAAATGCTCTAGGCATTTTCTTCAGAGTTGCTGAGCAAAAGGAAAAAAAATGCAAGCAGAAAATGTTCAATGCTTTTGGTACTGAGCTGTATGGTGAAAATTGTAGAGATCATCCCCTCCACTCCCTCCAGAGACTGGATCTGCCCCACGCTGCATGTCCACTGCAGCTCTCACTTTAGGGGAGAGAACACATTTCAGGTGCTGGAGTTTAGTCACATATTCTCTGATGACCACCAAAAAGTTACTCTGTTTTTTCCATTTGATTCAGTAGGATTTTGGTGAACTAGCATGAAGTTCCAATCAGCAAGGGAGAGGCTGCACTCAGCAATCAATACAAGCCACGTAGCCTCTTCACAAAATTAACTTAAGAGAGTGCCAACCCTTTAGAATGTTTTTCTTGCAGCCTTCAAAACCCCCACTTCCTGTCAAATATAACACATGAAATACAACCTAGGAGGTAAAGAAACCCAAATCACCTTAGGAGTCTCACAGCAAGAAACAGGAGATAGAATCTAAGTATTAAAAAAGCAAAAATGGAGGCAGAAAGGGAAAGAATTATCACCTTAGCACAAAAACACATATTGGAATAAGGACTAAGAAGGAGGGAGAAAAAAGAGCCCCTCTCCAGCATGTGAGCAGCCTGAAATTGGGTTCACATCTTCTGTAACATTTATATTGTTTAAATAAAAAATATTGGTTGCTGCACCTCCATATTTACCTTAGCTGTTGAACAGTACCCACCTCATTTTCTCGTCCACAACCCTGCAGCGATCTTAACTTCTGTATCTGCCAAGTCTTCTTCTGAACCAAAATATCTTTCAAAAACATGGCATATAGTCTAAACATGTATATGGTCCTTGGGTTCAGAGAAAACCTTGCTCAAGCATAAAGTTGCACGCAGAAGTTTACCCAGGCAGGCTCTTTATGTTGGCAAAAGTGCAATGCTGAGCTTTCACAGCAAGTAGGTAAACACATAGCTATGTGCAGCAGGTAGTCTGGCAGGACCAGCAGTATTGAGAAACAATGTCAGGACAACCTTGGCAAAAGGAGCTCTGGGTTTTAACAATGGTTGTGGGCACAGGAGCTGAGCAGACCAAACAACCACAGCAAAAAGCCATCTACAGCTCTAAGTGGGAGCTCTGAGTGCTCAGAGTTTGAGCATGCCAGCTGTGACGCTGTGTCCTCCACACTCACAGGGACACTCTATTTGACTTTCCAGCAGTCAGTTCCAGCAGTTCAAAACCTGGAAACACCCAATGGCTGAACTTCACCCAGTAAACATGTCCTTCCAGTCATCAGCAAAGGACACTCATTTGCTGATTGCCCGCCAGCACTCCTATTTAAAGAACTGTTGTCATTGGAAATAGCTGAAACCTTTCTACAGCAGGGATTAAGTGCTCCCTGCACCTTGTGCCTTGCCTGCAGGAATGCATCAATTCCCAGCATGTGCCTCCACAGCAGTTTCACCACAGCCACAATAATATGTGTTAGCTGCCTGCAAAGTCCATCAAACCCCTGCGTAGGCAGGATCCCCAGACAGTCCTACCAAGCGGCCACTCTGGCTCAGCCCAGGTTTTCCTCAAGCCTTCTCCCTGAGGTACAAAGTTTTATACATGACACAAAGCTGTCTACCTTTACCCTTCATCTCCAAAATCAACTCTCCTAAGCTTCCTCTTAGACATCTCTTGCAGGTTCAGGCCAGATACCCAAAGGCCCTTATGGGGCATTGCCAGCCTGCTCATAAGCAAATGCTCAGCTCTGATGTAGGTTAGATTTCTGCAAAAATGACATTCTCAGGAGACCTTGTACATACACTCCTGCATGAATGTCAGTCTTTTCAACTGGCATCACAACTTAGGAAGCAACAGCTAATGAAAGAGGAATAAAGAAGAACCACTCATATGCACAATTTTAAGACTCTCCCAAGCTCAACTGGGATATACAGGACATTCATTTCTACATGAAAACACGTCCATTTTACGTTACAGGAAAACCAGTACATTTTTATGTACATGAAAAGCAAATTAGGAGACAGTATCAGAAACTATAATGTAATAATCACATGAACGCATCTGTCTGTTAAACAAAAAAAAGGCACTTGGAAAAAAAATCTGGCATCGGGAGAGATAAGAACAATACTGTCTTAAATCAACCACTTTATCACTTGGATTGTGATAACACCTGGAGATCTCTTTCAAGTACCAGAATCCTGCTGTGATAGGCACCTGCTACACAGCATACAAGCTCCCTTGCAAACATAGGTAACCTGTATCTTAAGGCCAAACACAGTTAGACTGTTGCTATGTAACTGATCTGTGACACTAAGCACTTTCTACACTACGAGGAAAGTTGCAGGAAAGTTTGCATAGCCAGCCATCAATTAGATAAGGACTATCTTTGTAAAGAAAGAGGCGCAAGACAGTGGCTCATATAGTATGAAACTCTTGCAGTCAGGAATAAATAGGGGCAGATCTTAGTATCCTCTTTCCTTTGCAAACTCTATGAGTGGATATAAGAACTGCCTGAGATTTTAGAAATAGTCCTTGTGGTAACTGTGACAAGATGCACCATGTTGTTACTCAACAGATTATACACCTAAGTGAAAAAACCATGAGAGGGTGTTTGCAGAGTAACCAGATGTAAGCACTGATGTTACAAGCAATTGAGAAATCCTAGTGGAAAACCAGTTACAAATGGGACATGGAGACAGCCCTACCTCAGGTACTGAACTTCTCCAACTCAGATTCCACAGTGAGCGGCTCTTAGAATGTATTTCAAATAACTTAAAATGCTTTTGGAAGGTTGATGAAACAGTAGTCATTAGGTTTTTGGCAGGTGGAGTCCACTGTCCTCTTGAGTAAATTTTATTCACAATGTATTGTTTTTTCACTATTTGTATCTATTGCTTCTTACTATTCCTTTTTACAGGCCACAGAGGAGAAGCCTCTTTTGCAGATGCCAGTAATATGCTGGATAATTCTTCAATCTGTGAGCTGTGAAGCCCATTGTCCAGGGTGCTACAGTCATTAATATTTTACAGGCATTCCAGGAGAGTTGAACAAAATCCTGGTGAATAGATTTATTAAAGACACCACTTCTACTAGGAACAGAACTGGAAGCACAAATCATTGAATACAGAAGATCATTTTGAAGAGTACCACGATATCTCTGATCCATCTTGTGCTCTTCTGTAGGCGTCTACTGTCAGCAACCACTCAAATTATAAGGCTAGGCTAGATTTACTTTTGATTCGACCCAGACAAACCTTCAAATTACTCAGAGCAGACTCACAGGAGCCATCATAGTAGCCACTCCCTTTTGGCATAGTTAATTGCCATGAATGGCTTTACAGAGCTGCTTCTTTGCAAAAAAAGGGCCATTTTGCAAAGCTGGATGTTAGGTGAAATGAATCCCTCAGACATCGGCCATATTACACCACTGTTGCATAAGGAATGCCACTCAGGGCCACAGAGTACCTTTAGCAGGTACACCCATTTCAAGTCATACAAACAAGACTTCCAACAATGGTGAATGACTAAGCATCACCCCAAGCAGAGAACCTTTATAGTGAATGCAGCAATAACCTAGCGCTTCTTTTCTCTCTTCCTCTTACCTTTCCAAAATTACTCATCCTTAGGAAAAAAAGAGACTCCAGTGATATTTCTTTTCCTGGTTTCTCTGCACAGGTCCTCTGTATTATTAATGTATTAAGCAATGTCACAGAACTTGGGGAAATGATGCTTTGATCACTGTCCTGGTTCTTCTCATTTAAAAGTTGCCCCACCTTCATCATCAGAGGTCCCTTCAGACAGTGCACATCTTCAGAGCAGGCTGTTCAGAGGGAGCACAGATAAAAACCCATCCCAAAAGTTAAATATGGGAAGAAATCTTCCTGCTTTTACAATTTAACTGCATTCAAGACTGTGTATATGTCAGCTTCTGATAAGACAAAAACTTTAAACTGTGCCAACAGAGGAAATGGAACTACTCCTTTTTTTTTTTTTTTTTTTTTTTTTTTTTTTTTTTTTTTTTTGCAAATCCACCTTACTATACAAACATTTTTGGCATGCTCTAATCTAATCTGGTTTTTACTAAGTTTTATAGGATGGAATAGTAAAAATCTAATTAGAATGAGGAAGCTAAGGGATGAGGGATTCTCTGCCTACACAGAACATATAGTGCAATTCTTATAGAACGATCCTCCAATACTTACTGTCTTCCTTTTCTGCGTAATAAAGGATTGCACTTATCTCCACTGGGAGATTTTAAGTGAAGGATTACTTTTGTAAATTAATGAAAAATTATTTTGTCCTTAAGTAGGAACTAAGTATCTCAGAACATATCTGTATTTTAACAATCAAAATTTATTTCCAGCTGTTTTAGATGCAAGACAAAAGTTATCACTGTTTATTTGATAACAGAATGAAATCTTCATGGTGTAACACTTAATTTTATCTTTCTTATGTTTTCTGAGCTGAGATGCACAAAGACCTGCTGCTCCCAAAACTACTCAGAGCAGACTAAGAATTATGTAATAAGAGAAGAACCCAGTTCTTTGAAGAGGGTCCAGTAAAACTTAAAAGCACTTTGGAAAGACGACATATTAAGCCATATTGTAGTACTGTGTCAGAGTAATACTCAGGAGAAAAAACCACCATCATATTTCATTATGCTATGAAATAATCTGTGGCTCTACCTGACATGTTGGCCCTAGGTTTCCTAACTTCAGCACAGTGCAATTACTTGAGTTCTAGATATCAAATTAAATCTGCTTTCAAGAGAAAAAACAAAAAAACCCAAACAAACAAAAAAAAACAAACAAAAAATCAAAACAATCCCCCCCCAAAAAATAGAAACAATACAAACCAGCACCTGCAGAAGGCTTATCTTGTGGGAGTTAATCCCTGAAGGTTTACATTAACACTTCCACCAACAGAGGGATTTCAGGAGGGAAAGTTGTAGAAGGGAATTTCATGAATACTGTTTCCTTACTGGAAAAGGAACAGAAAAAGCAAAACCAAATAAAAAAAACTATGCAAATGCAGAGAAACATGGCAGCTTTTCCTCTTCATGAGTTTATGTATACCATAAATGGCTTGTTCCTCAGTCCTGCATTTTCATTCCTGGGGGTCATTAGTTTCCTGAGGAATTTTTAAGTAGAGGGATTTACAGTATTTGCAACTTACAGCTGTTCACAGAAGAACCAGGTGGCCCTGAAGACATCATTGAAACTGCTGACACCTGCTCTTTTGGAAGTCCCTTTCTCACAAAATATGCAAGTTCTCTGACAGTACAGATATGGGCCAAATATGGTTGAGGCTAAATATGGGACACTTACTGTCTCTCCAAGGACCACTACAGGGATTAATGCATTCAGAGGCACACAAAACCCGTAATTGTTGGGATCTTCTCAAGAACATTTCCAAGTTCAGCACAATCTTTTGAGTGCAATCTGTTGTTGTTCGGTAAGTAATTGTTTCAAGCATATTTTCTCAAGATTTCATCACTACTTCAGAGAGCTTTTGTTCTGCAAAAGGTGCAGGAGCATTTTACACTTTCATGTTTTCATACTATTCACAGTTATGTAGTTCAAAATAATATGGACACTGCTCTTTCCTTGCTAAATCAACTCCTGAGCACTTCACAAAACACACTGGTAGATATCACACCCCCTTCAAGCTCACAAATAACCAGGTTCTGCTGAACTTCTATGTAGGAGGCAGGCACAGTATAGATCCTCATAGGGACTAAAGCTTTTTTAAGCCATCAGTCTAGGCATGACAAATTTCCCAAGTACAGATTTGCTGAAGGAGTATCCTCAAAACTAGCATTCCAAACCCATTGAAAAAGAAAAAGAAAAAAAAAAAGAAAAAAAAAAAAAAAAGAAAAAAAGAAGTGGGATTGTCACTCTTTGTTTCCATCTTTGTTTCCAGAACTACAAGAAAAAAAATCAAGAACAGAAGCTCATGGCAGCACAAAACAAATAGCTTTCCATGACAAAAGAACAGAAAGTCACCCATAAATAAACTGATCATACACGTGTTTAGGCAGACTAATAACACTTAGACAAATAAATCCATACTGGATTAGGAGCAAGCAAATTGCTGAACAGTCATCTCAAGCATTTAAAATCTGATCAAATGTAATTGCATCTACTTCAATCCTTATGTCTCCTTCACAAAGAGCATCCACCTTGGCATAAGGACTGAAAATCACCATCCATGTAATTAACCACTCCTATAATGTATCTAAAACTGATAATATTCAGATGGTTTTAAAGTGAGACAGAATGAATAATACTTTTACACATGAGCAAAAGTACTGACCATAAAAAGCAGACCTGTTTGGAGTTCTTCTGGAGGAATATTAAGTAAATACGTGATTCCAGTAAATTTTTAAGTAATTTCTGTTCTCCTAGTGGCAAGCCATATTCTTATGTATTACCACCTAGATTTAATATTTAGCAATAAACCATCACATCCATTTCGGCATGAGTTTCTTTTGATGCTTGTGTTAGCAGGGTCACCATGTAATGTTAGAAGTGCCAGAATACAAGCTGCTAACATTTTTCACATGTCTACGATCAGTCTCTTCTTAATTTAGCTGTGCCTTTTTTAACCCTACTGCAACTAGACAGATGGATAGAGCCAACCAACATCTACCTGCTATACCTACCTGTTCACCTGTTCAGTACCTCAAGAACTATATGTAATTTGTATTTCCAATTTCAATTCTTCCTTTTGAATGGGATTTGCCTCTGAGTTTTTGCCCTAAAGTCCAGCTAGCAACTAGGAAGGCTGCCTAGTTGCCAGCAGACTTCTCAGCTGACTAGATCTTTGGCTGGCCCACACAGAACATTACTGACATGTTACATAATTTGTTTCATGGTATGGTGTTCCAGTTATAAACTGTTATCAAGCTAAATTACCGACTTCCAGCTAAAATTACCTTTCAAAATAAGTGATGTCCAATCCAAATATAACCAGGCACCCCAATTATTAGAAGGAGTGACATGCAATATGTCTACAGATTTTGAACAGAAAATGTTTTGACAGTCTGTGGTAGAAAACCAAGGCAAATGCCTTTAACGTTACAATTTATACAATGAATATTTATCTATTTAAACCACAAAAATAAAACATGGTCTTGATAGGAAAAAAAACCATTCAGAAAGTTTGACATGAAATGCCATTTTCATTTCTCCAAAGGTCAGCCTGTGCTTTGTTCAGTGGAAGGCATTCATTATTTCAGTTGATCAAAAAACAAAAAGGAAGAAAAAAGATCTAGTGCACAAAACAGGAATTCGTCCAAATTTCATTTGTTAAGTGCTTGCAACCAAGCAGCTCTTTCCTTTACAGACATGTTAATACAAACCTTACACCACACCAAGGGACTGCCTGCAATCCATTCATGTCACATAACAAATAGAAGAGGAAGTCCAACTCTAACTGAAGGATCATGTCTTGAAAAGTAACTTATCAAAAATGGAGATTTAGAGAGGTGAAGTGCATTTATGTGACTGCTAAGCCCTGTTCTTCTCCGTTCAGTATTTTAAAAACCTCTAAATAGTCATTATTTTCTTTCCTATATTGATTTCCTTCAACAAATATTGATTCTTGTTTTCAGTCTAGTTTTTTTTAACAGCCCATGCCATGCATTTCACATGGTTAGCTCTCCCCACCTTTGTTGTTTTTTTTTTTTTTTTTACCAGGAAACATTACAGAAAACAAAAGAACAACCTGCAGTCTCTGGAAACGGCATATAATTATTCAGAATTATAATTTTGGTTGAAGGTGTCAGCCAAGTGTAGCATTTGCTACAGTGGACTGCAATCTGGCAGTCACTGGATTTCTTTAATAACTTAAAAAGGCACGTTTATATATGTTACCCTGCAAAATATGGATGGGCAGAATTCCAGGAGAAATTTTTTAGGGCTTTGGAATTAGTGGTATTTTATAGTACAGAATACTGCATTGTCTGTAAACAACTGATTAAATCTGAAGTGTTATTCCCTTATATAATGCCATTGTGTTAAAGAACGTTCTTTATAAACTGAACTTATTATTTGCAGTAATACATGCTTGCTGCTGTGTATAAAAAAATAGTACAAACTAGCTACACTTGTATCCTCAGACATAGTTAATTCTGATGAGACAATATGCTTGACAGCAGATCAAATCAAATGCTTTTACATGTGGCTCAAGGATTTATCCTAACCTACTATCAAGGATTTATCCTAACCTACTATACATTGTGCCTTGTTTTTATAAAAATAGTTCATATGTCTAGACACAGTACTACATGTTTCTGCAAAACTGTGTATGTTTAATACTTTATGCAGATGATTAAATTTCAGCTTCAGTATAGTAATGTACAATACTTTGTTCTCTGGATTAGAACACCCAGTACCTTTCCAGTTAATTTAATTCCTCAGTTTTCCTCAAAGGAATCAGGAGCATCACTGTGTTTGCATAAGCTGTCCAAATTCTAGTTTTGTTATGAATTAATGAAATTCCATTATCAGGCAAAGACAGGCCCAGCATGCTTTCATGATGGCTTCAAGCACCAATTATCTGGGATTTTCCAGTAAACAACTTGAGCTTCAAGCTAAAACCAGGGCTGTCAGAGAAAGAATAATATCATGGACTGGGGAAATCCCCCAGCAGAATTGCCATCTTTGTCCAGGTAAGGTCTAATGTTGCAAACATTGTGCATGCTGCTGGACATAGCAGAATTCAGACAGCACTTGCACGTGCCACCAGACCATGGACACTGCTTGTCTCAAATCTAGCCTCAAACACAAGATTCCATCAAATTTCAATGCCATGAAAAGGATGAACTTTTAAGACACACATACCTCCACCACTTCCCCAAAGCCTTAAATGTATACATACTTCTAATTTTTATTCTGTGTCTAGAAGGATGCATTCACTGTCTCCCTTTGCAAATTACATAAAGAAATCAAAAGATATTTCCCTGAAATATCTTGACTGAAATAATTGTTTGCATGATTTTAATCCTTCCCTCTTCCCAGAAACCCTATAATCAAATCTAGAATTCGTTCTGTCATAAAATCCAATTAAAGTTTCCTTCTGGCCCTCAAGCAGTGTTACAGATGCTCCTTGAACCAAAGTTCTGTTTAGCCTTCTCCCTGAAGAAAGATGTAATTATTAAAGGCCTATCAAAGCCATTTCTCATGAAAAAGGATGAATCTCAAGAACTGAAATGAACCCTTCACAAAGAAAACACAAACCTGTTCTTTATAACCAAATTGTGGGCACTGCAGGTCCAGGTCAGACATGGGAGTGCCTTCACCACTCAAGTTTGTCAAATGCTTGCTGAGATGTTTGAGGAAACCTTTGGTTTATGGTAAGCAGTTCTGGATGAGGGCCAAAGCACAGAAGCCTTGTTTCATTTTGTCAGCAGCTAACAGACTGATTCCTCCCCCAAACTCTCTGGAAACAGGGAACAACCTCCTCTTTCTGCTGCCTGTGTTTGTGAGTCGGATGATACAGTCCCAAGACCAAGTTCAGAAGCTTTCCAGTACCTTCTCTCTAGAACCACCCTTTAGATATCATCCAGAAAATTATGGGACTAACTTGAAAATAAACAAGTTTATACAGATTTTAACAAAACAAACCTTTTAATATGCTTTTCAAGCCCTACAGTTTATATTTCCAAGTTTATTGAAAATATTCACATTAGTATTTCTAGTCAATGGCATTTGTTTTCACACAAGCAGCAATGTGGAATTTTGAGGAAAAAAACTTCTGATTATTAGATCATAATAGTTGGCCATAGACTATTATCTAGATAATCAATTCCTTGCCCACAAAAACAAGAAATCCAAGGCTGGAACAGAAAGCAACTTTTCTTAAGCTACATCCTTATCTAAGAAATATTTATTTAGTCATTGTACTTTCACAACAATTTTCTCATTTGCCTCCCTGTAAATTAACGTTTATGTCATTGCTTTGGCCAGATAAATATTTGAGTTCAGGATGATTTTCTTGGTCTGTTTCTTGCTTTATTCTTAGTATAATACCTGGTATATTATCTATAATTATACCCCTCATTTTTACTTAAACCTATCAATCTGCCTGACAGTCTGCTTAGACTGCATTTTGAAAATAGCAAAATGAACTAAGAGGAGAGTAATCAACCTACTTCACTAACCTGTGGAGAGCTGTGAATCAGGTAATGGCTCAAATTACACTTCACAAAAGCACCACAGAATATGGCAACATTAATGCCAACTTCCAGCTTCAAAAAACGAACCACTGGGAAAAGTAAACTGTCTCTCCTAATTAGACCTTGGCATTGTCCTCTCAGATTTACAGAGTCATTATTTTGCTTTGAATAAACATCACTATTTCTTTCCTAGGCAAACTCTTTGGCTCTCTTTCAATTATTTCTTTTAAATATTAAAGAACAGGAAACATTTGTTTTCCCTTGTCACATCCTGTCTTCTTTACATAGCATCACACAGTCCCCTTTGAAACGCCTGCTCTTACGGCAAGCCTGACATGCACAGTTCAATCAAAACATTTGCTATTGTCTTTTGCCAGCTACAAACAAATTTCTGCACAAACACTGAAAAGGTTTAAAGGTTTCGACAGCCGAGCTAAAGCCGAGTTAACACGACTGTCAAAGAAAGGCGGTGTCAAACTGCTCGGCTTCCCCGCTACCACCCTCACTTAAGAAAGAAAAAGAAAGACAAAACAATTCACTCACTGACACAGCAGAGCTCCTGGCAAGAGCTCACTGGCTATAAAACCACTGCTCTCACAAAATACTCGAAAGCAGAAACAGCACACAAACATTTAGAGATGAGTGTGAAAGGGTAACTTACATTATTTAGAAAGACAGTGGGAAAGGACTGCTGCAGTTTCTTCGTTATTTTACACTGCTCTCGGCAGAGCAAACAACCGAAAAAGTTCATCTAAAGAAATCCCTCCTTTTAATTCTCTCTCTCCCAGTTCAGTTACTCTGGAGTCCCTCAGCCTGAAGAGATCCGACAGTCAAAAGTTTATCCCCTTGTATTTCCGAATGATATGGCCGACTTTCCTTGGACACATACCAATGATGCAGTAAAAATAGACAAAAGTGGGGGGAGGGAAGAAGCAATCTAGCTTCAGCCTGAATCTTCTTAACTCAATGTTTTCTGTAAAAGCTGCTCTTATGTCAGAAGATCCCATTCCTACGCTAACTCGCAGAGCGCTCAGTCATCCATCTGGTTTTCATAAACTGCAAATTACAGGCAAACCAGGGAACGTACACGGTCCAGCTTTAGCAGAACTCCCCAAGCATCGGCCTTACAAGTAACCTGAGGTACAAAGGCTTTGAAAATAAACAGCTGGCCCCATGCCGGGATGGTGTCCCGTCTGCAGATGCCTGACCGCTCCCCCAGGCAGCGCCCAGCAGCCCGGAGCACCACCCACCACTCGGGGAAGGGGCAGCCGGGTCCCCGCACTCCCCGCTGTGGAAACAAAGCGACCTTGCAGCCCTCCCTGGCTCCCAGCACAAACAGCCTCTCTGGAAAGGGACAGGGAAATCCAGTGCGTTGGATGAAACCGTCAACAGCTGAGCAAGCCATTTACAACAACCTGGTTTTTATAACAGATAAGCGAACCATCCTCTAAATGCTTCCAGGTGGGAAGCAAATGTAATGTGTTGCAAAGTTTTGTTTTGTTGTTTCTTGTTTTGTTTTGTTGGTTTTTTGTTTTGTTTTGTTTTTTCTTTCTTTTCTTTCTTTCTTTTTTTTTTTTGTTTGTTTTTTGGGTTTTTTTGTGTTTTCTTTTTCCTACTGAGGCAACTCAGAGCAAGTGGACAGTTGCTGAACAGGGACCTTCTAAGGTGGTTCAAGCCATTCCTTACCAGAATGAACATTTCACCAAAAGTAACAGAAGCAAAGTTTTGATATGCACCCCATGAAAGTCCATGCCTCAAAGCTCCCAAGTCACCTTCAGCCCCTATTTTCATCTATTTAAAGGTCTAGTGCCCTGATTACATTCAAGTACCAAAGGCTTAAGGAGTCACCTATATTTTTTGCATACTTCATGGATTTTGTGTCAGGACTGAAGAAGATTCTTTTCCCAATAAAAAAATCAAGAAAAAAAAATATGGTGGATAAAAAAAGTTTTGCCATTGCTTAAAGTTGTTTTCTGTATATTCTTTAAAATAACAAGTTTTGTTTAGTTGTTAGTTTTAGCAGAGGACTTTTTCAAGCTTTTCTACTGGGAACAATTTACTCTGCTTGAACAATGAGACTCTGAACAAGGCAGCTTTCACTAAAGCATCGGTGAATCAGTACAGTGAGTCATTAACAAAATAAAAACACCATTGTAAATACTCTGACTGAAAGTCCTGAGCCTTGTCACTTGCTCAGTTTTTCATCTTGGCACAATCAGGATTGTGCTGATTGTCTACTCATTTGTACCTGGATCCAGGACTGACACAACTGTACTGTCAAAGCCAAAAGCAGTTTAATGATTAAAAAAATCCCAAAAGCAAACAAGAACAACAAAAACAACACCAAACCCAAAAAACAAGGCTGTCTAATCAGTAGAAGCAAAGGAAGAAATTATGAATTAATTTTTTGGTTTTAGTTTTGCCTGCGCTGTCACAATTCCTTCCAGGAGTTGTGTAACTCATTGAAGAATTTCAGTCACATCAGGTAGAGATCCCAAAGGTATTATATTCCTACAGCTTTTGTGAAAAAAAGGCAGCTGTCCAGATGAATGAAATACAACCCAGTGATCCAATGTAAGAGACCACACATGAACTCAGCTGAATTATTAGACACCAGGGCACCCCACACAAACAAGAGGCCTATGAAAACACATTTCATGTGCCCTACAGCTCAGCTGCTACCAAAGTTGGACATTCTAGCATTTTTCCTCTCTTCTGTTCTCTTGTCAAGGTAGAAAGCAGCAAAACACACAAAATGCACAGATGTCAGCAGAAGCAAAAAATTACTCTTTTTTGAAACAGCAATAAGCAGGGTTTGGTAACAGTTGAGTTATTCTCCCATTTAGTAATAAACAAGTGGGGTGAACTGACTACCTCATGTTCTTACTGATATTTTCCATGATACCAAAGAACCTGATCCTTGTAGAGCAGACTTTGAGGTTTGGGGACAGAAATTATTTCATGGGCCGCAGCAGAGTAGTCCTTGTGTGGTTTTCTGAGCACATATGTGTCTCCCCACTGTACAAGGACAAGCTGAATGACTGTTATCTTTGGAGTAAGAATATTTTTTGTGAAATGTGGTAATAAAGAGAAGAATAAGTGGAAATAACCACTTTCGGTTTGTGATGCTTTTGCTGACTGAATGTTTTTTCTCCCAAAGGAGCAAATGTATTAATTCATACTGATCTCTCAGGTGGTCTTCAAGATATCTGTTCTCTCAAAAAACCAGTCCATTTACATCAAAGGTAGCTTTCATAAATAGAAATTCCTCAAGAAAACCTCAAGAAAATTCAAGATTCAAAAACAGTAGATCAATTTTAAATGACCCTTCATTTTTCAGGCTCTGAGGATCATCCTTACTCACTAACTTGATCTCCTTTTTTTGCATTTTTCATTTCCTCTTTTATCTCATCCCTATGAGGTACCAGTATCCTACTGTCCATACACAGCTCCTGCCTCCAGGCAGGCCAGCTGTGTGTCCCCTCACTATTGCCTGGATCTAAGGCATCATTTGATGCTCACATTCTCAATCTTTGTGAATTTTGGGGCAGTCAAGCACCATGTTCGCATTGAGCACAGGGATCTTAGCTTTCTGGAGAAATGGAGATGGAACATATTCATCCCTTTGATGGTGAGAAAATTTACTCTAGAAAGCTTCATATAGGAAAGACTATAACAAAGAACAGATCAGATAGGAAAAACAAGTTTTTAGGAGCAATTTGACTTCTCAGAAAAATGGCAGCTTCCATTTAGGATATTTTCAAATGCCTATACAAAACTACTATATTAATTTTCACGAAGGTCAACTATGTTACCAATATTAGTAGGACAAGAGTGGAGTAGGATGCAGCTTAGATACTGATTATGCTGATTCTATGTAGATGCTTGAAAGGTTTTTTTCAAACACCATTACATGTTCCTTAAGGGAAGGGAAAAGTGTCCCTCCTAAGTCAGTGACAGACAGGTTGTGACACACAGGAGATGGCAGAATATGTATCTCTTTTGGTCTGAGCTCTGCTCCCATCTAATCTAGTGTGGTTCTATTGGAAACACTGCATTGCAAAGGTATAGTTGAAACCAATCTATTTTTCAACTAGGTTTTTGCAGCTAAAATACTGAGAAAGTAACAAGTGAAAGGTCTTGGTTTGGTAGAGGAGGCACTTTCCATTTAATTTGAATCTGTGAAATTACCTAAATGATAGAAGCTCAGGATGGTAGATTAACAAGCCTGGGTCTCACCACAGGTATATGTTCACCTTTGGTTTTAACACTAGACACTTGGTGCAGGAATTTAAATATGTTTATGCAGATTTCTAGTCAGTCACAACTGAAGTTCTAGATGAGTCTTCTGATGCAAACAAGCTGCTAAGCTTTGTACTGACTGAAAAACCACAGCACTGATAAACTGAAACAAAACTAGCCCTGGAAGAGTTCAAGGTGAAGTTTCAGTTCACTTAATGAAATAAAATAACATAAATTTTGGCACTGACAATAACTAATTTTTAAATTTTTTAAAAGACAAATTAGCTGTGACATCATGAATCATTTTATCACCAGCATTTTAAAACCAGCACATGGAACAGCTGCCTTGGGTCTGGGTTCAAATAAACTCGTATTCAGTAGGTCTGGCCTCACATATTTTATCATAGCACTTCAGCTTGGTGTCCAGTGACTTGAGTTCAGCAAAAGCCTGTCCCCCTCTAAGAAGACACTTAACTGTTAGCTGGTCTTCCAAAGAGATATCATGTGATAATCCTTTGCTGCCTGCTCCAACTCTTAGATGAGAATGGGGTTGTTTCAGTGTTTTTGGTATTTTTTTTCATGATGTATGTGTTTTGCTTTATAATGTATCACTTCTCTTCCACACAAAGAATAAATGCAGCTCAGACAAAACCACAATGCATTATAACCTTGATGTCATCATTGGAGAAGCTCTGTGGCTGCTTCTGTTTTCATTACTGCCTGCAGCAGCCCCTGACTGTCCCCAGGAAAAAAAACAGGGAGAAAAAGCACAACTAAGCCACTTTTCCCATCAAGTCTCACATCTGTGACTGCAGGGATCTGGGCTTGCCTGGGGCACATGAGCTCATTCGGAGCACATTGCCTATGGAGACATACACAGCCCATTCCATTCTAAGTGTGATGAAATGATGATTCCTGTTTCCCACCTGGCAATCCACAGAACAGGAGTTAATGGCTGGATACTTCATATTCTTTAAACAACTATGCAGTGCATATGCCCCAGTTGTTTTCATCAGTTGTTTAAATCAAATATTAGAAGAACATAATTTCTAAAGACAAACATCAGACTGTTTTCAAAGGCCCCTGTTTGCCTCTGAGTGCACCCTCACACTTCTTACCTCACACTGAGGCACTTGCTGAACTCCAAGTGAACAGATACAGTTCATTGCCTGACACAAAACTGCCCTGTGAAAAAATGCATTTATTTTCTGCAACCTGAGAGAGGTGCATTAACTCCTCAGTGTCCACTGAGTGCTGCAGACATTATCGACTGGAGCAGGGGAAGAAAGACAACTGCAACCAAATGCTCAAGCCTCTTATAAAAATACACCATGTAAACAGCAGGTAAGCCCCACACTCCTCCTGACTGTAGCCCTACTTCAAGGTCTTCAGTCACACTTTTGTGGCACTCACATCCCTTAAATATGGGCATACACTCCGTTTGTGCCCAGCTCACGCTTCTGCTCTGCACTGCCCTGAATCATAGTTTGCTACTCTGAGAAATTAACCATGAGCCCTGGCTCCTGTAAAATTGTACTGTCTCAGTAGTACTGTTTTCCACAAACTTCCATTCATGTAAGCTTCCTTTCAAACGGAAGCTTCATTCCTTCCACATCCTGGAAACACTGATGTGAAACATTTTCATATGTCTGCATTCATGAAAAGTTCTGAACCAAAAGTAATGTGTCCAAATCCCTCTTTTTGTTTGAAAACATCATTCATCCAAGAATCAGAAATGTTACCATGTGACTGGTAACACAAAGAAATGAGCACATGAAGAATCACAGCAAACAGTTCAAAAGCAGCTCTGGGCCTGAAGTTGGTTCACAAGATATTTGTTGAACACTGGACACTTTGTTTGCCAAGAAAAATAGAAAAGGCTACATTTTTTAAAAAACCCCCATGCTTATATATTTCTTGGCTTAGTCTTTCTCTGACCTTGCCTGGAGCTATCCCCTTTTACAGCACACAAAAACTAGTATGTGCCTGGTTCACCCTGGACCTGTCCTACTTTCCTGCCTTCAAGTACAATAAAGAGAAAAAAGAAAGTATGTTGAGACCTTTGCACTGAAGAACCTGAGACTCCAGGGGAGAACAAAGAGCCCCCTGTCTCTCAGACAGCAAACACTGGGCTGCAGTGAGGAAGACAGAGAGTAGGAAGAGAATACAGCAGGAGCAAAGAGCTCTGGGGAAGCTCTTAAGGATTGAGAGGCAGGGAGAATAAGCATCTTAAATGGTATGGAACACAGAGGTTCAGGAGGATGGGACATGGGAGGCCAGGGAAAAAAGGTGCCTCCAGGATAGGAAAAGAGTTGTGGCAGAGATATGAAGAGCCTGTGAACTTTGTTAGTGAGACAAGGGGCACAGATGACAGGGAAAAGCTACATGCCCTCCCTACACAGGCATGAGCTGGAGACTGGGACTAAGGATGAAGGGCCTGAGGCCAGAAGACTCTACAAGCCAGAGTGAAAGGCTGACAGGCTTGAAGCTGAGCAGAGCTTTGGGGGAGGTAGGAAACAAGATTTTCTCTACTGAAACTATCCTTATCTACATACCTGCATGCATATAAAAGATGTTGTCCCTGCTCCATCCACATGAACACCTCTTCCCACTCTTGCATCCCCTCTTTTGCAGCCACATCAGCCCTGGCTCACATTTTTCCATCTATGTATTGGAGTGTGACAGTGTAACATTTTCCATGGCCAGTATGATCCAAGGAAATGTTTTGCTGTAGCTCTGGATCCCAAAGTGTATACTAGTGTTAAGTACAGATTTCAAAGTGAAAGAGAATAATGGGTATCAGGAGAAAATTACAGGGAAAATAGAGAGGAGGAGACATTTCTTCAGACAGATGGTCTCAAGAAGGCAATGTCTGAAAAGTGCTGAAAGTTCAGTCACTGCAATACTGGAGTTGACATTGACCTCATCAAATACTTATCAACTTGCTCTTACACATTCAAAAACTAATTGAAAAGAAGGCCAAAGGTATCATGCTAAACTTAAACATCCCAGTCAGAAACAGAAATTAAATCACACATATGGGAAAAGATTGCAATTCTCACAGTCCCATTTAAGTCTTTAAGTAACCAGTCTCTCTATCACCTTCAGCAAGAGTTTTGCCAGAATAAGACCTGCAGAATTCCATGCCAGGATATCAGTATAAAAAATGTTTTGACAGTACATTAAGGGATTACATTAGGGAGCATTAGGTAAAGTGTCAACTGAAGATGCTGCATAAGATGAAAGATGTCAAGAAGAAAACAAGCCACAGTATGATTTCATTTAGTGAGAGAAACTGCAGCGCACTCCTTGAATTTTAACGGATACAATGCTTCTCAGTTTCACATGCTGTGAATGAGCCGTGATAAGAGGAAAAGCTGATGACAGCCGTGATAATTTCTTTAGACAGCAGCAACCAAGAAGAACACAGCAAGCTACCCTATTAATTAGGAACATTTTATGCTACAAACTAAAATTGCTGCTTTATTAGACCTTTGGGCAACTACACAGGCTAAAAGAAGGAAACTGAAATACTTAAAAGCTTCTTCATGGTAGAAGAAACCATGGCATCTATTATATTTCCTGCCTACTTGAGCACATACAGGGATACAATTTGTTTTCTGGGCCAGAGAGAGGGGAGCTAGAGAGAAACGAGCCATCTGGAGGCTACAATTAATATACCAGTCCTGTATGTACCCTAAAAAAAGGTAGCTTGCACAAATGTGCCTTTTACACACTATCAAAGCAAAGCAGCAATGCAGAGAGCCTGTTCTCTAAGCAGGTAATTCCAGTAAGAAGAAAGTTTAGGGCTTGCCAATGGAGTCCAAGGAAACATCTTCCCAGCATGAGAGCAGGGCATAGCCAATGCAAGTGCCACTGAAGGTTGTTTCTTTCAGCGCTGCTGGCTAGCACAGAGGCCAGAGATGTCAAGACAGGAGGGAAATGAGTCAAAGGAACCAGCAGAAACTGATAGTTTCTGATGATTTAAAGGCAGCACAGATCTGAAGACAGCTTAGCCACTGCCATTCACTCTCTGTCACGGGCAAAGAAGGAAGGAAGTAATCCCTTTTTTCTGTCTTGACCCAAGTTTTCCATTATATTTCAGGCAGGCCACCCTACAGAAGGAGATCTGTGGCAAATACCTGGTTGAGAGACTTCCTCTTTTCTCCTGAGGTGAATTTTGCACATAAAACCTGCCTAGCAATCCTTTCGTTTCCTAAGAGCAGGTAACTTCTCCAAGTAACACCACCAAATTAAAATGCACACATTAGAGGAAGATCCTCTGCTCCTAATACATGAGTGAGATCTGGGTAGAACAGTCCTGCTGCTTTTGTAATAGAAAAGGCTGCATGCTTAGCATTTTTCAGTTTTTCAGAACCAACCAGTATGTTCCACTTTAGTGGCAACAACATCCCTTACCTAGCATCTAATACCTAGCAAAAGGGAACTGGGAAAAAAAAGCCACAATGGAAAATTTCAAAAGCTTTTATAGGCATAGGTAAAAACTGAGGATATTAGTCAGAGGGTTCAGATTTAAGAGAGAAGACAACTTACCCAAGGAGGCTGAGGAGGCAAACTTCAGCCTTTATCCCTATAGAGACCTGACTTCTGATAGCGAGTGATTTTACAAGGAAATCTATCCAAACCTGACAGAAGGCTGCCATTGCTTCTTTCAGATCCTCAGACTTTTTCCTGTTACCTGACAGTTCAGTTTCCTGGTCAGACTCAAACAGCTGGTGGGAGGGAGACATACAATATTTCACTCACAGGCTGTCCCTTATCATACCTTAATTGATGTGTGTCAAGCATATAAGACATACTAGCAGAGTACCTGCTAATAATAAACCCTGAGGCAAAAAGTACCCTTAAATCCTTCTGTTTTCACTAAAAATTCAAATGGCCAGTGTCATGAATTAGAACTCCAATAACTCAAAATCCTTAGTAATTTAGAGAGTTGTTCCTTCCCAAGGTATTGATCCATTTTGGGAGCTGATCTGACATTCCCAAGGGCAGTGTAGGGAAATACAGTGGATCTAATAATCTAGTTACCATGAGTATATTTGGGAAATACTGGTAAGAAGTCAGAGTTTCAGTCAACCCCAAATGAATACCTTTCATTAAGTTCTGAACAATTGAACAATAGCTATATTACAAGTGTGCCTGCAGACCAAATACTCAGCCACAGGAAATTGTTGGCAAATGCACCTACAGAACCAGAGGAAGAAAATGAGCCACAGTAAGCAGTTCTATTTCCAGCTTCCTTGCAGATTTTGTCTCCTTTTGTAGATTGAGCATGATATGCTTCTCTGCTTGCCAGGCCATCTGAAAGCTTTGTTAATGAGTATTAGTAAATAACTCTGTTTTAACAAACTGCTGCTAGCTCAGAATCAAAAAGTGCAATTATAGCTTATTCAGTTCAGAGCAGTTCTTTTATGAAGGATGTCGATTCAGCACCTTGTTTTAGCAAGCCCTGTAAATACATCTTCGAAATTATCTCTCTGGGAGGAAAAAAAAATCAATTTTAATTTTCTGCCTGTTTACCCCAATGCAAATCAAACAGGCACAGTCTGCCCCTTCAGAGCCAGCCATGTTGCGCTGAGCGCGTGATGCACAAGGGATTTCTTTCTTTAGTCGAGAGACAGACAATGTGGCGAGCATATTGATTCCTCCTAACTATGTACTGCGAGGGCACAGCAACAATTCCTAGGTGTGTGGTGTATCTCATGGCTTTCATTTAAGTACTGAGATCCTGCTTTCTTAATCTATTGACAAAAACCATCTTTACTAATCAAGGCTCAGTATCTATCTGCTGCTTAGTGCAACTGGCTGAAACACTCTGGCTTGTATTCACAGCCTGGCACAGAAGCAGCTTATTGCAGTAATTAGCTTTAATTCATACATTACCACACATGCACTGTACTGCTGTAGAGAAGGCTCAGACTGAGAGCTGAACAACCATCAGCATCAAGACCCACCTAAATGTACTAAGTACAACAGCTGCCTAAAATTTGATCTGTGTTATTAGAAAGTTTCTGTCCAGCTGTCTCTTAGCCACTGCTTCCTAAACATACTATTGCTTGACTGGCACTCTGCAATCCACAGCTCATTGAATGATGCAATCATTAAGATCCTAGAGGTGAGTAGGATTGTTGAGCCAAAAGTTTCCAGGCTGCACCAGGGCTGTCTGTGGAAGCTGTGGACTGCCCCAAAACACAAGCAGCACGGCAGAGACAAAGGCACAACCCCCAGGGTATTCCCCTACTGGGTACATCCACAGGGGGCAAGCTAAGCAAGCTGAAAGGAACATGGCATCAGGCCTTCAGCAGCAGACTACTTCTGAGATTCTGCATGGTGGCAGCATGCAGAATCTCAGAAGTAGCTCTGACACAGACATTAAGACTTTCTTTGCTGGTGCAAATGGTAAAAGAGAAAGTCTAAAAAGTCCATAAATATATGCAGTGCAGGTGTAAGTTGAAGAATACTGCCCAAACAGGCAATATTTGAGTTCAAATTCTTAAAATTAGAAAGGGCATACTAAAGATGCAAGAAGAAATGCACATTCCATCTCTACAAGCTTTTGCTCTGTGGAGCTGTGAACAATTCCCAACAATTCCCAGTAAACAAAGAAGACTGAAATCTCTGACCATGACTTTCTTTTTCTACTACTAGGTATATATCTTAAAACATGACAGCATCTATCAGCATTTTGGGAAGCATTCATTTTATAGTATCTCATTTCCAGGCATTTCACACTTTTCCAAACCACACTACTCATGACCTTGCAAAAATTGCTGCTATTTAAAATGAGACTGGATGATCAAATACTGGAAATGCATCTAAAAATAAGAACCAGAAGCAGATTAAATTGTGTATGTGTATATATATATGTGTGTGTGTATATATAAAAAACCTCAACAACTTACTAAGTTTAAATGGGTTGTGTCCTTATTAACTTCTTCCCTTTTATCTTCCAGGAAGGTCTCATTTGGCATTGAAATCGTGTGGTCCTTGCAGTCATGACACTGCATACAAAGTAGCTGCTCTTTTACTTCAGACTGAGGAAAATGCTTTAAAAGCTGCCTCTCTGAATGACAGCACCTACCTGCCTTGCTAAAACATGCCCTTAGTCTTAGGAGAAAAGCCACAACAAGACAGAAGGCTACTTACTAGTGTTCCATAGAGTCCAGGCGGGAGAATCAGAGGCTGAAATTCACCGTGCCTCTGATGAGAAGATTTAGCTCCCTGCAGCATTCAGACAGTTGGTCCCATTACAGCCATCGGGCGGCTGAGTTAAAGGGTGGCCGTGCACAAACATAAACAGCTTGTCAGCACAAGCCAAAGAGGCGGGCCTGCCCTGCCAGCCACAATGCGAGCCAATGATTAGCTTCTTCTTTGCTTTCTGGGTGTTCAAGATATTGAGTTTCATTCTTAAGCAGGGGAACAAGAGGGACTGACTGGGAAGGGCTAAGGCTTGACAGTTTACTGCTAGGCATTAAAATGCTTAAGGTGGAAGGAAAAACAAAAATCAATAGATCACTTCGGGAAAAGCACATATTTGCTGTGTACTCATACAAACACTTCTAGGGAGCCCACAGGCATCTCCAAGGCACAGTTTCTTTTAGGTCAATCGAACATACATGCAAAGAAAAGACTTCTAAATTAAATTTAGTTCATATTCACTGTATAGAAGCTTCACTTGCAAAGTCTCTAATTTTAATTCTCTCCATCCTTTTTCTTATTCTCATCCTTCCTAACATGCTTTATCTGCTTTATTTGCTGGCAGTGGCATTTCTCACTTCTCTGTCACAAATGTCTTACCCTGACCTTCTTGACCTGACCCCCCAACCTTTATTGATTCTCCTATGATTGCTTCTCTTCACCTCCATCTTAACTGCTTGTTCTTTGGGTCCTATCTCCCAGAAAGAGCAGAGTCACAACAGAGGCACCTTACAGTAAGGTTCTGTGAGACAACCAAATTGATATAGCAAATTATTGCTGTCAAAAGGGGAGGTGTTAAGTCTCCCTTCTCTTCAGCACCACACTCTGCCCTTCTTGTCTGTCCCCCCATCATTCAAGAAAGGCAATGTGGCACAGAAGCAAATGCTTCTCAGTCAGTTTACTGATCTTAACACAGAGACAAAAGAGGTATTGCATGGAGTAAATACTCCCTGAAATAGAAGCTCCTTCTGATCTTGCCTGAGTCATCTATGTTCCCACCTGTCTGCCCAGGTTCCTCTCTCCCTTTGTTGTTTGAATTGAATTGTTCCTAGTTAATTGAATACCCTGCTTACAGCTGCTGATCCTATTTCATCCCAGCTCTGTCCTACTTTCTTATGCCTCTAGTTTGGCTGTGAGGCCTGTCTGCCACCAAAATCTGTCTCATTAAGTGTTCTGTAATAACTCCCTGCACAAATATCATGTTTTGTGCTTCAAGCCTCAAGCTCTTTGAGCTCTTTTTTGCTATCCTCCTCAAAAAAATGCCATCTTTTTGGCTTTCACTTTTTTTTCTCTGACTTTTCTGATTAATTCTTCTCTCAGCATCTACTCCTCCCTCTCTCGCACTCCCAAATGCACCCTACTTCTTGTTATATTCTATTCAGCTTTTACTATTTGCTTGTGCAGGCTGCTGTATCATTACCTCAGTGATTTACGAGCATACATTTGTATTTTTCAGCTTTATGCTTTTCTTCAGTCCCATATTTCACCCTGTATTTTAGGCATATTGTATAAAATGCCCTGACAGCTTTTAATTTTAGATCCTTTTTCTGGGGTCAAATTAAAGCAGTGCAATCACATTACATTCCGTGTAGTCTTGGCACAAGTCATTTCTCTCCCTCTCTGCTTTTCTAAAGGAGCTGAACTCGCTGCAGAAGCAGATGCTGGAGTTAGCACCTCGTTCAGACAGGCGAGGTATCGTATCTAAGCTCTCTGGCTTCTGCTGACAGGCTGCACGAGAGTTCTGGCACAAAGCTCTGCATCACAATGCGCTCAGGTCACGTTTGCAAGTTTTTCTTCACAGTGAGACGTACTAGACACGTTCTTCAATGACATCGCAGATTCTGATACAATTGCACAGCTCCATCAGCTGCCACCCAGGGACATAACATACACTGCCTCTACTTTTGCCCGGATTTCTTAGTCTGTGCTATCTACACCAGTACCATTATTTTACCAGAGCTCTTTTCCAGTATTCTTAACCTGTAAATCTCTGCCCGGGTCCACGGTGTGATCACACTATATGATTACTTTAATTATTTTGATTATTGAACCTGGACATTATTCCCAATGCACCTGCACTGCTTTCTACAAAAAATTCACCAACTGAGGTAATCTTTTGTTCTATACCACAGCCACATTGCCTGCACCTCCATGAAAGACATGCTTTCATGTCCTGAGCTTCAAGGCCTTTTCAGAATTTCTCCTTTCTTACCAATCCACTCCCACATCTCTCTTCCTCACAAAGCCTGGCTTTTCAGCTTTCTCTCTTCCTTACAAAGCTCTCTTTTCTTACCTTTTCTTTTATGCAGAGAATGCCCTGCTTCATCAAATCAAATTACCTACTTTTCTTTCTCTTCTACAATCTACATGTCACAAAATAAAGAAATAATGTATCACAGTGAGAGTAGGTGAAAAGTCATTCCAGAAAGAGAGATGTTTCATCAGAATATATAAAATATATGTGCTATAAATCTTCTACCATCAACTATATGCATGTTATGCACCTTATGCTGTTCCATTTTTTATGGATAGGCCTGAAAAGCCCTTGATGGATATGGATCAAGTGCCCAAACATTGTACATGAGATTGTGAAAGACTGCTATGAAAAGACTGTTTGTAGATGCACAAGAGAAAGCAAGCTAGCTATTGCATCTCTGATTCCCATGGAAATTTATTTAAGATGCTAATTCAGTGTAGCCACAAATAAAGAAACAAAAGAAAGAGCAAGAATGAGCTGATTTAGTGGACTTTGTTGAAAAGGCACACTTTAGACAAAGTCACCCTGGGTACAACTCCTGTGACTTCAATCATAGCATTATGCCAAGGATGAAGCTGCCTCTTTGTCCTTAAGCCTGGCATGACACAGGAAAAGTGTTACCAGCACTGCCAACAATACTAACCCAGCACCAGCTAATAGTGATGACCAAGCTGATTTAATAATTTACTTTTATCAAAAAGGTTATCCCTCTCTCTTTAGTGCCATTCCCAGCTGCACAGGCCTGTATCTCTCTCACGTGTTGCAGGAACAGTGTGAAAGGTCACAGCCCAAATTTGTCTTGCTGGATATGTCTTTCAGACAGGTTAATGATCTGACTCCATATCCCAAGCACCCGAATCACCAATGGAGGGAAACAGTAAACATGTTTTAGATAGAGAGGGCAAAAGGTGGAGACCAGAATCACCACCTTTTTTCATATGCAAAAAATGGCTGTCATTCCCAAGAAGCTACCATCTACCCTGGGTTGAAACTTAAAACCATGACCCCCAAACCCATGCTGTTCTTAAACAAAAGATCCCAAAAGCTGATGAGTCCCTTCCAGCTCAGCATATTCTATGATTCTATGATATGATTCAGCAGAACTTTGCCCACTCCCTCAGCTGCAGGCTCCATGGGTGACATTTTGATTGTCCCTTTCATTTTACCATCCATGCATCTGGCTCCTATTATTTATTGTTTGCTTTCCAAAACTGGGGTTTTTTTTACTGTTTTGTGGCCTCAGCCGACCCTCACTCTGCCCTTTCTTGTCAAAACAAGCTCAGCAGGATGCTATTTTGCCTGTTCTTTGTATCTCCCTTTGGGGCCAACAAGGAACCTCAGGCCCCCTGAGGCTCAGGCTGTCCAGTTTGTGTCTACATTGCTGCTGGGAGGAGACCTGCCCTGATTCCCCAGCAAAAGCCACAGATGCTTTTGGATGGAGTGGAGTGAGGTTTTTGTCATGTTTTACTGGCCTGCTTTCAGTTATAAAGGGGGTTACAAGTTATTCCGAGAAAACACACCAGCTCAAGCAATGGAAGACTTCAGATAGTGACAAAAGAAGTGAAACTGTGTAGCTGAAATGTCTCTTTCCTGTTAAAAAGGAAAGCAAAAGGCAGAAATGGGAAGGGGAAGAGATCATGCGCAGATGCACCACACTAACGTATGAATCTGCAGTCAGTGAGAACTTTGGGCTTAGTCCCAGCTCAGACCATGTGCATTTTGAACTTTGAGCTCTTGGACCACTTCCTAATTGGAGAGCAAGTGACACACTGTGGAACTATTTAACCCTTTGGTGGTGCCTCCTGAGGCAAATGCCAGAAGAGACTCTGGGGATGTGTCTAACCCCTGGAGGCCACATAGACTACAGGATCTATCCCTATGCTCCAAGTAGCTTAAGTGAAACAACTGCTGTCAGCACCTCTTTTCATGGCTCCTAATACAGAAAGGTCAAGCTTGCAACTACTCCTTCCTGTGCTGCTGAATGATTGCTGGAATCTCCCCCTAATGTGCCAGCTTTCCATCCAGAATGTGCCTGTCTCAAGACAGAATATTTCCTTCAACCTCATCAGTAATGCCACACCAAGGATCAGATAAAACAGAGATACCCACTGCAACATAATAGTGTAAATAACACCACACTGAACCAAGAGACCTGCTTCTCTGCTTCACAGGAGTGGAAAAGCAGCAGAGTATTATCAAACTGTAACTGTAACTAAAAATACAATTACAGCATTAGGAGCTGAGTGGGAAGAAACTAAGGTTATACAGCTGATGTACATCAACAGCTGTCACGATTATCACTGGCGCTCTAGTTAGATCTGCACCAGTGATTTCATTTTTTTATATCCCCTTGTAATGTGGTAATATTATGTCTTACCTATTTCACAGAAGTTCTGTGTGCATACATTTACAGTTCTTTGAAGCTTTCACTGAAGACATCTCAGACATACAAACTTTTTATTGTCACTACTGACTTAAGAAATATATCCTTTGAAAGCAAATAAATAGGATAACTACTTTGGTAAGATAAGTGGTTTTTAAAATTTCCTACCACCTCAAAGGTCACTCATTCCAAACACAACACAAATGCACTAATAAAAGGAGACGTACTCCAAAAATGCATGCACTGTGGGTAAAGATTAACTTTGGCACTGTAGAGCACAGTAAACCTACAAGTTTAAAGTCCATCCAAGCAAGTTTTCTCCTCCCTAGCTTCTTTGTGTCCCCATTTTCTGGTGAGAGATGTTTCACAGGCCTCAATTGCCACAGAGTTCAGAGGAGGCCTTTCAAGTACAAACTACTCTTTGCCCATGCCCTTCATTTCCCATTCAGTTGCGCTCCTACTGTATTTGCAGACCAATGGCCTCAGTTCTCATCTCACCTGGAATTTGGTAGTCAGTTTTGAGCCTTATAAGTTTTTTCTAGATGAATCTGTGACAGCAAGGTAGCAAGAAGTGTCAAAGCTACCTCTGAAATATCTGTCTAATGTATGTGCTGATAAAGCAGGAGAAAACTCAGTCAAGAAGCAAAGCAAATAAGCCTGTCCTTGGGCACCATGCTGCCATAACTGGCTTCTATATTCAGCTGGCTATAAGCTACCTTAAGCCTTGCTATACTACACTGCAGGCATTTCTCAGTTAAATTCTGTTAATCTAGACTCAGCAGTTAAATTCCACTGTTGTTATGGGGCGATTCATGCACTTCTAGAAGGGTTTTGCAAACATGCTGAAACACCCCTTATCTCTGATTAGATTTAGAGTCCAAAAAAATATTTCAAAAGGACAGATGCTTTGGCTTTGGAGCAGATCTATGTTCAGAGTGTCAGGTATGCTAACAAAGAGCCAAAAAAAGAGCCATAGACCCCAGCAGCACACACATCCATCCTGATTTCAAATTACAAGGTGACTTGTCTCCAAGGAATGCTTTCTTATATAACAGTATAAACATTTCCAGTGGTATCTTTGAACTGACAAATTCCGTATTATGTATGGACTTTGTCACAAGGAAAATACTGCCTCACCAGTTTCTCACCCTTCAGTAGGCTGTGTTCTTGCTCAGCACAGAAGAACCCAAGGGAAATATCCAAAAGAACTCTTTTGTGAAGACCTTGCTGTTATACAACAAACAGACAGCATTAATTAGAAGAATGCCTTCAAGATAGCGTGGTTCCTGCTCCCATAAGAAACCCTATTCATCATGAACTCAGCAGTAAATATTCCACTTGTTTCCTTGGCACAGAACCAAATTCCTGCATCAACTAAAGCAAAGGATGCTCAGAGACCAAGAGGGATTCGCCCATCACAGGAAAAAATGCTCAGATTAGCGACGCAGTGACCTTGGTTCAAAGAAAGCACTTTAATACATGCCTTTCTGTCAAGCATATGAGAACTCCTGCTGATTTCACTGTCACATCAATGAGGTCAGCCACGGATTTATTCAGGAAACTAAAAGGAATTAACTCCCTTCACACATACACACCCCCTGAATAATGGCCAGAGTGGTCTGTGCCCAATGGTGCAGATGTGACTTGTCCCTCCCCTCTCCCAGCATGGATCAGGAGTTTACTTCTCCTTGAATGACACTACTGATGAATTTTATGCCTTCTTGCTGAATAAGAGTGAGTGGGGTACCAAAAAAACTGCTATACCCAACTTACTTCTATATCCCCTTTGTACCCAGCAAACCTAGACAAAGTGTGTCAGTTACCAAGCACACAGAAACACCGAAATAATTTAACTGCTTGAAGCTGCAGAGGCACAACAAAGGTCAGAATCATTCATTTGGACACAGAAATCCAAAGAGGTGGTGGTGTGGCCTATATAAGCCTGCAAGCAAACACAACAGGCCACATTTTCAGTATTCTCGTATAACAGGCTAGTAGAGGAATTTTAATGAATTTCAGGTGCTCTCAAGTCAAGTTCTTGTGACTACCTACGCCCCCCCAAAAAACAGGGACATACTAGTTCTCAAGTAAAGCTCTGTTATAAAGGTATTCTGAGCAGCAGGAGAGGAAAAGAAGACCTTAAATTAAAGATACTACAAACCTACATGCAGGAGAACTCAATTAAAAGATAAAAGTCCCCCTTTATCCAAGTAGCAAAAAGGCTAAAACCTGCCATGTAATCAGAACCAAACCACCCCACGTCTGGATTTAATTATGCCATACCATTTTGCATGCAGCCTAAGAAAATGGAACTGGGGGGGTCAAAATAATCCTAGAATAATTCTTCAGTCAGTCACACATATAAGAACCTGGGTAAGAATGGATAATAGACAACATCAGTGGGACTGAGCAAACAAAGATTCTAATTAAAGGTAAGAACACAACAACAAAGAAGCCCATAGACAAAATGCCTCACTTCAGAGTGATAGCACCTACCACAAATTTCTGTATACAAAATTCAAGCAAACCAAAACTAACACATACTGAAAGGATGGAGTTCTGGTCAATATCTGCTCACTGATTTGAAAGAAATTGAATTAATGGAATTCTAAAACTCTTCAGAAAAACTTATTTTCTTATGAGGTTCTACACATATTTAAAACAAATTCTCCATAAGAAAGTATTTATATGAGATTGTATGTTTATATAGCAGCTGTAAATTACAGGGAGGAATCTATATAAGAACTACTTGTAATTAATATGACAGTATAAAGGACATATCATGTAATTATTTATTATTATGAGTATACAATGTGAGTATAAAATCAACCAAAGTACATGTTTTTTTTTATTGAAAAACAAAAAATTCTAGATACGTTACTTGCAAATGTAACTGGGGAGAGAAAGTCTTTTGAAATATTACCCTAGCCAGCAAAGAAGCTTGGAGATTTTGTGTATTCTAGCTTAAGCAAATAAATAAAAGGGTATATGCAAAAGCAATGCTAATGCTACCCAAATTAGTAAGGGTTTCCTGAAGATATGTAGCATGAAATTAAATTATAATTTCTATAACCTGCATCCAGCATCACTATAGTATTTTTTTAGTAATATGAAATCAGTTCCATGTCAGTCTGGGGTTTTTTTCCTGTTTAACAGAGCTTTTCATGAAAAAAAAGTGCTACTTCTTCTAGCATTCATTCTTCCTATTGCTCTATTCTGCCCTCATTCCTTGAGCGAAGGATCCCCTGATTCTGTTAAAACAGCCAGCACTGCCCAGCTGCAACATAGTGCTCCACCAGGGCCCCTGTGCTGACCCAGGCTACAACATGGATTAAATTATAGCTCACACACTGTGATTCTATTTTGCATGCAAGGAACAAAATCTGTGTGAGGTAATACTGCACAGTACCCAGGGTCTGGATGAACAGCAGGCCTTGAAAACTTTGTGTGCATTCACTTGTGCTTTTCTGCGTGCTTGTCAAGGTCAGCAATGTGGCACATTTAAAGGAGGCTTCTTGCATTGAAAGGATTTTGTTGCTCTTGGTTGCTTTCCGACTCAAGCTCAAGCTGAGAGAGACCTCACAGAAGGAGGCAATGCTTATTGCAATGTAATTGCTAAAATTCAGCAATTGCTCAGATTCATGCAGTATATTTTAAAGCTATATTTCTTGGTCATTTTAAGGTCAGGTCAAAGACATAAAAACTGCAAGTCAGCCAGAAAGGAATCTTATCTTGAATTCATCCTGCTGGCATCCATAGATATGATGACATCTAAACCCCCTTGATATACCAGAGGATTCAAGAACATTGGTGTCTACAATACAGGTCACGTGCATTCTAAAAAGCAAATATTCTGCAGAGTCAAAAATCTGTTTAACTTGTGACTGAGGAAAAAAGTTTAAACCTTCTCAGCAGCATTTCAACTGAAGATGGTCCAGTCTTTTTTCCTTTCACTTCTTTCCTCTTCCACAGTAAGTTCCAATGTTACTTTTGAGAAGGGGGAAGAACCCACAGAGATCTTTAATATCATCCTCAACAGAATAAATTACCATTTGGGGTGTTTTTCTAAAGAAATCTTGTTACAGCCTTACTAGGAATTTCCTTGATACACAGAGGTACTGAATACCATGATGTTTGCCCAAAACAGATTTTTTTTTTTTTTGTTGATTGTGCATTTTAGTACTATAATCTATAAGAATGGTAATTTTATATTTCTCCATTAAGTGACCCTATTCCAGCTGTTAAGAGATTGACAGCCTTTACTGGCTAGCATGAAATTTTTCATGCTAGATGTTTGCCTCATTAAAAATATAATCAGTCAAACTAATTGAGTTGTTTCTGAGAACAAGATTAAGGAAAATCAGATTGCTTTGTGTGACAAAAATTCAGGTGTCTTTATTTGAGAACTATGAAAATCCTCAGCTTTTCAGTAGAATACTAAACAATAGGGAGAGGCTTTAACCCAGACAATGATTTTTTTAACATCACACGAATATGCACATTAACCTCACTGTGACCCAATGCATACTCACTTGGGAGATGAATTTTTTAGTGATACAGGCAGCCTGCTTTCTGTCCTTTCCTAGTGCTTGTGTAGCATCTCTTAAATACAAACCTTACAACAGAGCAAGATATTAAACCACATACATCCAATCCACTTCAATGAAAGACTAAATTCACAAGGCACTGAAGGGAACTCTGGTATGAGAAGTATTCCCATGGGCAGCATTCTCAGAAGACATACTGTCTTACAGAAACTCCCCAGTATGAAATACTGCTGGTTTTATTGCATACTGTACTCTTTCCTCACTGTTCCTTCCTAATTACAACTATGGTAGCCAGCTCAAGACCTCACTGTGGTCAAGCAGCGTGCTTTGCAGGTGAGCAATAGTAGGAGGTCTTGGTCCAGATAAAGCCAGTGGAATCTATTCAGTGAATGCTGCCAAGTGAACAGAACAAAGAGACTGCCCTGTCACTGTATTTCCCCAAGCTGGCTCTTAGTGGGATCATACTTTGGCTATAGCAAATAAAAGTGGCCAACAATTGTTAGCAGCAACAATTAAGCCATTCATTCTGCCTCTTGGAGAATGATGGATGGAGTTTCTTGTACCATCCTCACCCCAGCTGCACTCTTTGTCAATTCCTTCTTTATGGAAATTTTGTGACTTGCACATCTGTTCTGAATCAGATAAACAAAGTGCTATGGACTATGGTATGTACACATACCCACTGACAAATAGTCCTGTAAAGACAAGGACCCACTGGCCTAGGGAATTGCCCTGACAGTGTGATAGGCAGCCCTATACCTACTTTTAATCCCCATATCTGATAAAAGCAATCAGCTGACGGGATCTCTTTATAAAAGCACTCTATGAACACCTTTATTTAGATAGTTCACGAGAAGCACAGGTGACATAGTGATGTTGTATCACTTGTTGCTCTGACAACACTCAAACTTTCCTCAGTGACAGAGGGGAAGAATATTTACAGAAAATGCTTTCCATCTGATAGGGTCAGAGTAGTGTGGGGTCTCTGCTGCTCAAGGATCTAAGCTATTTTTTCCCAGCTCCAGAAATCATAACATCAGCTCTGGTTTCTCCTAGGGTTAGCTGGCTGAGGATCAAGGAACATCAAAAAGAGTTTTTTTGCTTTCTGCTCTCCATAGCACTTGCACTCAGATGTGTCAATCTACCCTCACATCTTCAAGAATAAAGCAAAGAAAAAAATTTCAGAAAACATTTTAAACGTAGAACAATTTTTAAAAAGCATTACTGTAAGCCAATGGTGAGGATTTTGGTTTCCCCAAAAGGACAAACTCATACTTCCCAAGGGACATAAGTGTTTTACATGGTGATCCTCCCCTACCTACACTCTCTGATGCTGAACAAGCTATGAACATTTCTGGGAAAGAAGTAATTAACTGCAATTATTATTTCAGTGCATGAACAATGAAGGTCAGAACCAAAGCAAATCATCATGTGTTTCCTGATAATTACAGTGAAAATAATGACTTCTTTTCTCATCAATAATTATTGATTCCTAGAAGACATCTGATGTCATAGCATGTTATTCATTATAAGCATTATACAATGGCATCTTACAAGCTTCACTATTTTACTCTCAACATGTTCTTGAAAACAAAAGAAAAGCTGAACAAATTCTCCATTTCTCATTTTAAAGCATACACTATTAATTTTATAGAGAAAAGAGTACTTTGGCCATTACACCTAGTAGGGACACTGATGGCTGGAAGCCATTTGGGGTAAAATTTTGCCAGGGGAATATGCAGTATGAGTTGCATTCACTTTTAGGATGGCGATATCTTGGCCCAAGGTTAGTAAGTATATTGTCCTGGGAACTCCAAACATATCTGTTAGTTATCTAATTCTTTAATCAATTTTCAGCCTCATTGCTTTACTTCTACATAGCAATAATCTTGACTTTTACATAGTAATTACTACTGACTAATTAAAAATCTGAGGGCCACACATACTGTAACAAAGCTATGGCAACCTATGGATTTCAGGTATGTCAGTAGGGCAACACTCAGAATGCCAAGGGAGTTGATACCAACTTCCTCTTTCAGAAACCTAGCCATGAACATCCAGCAGGGTCTACTCTGCATTCTGCCAAAATCACTTATTTCAGTGAACCTATTTCCAAATAAAAACAGAAGCTGGTTGATTACAAAGTATTCAACAGAGGTAGCTCAAGATCAGTCTGCAAACTCTCTACTTTCTTAAAAAGGGCCCTTGTAGGAGTGAATTCCCACTGAATTGAAGAGTGGGGGGAAACAGAATAAGAAAAAACAGAAAAAAAACCATTTTTCAATTGCTCCCCTAGATTGGTAAAGGAGACTCAAAAGTACTGAAGCCTTTAAATTAAGACAACCCATGTTTCAAAAAGACAAACAAGCTTTAGTGATTTGGTTATTTCTGATTTACTGTCTTTAAAATTAGGTCATTACTTTCAGGAATGCTTTGAAATAAATGAATGACAGGAGAGGATTTCAGAATGTTCTTAACAGTAATCCATACCATTCCTAGGGATAAACTGTTTTGTTTTTGACCTTCTAGTTTATCCCTTTGGGAATCACATTATTGTCTCATAAGAAAAGAGGTACCCATCTTAATATTCCTAGCCTAATGAGTTCTGCAAAATTATTTTAAAGTACTAACGAGATTGATATACTACTGTTTTATCCATCCAGGTCAAGCTGGAATTATGATTAATTGCATGCTTGCAAATAATCTTTCAGACTTTTATTCATCATTCCCTGTATGAAAAAAAAAAGTCAGTTGATGAGTACAACATCCCTTCACGTTTGTTAGCTTGCATTTGCGTAGATCCTTTCAACTGCTTTATGGAAGGAACAACAGTGACACTGTCAGAATAAATTTAAATTTCATTTTTAATATGTCACAAAGTGATACAAATTGTGGTGTCAATGCAAAAAGAGATATCATGAATTATAATTTCAAAATGAAATATAAAAATCCTAGGAAACTTGAAGTAGAATATCTTTTCAACTGCGATTTGGCCCTCTGGGATCCTTCAGATTTTTTATTCCTGCATATGCAACTAGGTTTATCACCTCAAAATAAAAATGGCTCTTACAAATCATAGTGGTTTATGTGATATACATTTCCAAAAGAATAAATTTGCCTTTGGGCTCAGCTATGTTGATTACATTGCTCAGTTAAGTTACAGCTTGTATTCACATGCTACATCTTTGTGAAAGATGATCTAAAGAGTGTACAAATTGAACACAAAGTACCTAGGCATGAAATAGTGTGTTATAATGGGGCTCTGTGAAATACAGAGTTGTCCTGACTGATTTCAGATGGCAGTTTAGTCCTAGTTTATGAGTATAAAAAGTACTGTGTACCTTACACCATTTCATTCAAACAAAAGGTAGTAGAAAAGGTGATATTAACAGATGTGTGACTGCTCCTGAAATCTACTTGTAAGATGGATAAGGAGAAGAGTGATGGGGAGAATTGGTCTTACAGAAAATGCAAATGAAGATTCTCATCTGTGAAACTCTCATATCACCCATATTGTGAACTTCACTATCCACCCCAAATCACAGTACATCATCCATGAGTCAATTAGTGTGTGATGGTCATGTGTCATGCTGCTGCTATTTCATGTGAATAATGGACATTGAAATTTAGATTCTGTAAATAATCAAAAGTAAACATACTTCATTAAACTTAATAATGAATATTATTACCTTAGTAATTAAGTTTATCATGAATCTTATTAACTTAGTAATTGGCAACAGTGTTTTAACAATTTTAAGGAAAATCTTTGTTGGTGGTCCAGAAATATTTTGTAATTATAGTCATGTTTTGGTCAGTTTAGTTAATTTTAATTAATATAATTCATTAACTTAATACCTAAACACTAACAGCCTAAGGGAGATACTTTAAGTGAACCAGTATGACAGCTTTAAAATAAGGTCACAGTAAGTGTATGTCATTCCCTAATTTTAATTACATGCAATTTCAAGCCCATGTCTAAGCAAATTCTGGTATCCTAAAGACCAGTTCAGATAACACAGTACCAACATCTGTGTTCTGAATGCAGATAAAGAGCCAAACAAGAAAGGTAGTAAGTGAGTGCAAAGAAGGTTTTGATTTATTTGTAATAGAGCTTGTGAGCAGTCTAGGGGCAAGGATTATCTTCAGTTTCTGTACGATATGTAGCTCAATAACAAAAAATGGTATCCCTAGATACTGCAGAAATAGCAAAGAATAATAATGCAGAATAAAATGATAATGCCATTGATGCAAGTCAGAATTTCATATGAGGTATACTGATAGATGTTTAATGAACTGCACTAAATCAAACTGACACTGCACAGTTCTTAGGAAACAACCAAGTCCTGTATAATTTGATTTAAAAGAAATTACCGCTGCTGCAGTTATTTTTCTCAGATTTTTTTCTTCAAGCAAAACTCACAGAAAATAGCAGCATCCCTATTTATTTTTTTTTTTAACATTATCAGATGATTAAATAGATTTGGCTTACATGTGACTTCTCATTTGAAAATCAAAATCCAAAACTCAGCCTAGGTATCTGAGCTATGTTAAGTTACATTAACTGATGCCTTAGCTACCTTTTTATTCCTCAACTAGATGAGCATAATGTTGTTCTTCCTAACAGATTTTTATATCTTAGTAATTCTCAAATAACAGAAATGTTTGTGTGAAAGCAGGTAAAATTTGGAAGACAAGGGAAAGGAGAAAGGAAGGAAAGGAGGAGTTAATTACTGTAAGATGCTTATGGGAATTTGTCCTTACCTAGTTCATTTGCCTCAGAATTCTTCTTGTAGGGAATTAGGAGAAAGAAGAAGGGATCACAGAATACTAACTGGAACGAAAAGACCAACACAGATACACAGTCTTTTCTATACTACAGTAGAGAGAAGGTGATCATGGAATGCAGTGTTCCCAGTTTTAAAGAGCAGAATGGGGAGGAAACACTTCCTCTATGAATACGAGGGAAGAACACTAAAACAAAATTTTTAAAAGATGCTTGCTTGTAGTAAGACAAAAAACTTGGAGTGACATAGAACTCCTACCTTGAAACAGGAGGAAAAAAGGAAAGAAATACTGGAAAAAACTATTGTCCTTTCCAATGTCTTGGTAAGTAGCAATGGATTTGGCACTATTAAATCTTAATATTTAATGCTTTGCAGGGGTTATCCATGTTGGCAGCTTACCCTGTGCTTTGCAAGGAGAAGATTGAAAATTCTCTTGAACTGCGGCCAGTTGCAAACTGGCTGGACAAGACTGGCCTGGTGCAGTTCCTGGTGCTCCCCTTCCTACTCTCCAAGAGAGGTCAACCACAAGGTGAACAGGTTTGTTCCCTGATCAGCCATGCACACTGCCTGCCTTTCCTACAGGCCAAGGTTTCACACCTCCCAGAAATATTTATGCAGCAGGGCTGAAACCAATGAGGTACCCTATCAGTGTCACTGATCTGTTACCAGGGGTAAAGGTATCTGAGAATCTGACAGACCAGTGAGCACGGGAATGCTCACACCTCAGCGCCTTCAGAGAAAGTTACAAAGCATTGATGCATGTAGTAGCAAATGAGACTTCAGCTGAGGGCTGTGGCACCAAAAACTGCAGGGGATTGTTAAATATTCATTGAGCGTATGCCTAAAAAGTCAGTGCACATGCTATCAGAATTTCAGCATTCTGTGCACATCAATGAACTTTGCTTAAGCTTCATCAGGATCCATTTACATTCTGGATAAGAGATTTGGGAGGAAAACTGGTATATGATGTAAAGAGCAAAATGAAAAGCCAAAACCTTTTCAGGGTATCTGTCAGGAAGATACCTAAGCAGATTTTAAATAAAACACCTCTGAAATTTTCCATCTATGTCCCAAATCTTCCCAGAAGAACTTCTGAAATTATTCAGGACACATATGAATAATTTCTCTATATTCAAGAGACTTAGGCAGGGGCTTTCAATGTATAATCCAAACAAGCAGTGGATTAACTGTCTTCAGCTGAAAGCCTGCCAGATGACTACCCTTCCCCACACACATGGCATTTGATGCCTGCCATTTTCATATTTTGACATTTTTGTGAGAGACATTGTCCTGAAAGGTCACCACTTGTCTCAGCAGCTGGCTGGCTGCCTCTGAGGCTTGGGAAGCTTAGCACCGCAGCTGTCACCAAAAATGACCATCTTCACAACTAAGTTGCAGGGAAGCTATGAATTTATGTCTGTGAGGGGGAAAAGGAGACAAGAGGAAGGAAAAGGAAGCTTCAAAATCAGCTTTTACTAGCTACAGTGAAGACAGGCATTTATACATATACATATGTAAGATGAGGCTGAAGTATTTCAAAAGCAGCTTATAAGCACAACAGTCACCAAATACCTGTGTTACAGCATCATTATCAGTTATACCATGAATGTGTTTAGTCCCCTATTGCAGCAAACTAGACACATATTCTCTCCCTAGTCACTTAATGGCAGTCACCTGTTAACTGTGCAAGTGACATTTTCACATGGCTCATGAAAAGCTGACAGTACCACTGGTCCCCAGGAAATAACAAAAACTGTAAATAAAGCAAGAAACATGACATAGCAATTGAAACAAACTAGTTACAGCCTGCATTTCTCGTGTGGTTATCTGACTACTATTTATACTACTATTTATACTTGGTAATGATCACAGGCTGTTTTCAAGAAGCAGATTTTGTGCACAGCACAGTAAGAATTCATTAGCCATAAACTCGATAGGACAATGGCAATACAGAAGCTTTGAATTAGAAAGGAGAATAAAAACCAACATACCGTTTCTTCAGTGCTATGATACCAGAAATACAAGGACAAGTATCAATTTTCTTCCTTACAGTATCGCCATAACACTGAGAAACCTTCAGCTCCACTGCTTCCCAACCACCCTACTATCCCGTCTTGATGCCACTGTAGCAGATAAAGATCGTTTCATGTACAGACAGAATGAGATGGGTGAAAAACATGCATTGCTCACCGTGCTATGTTCATTGTTCTTATCATGTCAGATGCAGACTTACTGGTGCCCCTTATGATGACTATTTATTTGCGCTTCTGAAAATAAGGTACTGTTGAGTTCCTTAATGAGAAGTCCAGGTCTACATTTACAGATTTTTTTTTTAATATTCCAGGTGAAAAATACCATGGAAAATTTTTCTTCTATGCACTCACAAACTATCTATTCCTGCTGAAGTATCTTTCTTGCTGTATATCTAATCTAAGCAGAAAAACATCTCGCTGTAAGTACCAGCATTTGCCGGACTTCTCCCCTCACAGAAAAAATAGCAAGCAGACATCCCCAAAATCAACAAACACAACTGCAAACTATTTGTTCTGGAAAGCTTTCAAGCATCCCTTTCCCTCAGCAGCTCCTCCACTGAAAGCCAGAACAATACTGCAGAGAAGCTTCCCCTGTCAGGATGTTTTCAGCTTTCATCTCTCTGCTTTTTCAAGCAGAAGACTAAGGTAGAAACCTTAATTAGCAATCTGAAAGCACCACACAGGCAAGGAATACTTACACTTGCAACTGTATTTGTGATATTTGCGCACTGATCCAGCGACTGGTGATTACAAAGAAGAGAAAGAGCTTTTTAGGCTGCCTTTCAAGTCTTGCAGCAGTGAAATGAAGGCTGCTATCTGAAAGCTACTCATTTTCTATATGCTGTGCTCTACTTGCTTCCCATGTGCATACAACACAGCTGCCAGATTTAATAACCATGCCAGCCTGCTTTCCCCAGAAAGCAGCAGAGAGATGACAGGATGAAGTAGCCAGAGCGTTAATCTGTAGTTATGGCTGCACTAAGCCTTGAATGAATGTCACAGTTTTATTGCCTTTGAAGAAAAAAACCCAAAACAAATCAACGCTGTTCATGAAAAAAATAAGAGCAAAAGGATTTCAGAAATATTAATCCATACTTGCCTCAGTGATATTAAAGTACATTAAAGATATTTCACCATTTTTTTTCCTATCAGTTAACAAATCCTAGGACTTGCGGGTTTTTTATTCCTTTCAGAATACATTTTTCCTAACCATCAACTGACAAATTAGTTGAGCTTCCCTTCTCTCCTGTTTCTCTCTGGAAGGAAGCATTTCCATACCTGTTTGTCTTTGCTGACTTCTTTCAGGCAAAAAAAAAAGTTAATAAAAAAGAGGGGAAATTCTCTTTTACCATTTAAATTCTCCCATGCACAGTGGTTCCTAGAGCACTGGACTTTAGTATCTGCTGTGGTCAGTTCACTGCCAAGGTGGAGCATCGCCGTACCTCCAGCTGTAAAACCAGTTCCACGCCAGGGAAGGGCAGCCAGACTTTACATGACAAGAGAAAGTGCCACTCATGCAGTCAAAAACAACAAACTGAAAACAAACCCAGAAACGCTCGGTTGGATCTGGAACAGTGCAGGGATGCCGCAGAGGTCATATGACATCTGTGCGCGTCTTTTTCTCTCTCTCATTTATATTCCTTTCACTTCCCTTGGAGGCACCTTCTCAGCAGGGAGTGGTTTCTGTGGAAACTACGGACTGTCGGTTTTCCCCTCGGAGAAACTGTTACTATGGTAACCTTACATAATGTATATGGCCTAGATTCTTTTTAAAAATAATCTAACCCTGAAATTCTCATTATAAAATTAGAGCTGATTTGTCTGGAGGGCAGGAAATACAGTTATTTAAAAATTGCATTAGAAATGTAGGATAAAAAAAATCCAAATGGTGTTACAAATTAAACGAGAGTATAGGAGGCATGTCATTGCATCATTCACAAAGGCAAAATAATTTGCAAATGCCAGTAAACAAAGTCTATTATTTAGCACTTGTGGGAAGCAAGGAGGAAGGGAAGCATATACTTGACATCATGGCTCATGCAGCAATCAATATTGCATCTTGCAGAGTCGAAATTTTCTATGTTTATTCTTCCAGCAAGCAGGACCTCATTTAATGATGTTAAGCCCAAATACTGCTTACGTCTACCCCACTCAAAACTGAAATATCAGCTTCAAAGTCACTTACACTATGAAATCCCTACACTATGAAATCATGCTACGTCAAAACTCGAGGAAGTGCCTGAAAGGAGCTGTGTGAGTCAGTGAGGCGTAGCATGCAGTACAGAAGAAAAAGAGAAGGCACACTGCTGTTTATATGACGTTCCTCTCAGCTCAGAGACACAAAGCCTGGTGGGGAGGGCAGGGCAGGTCTGTCAGATGACATCAGGGACAGGGGGATGTTAGGGGCCCAGCAGTGGGGCTGGGCAGGGTGAGCCTTCTAAGTCAGCAAGTGAAGATCTGCCTGGTTGGGAATGACATTAATGTTTTGTGACCCTGATGAAACAGGTAGGTAGATGTCTCCCATCCTTCCTCTACCTGCAGCAACCCTCGCAGATAACCCTTTCCTGGTTATACATATCAAAAGTCAAATGGTTAAGAAGGCAAAGCTACCTATTCAACTTGACATAAAATTGGTGATTTCAGTTTGAACAACACTGTTGGGGAAACTTCACTAGAATCCTACCTCGACGATATCGGTGTTGTGACTCAGTGGATTGGTATCTCTCCTGACCTGTCAACTGTTATTAGCATGAACCACATTAATATACACAGAAGACTGATTTTTCTTCTCTCCTCCTATTCAGAAGATGAACAAGAGAGAGCACCTGGCCCACAGAACATTTCCCCAAAACTTAAGCAAGATCCTCCTACATTCTGCAGTGCAAAGGAGGCTCTCCAGGTGGGACAAAGCAGGCATGAAGCATTGTTTCAAAGCCCACAGCCTTTATCTTTCTTCTGTGGTGGACATACTTTTACAAAAGAGACTCATACTGCCTGAAGGTGAAGTGTTGTTTGGGATGTGGCTTCTCCAAACAGGTGTTCAAGACCAGGGTTTCACAAAAATCTTGCTGGTGCCACAAGTAATCAGACATATTGTAATACAAAATCCCTCAAAGAGGTTTCACTGCAATGGGCAAAAGTCCCTGGACTTTTAAATTTAACTAAAGAAGAAAACTGTTCCAAAAATTGCATTGAACACCAAAACTGACCTATACAGGAGATTTAATCTGACAATCACACAGAGCAGTATTTTACCAGAGGCTGTGCACACAAACATACATTTTTGTCTGTGAAAGTCAAGGGTTGTATGAAGATATGAAAGCATTAAACATTCTCTCTCCTTTACAAAGAAAAATGAAGATTTGATGCATTGTGTTAACTTCAATTGGGTTTGAGGAAGTTCAGCATCAGCAGGATACAGTCTAAAACTTACATGACTGAAAATTTTATGATTTATCAAGTATCTCATTCCTAGACAAACATTACACAGGAGTCAGGCCTCTCTGGCATTTCACTTTTAAACCCCAGGGCTTTCATGTCCTATCCACAGGACATACAACCACAAAGCATTATAACCAATCTCTTCCTTTTTAAAATTAAAAAAAAAAGGAAAATATTTTCAACAAAACATCGGCATCAATTTCTGAATTAATCTTATATACAAAATTAAAGAATTATTAGACAATGTCTAGTGAAACATATATTTAGTGGCTCTAGGAAAGTCAGTATATTCAAAAAAGAAAAGCAACAAAATGAAAGGATTCCTTAAGCAGATTAGAAAGAGCTAAGCTGTCACTTAAACTCATGTAGGTCTGACATTTTGCTATGTAAAACCTTGAACTTCAAAGAGTACATTGCACAAAGACAGCAACAGGGACAAATTGAGAAATGAATATTACAACAAGGTAAAGCAATGAACCTAATAGCTTATTGTTTAAAAAGCAGGAAACATCTGACATAGAATGAGAAGGCTCAACTATTTTTTATAGCTGTGCCAAGTCTTCCAACACACAAATCACAGCACAGTGCCAACATAGTTACATGACTTCTGGACTGAGCTAAGTAACATCTACCCAACTTCCAGTGTGGAAGCAGCATGAACTTCGAGTTTCCTTTATCTGTGTAGATAGTCTGTGAGTATCCAACTTGTGGACACCTGTGGCTTCCTCAGGCAAAGGACAGGGCATACAGCTCAGAAGTGGACATTTCACTAGTGCCAGTGTGCTTCCAGTAAGTTAACATACAGCACTTACACTTCTTAGCTCAAACTCCAATCATGCTGTAAGGGAACTGGCTGAGATACTGCTGAGAAGGCAGTTAGGCTAACAAAAAGAAAGATCTGAATTCATAGCAGGACTCAGGCACACAAAGATGCAGCTGTAACCTGTGAACTTGCTGTTAGTTTCCTTCCAGCAGGGAGTTAGTTCACTCTAGGAGTTCAAGCTTCTCTTGACAGCCTAAGATCTGCAAAAATGGCCTCTCAGCAAATAGATTCAGAAAAAAAAAAAATAATTGAGCTGTTATGATCTGCACATTGTTTGGCACACCTCATGGAACATGATAGCAGCTCTACTGTCTACATACAGCTGAGAAAGGCAGACTTTCAGTGGTTATTTAAAATGTTATTTTAAATGTCTTTCACCCATTCCATCATTATTTATTATGTTTTCCACATCTTTTTCCCATGCCATTACATCAGGTCTATGAAAAAATATATTAACAACACAATATTATATATGACTTCGGTCAGAGATAGAAGTGTCAATAGAAACCCTTTGTGCAATATTACATCTCTCATTCCAAAGGAAATCTCGTGTTGCCACACCACCTTAGTTAACTCCATACCAGGCTTTTACACAGACAGGTTACTTAGATTTCTAGGGCACTGACTGCTCATCAAATTTGCATTGCTACAGTCTCTTCTCCCTCATGGTCCTGTTATAGTGAAAAAGTCCCACCCCCCATACTTAAATTGACATGCTTTGGATGAAGAAAAGAAATCTTAGCAGTAAACAAAGGAAGAGACAGATTCACAAAGAGGCACAGGCAGGGGTGTCAGCTCCTAACCACAAGGTGCCTTGCAGTCTGCAGATCCTCCTGCCAAGATTTCTGTGCTTAAGCAATCCACAGGAATGACACCCACAAAAGCCAGCACATTAGCACAGAGCTGTCTAACTTAGCCACTGTGAATAGTATGATTAAATTCTCTCCATGAACTTGGTATCCTCATCTGGGCTGCAGGGAAATGCCCATCTCCAACTGGGATTCATACATTCATTCTCATTCTCTTAAGTTCCCTTTCTTAAAAAAGCTGACTGGGGAAGAGATGAGAGCCAGTTACTGTACTCAGGAGATGACAGATTTGGGCTCAAATCTCTTAGCAGCCAGATAAAAGCATAACCAACATTCCCTTATTTAATTGCATCTTTTTAGGTTATTGTAACTTTGGATTCCTCCTGAAGCTGCTGTCTTGCTATTAGCAAATAGCAAAGGGAATGTGGGAGGGAACAAAGACCACTTCGTAGCCTGTAGTCAGGCTGTTGTTTAAGGCACTAACCTTGAAAGTCCAATCTCTGCCTCGGTAATTGGCTGCTCATTAGGCGTAGAATCAGGTTTCTGTGTCCCCGACGGCAGGAGCTGTTTTGCTGGGGTTCAACAGGTGCTTTCTGAGCTCTGTCAGACTAACTGCTTCAGAGAGGACAGGCACAGTCTCTTCTGTGCCTGAGTATGATGGAGATGCCCAGCTGCTCAGCCCTTGCTGCTGCTTAGCATCTCCAGACACCTGGGTTACGTGGCAGGTTTTGAAGGCTGACATTCCTGCCTGAAGTATTTAAGGTGGCCATTAGGCATTAAGGCCATGTCTATAAATGCAGGTGCAGGGCCACCTGAGCTGGCAGGGATCTGCATAGTGACTCATAAAACAGAAATGCCAGGGAGCTCAGTGCACAAACACACAATCTGGCTCTGTGCATGGCCACTAACAAGCTTTTGCGCTGTGCACAAGCCTGCACTCCATTGTAACTGTTCCAGATTGAGAGTTCCTGAACTCTACTCTACCCCAGAGAGTAGGCAGGCCCTACATCTGGCCTCAGTCCCTGTATGGATCTTGCCTGAGTTCAGCCAAGGAATAGTCATTATGGGGATTAAAACTAAACTGATTTCATCTAGCCTAGAACACACAGGAAACACATCAAAGGTGGATTTCTGCCTGGGTTTCTTATGGATTTCAATTTTAGTTAATGCTTACAACTGCAAGCCTTCCTATTTCTTTCCTTGTTTTAGAAGCACAAATCATTGCCCAGGCTCTGGCAGCCAGGCCAGAAAATAGTGACAAATAGTGTAAGCTGATCTGGCAGGCTTCATTAAGGGCAGATTAAACATTGACAGTCCCCAAGGTTTTTGTGATATGATTGCATGACACGGCCAATGAACTAGTCACTCCCTAGGGTGAGAAGCAGAGATGATGTTCAACTGCCTGGAGAGTGGAACAGACTACTCTGTGAAATTACATGGTACAACAGTGTAAGATCCAAAGCACCATCTCTGAACAAGGTGCTTCACCTCAAGTAAACCTTGTGACTAGCTAAATAAAAGCCTGTCTATTGCAAAGATGGCTAAGCAATGTAGAAAAAGAATCAACAGACCTGCAAAAGCCAACACAGGAATTTAACAGTCTATTCCAGTCAGGATATCTTGCCTTTTTTCCTATGCAAAGACCACAGCTCTCATAATTTAAGATTTTATTTTTTCAAGAAATATTTGAGAATGGTCCCTTATTTACTGGATCAACCATTATTATACCAGAATATCAAGAAGTCTCTGAGTTGTCTGTGCTTATGGCAAGGTTGTCTCGAATCTAAAATGGTCTTCTAGTTCTACTATCTTCTAGTAACCTGATGATTTTTCTTGCTCTACCAGGATGGTGGGTTTGGAAGTTTCTAATGACAAAGATTGCATGACTGCATTTCCCTTTTCAATCCATAATATTCCAAACACATTCAGATTTTCTTTTGCATTGCCAAATAAATTGGTCCTAGTTGAAAAGTTACCACAACATCAAAATGATAATGTTATCCATCAATCTTTCTTTGTAGGTCAAGTAGAAAGAAGCTTCACTGGTTCTATACGCAGCACAGGAGGCTGCATTAAGATAATGATACACAAAAGAGTCAAATTTGTCACTGAGTATCTGAAATTAGAATTCTAGCAGTACAGAAATCATAGAATCATAAAGGCTGGAAAAGGTCTTCAAGGTGTCAAGTCCAACCTTTGACCAAATAACACCATGACCACTAAACCAATAGCACTAAGTCTACCTGTTTTTTAAGTATTTCTAGAGATAGTGACTCCACCACTTCCCTGGGGAGCCTGTTCCAATGTTTAAACCCTTTCAGTGAAGAAATATTTTCTAATACGCAACCAAACCTCTCATGGTAAAACTTGAGGTTATTTCCTCTCTTCCTGTCGCTGGTTGCCTGAGAGAAGAGACCAACCTCCACCTCTCTACAACCCCCTTTCAAGCAGTTGTAGAGACTGATAATATTTCCCCTTAAGTCTCCTTTTCTCCAGGCTAAACACCTTCAGCTCCCCCAGCTGCTCCTCACAGGACTCATGCTCCAGATACTTACTCAACCTCATTGCCCTTCTCTGGACACACTCCACCACCTCAGCATCCTCAATGTCCTTCCTATAGTGAGAGGCCCAAAACTGAACACAGGATTGGTTGTTGAGGTGTGGCCTCACCAGTGACGAGTACAGGGGGACAATCACTGCCCTGGTCCTGCTGGCCACATTACTGCTGATACGGACCAGGATGTCACTGAACTTCTTAGCCACCTGGGAACACATCTGAACGGGGACCAGCATCTCCAGGTCATTCACTATCAGGCAGCTTTCCAGCCACTCTGCCCATAATCAGTAGCACTGCCTCAGGTTGCTGTGACTGAAATGCAGACTCAGCAGTTTGCCCAACTGAAACTCATACAGATGACCTTGACACATTGAAGTGAAAAGTAATAACCTCATCTGTGCCTCGCTACTTTATCCAGAAAGGCAGGAAATTCAGATACATAATCACCAGCATTATAATCAAAAAGTCAAGACAATTCTGCAAGCTCCCATAGAACAGAGGATTTCTAATTCCAGCAGAAAATTATAAGAATTTCCATGTTTCTCTGCTAAGATCTGGATTGTATCTACTGACATCATTTTGGAAGAGTGAAAAAGTCCTGCTGAATGTGTCTCATGGCTAGAGAGCACTGCAACCAAGAGGCACAGCGTGGCTTCTTAGATGTCTCATGGAAGACCTGTTTTTCAGTGCTGCAGGTTCTGCCTTTAATATCCATTAGTGATTTCAACCACATCTGGAGAAGTTTTAATGCCATTGTATCTAGCAAGAGCCTCTTCAACACAGTACATGCAGTGTCCTGTTTGAAGTGGTCTATCCTGCCTTTACTATTAAATAAAATGGTTTGGTTTGCTTGCAATTACTTAAGGACATAATAAAAGAAAGCAGAGGAAACTGAGGTGCTGCTATAACAGGGGAAGGTGGACCTATAGAAGGGAAGTCAAACAGTGTTGTCCACTGTCCCCATTCTCCCTGCATTTACTTTACCACCATAACTAGCATTCACAACTTCTCTACTTATCCCTTTCTGACCAGGGAGCCCAAAAAAAAAAACCAAGAAATTGTTACCTTTAGGTCTCCTGCTTCATCAACTCAGCGTGGAGACAGCTTGTCATTTGCTCTGACACCATTTGTGCCCTAGAAGTTCTGAACTGAAATGGATGTCTCCAGACTCCAGGGACACCCAGAGGGAACTCCTACAGCACTGCTTACTTGGAATGTCTTTATAATTGTTAAATACAAGGAAACAAAACACACAAACCAAAACTATCTACCAAGACAATTATATTCCAATGCAACTGACACATCCAGCTAGTTACACTTTTTTATGGCTTTACTTCCAATTTAGAATGAGTTGAGCAACTTTCTGGGCAGGTAGGGGTTCCAAGGGTAATGGAATTTATAAAAGCACTCATTCAAAACACTAATCAGGAATCTTTTCCAGCAGTCCAGTCCAAATCAGCTATTTCAGTGGATTACTTATAATTTAGGAACCACACACTATGCCATGCCTAAAAACTAAATTCCTAGAGATAACCAGAATGCTTCAGAAACCATCAAATTAAGACAAAGATTGTTGCAAGAGGGAGTAAAGAGCTTCAAGGACGTACGTTAGCAGAATCTTTTATCTCTTTCAGGCTTTGCAGAAGTCATTCTCCATGTACCAGTTCCTTGATTTCTAGAGGTGAATGGACTCTAGCTTGGCGGGAAGGAACCAAAAATGTCAGTCTGCTTCTACAATAATTTCCTAGAGATAGTACAGAGAATTGAGATAATTATTTAGACACACCTCAGATAACTCCAGTGCCTGAAACTAAAATTTCAACTCTTAAAAGTCACAAACTTCCTCCTGTTCCCAGGTTGAGCCTGAAATCAGGGAACAGAAAACAAACCCTTGTTTTTGCAGCATAATGCTCTCGTATCCACTCCAGAGATAGGATTCTGCCTTATCTGCCAAGCCTTTTTTTTTTTTTTTTTTGGCAATAGCTGTCATTGTATCCTTCAATCTGAAGCCAGAGAATTGAAAAATAGCACTACTTGTTTTTTCTTCTCCAAACACAGTCCTACTGCAGTGAATGACATCCATAAGGGAGTCCTTGGTAGAAAAATGTGATAATGTGTGGCTTTCAACTGTACCTTGGTTCCTAAAAGCAAGAAAATTTTGACAAGCTCCTGTACTCACTGTTTTCTTTTGGCTACTTCTATGCTGAGCCTGAAGGCACTTCACTGACCCCATACAGTGCCTAATACTGGTGCCTGAACTCAACTTGTTAGGACCAAGCACAATTTTTACAGGCACTGGCAGAACTGGAATTCCTGAAACAGATATTACACACCTAAAAGCAGAGGACTTGTATTGATATTTGAGCACTTGTCTCAAATTATTAGTCTTACCTCTAAGCAGATTCACAGCAGCATTTCAGTGTATACAGAAACACTCTATTACTCAAGGATGTAAATTTTCAACGTACAGTCTTTGCACATGCCACATGCAGACATGTTTCTGCTTTCTCAGCTCAGATGTAGCATCATATGCATCTAAATATCTGTGTGCTAGGAATATTGGATCCTTACTGATCCTACTTTGCCGAAGAACATCGTGTATCCTCTGTGTAAAATTAGTTTCCCTGATTCTGCTACAATCAGCAGTTTGCCCAAGCAAACAACTGCTCTAACAGGATTCATTACAGACAAAATGAGATTGAAGTTCCATTGTTGATTGGTGAAAAAAACAAACTGCATTTTATTCAGCATGAGCATCTTTGGGAAGAGTACACATTTGTCAGGGAACAGCCTGTCTTAAATCTCTGTTTTGAGCAGTTAGTGGCAACGTCTCTCCTTTTTAAATTAAGGAAAATCTAGTTCTATTTTCCACAGAAGCACCATTTTCTTGCTATGAACTATCTGCACTTCAGTATAAAATACTTTGAGATTTACATTGAACTAATCAATAGTCAGGTTTAATTAAATTTGCTACTTTAATTACATAAGTTGGTGCTTTTAGAGACTTTATGAAAACATCAGAGATTATAAGGACACTTTCATTTCATGCTCTCTCAACCCCCTAAGCCTTTCAATAATCCCTTCAGTACAGATGTCCATTCTGGCACCAAGTGGCTTGATGGCTGTACTAGAGTCAATTAAACCTGGCCATCTTGGCCACATTCAGATTACTGACTACCAGAGAAGGCCATGGTCATAACCAATGCCTGACAAACAACTGGCTGCTAGGATCTCATCTACAGAGCCCCACCTTTCTTTTCTTGCCCTATCTCTTCTTATAAGTGCAAATAGTGGATGCATAGCTATTAGTCTGTGTTGCTGGGCTGCTTGGAACAGAAATTGTACCACCATCTTTTGACTGTAAGGAGAACTACACCTTTAGGAAGCCTCCATTCTATATTAAGTCCCTGCAGGAAGTAATCTTTAATCCAGTGAAACATACAGATCCATTTAAATGTGGAGACACAAGATGAACAGTGTAGGGCATGAGCAAAGTCCTTTACAAAAAGCAATCTGGTTTGAATATATTCTTAAGAAGGCCCCTAGTTTGGGGCAATCTATGTGTACCCAAGAAAAAAATACATTAACAGTCTTAAATGTGTCGGCTCTGGTGCATCTATGTCTATTTCACATGTCCTAGCAAACTGCTTGGAAACAGCCCATTATGACAGCTCCATGTTTCCTTTGGCACTTCCAGCCTGTGACTACAGTATGCTCAGTTCTTGGGCAGATCAGTACAGATTGGAGTTGGTATTAAATACAGACTCGTTGATGATCATTGAGCAGTTTATATCTACATCAATTCAGAAGTGACAGACAGTACCACTTATGGAAATGTACAGTGATCTACGCAAAATTATTACAGTTCCTAGGGATGTTTCATACCAAATCAGTTAACTATACTGAAAGTCTTAGAACCAAGGATTCTTACATTTCTAGGCCTAGACAAAGTTCTGAAACAAATCAGAAACACTTTGGAGATGCTCTTAAAAGATGTTCAGAGGTTGGTTATCCTACTCAGTGCTTGTACACAAAATTGGGATATTTTGAAACAAAGTTAAAAGACAATACTGGTATTTATGGGCAATTGCAGATGCATTTCATGTATTTATAATAGTTAAATTCCAAAGCACTGCAAATAAGCAAACATATTTAAAATCCAAAGCAATATGTTAAAAGGTACACTTTCCTTTTGACATTAAGAACAGTTTGGGGAGTGGAGTGTTTAATAACATTCCTCTGCATAGCAACAATGGTTCTGCTGGATATCTGACAACAGAAACACTGGTTTAATAGCCTGTGATCTAACAACAGCATTTTTGCCAGTCCCTGAAAAAAAACCACTGGCATTTTGGGTGTGCGTTATGGCATGTGTGGTTTAGTAGTACTTAACCATTTTATAAATTCAGGGAAAATTTTGGTTTCAGTGAAGTCAATGGGATATTTGCTAAATGCCTCCATGGATTTGGGCTTTCATACCTAATATTTAGGAAGAGGGGCTATGGTCTGAGGAAGAGGAAAGGAGAAAGCAAAAAAGTTTGGGGTTTTTTTTCCATTGCAAACAAAAAGGTCACAATAAACACTAATGGGTAAAATCCAAGCTTTTGGTAAGATTTTTTTCCCCCTATCAATTATGCTGTGCTGTACACAGTTTTTAAGCAACTCTCAATCAATTTATCTATGTACATATGCAAAGAAATTGGAAAACAGTACATACATGTACACAGGCTAAAAAGTCAAGAGAGTTGCTGGTTTTCATTTCCTTCTCCCACTAGCACAGATCCACTAATACTCATTCCCGCGTGTGTTGCTAGAATTACATAAGGTAATAAAGAACAGAGTAGAGGTACTAATTCAAAGACCTCTTTTTGTTCTCACACATAAGTTATTGAACTTACAAAATAGTGGTGAGGGATCTTCACAGTGACATTTCATTCTGATCTTTGATCTAGACCCTCTGTAAGAGATCATATACCACAGTACTGCAGTACCTAGCTCTCTCACACTGGAAAACCAGGGCACAGACTCAGTGTTTATTCCTGCTGGATGGAGGGAGTGCATCACTGCTAAATAATTCAACAAAATCACCTTTTATCCAAAACCATCTTGTATATTCCATACTCCTCAGCAGCAATGAAAGCACTCCTTCCCTCCCCCATGACTCCCTTAAATTACATAGAATCTACTTTTATCCTGGGTATTTATAAATAGAGCATGAAAAATACCTTTTCTGTAACTAGTAACAATGTTTCTTTAGTTGTACACAGCACCTAAAAAGTTGATCAGTGTAGTAAATCCTTTCCATCTGCTGGTTCAGAAAACAACTTGTCACTGGATCTCTCAAGGCCTGAGAACCCTTGATCTCAAATCTACTGTCTTACAAAGGTGCTGGTTATTGACATGATGAGCCTCAAGAATTGGAAATGTACCTAACTTTTGATCTCTCTTACATGCCTGTACCTGGTAGTACTGCTGGTACAAGGATATGGCTTTGTGAAAAGCCATGTACTGAGGTTTGTGCAACATCAGTCAGATGAAAGAATGCTTATCTCTCACAATGGGATAATGATTTGTTTATAGTCCAGTGAAGGAACCAGCCTGAATGTCATCTGGGAAGGAGACTACTGTCTAGCTAACATCTGAAATACATCAACATTTCACAATAAGGTGAATCGTTACATGTTCTGTATGAGAATATTTACACTGACCCTGAAGAAAGTGATGGATTACAGGAAAACATTAAGGAAAAGAGGCAGAATGCTTGAATCTGAATAGAATTCCAAGAAAAGTTTGGCTACTTACCACATGCCTGTAATCAGTAAATATAGGGGTTTTTTCAGTGACATTTAAATGCAAACTAGTGGGCTTTGTCCAAGAATTAGATCCCAGCCATAAAGCACCAAAGTATTCTGACTGCTTGCTAGCAGAAGATGAGCTTAAGTAAAGGTGTATATCAAGATTTGCTTTTATTTCTTCTGGCTTGCTGATACACCTACTAACTTTGCTGTCCATATTTGGCTTATGTAAATATATTATTCTTTGATTTATCTTATGAGGGATTTAGGTTAACTGGCAATAAATATAACATTCTGCTCTGATGGGTGTGGATGATCATTAAGACATGGGTATTGGAGCCCAGTCCTCACCACTATTAATCATACAGACTCAAGAAAAAGGAGGATTTCCTTTTTCTAAGCTGTTCTGCCTGCTGGGAAGCTGGCAATCCAGTGTTAGTGTGGAGAAAATGTCATCCACAAAGATTAGCACTGGCTGGAGATATCCCAGCATGCAAGAGACCTGTAGGGAGAATGCCAGGACCATGAATCAAACCTCATCAATGATTCATGACAAATGACTCTATCTGGGCCAGGCAGCACTAAGCAAGAACCTGATATGTACATGTACACTCCTAAACTGCATCAGAAATGTTTGGCACATCCCCTGAGACTGAATGTTCCTGTTTCTTGCTCACCAATGACAAGAGATACTTCCCTCTCCGAAAGAGTAGTTAGCAAAACTAACTCCAATGTAGGACCAGACTGCAAAGCAGGCAACAATTTCCCATGTATTGCTTCTTTAGGGGCATTATTAGCTTGCTTATCATCATTGATCTTTCCTAAGATTTTTCAATACAATACAAGCATTCAGACAAAAATCAAGTTTTGTAAAGTTATATGTTGTAGACTTCATGAGTTGCAGCTGTATACTCTGTCTCATGTTTGATTAGAGGGATCTCTTCTAACAATTTTGGACTTTCCACTTACAATACTCAGCAGAAATATTTGTGGTGATATTTGAAAGTGCTCAAAATTAGTATTCCTTCCTATTTCAATAAGAACTCTGCATTAGACCCCTGTTGAAAAGACCAATACAAGCGAAATAAAAATCATTTGCATAGAAAACTGATCCACAAAATAGCAGTGTTCACTGCATGGACAGCAATATTTCATAATTTTTCATTTTCACATAAACACTTTTTGCATGCTCAGTTACTGGCTACAAGTGAATTCTGAGATTTCTCTACATGCCACAGCATGAAAGAGATGATCTACATTTGATCCTAAATGCCCGGCAGGTCTGTGCTCTGATATGCCTCTGTCTCTTGTCCCATTTTTCTTCAAAAACTCAAACTTCTTTTTGAAATGTGCCCACCTTATACATATGTTTTCAAGCTCTTATTCTATACCAAAAATACCTGGAAAACAAGATGACAGCACGAGGGAAGAAAGCTACAGTTATTTAAAAACATCAGGGTTGGCAGCATATTCTGGAAAATGCCAAAGGGTTTGTGGAATAAATTCCATTTGGCAAGTTCAGAGAGAAAATAATCCAGCTGCTTTCAAACACCAAATGCACCACTAAAAAGTCTCTAAAATTCCCAAAACATATTAAATCAACAAAACATACCATCCTCCTACACAACACAAAAACAACAGCAACTAAAGAACCTCAAAACATTCCTATTTACGGAGACTTTAATACTAGCTGAAGGATGTCTGTTCCAGGCAGTCTGTCAAAGAATTTACTTATATGTAACAAAGGGCATAGAGTTGAGGGATTTTCTGATGCTTCAGGCTATTGCAAAGCTAGACAAAAAGATGAAAGCAGAGGGACCCGGGATAAGAAATCAGGCTGAGCCATGAGATGATCGGTGTCCTCTGCAAAAGCACCACTATCCACTTGATTACAGTCCTGCAGTGACCCTATTGTTGAACAGGGGTTACTAGCTCAGTGTTCACTGAAGTTGGATTGAACTTCTACTACATTTAAAAGGTCTTTCAATCAGATGCTGAAAGAACAAGCACCATCTATTTATGCATCCTCTTCCAAATTTAAGTACAACCTGTTCAACTCCTTCAGGACATGCAGGGCACACAGAACACACTCCTAGTAAAACTGGAACTCAGAATTACATAAGAAAGGGACTATCTCCTTTACTGTAATAGGAGAAAACACCCAGAGGACCCTCTGCAGAAATGGCAAAAATACTATCCTTTTAATTCTAAAGAGAATCTGTATTTTCAGGCAGTTGTTCCTTGTCATTTGCTCTTTCAACAGAATATCCACTGGCACAGGTTCCTAGCTCTGCTTCTCACAGTCACAGCCACATGGCAGAGATTTATACCCTGCACAATCCAGCAACTCATGAGACTGCACTCCAAAACAGATTTGCAAAAAGGGCTGGCCCTAGCGAAGTGTGAACATATTTTATTTCATTTTTAAATTGAATGTTTCCCAGAAGGTTCGAAGTCAGCCACACAAGTGAAGGTAAGGTAGTTTCCAGTAAATAAAAGAGAAGTAAGTCACTGGAAATTACTGACAGAATACTATTCAGGGACAGCAGTCTGAATGTCCAAAATGCTAGCATAGCGTCCCTATGGAAAGCATCCTCCTTGTAGGTAACTAATAATCAAAGGTAAGAAGTAAAATGAATAAACATTCTATTGAAAGTTCCTTTCATCTCTCCTTATCTCCTGATAGTTCTACAGTTTGTGAGGAGCTTTGAAACTCACATATCAAGGTGGTAATTTCCAGCTAGTCTTTAAAAAGATAAGTATCAAATCTAAGCAAAAGCAGTATGAAAAATAAACACAAACTTTTCCATTACTAAACATACACACAAAGAACATTAAAGAGACTTGTGCTGAAGTGGCTGGAGATAGAAGGCACATATTTGGCAGGCAACATGACTAATAAGAATAAATGGCTCCACATTTTCCAATTAAAATGGGATTTACTTTGACTGATCTGCTGCAAACTAGTCTTTTTGTCCTTTATCAAGTGTTTTCCCTCAGCTCAAAAGGAAGCAGCTAGGGAAAATCATGCTGTGCTTGTGTACAATTAACTTAGCCAAGCAATGAAACATTCAAAGAATAAACAGAACAGCCCTGTCTGGGATATGCAAATTTTTGCTCCATTCTTACACAGTGGTGAACATCCAGTATGGTAAAAGCACTCTAGCTTCCAATATCTGTGTATGTGTTATATCCTATTAACATGTCACTTCCACAGTCTCTATTAAAAAAAACCCGAGTGAATTACAAAAACCATAACATCATAGGAAGTTCTATTTGGTAATGAATATTGGCACTGGGCTTTCAATACCCAAAGTGATGCCTGTGAGTGCCTATGGATAAATTTGTTTATAATTTAAGAACCGTCCCACTATAGAGGGTCTGTGTAATTTCTTATGCATTTTCTCAGCCCTATGATTTCACATGTCTGGAGAGCTCCAGAATGCTCTATTGGACATTTCATCTTACACCTCCCTGAACATGTCTTTTTCCCATACTCTACTTGGCTTTTAATTTGCCAGCAGTTGCATTGTTAGGAATTGAGCAAACAAATAGCAACCATCTTGCTTTTTCCAGTTTTCATGTCCAGAGAAGGGCAATGGAGCTGGGGAAGGGTATAGAGAATAAGTCCTACAAGGAGCAGCTGAGGGAGCTGGGGTTGTTTAGCCTGGAGAAAAGGAGGCTCAAGGATGACCTTACTGCTCGCTACAACTGCCTGAAAGGAGGTTGTAATGAGGCGGGGGTCAGTACCAGTTCAAATTGACAGGGTTTATTTTCCTGCATGAGGATAAGATACTCTAAGAAAGTTACTTTAAAAATTTGAAACACCACATACCATACTCACGAAGGACTAAACTGGAGTTTTACCCTTTTTACTTAAAATAATATTGTTATATTGCAACTCTTGCTCTGAAAAGGTCTTTTTATAACCATTCATGCTAAGACATATGAGTAAAACAAATCTTTTGGCCTCAATGAAAACTTAGCTGAAAAAGCAGCTCTCCTTCTAAAGAAATTTCATTTTTCAGCTAGAAACAGAGGAAGCCATTTCCAAAACCATTCTTTCTATGGCCTTCACTGTGCTGGAGAATAAGATTATCACCTAACTGTAACCTTGTTCCTGCCAGCAAAAATTAGAGCACCCATTTAAACTGAGTGAAGGCTTTCAGTAGCCAGCCCCGCTAAAATGGAGTGTTTGCTTCTGGTGTGTACTTTCCTAGCAGTAACCAGGACTAGTGAGACACAAAGCTGTGTCAGTGGGCAGAAAAGCAGAAGCCAGTACATAGAACATTCAATGTTCTTCATTATTAATTAACACATTTCTGTAAGTGTTGACATTGTTCTGACATCTTTGAGGTCCAATCCTGACATATTTGCACCACAGTTGTGCACCTGACTGCCGTGATGTACACATGAAAGAAGAGCAATGACAACAGCAGAGGTTTCAGCTCTGACATTACTCAGGAACATGAAGAACAGAGTCTTGTGCTGCTTCAACCACCGTACAACAACACCTACATTCAGCCTGCCTCGAGTTGTCTGGGGCATCTTTCCTTTGTGTTGCAGGCATATCCATATCAAGGAAAATATTAATGCTTGGGTGTCAGGCTCTCTGGATCATTCACCATACCATCCAGTAGTGATAATGAAAAAATCAGACCTTTGTAGAAAAAGCTATTAAAAATTACAGCAAACTTCTCTGTGATTTTGCTTCCCAGGAAAATAAAATCTAAGTATTTTAGTATAATATCTGATCAACCAACTTTCAATAGAATAACACTTGAAATTAACTCCAAATCTATGGTGGTTCTATTCTATTTGAAAATCTACTTTTTCTTCTTCTAAAGAATTTAATTTCCCTTGTTCCCAGAACTTGTGCTTTGCCTTAAGCTAGTCAAAATACCCAATTCTTTATAGTTTTGCATTCTTCTCCTCCAGGGACATTCTTCTGTCAGCTCAGCAAGGCCCTCTTCATTATATATTCTCTTTTTTTGATTTCTTTTCCTCCCAAGCCCTCTCGCTTCTGAGCTCATATTTACTAGATACAAGCATATTTTATATCTCCTCACTATTACTTTCCTTGGGTTTCTTTAATACCTTCTAGCCCATTTCATAAGGAATACACTCATATTGCTTACTTCTCATCTCCATGAAGTCACAAATTTGTTCCATCTCTTTTTTTCTTTCAGTCCTTTTCCTCCTCAGCCTTATATCACCTGCCTCTGTTCCTAACACTGTCAAACAAATAAATTGTTTCTTGTGTCCACAGGCTGTAGACAGTTGGGCAGTACTCATTTCTTCAAAGTTAGCATCCATTCAGGAAATGGGGCATTTGTTACTCCATTAAATAGCTTCATTAAATTAAACTCCAAATTAAAGCAAAGAATTGCTGTCTCACAGCTATTTGAGACCAACAAGATGCCACTGTGGATACAACCTGCTCTTAGGAGACTTAAAAAATTGGGGATTACAACATTTCATCAATATTAACCCCCTACTGATCTTTAGAACAACTGGAGTTAAAATTTTCCATTCTGATTGACATAACTTGAGTGACTACAAATATAATTTGTTTCAAAAGCGTAACCTCAGTCCTATGAGGAGTCATTTGCTATAGCAGTATGAGAGCAGTCACATCCATACTCATTTCTAGACAGGTGAGGGAGCAGCAGGTGTAAAATCCAATGGGACTCACTTGGCAGAAAAATTGAGAGGTCAGTAATCATAAGGAGAAAAATTGCAAAATCATCATCTTCAGGTAGAGCTTGCTTAAATATTCATGGAACGTAAGATATCCATCGGTCCCACAAAATTTCAAGAATTAGAAGGCACCATACAGAAATTGTAACAAGTAACCCTAATGACAGGCAAACGTATGTTTTCCTCTACCTACGTTTATCCAACCAGACCAGCACAAAAGCACACATTAGATGGGAAATTATCTCAAGACCATGAAAGGAGGTTTACAAATTCTGACTTCCCAGACCAGGACAGGTGCAGAGGGCAGAGTCACCATTAGGTGAAAGCTACTGGTCTCAGCTTGGCTGGGCAGTAGAGAAAAAAAGAGATGCTATCAAGTACAGGCAGAGCAGCTCTTCCGACAGCAGTAGCCAGTAGAAGAAGTGGTTTTTAAAAGATAGTTTAGAATCTGGCTGTGGTCTTAACACTTGGTCTTAATGAGCTGGACTGAACTTGCTCCAGCAGAGTTGTGCTTAAAGCTGCTTTTCTGGACAGAGGGCTGCTATCCTGGTCTAATTGAAATAATTCCATGGCCTCCTGTAATTAACTTGGGTTTGGGGTTTTGCAGTGAAGACCGCTATTAAATAGCAAGCTTAGTGGTAGCAGTACTGTTTGTATTACACCAGCACCTCTAAAACCTAGTCATGGCTCACAAATCCAGTGTCCTGAGGCTGTACTGACAATGAAGAAAAATCATGCACGCCACAAGATGGAAGCACTGTGTCTTTCTCCAGCTTGTCAATATGGCTCAGCATTTCAAGTTTGTCTCTTTGTGGACACATGATTTCTGGTTGCCCACTGAATACTGGCCTGGGAACCAACCCACAATGCTGAAATATTATTCATCATCTATCCAAATATGAAGCCACCTTCCCCAAGGCAGGGTCTGCTGCAGGGAGAGCAGGTGACTGCTGTAGGTACTTACATGGTTCCCATCAGAGCAGCACTGAGGCAGCTCACTGTCCCTCATGTATTCATCATTACAATGCCTCCCCTGTAAAGAGGTAGCCTAGGTCCTGAGAGACCTTATTGACAAAGCACATTGCCCAAGATGATTAAAAAAAAAAAAAAAAAAGTAGGAACTAAATAAATTTTCCTGATCACAGAGCTCAGAATCTACTATTCTCTGAATGACCTTTCCTTATATCACGCTAGGTTTGCATACCATATCAACTTTAGGTACAAATGTTTACACAGCACATCTAATTTCTTTCTTTTTAAAAAGAAAAGTGTAAGATAGTGGTGTGCTATCAAAATACCCTGAACATTACAGGGTTTCATAACTTTAAAGGACTGAAAATTATCTTAAGACCTCTCTATTTTCTTAATCATGTTTCACCTCTAACAGTCACATCACTTCACAAATAGCTGCCATATAGTTGTATTTGCACTTGCACAGCATTTCCTCCACGTTTTTCATACAGCAGCAATATTACCCTATTTGAAGGGATGCTGAAACCCAAAGAGAACAAAGAAAATGTCACATAGTAAAGGAGTAAGTGTTTTGACTCTGCAAGAAAGCAACCCAGAATTAGAAAAACATCATGGGAGTCCTCTGTCTCCTTCATCATGTTTCATGTTTGGCATGACAACAGTGGAGACCACATGCATGGTCTGCTGAGCTGGAGCTCCAACAGTCATAGACAGGCAGCAAGTCTGTCACTGAACAAACCATGAAGCAGAGCTTTAAGCAGCCAGAAAAACATTGCTTAAATAGCAGAAAGGTAAGAGGTGGTTTGAAAGCCAGCAAAATAGCCCAAGCACAATGATGAGCCCATAACCTGAATTTTCAATGCAGTCTTGTGAGCTGAGACTGTCCACAGAGGAATAAGTATTAGGTGAGGGTGGAGGACTAAATGGTAGCAAGTTGGTCCATTTAGGTCTTAATTTAAGGAAGTTCTTGGTACAAACTAAAGTTTGCTTTCAGTCTGGGTGCCTCCCAGATTTTGTTTTCCACATGATTGCTCTCCCTGCACATAGAAAAAATATTTGAGCTGACTGAAAAGCTTTCTCTTGCTTTTCAATTCAATGCACAAACACTTAACTGCTCTTTCTTGTCCAGTTGCATTGGTCTTTGCTTTCTCACATTAACCCCCACCCACACTTCCTTGTCCACCACTTTTGTTGCAGTTTCTGGAAAAGAAACACTATGAACTAAACTTGTGGTGAATTGAGGAAATAACAGTTCTGAATGAAACAGTCTAACACCTTAAGAGCCTGACACAGTGAGCCCTGATCTGAATGCTAGCCCATTCCTTTATCTAACCATTCACCCCAGAAGATAACTATGCTGATTGTATCAGAAAGCAGTGCTGCAAACATACTGTGGCTGCATATTTACTGGGAGGAACATGAAGAAGTTACTTGCACAATCATGCATCACTGGGTTCAAGGCAGACTTTAAGTGCTGCTTATACCTTTCAGTTCATATCCTGTTATCTTTGTCTGCACACTAAGAAGATTTTAAATCTCCAGACCATCCTTCATGTCTAGTAACAGGTTAGCAAAAAAAGGTACAAGGCTATAAGAAAAAATATTTTACAGATGTATTAACATGAATCCTCCATGCAGTAAAACATAATGAAACTGTAAAAATACTCATTACTAATCAAAATATTGTAGTATCTTTATATTTCAGGTTTCAAACACAAACATTTTAAAAATAACTGCTCCTTAAAAATGAAGCACATGGTAACTTAAATGTAATCTCAATTTTTGAAATTTTTTTGCATATAAAATACTCCAATTCTTTTGTAAATTAATCCCAGTGATAATGAGACAAATGTCATGAAAACAAACACAAAGTAGCTTACAAGTAAAAATAAGAAGTCACAGGTGAGTTAAGCCATTTCATTGGTGAGCATCTCAAAACAAACCAAAAAAAAAGTGTTGTACTATTTCATATGTCCAACATATCAATTTTAAGTAACTCTCCTATGAAACTGTAGACAAGGAGAGCTCAAAGACCGTGAATTAATTCTCTCATCAATTTACGACCTGTTGCCAGTGCTGTTTCTCTGCTTTCATACCAAGAGGAACAGGCAGGTTTACAGACCACACTTGGCTGCAGACAAGAGGTAAATAAGCTTAATTAACCAGAAAGAAAGAATTTCTTCAGTACCCACCTTCTCCTCATCTTCTTGGTTCCAGCTCCTCTGCAGTCTTCAGCCTTGCAAAACTCTCCCATTCTCTGTGACCCCACAACAGACTCTTGAGTGATTCATTGTGGCAAACTTCCTTCTGTTCAGATTCAGATTAGCTGAGGTGCAAAAAAATTAAACAAAGGAAAAAATAAAAAGTGAAGGCACTGAAAAGGGAAACTAAATTCTTAAGAAACAGTGGATCTCGTTAAGGCAGTCTGTTCTTCCACCATGACAAAGAGCTAGTTTAGTGATTTTTGACTTTGGCTGTAGGTCACTAGGGTGCTAATGCCAGGAAGGCAAAAGGAATCTTGTCCCTTGAAAGGTTTTAAAGGTAATCTTCAGGAGAAAGAGTGAGAACAGCTAGTCGTATTTGGGAGTATGATTGCTAATCCAGTAATAATGCATGACTGATTTATTAACTATTTCACTTGCAGGAACAAATGGAAAAAATTCTGCCAACAATCTGCATTCCTTGGTGGAGACCACATGGTCTGAATCCCTTTCTTAGAGCAAAGCTGTGGCAAATGCTGAGCCTGTGCACTTCAAAATGAGGGATTAATTTCATTTTAATGCATAATCCTATATGCTTACAGAGGAGTGAGAGCTGCAGAGAATTTTTTACAACCATGCAGAAATATATCTAGTGTATTACATATGTTTATAGACGAAGAGGAAGAAATATTTCTTCATGCATTTTTTTCTCTTTTTTTATCACATCATCAGTAGCTGAAGTACATAATATGTACAAAGTTAGTCATTACTGTTTCCCCTACTTCTTCCCCTCCACCACCAAATCCTAATTCCATGTGTGACACTGCCACAAAAGCAGCCAAACTGCATGTTGTAGGTGACACATTGTAGGCTACTCTTCAACTGGACTATGGGGCCTTGAAGAACGCTGGAGCCTCTTATGCAAGAAAACATTATTTGTTTCAAAAGGTTTACAATCCAACCAGACACCCCAGTGAAAGAGTTGCATTAGCAGCCCAGACAAAAATCATTCATTCACAGCATTCTGTAAATTCCCATCCTATAGGCACCTATTTGTATGTTTCAATGATACATGCAGGGAAAAGACTTGCTGAGTTACTCAGTGGCCCAAGTACAAGTGTTCGAGGCAGAAATGTTCACCCTGAAGGGCCAGGTGTGCAACGCTCAGCTGTCACATACCCATTGAGCCTTTTAAGTTGAATTCACCTCTCACTTTCAGGATTCTTCCCTAGTTAGGTATCCCCAATTACATTTATTCCCTGTTATGGCTTTAAGAGAGCACCGCTTTTGAAAGAAAAGCTATTAACATTTGCATTATGTCTTCATGCCAGGAGAACTTCTCTGAGTTGTCAGTTTAATTGTCAACTACTTTATGTACCAGATACCTCATAAAACAAGTCAGTATGTGGGTCTGGGTTCAAACAATCTGCATTCAGTATTACAAAGTATGTGAGATCTGTTAACTGTCAATATACAAAATAAATAAAAGATACTAAAACAGAAAGAATCTGGGTAGAACAGCCTAAAGGAAAAGCCAAAATTTCTCTAGGCCCTTACCCAGATCCATACAGCCAGAGCTCTTTGCCTGTATGAATTCTGCAGCAGCTAAGAAATATTGCCGAGCCTTCTACCACATTTTTAGCTCTTCAACTTCTGCCTTCTTCATTTCATAGAACATGTTATTAACATTCAATTACAACCCACTGCTCTCCACAGAGCAAAACCCCTTCCATTCAGCAGTCCATTTCCTGGATAATATGAACAAAGTTGGCTTGAAAGTAGGTAGAGCAGCTGGCCTCAGGCCATCAGCTGCACAAGGTGTGCAGCCAGTGTGACATTACATGAGATCTAAATAGAAGCATCGCCTGCAAGCAATCCAAAATGTTAAATATTAAGAGCCCACCAAAACTGGGTCACCCTTTTTCTTTTAAATGAATGTCCTAGGGAAGACTTGAGTAAAAAGCTGTGAACAGTGTGCAAGTAGAAAAATATTTGCATACTAGTGCTTTCTCAGCAAGTGCTCTCACTTGCACTGCGGGCAGTTTCACTGCTGATGTAAGAGCCCTGCCTAATCCTGCACCTTTCCTTGCTTTGGCTCGTACTGTGTAATATATTGTGCTTCATCTTCACAATTAATCTCAATGACTTCTGCAGACAGATTTGGACCCATCCTCTGATAATTTATGAATCCTAGAAGCTGATCTGGGTGTCAGAACATCTACTGAATTCATGCTTTTGCTTACCTTGGTTAAATAGTGACCTTAAAAAGCAGTACAGAAATAACAAATTGTCTCAGGATGGCTGTGTGTCATCAAAAACTGGGACAATGGAATAACATCAGGAAGTTTTCTCTCCACTTCACAAGCCTGATTTTGTCTAAGGAAGGGAAAGGACTGCAAATAAATAGGCATGGGATATCTAAGCAAACAAGAGCAGGGCACATTTCAGGTGGAACAAAGATTTCAAGTCAGTGAGGCAGACTGGCCTGCCACAGTCTAAGGACAGGAACCTCACATGGTAACTGGTTAAGTCAAGTTGAAAAATTATCCTAATAATCTGGTTTCCCACAAAGTATATTACCCCCAAACCCAATTACAATCCTACTATATTTTCTTTAGTACAACATTATCTGTCAAGAATTAAAGTGATTTAGTAGGTATGTAACTATTTTGTAGAAATTGACTGAAGTCTAAATTTGATTAAATTTTAAATGAGGACTTGCTTACTTTTCTTCTCCAGTACAGATAATATCTTTTTCCTTACTTAGCTGGAATATATTCAGCACCAAACTAATTTAAAACACTGAGACTGCAACAACTGTGTCTCTGTCCAATATCCTAAAAATGCCACACTCTTCTTCCCTTTTCCCCCCATGCTGATAGAAAGTAAAAGAGCCTTTTATTGAACTACTTTTTACTTGAAGCCTCCACACAAATTGTTCCCTCAAGGCCTTTAATGCCTTCAGAGGAGGAAAGTCATAAATACCCCTTGGCTGTAGTGCCTGATATTTGACAGCTCATGTTGGCTATTCTGGATCAGTACCAGAGTCCCTAGCAGTGCCACCAATCTCAAACACATAGACACAAAACATTAAATTAACCAACATAAACACTGTAGTATCTCAACATCAAAATATTTAAATGTTCTATTCCAGTACTCTGTATATAATATTATAATTATATTATAATTATATAAAATATAGAATATAGACTATATAGTGTATTCTATTCCAAAACACTGTATATATGTACATGGTATGTCATGTACATGGTGACTTTATCTTTCTGTATCAGTCCAGTCATAGACTTGGACATGTTATTTCTAACCAAAAAATCACATAGGAAAAAACAGCCCAGTCCACTGCAGTGAGTACTCTACCACCCAAGAACTGCAGGTGGGTAATTTGCAGCTCACTCTCAGGACTGAAGGATTACACTGACAGGAAGAGAAATTGAAAAGGTTGTCTCTCACAGACCTGTCGGTTTCTTCCTTACAAAAACACTGCATCTTCAGGGTTGAACAGTCTTCACACATAAATCTTAACAGTTCTGTAAACAAACATCTGCATGATGCTTCATCAATTACCCTTCCTTGCCTTCTGTCACCAGCAGAGTTTGGGAAGACCTTGTTTCTCCCACTGGAGAGTGACTTTTTCTGAAATAAAAGTCTATGTCATCTCTTTGTTCCTCATCTAGCAAGAGAATGAAAGAAACATGGCTAGCTGTTAATCTAATTAATTGCCTTACCAGAGATTTTTTTCCTCCATTTTTAATGCACTTTGCTGAATTTCACTAGCTCCCTGAAGTCTTCCACATTTGTCATTGCTCAGTGCTTTGAAGCTGTAGCACAATGCAAGACAGGGCAGAGATACTGATGACACCTCAGTATGAACTGATTCAACAACCAGCCATCCCAGGATGGCTTTTTGAAGCAGTTGTGTATACATTAGGTCCTGGGGACAAACCTTATTTTTATTCCAAAGAGCAGTTTGGAGCCTGATTGTCACCTCAAGACTGTCCATGTAAAGGAGAAATTATTTCTATTAGCGCTGAAGAGCAACTGGAGGTGGGGTTTAGTGAGATTCACACAAATCACTTATGACCCTTTCAGGCAGGACCCTTTTTATCCTTATTCTGTACAGCAGGTAAGCAGGTAGCTCACATCACCCTGACCTGCAGCAGGGGTTTCTAGGCATAAGAAAAGAGGTGGGGGAAGGAGAGAGAGAAACAGAATTATGCAGAGAACCCTATCTGCTAGTCAGGAAGAAAAGACAATTTAAACTAAAAAGATCCATGACCCAGAGGAGGTTCTCACATTACCATTTACAAAATGTTACAGCTTTGATCTCTAATTCACATTCTCTTATTCCTCCTCCTCTTTTTACATCTACGAGCAATTATTATCCCTTATCTTACTTGGAGCTAGAACTGTGAGTCTGGGGAGACCAGATCTTTGCAAAGTGCTTTATCCTTTTGTGGCAGCATTAAAAAGACAGATTTCCATAACTGCATTTTTCTCTGGGAGCAGGATTCCTTTCCTGATGTAGCAGGTAGTGCTAGCTCTCTATCATAATGGAGCACTTGGAGACTCTGGACTGGAAACAAGTGCAGAGTATCAATACATACATTTTAAAACCCAAGAGAGCCTCTTCCCTTATTTTAATGTAACTGATAGAGTTTCCCAGGACCTTCAAGGATAATTCAAAACCCCAATCAGCACTTTCTGCTTTAAAGTCCCCAAAACTAAAAAAAAAACAAAACCCCAAACCTTAACCAATCAACCAACTAAACACAACCCCCTCACACCTGCAACTGAAATGTCAACCAAAAATTAACCTCTTTTTCTTTAGGACTTACAGGGCCAAATTCTGCTTAACAAGGCAACCCAGGCAAACCCAAAGAATCAGTGAGTTTGACCCCTGGCATTTTATTCTCTGCAACAAACCAGATAAAGGTCACGCTTACAAAGATGTGCCTATTTCATCTGTGCTATGGGTGCACAAACAAGCACGGGAGAGAGAACGGGAAAATGTCAAGAGAACAGAATTTTCTGAGAGTCTACAAAATTCAGGAAAAAAAATACATAGTGAGGATAGATTTTGTCTGAAGAGGAGCTAAACAACCCTCATTTCAAATAGGAAGTTGTAAGATATTTGATTTTCCTGCTGATTCCTTAATGCTGTGACTTTGAAAGCAAGAGGAAGGGCATACAATGGAAGGGGGCAATGTTTCCTCTCCTATTACATAGGGAAGGAGAGAAAGTGAGCTCAAATCTATGCTTTACTGCTTACAGCATTTGCTGACTGGCAGAGCTGAAAAGGTTTAGGGCAAGGAGGTAGCTCATCATCTGCCTCCCTTGCAGCTGCTGATACTCAGCCAACACACTCCTGCTCTGATGTCAGTGGTCTAAATGAGGGCCATACTCTAACTGAAAATTTAATCTCAGGAAATCTCTGCTGAATTATTAGTGAGGCTCTGACTCCCACAGCAACTGCACACAGCTCCTCAAGCACAGAGGAGATTCACCAGCTTCTGATTCAGGCAGGAAAGAGTCTGCAGCTATTGAACACTGCTGCACACTTATTTTCAAGACAGATCTGCTTACATCTGTTCTGCTTACCATGAACCCTCACTGAACAGAAGAATATTTTCCAGTCCCTCAAAAAATTCAAGCTGAGCTATGTCAGTAATAATTACTAAGTGAACAGAATGCCACACTGAATAAAAATACTCAGAATAAATGAAAATACTGTAACAGCATTTCATCTTCCCCTTTAGTGTCTGGAAAGCTGAAATCTCTTCAGCTTTCAGAGTCTCTTGTGGATATAATAATTTTATATATAACTGGAAGAATTGTTCATGACTCACTTGCCCGTATTACCAAGTGGATTTTTAGTCCAAAAGCCAGACATCCATTATGCGGGCTGCTAAATGATTTACACTGATTGAGCACGCATGGTATGCAGCTCTTGCAAATTTTATATGCTGGCTGTATGGAGAATTAATGCTTGCTGATTATGCTCCAAATAGCAATGAACTCAATTACCTAAGCCACTAACTACCAGCAAGGAAGCCAGAAATGCAGCTATTGCTTCAGTGCCTTAAAGTGATATTTACTGTTTGGATCTTAACTACTGTATTTTGAAGTAAATGGGAGATTCACATTAGTGAAGAACATATCCATTAGTTATCACCTCTTTTAATGACCATTGTTAATTCCTTATACTCTAGAGTTTGTATTCCAGCCTAAGGCTTAAACCCACACCTGGGAAAGCAGACAAGAATCCAGCTACTCTTGGAATCTGAGTGACTTCCCAGGTTTAGCCACCAAGATAAGAAGCCTGAATAAAAGGGCAATTTTCAGAGAGAAACATAAGGACACTTTTTAATCATCTTGTGGTGAAAAAATGACTTCTATCATCCAGAGAGCCAGAATGAACTTTGGTATGAGGAACAAGTACTAATGACTGCAGAAGAATCACCCAAAAAAGATAAAATCTTAGCTGAAAATAATATGTGGAGGTTACCTAGTCAAAATGTTTTTCACAGTCCATGGTAGATATTGAGATTCTGGGCCTTGTCCACTTGAGGGTCAATGGGGATTGAACGACCACATCTCTGGCTCTGTTTCCAGTGCTCTGCCACTCTCATGGGAATTACTTTTTTTCCCATGTCATAATGGAATTTTCTTTGTGGCAACATTTCAATGTTGCCCATTATCCCTTCATTGTGCACAGCTGGGCACACCAGCTGTGTTACCCTGTGACAGAGCAGAGCCATCACCACAGGCATCCCATGCAGAGTAGTGACAGCAGCAGGCCTGGGGTATGGGTGCAAGACCCAAGGAACACCACTACCAAAGGAAACAGCTGCAGTTCTATGGATCAGGAGCAGCTACAGATTTAGCCAGGAGCTTCACTTAATAGCTCATATTGCATTTCAAGAGCTCTGACGCACATGCAATTGACTGACGTCACCACACAGCCCTGCATCCAGCATGCTGCTAAGTCTGTGCTCCAGGGAAGGACTTAAAGCTAGGACTGGAATAACAGGAAACTCAGGGGAGGATGCAGAACAAGCTTATCCTTTTAAGTTCACAAAGCACCTGTCATACAAAACACTTCTCTTTTTCATGAGCACAAAAGTCACATGTTGTATCACAGAATTACATGAAAAAGCCAAAAATTACCAATATGACTGAAATCACACTCCCCTCCTCTTGTTCAACGACTGCATTATTAAGACCAATGGCTAAGTGACCTTCATTTCAATCATTAATGAAATTGCTGTCTATAGTCAGTAAGGTTTTGACTCCTGTTCCAAACTTCTAGGTATACCCACAAGTACAGTCACTACTGCAAACCACCCTGGTGCACACCTCAGGAGACTAAGCACAGATGTAACCTCGTAAATTTAGCAATATAATTCCAAAATTAAAAAAAAATAAAATTTAAAGATTTAAAGGATTTTTTATTATTTAGATCTAAAAATAAAACCAACCTAATTAAAAACCAAACAACCCAAAAACTCCCTCTCTAATTAACACTCTATTTTGCATGTGTGAATCTTTGACCTTCCAAAACTCTCAAATTATTTTTATAGATATTAATGGATAGGGCTAAGCCATAGTGTGAAATCTAAGCTGCATGCACCTATCTGTAGGGTTTGGTAATGGCAAACAGTGCTCACCACTGAAACAAGTTTCCCAGTTAGCAAAAGGTACAGCTCCAATTGCAGAGAATCAGGCAAAGCAGAAGGAAATTAATTATGAAACTCCTCTTCACAAATGCGATTTGAGGATTCATTTCATATCCCTTTCTCCTGGAAAGAAAGATAAGATTCTTTGGAGGATCATTCTGGAGACCAGTTTATCTGCCCATTCTCTTTCCTACCCTACATCTTTCAGACTACTTTATGCAGTGGCTAAAAGGGATGATATGAACAGATGGCTGTTTGCTCTGATAACTGTGTCTGTTCCTAGTCAGATTAATTGGTTACAACCCAGTTAAAGATTAAAGCCTGGTAAAATGATACAGACAGTCCCTCAGTTACTCTTTACTGTCCATATGAAGAAAATAAAATGCACCAATAAGAATGAAAATGGAGTTTTAATACCTGCTAGGGATTATGTAAAACACATTGCCATAGAAAAAGTACAGTATTTACCCTTCCAGACTACAGTTTTAAAGAGTATAAAATTTACAGGAACGTGAAGGTCAAACAGAGGTTTAAAGACACAAGATGTTCTCATGGATCAACAAATCAGAACAGTATCAGTGTCATGATTACTTTTCATTTATCCAGGCCTTTGGCATCAAGCGCTCATGAGACTTAGGGGCCGCAGCAGTATCTAATTTCATACCTCTTCTGATTACATTGAGAAGAGATTCCCCTTCAAACAACTGGGAACATGCCAGGAGACTGAAGCATTGTACTGATACTCACTGAAGAGGAGATTGGGTTGACATCAGTAATCATAACCCTCAGTGCATGGCAAGATAATGGCAAAACCCATGCAAGGCAATCAATAAGGAATGAAAGGATGAGAACATAAGTAGGGCTGGCCTGTCCGATTATACAGGAAATAGAGACCAGCTCACAAACCTGATTGCACACTCTGAGACCGTGGTATTGATTACCAATGGTTATCATGGAAGTGCAACCACTTCCGTAGAGTGCTTGACACAGAGCTGCAGGGCACTGCACTGTAAAAGGCAGCTCTTACCCTGCAACAATGAAAGCACAACACATGCACTCAAAAATGGTTAACTTGGCAGGCTCACAAAGATGCTGGGGAAACATCAGCTGAGCCAGTTTCTAGTGGGGTTCTGCAGGGTTTCATTCTGGGTACACAGCCCATAAAAAGCAGGCTTTTCCTCCCTCTTCTATGTGAAATAAAACCTTACCTAGCATACATGTTTGTACGTCTGATGCATACACATGTATGTTTAACATCCTGAAACTGACAAAGAGGAAAATAACTTGATAATGTAAGTTCAGTTCAGTAATACATAGCACACAAGCAAATGCAATACAATGAATGTTAGGATAGCACGCATAAGCCTTAAGGCAGGACAACAGTGTATTCTAGAAAGCACAGAACTTGAAAAGAATTTTTAAGACAAAATTAAGATGCTACAGACACAGCTGAAGAAGCAAAATGAGCCTACAGCACAGTCTCTCTTTTTTCACTGCGCTGCAGGGAAGGCAGCAGTGGAAGAAGAGGTTGTTTCTCAGATCTTTGGTTAAGAACTTGGGAGGAGTTATAAAGCAGCACAAAGAAAAGGTGAGAGCTCAAGAAAATACTTTGCAGGAGAGGCCTATTGGGCTCCAGCTGTTTGTGCTATCAAAAGGAAGACTAAAGAGATTCATCAGTTACAGTATATAAATCCTTCAAAAGGAGAAAATTAAGTTAGAGAGATCTTTAACACAGTAAAGAAAGACACACATACACACCAGAAAAACTCTGTAGTTCAAGCCAAGAAAACTAATTTGTGAACTCAGACAAAGGTGTAATCTACAAGGTGATTAACCAAAGAAGCAATGTACCCAGGGAGTTTTTTCATCTCTGCTCAGTGTTGCCAAATCAAGATTGGATCTCTTCATGGAGAAGCTTGAGTCTGACTCTTCAGAATAAGGGGGGAAAAAATTGAAATTCTGCCAAAAGCACCAGTTCTCAGCCTGTGGTGCTCACCTGTAGCTTTTTCAGAAGTTGCATGGTCTCGGTCTCGCTCACAGTGCTGAGATCCAGCTCTGGTATCGCTCACCAAGAGGCCGCTAAGTTTCATCCTCTCCCACCAGCAAGTCTCAGGTTTCTTTACTTTCCTTACTTCACGTACCTTTAAGCAGCTTGGTGAGCAGGCGTGACCATTTTTTAATGCACATCACAAAGGACAAAATTTCGTTTCCAAGCAGATACCCAAACCCCGAGGGAAACGCACATCACCCACGCGATGAATAGCCCTAACACAGACTTCAAACGGCTCTCAACCCCAGCCTCATCTCTTACTCTGCTACACTGCCTGTGCCATGCCCTACGTGTGCCTCGCACTCCCTTCCTGTCACGTAAAATTCGGGAATTTGCGGGAATTCACAGGGCGCGGCCGCCGGCCAGCAGGGAACGGCCCTCAGCCGCGCTCCCGCCGCGAGGCCTCTGGCGCCACCCAGCGGCGGCCGCGGCCGGCCCGGCCGTGAGGGGCGGGCTCCGGGCCGCCAGCCTGCTGCCCCCATAAAACAACATTTTCCTAGCAGCACCTCCCCAAAGATCCAGCAACATCCCTTTGGGGGCGTTTATACCCCAGGAGCAAATCCCCGGAGCCGCCCAGGGCCAGCTGGAATGGAGCTCGGCTGCGGCACACTGCCACACCCCCTTCGCTAATTAACTCTTGGCCAGGCTCCCCTCTCCCCTTAATGAGCAGGAGGGGGAAAAACTCCCGAGTGTTCTCCAAAGAGCTCCGTCACCGCCATCTGCTAGCGGGGGGCGATGCGGGGGGCCGCCTCTGCTGCCTTTTCGTCGCCTTTCTCGTCGCCGAGGCTGCAGGCGCCCATCGGGGCTGGCCGGGGCAGCCGTGCCAGGCGCAAGCTACAGGGTTTACATGTTGCGAAGCATAAAGCAGCCAAAACGAGGTTTCTCAGTCTTCCCCTCTGTCAGAAATTCATTTGGGGAAATTTAATTTGCTCATTCTGAGCAAAAATTCATTGGGGAAAAATGTTTTTCTTTCAGTTAACCCAAATCTGACAGAAGAGTCTAAGGTAGGCCCTCCTCTGCCCACAGCTGTGAGAACTAGCCCTGCAAATTTGATATATAATTTTTAAAAACCTTATTTCCCCCCCCCCCCCCCCCCAAGGATGGCTGCCAAAGCTTAGTGGTAGGACCACACTGAAGAGAGTGCAACAAAGAGATACAGTGATATCTTCAGATGTCCTTGGATGCATTGCCTCTTTCAACCACTCAAGTGATATAATGAGTTAAATAAAAGCATGTGTGGGGTTTTTTGTATTACAGAGCTGCTGCTTACAGTAGGTGAACTACCTCAGTGTTTAATGTAATGTGTCAACCTCTTGACTCTCAACATCTGAAAGAACTAAGCTATAAATTCTAATAATGACTAACCTGCAGACTTCAAACTTGGTCTGAATTGGCTCCTTTTCTCTGTCTTCTCCACCCAAAAAGCACAGCCCTTGCTCAGTCTCTTCCTGGACTATCCTAAGTCCCCCTGCCGCTTCCCCACCTGCAGCACCTGCAAGCCAAACCCTTCCTTCTTCCCCTTATTGCTCCCTACCCCTATATAGTTCCATCATCTCATGCTACAATATTACTTTGGCATCGTTTTGTTTATGTCTTGTTTTGATAGCAATGAACTGATCATTATTCTCAGGAAAGACAGCATCTCAGTGTTTCACAGTTGCTTTGTTTTGTACATCCTGTAATTTTTATTACAGGGATTTTTTGGTTACTTGCAAAGTGATCTGATAATCTAATTGCATCGTTTTCCTCAGGCCTTTGTAGAGCCTTTGGCTTTTTAGAATCCTCTCTCTAAATCCTGAAAATAGCAATTTTTTTTAGCATTTCTGTTTAATACTTGCCTTTTGAACTCTACATCTTCCTTCTGAAGAGGGAAATTCAATTACCTGCTCCGGAGCAGCCTGCCCTCATCCATCTGAACAGACAACACCTGCTGAGGTATCTAAGGAGCATTTTTTGAAAAGCTATTTTTCTATTGGCTTACAGTGTCAATGACCCAACAACAGCTGGCAAAGGAGCTGTTTATCAGGTCTCTCCCTTGCAAATTGCTGTTAATGGGCACACATACCTTGTACCCACATGAAACCTTGCTTGGTGGGCTGTGTGGGTGGACCTGAGCCTGCATTCCTGCAAATACTTGAGGGCACAACCTAGTCACATCCTTACAGTTAAATGTTGTCTTGAGATTCATTTGAGAAAAGTGTACATTTCAGCTAATTTTTGGTCTCAGTTTTACACCCCTTAAAAAGTATTGCCCACCTTGTCATCTCTTGTTTATTTGGTTGCCACTTCAGTGTTGCAGTCTGATGGAAGATCTGCTGGATACTCTCTCAATACACATTAGGCAAGAGCAAGTCATAAACTGAGTCATGGAAACCTCATTGGTAGGATGTCTCTGGAGGTAGGACAAAATATCCTATGTCCTACATCTGTAAGATAAGGACTCAAAAAGGTAGTTTTTGATTACTTTAGGGAAAACAAATGTGGGTTTGGGCTTATACATGGACTGTCAGAGTTGCTAAGCATGTAATAATACCCCCACTATGCAGAGGAAGCTGAGATACCCTACATATCTGCAAATCCATGTGTAAGAGTAGTAGCACTGCATTCCAGCACTGAACTTGTTATTCCTAGCACTGGTTTAGAGATGGAAATTGGGACCTTGATTTCACTTAATACATGACTGACAGTGCCATTCTAACATCAAAATCCTCCATCCACATGCTTTTAAGGAATGAGGAGCCAGAGCCTGTCAGGTGGATTAGCCATATGTCAACTCCCCAGTGCACTAACACAGAGCCATCGCTGATCTGAAAACTTGATCTCAAGCCAAAGGGAACAATTATATAACCTAGATATCTGAAAGGCAAATAGTACAAAAACAAACAAGAAAGAACAATTATCCTTACTTACACATGTGTACATTTTACTACAACTATTAGGCAATCAAGACTGTAATATAATTGGCTTTTTTTAAATTACAAAAATGATGGAAGGGTTGCAGTAATTAAAAAGTGCAGGCAATATGTTGAAAGGTGATAAATTACATAAAGGCAAAGTGAAGATGAAGCAAAATCTTTACAAGTATTTATTTATTTGCTGTTCCACAATTTAGATAATTTGTGTGATTGCTGTTTGTCCGCTCCTGACTGCCATTATCAAGCCAGCGTGAAATTGATCAGAGGACCAGAGAGCTGTTGCAAGAATGTGAGTTACCAGTGTGGAATATTGCTTTAAAAATTGGTGTCAAGTCCCAGAAAAGCCACAGGAATGAAGCTCCTCACCTCCTCAGATTGCATGGGCAAGTTCTATGGCACATGCCTGAATTGTCATGAACATCCAAAGCAAACTTTGGAAAACTGACAACAGAAGATAAAGGTCCACTAGCATTATTCCTCCCACATGGTTAAAGGAGACAAACGTGCAATTAATTCAGCTTATTTATTAGGACAGTGCCTAGGGCCCCTCAAGGTGGGGCCTTATTTTGTTAGGCACATAAAAGCAGAACAAGTCTCTGCCCCAGAAAGACTTATACAAGTATATCTCCTTGTACAAGGCAGGAGAAAGGAGGATGAAATATAAGCTGAATGAAATAGCTGTCAAAGGAATGTTAAGATGATACTCTAAAGCATACTGGAAATTATTCCAGGAGGAAAGTGTCTACCTAGGTTGTTTGAAAGGCCAGTCTTTCCATACTGCACTAAAGCCATCTTCCAGAGATCTGCTACAGAGCTTGTAGCCACTGTCAAATCCCACAGGAAGGTCTTCAGTCCATAGTAAATTCTTGGGACCCACCTGATCCTCAGGGCTGATTTCCCACAGAATTATTCTTGGGAAGCTAATGGTCCCTGTGCTTCAAGGGTCCTGGCATCAAGTCTGCAAACCTACATGCAGTTAAATACTTGACATCTGGACACACACTCTTGTACCTATTGACTCCTGAGGCATTATTTGCAACATACGGCTTGCAACCAATTTATTTGTATTTGCAGCTTCCTTGGATTTTCTTTTCTTTTTTTCCGTTTTTCTTTCCCCCCCAGAGATGCCCCAGGTTGCACAGCCTTCTATCACTTTACATGCACATTTCTGCATTTACTTTAGATTCATGGGACTGCTCCTCACTGGCATGGGCAAATTCTTTATGATAAGTACTGTTAGTAATAATATTTACTATTTTCCTGTTCTTTCGTAGTTTCAAAGCATTGAAAAAATTAACTATCTGAGCTGCTAGAAAAGCTCTTCTAGCAGCATTTCAGATTTCACAAACCTATACATTTGCAACATATGTGTGGCCAAACTGTCAAGACACTGCACTGCAGTGCAGGTATCATAGTAACCTCTAGCTGAGAAATTGTCTCCCACTTCAGCACGTGTGTATGCATACACAACCTGTAAGTTAGATGTGTGAGTTATCCAGCTGAGATCACAAACAGTGGACACTCTAATAAATGGGGCAGGGGGCAGTTATATATGGTGTGTAAAGAGTGATTTCAGTAAGAATAAGGCTTCATTTGGGTTAAGGGACAAGAAGGAAAGGACCCAAGCAAAAGACTAGTTGAGAGGGTGTTGTACACAATTTTGGCTGCAAAAGCCTGTTCAGATCTGGAGGTAAAATGGCTGTCAGGCCTTCTTGCCAACTCTGGCATTAACAGGAAGCACGGAAGCCAATGGATTGAGTGCTGGCCTGGAACTCCTAAAGCCTGTGGCCCGCAAGCTGCTGGCTGAGCAACACGAGGAGTACTTCACTTCCCAGTGCTTCTCTCTCTTTTCCCATCCATTGCTACTCTTATAGATCATGAGCTCATACATAGAGAAGCTGTTTTCTTATTCTGTCTATGAACAGCAGAGCCCTGAGCTCAGTTGGGCCTCTAGGCACCAGGTTAATATATATAATAATAGCGTGGTACAAAAAAACAAAGGCATAACAGTTTCATGACGGAACGCATCTCAGATGAGTTAATGTGCGCAAAGCACTTTGAAGTTGAAAGGTTCTGCAGTGTGTAAAAGCTGAGCATTGCTTTCATATGGATTTGTTGATCTTGAGGACTCAGGAAGCCACTTCGAATGTGCCTCTAGTCAGCAGAGTGTGAATCCCTGCTATTCACTCCGATCTCCAAATGGAGTAGTATGTCCAAGAAATTCCTATTTGAGGATGTCATTAAGAAAACCCATGTCATTATAAGCAAATACCTTAAGTTTTAGCACCTCTCTATATTAAAAACAAGCATCCCTGGGGAAAAATGCAAATAGGCTTTTCACAATCCTGCTGATTTTGGCATTACCCCTTCTCCACTGCACTGAGTCACTCTCACTTTCTGGTTCTCTTACATTAAGTTGCCATGGGAAATACGAAAAGAAAAAGTGTTACAACCTGCCAACAGATTGACATGAATCTTGTTCATTCTGGCTCCTGAAGCTGGATCGACTTTCCAAGGTTCCCTGAAGCCTAGTTGATCCCTTGCCAGTAATAAATGGCATTTTGTGACTCCATCCAGTCTTGCTTGGCCAAGCTCTTTCTGGGGCTGAAACTGAGACCCAGCCCAAACATTCCCCAACAGATTCGAGACCCACACTACTGCTTTGGGTCATGCTTGCTGTAGTTGCTCTCATACCTCACCACTCCTTTTAGAATATTATATACTCCATTTCAAGGGAGCAGTTTAGCTCAGGATTGAGGACGTGTCTCATGAAGTGACACACAGGCACACCCAGTAGTGGTCCCAGAGCTCATCTTCTGACTGAGACAGGATGCAGTAACTGAACAAAACATCCCCTAAAGAAAGCAGAAGAGTGACAGGAAAACAAGGGACTATGCAGAGCAGCTTTGACCCTAATTTTGGTGGTTCCGCATAATTTCAACCCTTCCACCCCTTTTGTGTATGTATTACGATAGAGATTCACAGTGATATGCACGCTTGTGCATGCACCTACCCGAAGGGAGAAGAGCTCTAATTAAACACACCTGACGGACACCCACCGTCCCCACGGCCGTGTCCCCTCCCACGGCCACCGCTGCCCTTCCGAAGCCGGTGCCACTAGATGGAGCTGAGAAACAAAATTCCTCCCAGGCCATGTGCGCGGCTGCATTGCCTAAGTCTCAAGTTGCAACTTGTTTCTTGCTTACTGGGCACTAATGTTGTTTCCCTGGACAGTTGATACAGGGACAAGCTGTGGCGAATTGTCATTAAGAGATTGCAAAACCATACTCCCCAAGCACGCTGATTCACCCTTAGCGGAGGATGATGTCAGTCTGGGTAGATTTGGCAGCCAAAAATGAGTTTGGGAAATGAAAGGAGGGGCTTCTGCATGGCCCACAGTTTATGGAGTAGAAAAGCCGTCTCTGTCACAACTTATTCTGGTTAAGTAGGGAACAGGGAGATTAGCAGCCTCTGCCTGCCCATTTGGTGAAAACCCTTTTGCTCATCAACAGTCTCCTGAGAGCCTGGGAGATTGCAGGAAAGCATCTCTGCTTTACCTGTGGCTGCCTTTCCGGCCTTTCAGATGATCCAGTGGCAACAAACAGAACACAAAACTGCCTGTTGTCCTTGGAGGGATTCCCTAGGAAAAGCAATTGTAAAACAAAACCCTATCCTCATGGTCTGGATGGAGCAAAAATTTCAGGGGAACAATCAAAATGCAGGCACACCAGATAGCAAAGCACCTGTCACACCCATCCTGCGTGAGGAGTGGTGCTGAGAGGCTGAAAACTGGCTCAGTGGAAATACACCGCCCTGGGACAGCCCACTTGAAAGAAGTGGCACTGCCAGGTCTTGTTTACACAGGGCATTGGCTGCTGTACTTTGTCTCCATCTCTTTGGAGGCAGGCAGGCTTAAGTCTGCCCTGCTCTCCGCAGTGGAAGGGTTATCCCACTGTGAAGATGTTAAAACCATCCCATTTATTTTGTAAACTACTTTACTCATCAATGCTACCATAACTAAACAATTGTGGTGGTGGGAAATCTGCTCTGTAATTTTTTTTAAGATGTTATAAACAGAGGAGATAAATGAATGTGGAAACAAAAGGAGGAAAAGGTAAAAAAAAATATATATATATTAGCAAATTGGGTAATTGCAACATCTAAAAAATTTTTAGGATTGCAGATTGCCAGGCTAAATTTTCATTTTATCTGTTGACAAACATAAATTACTGTAGTGAGCTAGGAGTAGAATGCACACACAACCACAGCTTGTAACATTAAACTTTATTTAGGTTGTGTGTTAAAATGGGCATAGGGATAAGCTAAATCTGCATTATAGTGGGCCCAATATAAACCAGAGAAACCAATGTGAAAACTGAACCAAATCTTAGAACTTTGAAATACACTTAAACAAATTACATGGCCATGTGAGAAAAAAAAAATTATAGTAAACCATGGGATGAATCTGCAAGTGTAGTGTTTCTGTCTAAGTATAACTGTATTATCCATAATAAGCCTATTTTTGCCTTTACCTAATCAAGTATATCTAACTGCAAAGATAGAGTGTATCATCTCTTATTTTCATTTTTCCACATGTGTGCCATAACTTCAGTTTAAGATGACTCTAAAATGAATGCTTTCTGCATCGCAGCTCTTTAAGTGGCAAATGTCTGCAGGCAAACACCACTGAAATGTTTTAACCTTACATTATGCCAAGAAGATCATACAGCAGTAGGTTTCACCAATGGTAGCCAAGCAGATAAGTGGTTGGAAGACCACATGCTAAGGTGCTTTGCAGTCAAGGTGTGTTAAAACCTGCAGGAAAGGGTGTGGTACACTCACAAAAGTGTGTCCCTGGCCAAGGTGTTCCCAGGAACGTGGGGTGAGTCACCAATGTCACATTGCTTAGCTGCCTGTGACAGGTGACATTTGGTAGCTGCATTATTACTAAACAGAGGTATGAATGAGCCTTGCTACATGCAGGCACTGAAGTGTGATGTGAGCACCTGATGCTTTACAGAAAACCTCAAAGAGCACATAGTATTAAAGCTGTAGCATCATAGCCTGAGAGAAAAAAATGGGCCCTCTGTGCCTGGTGAGCATGAGGAGATTAATAAATTTGAAGAATCTAGGCATATATTACCCCACTGTAATGAGCAGAAATAGCTTTTTAATTATTTCAAAGCTAATTTGATATTTAATTTCAGAAAGCAAATCAGTATCTGCTGTAGTTGAAATTTGATGTTGGGAAGCTGTAAAAATAAAACTTTTTTTTCTTACCTTATTGGGCTTTAGACAAACTTAGATGGCATCCTTAGCCAAGGGTAATTCATCCTTTGACTTCAGCTGTGCTTTGCTGACACACAGATGGGAGCTGTGGTGTGTCACTGTCACATTAAAGCCTCCTTGGCTGTACAGAGGTGCTCCCTTTCTCAGGTCCCTGGGACATTGCACCATTCCCTGTGCCACCAAGGAGGCTTCCCTCCAGACCTGCAAAGGCTCATCAGCCACCCAGCACGCTTGCACATCAGCCTCCAGTCAGGACTTCCAGTTCTGCTGCAGTACCTTTTGGAGAGGGAAAACTCAGGTACCTGTGCAAGCCCAGCCCATCACACCTGCTATGGTGCTGGGGGAGCTGGACACAGATGGCCCTGAGCCCCTGCACCCTGGCTGGACAGCCCTGGTGACTCTGCAAGAGCAGCTGGGTGACAGGGCTAAGCATGCCAAAGCCTGCCCCAAGCACAGCTGTGGCCTGAGAGGGTTTGCAAGATTTGCCTCTGCCCTGTAAGAAATACGTGGTCACCTTGCACTTTCAGAGGTCCTCTCTGGCTCCTGAACTCCTCAGTTGTATGGGGCCTTGGAGCAGCTAGCACATGGAACCTCACTGCCCAAAAGCCCAGTTCAACCGTGGCTTATGGTGCATCTGGAGAAGACACCCCTTCATCCTCACAGGCACAAGGGGATGGTGGCAGCATGGCACTGACCCAGAGGCAGAGCCGCGTGAGTATCCTGTCAGAGAATCTCCAGCTCCTGGCCCCTCAAACCTGATGTTTTCTCCTGCACATGCTGGCTGCAGAGGTGAAAACAAGAACTTTCAGCCACTTCTGGCCTGCTTGCTTTCCAGTACCCTGAACCCCATGTTACTGACATAAATCCAAGCTGAACAGAGCCTCAGGCTTCAAGTCACATTAATCCAGACAAGTTCATAGAGTATGGTGCAGCCAAGGAGCTCCATGCAAGAAATGGAAGAAGGTGGAGAGAGAAATAAAAAGGGAGTGGGGGGGTTGGCACCTGTGCTAGGGACATGGCAGAGACCAGTTGGAGGGTTTCTGGCAGCAAGTTTCAGATCACCTTTCATTTCAAAGGCAACTGTCTCCATGAGCTGCAGCACCTTACCCTGAGATGTTGCATAAAAAAATCATGAATTAGTTTTGTTGTTCAGGGATCTTGCATCTCTGATGAAGAATGAAAGAGGAGACATGGTGAGCCACAGCATGCAGGGAGAGGTGCAAGGGAACCTGGTGTGTCTGTTTCCACCCAGAGCCCCTCACAGCACAGCACAGCACAGCACAGCACAGCACAGCACAGCTGAGTACAAACCTTACTGATAGAGTAAGCTGAACGGAAGGTACTTTTTTCTCTCACAGGCAGTGGCTTGTGCTGGGAGCAGAAGAGAGAGGGCCTCTTTCAGCTGGGAGAAGACTGTTAACAACACTAAATCCCAGTCATATGGTCATAGTTCACAGCACCTTCCAGTTAGTTATGGAATTGGGCAAATAAACAGGCTGAACTTGCCCACTAGCTGATGTGAGGAGAAAAAAACCTAATCCCTTGTCTTCTGACAGGTTTGCACTGATCCAAACTGATGCCTGGGCTCAGGTAGCATCTCTTGAGCCCACCCACTGATGGGGATAACTGGGGCACAGTGACCCTATAACCACTGCCTATACACAGGCAGCCGGGACAGGGAGATGTAAAAACAGTCTCTGCCCCATAGTAGTCACTGGCCAAAACTGTGAGCCCAGCCAGGCACAGGGGTAGCTGTGTGCCAGTGCCAGACTGCTGCCATGCCAGTCCTCCTGGATACCAGAGTTCAGCTGGGAAAAGCACTGCTCCCTGACTGGGAGACAGGAAAATTTGGCTTAAAACTGCTGGCACATGAGAAGGCTCAGCAGGATGAAATGGCAAAGGTTTGCTTTGACTCTGCTGCTGAGCTTACAGGTGACACTGAGGAGAGTTGAACATCTGGAGACAGAATGACTTTTTAGGTCTGTCAGAAACAACAGTTTTTGTCTCAGTTTTTCTCTTTGTCTGCCAAACTCCAAAATCAATTCTTCAGCCAGGAAAAATCCAGCCAGGAAAAATGTGAGGTGAGGTGTTTCTCTGCCTGTATATTACCATTGACATTGTCCACCACAGGTTTAGCACTAAACATCGTGGGTGTTTTTCATCCCTGCCTCTTCTACTCTGCCTTATAATCCCCACAACCAGTTCCTGCACTTACCAAGGAGTTGTGTGTCCTCCTAGGACAGACAAGAGATTGGTTTTAAGTACAGCATCTGTTAGCTATTGTTTACAGTGAAAGCTTCATCTTTGACCTCAGACCAATGCAATGGCTCTGAGTGTTGGAGAACGATGAATTAACATAAATCTCTCAGTCATTTCCTTGTGTTTATCTGCTGTACATGCAGGCTCCAGGCCACAAGCTCCAGTAAAGCCTTCAGAGACAGACAGCAAAGGGAGACACGAATGACACACACACCCAGTTATGCCAAGCTGCTAAAATTAAAGCAGTGTAAGAGCAGTGTGAGATGCCCTGCAGGTAGCAGGATGGTGTCTTTTTCCTAGGACCCTTTTGCTGGGTAACAATGAAAGGACAACAGCTGTCAGGGAGGCCTCTTGCTGCCCTACCTTTACATGTGAATGCCTCATTTGCTTTGCCAAAACAAAGCTGGTGCCTCTCGACAGCAGAAATACGTCTACAAGAGGCCTGCCTGGCCTAGCACAAGGTATCTGTTGTGGTCACATCCAAAGACCCCAAATCAAGATTGGAGTGGGGATGTGGTATATGCTGCAAAGCAAAACACTGGTGCAGGAAGTCCCATGCCCTGCCACAGTTTCCATGCTGGTGTGGAACAGGACAGGGATACCAACAACTGGCTGCAGGTACGGTCGTGGCTAATGGCAACTCAATTAGCCTGGAAAGCATGTTCTAGGAACAATTCAAAATCACTCATAAAGGAAACCAAACAAACCCTTGTACAAATAAAGCCAGTAAGCTTCAAAGTTATCCCAGTCAGCTCTCAGTGTCCCTCATGGGCTGACACAGACTGTCACAGCCTTTGTGGCCCCAGTCTCTGTGGTCAGAGTGGCATATTCTGCTCTGAGCTGCCAGGAGGGCTGTGAGAGCAGGGCAGGTGACACTGCAGAGCTGCCCCATCCTCTGCCACAGAGCACATGCCTGCTGGTACCTCACACAGGCCTCCTTATGCCTTCAGTAACTGCCCCCGCCAAAAATCGGGTGGAGGGAGCCTAACCCCACACAGCTGCAAGGCACTTACAATGGGAACGCAAATTAAAGCCACCCATTTATGTAAACTACCTCAAAGTACTGAATACAAAAGCAGATGCATAGAAACGGAATTGCAATACCAGTTTCAGGCAGGATCCACTGGAGCACAAGATGAATTATATACATATAGGATTTCAAAGGAGAGCATTAGGACAGACTGAGTTCTGCCCACGTCTTAATGACCTGAATAGATTAGCCTCTCCCTCCTCACTACCCTATGCTATCCAGCTGAGGATTGACACTGCAGAGATTTTCACCTTCACTTCAGGCCTTAAAGCAGAGCTTCAGCTTTGGGGAGAGAGCAGGGGGCAATGGTGGCTTGCTGCATCTCAAGGAGCTCCCACCATCCCAAAGTGTGGCTTGTTTGCAGAGACAAACCCTGGAGCCAGTCTCAGTAGGAAACAGGCAAAGTGAAAGAAGAGAGAGCCTAGCTGAGTGCACTTGGGGTGGGCAAGCAAGGACAAGGGTGAATAGTGTCTAAAATGAACCTTTCTCTGGTATTTTTCAGGCATCAGTAGAGAAAAGTGAGAGAAAAGAGAATAAACAAAGGAAAGAAACAATAAAGGAAGAAGTATGATGTTAAATGGATGGAGAGTTTAGACCAAAAGAACACCAAACATCCAAGGGATTAATGAAGGGCATAGAAGATGTCTCTGCACCTTGCAATTCCTTCCTTACAAGCTTCTCCCAGTTCTGTGGAAGAAGTGCCTGCTGTCAGGTGGGAGAAAGGCTGAGCAGGGCTCCCCACAGCCTGTGCAGGGTTTCCCTGCAGGGCACACTGCCCATCCCTGTGCCGAGCAGCTCTGCCCTTCCGGAGCGCAGGTAAATAATCCCACGCGCACACGCCTTGGGGCCTGTACATTTCTCCTGGGTGAATACAGTTTTTCCAAGTGATTAAGATAGGATAACCAGGAGTAAGAGACCAGATTATACAGTAGAGCTCACAAATTTTCATGGAAGGCCAGGAATGCTGTGCCACAAGTAAGCACTGCTGTCACCTCTGTTGTTTTTCAAGACCGGTTTCCAAAGGTAACTTTTGGTTTGCGATAAACAGCCTTGGAGTCACTCCAGATTTATTCTCTGTAGATCACATCCATTGACTGTCCCCTTGTCAGGGTGGTCGGTATCCTTATGACCCCAAGCCTGTAGCCCCAGAGGGAGCCCTCTTGCAGCTACAGCAAACACCCCATCAGGTCTCCTATGTCCTGCATGCAGCACAGAGTCTGGATGGCTGCATACAAGAGCCCACCCCAAACCTCCTTGCAAAGCAGCAGAGACTTTTGGGTAGGGCAGACCTAGGGCAATGTTAGCATCACTTAACCCAAGCAGGCAGGTTCAGATGAGGCAACCTGACACAATCTGTGTTTTACTTCTCTCTATGCCAAGAAAATAGTGCAGCTGTTTGGGTTCCCATGGCATTTATTTTATACCCTTTTATCCTAAGCTCTGTGTTCTTTCATGTAATAAACAAATCACAGGTCTTGTTTTACATATCTTCGCACATGAAATCTCTTTCCAATTCTTCTTATGCTTGTCTGAAAAGTGCCTAGCAAACAGCTGCATTAAATAAAAATTAAGTCAAGGCTGGGGCTCCTGTACCTAGAGCCCTGAGGTTTTATAGAGCTTTCTTTGTGCAACTTCTATTTCTGTCTGATTAAGCTAATTCTCAGAGGTTAAGCTATCTAAACTGACTGGGTACTGAAGCATTTAAAATGTAAACGCACTGATCTTTAATCACAGTCTGCAGACTACACCTCTTTCTCCATCTGTATATATGTGGGAGCTGTTTCCTTGCAGTATCTTGATGTCACACCTGCATCTAGTAGCATCTCACATGCCACAATTAACCAGTGTGCTGGAGTGAAGGACAATGAGTCCAGGTGTATGGAAGTGAAGCTAAATGTGCAGCTACAGCAGCTAAGTTGACCCCATCTCTTCTCTGTGTCCTGCTCCCCTCACAGCATCTTCTGTGTTGGTACCCACACTGCTGGCTTGGAAAGGAAACACTGCTGCCAGCCTGCAAGTCAGGGAGGGGGACAAAGGCAAAGACACGGCTCCCACAGTAATGCATTTCAGACAAGTGAGAGCTGCCAAGCTCTCATCTCTCCCAGTACCCCACTGTGATATTCAGAAGTCCTTTGATTTTTACATTTGAGAAAAACCCTTACAGAGGGAGTATTTCCAGTCTGGCATGGTGTGCCCTGGGAAAAGAAGACACACTAGAGCTGTTCTGCAGCTCTGGCCCATAGGGGTTATCGGGGAAGAGTGCAGTGAGCCTGATGCAACACTCCAAATCCCAGCACTAGGCAGCCCAGGGACTTCCCAGGCCACAGGCAGCATCTGCAGCAGCAGCAGCTCTAACAGGCCTCCATAGCCTGCTTTCCCATTAATTTGCCTAATTGCTTTTTGAACCAATGTATAGTTTCAGCACCTGAAGCATCCTATGGCAATGAGTTCCACCAATTAATTATGGTTGAGTGAAAAAAAGACTTCCTTCTCCGTGCCTTAAAAAAATATCTGCCTGGTGATTTCATTTAGCATCCCTTGGTTCTTGCCTTACGAGCAACTGCAGCCATTCCTACTGCTGTTCGTCATGTTGCAGACCTGTCACAGCCCTGAGTCCTCCCTTTTCTGGGCTAAATCTGACATTCAGTCCCTTTTCATACAGATAGCAATGTGCATCTCTGATCATTCCTGTCATACATCTCTCTGCCTTTTCCCATTCAAGTACAGCCTGATTTTCAAGAGTGCCACACGCCCCCAATCCCGAGGTTGCTCAGTAGGAACCAAAGGCACTGTGCCCTGCATCCTTTAAAAAATCATATTTGATGCTGTGGGTTGTACTTCAAAACTGACTGCAGCCCTCTCAGCAGATGTCCTGGAGGCATTCATCACTAACTCTGTGTTTGGTGGAAAGGTGGTAGCACCATGCCTGGCTTCCAGGGCCTCTGCAGAGATCAGCTCCAAAGTACCAGCCACGGCCAGCTCTGGCATTTGCTTCTTGGTGCCTTTGTCACTAAGTCCACAAACAAGAGGTGACTGCCATAACATTTGTATTTGAGATCACAGGGACAATAGAGGTAATATGTTCATTGAGCAATTGTGTCACCTCAATGAAACATTTATAGGCGCTTGCAATAGAAATATTGCAGATAGGATGAAGAAATTACCTCAGACAGGATCAAATATGCAAAGCTAACTGTAGCTGTGGACTTCTCCCACAAGATAAACAGGTGGCTAAGGCCTCGAGGGAAATAGCAGGAAGGGGAATCCCAGCAAGCTATTCTTGTGCCAGGTATTTCTTTGCAGGGCTTTAGTAGGAACTGTGTCTGGGAGTCCCAGGATGGCCTTGCCCCTGCCTGCCTGCAGGAGCCCTGCCTGAAGACAATGCTGCTGGATCCCCACTTCCCCAGAGCCCCTCTCCCCAAGCCCTGCACACCATGGGCGGAGCAGGATTACACTTTATGTCAGCAGTTGTTTGGAAACGGACAGGACACAAATATAGGCACAGGTTTTGAAAGGAGGGGGGATGTTTACAAGAGCCCAACACTTAGGATGACTTCCTCTTGCTCCTGAGATGCAGAGGTGATTCCAGTGTTCCATCCCCTTCAAGACAGCCACAAGGAAGAAAGACAAAAGGTGGGGCAAAGAGCTATGATTCAAAGCACTCTGCACACTTCTTTGCATCTCTTGGGATAACAACCCAACAACCACTTCTCCAGGCGCTACAAGTCCCAGGGGGCTGCAGTGGGCCAGCTCAGAGATTCTTTGCCATCTCTTGGCATTTTACTAGCTCAGTGTATAAGCCATTTTTCTTTAAGTATTCTGTTTTTCTTAAATGGCATTGCTATTCCCTTCAAAACATAACTCTGTTTATCCAAAACAAACAAGGGCTGGTATCGCACCCTGCCAAATGGCAACTGTGTTGCTGCTGGGTGGCGCTTGACAGCGCTGAGCTGCAGGTGACAACTCCTTTTTCCACTCTGAAACAGGCAAGGATATGCCCATAATAAACCACCACTTATCTGTTGAGGCAGAGATTTTTTTCCTCTGATTGCCAACATGGATTACACTCTGAATCTTCCTTTCCTTTATCAAAAAGCATTTACAGACACTTCATTCCTTCTCTGAAGTTATTCTGCAAAAGATGAGTGAAACAATTAAATTGTTGGCTTAACAGGAGTGAGACAGCTCTTCTTTTAAACAGGGGATTTTGATTGCACCCTGTTACTTCATCTCTTTAGAATATTCACTAGACAGAGTAATTTTCCTGTCTCTGAACAGTGCTAAGCTGTCAGACTCCTTTTCTCTGAGCAAAAGATAGTGCAGCATCTTCTCCCCACATAAGTGCTTTTTTTGGAGAATAGAAAAAAAAAAGGAGAAAGAAAAACACCCCCACTTCCCCAGTGGTCACTTTGAGGCAAGAAGAAAATTGTGTCTGATCATGTAAAGCCCCAGCATCCAGGAATCCCTCCTAGCAGGATTGCCACCCCAGAAGAGCCAGTCCCACCTGCGAGCATAATATGGGGAGCTCATTTAGCAGCTAAAATAACCCACCCTGCAAACATTCTTCCATTTAGTTTTAAACAGCAGTGGGGGCTGAAATTCAGCCTCAAACAGGATGGGGGCATGTGGAGGGTGAGGGATTGGGGCAGGGCAAAAAGAGATTACCCAGAGCCCTCCCTTGCAACCAGCACAGACACTGCCCATGTTGTTTGGTTAATTGGGGAAACAATGTCCTCTTTCAGGGGCTGCAGGTGGCTCGGGGCATTGCAGAAAAGAGACATTATAGCTTTCTATCATAGTGTGGTTGAAAGGTTTGGAGCCTATGTACAAAAAAGCCTTTGCTGAGGGTATTGCTGCTGCATCAAGTATCAATGAAAGCTGCATCTCTGCTGTTATGAATCCAATCACCACAGCAAATGAATGGGAAGCATTACGAGTAGCAAAATAGTATTTCAAGCTGCAATGAACAGCACCCAATTCATCAGTGAATAGCAGGCTTGGTCAGTGAAAGAATAGCTCTGATTGAAAGAAATATGGAAGAGCCTTGAGCAGTCTGCAGGAGCAGATGTGTGAAAGAAGTATCCGAAACTACAGGCACTTCTGAGGTCTCACGTATAGCCAGCTCCAAGGCAGTCTGGCTGGGCGTAGGGTCTGCAGCTCCCCACGTGAACCAGTTTACAGGGCCTTTAACATCACCACTCTCTTGTCTTTGGAAATAAGCTTCTCTAGAGAAGAAAAACAACCTGTATGTGCAACAGCAATTTATCCCTGCAGTTTACCTCCAAATGTCATGGTCAATCTTTCAGAAGGCCAAACTGGCATGAAAAACATGAAGGCATTATGAACATTTTCACAGTTAGGCAAAGTAAGGGCATGTAGTAAAGCCAGAAGCAGAACTTGGATGTCTCAGTTTCCCATCCCTAATCCTGACCACGCTGCTCCACCAGCCCCTGCTCATTTTTAGGATGCTGCAGTGATGATGGCTGCAAAACCCAAAAGCCAGCCCTGCTTTTTTCCCACCACTGCAGCAGGACAGCCCGGCCTCAGGCTGTTATTGGTGGGTGCCAGGGACCCCTTGTAAGACTGAACACCTGCATGCCGGCAGCCTCAGCCAAACTTTCCCCCTTGCCAGGGCTCAGCTGGCCCTGTGCAGTCTTTTCCTAGGTGAGTGGCATAAACCTGATGATGGTGAGACCCTGCTGATGGCATCCTGCTCACATCTACTGCAAATTAAAGGGAGACCTGAAAGGCCATGTTCTTGGCAGGGTGTTAATAGGGACTTGGGCTCCTGGCCCAATGGCTGCTAGTCCCTGACCCGCTGGAATGCCATGGATTAATGCCAGGATATGTCCCTCCAGTTTTGTATTGCTTTGGTGTGCACACTGGACTTTTACCCAGAAATTGCTCTGGCTGACCTCTCTGTGGCAGATGCTGTCTTCAAAGAGCAGTGACACAGGCATAGCAAGACAGCTGATAAGGTTTGATGGCTCTTTATTTAGGGGAAATCCTCCTAATGATTGCCCAGGGCAAATAAGGCTCAGAGGCTTGAATTCCCAGAGGAGGCATTGATGCACCAGATCAAAGCCTGCTTCCCAGCTGTCACCACAGAGGCATCACCTCCAGCCATAACAGGAGGTTATAAAAACAAGGTCTCTCCCTGACACATCCCAGGCTGCTCAAAGAAACCACCTCCAAAGAGAGGAAGATGAGAGAGACCCGTCTGCGAATGCTCTGTGGACTTTGAGAGCAAGGGGCAGGCTCCCAGAAACGCTGTGGTGGGGGTTCCAGCCCCAGGGATGCACCAGGGCCATGCAGGAGCTGGGGCAGGGCAGTGTGTGCTCCTGGGCTCTGCCTGTTTCTTGCCTTACCTCCTGTAGGCAGGGATGCATCTGTTTGCTTTCATTGGTGCACTCTCACATAAGGGATCTTAAATCCAGAGCACTGGGAGAGTTTTTTGAGTTTTTAGAAGTTCTGGGAGATAAGTTTTTAAACCCATGGGGGCATGGGTGATTTCTTTCAGGTGGAGGCTTTCCAAAAAGCCTTGTCACTGCTGATATCTCATAAGGAGCCTGACTCCAGGTGGGCACAGGCTACATCAGCCTACTTGTTGTAATAGACTTCAGGGCACTGTGTGTTCTCAGGATGGTGGCTGCCTCTTGGGGATGGGCTGCCAGTGCTGCTGGCACAAATTATGCCAGCCTGGTGTCAGAAACAGCTGGCAGCCCTGTGGAAAACTTGCCTAGTGCAGAAAAGGCCAAAGAGTTGTGTTAGTTGACATTGCTTTAACAATTTATATCACATTTTATAGCTGTTGAAGTTACAACTCCTTCAAGGTACTTCAGCATGAAAGACAGCAAGGTCCCTGCCTGGGAGACCTTACAGTCTAGTACAGACAGGTAAACATAACAAGTAGAAACATTAAACTTTAGCTAGGGAGTGGGGACAGGTTGAGGGAGTATGTACAGAAATTATCTTTGGCACATCAAAGAGCTGGAAAAAGTCCATCAGAGGAACCTTTAGGCTATTTATGTATTTCAGGTAGCAAGATAAAATCATGAATAATTAGTTCCTGCAACCTCTTTGCAGAACCAGGGCTGAAGCAAGGCTTACAGAGACACTTGCCTGCAAATGTATGGCTAATGGAAGGAGAACACTGAATCCTCCCCAGATTTATTTTACTTTGCTCTCTTTTAACCAGTAAAGAGAAAATACTTAACAGGCAGCACAAGCACACCAGCATCCTTCCAGGTGTTGGTCTCTGTCTCTGGCTATAAGATCACATTGTTTATTAGCCCAGCAACATTCTTAGCATCTTTCTTTTCACCACAAACTGCATTTTCTGTAATTCCAAACTCCCCAAAACTTCTGTACTACCTACCTCCCCAAAACACTCTATTTCATTGCCAAAGTTCCCAGTCTTTAATCCTGCCCTCCCTCACTGTACCCAACCCATGTTGTCTTCACTGAATCATTGCTGAAAGGAGGAAGTTACACATCAAAGACTGAAACAACTAGACCCAGCTTCAGCAGAGCTCACTGTCACCTCAGCTCCTGCAGCCTGACAGTCAACACAGGGGCCATCCTACCAGTGCCTGCCTGCTCAGCTTCTCTGGACAGGGCAAAGGACTCAGATCCTTCCTTTATAGGCTTTCAAAATTCAAAAATATTGCAGAAATCAGGTTTTCCTGTCTGGAACACAAAGGCAAATAACCCACTTGTGCTACACTGTCAGGGAGTGGGAGACTCAGGCCTCCAAGCACCAGGGACGGCTTGGGCATAGACCAGGAGCTGTTTCTAGATTTATTCTCACTTGTGTGGGCTCCCTTGAGCAGACACAGGACATGAGCTCTTTCCATTTTGATGCAAAAACCTATCACCCAAAACCCTACAAACATATATAGCAGCACTGTAGCTGTTCCATTGCCAAACAGATCCAGCCAAGACATTTGATCAATCAGAGAGGAAACCTCTCTGATTGATCAGGGAGGATCAATCAGAGAGGCTGATGCAGGTCTTCCAGCCAAAGCCCCATAGCCATGGTGTGGAGTGCAGGAACAGAAAAAAGCAGCTCCTGCCCACCCTGCAGCTCCCAACTCCTGTGCTGTCTGTCTCTCCCTGCCAGCCCCAGCACCACAGCAAAGAGCTGAGTGAAAAAAGTGTTCACTATTTTTTTAGAAGTGTTTTTTTAAAAAGTGTTCAAAAAAGTGTTAATGAACTGAAAAACAACCTGGTGAAAAGCATTGTTTCTCAGACAGATAAATCCAGTTCATCTCATAGCAAATCCTATGAGCAACTTGTCGGGTTCCATTCTTAATCAGCCCCTGGGCAGCTAAGTTAGGACTCTTCTATTTCGTGAAAATAGAGGAGTCCTAACTTTTGCAAATTTTCAATTTGCAAAAAATTGCAAGTGATTGCCACTGTTTGGGGTCTTTTTCTCTTGCTGTTGGTTTTCTATTGCCCGCTTTATTGGTAGCCATCTCACTTGTGGTCGCCATGAGTCAAGGAGCTTGGTGGCATTATGGTATTTTTGGCTGGAGAAGGCTCTTCCCAGATAACTCTGCTTCCCCACAGCCTGACCTCAGGGCACACAGAGACTCGTAGGCAGAGCCATGGAATCCAACAGAATCCAGCCACGACAAGGCTGGGGTGGTGAAGGGCCAGACAGGGCATTTGCTTTCACATGGCTGGGGGCACGCGGGGCTATTGGGAACCTGCCTCTGCCTTAGCTGCCTGATAAACTCTGAGATAACTGTCAAATTTCTTTTTCCCTCCTTTCTCTGCTTGTGCTCCCTCCAGTCAGGACTGCCAGAGACCTGCTTTCCTGAACCAGCTAGGTAGCACCTCCCTGTCCCTGCAGCTGTCCTGACACCTTTCCCCACCACGGTACCACCCCCTGGTTACACAAGCCAGGATACCTCTCCCCCACCATTCCTTCCCCTCACCTACAGCAAACACCCCCCTGTTTCCCTTCTGTTTTGACGACTTATCGAGCTGCTGTGGCAAAGCAGAGGCAGATCTCCAACACCTCCTCCTCAGGCATGTGGACAACAGAGACAGCAGAAGGGACAGGGCACAGCCTCCTCCTCAGCCCCTGCGAGCAGCTGCTGCTGTCTACAGAGGGCATACAGATTACCAGACACAAAGTACTCCACAGTGTATCTCACAAGGAGTTACAAAAGGCTTTTAAGTTACCAAATGTTCTCTTCCCCACTTATTTGGCAGTGGACGCTATAAATCCATGGTGGGCTGTAGACTGCAGCCCTCTGAGGACGGGGTCATCTGCTTGCCCTGCTGGGCACAGAGCCCAGTGCTTTATGCACAGCCACCCCCATCCCTTCCAGGCTCCTCTGATAATTAAAAAATGAATTAAAAAGCACCATATAAGTGAGAGGAATCACCAGCCTCTTAAAGGCAAAGTAAACAATTAGAGGTGAAAAAAGTTTGTAAGTGGGTTGGCCAAGAGAAAAGGATGTTTGTTGCACAAATAAAGTGAGTGGGAGCAAGACTTTCCAGCCTGACTGGTGAAGAGATCTGTAAATCAAGACTGGAGCTCCTAGCCATGTGTATGAATCAATTAAAGCACTCAATGAATCATTTCTTTTCGACATAGGCAATCAGAAACAATGGTTTGATGTTCAATTGATTTCTCATTTGTCTTGCTCCCCTGAGTAATGATGAACAACTCACTGCTTACATGGTGCATGCCTCAACCCGACTGCTCCTGGAGCAGCTTCTTCTTCAAGGAATCACACTGGGCACCTGCTCCTACCTGCTGACATTTCACACCTCTTGGTCACTACCTGTTGATGCCTTTGGCTCCGCTTGTGTGTCTCATCTCATCCGCTATGCTCTTCTTGCCATGTTCCTCCTTCTTTCTCTCTTAAAAAAAAATTAAATAGCAAAGCTTTGTTTCCAACATGTGGCAGTAGAGCCAGATTCTTCATTAGGAAGCATCAGGATTCTACTTCTCAAAAGCTTAAAACTGCCAGAAAGCTCAAAAACTGCCAGAAAAGCAGCATAGGTCTGTGATGTAAAACGAGTCTAAAGAAAGGAGGGAGTCCTGAGTATATTTTCTATTAGATACCGTATCCACACACATTTCCTTCATCCAAAGTGCCTTTAGATAAAGTAGTTTGTGTAGACCTCTGTCTCTGCCTGGATTTTGGATGCCTCATGGTACATTTCACTAATTAGACTCAGGTGCATCCCAAAAGGAAGCCCTTGGTTCCCAATCTGGGCTGTGCTGCAATCTCAAGCAATTAAGACATCATCTGGCAGTGAGGAGTCCTGCAGTGACACAGTTAACTGTAGGGTGTGCCATTCACACAGCCCCAGCCGGCCATCCTGAAACAAGACAGCTTGGCTGTGGCTGCTGACTGTTCCTAGCGGATCCAAGGCACCTCTGGGACCCGGCCAAGAGGAACACAAGCATAATCCTATTATGATGAATAAACTGATAAAAGACAGGGGAGAAAAATATTTGGGGCACACTGAGCTTTCTCATCCATGAAAACAAGATGCCTGCATCCAGCTTGCAGAGCTAAGCATGAGGATTGATTTGGGGGCACTGGGAATAAGTTTCCTGGAGGTCCAAGGCCCCCACTATGCTCACCCATGTGCTCCTCTGGGGGGGAGAGTGGAAGGCAGAGGCAGGAGCTACACTGTGTCCTGCACCTGGCAGGACTGTGGCCTTGGCTTGGTCACTGCTGAATATCAGGGGCTATACACAATGTGCTTCACCTCTGTCTGCCTACACTCATCCTGGAGCATCCCCTCCCCAAGGAATTTGCTCCCTGGCATGAGGCTCTGGGGCTTCTTTTCCCCTCCAGCAATCCAGGCAACCAATCAAGAGATCTTGCTTCTTTGTCTTTCCCCAGCCCTGCGTTGCTCTTCAAAATCATTTTTGGGCCATATTTGTGCATAAAGCAGGCCTGAGAGAGCTGCGGGATCATAAACAATTTGTTTCCTCTGTGCTCAGAACATTTCCAAACACTTTAGCTTTTCAGCCACTTCAGTGGAGAACATCTCAAACCATCCCCCCTTCCATTTATAGCCACAATTCAAAAATTTTAGCTCCTTTGCCCACCTTCTCACCTCTAAATCTTTCAGAGAGCAGGGACCACCTTGGGGAACCAGCTGCCAGTGTCACGCTTCCAGCCTCCATAGGAGTGAGATGTGGAATGCAGCAACTACCCCACACCCCTTCTCATGCACACAACACTCTGACTTTTTAAAGGAAAATATCAGCATTTTCAAGATTACCCAACATGCTGCAGGGAAAGCTGTTGAGACACCTCTTCCAAAGTGTGAGCCTCATGTCATTTGCTGCACTTGGGCAGCACCACACACGCTGTGGTTATGATTCAAAAGAGCAAGCACAGCAGCTAAGGAAATTCCTTTCAAAAGGCTCCAGATGCACCTCCATGAAGCAGGCACGTTCAGAGTCCACCAAGCCTGAATTTGATGTTAGCTGCCTGATGTCATCACAATTGCAGCTCACTTCCTTAAAACCTGGCAAGCCAGAACAGAGAGCTGGTATTCACAGCGGCCATGCAAATCGTGCCCTTGGTGCTCCAGCTCTGGCTTGGGCCATGCTCAGTTGCACCCTTCCGCAGCAAAGTAGTTCTCCTGGGAAAAGCAAAGAGCCTTTTTACCTGATAGCTTCCATCTTGCCTACAAGATCATTAGAGAGCTTCTCAGGTCATGTAGTGCATCCCCCAGGCTTCTTTGTTCTCATGTTGCTGCTCATCCCCTTTTACCAGCTAAGCAATCAGGCTGCTGTGAGGTCGACAAATGTTGAAACCAGAAGCTGAACAGAAGAGGAAAAACATAGGCCAATTTTCACAAGTATTTCAGCTGTAGCCCTTCATACCATTGAACCCACTTGCTGCTGAGAACCACCACATTTATCCTCAGCTGAGATTTTCACAAGGCTTCTCCATGGACACAAGGCAAACATCAGGCGTGGGGAAGGGAAAATTCATGGAAGTGAGTTGGGTGGTGCTGTTTGATGGTCGACACTGAGGGGAGTCCCTTCTGGGATCATTTTCTTCAGTCCTATCAGTGTTTACCCCAATGATCTCATTATCTAACCCGTGCTGTTACATGTGGTTAGCCCACCAACATACACCTAACAGAGCCAAGGAATGGAAAGCAGCTGCCAAAATATTACTTTGGGGATTGTCAGCACTATCCAATTAGCACCAACACGTGGGCATGCCTTGCCCAGGAAGAGGGATGATGGCCAACACTCACAGTTCAAGGAGCAAATATGTGCAGGAGTTGAGCCCTGCTGACTGCTCCTTGCTGCAGCCCACTGGCTTCCCACGCATGCTTTGGAGCCAGCAGATGTGGCACGGCACCTTGAAACCCCAGGGATCTCTGGGAATAAATTTCCTCCACTTTCTCCTGAAATCTGAACTCCAGCTGACAGCAATAGAGGCAAGAAGCAGCTTTGAGCTGCCCCATTGTCATAGATGTAAATTCCAACTTCATCAAATCCACCCCCCCAACCTTTCTTAACCAAAAAAAGAGTTGATTTTAAATTTTTGTAAAATTATCAGCCTTTTACAATTTCAAGATGATTTTAAAAAGCTTACCAATTTTCTGCATTGGTTTTGATTTTAGAAGTCCATGCATTTAAAATAACTAGCACATTTCATAGCATTTAAAATCCCTTCCCTTTGCAAGGAGGAGGAAAGGGTTATTATCTTTTCTATTTGAAATCAGTAAAGACCTCTTGATTCTTGCTCAGAAATCAGCAATTTCTAAGAAATAACAACAAATCCAATTGAAATGGAAAACTGCCACAAATTAATTTTTTAGAAGGCAAAAGCACTTAATTTCAGCTAGAGAAAATCTTGACTAAATCTTTCAGCTGGGTTTGGCAAGTGAGTTTGAACCAGTATCACAGTAACTCAGCTCCATGGCTGGACACAGTGTGCAAAGATTACATCATCAGACTTCACGTTGTGATCACTTTGAATAGGCAATACCACTTGGAGAATCAAAAAAGGAGACAAAACCAGTCTATGCAAAGAGAATTGCTTAAAGCCAAGTCCTTTGTAGACCCCGTGCCATATAAATCCTTCTTGCCTTACAAGTTTCGTTATGAAAGTCACCTCAAATGAATTCTTTGTATATTGCAGTACCTTCCTTCCTTCTTTCCCTGTGAGAAGGATCTTTGCCCTGTTTGGTCCTGTAACGCTGAATCACATGCCCCGATTAGGTCACCTGAAAGCTCTTTGCTGGTATGCCATGTTCCTGGCTCCGGGAGCAGAGTTCCACGTGACTTTATCCTTATTCCACTCAGCAGGCAATGAGATCATCCTTCTGGTGGCCCAGGAATTGCTGCAAGTCCTCTCAGGCTGCAGTGATTCATGGGGAGGCTGCTGGAGGTGGCTTTGGTGGAGCATGGTACCCGTGACTCATGGCAGTGCTGGATAAACACCCGCGCTGGCAGGGCGCTGGCTGCAGCAGGGCTGGTCCCTAACAGCAGTCGCCGAGTCCTTCTTCCCTCCGCCCCATCCAGCTCCAGAGAGTGCAACTCCTGTGGTTGCCATAGCACGGGACTCTGCAACAACATCAATACAGGAGAGCGACCCGAGATGAGGCCACCTGTTTTATAGACACCTTGAGGCACTGCAGCAAACGTGTTATGCTCAACTGAGAGATGTTTCATTTCCATAGCACGGGGAACAGGAGCGATCAGGGAGCGGCACAGCTCAGGTCTGCTCAAAAAAAAAAAGTAAAAAGACTGGGGGGAAAAGGAAAAGAAAGGGGAAAAAGAGTCCTCTCTTACATGCACCCTTAAAATAAAGAAAATAGTCAACAGTCAAAAAAATGTTGAGAAGCAAGTGGCATTTAATTGACAGGATAGCTCAAGGTTTCTCATCAGCTTTAGTGGAAGGGAAGGAGGGAAGGAAACCCAGAGTCAGAGTTCCCTTTTTATAGGATGTCAGTAAATTAGTCATTAGACAGTATCACTGTCTCCTTAATTATGGAATGCTCAACATAGTCCCAAGGGGAAGGGAGAGAGGTTTATGAAAAATACATATTCCTCACTTAAGGACAGGAGGATCAGGCCAAAGAGCTGCAGGCCAGCTGCAGAAGACAACAGAGGGGAAAGTCATAGGGCTTAGCAGCATCCACATTGTCCCAATCAGGGAGAAAGGAACAGCAAGTACAACAAGGCCAGCTAAAGACAGCCCTGGTGATTTCCAGAAGCATGAGGACTCTAACTGGCCAGATGGTGGATGCCTGGTTAAAAAACCTTTTTAAACACAACCATCATGTATTTCTGAAACCAGTCCCCTTTGTTAGGCACATTTGTAGTGTAACAGAGACTGAGCTTGGGTTAACCTAGAGTGGTTTTGGGAAACCACTGCAGGAAACATAGATCCAACCTCCCAGAGCTTCCACTTAACTTTGCTGTCAAACTTAACTCTGCTAAACAGGTTTCTAAATTGTTCCTGTGTGTCTCCCTGGGGCCAGCAGGCAGGCAGCACCCTGCCAGCCAGAGCCGCTATCCCATGGCAGCCTCTGACCTCCATGGGAGCTCAGGGAGACCAGCCCAAGGCCAAGAGCCAGCAACAATGCCCCCCAGTGCCAAAAGCCACCACAGCCTGCTGAGAACAAGATTCCCCCATCCCAGCTTGGCAGCAGAAGCACATTGGGACTCCATCTCCCAAGCGTTTCCACACCCCATACTGTCCCTGGAGCACAGGCTGGCCCCAGAGCCGCTGTGGACCCTCTGTGGGGAAAATCACAACTCCTTTCCTGCAAAGGCTTAATCAAGCAGAAATATGATAATAAGAGCTTGCCAGTTTGGCACACAACATTGTAACAGATCCAGTTACCAGCAATTAGACACTTCCACCCCCGATTAATTTGTGCTAGAAATCCTACGACAGTTTTAAACAGAGAGCGTGATTATGTGTTCAAACTATTTACAAAGGTTGGGGTGATTTCTCTGTCATTTAAAATGTTGTATATTAAGGCTGGACATTTTATTCAGAGATATTTACTGTACTTTCAATGAGACTTATTCAGAGAAGTACTTTCATTAAACAAGAGTTTAAACTCAATCATACAATGGACCTCTGTGATTAGTCACGGACCCCACTGCCAATTCATGCTGAATTTTTAAGCTACACATTCTTGCAAATCTCTGCTTTATGGTCTTTTTTAATATTGTTGGTTGCTTCTACAGTTAGAAAAAGTCTCTGCTGTATTTCCATATGCCCTTCACCCATGGGTTGCTTATGCCACATTTCCCATTATTTCAGACACTGTCTTTGTGCAGGGCTGGGGACACCACAACCTCTGGGACCCCATGGCCACAGGGCTGTGCCCAGGGGCCTCGCTCCTCTGCTTGTTGCAACAGATAAGGAACAGACCAAGATTTCAGGGATATTCCTCACATCTGTTTAAAGAGCTCTCCTTGCTAACACCCCACCCACAACCTCTGTGCCATATCTTCAGTTGGCAACTCATCTGTAAATTGTCTTACAGGGTCTGATTTGGTGGTTATATTGTTCAACAGATCCAAGTTGTCCGTGAAAATTGGTTACATTCCTACTGCAAGGTACACACAGAGAGGGCAGGGGTTAAGATGTGGCTTGTGCAATTCATATTCTCTCTACTGCCATCTCATTTGCTGCCTTACCCAATATGAGATCCTTCAGAGCGTGAATTCTGATCTGGGACCATCTGCACTGGGTTATGAACCAGTCTCATATTTTGCAGAGGCCACTAAAGCAGGAGCTGCTAGATGATCCAGCCCATGCTCCATGCAGTTGAGTTTCAAGTCTCTGGCAACAGATTGCACTGAATCTCTCACAGTAACTCGGGCAGTACTTTGCAGCAATACAAAAATTCTTCCTAGATTTCTAGGCTTCCTGGTTAGCTGCTGTTTTGCACACTCCATATGAGTATTTGTACTATTTGGGATGACCACAGCAGCTCTACTAAAGTGTGAGGATGCTGGTTTCCTTCATAAAGCCACACTGCAAGAAAAAAACAAGCATCACATTTGTCAGGAGACTTGCTGCTTAACAGTGCAAAGCATAAAGAGGCATCCCATCGTGTAGGACACAAGTTAGTCACTGGGAACACTTACTGTAACTTACTATTCTATTTGGTCCTTAATTCCTTTAAGAAGAGGGTAAGCAACCCTCTGCCAGGAAAGGTTGAGCTGTTCAGCCCACAAGGGTCATTCCTCAGTTTCCCACAGATTGATTTTGGAGCTGCCAGCACCTGTCAACATTCATCTGTGCTCAGGTTAACACTGCTGGACCAATCCTCAGCCTGGCTAGCAAGCGTCCCTCACCTCTCCTGCTCTTTCTTCATCCAAACTGCAAATGTCCACTGTTCCCATAAGCCTTTGCAATCTCCAGTGTTCTTTTTTTTACCTCTGGTGTCCCTTAAGCCGCAAACTTCTTTCTTGAGTTCAGTAGGCTGCCTGCTGCTTTTGAGTTTTCTCACATTTCTTGCCAAGCTCCTGTCTTTTACTTGCTTTACTGACTTCACATCACCATCAGCCACCTCAGACTGGCTAGCATTAAAAATTGCAATATATTCCCAGCTTTCAAGCCATAGCCTACAGAAGACCAGCATTTTCCTTAGAATTTTCCCATCTTCCAAACCCTTATTTCAGTAGCAAAATCCTATTCCTCCCTCTTATAACTACTTTGTGCTAAGAACAATGCCCTGTGGCCCTCAGCAAAGTGACCTATGTGTGAAGTTAGCTCTTCTTGGATCAGGAGGCTGGGCTGGGTGACCTCTGCAGATGCCTCCTCAGCTCAATTATTCAATTGCTTAGGCTATAACCTCCTGGGAGGAAAGACTGTCTTAAACAGGATTCTGTTCTTTTTAGAAAGAACACATGTGAGCACCAAGTACTTGCAGCAATAAGCGGTGCTTATGGTATGAATATACTATGTACGTGTTCCAAGTGCTCTCCCTTTCCTGTAGTGATTACTTACTTTCAGCAGAAGGAAAATTGAGTATACATTCTTCAAGAGCTATCTTTGGCCTTTCATATGCTCTTATGAAAAGGTTGTTGTCCTTACCCTATCAGAGAAACCCAAAATATCCTGGAGCCTCAGTCCATACCATGAAAAGCTACATGCAAATTTAAGAAACAGTAATAAAATTATTTTGCTCTGGTGCACAGGGAAGCAGCACCAAACTGACAGCACAAATGTATTTGCTTTCAGTACCAAGACTATGGGTGGGGTTGGAAATCACTTCACCAAATGGCTTTTGAAGACAGTCTTTCATTAGGGCTTTTTAGACACTGCAGAGCTAAATTAGTCACACCTTTATTTGAACAGACTTTCCTCACCCACCTCTGCAAAATCACCCCATGTGCTCAGCTCCCTCAAAACTGCTCAGCGTAGGGGGTGAGCGACATTCACATGGAAAAGAGGCAAAGATGCGCTTCTCAGTAATGGCCTCCCCCAGTAACAAGGCAAAGCTGCAAAATACAGACATGCAAGCCTTAAAAGCCTGAGTTCATTTTGTTCCTCTATTCCCACACCTTACTGGAAACTGGCAGCAAAAGATCTCTGTTTGCAGATTTTGCAGACAGACGTTTGAGAAGGACTCACATTGGCAGAAAGAAGAAAGGGATGGAGCAAAACAGCCACTGGAATCAAGAAACAGAGAAAAAGCAGAATGAAGCAAATGGAAGAGTACAGAAAGCCTGCCACGAGAAAATAAGATTAAGAGAGGGATGAGTTATTAACGATGATGGAAGGTTTAAGAGGAAGATGGAAGATTATAACAGAGGAAACAGAAGTGGGAGGAAACAGTCATGGGACATACAGGGGTAAATACAGCTGTAAAAGGGTGGGGAAAAAATCAAAACCACATTTACACCCATTTTTCTTCCTAACAACAGGGATTAAAGATTTGCATAGGGAATACGTCTGAATCAGTTTAAAATGCTGCGTGAGAAACACCAGAAAACAAAACATGAAGTGAGCAACGTGTCCTATTTTCAGCCCCAGAACTCAAGTGACTCCAGCAGTTCTCAGGCAATTGCTTTCTGCAGCAATTCGGTGGAGTCAGGCACAGGGAAGTCCTGGTTTCTCCTGGAGACTGTGGCTTAAATCTAGAGTTGTCAGAAACAGCAGACAGAAAGGGACCTCTAAGGGTTCTGAACACTTGTCTCCACTTGTGCTTATTTGTTGTTGTCTATTGTTTGTTGTTCTTCATTGTGCACTTTTCCCTACAAAGCACACCAGATACTGGGCTTCAGTAATTCCTAACACCCACTGAGCACATATCCACCTCAGATATATACTTAGTTCCTTCCCCAACTTGTGCTAGCCCACCTGAAAGATGTAAAATCTTACTCTTTTGAAGAAACTACCAAAAGTGCACATAGAGAGTCAATTAATCTGTTTCCCCAAACCTACAGAAAAGGACCACGAGGAGCAAGCACCAGAGAAGTGAAGGTAATAGTAGCTTTGTATCCCTCAGCCCTGCTTTACTGCTCTTTCTTGAAGGTCACCTTTTTACTTCTAATGACAAAGAAATTGAAAAATAAAGGGAAACAAAATGAATTGTAAACAATTATTTAGAAGTGGAATCAAGTATTTTCTAGCCAGCTCCTCTTGGGTTCAGTTGCTAGGGTTTGTTTTCAGAGAAGAGGAAACAATCACTGGGATGTACTCTGGAGCTGAACAGAGTTCTTGCTTTTATGCTCATTTTGCTGCTAGATCACTGCAGCCACTGAAAATATCTGCTGCCCCTGTGCAGCGGAGAGTTATTTGAAGCCAACAGCTCTATTTATGAGTCAAAGTCCTATTGTCTAAAAAAGACAAAAACCAAAGTAGGTAGAGTTTATATCTTTGCTCCACTTGACCCAGGAGGAGGCATCAAAGTTTCTGGCTTTTTTTCCGCTCCTCTTCCCAACAAGTAAGGATAGAATAGGACAAACAAGGAGCTATTGTTCAGACCTGATCAAAAGCAGAAGAGGCACATCTCTGTTCAAAGGGAGTCTGTCTGCTTCAGATGGTGTGAACAGTCTCAGAAATTCATGTAACTCTCTCCCCTCCATGCACACAAGGCCACCCTCCCTGAGCATTTGCTCAGCCACTGCCAACCTCACCCTGAACAACAGCACTAAAGTCAACCTGCTCGTATCTCCAGTGCTTCCATGCTGAAAGTCAGGACATCTGCAGCTTCAGATTGAGGATTTTTGTTTTCTTTTTTTTAAATCAGAGCAAGTTGCCAGCTGAGGCAACCAATGCCTATCCTGCAACCTCAGCCTTCATGCTGAAAAGGAATGGAAACCAATTATATGGCAAAGAACAACAACTGGCTGAAAACAATTTTCTGAGTGGAAGTATTTGATGCTGATGGTGCCGACGACACACCTTGCAGCAAGTACCTTCACATATCCTTCACCTCAGTGTCACTTTCTTTTAGGCTTCCACAGATACTTCTTCAGCTGCCAGCTGTAACAGCATACAAGATTTCCAGAATGCATCTTTCAACCAGGGGAACACAACAGAGTTTTTAATATCAGCTTGCAAGTAATAAAAAAGTAACGTATTTTTGGCTATTTAGATAGTGACGTGGCTAGAACAAACTCCTTTGTTTCCAGCAGCTGCTAACAATACCTGCAGGGAGCTGTTCCCAAGGCACTGCTAACAATACCTGCAGGGAGCTGTTCCCAAGGCAGTTATCTCTGGCACTAGCAGCAGGAGGATGTAAACAGCATGTATCAAGTTAATGGAAAACATTGTGCAGCCAAATCTGAAAGGAGCAGTGTTTAGCTGGGCCTCTCTCACAGGGATTACGTTCTCACAGGCAGCAGCAGGCAGGCCTTGCCGGGGGTGGGCAGCTGGGGCAGCTCTAGGCAGGGCTGGCTGAGCCGGAGGCACCGAGCTGGGAGGATGTGCAGTGACAGCCCCGGGCTGGGAGCTCGGGGTCAGCGCCCAGGGAACACCTCCAGCACGGAGCTGGCTCAGGAAGGGTTAGGCAGGAGCCAGCGTATGGCTGTCTGCATCCATCCACACAGATGGACCCTAAGATTAGAAAAATACTGACGGGTTATTTTGAATGACATAGTCCAGGCTTGTACACTGTGGGAGGTGTGATGGGAACCCTTTCTGTCTTTCTTGATAATTTAATGAGCTGTTGTAATGAGGGATCCACTGAGCCCCTCATTTGTATGCAGTTCCCACATGAGATGTGAATATTAAATTCCTCCAAGTATGAATCAGCACCTCTTACTCCCACAGCTTCCCTCTATCTCTCAATCTTCACCAGCTCCACAGCTCCAGATTACCCTCATGGTCCCACTTCACTGCCACCTCAGTAGTGACCAGAGGAGATTGATGGACCCAGGTCACAGTCAGAAGCATCAGCCACTCAGTGGAACCAAGTGGGAGACAAGGTCTTGGTCCTTTCCTGAAAGCCAAGTGCAACCAGGCGAGCGCCGTGCCCTGCTAGCCTTTGGGAAAATTGTATGGCATGGGAAATTTAACCTACAGGGCATCGCTGTCTCTGACACCTGGTAGTTTAAATAATGAATTGGTAATTATAAACCCTTTTGACATAAAAATGAAGTTTAAAAAAAACAAACTTTTGAGACACACCTTTTGATGGTGAAGGGCTTTCCCACGTAGATTCCACCAGCAGCCATCACTCAGCACTGGCAGACAGCAGGTGCTTGCCACTCCAAACGGGGAGAGACACTCACCAAACTAGAAAAGTCAGGGGCTAAACAAGTTTGCAAAAAGCAGCAATTCCAGTCCAGAAATTATTTCCATAGCAGAGAAGAGGAAGTGTTCCCTGAGGACAAGGAGGCTGGCTGGATTTTACTTTTTTTCTGCTGAATAGATGTTCTTTCGTATGCAATAAAGAAGGAAAAATAATGGGAGAATGGGACAAAACTGAAAAATTCACAATTGCAGTGCAAAAGTCACCACATGCTCCTGCAAAACAGGCTGTTCTGTATTTCCACAGTCCTGGGAGTTGCAGACCAGAATTTCTCAATAAAGTGTGCTAAGCTCAAAGGCATGAAGATAGCGACAGATCCAGACTTGTCAGTGCCATGAACATTTGTCTTGGCCACAACATACAGTGTGTACATGAAGTGCTGCATCTACCGTCTAATGCCTCTTATGTTATACCCAAACCTGTGCAGAAACTCCCAGCCCAGAAATGTTCAGAAACTGCAGTTCAACTGCATGGCTCAATATAAAAACAAACCCAGGATTTCAAGCACCATGGTTTCTGGTGTAGAGTCCTTCCCACAGTCACCCACCCAGACTCAGTTGCTTGAGATCTCCAGGACCAAAGCCAAGAGTTTAATAGGAAGGAGAAAGTACAAACCTCATACCCAGTAAATGGGAACTTTATTAAACTACTGAGTTACTCCGAAATGTATAAATGTTCCATTAAATACAGTTGGTTTTCTTTTACACAGATTTATAGAAATTTATTTACATGTTCCAAACACATTTAAATTATTTTTCAAGCTTGCTACCAATAAAATTTGTTGCTTTCTTTAAAAAAAAAGGAAAACTGTCAATCATCTGCTCTTGCAGATGTGCATACATCCATACAGATACAAATAAGAAGGGAGATGCTTTTGTATCTAACCCACAATGGAGACCGTATCCAAAAAGCTTATCCAAAAAGCAAAATATTTGCCCTTGCAGAAAAGTGGGCTCTGTAAATTCTCCCTGTGAGACAGACTCAAACAAGAGACCCTGTGCAATACTTTATGGTGTTTGGGTATGATGTCTGCATCAAGACTGGCTGGTATGTGGGAGGAGCCAAAGGCCCCTTGCCAGATTCAAACCTCAAAGCTAGCTGTCCCTATTACCAGCCCATGAGAAGCATGTGAGCTCATTCTCACTGAATTACACTCTCCCAGCACAGAGGGATAGAGCAGACAAACAGATCTAGCACTAGCATGTCAGTGCCACTTGTCCAAAGAGATTTCCCTTTTGTTTTTTATTTTATTCTTAAATGAGGCTTCATTTGTAAGTGAATAAAAGGCAATTCTTTAAATAATGCTTAGGAGAACAGCACTTTCCCCACCTAAATACATTTCTATTGGGAAGATGCACAGCATGCTGAATGAGTTTCCCCTCATTCTCTGTATCTTAGTCTGACAGAAGTTAAAATTTGTATCTGCAAGTAAAAAGGGGTGTTTTTACTCTGCAAAAAGCTTATCAAATGCTAGTTTAATTCCTTTAGTCTTTAAACATAAAAAACCCACATTTGAACCAACCAAAGAACTCTACAAAAACATTGTCATGCGTAAGCTCTGTGTTTCATGCTAAATATTCTTGTTGACAAGGAGAAGGAGTAGAGGAGGAGGAGGAGGAGGCAGGGAAATGAATGGCTCAATCAGAGCCATTGCAACATTCAAGTAGTTTGGTAGTATACAAACCAGTGGAAACATGGAATGGTAAGAAAGTGCTCGGCACTACACTGCAGCCTTCAAGAGCTGAGCTGCAAACATCCTGATATGTATCATAAATATATGGCACTTCTGTATGACCAAAAAGCTGGCAAGTTTGCTTGTGATCAAAACAAGTCAGGAGTAGTCATCATGCCAATGGCCCTTCCAACAGGCACAGCCTCCAGCCGTGCTATCCAATGCAGCACCAGCCATATCCACTTGTGCATGCAAGACAATGCTGCCACATTCTTGGAGAACAAGCCTCCTGCCCAGCAGAAAGCCTTCCCCAGACACACATACACATTCATAAAACATGCTATAAATTCTTCAGGGAGGTTAAAGACAGCCATAAACAGCAAAGGTCTTGTTTTACAATTTTTTGGCCAGCAGTTCCCAGTCTGTCCAATTGCCAGCAATGGACTTTGCAACAGGCAAAAAGAGCTCCCTAATCCAAGGAACTGAAAGCAATGGAAAGTACAATCACCTAAGTTCATTTCAGTACTGTTCCACAGGATTCATTTTGACATCAAATAAGAAACCAACAAGCCAAAGGCGTGAGTCCTAGGAAGAATCTTATATACACAAAAAAACTGGCCTTAATCCATGTTTTCTATCACAAAGTGTTTCATCTCGCAGTTAAAACTTCTTTAACTTTTTGGCTTTTGGTAACTTTTTTTATCACAAATGCGAAGATTTGCTGTTCTGCTCACATTCCATCACAGTAGCTTTAAATACATTCAAATTCATAAAAAAGGATTTAGACCAGAACACAGCTACTTGCCCTTTTCCAACAGTGTGCCGTACTTCAATAAGCACATGATGCCATGTATTGGCAAGGTTAGTGTTTCAAGGAATTTCACTATACAGACATCCAGTGCTTAGACAGGTGTTCACATTCCAAGATTAAAAAACCCCTCTTCCTTATTTCAATAATGGCTTCAGGATTTTACCAATTGTGGTTCGGTTTGCATCCTTCAGTTTAAGAGATGCCTTTTCCACTGTTCCCTGTTCCTTTGGTGCAGGCTCTGCTTTCGTGCTGACAGCTTCTCCCTGCAGGATGCTTCTTCCAACCACTCTGGCACTATTTGCTCTCTTTAAAGTACTCACGCTGTTCTCCTTTGGATTTGGATCATCAGAGGTCGCTGCTGGCTTCACTTTAGGCAGCCTCTGGGACACAGACCTTGTGATGGGTGGAGGTCTGGATGAGGTGGATAGATCCACTTTTGCACGCTTTGAAGAAGAGGCCACTGTATTCCTTGCAAAGTTTGGGACAGCAGGTGGTGCTTTGGGAATACTGACTGTGGCAACCTTGGTGTCATCTGCAGGGGCCTGGGGTTTTACACTGGAGCGACACATCTTTGTTTCATCTGTCTTTGATTTGACATTACTCCTAATGGGTTTGGAGATTGGCTTCTTGAGAGCAACTCTGTCCCTCTCAAAATGAGCACTGCTTGAGGTGACAGTGCCCCTTCGTAACTTTGGCTCTTCTACTGACATGCTGTGCCTGTAGGGACTTCTTGGCAGCGTGTCGGTTGTGCCTCGGACAGAGCTGCGATGAGACAGCCGACTCTCCACGGTGCTGCTTTCACGAAGGGCTGGCTTGGCTTCTGGCTTTTTCACGGTGCTGGGTGCCCTGTTTGACCGAGAGATAGGCACCACTTTCCTCATACTTTCATTCTCAGAGGCATTCAAAGTTCTGACAGGTCTGGAAGGAACTGTGTGGTTAGGGCGAGTGCCACTGGATTTTGTGGAGTTTGGAGATCGATCTTTTAGAGAGTTTGTCTTTGGTCCTACTAGATCTTTATTTTTTATGGGTTTTTCTTTAGGAAGGGTGTGCTTGCTATCAGCATCATCCTTATCATTGGCAGAAGTAGGAAGAGGCAGGTCCTTGTCAGAGGTGGAATTCAGGTTTGAGAAGAGAGATCTAGGCTTGTGTTGAGCATCATTGCCAGAAGAGCATGCTCTGCCAGCCTCACTTCTTATTTCGTTGTCTGCCGATTTAAAATCATTTCCCTCTTCAGAGTCCAATGTCAAAGAACAATCAGTCGTGGTATCTGACATGTAGCACACTGGCCCATCTTCCCTACTTCCTGAAACACTTGTATCCATAGACATAGGGCTGCTGCTGCTGGGCTCTAAAGCTTCATTCTTGCAACCCACTGCCTTGGCTTGATGGTCATGAGCCTCTCTGGAACTCCTGCAAGCTGGAGGCAGCTCATCATCGGCAGTGCTCAGGGAACGGAAGCTCAGATCATCCAGAGTCTCCAGGTCTGTCCCACCGGCATCATCTAAATATATTAAAGGTGCATCTTCTGCAGGCTCTGCTCCTTGAATATCAAACTTACGTAACCCTTTAACAAGTTCACGCTCTTCAATTGCAAGGGCCAGAGCATTTATGTCTGTGGACTCCTCGCAGGATGCATTGGAAGCGTGCAAGTTGTAGTTGGTGCTCCTCTGTGAGTAACGGGCACCAGGGCTGGCTGAGCCGCTGAGGTGGCTGGGCTGAGCTGGAGGCACCTGCACGGGGCCACCACTTTTCACTTCCATTTCAGACTGTTGGTGTAAGTGCAAGGTATTTAAGTTGAGATCTCTTGCTTCTTTGGATTCCGTCCAGGCAACGTTAGGTTTTGCTTGCCGGGTGTTTGCACGGGGAAGGCTGTTAAACTTGTTTGGATCCTCGTCTTTGGAGATTTCCAGGAAACTCTGCAACTCCCTGTCTGCAGTCATCCCCAAAGAAAGTCGAGAGCGTCTGGAATTTGTGTTTCTGTACAAAGGGCTTTGAGGCCTCTGCTGCAAGAAGGGAAGAAATTCTCCAAGTCCGTTTTTAGCCAACATCTCTACATCATTTTCACTGCTGCTCCGCCCAAAGCTCCCAAGCTCTCCAGCTGCCCAGGATCGACGCTTCTCCTCCAGCTCCTTTCGCCTTTGCAGACTATGGAGCTCCTGGATCTCTCGTTCCCTATTCTCCTGAAGGAGGAAAATCACAAATACGTGTCTCAGAGAATAGTGTCTGTACGTAAGAACAAGACACACTCCTTCCTCTCTCCCTTTATTTCTTCCCATCGAAGTTAGCTCCTACTGCTATCACCCACTCCCAACCTCCAATAGGTACACATGCATCAAATCACCGTGGCAACCACAGCCCGCAACCATTAACCCTACGGAGAGCAGCTCCCTGCATAACTGATGGGATGACACATCCATCTGGTCAGCGTATGCAAAAAAAATGCACCAGACCTTGCAAAGACCAACAAACTGACCCATCAAACCCAAGCAGATTTCACAACTTAGAATTACAGAATATGCTGAGTTGGAAGGGACCCACAGTGATAACTGAATTCAACCCCTGGCCCTGGACAGGACCATCCCCAAGAGTCACACCATGTGCCTGAGAGCATTGTCCAAACACTTGAATTCTGTCACGCTTGGCGCCGTGACCTCTCCTCTGGGCAGCCTGTTCCAGTGCCCAACCACTCTTTGGTCAAGCCAAAGAGTTCCAGATGTAAGATGGAGAGCACCAAGTCCTCACTAAGTTTAAGGGTGGCAGTCTTACCAGGTGAGTAAACCTCTATCTAATCTTTACATCCGTATTTTAAGACAAACTTGTCTGACCAGCACACAGCCAACGCGGTTTTTCGAACCTACCTTACTACAACTGCAATTGTTCCTCAGCAAGTCCAATTTCTGCACAGTGATACTTTCCTCTACCATTACAGACTGAAAATTTTGTGAAAAGGCATTGTTTAATTGCATATGAAAGCAAATAGAAAAGTTAACACAATGCCTCATGATAGTTAGACATCAACTGACACCACTCAAGGACCATCAATCAATGTCTCACTTCAATTTTGGATCTCATAATCACCGTTGGTTTCAAAAACTGCCAACTGTAGTACAGAGATTGCCCACGGTAGGATGGAGATTTTGGCAGCTAAACAGAGGGATTTTGGTTCAGGAAGCCATAGAAGAGGTAGTTTGAATTTGAAAGACAACACAGTAAGCACCTTTTTACTAAAATAATTAGCAGTGATTTACTGTGAATATCAGCATTTTAACTGTTACCTCTAGGCTTCAGATTTAATCTAACTGCACCTTTGGTTGAACTTTCTGGGTTACTTTCTGAAATGAAGAACTTGGCTTGCTGCAGCCAGTACAGCTGTAGCAAAAGAAAGAACAGGCTAATCTTGTTACAGAGGATTCAAAAATTACATGTTTTCCAGCATGCTGTTAAATCTGGTCTAATCAATGACACACTGTTTAAAAAAAAAATCACACCTTTATTTGTCTAACGCTTTGTGTAGCTTAATCTTCCCATTGTTGTGACAACAGAAGAGCTGCACCACTAGAAAAAGTCACCTGAAAGCTTTCAGTAAACAAAAGCCTAATGCTTTGGGATGAATGGATTAATCTACACCTCTTAAAGTGGATTTGAGACTATGCTGGGCTCTGAAAGATAGGATGCATTAGAGACCTAAAAAACCTGAACATTAAGAAAGGAAAAAGAAAAAAACTTGCATTTCAGGAAAAATGTTTGGCAGGAAGCTTTCCTTCACAGGTATGGAATTACAGAATGAATTCTTGCCAAATGCTAAAGGTCAACTTTAAATACACCATTGTCAAAAGAAATGGTTAAAAACAGTGGCAGATACTAATACCATATTAGAAAAAGACTTTTAACCTCACCCAGAATATTTTTAGGAGATTTTATTCAGATGAAGAACCTATTTTAAGCACATAGTTAGACATGCCAAAAAATTGCAAAAATGTTTAAATTTTTGAAATATGTGCACATGGCCATGGTAGTACAAGCCATCTTTTTAGACTGTTGGACGTGCTGTCAACACATCACATTCTTTTGTCAGAACTGCCATTTTTATTCTAAATTTTTCTGGTAATGTTGTAGGAAGAATGATCATTCCACAGTTAGCAAGCAAATATTCTCAAATTTGCAAGCAAGAGTCTAATTTGTCATTATTTAGAGTGTATGTGCCTACTACAAAGAGGGGACCTCAAGAGTCATAGCTATCCATCCACCACTTGTAATATGTCACTATGAATGAAATCCTCAATCCCCAAAATTTGAACATATCTGGATGAAGTCACCTCTTGCTAAACTGACTGCAACAGCTATCACCATTTGTTTTTATACATTTGTGCAATGTTCACCCTCCTGTAACTATGTGCTGTCTTGGGTGGTAAAGGTTAGGCAAGCTAATGGTCCAACAGGCACGTTAGCTGAACATCCTCTCAGCTCGCTCCAAATCAACACTGTTCTCTTCTTTCTGAACCAAAGCTTTTATCCAAAGTGCTGCCAATGGTAGATTGCAAAAGGGCACTGATCCAACTCATTAATTCTATTTATAAAGACCTAAGAAATATCTGTAACAATAGACAGACTTTGCTGAACCAAAACTAACCAACACCAATACTGCTCCTCCATCTTAGTACATTTCCTGAATTATTTAGGACCAATTCAGGATACTCAGCCAATGAATGCTCACAATGGAGATAAGGTACCTTGCTGCCATAGGCCTGTTTCAAGTTTTCACGCACGAAAATCCTTTGAAAGGACAAGTAGAATACACAGCCCTTACTTTACTTGGTGAAGTGCCTCTAGCCATGCAGAGGAAGGCAGTGGAGAACCTGAGCTAGCGTGGATTCAGGCAGGTACATCCAATGAATGGGGGGCCCACATCTCAAGGCCTTTCCAACGATCCAACACTACCAGGCCAACGCCTGAACAGTGACCCATGGTCGGGAAATCTGTGCAATCTGTCTCACAGCTCAGCTTAGCAGAAACCATCCTCCTCACCAAAACAGAAAGCAGGGGCCCACTTACAAGCAGGCCAAGGAACAACCCTGATCTATCATCCCAGTGGTCTCGCCCACCTGAAACAGAAGATGCAGAGCAGCAGGGCTGCTCACAATGGCCATTTCCCACCTGGCTTCTGGCAAGGAATGGCTCCAGGAGTGCAGTTTTCTGTAGCCATTTGAGCAAATAAGTCAAATACTACAAGATACAAAATGCCCCTTAAGCAAAAAAACCAACTTAATTCATGTGAGCCAATATCCATTTCAAAAGTGTGAGAATTCCACTCAGCACTCTTACCTTAACAGATGTGTTGAATCTTATGCAGAAGTCCCTAAATATCTGAAAACATTCATCCAACTTCATCGTTTCTTTGTCTTCACAGAAAAAGTCAATGAGAGCATTTCCCTCCTTTTGCAGTTCTCGTTTCTGGTGTTCAAGCTCCTTTAGATGCCTTACAGCAAACTGTAGCAAAAACCATACACATATGAACCAGACAGAAAAATTAAAGTCACAACAGGTCATGCATATTTTAGGAACTTATGAGATTCATGTTCCAAGCTAGAAGCTGTTACAGAGCCCAGGAAATTAAAATTTTGATGGAGATCTCGTACTAACAAAAGGACATGCCATTTCAGCAAACTGAGTAAAGAAGGTCAGGAAAAATGGATCAATCAAAATGTACATTCTAATGACTAGGATAGAAACCAGGAAAAAGCTCAAAAGCCCTTGAACAAACTTACTGCTTTAAGTTTTAGATGAGTAGAATCAAAGACTGTACTAGAACATTGACAGACCTCCTGGGAGCTCCTTAAAAGCTCCTCATTCCTTATTTTCTCATTTCCCCTCCAACCTTCAACTAAGCGTGAAGGATTAATTCCTCCTCCCCACTTTTCCAAAAACACACATGAACTGATTCATGGATATACAGCACAAAATCAATTCCTTCCTAAGGTGACCGTAGACCGCAACAAAAAAGGTTTTCATACTTGAAAGGTAAGGAACCACTGAAAACATATTTTAACACATCCAGAAAATGTTCCCCTGAAGTAGCACTTTGAATGATAAGTACAGAGCAATATAGACAGGATGGGAATAGTTTAGTGGAAGAAGATTCAGGAGGAAGAGAATAAGGCTGTGATTAAACTTTGAGCAGCAGAACTCCTTAAAACACTTTGATCAGGTGCCCTGTCTCCTCTGTCTGCATTACCAGCTATCCACTTCTATTCTTGCACAATCCCCCATCTGACACCACCTGTGGCTCAAAGTAACCTGAGAAGAAAAGTTAATTTTTCAGACAAATCTCTAACTCATAATCACCTAAATATTTTTCATAATGTAACACTGGGGTGGGAAAATGCAGCTGGAAGCACTGGTGACCACTTAATCCAAACCTGCTTTCAGGAATTACTTGGAAAATTATACCACTAGGACAGGAACAAATATGACTTGCTAGTCTTAAGAAAAAAAAGAAAAAAGAGGGGACAAAAAAGCCCACAATAAAACCTGAAGAGAAACTGGACAACTGATAAAAGCACGTATAAAAAAATAGTTCCTCCCACATATTTCAGAAGTTTATTCACAAGGGTGAAATAATCAAAGCTGACTTTGAGATCAGCTTGGTTATCACCTGTAATTTAGAAACAAAATCCGGAAGTGTTTATGCAAGGTATGCATTTGTAAAATTATTTTTTCCCCAACATTTCTTTTGGAATGTGGCCTAAACAAGGTTGTAGTGTTACATAAAACCACCTATTAAATTTTTAAAAATCCCAAACATGTTAAAACATAACATTAAAGAGTCTGGGTGCAATGGATAAAAGCCAACAATTCAGAGTGAATGAGGACAGGTATTTCAATCTTAACCTGCCCCTTTCTTCATCAGCTTTTCATCTCCTGAAAAACTACAGGGACTATTAACTACATTTGCAAGTTGAAAATCAGGGTGGGTTAAGTTCCAGATCAACACCTGCCTTCTTACTTTTAATAATTACCTGTAGTGTGAATCAGAAAAAAATCATTTAATTGAAGTATAATATGTATTTCTCGAGGCATCACCACATACTCAGAAAATACCAAGAACTTTGTTTCCAAGGTAAGTGCTATATAGATATCCTACATCTAGGCTTGTAAAGTCACTGCAGTACTCAATAAAATAATAATTAAAAAAAAGGATAACCCACATGGCATAATGGTATGGCTCTGAGTAAGAGACTCTGTGTTAAGGGTAAATTAGTAGAGAAAAGAGTCCCTTAACCTTCCAGCTTCCAGCAATATCTCTTCAGTCACCCAGCCAGCAAGATTCATACACACATCACACCCTCAGCTAAAACTGATGTGCTCCAAAATAACCTAACATGCAGAGATTATATTTTGGGCAGCTGCAAAGTACAAAACCAGAGACCACTCCAAATTGTCTTATATTTTAACTACTGATCTTCATCAGTAACTTTGCACGCACTAAACACGCTTGCCTAACAAGCCTTGGGCAATGTACACTCAATATCCCTCCCTGTAAAAACACAGCCCTTCCAACAATCTTACTTGACAAACAGCAGGAGGCTGGAACACCTTTGTACAAACTGACAGGCTAGGCATATTAAAACAGTGCTTCTGTTTATTGACAGGTCCACACAAATTACATTCAGCTGAGGAATGCTGCTGTATTCAGGCAACAGTAACACATAAACACAGATATCCTACAAACCTGGAGAAAGTTTTCCATCTGGTGAAAGAGTTTTGGGTCTCGTCGGATGCTGTCTTTAACAGATCTTGTCTTGACAGACAGCGAGTGCAGCTCTGCTTCTACACTATCAGTGGATAACCTAAAAATAGAATGTACAGAGAACGTCTATCAAGAGAGAAGGAGTGGCCCACAGGTTAGCCACAACTGCAAAAGTGGATGCTTTACATGAGGTGCAAACAGGCTATCAAACAAGACCTGCCTGTTCAGGAAATCTTTCCTGAGTAGACACTGAAAATTAGGAGAGAGATAAGCACATTTCTTCTTATTTGCAACCTGAAAAGATTCCCATGGGGTGTGGTTTCATGATTAACTCCAGCCAGTCCTACCCACCTAACCTTAAAAAGGTTACTGCTGCCCTGCCTCTGTCCAGGTGTTCCTCTTCTCTCCTGGTACCTAGCACTCATGTTCAAGATGGCCAGCCATCTCTGGGAACTGAAAATTAACCCAGAGAAAGGAAAAAGCCAATTTGCTCCAGATGGATCCTTTGCTTGGTCCAACTGACTACATGACTGTTTGAGTACAGGAGCTACCACAAAAAGGGGGCCACAAGAGACCATCAGCCAGGACTACTGATTTTGGCAGTAGCATCTGGCATAATGAAATTGCACATTACACTCTTCCAAGCAGCCACAGCAGTGCGACCCACACAGTCTCAACCCTGCAGTTACAATATTTCATCCTTCTTCCAAACACCAGCAGTGAAGCTGCTGCTCTGAAAAGGGAACTGGGAAACTGAAGAGCACAGGAATCTGATCTGGTGTAATCTAAGTGTTGTCCTGGGAGACCCACATTCCATACAACAGGAGTTCCCACCTAAACCTCCCAGTCACTTCGAGGGTAAATGGTTCTAAACCTATGGCATTTCCTTCACAAGAGAACTAAACTGCCTAGGAATTGAAGCAGTATAGTTAGCCAAGTGATATGAACTAACAACTGTACACATGCTCCTCCTAAGGTTGTCTCACCAGCAGCATGACTTTCAAACATTAAAGCTGAAGAACCCGTGGCAGCGTGACTGAAATGCACAAGGCAGCAGATGGTGACACATCTGTAAGTTTGTCAGTACACACACAAATTAATATCATATGATAGTTATATATATAATAGTAATATATATAACAGTTCCCTGTTTTGGGAAAACATGGTGGTTTTGCAACTAAGAAAAGCAGTAGAAAATACAGGCTACATTTTTCTGCCTGTGAAGGAGGAAGAGGATGGCCTACAAGTAAAGAAGGAAAGACAACAAAAAATAAAGAACGTAATGGTAGTTGTTTTAACATGCTCTAACTGGGTGGATTTATGAGCAACTTGTACATGACAATTCTCTCTAAAGACCTTCCTCATGCCCAGTGGAGAGGTACATATTTAATTTTGTTTCATTTTCATGTACAAAGTGCACTCCCTGAATAGATTTCAGCATGAGTTACAACAGAAGATTTTCAGTGTTAACAAATGTGATCAAAGAACAAAGTGGTTAGAAAATAAATATCACTAAATTTGGGACTCTGCCTGTTTCTCTCCTGTTTGCCAGGGGGCTTGGATGCTGAGGAAAGCTACATTCCCCAGCAGGCCACATGGCAAACTGCCAAAAAGGTGTGTGGGTTGGATGGCAGAGAGCCACACAGGTGGTCCCTCAAAAATGTTCTGATTAACTCCATGGCCACTCCTTTCTTCAGAAGATTTCAGTCTTTTGCAGACATTACTTAACCCTCCATCAGATCTAAGAAACTGGATTTTGCAGCTGGGCAAAGAATGTAAATAGATTGCCCTAAGCTCAAGAGTAAGGAAGTAGCAAGACTAGGAACAGAACTTCAGCATTGCTACCTTCCAGGTTTCAGATTTAGATCCCACTGTCTCACAAAAGTAAGCACAGTTACCGAGGTACAAATCAGCTTCAGTTTAAAATTATGCAGCTTCAGACTTAAAGCTGAAAAAAGGCAAAGCCACAAACCCTTCAGATTTTCCAACCAAGACAGCAAATGAAACCTCAAAAAGCATCTAAGTGAAGCCAGGCCCAGCACCTGCCCCGGTACCAGATTTGAAAAAGTATTGTAGCCTGCTCAGAAACTGATGGAAATTGGTTTAAGGAAAAAAAACCCCATGCTTTTACTTCATTCCCTTGAAAATAATGAAGGGGCACATGTCTTTGACAGAGACAGAATTACCGAAAACCTATGGAGATCATGTAATAAAAAAACCTCATACCTGAAGGCACATTGCAGGCATACTTCTGCTAGTAAATGGAAATGAAGACCTCAAAGCTACAGTAAACATTTGTAAAGATCTGTTTTTGTGCCAAGACTTTCCTGAATAAGCCTCATTGCTTCACAAATGAGAAAATTCCAATTTCATTCTAACCATAAGTTTTCAGTTTTCTTTTAACTCACCTGGCAGCATCATGAACACTCCTAATTTTTTCTGAAAAGTTGAGAAGAGCAGCATCTTTCTTTTGGGCTTCCTGAAACAAACAGAACAAAACCAAAACACACACAATCCATTAACATTCCATCACCATGCCAAAATCCCTAAGTCTGGCAGTTCTAAAGCTTCTGGGAGGGCACTTAAAGGTTTCTATCTTGCACTGTTTTCCTTCCCATTCAATCCTAACACAAATGAGTGGAGGACATCCCTTAAAGGAAGGCAGGGATCAGAACTGGAGATTTTAAACAACAGCTTTCATTTTGCAGTGTAAAACAATAGCTGCTTCTGCCAGTGAACACAAGCCAGATGTATTAATAAGGAATGTCAGGGAAAGAACAATTTACTGATGCCATTGTTTGAGCAGATACAATGCTTCCTGCACAAACATCAATTTATACCCTATTAAATATCTTAAGCCAGTTTGTACAAAGATAACCAAAGTCAAATAGATGCATTTAAATTCTCTCCCTTTTAAAATTAAAAAGTTTGAAAGGAAGGAAAAATAGCTTGAAAATGTCTGCAGCAGCTTTAAAAAACACACATCAGTCATTGAGGGAGGAAAAAAAGCTATCAAGAAGGCTGCTCAAAAGAATCAATGGGAAGATCAACAGAATTTTTATCAAAATAAACTACTTTCCACAGTGTAAGAATTTGGGACAATAAGAGAAAATCTACAGTGAAGAAGTCTGATGAAGGCAAGTTTCTACATGATATAAAAACTTAACCTTTCCACAGGGTTCCTGATAGGATGACCAGGTAGAGGTAATTTTTGGTGAATTTCATGGCAGGAAAAGAAAGGTGAAGATTAAATCAAAGCTGTGAGACAGCTGGTTTTTTTTGGAGGCACATGGCCCCTTATATTGTGTATCAATTAATGGACCTATATTTGTAGAAGTTGCTTATATCAGCAAAATAGGTTTTCTATACCAGAGCAACAAAATGCAGCAGACTCATCCCAGGTTTGTTTGCTTTCGTGTCTGCCAGCTTGAGCAGCGACGACAGTTTGAATCCAACAGCATTGCCAGCATAACCTCCCTAATAAGAAACAATTTGCAGAAGAGCAAATGAGAAGCTGAGGCATGATATCAGAGCACTGCAGCACTAACGAGGAAGTACAGCCCACCAGCCATCTCCCTTTGGGATGTCACTTACCGCATTCATAATATTGCCAGCCTGAAGGACCAAGTGCAATATGGAATGCAGCTCCTCACAAGTCATTAACTCTGTAAGGAACAAGGAAATTGCTGTCTAACAATTGTTTGCTTAGAAATATAGTTACCCAGCTCCTCTTCATCTCAAGCTTTTTTCTTTTTTTTTTTTTTTAATTTGACAAGAAACTCCAATAAACTGAAGAGGTCATGGGAAATATAATGCTACTATATAATTCTAATTCACAAGCACAACTGACAAACCTCAAATGTATTTTCAGACTTTAACCTAGCAAGTATAGTATTTCCAAGGCAACCTCCAGCAACTAAGGAAACATTTGGGGCCTAATCCTGCAATGTGCAAAGTGTCTCATGCAAGTGGTTAAGTATCCTCACCACCTACTAATTATTCCAGTGTGAGGCAAGTGTTCTGCACCCTGCAGGATCCATTTGCCATCTGCCAGGATTGGGGTTTTGAACACCTACTCTTTTTTTAGGAGACTTGGCCATAAGGCCTGAAAAGATAACAGACAATGTTTAAATTTTCCTTGCTTATCCCACTCCCATTATGAATCATCATTTTATTTCTGTATGATCAGCAACTCAGAGCAGCATTTGTTTTACTTGTCATATCAAAGATGATTTAGCACAAAGTTATTTTCAATATGACATGGAGTCACATGGAATAAAACCGCCTTTTAAAGTTTTCCCATCACACAAGCCTGGTTTGTATGTATGTATGTTCATTTCTTTGCAAAATATACAGTAGTGTTCTAGCTGAATTCATACACCTTTTCACCCAGCCACGTACCAGCAAAAAACAGTGTGTGTGCAAAAAAGCAACATATGTGCACCAAAGAGATTGCCTTAGAAATAAGATGTGGAAATTCAAAACTGTAAAGAGTTAATAAATGTGTCACAGCAAACCAAGCAACTCCAAATTTGCAATTACCCATACAGCAAGAAAATCACTATGAGTTGGTTGTAATGTGATGTACTGTATGTTATAATAATGAAGAAAATAAAAGGTGGAATCCTTTTGGTTGTAGTGTAAATACTTTTAAAAACTATTTTGGTTCCAAGTCCACATTCTATAACTTATTCTGGATTCAGCTGTTCAACACAACACAGTAATGAATCATTTTAGAAGCCCATAGCCCTTACACATTTTTATTTCAATACTGACAACCTAAAGACATAGAAATAGTTAAATAACATTTGATCTAACAAGACAGATCCAAGGTGAGGACACAAAGAGGAAGAGAGAGGAGAGAATAAATATGAGAATATCAAATTTCACAAGGCCAAGAGGAGAAGGCAACGCCTAAAGACTTCACACAGTAGGAGCCTGCCCTGTGTCACTGTGACATCCATCCATCTGCAGGCTAGGTGAGAATCCACCAGGCTGTTTAGACCATCCTAACCCTTAGTGATTATCAGCATTAAAATTGAAGTAAATATTCTCTCCATTTAATTACAGGAAAGAAACCTAGGAGACAGCAATAGAAAAGGAGACATAATTCCTAAACAACTTCAGGCTATCAACAAACCCTGGAGTGAAGAGACCAAAAGGAGAAGAGCACATGACAAAGTGGACTGAACACAGGGAAGGCCCAGTCAGTGATTTGTATGACTGGCCTGATGCAGGAGCTGGAGACCAAAGTGTCTCCTTTCTGGAGGGCATTAATTCACCAGTTTACATATGTCTTGGGTGAAGGACACGAAGGACATTAAGGTGTGGTTACTTTTATACATAACATATTCCCTCACATATGTCTGTTGCTCAAAACGCAAAGAACAATGATTTAAAAGAGATCCTAATAAAAGGCCAAACTCAGACCTAATCCTAGGTACTGCACACTTTTCTGAGTCAATGAGAAGTTCAATCCCCACTGGTAGGAAAATGCTTTTTTTCCTTTTGCTTTCACTTGAAAGGACTATTCTAATCAACAGTGCTCATAATTTAATATTTTAATTAGTGCACCATTTTATACCACTACAAGCAGTCTAAGCAATGATCTAGCAGCCTGTCAAAAAAATTCCAACATGAAATACAAATTTCATATTGAGGAATAGGACAAAGAGGAACTCAAGATACTGTAAAGGGTCAGCATTAATGTTTAACTGGGACCAGGAAATCAACTATTTTTCTGCAGAGCAGAAGACACTACATTACCCAACAAACAGCCATCTGCAGCAGTTCAAAACTTGAGAAATGTACAAAGCATAACAGGTATGTAGAGAAACAGAGAACAATAACAGAAAATCAAGGAATAGCAAAGGTATTCTTTACAATAAAGATTTTAACCTATCAATACTGCCACCTCAAAAGGAAGTGGCCTATAGAGAAATTTAGAAAATAATAATTTTTTTTCTATGGATCTCTGAAAGAAGAAGCAGAGAGGTGTAACAACCACACTCCATCAGAGGGAGAGCAGTGCAGGAATGAGCAAACTACTCAAAAGATAACATCCTAATTTGGTCATAGACACTTTTGCTTCTGTCAGTTTAGGATATATTACTTTTAGGCTTTGAAAATGAATTTGCTGCTAGTGTACCTAAAGTGTCCAGATTTTTGATTTTGGAAGCAAAGATCCACCAGGCACACCCTGATGGCATTTGTCAGAGGGGAGTTAGCCTCCTTTTAATAGCTAAGGTACCTGAAATTCAAGCTCTGGTCTTCGTAATGCAGACTAATTAACATGCTAACAAAAACAAGAGTATTAGGCATGTCCCAACATATTTAATTACCTTTTGTTGCCCGTCTTATAATTTTCATGTCATCCTGTAGAGAAGCACAGGAGGGTGAGAACTCCCTCTCCAACACCATGGCTTCAATCCTAAGAGCATAGCTGGAGTACACGAACAGGTTTAGAACTGACAGCCAAAAAAGAACACTTATCATTAACAGAACAAACCAACCATCTCCTTACTTTGGCACCTGGATTAGTAAGTACATGAAGGAATCAGCTTGAGACAGTTTTGATACATCTCCATCAAAGGCTTTTAATTTCTTTACCTAGAAAAGAGAAAAAAAAAAACCACTAGCAAAGAATTTCATGAAAGATCAGGATTAACCTGACTTTGGAAGACAACACCTTGAAAAGCAGTAAATTTAAATGAAGGCATTGGAAAGTCCACCCAGTGAGAGAATGATCCAAGATCCTGTAATCTGCACACACCCCAACCACAAAAAAAAAATTAAAAAATAGCATCACTCTTCTCCCAGAAAACTAACTAGCTGCACAGTCCAGCAGCAGAAACCATGATGCCACCATTCTGATTGGTGATTTTGATTTCTGATCAATGATCACTTTCATCACTATGCTTAGGATACTGATGATGATCTGTAAAATGACCCTCAACTCTTCAACAATTGTGATGTACACTTGGGCATAGCATAACTGTGTTCAGAATATCCAGCACAGGACTGCCTAGGTCTTACTGGCACAATGCAACTAGACTTGCAGTTACAGGGTTTTTTCTAGGTACTTGCTTCAACCATTTCCCCTAAAATGCTCTTAAGGGGTAAACTTCATGGTCTTGAGTTTGTATTTTTTTCATTAATATGAAATATTTTAAGGATAAATATAATCTTGCATTTTAAGTAATTTGTTGTCAGTACTCTCAGTACTCTGAGGACACAATTTACATGCAAAGGAAATACCACTACATTAATTTTGTCAATCTTCCTTCCCAGCTCCACCAAAATCCATATATTTGCATGATCTGGAAGCCACTGATCCACCCACATACTCACTATTTGTTTATATAGAAGAACTGAAAAATACATGCACATATGTTTAAGTGTAACTGGAATTTCTTCCACATCTTCCAACATAGATAGCAACTGTGTTCAAAAGCAGAGCTCACTCTCAGTTACACTATTTCTTTATTCAACCAACAAGTTCTCACCCAGCAGCAGCTGCATGTTTCTACTGATTTACACACCAGCCCATCATCCTTCCTTTGTGTAACATCACACTTAAAGTCCATTCACAACCACACTTACACAGATGGTCTTTAGTTTTAGAAAGCATATTAATAAGCTATTGGAGAGAAGGACACTACATCAGGCATCAACAGTTACCCCACTGCAAGATATCAACAGGTTTTGTTAAAAAATCAGCCTACAAATTATTCATTTCAGTTACTTCTCTACTTTGACAGTAAAAAAGTAGCTGATCTGTAATGGAAGACAAATATGCTATGCTAAATCAGGGTTCTGAACTAACTGAAGGAAAGGATTCTTTGAACAGTTTTTTTTCTGCTTTATTCCCATTTTTTTTCCACACCAGAAAAAATAGAAATGTTGAGAATACATTAAGAAAGATAAAAATACAAGTTAAACACAGGATGGAAAATAATTTCTTTTCAAATTGAAAACCATATCAACAAACAAATGAACAGGAAAAAACCTAACAAAAACTTATGACCAAGAAAGAGACCTCTAATCAGAGAGCAATTTTTATTCAGGCTATCTAGCTTCATTTCCTAACACCACCCCCACCCCCCATTTAACTCAAGACACTCAGACAACAGCTCCCTTTCTAAAGATAAACAACATACCTTTTTTTTTTAGGCCTGAGAAAACTCCTTGAATTTACTGAGTAATTCAAGAAGTGTGCCAACAAAAAAACAGGAAAGACCAGACTTGACATTCCTGATAATTCTAAGGTGTTAAATGATCAAGAAACAAACCCAAAATAAACACTTTTTCTCCATCATTAAGTGAGGAGTGAGAGATAGTATACTATCTCAGTCTTTAGAGGTGTTCTTTAACCTAGCTTCCAAAAACTAGTGGACTGCAACCTTAAAACAAAAATCTGCAAATTCTCCAACCTCATTTTAGTATCTTGCGTATATCAGTGTTTGCCTGAAAACAGGCATTCAGATAAGAGAGAGAGGGAGGAAAGACAGAAAAGCAGCCCACAAAAAAAACCCACGCCACCTCACCAAAATCAGATCATGTAAGCCACAGGTTAATTCTAGGAAGATGCAATTTAAAGACTTAAATGCACAAAAAAGTGTACAAGAGATCCTGAGACAGGAATATTAACTTATTCATGCTACCAGTACTATATTTAAATATACTTTCGAAAGTAAGTAGAAACCAATGTTTTCTATGTGGAATTTTAGTTTTACATGCACTGGATGAAATCCTCTTCTAACCTACTAGGAAAAATGCCTGGAGTCATATGAGTGAGTACTAAATCCCAGAATCAATTCAGAGGAGGAACGTTCCTAAACATGCACAACAGAAGACATTGACAAGGCTGCCTTCTGATGGGTAGGATGGGGTGTGAATGTCACCGTGCAAAAAGCTTTGGGCAATAGTCAGCCCAGAAGAAAGTCTGTGAAATCAGACTTGAAAAAAAGGCATGCTCATCATCCCACTTTTCCCAGCCTGCATCAATGACCATAACCCCCACTGTCTTCTCCTTAGATATCCCAAACTACCTTTGTAAGAAGCATCAAGGCAGCTCACCCAAGAAGCCCAAAACCCAAGGATGGTGAAAACAGTGACCCATTCCATAAGCAGACAAAACAGAGTTATAAGGTCCTTTTCACCCCAGAATTCAGCAAACACATCCTGGTTCTCCATACATGTCTGAAATTTTTCACATAGAAGACTAAATAATCTGCTAACTTGGCCTTAAAATAGTAAATATCTGGGAAATAGCTAAGGTAAAGATAGGGCAGCAATTATTCTGTGTTTCCTTTTTTATTAATAATTTCATAATTTAAAAATACTTCTCACCATGAGGAAAAAAAACAGTTATTTGACTTTATCAACACTACCAATAAACTAAAAAAACAACTTCTGAACGCCAAAGCTAAAAATTTACTGGAACACATTTTGGATGTCTGTTATTACACATTCCAAGGGAGACTATTCAAAATCCCTTACTCTACTCTCTGCTACCATGTTGCCCAAGTATTCTGGAAGAAAACTGAGATTCTGTGATGGCTCCCAGAAGTGGGGGCCAAATTCAAATACCAACTGCAGCCAGGAGCTGCAAAGAAACCATGGGGATTTATAACCATGTTCACTATTAATCATGTTAACAGATACAGTAGATGGCTTCAGAACACAAAAGAGCTAAAAATGTAGCTTATTATAAAATCATAAGGAAGAACCCTACAAGTTCTGGCCTTGATCGCCTCTCTTGAAGCACAACAAAACTTTTCCACAAGAGTAGGCAGCCATGTACTGAGATATGGCAGTGTAATGTGTATATGCAAGAGAGTATAATTACATTGTATGCTCAGTTCTGTATTACTCAAATTGAGTGCCGAGCTACTAATTTAATTTTTCATTATATTTGTATATGGAATATGCATTTGCACTGTCCATGCATGCCCATGCACACTCAATCTGATTTTAGATACACAAGGTTCTCACATATATAATTTGCTTAATTTTAAGAACAGTTATGAAACATAGAAAGCCTGATCTTTGATTTGATTTGTGAACAATTGCAGTAGAGATGCCCATTGCAAGTATGCCATTATACCTGGCAGACACGAAAGCTACTGGATTCAAGTTCTTGGCAATTTTTAAGCTGCCAGCAGCACTTCTAGTGGGATTTTATTTTATGGCATAAAACCTTGCAGGATCTTGTAGCTATGCAGGACCTTTGAAGAAGAGGAATTAACATTTCCTTGTGCAGAGAGGCATGATGTGGCCCAAGCCGGGACAGTGGCAAACCACCACCAGCAAATGATAAAAAGAAAGGGAGAAGAACCTGCAGGTAACCATAAAGGGCAAAAAAGGAAAAGGAGATGCATGCTCTGAAGGATGGTCAGCCCTATAAAGCACTGGCTGAGGAAGGGAGGGGGCATTTAACTACAGGCATGGTTTGAAAAGGGTAGAGCTGACAGAAACAGTTCCAATAAAGCAGGTGACAGATGGCCGGGGTTTGAAATCAGAGTATATGAGCAAAGGACAGGCTTGAGACATTATAAAGGAAGTTGAGCCACTGTGTTGATAACCTGGGAGTGCATGTGTGTGGGTGAGCTGATTACCAGTGTGATATGCTCTCTTCTGTATGTATTTAAAGTACAAATTCTGGCTATTCTAGCTCGTTAAACACTGGACTCTCTCAACTTTTGCCAGTCCGGGCCTGTTGAAGGGTGCAATAACATGCACATAAAAGCAGCTAAAAGCTCCTTCTCTGCTCTAGTCAGGATGCCAGTAAATAAAAGCTGTCAGCCATTTCAACAGGGTATCATTCAGAAACAACTAGGAATCTTTTCAGAAGAGATATAGCAGAGAAGACCACTGCTTCAGTCAAGGCTCCCTGGAAAAAAACAAACCGAAAAAAGGGGTGAAACAAAGGAGATTCCCAATAGGTGTTTCTTTCTCCTTACAAAAGTGCTAAGACAGTGTGGTACAAACAGCAGGACTTCTAAGAAGGCTTACACAAAATCAGTTATCTTATCCTAGTTTTAATGCATTGAGAATTTTTATAAATTTGCTTGGCCTTTTTTCTAACCACTGTATAGCAGCCAGGCCACACACCCAGACAGCCCTGGACAAAACACTGAGTGGAGCGTTGCAGCATGCTCCATCATGACCAGCTTCAAGTATTTGTCAAGTTTTTCAAATCAAACATTTGAAAATACCCAAACATTTATGTTGTAGGAAAGACTTCACAGCAGTGCCAATATTTCAATAATAGTCTTATTAGTAGTCTTAACAGTTTGAGAAAAACATTCAGTAAGAAGCCTGTATTTGCCATTTACATGCAAAAATCTCCACAACTTTGATAGTTGTTGGAATTTTTCATAGAAATCAGCTAGAAAATTAGTAGTACTGCCACCTATTTCTGCATGCAAATAGAGTTGCCACATTACAACAGTGCAAATAGAATAATTTTAAAGACAACTTATGTTAAATGTATTTGCTAGCCCAAGCCTCCATTGTCAAAGAGCTGGAATACCATCAGGTGCTTGAGATACAATGAACTGAAATGATCTGAAATATGTCACAAAAGTCAAACAAGAGACACGGAGCACATTCAGGTAATGTGACTGGATTTCACAACACTTCTAGATGAGATACAGTTGGAGTACAAAGCTAGTGCTTATTCACACCAGGTAAACTGTAAACTTAAACTTCTTGGTAAAAAATAAGAAACAAAATAGTCCAGAGTTGCTCTTTCTACAGCTATGATGAGGAAAGGCACTCCCCTCCCTCCTTTCACTTTTACAGACTAAGGATTTATGGTAAAATAGAAAAGAAAAAGCAGAAGGCATCTCAAAGCACAGTTACTGGTGCAGAGCCTGCAGAAGGCACTTGGCCCTCATTGCAGCTTGCAAGAAATAGAGGGAAATGGGTCTGCAAATACCTGAGCTGCTGGAAGAGCACAGAAAGAGGAACTGCAGAAGCCCACCCATGGTTGGAGCAAGACAGTCTGCCCTGGTAACTGAAATTGCTGCTAACCTTTCAGAACCTGAGTGCTCAAGGACCTGCTCAGAGCAATTCTCAACTCTTACAACAACAAAGCAGGTCCTTAGGAGAACAGGAAGCATGGAAAGGGCAATCCCAGGGAATCCTTGCTGAGGATGGGTGCAACACTGTGCAAAGACAGGACAATGTGATGACAGCTTGCTAAAGCTATCTCATGTGATATGACAAAGAAGGAATTAGGGAGTATTAAACAGAAGAGGGAACACAGAACAAATAACACCACTTCACCTGCTATCTCTAGTGGTTCTGGATTATTTGTATGTGGGGCAAAGGTGAAGCAAAGGATGCCTTTCCCTTAGCAAATGGTGAATCATTATTCTAGGAGACAGGTATTTAGTCTAGGAGGCAAAACTAAGAAAAACTAAACTAAACTATAAACTAAGAAAAAGTAAGAGGATAGCAAAAGAACAATGAACATACATTTACAGAAAAAATGGTGAAAAAACTCAAAAAGCTCTGAGGCTCCTAAAAAGAACAAAATTTTTAACTGTCTACACTAAAATTTTAGAAACTACTGTAGTAAATGAGTTACTGGACCCATTTATTCTTAGACCACACTAAGCATGATGACATGAAGGCATGGAAACATTTTTCCATACCAGCAGAAGCCTCAGGCCCTTACATCCCTGTCTTGCCTGCCACCACCCATCCAGCTCTCAAGGGGAAAAACCCAAACCAGTTCAACAATTATGAGAAGAGTAACAAAGAGAGTCTTTCCCATTTCTGATGCATGCAATTAATTAAATACATATGAACACCTGCACACTGGAAAGCAGCCTCTTTCCAGACTTCCCTTGGGAATAGCAACAAATCTCGTGTCTAATGCCCCTTTATTTCTAATACCCTCCTGTATCATAGAAATCTTCTATTAAATTCTCAAGTGATTCCTTAAAAGCACTTCTTAAATCCTCTGGCCCCACTATCTTGAGTGACAGGCCTGTTGTCAAATCTGTTGTCAAATAAATAAACAATTTTTTCACACTTAGCAGTACCTATTGGATAGCTAATGCATCTAGTTGAGCATTGCAGACAAAATGATAAATAGCTTACAATTCTAGCTGAATAACAACATTTATATCACATAGACTACACTAGCTGAAAGATTTTCTACTTGTCATAAAATAACAACCAAGATCTAAGCCAGAAAGAGAAAAAGAAGAAAAAGTACTTTTCTTTCAGTCTAATTTTCTGACTATACACAAAGTTAACTAGGAGTCACTCTCTTTCAAGTTAGTACTTTACTGTTCTCCTCTGTCTGACTTTCAGAGGAAGGAGATAAATTCTGTTTATATAATGGAATATGTACTAAAATGCAAACAAAGAGGGAATAGGGAATGGTTTTGAGGTCCCAGAACTACTGTCACCTTTTTTTTTTTGATTGATTACATTTCAACTTGTTGATACCCTCCCAAATCTAAGAGATATATTAATCAAGTATACTAAAATGTCACCATTTTTATAAGATTGTCTGCAAAAGCAGCTCAATTTAGGGTCATAAATTTGAGAGCAAATGACTGTAACATGTTCTACTCATGACTGGATCCGAGATTTGCTGCTGCACAGAGGAAACAAAGTGCTTTGGCAGTATGACCTTGAAGTGGTAAAGCATGTGAGCTGAGGCTGACCTGTACGTGGACCTTAACTTAGCAATTTCCCAAGTCTCAGCCACTCACTTTGATGTGAAGCACCCAAGCAATTCTAATGCTAATTTTGTCAGGTTTGTGGTTTACATTTCTCTCAAGTACACACAAATGGGTCAGTGCCAACAGTGAGCAGGCAAGGAACTGTACATCATTAAGCAGGGCTCCCAGGTGAGTTGATGAAGCTTCACCTCTTTAATCATGTGAACAGACTTGAAGTTTGGGATAGGAGGGGAGAAGGCTGTGCTTGGATGTTGGTCATATGGTGATCACAGGAGCATTGAGAAGGTCCTGCTGGTAATTCTGTGCCTTCTAACACGTCTCCTCTGAGCACTAAGCCATGGTAGCAAATTCCATGGGTGCTGAACGTTGGAGCTGCCTTTCTGCCCTATTGAAACCCAGTGACCAGGCCCAGGAACAGACCCAGATGAACCAAGCAGGCAGTGAACCAGAAGGCAAGAAGGCAGTAAGTAGCACAGGGCTACCAATAGTCAACTCACAGGCACTGCAATGAGAAGGCATGAGGCATGTGCCAAAGAAGTGAAATGTGTTTGCTTAGAATACACTTCAATTCTGAATTTTTAACTCCCTAGAGGGCAGTTATCCGCACACAGGAAGGCTCCAGGTCTTGCTGTTTATGGGACAAAAGGGACATCATAAAAACAAAATATGTTATATCAACTCCTTAAAAGCAGGTGAAATTACTTGAAGGGAATGACTGTTTTGTGACCTCAATACCACAAGTCAAATGAAGATTAAACATTTGCACTCAGTGGTTCCCTGTTCCCTCTTCCCTAGCCTCAGGAAGGTGTTGAGATTCCTCTTTTACAGAACTTCAGGTTGGAATCCCAGTCAGCAGAACTCTACAAAAAATAAGTTCCACATAAAATCATGATTTACCTCCTCTGCTTCTGGTAATAATTTAAGAAATTCATGTAGCAGTTCAGAACCATAGGGCTGACTTCTTCCATGATAAATATCTTCAATGATGGATTCGGCAGACCTTGAAAAAACAATTGAGCACACATATTTCCAACATTTGCAGGGTGAACATTACACAGATTGAGAAAACCATGCCTGTGCTACTCAACAGAGTTATAAAGAGGCTGTGGATGCATCAGTGTCCACAGCAGCACTGCTCTGACACCATTTTCAGTGATGCCTTTACCAAAGGGCAATGTTATCAGTAAATACAGACAGCAATGAAACACCTTGAAAACGTTGCTCCCATTGCCCCTTTCTAATTGTTTACACAGAGAGGAAGCCAGCAAAAGGCAGCTCACAGGCACTGCTACATGAGGTAAAAAGGCTTCCCTTACCCATACCTGAAAACTCACCTCAACTGGTTAACATCAGCAAACTCTGTTTGATGCTAAGCCATAAAGGCACTCACAACTGAACATATTAGAAAACAAATTATGCCAAATTACTTTTGAAAAAACTGCATAAAACTGCAAAATCCACAAGGAACAGAGCACAATGTATATATTTTATGAGAACTACAAAGAATTCTTACTTTTTGAATTGTTTGAGAAATATTCCAATGTTCATACTTCGTTTTGCATCCAAAATGGAAACCTGAGAGAGAAAGCAAGAGATTAATCTAATAATGCCTAAGAAAATAGCATACAATGCAGATATAATTTCTTAAATTGCTACAGATAACTGTTTGCACCAAATCCCAGACCAAATAAATATAGAGTCACTTCTTATCAACAAAGCTCATATACTACAAAGCTTGTTTTTACCAGGGAAATATATTGCATACTCACATCACCTTTCTCCAAGTGAAGCAAAAAATTCCAGAGAAACATTTAATGGAGGAAAGAATCAATATTTCTATTACATTACAAAGTAAAAACATTCTTCTTGCTTATTTCATAACCCTGCATCTGCAAAATGTTGCTTATCAGGTAATACACTATATTGCATTTGAAGGCCCCAAGGTTAGTGAACATCATGCTTCAAAATCCACGTAAATTCAGAGGTTTTGTGACAAATGTGAGGATGGGATTTCTAAGCAGAAAAGCAGAAATGGGATTTCTAAACAGAGGTCAGGTGCATTACTGATTTAATTCATGCCAACTAACAGCCACACTGACTCAGGGGAAGATAAGTAAGTCGATCTTGAATCAAACCCTGAAACACTAATAATGCTCAAATCTGTTTGCTTACCTACAAGCAAAGAGAAATTCATAACAAAATAAGCTCTCCCAGCTTTGTACTTCAAAGTTGGTTTGCTGTATCATCTTATATATATAATTCTGAAGATTAGGCAGCCAGGAAAAAAAAACCAAACCCACCCCACAATATTTCCCCTTAATTTTGTAAAAAAAATTAAAATCAAAGTGCCTCTTTTATTTTTCTTCCCGTAACAGCATACAAGTTTAAACCTGAGAGATTTGCCCTGTTTTAGCAAATTGTGTCCTAAGGTTAAAATTTTACCACAGCTGTTTTGGTGATAACAGCTACAGAAGTCATGAGATTTACAAGGACAAGAGAATTGTTTCACCTGAACAGTTCCACCTGACGGCTACAATAAAAGAGCTCAGTACACAGAGATGTTCAGGACTACTGTTGGACTTCCATGTGTTTGTGGTTTTGACAACTGGAAAGGCATTTTGACCTTTGTGACAGTGCTCAGATTAGAAGTAGATATATAAATGCAACATTGCATTATCACGAAATTGAATTAGCCTGCAGTCAGCTGGTGACAATGAAAATATAGGGATGATTAATGGGCTATCCTCAACATACACCCAGGAGACAGCCTCTTCGTCTGCTGAAAATAGTGAGTCATATTGAAAAGTTTTCTGAAATTCTGGAATTTCCTCTCTTCTGAAAACAGTAAATACTAGAAAACACAGGAAATATCAGTATATTAGTTTTAATTAGATGATTGGTAGCCTGAAGCCCTTCAGTTTTAGCATATGCAGAGATAAGGGGGCAGATTGTGGTTTATCCTCCTGTTATCTTAAGAGTTGAGAGGCCCCCAACAGATCATTAAGAAAAAGCCCCTTAACACAGGACAGGTTCAACTATCTCTCCCCCTGCAGTATCTAATCTTTTTCAAATGTTTTACTGCAGGGACCTCTCACTGACCTCTCTAACTGCAGCTCCAGTCTCCAATTGCTCCGGTCACCCCCAGTTCTCTGGTTTCTCTGTACTTACTAGTTTAGGCCTATAAGCTTTACCATCATTTGGCTTTTGGTTTGTTTGGGGTTTTTAAGCATATTCAGAGTTAATCTTGTGTACATTTTTTAAATCACAGTCAGTAACTGTTACAAGGAGACTGATCATCAGATGAGTAAACCTTTGTTTTCCATGGCACAACTCAGATTTACAGTACAACCTCAAACAAATTACATAATTTTTTTTAATATCTTCCCTCGAAGAAAAACAACAAAGGGGAACATATACAGCTGCATTTGTCTTATCAGCACAACAAAAAAATGTCACAGCTGTTCTTAAGGATCAGGATTTTACAAACACTTCTTGCTCTGTATATGACTGTACTCTATTTTTTCTCTGATTTCTTGTTTAACCACACAATCAGAACAAGTCTCACTTTTTGGTCACTCTTTTCTTGGTGTCTACTCCAAGCTTCTCAAAAGTGTTTGAAACTGCTGTCATTACATAACTACCTTCAAGGAGTTTCCAGATGAAAGCACAAGGAGGAGAAAAGGGAACCTGGCAGATACTCCATCAATACAAGTTCCTACTCCTTGCACACAAATGCACTATATTCCATCCCACATTCAGTTACATATTAGATTCATAACCTCAGCCTGAACATCTGTTCACAATGTCTACTCTTCTCCACCGAGATATCATTTGATTTTGTTCATGCAGAGCACTGTCTGCTGTTGCTTTTTACCCTATGAACATCACCACAGCTTTTTCTAAATTCTGCTCAGTCTGCTCCTGTCTTCTGCTCCCACACACCATCAACGCTGCTGCCAGCACAGCACGCTTCAGGTCTCACCACCCAAAGAGGTTTTGAAGTGCTGTCCACCAGTAATACTCCCGGACTTCTGACTCAAAAAGTTAAACTGGAATGTAATTGAGAATTGGGAACAGGCATTCCTAGTCCCACTGGGATTCTCCATAGCAAAAAACCACCTCTCACATGGTTTCTTATGATTTACTTTAGATAAATTCAGGAGAGCTTTCTCCATTGTCATCCTCTACTCTCTAAAACTGGAAATACTACAATTCTCTCAGATACTTTCCACCATCTCCACACCTGCACTTTACAAGCACATAAAAACATCACAGGTCACTTGCCATCACTTGCCACATCTACTTTATAAACAGTGCAATCTCGAAACCAAGGACAGCAATTCACTCATTAATCCACTTCTCATCACCAGAATATTCAACCCAGCATATTTCCAAAATCTGCAGCAGACACAGATTACACAGTAACAGGCCTCAGTTTGACAAATGTTAATCCACCACAGAAATACTCAGTTATCAAGGTACTGTGAGAAGGGGAAAATTAGCCTGAGTACCATGGTGAAGTTGTGTTGATGGTAAGAGGATATCTACTCCTGAACCCCAACACAAATTTGCAATCAATATGAAAGATTCAGAGGAGTGTTCTGGGAGACACAAAAAGACCCACATCAAAACTGACTTTGTAGTGACTGAAGAGATGCAGCAGGAGTTTCTTGCCATGAAATCATCAATGAGGAAGAGAAACACAACAAAGTGGATTTATAACAAATCAGTAAAACAGGACATTTTAGGTTTTCTTTGCCTAAGAATAATGGGGTTTCACATGGTGGGACACAGTTTACAAATTACAGCAAGCATGGAACAGCCTGGTGGCTCAGGCTGAGTGCTGAAGTTTAGGAAGGATATAAATAACTTCCTGCTTCAGCTTCCCCTTCACATTACAACATAGCAACCATCACTCCATGCCTGCAGTCACGGTGCAGCAGAGTGAACCTAGCAGCTTACTAGAGGGCTGTCCCCACTCTGTGTCATCCTCCCATGTCACGTTCCTAGCCTGCTTTTTCCCTTAGGCAGGCACTGGTACTCATCTCATTTGGTTCTTGCTGATAGCTCTTCTCTGGATTAACAGGTTGAATCAGCTCTCAAGAAGGTGGAATAAGCATCAGAGCCAGCACAGGGAAAACAGAGAAGGCGCATCTAGGAGAGGGGGCAACAGACATCCTGTTCACTCCTCCATCTTCCTTCTCTCTCCTCCTCCCACTGTCCTTTGCACAGGTTCGGGAATTCACAGCATCCTTCCTCAAAGTCATCAAACCTCACTCAAAGAGCAGAAACTGCTCCAGTAGAAAACAAACAAAGAGTCCCACAGCACTCTGCTGCTTAAATATGTTTACAGAGGGGGTAATATGTGCATTACACGATCCAAAATCTGTCCAGAGGCAGCGGACGGGTGGGGTGACGTGAGAGACAGGAGCAGAGGCACAGTTGGAAGGAGAAAGCAAGAGCAGTTCCTCTGGCTGCCAAGAAGCTGTTCTGCCCACTCTGCTGCCAGGCTAACTACAGCCTGGCTGAGTGCCTGCTGTGCCACTCTGGGACACCACTGAAGGATGGGGAAAGTAAATTGGCGTGTAAACTTAACCTTGCACCCCCTATTTTCCAGAGCCTCAAATTACATGGAACCATAGGGCAAATTAAGCCTTTAGTCAAGGAAACATGTTAATTAATCTCCTAAGGGTTTGGTGAGGGCTTGTTTACAAAAAGGAAAGCATTTGCTGTAGGAGTTTGACTCAAGCCTCAAAAGGGACTTCTGTTATGATGATGATGTTACATATAAATTCCCTGTGGAGTGAGGAATTCAAAGGACATGCAGTGTTGTAAGCTCCTACATGTATAGAACTTTTACCAAAATTGCTCATCATGTCATAATCAACAGCGATCTATGGCAAAGATATGAAAGCCCAAATATCCTCCACAGTCTGTAGGGCAGTGCCCTCAACATTGGCTGAAGAGTAACTCTTCACCCCTTCCACTGAAGCTACACCTTGCACCAAGAGGGAGGCTATAGGGACAACAGAGCACTCTCTGGCCCTGCCCGGCTGTACAGCACTTTGGACACATGCTGCTTTTTTCAGATTTGGATCCAAGTAAACGTTGAGTTTATGCTCTTGAAGTTGTCTTGAAAATTCATTGCTGATATATGATGCCAACTAGGTTAATTCCACTATGTAAACTTCTACTTGTAAGAACATTTTTCTTTGCTGGGCCATAAAGCACGGTCTAAAATCAACTGTGTTGTACACAAAAGGAACAGAGGTACTGGAACACAAAATGTCTGGTCCACCTGGCTGGTTTATGAAACAGCCACAAGCAGAACTAGAGCTCCCTCAGCCCCACACCAGCACTCTCTCCACCAGGTCACACAGATTCCTCACACCCCAGCTCCTGTCAGCCTCTGTGGGTTTTACCAGAGTGAGCTGAGGATAGCCATCCACACTGAAACAATCGATGGCAGCTGACAACCCACGGAGTCACAAACCAGCCTGCGCTCCCATCCCAGCCCCTGCTGAAGCAGGCCTGCCGCAGGTGAGGCACGTGAGCCGCTGCCCATCTGTACTTCCAGTAACACTCGGCTCCTCGGGATTATCTCCTTCCCTCCTTGCTAAGCAGATAGGACTGCAAAGTCCATTAGCACATGAGAAATTGCTCACCACTGACACACTGCTGCAGCATGCCTGACAAAGCTTAGCGAGCCCTGGAACGTTTTGTCACTTAAGTGGCCTCACTCAGAGCCAGTCCTGCTGCCTCACCACCCGCCACAGGCCGAGTCACCATGGGAGCCCTGAGCCAGGGTGCACAGGCATCAAGCAGTGCAAACGCACTGCACCACCATATCAGCTCCAGACAGACACACAAAAACCGTAACTTTCAGCAAGGCAGGGTTTTGTTTCCAAGGCACTGTATCTTGGAGAATCCCTGGTTTTGCAGGCCTCTGATTTTAATCTCTACCACTGCATGAGTTCTAGAGCACACTTGGGTTTTCTCTGACCTACCTATTGCACACTATGGGCCACATTCAGTTTATGAAACTTACTGTAATATTTACTAGAACTAGATTTTATCACACAGCAGTCCTGAACAGGGGAGCCTCTGAGGAAATGCAGGAGGCCAGAGCTGAGTATGTCTGTTCTCAGCACAGGAAGTGCACTCACTACACTCCTGATTCAAAGATGAACATAGCCTGAGAACAGCACACAGGTTAATGACTACCTCTGATGATGGCCCCAATTACTACCTCCCAACATCAGGGTTTCAGAGCCTACGATACATATGCCCTCTTAAACCTTAAATTTCAATATATACAACATGCATACTATCAGTGTATTGGTTTCTCATCTTGTCCCTTCCATCTTATTTTTACATCTCCTGAATCCTGCAAGATATCAGCAACTTCATGTCCTTATTTTCTCACTAAAAATTGATGCATTGTTACATCTCTTAACCCCATGCCCTCTGTATTTTGTTTACAAGCCAACATGTATGTAGACACACACTAGTGATTAAATCTGCATTTCAGCCCTCCAATTACTTCAGAGAAACATCACTTGAGACAATTCAATTCAGGCTTCACAAAGAGGCTGTCTATAAATGAGGATTTAAGAACTAGAAAAGCTACTTATCACTTCCCTGGAGAGTGTCTGAACCTGAGAGTACTCGGTACAGAGTACTCACCACCACCAGAACAGAAATCAGCAGCAATCTTGGGACTTTCCTGGAAGGTTATCTTCATGTCCAGAAAAAGCAGGGAAGATGAAGTAAAGTTTCTCTTAGCAGGAAAGTCATGTTTATGAAAGTGGAAACTTTAAATTTATCAAATAACAAATACCCTTAATCACTATATTATGTTCTGTATCCTTGCTGCCATACTGGCACTTCCCTTCCTGATGTCTCTAGGATGCTATGGGCAAATACAGCATTAAGCCTTGCAAACAGGACCCTCTTCTCTCCTGCCTGGTACACGTTTGCATGTGCAACATCTTGCCTGCATCACAGACAGAGAGCAGTAGTTGAAGAGACAATACAACTGTGTTCCACACTGGAAACTCAAGGGCTATCCAACATGAGTAAATACAGATGCTTTCAGCTCCCTCTGCTTATTCATATTTATTTTAACAGGTGATCAAATCACAGCACTTAACAAGTTAAAATAATAAAACACAGTTAGCTCTTTGAAAAATAAATATGTGCCACTAAGAACAAAGAGTTTATGTTTCCCATCATTCCCCTCTCCTTTGAATCAAGACAAATTTGCCGTAAGGATGAAACATGACAGACAGAGAAAAAGGCGAGGCAGAATTCACATCAACTCCTACAGCATTATGTAAAAAAAGAGGTTTTACTTTAATTCTTACCTCCTCTTTAGTCTCTTTAAACGAAGACTTTAAAGATCGGCTTCGGGAGTCCTGGGGTTTGGCTTCCTCCTGCTGCCCAAAAAGTTCCTCAATTGTCTTCGTATCAATTTGATACTGTGGTCGTGCAGCAATTGTCCAGATATTGTTTTTACCGCGGACTTGTTCCTCAGGGATAGTTTTCCAGAAAAAGCTCCGCATTCGTTTTTTTTTGCCGTGGCTGTCGTGCCCATTGACCAGCTGTGGAGGCAGAGGTGCGCTGGGGCCAGGCAGTGGAGGAGGGGGGGGGTGGAGGGGGCGGCATTCCCGGGGGGAGCGGAGGGGCTGGGGGAGCCCCTGTGAGGGCACATGGCGCGGGGGGCGGCGATGCTGCGGGCTGAGAAACTTGAGGCGCTGTCGTTGTATCCTCGCTCATTAATCCCGTCGCAACTGGAATTGCCCCATTTTCTTTATCATTGACCAAGGAGAGACAATTCATAACATGCATTTTACAGCCTCCCCGAAGGGGAGAGTGTTACTTCCTTGGATGGGTTTGGAACATGGAACAGTCGGCGCGGCAGCCGCTGGGATCACGCCCTCTCAAAGCCTATCTGCCAGCAGCGCAGCACAAGAGGGGACTGCACCATCTCCGCAACCTGCGACAAAGGACAACAGGGACACTCAGAGCACAGACACTGGACGCTGCCCCTAGCACTGAAAAGACACGAAAGGCACAACAGCTATCAAGTTCTCAATCCAGAAGGGAAATTTAGTGAATCAAAAGCCTTTCACAGGGAAGTAATTTGACATTTATCCACACCAAGATTTCAAACAGCTTCAGGTGTGTACATTTCAAGAACATATATAAACACAAGAATGCCTCTAAATCACCCACAGTGGGTATCAAAACTACCTATTAATCTCCAGTGCCATTTTATAAAATAATATAGTTATCTCAAGTTATTAAAACAAATATTATTCACTGCTAATTTCAGGTATGCTTTTAAAGCTGACTGCACACAGTACTAACTATGGTACTGGATTAACTGCATCAAAGAGACCCTGTTTGAATCTTCTAAACCCATGGTTCAAACCCAGACTGAGTAAAGATAGCTAAAAATTTGCTGATGATTTAACAGTCTAGCCTAATGTACTACTTTTTTGGCCTTTGAATTTTTCACACAAATGTAAATAAGGGCAAAAAGAGTGTACAGTCCCTAAAGTCTCTGTGTTTGCTGAGCATGAACGTAAAAGTATTATTGGTCTGGCTGCACTATCTCCCAAAATACACTCACAGAAGAAAGACCACAGTTTGATTAAGCTGTCCTTGATAATTTACTTCAGCATCCAGGTTAACAGTGCCAGTTCAATAACAGAGAGAGAGAAAGGACAGAGAAGCTGGTAGGCGGAACAGGACCCTACACATCCTAAGCACTGTACATATGCAAAGCTTTAAATACTTTGGGAAGTTTTAACCTCTGGATTATCTCATAAAACAATAGGAATCACAATGGATTTTAGCACTTTTCTCATACTGTTACCTTCTAAATAAAAAATGCTGTTATTAGCAGCAAACCTTTAGGTAAGAGCATGACTTCCAAAACCCCACACTTCTAACAAGCCAAATCTATTGAAACAGATTTAATTCATAAATCTCAGAGAAAAATTGAAGTGTTTCAAATACATATCAATGAGGAATCTCATGATTTTATGGAAATTTGGAAGCTATCTCAAAAAAAGATTTGGGAATTTACAAGAAAAAAAAAATTAACAATGCAAAGATGACACATACTACAAACTAGATAGGGGACAGACAGCCACTGAGCAAAACTCAGTCTCAGGAAACCTCACCAGAAAAAGCTCAAGTAATGCACTGGCACAAGAACAACATCAAATCAGAAATTTGGCACTGACTTAGTGGTATGCCTCCTCAGCAGGGTTCACACGGAGCTAATAGCAACCCAGATCAATTTGACATTGTATAATAGTGATGAAAAAACTTCACTATTTTTGCCAGAGATCCATCACTAGACCATACATGAACAAACAGACCCAAGTCACAGAAAAAAGCCTTAGGGTAAATTCTCTCTTGGTCTGCAAGGACTCAGCCACTCACAGCTTCACTGAAATCAATGGAAAACAACACAAAATCATCAACTGTACCTTTTCTCCTCAAAACCTTGCTCAGGTGGCAATGGGCTCCTCTCTCCTGCTTCAGATTTTCCAATCCCATACTTTACGTTATGCAGGCGTTTACAAGAATAGAAAACATATATAAAAAGCCTGTGTGAGGTTTAAATCACAGGCATGATGGAAAATATTTTAATGGCATGGTAAAAAGGAGAGAAGCTACAAAGAAAGTGGATCAGGATAGAATGTTTCAAATTTAAGTCAGCATTAATACCCAGCTGCTATTACAGGGCTCTGCATGTTCACGCCTCTCCTCCCAAATTCATGATCATAGAAGCAGAGAGGCATAAAAAAGCAGGTGCAAGGTGGTGGAAGGAGATTAACCACTCAAAGCAATTAAGTGTTGCATTAATTTAAAGAAATACTCAACTAGGAAAAACACTTTTCCTCCCTACTACTTATTTAAAAATGAAAAATGTATTAGCTAGTTTTCCACCATCATACAGAGAAGTATTCAACATTATTATTTTCTAACTTGGGTTCCCACACATTCACCAAAAAAAGTTTAAAAAAAGATCCAGACAGACTGACCAACCATGCCCCAGGCAACATTCAAGAACCTCATTTTGAGACTTTCAATAAATCCATATGCTTTAGGAAAAACAGAATCAAATCCTAATGGAACAGAGTTGCAGGAGATGAATCATCAGAGTCCCAGCACTAACACACAGGAGTGGAAAATGACTGATCTCAGACCTGAGCGCTCCTGCGCTAGACACGGGACACTCCTAGTGAAAGGAGTGGAGAAGGCACGGGGAAGAAAACATCCCAGCCTAGATGTAAAGATAGATAGAACAGGAAAAACTGTTTTCAATCCAACGAGCCCTGTACTGCTTTAGATGAGGTAACAGCCAGAACCAGGAAAGGGGAGGAATCAGCATTTGGAAGGAAGGCACAAAAGGAAAGGCACAGCATAAAGGCTGGCATTCAGCTTTGTTTTCTGACAGATAAGCACGATCCAGGTGACAGAGGTCACCTGCTCGTGAGAGGATGGCGGTCTCGAGTTACCAGATACCAGGAGACTGGTCAAAATTCCCTTCTCATGCTGCCTCTCCGGAGGAGCGGCTCAGAGCTGTTCCCAGCGGAGGCTCCCACCACCACCGTGGGTGGGAGAGGAGAGAAGCTGGCAGCCAGGACAGGTTCTGGGCTGCTTGCTGGTATCAGCAGGTGCCTCTGAGCAGGAAGTACAGCAAAAGGAGGTGGGGAACAAGGCAGCCGTTCCAACTGCGAGCTACAGATTACCAAGACACGCTGGGGCCGGGATGCGTAATAGAAGCCAAGCAAAATTTTAACTCCTAAGGAGCCTCTCCACACTTTTCAAAGGATTAAAGGGGAAAAAAATGAGCCAAAGAAGAAACGTTTAAGACGTTGCAATTATACCTCATTGTTGTATGTCTGTTATCCAAAACAGCCGGAGAAGCACCGCAGCTCTAAAGTAACATCTTTACTGCGCGTTTTAATTGTGTCCAAATTTAGCATAAAAGAAATATTTTATTTCTTTGTCTCATTCATTGTTTTAGCCAAGCTAATCTAACTTGGAAATGTAATTTAAAAGTTAGAGGGTGGGGACAACTTTCTCCCCAGGTAAGAGAAGCACTCTAAAGTAATTTGTTTCTTGCAAAAAAGGCAGTTGCCACTGAGACGGACACAGATTGTGTTTGCATACACAAATTAACAGGTGAGGTGCACGACGCACTGAAGGGCATTTCATAATTCATACTGCAAGACACGACTGACTCCCTTTAACTCACACCTTATGCACTCCCCTGCCCACGTTTCTGTATCAGGCGCCCTCCAAGTTCTCATGAGAACAACCCCGAGCCCAACCACAGCATTTGGGTGCCTGTGTCTCAACAATAACCCTACAAAAGGCAAAGGGAGCAACTAGTTGCTGACTGCAGACAGAGGAGCTGCAAACGCCAATAACCATCCCCTGATCCTGCCAAAATCTGCGGGTTACAAAGAACAGGCAGCTCACGCTATTCAGCGACTCCGCACTTCCCCGCTCAGTGCATCCCACAGAAGCGCCGTGCGGCACCGCGTCCCTGCCAGCCGGCCGGGCCGGGCCGGGACCTGACGGGGCTGGGCCGGGGGACTCGACCCCGGCTATTTTCTGTCCGGTTCCCAGGTGCCGCTCCCGCCCCGCCGCAGGGAAAGGGCTCCCACGGGAGGAGCCCCAGCCGCACCGCTGCGTTCTCCGCCCGGACCAGGTGCCAGGCTACGGTGCCCTGTGGGGGCCCTGCCGCCGGGACCACCCGAGGGGCCGCGACAGATCCTTACTCGTAATTCCCTTCCACCGCAGGCCACGGGGCACCGCGGAGGGCGCTGGCGGCTCGGCTGCACCCGGGGTGACACCGCGCCCGCTGCCCTCCGGCTCCGCCGGACCCCCGCGCCCGAGACGCGCCCCGGCCCGGTGGGAGCGCCCCGGCCCCGCTGTCCCCGCAGGACGTGGCCGGGGCAGCGCTCGCCCCGCCGGAGAAAGCCGGGACAGCGCCCGGGACAGCGCCGTGCGAGCGGAGCGGCGGCAGCGGCTCTCCCGCCGTGCCAGGGGCCGGCCGGGCCCGGGGTCCCGCGGGAAGGGGAGCCCGTCTTCTCCCCGGGAGCGCTCCCTCCTCCTACGCCTCGGGAAGGCGCCGAAGGACCCGCGCAGGATGGCGGCGACCCCCCTGCCCTGCACTGCCCGGCCGCGGCCCCCGGCAGCGCGGAGCCCCCGCCCGGCCCGGCCCGGCCCGGGGGTCCCCGCGCCCCGCTCACCTGGGTGCCCGCGGGAGCACGCGGCGCAGCCCGGTCCGGTGCCGCCGCCGCCGCTTCCTCCCATCGCGCCCGGCCCGGCCGCGCCGCCGGAGCGCGGGGCGGGGCAGCGCAGGCGCGCCCGGGCGGGGCCGCGGCAGGTGACGGCGGCGGCGGCGGCCCCGGGAGCGGCCCGGCCGGGCGGCCTCGATCCCCCTGCCCGGCCCGTGCCACCGAAAAGCCCGCGCGGGAGGAGAGCGACCCGGGACGCAGCGCCGGTGCCGCCGCGGCGGCGAACGGGGATGCGCAGTGGCGCCTCCGGGGGCACTGGCTCTAAGCCAGCTCCGGCTGAGCCGCTCCATCGACACATCCAGCCATCCCTGCCCGCACGCTGTCACCGCACTCACAGCAACTATTTCTATAGGAGCAGGACAGCGGTGCTACCGGCAGCGCGCCTGGCTGGAAGGAACGGGCTCCTCTCCACGGCTGAAGCCTTTCGCCCTCTGCCCACGCTCCCGAGCAAGCGCATCCCTCGGTCCATCCCGCATCCCTCACCCCGGCGCTCCCCGCCGGCTCGGGGGAAGCAGGCAAGATGGGCCCCTTGTGACTCCAAAGCGGACGGTGTGAGAGAAGTGCAGACGAATTTAAGATATGATCACAGCCCTGGGTTACAGCGCTTCAGGCAGCAGCGCATGTGAGTTGTGGATGCCCGAAAGCCAAAGTACCATCCACTAATAAGACAGCAGACAAATACAAATGGTTCTAAAATATTCTATCAAGAGATTGAATCCTATGTCTAAAATAAAAACATTTTCCCTGGAAGAGTAAAGGTGAAGAACCTCACTCAAGTCAATTAATACTCAGTCCACACATCCTAACACTACTTTTTACATAAGGCAGATTCCAAAGGTGGAAACAGAAAGGAGGGAGGGAGGAAGAAGAAACCTCACTTGCGTCCTGCTTAATAAGCCACCAGAGCTTCTGAGCTGAGCACAGGAGAGACAAGACACCTTGATGCAACTAGGAGTGGGAAGGCAAGAGCAGTAGGACAAAATCATGTCTTACCTGAGTTTGTAGTGCCTCGCATGTGCTATTTACTCTGCTCAGGTGCTGGGAGTCAGGAACCAGAGGAAGAGTGGGAACCAGGTGGCCTCCTCTGGCCCAGGCCCATGGTTGCAGAGTTACACCATTCCTGCTCACAGTTCTGCAGCCAGAGATCTGACCTACTGGTCTGGCAGGACAGCTTGCTTTAGTCACCTCAATTTAAAAAAGTAATATTAGAACAAAAGGAAAATTAGAGGAATGTAATGCCAGAACCCAGTCATTTAAGCTGAAAATTCACTGAATGAAAAGAGTTCAAGTGCAGTAAAAGGCAATTCCCATCAGAGCACACATCTCTGCTTGGCAGGGTTAGCAGCAGCTGGAGAGGACACGCTCAGCTCTGAGCCAGCGTGGACATTCCTCGAGAGTGTCAGGGCAGCCCTGAGGTCATCCCGAGGAAGCGCTTTGCGCTCGAACTGTAACCGCTTGTGCTGGAGCCAAAGGGACTTGTTTTCATTGCTGCCAGTCATGAGCACAAATGTGCTCTGGAAAAGACGGAAAGAGCAAACCAAACAAGAGACTTGCATAATGGCATTGTATTTGAAAAGTCAGAACCCAAACAGGACAGCAGAGGACCTGGGGAGCCAGTCCGGATGTGAAGTTAAACTCTTCACTTTTCCTCACCCTGTGGGTTTGTTCTCCCTGAACTTTTCCAAAACATGTTAGCAAATTCATTTTAAATTTATAGCTTTAGATTTTTTCCACCTAAACATGTAACACTCAACAGCAAGTATTTTGCCTACATGGCTAAAATGACTCTGAGTTATAAACAACTGAAAACTGGTCTTTACAGTAGGAAGTATTAGGCAACTTTAATAATAGGCAGATCAAGCAGCCCCACCTATAATAAACAACAAATGCACCTCCCTAGAACAGATAGCATTTAGATGAGCTGGTATACTACAAAACCAAATCATACTGTTAATTTTTTAAGATTTCCAATTAATGAAATGTTCAAGACAGTTTTACTTTTTTAAAGCATATTTTTTCTTATGAGAAGTAAAAAAACACCTTGTCTTTTGTAAACTCTGCTTTTCTTCAGAGCACAAAGGTTCTAATTCTTTAGGCTGAAAACAAATCTAATGACTGAACAGATCTAATGGAAATAAAGCAACTTACACCACCTGAAAAAGGTGTCATCTTCATTACAATCCCTCAATTTCAGAGTTTGGATAAAAGGAGGAGAAAAAGTTAATTGTGACACTCATGTCACATTAAATCCAAGTTATATTTGGGCTCAAAATTAAGCACTGTTTGTTAAGCTGTCAAAACTAAACCCTGCAATTAATTACCACCATCACATAAAACTAACATGATGCATATGCATATGTAAGAAAGGCAAATCAAAACTGAACAGGCAACACTAGTTTTTAGCATTATTTATCACTTAAGTGCTTGAATTTACAGCCCTTAGTATTTTTTAAAAGACAGCCAAATGTATAATTATTTAATTAGCACAGTAAGACACACTATTTATTAAGCAATAGGAACACACTGCTGATAGCTGAACTGCTCCTGACTGAACCAAGGGATTTATGCTGCCATGAACAGCAACAACAGGGAAAACCTGAACTAAAAAGTTGTTTCAGGTTTATTCTGTTCGAGATCTGATCTCTGCACTTAATTAAGAAATGTTATCAGACAGCCACACTGAGACCCATCTCAGTCCTACCAACCAGTGTTACACGGGAACTCTGCAAAGATTCTCCTGATCTCTTTCTGCTCCTCCCGGAATATTAAATACTCTCTCTCCTCCAGCAGCTATTCACTTTAAAACAGATTCTCATCAAAGGATGAGACTGAGTGTATTTGCTCAGAAAACAAAGTTCTGTTCACCTACAGCCATTATAGAAACTTGAATGCTCACTTTATGCTGGGAACAAGTACTTTACAGAAATGCACCACCAAGAGCAGACAGCACAGAATTGTTGCTGCTCCTGCTCCCTTCTTACACTTTTTTTTTTATAAAGGCAGCTGAAGTGTAAAAGGCAATGCTTCTGTGCCAGCAGTCTCAGCCACACGAAACAAAAGATTGGCAAACCACAGACTGAGCTTTTCTGTCCAAGGCCACTGCAGTGCAAGCTTCATACACTGCTGCACTGTGCCTCAGAGCAGGAACCCTGCTGAAAACAGCAGGACATCACTTTCCCTTTCCACTGCTTCTCCATCAATCTATGCCCTTCTTCCCCAAGGCAGGCACAAGCCATCCTACCTGCTATTCCTACACTATAGGGTGAGCTGCTTCCTTCACTCCCTTCAAACTACTGCCATGATGACAAAAACATGTGAACACCTTCCTTGCCACTGGTCATTTGGTTTCCACACAAGACTTGTGGAAATGAAGAGGAAGGACGCTGGTAAAACAGGTGTAGAGAGGGGCGAACAAGAGCACTGTCACAGACAGAGAACTCTTTTCTGTGTATCCCTGCCTTTAACACCAGAGCAACCAAAAAGAATACAAAGATGTCAAAGAGCAACAAACAGTAAGAAATGAGAGAAATATGAACCAAGCAGCAGTCAAATCCTCTGTCTAATAAAGATATTCTAATAAAAAATCCCTTTCATCTTGACACAGCTTAGCAACAAGTAGTTTGGTTAATTTTAGGGCGGGAGCTACCATAAAATATGGTAACATTCACAACTAATATAAACATTTTTGTGACTAGTACAACCCTTACACCAAGCATGCAACATGGAAAAGATAACCAGACTAAAAAAAACCCCCAAACCTAAAGGTAATTGCAGATGAGGAATGCTAAATAATTACAATAGCTTTCACTTGTTGTAACACCACAACAAGGAACAAGAGCAGATAAGCAAAGCATAGAAAGTGAATATGCCCCCCATTCAGTTCAAAACAGAGTTGAGGCAAACATTTAGCTTTCCTTTTACATTACTTTGATCATTTTTGAAAGGACAGACAGACTAGAGATAAGGTTTCTGGGAAAACCAGTTGACTGAAGATTGAAAAAAAAGCTGTTATTTAATGATGTTATGATGTTAATGGTGTATTTGTATACTCCTGCCTGTGAAGATCACTTTCCAAAAGAAAATACAGATACATTTTGTAACCAGAAACATTCTTTGTAAGAGGCTTGTAAAAGCATGAAGAAGGCCAAAGAGCATTTTTAGAGCAAAAAAGCTGTTTGTAGAATTCAGATAAACAAAATAACATGAGCAACAAGTTTCACACGAGCCAGGAGTACAGATAACTTATAGTATGGTCACTGAGAATCAAAACAGCTCCCCAAGTCTCAGTTACAACAGCATATCTGAAAATGTTACTAATTGCTTTGAGTTCTTCATCCTAGAAACCTCACACAACACTGTAAGCATTAATGTAACAATTTGTTAACAGAGATGAAATCTGTCACAGGCAAGTCTCTACAAGGTGCGTATGGCCTCCTCTACAAACAACAAAAACACCCCATCCTGACAACTGTCCACCTAGATAAAGGCCACATCACAACCTTAAGATATTTATAATGCTTTTTTGTGAGGATCATAAAGCCTCACAACCATAATTACTTCCCATTGGAAATGCTGAAGTGTCTTTTCTATAATAATCTCTCGATACAAGTTTCTAAATTTGGTTAGCTCTAAAAAGCTAATTTTAAATATGAGTTTGAGTTATTTCATAAGCACATGTATTTGAGCAGTGACAAAGAAAGCTACGGTACTACAGCAGGCTACTATCAGTTTAATAACTTATTGATCAGTTGAACAGAGAACCCTCCTCACTGAGGCTTCCCATTAGAACAATTGCTTTGCTGAACAAAATGGAAGTAATTCTTCCTTCCCCCAGTATTAAACAATAACAGACAGGTTTTAGCAAGTAATCTCTTTGGTCCCACCTTTTCTTCTAGGTGAAGAGACTCCAGCAGTTTAAAGCCATTGCAAAAGTTTGAAGATTACACAATGCCACATTGGTCAGTCTTTCTTAAGTGCAGATTCAAGTTCACTCTTACCATTTCTGACAGACGAGTTCCTTCTGAGCAGCAGCGATCCTAGGCAGGAGACATGTGAATCTCAGGGAGAAACCAAGAGCACATGTTCCTTATGTACCCTTTTCCTACAGTGTTCTGAAAGCCCAATACTTCAGTTGTGGTCAGTGGGTTTGCATTCTTCACCCCTGTAATAATGCATTTCCCAGTTCAACCCTACAGTCACTCAAGCTCGCCTTCCTTGCACCATCATACCACACGTGTACCAGGATTCAGTGGAAGTCAATGGCTTCATAAGAATTGTAAATAAAATTTAATTTCCTTTAGAAGCTCAAGTCAAAAACCACATATATTAAAAGATTTGTTTCACTATGGATTTACTTTCCAGTTGAACTTGCCCACTGTTAAAACAGCATCACTACGTAGCACTGCTTTATGAGATATTCTTGGCCAGGGGTGACAACTCACAAAAACAGGACTAAGCTTTCACTGCAGAAGCTCCCTTCTACTTTTAACCATCACAAGTCAAGAAAGTTTGACTGCAAACATGTTTAATATGAATACAAAATTCACATAGGATATACATTCTAGGGAACGTAATTGAGCTATTACAAGAGACTGACAGAACAAAAACATAAAGAAGGCTCTGTCAGACCAAGAATTTAATGAGGAATGATTAAAAAGTTTGATTTACAGTTACATTACAGTTGTGTTAAACACTGAAAACTTTAGAATGTCAGCTGAAAGGCGTTTGAACATACAGTACATAAATCATACAATCCACACCACTGTAAATAACGTATTTGAAGTATTTAATTTTACTTAACATAACATAAAGCAACATAACATGTGCAAATGAGGACTCCAATATATTGAATTTATAATGTCTATGATAAAATTGACATATAATTTTACATTTAAGGACTACAGAAATGATGAAGAAATTAAAAATGCGCCCTCCATTTTACTCCCATTACCGAAGTATGCTTTTCAATTAAACAGAAAAAACATACTGGCCCGATTTCCTCTCAAAATCATACCTGCCCATGAAGTTTAACTAAAGCTTTAACTTGCTCTAAGTGTACAATGACACAGCATTTACACAGTCATCTTCCCCTTGTTGGGAACTGACAAACTATTACATGGAAGGTTCTTAGGTTATGTACACTGGTGGAAAATATTATCTTATAAAAAGGCACATACCTGTGATTTAAGGCTAGTACGGTATTTGTTTCATAGAGAAAGAAACATTTTAAATGAGATTAGTACATGTAATGGTTGGCTTCACTCAGCAAACCACTTGGTGCAAAGCAAAAACCCGTGCTCAGAAGCTTCAGACTGACAGTGATCCTTGCTTTAGTGTTTTTTGTTTTTTTTTAACCCTTTGATGGAAAGGTACATTTGTAAAAAAGGCATTTGCTGCAATTCCACTTGTCAATGAGCCATCTGCTACTGTTGCCTTATATGCAGATATCACATACAGGCCTTATAGTATTCATCTGCAAAATAGTCTTTTAACTTCCTAATTTTTTAAAAGTCATATGAAAATTACTAAAGATGTTTTCTATATTCATCTATAAAATACCAGATGTTGGTACAAATCATGTAAACCTCCATTTGCAAATATTTTGACTAGCCACCAAAATATCAGAAATCACAAGCATCATTTGTCAGTGCAAATCTATAATAGTTTTGTTTCCCCTCCCTCTTTCCCTCCCCTATCCCAATTACAGAAATATCTGCCAACCTTTACATACAAAAGGAGTGCTCTATATTTGAAATTACAGAAATTATGTTTGGTTACCTTAAAGTCACCCACTTTCCTATCAAATTCAGTTTTACAGTATTATAAAAGGGGAAAAAATTTAAAGCTGTCCATTCAAGAATCACTACAACAGTCCTTCAACCCCAACCCTTAATTATTCTCAGATTTAAAGAATTTTAGGTTAACATTGGGTCCTCTTCTATGATCTGATTACTGTTCTTCAAGCCAGGATGGGACATCTGCTCCAGGAGTTTTCAATTTGATGTGGAACTGTTTAAGTGTCTGTTCAAGCTGCTTTTGATTGCCAGCAAAGTACGCCGCAATGGCATTGTGGAACAGAACAAGCTGATTGTGCAATACCTTCACCTGCAGGCAAGGAGAGAGACATTAAGAGGAGGCTGATGTTAACATCATCACAGGTCAGCTATAAAGAAATAGGTGTATTTGAAATGCTCAGACTTCCTATAGATTTATTTAACAAAAGCTTAAAAATACAGATACGAAACACAAATATGAATTTCTTTAACATTAAAGTGACTCAGAGTTCTCATAAAGTGTGTTTAACAGTCAAAACCAACTCAGCATGCACAGAGCAAACACAATTCACTAAACAGCATAACGTTATCAAATATCAAACACTTGATTACAAGTACTTGATGCCTTGAAATTAGATGCCAAACCTCTAAGATACGTGCCTGCAGGCCAAATGGACCTACCTCCCTGAACCAGTACATGGCAAGGGCATTATCTGAGTAAACAGCTCATGTGTTGCCCCCTTTGCAGAGAGCTGCTGCTTTCCAGCTCATGGACACCTAAACCAAATTAAACTGATGTCCTTCTCCCAGCAACATTTCTTGCCCATCTCCTGTAACACAGGATTATTTACAGCACTTTGCCGATATCTTGACTCTAACATCTGTGAAAAGTAGTCATGAAATACACCTGTCACAGCAGCAACCAAAACCTGGGGAGAAGAGCACAAGGGCAGCTGGAGGGCACCGCTGTTTTTCTCTATGAAAACAAGCTACAGCCCCACTGATGAAGTCAAAGTTAAGCAAATGTTACATTTCCATCCTAGCACACCAGGAAACCTGAAGCTGTGAATGGACAGCAGTATGCTCAAAGGCATCTGTCCATTTCGTCCTGCAGCCAAACCCTTTTTATTCCTGAGTGTAGTCTGAGCGCAGCACCACCCTACTCTTGTGTCAGACCCCAAATCCCCACGGTGGTGGCCCTGTACCTGTTTCCAGCCTACAAGGCTCAGCCCAGCAGCAGGCAGTCACACAGAGGGAACAGAGGAACAAGGTGGCTGAGTGAGCCCCAAGGGAAGATGTGGGAGGTAACAGATTAACCTTTCTCTACTCAAATTTTAGATCGTTGACTCATTTCTCATCACAGTCCACAAGGGACAGTCTACTTCTGTCATGCTGGGAATCAAAACTGTCCTTCGGGCAGGTTTGGCCTGTGCCTACCAGTGGGCAATGCCTGTTTTAACAGGTTATTTGTTATTGACTACTGGGCTTCTCTGAAATGCATGCAACTCAATACAGAAACACCTTATTTCCCTCATTTAATGAAAGATCTCTAATTAAACCCCCCACCATTATATTTGACATGATGTGACACCTGAAGAGTGTAACATTTACTCAGAAATGTAATAAATATATTTTTAAAATTCATTGAGAATAAAGGGCTGAGCATGTGTGTGTGTATATCCCTGCAGGAATATATAAAAATTCTGCACAAAGTTAAAATTTTGGATTATATCACTTTTTTTTTTTTTTTTAACTGACTAGCAGACTCAAAAATTAAGTGATAACCTCTTCTTTGCTGGCCCAAATTTTCATCTAAGTTGCTCTGACAATCTGGAACCCCTATGTTTTCACCCTATGTTTCCCCTAATAATTCAGGTTAATTTATGGAAATACATGCCAAAGAATAGGCTTTTTGTCTCATTAACAGTGTAAAATGATACTTTATTCCACCAAAAGGCTCTCCAAGAAAATACAAGAGACACGTGAATGGTTAGAAAGGAATTCCCCATCATACCTTTTGATGACATTTTTTCATTTACAGAAGAATTTACAGAATTTAACATTAGGAGACACAGAATTTAGCTAACTACACTTGTTCAAACAGAGTTCAAACTATTTTTTGAGTCATAAAAGATGGCCTCTTCTTCAGTTTCTGTGGGCAGACAGGTATATAAACATATGGATTTTTCACCTATAAAAATGTTGATGACCAAAATATTATACTTTATAAGTGGAAAACGTCACCACAACATGAAGGGTTTGCTTTAAAAAGTTTAGACAGAAAGCACAGTGTTTTTCTTGAGCAGATTCTTCCCTCACTGCCATGCAAGACTTCATGCAATCCAAGTCAGGAATTCTACAGAGAAGTTCACTCACTGTTATAGCATATTATTAAAATGCTACAAGAGTTTTACTCATACAGTTTATAGGAACTCAAATAAAACAGGGGTAATGAACCTCCCCTCCCAGCCCAAGTTCATCAGTCTGAGACTAGATTTTCATACTTTGTTAGGTAGCTTTTAACATAAACCTTCTGTGAGCTGCCCCAAAAATCTTCTGATAATTTTAAAAATTCAGTCAGGCCTACACTCAAGGATGTGCACACACACACACACACAGGCTGGAATAGACAGTGTAGAGGCAGATAATTTGGACTGAAAAAATATTGCTTGTTTTGGAGGGATTTTTTGAACAACTAAAGCTACTTCATTGTATGAGGTTCTATTCCCTAGATCATTGTGGTATAAATTTCATGATTGTTATCAAACTGGCTGCAGAGGTTCAAAGTGTTACAACTTCTACTCTCCTCCTTCAGAAGCTGATTGCTAAGTAAATCCCAAAAGTGATGGTGGGATCTTCTTTTCCATAGCTTCATTCAAGTAACTTTAAAATAAAGTTTTTCTAGAAAAAGACCACTTAAACTGTCTGAGACTGTACAAAGAAGCTCTACTATAAAGCAGCAGCCAGCAAAGAGGAAAAAGTTGTAATACCTCAAAACACCCAATGTCCACAGCAAAACCACCTGCAACCACAGCTAAGGACTGGACCCCAACTATTCATTTAAAACCAAGTTCAAATTTACCCACTTTTCCCATGAAAGAATCTTACTCCATCTTGGGGAATGGGACCTTACCCACTCCCATATCCAGTCACTGATTGCAATTTCCACACTGTATTTCACCTTAGCCCTCTGTTGGCAAAACATTCATGCAGATATGCAGTCAGTTGGATCAGAGAACAGATCTAGATTAAAATTAAGCAGACAACAATGTATCTGCTTTAACCTGGATCAGTTCCCCAATCTGATTCTCTACACAGCTGCAAAAACACTTTCACAAACACTAGAGAGAAGGCAATGGGGGAAAAGGGGGCGGGGGTGAAAGGATCACACTTTTTTTGCATCAAAGCCTTGAAACAATTGTCAGATTGCAACAGTAAAGGCCAACTCTTGATCACCAAGCTGTAGCACCGATTCCAGGAAAGGAGTGTTTGAAGATTTGCCTCAATTGAAGAATGCTAATGGTATGCTGCTAAAATACAGCTAAAATACAGGTTCCAATGTATGATTAACATAGCTGTCAAAAAGCCATCATGCTTTACAGTTGAACAACAGTTAAAATCTTTGTTCCTTGTTAATTAAGTACATATACCTATTTGAACGTAATTATAAGCAGAGTAAGCACTCTGTAATACAATTGGCAAACATATCTCAAAACAAAACTGAACTTTGTGGATAAGCATAAAAACCTACATGTAGACACATCCTACACAGGAGACTTAAGTGTCATATACAGAAGATACTATAGGTTGGATTTGATTTTTCACATAGATGTTCTTAACATTTTAGTTCTTTCTAAATATTGTCCTCTTTGCCCACCTCCCTCTGAACATTTTTTTCCTGTGGCATGAATATGTATTTTCTGTGGCACCGTAAGTGCATATTTCTTTACACCCTCCTCATTCAGCCTGTTTCAGCCATCTCAACAACCAAAAAGACAACACCCCTTCAAGTCTATCCATGCATCCATACCTCATCACAATCCCTTCTCCTAGCTATCTTAATTTGAAGGTACTTAGTCTAAACAGTTTCATCATCTGGGTCTCCACTAGACTGCAGATAGCTTTTATTTGTAGAAGCAAGCATTTAAGAATCAAACTCCTGAAGTACAATTTACAGAAGTGCAGTCATTTTCTTTCTCTACATAGAATGGTATTTGACATTTCTCAAGTGCATCCAAGAGTAAGAGGGTTTTTTTACTCAAAATGACAAAGCCTTCTAAAACTGTTTTCAGAAATGACAGAAATCTTTGAGCTAAAAACAGGCCATCATCCTTATTAAAAAAATAACTATTTGTAAGATGCAGATTTTGAATGCAACTACTATTACAGTCATCAGCAAATGCTAAAAACTTCTACAGAACTCTGACAGCTGGGGATAGCACCAATAAATCTTGTATCACCATTAGGAAAATGAGTTCTAACTTCGAGATCAAATGCTGTAATAAAAGTCAATAGAAATCTTGTGTATCTTGGTTTTACAGAAAGAAACTTGCAATTCCAGCTTTACTGTAAATGCAGCTCTCTGAGCCTTTGAGGGCTTTTAATTGAAATATTAGCATATGAACTGAGGAGAAGAGGCACAAAGAGACTGCAACCATGTGATGCCTTTTCGCCATATAGGGAAAACCTAGATAGGGCCTTCTAGATAATGGGCTCTTTGGTGACATTTGCAGCACCACAGACCAACTGGAGCCCATCAGCCAGTTAAACTGGCTTCAGAGGTTCTTTGCAGCACCATTTACTAGGAACACACTGCTGATAGCTGAACTGCTCCTGACTGAACCAAGGGATTTATGCTACCATGAACAGCAACAACAGGGAAAACCTGAACTAAAAAGTTGTTTCAGGTTTATTCTGTTCGAGATCTGATCTCTGCACTTAATTAAGAAATGTTATCAGACAGCCACACTGAGACCCATCTCAGTCCTACCAACCAGTGTTACACGGGGAACTCTGCAAAGATTCTCCTGATCTCTTTCTGCTCCTCCCGGAATATTAAATACTCTCTCTCCTCCAGCAGCTATTCACTTTAAAACAGATTCTCATCAAAGGATGAGACTGAGTGTATTTGCTCAGAAAACAAAGTTCTGTTCACCTACAGCCATTATAGAAACTTGAATGCTCACTTTATGCTGGGAACAAGTACTTTACAGAAATGCACCACCAAGAGCAGACAGCACAGAATTGTTGCTGCTCCTGCTCCCTTCTTACACTTTTTTTTTTATAAAGGCAGCTGAAGTGTAAAAGGCAATGCTTCTGTGCCAGCAGTCTCAGCCACACGAAACAAAAGATTGGCAAACCACAGACTGAGCTTTTCTGTCCAAGGCCACTGCAGTGCAAGCTTCATACACTGCTGCTCTGTGCCTCAGAGCAGGAACCCTGCTGAAAACAGCAGGACATCACTTTCCCTTTCCACTGCTTCTCCATCAATCTATGCCCTTCTTCCCCAAGGCAGGCACAAGCCATCCTACCTGCTACTCCTACACTATAGGGTGAGCTGCTTCCTTCACTCCCTTCAAACTACTGCCATGATGACATAATGTCATCTTACACAATAAACAGAAAAAAATAAAGTAAAGCTTACCTCAGAAAAGCTCTCAGCAGATAATTACATTTAAGCCAATATTTAAGTGTAAAGGAAGTCCTTTCTATCGCTCATTTGGGAACAGAATTACACACACCCTTTAGTAAATATTTTTACATCTCCGGTGTCAAAACTGAGAAATGTCAGCCACTGATAAAAAGGCTTAAGCATGTGAGATTCCCTACTGTATTAATCTAAAAGGCAGGAAGGAAAAAACAATCTCTTTCAGAAACAATTTGTAGGCTGTGACTGCTAACAGGATGCTTGGTCTAATTCAAGACTGTCACTAGGAAGACAACTTCTTCAGTGTTTCCTAAACTATCTAATTTAGTTTAAAAAATTATGGAAATGTGTTTTGTACAAGATGGAAATAAAATGCTTTTGCTCTGAAGCCTTCCTACACATATAAACATAAATTGCTGCGTTATATAGATAATGGAAACCATGAGGAAGCAGAGTAACTCCTATTTTAAACTAATTTGAACTTAAGCATCAGTATTCCTGTACAGATATAAGCTGGAAGGATTAAACCATTTTAACAGAGGTACATTGTAGTGGTAGCAAGTAACTTACAAAAAGAAGAAAACAAAGGTGGGGAGAGTAGGAAGACACCTTCAGCATACCTGTTTTCAATCTAGCACAGTTTTAAAACCCAGCTCTCAGGAACATTTTCTAATTTAAGAATCAGTACCAGCATTTAGATTAGATTCAGCTTCTTCAAGAAAATTAATTTCAATATGATTTTGTTCAATCCTTTTATTTTCCAATTTTTTTTTCAGCAAGAACTAGAAACACAATCAGGCCAATGCCAGTTCAGTCACCTGATGTTCTGGTCCATCACAAAGCCAACTTTTGATAGCACTGTGACTCTAGAGCAGGGAGTCAGAAGGCAGATGCCTGCATGAAGGAACAGTGCTCAGGAGCTATGTTTTAAGCATATATTATTTTGGAAACCAAAAAGTTTGCTTATTTTCTCAACCTTTTTCTTATCATCTGTTCATGGTTCATGTTTCCTCCATGAGCCCCATCTTTATTCTAAGAAGCTGATGCAACTGAATATGTGATAATATATTCAAGAATACAAAATAATAATCTATTTTAATTGGTTTAACTTGTCCCTATATTTTTTCCTTTAAATTTTCCTCCTTCCAGGCAAGGAGCATGGTTTGCCACTGTAATCTGGGGCCAGTCATGTATTCTTTGACAGGCTGTTGTTACCTGTGTTTAAATTTTTAAAATACATTAATCAACCCATACTGAAAATGTTAACCCACTGATAATGTTAACCCTGATAAACTGACAACTATCTCCTATGTAAGTTTTAATCACCTTTTCTTTCCTCTGAAGACATGGGAAATATAAACACACATGATTATGACCATCTCATTTACCATGAGTACGAAAAAATCACATGTTGAGAGACCATAATTTTCACATCTAATTAGAGACAATTTTAAAGGACTTATTTATCAGAGAAAGGACAGTTTTAAGGTTTTGTATAGCAGTTTTATCTTTGCCTGGTAGAATAAGAAGGTAAGAATCCCATCATTAAGATGGTATGGATGAAATGGTAGGGTTGAAATAAACACAAAAAAAACTCCACCTTCGAACCAACAGTTCAAGAGTCCTGTTTTAAATTAAGAAACTATAAAGGCATTAATTATAGAAAGTAGTACTTCTCAGCTCAAATTCTTAAATAAAGCTTAATTTTGAAGAAGGCTCTTCATGGTTCTGTCTCCTTCTTTGTGCATAACCTCTGTGACAATGTTGCCAAACATACGTATTACTTTGAATATTAAATCAGTAATTATGTGACTCATTTAACCATAAATGTGGTAAACTGGAAAAAGTAATATTTTTGCAAACTTGAAACTTCCTGTATCAACAAGAAACTTACTGTCACAATGTTTGTAATTTGTATCTGGAGCAGCTTGATTAGGGACTTCTAAAGCTGCTTGCCCTAAAAGCGTGTCCTCCAGTGGTACAGCAAGAACTCCGAAAATTCAACTTATTTTCCTTGTTCGTTCTATTTCTAAATGAATACATATTTCAAGATGTAACAACTTAAAATACGTCTAGAAAGCAGTAACTTGTAGAACAAATCTCCTAATTGTAACATGAGAAGTATTAGCTTACCTTATTTTCTTCCAAAAATTTCAATTTGATAGATACGTCGTTACGCATTTTGTCGTATTTCTCTTTGTGCACTTGAAACAGTTGCTGTGATTGTTCAATCTTTGGCAGAGTGTTTGCATCACGAGGGCCCAGATTCAGCTCTTCCAGGTCTGTTCGGTAAGCATCGTATTCAATCCTGGGAAGAAAGAGGAGAAGGGAAAAAAGAACCATCTAAGGGCAGTGCCTCAAAACTGACATCAGATATAAGTCTAAGTACAACAGAAGATGAACAAAAGAGTTAAGTACAGGGGGAAAAAAAACCAAAAAAAACCCCCAAAACAAAAAAACCTGGGCAAGTTTTTTCCTCCCTCCTTCTACTCATCAAGCCCATTGTATAAAACTGCCCCAACAAGCATCCTCCCTTTTCTCTTCCTGTCTCAGCCACATGCTCTCAGCCCCTCTGTTTTGTACAGGCTTCAGTAGTCAGAGCTTCTCCTGAGACATCTCAACCTACTGACCCAGAAAAAGCTAGCAAATATTTTTCAGGTCATTCTTCTGCTGTTGAATCAGTTCACTGGAAGTTTTTATTGAGAGTAAGAGGCACACCAAGAGCATGACACCCCCTTTAAGCAGATGTTTGAGCAACAGGTTACATACATCAAACTCTGACCTAAAGCATTTTCAGCATGCTCCAGGCTGCTCCATATGTATTAATTGGACAGTTTCATAGTTCTTCCACAAATACTTTTCTGAGAACTTGTCTGTCCCTATGGAAAAAAAGGCTGCAAAAAGATGGTGCAGCCACACCCAAAGCATCACTCTTCCTTCCAGACTTTTCTGTAGTTGACAAATAATGGAACCTAGCATATCCACCTATTTTAATGGGACAAACCACACTATTTTTGGCCTTTTAAACATGCTTTCTTATAGACATTTCTTTAAGTGGAAACAAATCAGGATTAAAAACTGGTTATAAAACACAATTTTCAGTTGATGTAACTGATCAAAAGAAAAACCACAGACTTTTCAGAGGTAAAATGAATAATATTCACAGGGCTCCTCCTCCTGATTCTCACTGCCACTATGATTGAGGATTTATAAGTAATTTTTGGCTTAATTCCAAAAAGGAAACCATTAAACTTATCGAGAACTGACAGAAGAGGGGAACAGATGAATGCTAAAGTGCAACTGGGAACAGGAAAAAAGAGGCACAGAAATAAATGTGACCTATTTTCACAGTGCAAAATAATGAACTGGCCATGTCAGTGAAGAACCTTTATAATTTATTTGACTTATTAAAATGGCAAAATATTTGATTTCTTTAGTGAACAGAAAGGGAAAACATTGAAGGTATTTCAGGAGGGAAGAACCATATATTGAAAATGACTGACAAGAACAACTGCAGCAGATGTATTTTGCATAAATTTTCCAGGGGATACCTGGATATATGAACCAATTCTTTTTTTTGTCAAAACACATGTCAAAAATAAAGCAATACCTTATCTATACATTAATTCTACCTTTCATGCCTTTGAAAGTTTACCTTAATATCAAAACAATAACCTACTATTTTGTTCAAAAATAAGCATCAGAACAGAACAATTAAAAAAAGGGGGAAATTCAAAATTCAAGCAGTTTGCAATTTCAGACCTAAAAATCCCCTAAATATCACAAAAAATTATATGCACAGGCTACATCTTTTGTCAAATTAAAAAAAATGCAACTTTATTCTGGTAAGTGAAAGAAAGTCAGAATGGAACCACTCATCAGAAAGAGCTACAAGTCCCTGACAGAAAAAAGGAACCCAGCTTCAGAATACTACGCCACATCTAAAAGTAGCCTTCTCCAGGATAAGAAAGCCATAATTCACTCACTGAGAAATTTCTGATTTATATTCCCCTTTCTGACCAAGCCTGAAATGTCTGCATAAAAACCCAAGTGTGAATTGCAGGCATTGTTCATCAACAGAGGCACAAGATGAAATGTCTTTCAGTCAAAGCGATTATTTTACCTATTGCAATGCAGCTGGATAAAAGTGTTAATCTTCCACTGTCACGCTACTTAGAAAGCCACCTTAATCTAGCATGTGGGAAAAACCAGCTATAATTACTCCTACAGCTAACAAGTAAAATTCAGTCTACAAGGAAACATGTACAAAACATTGAAAGATCTGTGCCATCAACTACAGTTAAACAGAAACCCTCATTAGATGAGAGCTGTGTTATAAGGTTTTTGTCTGACAGGTTAGTCACTCAAATACAAGACCTAAGCTGATAGAGACTCTGCTTCCCAAGGATTAATTCATAAGGAAAGGAGCAGGACACAGGATAGCTACCTGGCACTTTCATACTGTTTCACAGTCAACAATGTATCCTCAATTGTTTTATTAACCAATGTATTCACACTGGCAATAAAAAAGTTAATAGCCCCAAGAAGTGTTTCTCCATTTTTAGCCAAAAGTTTCTGCGTATCTGCATTGTAGCCAAACTCCTCCTATAAACAAAGAACAGAGAAAACAAAGCTGTAGATCAATTGAAATCATAGCACTCATCAGCAACTATATAAAAAAATGCAAACACAGATGTGGCAGGTCTTTCACTTCTGTTTGGGTATGATTATGATTAAACCAATATGATTTCAATACAATATTTTGTTTATAGTTCTAATGAAATCTCTCCAACATCAGTAAAACATAGTTTATGATTTTTTTACCACACATGATGTTAAATCCTAATTTATGTGATTTTTCTGCACTCTGATATCTTGAATGTTACTTAAAATCAAGTGCTAATGCAGTCTTCACATTGTCATTCAGCAGGGTTTTAATCCATCATCTCTCATGGTTGTCTAGGTAATACTTTAATAAGAACAGAGACACTGCTACATTAAATACAGTAATGTAACTAAATTCACAAGGGCACACAGCATTAATTAGCTATTAAGTTTTATTCTTACATTCTGGAAAGGAGCACTGCAAAAAACCCCAACATCTATCATGGTTTAATAGGCTGTAAATAATTGAAGAGCAGAGCATTATAATGAATAGCAAATAAAAATTTTAATGTAGTTCATCCATAAATTTCAAAGACATGAGGGCAAAATTATTTCCAAGGCATTTTAGTCACATTTAAACCTATGTTTGTCCATGTCTCTTTGTTAACAGCAGAGTAAGCTGAGCAAGGCTGCAAAGATTTTCCCAATGCACGGATGCCAAATGAATCCAATTATTATATCTATGTCATCCACATGGCATCTCCATATTCTACAGATGGGAGTTCTCAGAAAAGACTAGAATCCCTGGTTGTAATGACTATAAAACACACTACGTTCATATTTGGAACTTTGGTCTTTTTAGGCCTGAACACTGCCAACAACTGACTCAGAAGTGCTCTATTCTCCCAGTTTCTTTTCATCTGTCTAGAAAACGAACACCAGAGCCAAATGATATTTCATGTTAACAAGTTCACAACAGTAAAGGTAATAGGTAATGGGCAATGGTAAGGGAAGAATCCTCTAGAAAAGAAGGTGCAGTGGAAGTGAGCAACTGAAGGAGAAGAAAAAAGGAAGAGAAATCAGGGCAAGTTTTTACGAGCTAAGCCCTGTAAACACTGCTAAAAGATCTGTCATCTTTGCTTTGTACAGCTGCCTGGGCAGCAAAAGCAGTTGGCTAAATTGCTACAGATTTTGCTGGGAGAAAAACCAAAACAAGTATTTTCCAGCTGGCTTTTCTCTAACATTGCCAGCTACACAGCTAACACAAGTGCTGGCACAGAGAAGAAACAACAGCATGCTGTCAGAGACAACAGCAGTAGAACTGCCCCTTGAAGCAGCTTAGTCCCATCTATTCTTCCTCTTGTAGGCAAGACTGCAATTAGTTTTCCAGCTGGTCTCTCACTCAGATCATCCCAGACCCAAATGAAAACACTATCAGTTCAAAGGGGGAGGTAAGAAGGATGGGTCTGCAGTACAAAGGAATATGCTAACCAACAATCATGTCCCCTCCAATGGCTCATAGTTTCATACAAACTTTTCAGTTTTGTCCATGACCTCTGCAGATACCTCTTACGAAACACACAGGAAATCCTTTCTACACCCAGAGTTTACATTCAGTTCATACTCTATGCTCAGGTCAATTAAAATTGGGATTTATCTGCCTATGTAATTAGAGGCATATGAGCCTGGAACCAGCAGTTATCTTTGTATCCTAAAGAGAAACAGCAACCCATTCACATGAAGTAATACCTCAACAGATACCACATTAAAAATTTGTTTTGTTATCATGTTTAAAAGAAAAAGTATTACCTTGAGACTCAGGGGGCTTTTTGATTTTATTTAAGCTTATATACTGTTATCACACTAAACATGAAAGACCAACTGTTCAGAAATGTTACTTTTAGTCCTGCACAAGTTTTAGAGGCAAAACCCCAAATATCCAAAAGTAGGCCTGGCTACGGATGATAATACATTACAGATTAAACAGATGGAAAACACAAAAAGGAAAGAGACAAACACCAGGCAAATCTCCAAGAAGCAAAGGTTAGATAACTCTCATTACAGCAGCAGAAACCTTTATTTGATTTTCATCAACAACCCCATTCAAGAATCCACACAAGAGATGAATGACAGAAGCAAAGTCCAAGACCAATACAAGACGCTGAAAGAAGCTGGAAGATCAGTATTCCCATTAGAAGTTACAAGCTAATCATGGGAAAAACCCCAAAATTCATTAAATGAGCATGATGCCAAGTTTTGGAAGAAACATCCAGTTTCAGCACATACTTCACAACAATCACTAAGATCTGCCACAAACCACATGCCCATATTTTTGTCAAGAATAAACTGATTATTAAAAGCTTCTTTTAGCAGATAATTTAATTTCTTAGCTGCTAGAAATGCTCTACATTCACAGATTTTCATCTGTCAGACTAATATTAAAAATTCCTCCACATTAGTGTAGGAGTTTCACATTTTTTCAGCTAGCTATCCCTTAAGGTTCCTCTGTGCAAGCATGAACTCCACCTACTCCCTTAGAACTCAATGGGAAAAGTCAATTAGAAAAGACAGATGTTTTTAAAACCACAAAGATAATTCGAGCTGTTTCAGCAGCTATGTTTCACGGAATTATTAAACCATTTAATATTGGTTTTCCAAAGCATCAAATTGTTTTAACTTTGCAAATGCAGAAAAAGCAATGTAGAAGCAAGCCAGCCACTATACTCTGTAAGCAACATGCACCTTGTCTCTCTTTACGGCAAACAGCTTTACCACTGGCAAAGGAAAGTGCCAGTGTTACATAAACATCTAAACCATGGAATCATAACAACCCAGATATCTCAAGATTGCCTCTCTTGCTCAGCAACTCCAGACAACATAAGAATACAGATTAGTCTTATAAGTAGGAAAATTCTGATTAAAAAAGGACTTAAGAGATCGAATCTCAATGCTTAAATATGCTACAGAAAAGTAATTTACTCACATTCAATGTGCCCAAGTGAAGTAATGTGCCCTAATCTACTTATTCCCAGGCACATTCCCCAATGACATCTTGTAATTGAAATGACGTAACACTCTGGAACACTTTGATGACATTTCATTACGTGCAAAATTAATACTAAAATGCATCTTCTCTACAAAGCAAAATTGTCAATTCTTGAGTTCAATCATCAACTAGAGGCTAACATTTAAGAAACAATAAAGAACTACAGTAATTTCAATAATTTCCTACAGTTTTAAGTGCTTTCAACACAAAGAGTATCTAATATATTGTTAACTGCAATGTTTATAAAAGTAGCTGCTAAGTAGCAGACACCCTGCACGAGTCAATTAGGCTTATCTTCATCTCTGCTGCTGTATTTTTTTAACACTATAAAAGTCTTACATGAAGTTCCAATGATTTCAAACTCAGGTCAGCAAATGCATCTCCAAGTTGCCTTTGGGTATGTACCATCTGGAAGAGCTGTGTGGACAGTGTCTGTGCCAGTCTCAAGATATTCTCATATTTTTTTTTGTTGTCTCTCAATATATCTATCTGAGCTTCTAGTTCCAGGTCCACTGTTCTTGAGCCACGACCCAGTTTTTCAGAGATGATCTGACGTGTACACTGCAGAAAAAAAATTAAATTATAAAGATTCAAGTATATTCAAGACAACACAGCATACACCCATTTTCAGCTTCAAGGGACATATAATTACACACAATTCTTTCACAACCACCCCTCCCAATATAAGTTTGCACAACAAACTGAAAAAACAACACAGTCTTTAGAAGTTTATCAGGACTCAGCAAGAACAGCTGGACAAGTCTCAACTCCTACTAAGATGAATATTCAAGTTAGCAAATCAAGAGCATAACTAATTGTTTCTCAAGTAAAAGAACACTTATCTTTTTATAGGTTTGGTGAATCTCATTAAGTTAAAAGAAGCATTTTAGCCCATTGCATTTAAGTCAGTTTACAGGACCATTACTATTCTGTATAAAAATGTCTAGTTAGTAATCTTTTGGGCTTTGTCTACCAAGTATCTGATCAGAACATCCATGTTAAATTTTCCAAAAATGTTCATTTTGAGGGTTTTTTTTAGGGGGAAAAGTAAGAAGGTGGTGGTTTTCAGCATATTTTTTTTAAGCTGAATAGGAAACTGGGAACTCCTTCTGAGAAATACACAGAAGTATTAAAATGCACTTATTATTTACACATCTATAAAATGGAGATGATTTACTCAGAAAGACTATTTCTTTTCTGTCATGTCAAACTCTTAGTAGGCTTGCAGCTCATTAACACACCAAGCAGGAAACGTGTTCTTATGCAGCTGTAGACACTCTCACCCAGCCTATGGCTGTGACAGAGCAGGCTGCTACCACATTCCATGGATCTGCGACACCTTCTCTGCCAGAGATTCGAGCCCAGCTTGGCAGTGAGCCTCCCAAGATGCACACTGGGGTTTTCCCTTGACTGAGACACAGGAGAAGCCATTTGCAAAGCAGATGTGTAGCAAAGCTATACAGTTTCTCTATGGAAAGCAGAATTATTTACTGCTCTAGTAAGTTACTTTAAGGTAATCTGTGGTCACAAGGTGTGAAGGGATAACCAACTTACCAACTTAGACATATGAAAAATTACTGCTAGAAACAAAAGCTACAAGGAAATTAAGTTAGTAGTCAAGGCCACAACTACTCTGAAAGGACTTCACCTAAGTGCAAAACTGCTATTTTTAATTTTTTTTTTTGTGAAATAATGCCCAAACTTATCTTGTAACATACTCCCCAAATACTCTAGAGCACAGGATTTCCCAATTCAAGGACTTTAGTTTAATACCATCTTTACTTGTGTCCAAAGGAAATGCACATTCAACCTGCTAGAACTTCCATGTCTCTTCTTAATGTAATAGAGGAACACAGGAGAGACTCAAGAATGACCAAGGAGATCAAGTTGGTCATGACCAATAAGGTTTAGGTCAGAAGATACAGACTATTTGGGCTACTTTGTTAGATTCAAGTAGTTGACAAGAAAAAGCACAGCTAACCTAGGTGACATTTGTCTGCTAAGCATCAGAAATTCAGGAAAGCATAACAAATCATAACAGAGAATACAACTTTACTACCAAAGACTCCATGAGAAATTGCAAAATACAGCTTAGCTCTGAGTGTGCTCAGAGCATAAATAAGTCTTTCATTAGGAACTATGGAAGTGATGGTCAAATTCCGGCTATTTTCCAAAAGAGCTGACGCACGCACACACACACAAACCCCCATGGAAATGAAAGAGAAAAATCTGAATCATGGAAAGCGAGATTTTTGAAAGCAAGGATAAATTACAAATGAAGGAATTAATTTCAGCCAAGGGGTATTTGCTTCATAAGTCACAGCAAAATACCTAAAAAAGCCCAGCAATGACAAGTGAAGAAACACCAGTAACTGGAAAGACTTATACTGCACACTTTGTTAACTCAGATGTAGCAAAAGACAAAGAAAATGCCCCAATCTATTTTGATTTAGTCCAGTTCTAAGTGGACTAGTACAAGCACACAAGTTGCTCTATATTCTCACTAGCGAAGAAAATTTCATGCTTTAATTCCATTGTGCTTTGTTTTGAAGTATTTATAAAGGAAACTGTCATAGAAAAGACCATGCAACGCAAAAAGAAGTCATCCAATGCAAAGTTTAAGAAAAACAATTCAGAGAAAAAAAAGGTTACCAAAATGCATTTCAGAGAAATATATTTTAACTTGCATACGCCAAACATGAACAGAGGCATTACTCGACATGTCTCAGAAATAAATGTTCTACTAGTAGCCCAGTGTTAGAGAGGTTTGTAAAACAGGCTTGCCTTTTTTTCCCCCCTCAAAGTTTAAGTTGTATGAAAAACAAAAAGACAAGCTTGTTGGAATTGCTGAAAGTGAAGAAGAATCTTGAATTTCTTGGGCCTAAATATTTTTGCTAAACTGAAAACCACTTTCTCATCCAAAGGGGAAGGCATGGGCAGAAGAAAGAACAGAAAAAGATCTTGTCACTAGACTATGGAAAGAAGGGTAATTTCTCTTCATACTAACTCATGACTACTAGGGAGCATTTGACTGGAGAATGTGAAGGGCAATGGTAGTTGCAAAGGCATTTACAGATGGAAATGACTTCTGAACATACCCAATAATTTAGATTTCTCAACCCCGATACAGACACCATGGTATAGGAACTACTCATGTCAGATTCCTAAAGAACTTCCTAACAGCAAATTCCATCACCAACTCCCCTTGTAGATTAATGTCAGGTACATTGATACCACGGATTTTAAATTCAGAGGGATTCAAGTGCTGACATTTACTCCTGTCCTTTATTTCTGCATCTTGAAACCTATGAACAGTTAGCTATTATGAGATAAGGAGGACACTTCTTCCCATGATCTTCCTGATGGGAACCAAAGCAAGCCAATATGTCAACAAATTTAAATACTGTCCTTAACCATATTAAATATGCTTTTTGTATGAAGCTTATGACACAAATGTATGGCACCTCCAAGTACAGTTGCACAATACTCTATCAAGTCAAAATGAATTTGTAAGTTCTCTGAATGATCTTATACTTCACAAAAAAGAGTGAATAGCAAGTCAATATAGAACTCTAGAAAGATCATAACTGACACATCTCCTTAGGCATGTTTGGAAATAGAGCAAAGTAAACATGTTGTTTTCTGAAAATGGTGGTCTTTGTTTGCTATGTCGTTACTGGTGTGATTTTGGATTTCAGCGAGGGGGAGGCTTTAGCCATAAAAGAAAACTAAAACTTTGAACTTTGCAGACACCACAGCCAAAGAAATTATGTTCTAAACAAAGATCCAAGACCCTTTTTACCAAAATCTTTCACTAGTCCTCTGGCTGTTGGTTCATGTCAGTGAGTTTGAGACATTGTGAGTTTTTGTGGGTTTGTTTTCTAAATCAAGGTACCAAAAATACAGAATAAGGTCAAGTCCTGTCCTATTTAGTGATGGTATAGATTTGATCCCAAGAGTCAAAGTTTTAAAGAGACAAGAGAATTTTAAAGAACAGCTTCAGCTAAATAGCACATATTCTGATTGTGCCACAGAGCATTTCAAAGCAGCTGACAGAGAAAATCGGACAGTGGGTCAGGTTGGAAAGGACCACAGTGGGTCCCCTGGTTCAACATCTCTGCTCAAGCAAGTCCATCCCAGAGCACAATGCACAGGATTGTATCCAGAGGGTTCTTGAGTATCTCCAGTGAGGGAGACTCCAAAACCTCTCTGGGCAACCTGTTACAGCACTCGGTCACCTGCACAGTAAAGAAGTTCTTCCTCATGTTCACGTGGAACTTCCTGTGCATCAGGTTCTGCCCACTGCTCTTGTCCTGTTGCTTGGCACCACTGGAAAGAACCTAGATCCATCCTGTTGACACTTTCCCCTCAGATACTTTGTAGGTATTCATGAGGTCCCCTCTCAGTCATCTCTTCTCCAGGCTGAACAGGCCCAGCTTCCTTAACATTTCCTCATGTGAAAGCTGCTCCAGTCCCTTCACCATCTTTGCTGCTCTCCACTGGACCAGCTCCAGGAGCTCCATGTCTCTCTTGTCCTGAGGAGCCCAGGACTGGACACAGCACTCCAGATGTGCCTCACCAGGGCAGGATCATCAGGGCTGAATAGTGGTGCAGGATCATCTCCCTCAACCTGCTGGCAATGTTCGTCCTAAGGCACCCCAGGATACCATTGGACTGCAACTTCTGCACTTGCTACAATATTTAGATGACAAAAAAAGTAGCAAATCTAAAAGCCATTTAATTAGACATAAAAAAAATAATTTCTGATTCTAACAGAAAGATAGCATAAGCATCTACTAGGGATGCTCCATCCCTGCTTCTCATCCCCACTGAGGAGGATGTTCTTATCTGGACTTAAAGAACACTTGAGGGATTCAGACTTTCCTTGCCACAGACTGTGAATTTCTTCATGGTTTGATGTAGACCTCACTGATGCATCTGCCCACAACTCTATTACTTAAGATGTAGGCATAACAAGAAGCTATTTTTCAAAACTGGTCTTTCTTTAAACTTTTGAATGGAATGCATTCCCTGACAATTGTTCCTTACTTTATAGCTTTTTAATGAGTGTCACTTCCAGCAAACTGGTGTGACTTAAGCACCTTTTCATTATTCTGACATTATCTTTTATTTTCATCAAATCTCAACTGATCATGAAGTAGAAGCATATAAAACACACACAAATTGAAGCAAGTGCTACCACACTAAGAAAAAACAATCAGCCAAGACAAAACAAAACCATCAGAATAGCAATTAACAAGTTTTGAACTTCTAGATACCCCTGATTTTTTCACATCAACTAAAATCTTTCTGTATCAGTAGTCAACTCAAAAAGAGCAAAAAAATCTTTAATTCCAAGCTTTACTGCTGAAATCTCTACATTCAGAATGACAAAGGGAACATTAGAAATGGAACATTCTTTACCTTGCTGAATCAGTAATACCTATTAAAGATTTTCCACATTGCACCAGGGATTTAACAAAGAATGCTACACTTAGAAGAAAACTAAGCCTTTCCTATACATTCTTGCTTATGCTCACTGCCACAACAGCTTACTTTCATACAGCTCTACTCCTATCCAGTAGCAAACTCACTTATAGAATACACACGTACACACACACACATAGCTCCATACCTTGTAAGTATTTAGGCTCCACTTTCTCACCAATTCCAGTTTCTCCATCGCTGGATTCTTCACTTCATCTGCTAACACAACAGGTCCACTCTTCTGCTGGGCTCTGCCCCCTGTGTCAGACACAAAGCAAATCTTCAAGGCCTTAGGTCTGGGCTTTTTGTTTGTTTGTTTTAAGGGATTAATAGCAGGTGTGGAAGATTTGTGCAATTGTACATCCAAAAGCAAAGCAAGGTGACAGTATGAACTTAAGATGAATAAGAGATTTTTTAAATCAGTTCCAGAAAGAAAGACTTACGTTAAAACTGATATAAAATGTATATATATATATATCTCAATATTTCATGAATAGGCTGAATTATGCATACTGAAAGCTTAAAACAGCTTTTGAGACATGTTTATTCTTATTATTTTTGAGACATTTATATCTATGTTTAAAAACTCCAACACTCTTTGAACACTCTTTTGCACTTAATCAATCTAAAAGCCTGTTTACGACCTTAAGGCCATTAAACAACAATTACTGGCATACTGTTGCCATGAAGTACAGGGTTTTTAATATTTTCCAATGAAAGTCATTCTTTCCAGAAGATGTGTTCAGCCAATATTTAATTTATTTATTTCAGTTTTATTAGCTCATTCTATTAGGAACAATTAATTCTACAAACCAGCAAAGAAGAGATTTAAAGCAACTAATTAAAATACCTAGGGTAAATCACCACACACAAACTGCCATTATTCAAGCATTTTCAAGCTAGTATGGGATATCATGTGGATTCCATGTTTCAATTCTGCAAAATTCCTAGTGTCCTAAATATTAAAAACTGCTAAGTATCATCACTTTTTAAGCAACATTTTTATGTATCATGTCCATATTCATTTTATCTGCTCCTGATTCTGATCCCTACTGCTACTTACAGTCACCTTAGTCTTGCCAAGTTATTTATGCAAGCCAGAGTTTGGAAAAAAGTCTATACAGATGCCTCAAGATATTCCTTTAGCATCAAGTTCTACTGTGTTCTTACAACTTCAACATGCTGTGCAAACTTTAAGTAATTAACCCTCTCAACACCCTTATGAGGTAACTGAGTTAAGTTTTCTCCTTTTATGCAGGAGGAAGCAGGACTAAGATGTTAAGTAATTTGCCCATGGGCACAAAATGAGTCAAGTGGCAAAGCTGAGTTGGGGTGTTGTGAGTTCCTAATGGCTGCCCCCATAGTCTTTTGGAATATATGATCATTTAGGCAAAAAATACTCAAAGTTTCAGCTTTAACCTAAAAGATTTTGGTCACTCCTATTTTACCAACTGTTAGTTATCATTAATATTAGTTATAATTTTAATTTGACGGAGTAAAAGCAGCTTAGAGAGAGGAAAGCAGAGGTTAATTTGCAAACTGTTGAAGTCAGAAGTAAGAGCCACCAAAATCACGCAAAAAATTTATTTCCAACTAACAGTACATCAAATAATTAGAAACATGGAAGGGTTAGTACAGTCTCAGCAGAGACAAGGGCGTTATCCATTCAGTGCTTTAATACCTGTGGGAATAATTAAATCACAACCTTGTCCAGCCAGTCTGCTAGCTGCTGCACTGCTAGGAGATATAACAGATGATTTGGGTGATGCTGAGGAACCTGAAAATGGGACATTTAACAATGAAAATACATCATCTTCTCTTCAAAGTGAATGTGCACTCTTACAGAGACACATTTTCAAAACAAAGAAACATTTGCTTCAACAACTATAGAAGTATTCACAGAAAAGCTGCTGGAATTTCTGATGGAAGTGTTTTTTAAGAGGTGCTTCTCTCCATGTGAACTACTTCAAGTTTTCTTGATTTAATCTGTTTCTCTAGGTCATGATGACCATTCTTTTTTTCCTGTAAGAACAATCAAAATATAACTGAAGGGCTCATCAGTGAAGTACAGGCCATAAACAGAAAATTCCATGGAAGATTGTTATATAACAATCCACAGCTGAAACACTCTTTTGCAAGTCTAGGTAAAATTCACTCTGCACTGTCACTGAATGGTACTTAAAGCATTAAAGGGTGAAGTAAGCCCTGAAATCTCTGCCAATTTCAGATACACTTTATTGACATCGTCTCTTAAGTCTGTGTAAACATGCGGCAATAAGTTATCCTGAAGGTCATACAAGTTATTAGCCATGAAAGTGTGTAAACTCATTCCCTAATGAAAGATTTTACAGCACTTGTTTTTTCTTTTAAAAAAAACAAACAGCAAACCAAACAAAAAACCTCAAACCAAAACAAAAAGCAACCAACTTTAAATGACCTGCACTGTGTGTGTTCTCTAAGCTGTTTTAGGATTATGCTCATTATGCTTTTCAGAGCTTTGCCACTCTTTCATAACAGATAAATCTGAAACAGCATCCTTATGGAGTTTTCAGGATTTAAAAAAGAAGTAAGTAAGCTTTTCCTCTGTAATGATGAATGACCACCATACTGGGGAGCCACTTTATTTGCTTTTGCTGAGAAACTCCAATATACTTCAAGGCTAACAGTGTGTTGAGGGGAAACAAAATTAAACCTAAACTTTGCAGTTTCGACAAAATTTAGTTATCAGTAACATCAAAAACATCACTCAAAGTAATTGGATCAACAACCAGCTTTAAAACATTCCACAGAGCACTGCTAACATGGGGTAAATAAATCCAATGTTTTGGATCCAACTGCAGAGAAAAGATGAGACAAAGGCAGCTCACTTGCTGCGTCCTTCTGTAGATATACATTGCATAAGAGCTGCAACTGAATTCATCCAGGCATAGAAGTTTGACTGCAAGATCTTGCCTGAATCATTTCAGCAAGCGAGCCAAGACAAGCAGTTAAAAAAACCCTTATCATTTGACAGAGTATTAACACAGCCTTATGCATGCTTCATCATTCAACATCCCACAAATCCTAAAAGCCCTTCCCCTCCAGTACTGTCTACTTTGCATTCAAAAGTGAAGCCCTAATAAGGACATTCAAACAGAAGACAGAATTTTTAGAAATAGGGCAGTCATTCAACTTTTGTCCATGGTTTCAAAGGAAGCCCTAGTTTTTACCACTTCTCTCTCTCTGATTTTGTTAGAACATCAGGAAAAATCCCAAGAAAACACCCTTGGAGAAAATCTGTGATACCCAAAGTGTCCAAAGCTCGTAATTTGTGTACAGAAATTTCCACAGAACATTAGCATTTCAAACACATTAGTGTAGCTTGAAACATCTTCAGACACTTTTCCCTTACAGGCTAATTCACTTAACAGCTGCAACAGTTATCCTGGTAATAGAATACAAAAAGGCAGGAATAGTGAGCAGTTTGCCATCTGCTCCAGTTTTTAGCTAGATATTTTGCTATTTTCAAAGGCATAAAGAAACACGGCATTCACTTTGTAATATATGTAAAGTACAACATGTAAATCAACTGTTTTCATAAGCAAAGAATTTTACCAAACAGGAAATGAAGCAAAATGTAAATTAAATTTATGACTACAAAGAGCTTATTTTCATAGCTGCACAACTGAGATAATTTCAAATCTTTCAAATTCAGAAACTGTTAAAGGTACATAATTCATTGAATACCATTTGCCCATATAATATCATGTTATTCTATTGCTTTTAGACAGGAAATAGTGACATTATTGGCTTGTCTATCACTTTGTATTTCTCATTGTTTAATATCACTTAGATTCTCTAAGGCATACATTAATACTCCAAGAAGAATCCCACTTTTTAATCTACTCTCAGTAGGTGAAGTGTGTATAACAAATAAATAACTCTCTAGTTATGTTTAAAATCAGAACATAACCTGCAAAATCTGAAGAAAACTTCAACACAATGCAATAGTAAAATTCTTCAGCCTGACACCAGTTCAAGGTGCCCAAGGCCTTCCCTTCTCATAAGTGCAGACCAACTTAACACTAAGTAGTTTCCTCAAGTCCCTTGACAGACACTACAAGTGTAGCATATATTCTGTATTTTAACAACCCAGCTACAAGATAAACTGGTTTTCCCTAACAGAGATTTCAAATGTGCACATTCATCCAAACTGCTCAAAGCAGCTACAGAACATTGTATTTCTGACCATGTAAGAGTATGCCTAAAGATTTTAAATTGAGAAATATTTAAAAAAGCACTTACCTTTATTTGGAAACTGCCCTGCCTCAACAACTCCCTCTTTGGCACCATCAAAGCCATGAGATGTTATTTTGGTTTCAGAAAGTCCAAGTCCAACTGGTAATGAACATTTCAAGTCCTGGAAAATATATGAATAAAAGTAGAAAGTTAAAGACAAAAGAAAGCAATTTAAGTGACTCTAAAGTATTAAAATACAGTTTCACCAGCTCTCAGACAAGCAATTCTGCCTTTAGCCTAGAAAGTCTTTGCTGGTGTCACTGCTTTCTACTGGTATGCACAAATACAACATAAATGAATGAGAAACACTGTAAGCATAGCCCGAGTATTTATTCTAGATATTTTTGTTATATTCATGACCAAATAGAATGTCATGTCTTAGAGAAGCAGTTACCAAAAACGTGGCCAGAAGCAACATGTTATGTGGTCTGAAGCTGGTCCAAGCAACCATGTCAGTTTAATAAAGTGTCCAGTTAAAAACTGACAGGAGTGCAGAATGATATAAGATTATCAAGCAGAAAACACTTTACAAACCAAAGATATGGAAGCAATTATCATAATGTTGAAGATTTTAAAAAATCACTAAGCAAGGAATAGCCTTAAAATTCATAGCATCCTTATTTCTTACGAATAGTACATTAAATCTTTTCAATATTTCACATAGAAGTGATATTCAGAAAGGCATCATTTAAACAGCTTCTTTCTGAGCACCTATTCTGCATCATAAGTACTCAGAGCACAAAGCTGCCACTTTTGTTTGCTTTTGAAATTGCCTGAGATCACCTTGTTTAACTTTTGAGGGCTTGATCTAACCAGCTCTCGAGTAATCGAAGTCTTCATTGAAACCCAGCAGAGGCCTAAGAAAGACTCCACGCACCACAGCTCACATACCATCCTACTGCCCATTTTTGCTGTCTTATCTACCTCTACAAAAAGCTCCCCACAGGTTTCCTGGACTATATTGCCAGTGATCTAATTGAAGTTTAAGCCTCTGGTGTTATGGAATTAGACATAGTACTTTAAAAAAGTTCAGGTTTCAAAGCAATTTAAAACCATAAATTCATGGAAGTAAAAAGTGAGCGAAAAAGTACTATGGAAGCAAAAAGGCAAAATGTAGCAGCATGTGGCTACAATGATGATACAGTTACAAAAAAAAGCATCAAGAAATCAGAAAACTGTCAGTGTCTGGAGTCAGATACTATTTTGCATTCCCTCTGCTTCCATACAGAGGTAAAAAAGTGGAAAAGTATTGAGGACCTAGAGAAAAGCTAAACGTAACTTAAAGATGTCTATGTCTAGACACAGGTAATAACTGCTTATGATCCATGCAATGCTTCTAATTACAAAGAAATCACAACCTTTAAAATCTAATCCATGTTTGACCTATAACTGTAGTCACTCAATCCACAAACCAGAAGCAAGTTAGTGCATAAGAATGATACTGATACTGCCTAGAGGGTCAGATTGTCAAGAAGTGGTTTTGGATCACATCCCCCCAGATTTATTTAGATGTCTTCAGTTTAGGACAAACCCCTGGGAAGAAGAAAAAAGGAGGAACTACAAACATATGAATTCCAGCACAATAATTTTTCCATGTGAATTCCAGAAGTTTCGCCAGCATCAAAAACCCCAGCATGTTACAGCAAAGAGTAACCAATTCCTACAGCCAAACTTTCACTGACATGGACAGGCTATGTGATAATAGATCATGCTATATCTGTGTACCTGAAGCATCATACAAAAAAAAAAAAAAAGAAAAGAAAAAGAAACAGCATGAAAAACAAATAGTAGTCACATGCAGAACCTGGTCTCCCAAGTTAAGCATGTCAGAACTTCAGATACATACTGTTTTCAGTCTTCACAAGTGACTTAACATTGGTGCTTCCATTTAAGTACTTGCAGTTGGTGGTATGCCGGAAAGCCTTTGCTTCAACTTAGCTTAGCTAATAGAGACCATTTAAGTCAAAACGTAGCAAGTCACTAGAAGCTGAAAAAGCAGCTGAAAGAGTCACTAGAAGCTGAAAAAGCAGAGAGACTTGGAAAAGGACAACCAGATGGCAAAGAAGATGCACTGATTTCAAAAAAAGGACATGGCATGAATTTTTTTTTTTCCTGAAGGCACCCTGGCGTATTGTGTAGTTTTCAAAAATATCTAAACCTGAAGCCAAACAACTGTAGACAGCCAACCTGCTTAAGCACGTTCACAATAGGAATCTAAGCAATCATCTGTGTTTAAGGTTAAAATGCAGAACATCTGCTTTGCAAAAACAAAAGTTTGTATCTAAACCTAAGCAACCGCACTGGTTCCCTACATTCAATGTAATTCTAATCTGAACAAACTACAGAATAAATCAAAATACTACAATGCATCCATCTCTTAAAAACTTGGTATTTGGAATATGAAAATTTTAAAGATCTACAATTGTGCATATATATACCAGACTTTTTTACATGAATCTATCTATCTATCTATCTATATACAAACACATATTTGTTTGAAGAGATCTACTTTTTTCTCATTGTCAGAAAGGCAAAGTTCAATTTAAAGAAAGGCAAAGTTCAATTCAAACCCCTTTTTAAACACCTATAAACCAGTTCAAATATATCTTTTTGAAGAATGATATTCTTACATACGAATTTAAAAGAAAATTTTACCATTTGTTGATTTACACATGACCAGAACTGACAAAAAGTCAGTGATTATCAAAACAATACCTTTTCGTTGTTTACAAACATGCAAGTCACTGTTCAGGGGAGACACATTGCTGCATGTCAACTAAAAGTTGTAATGTCATTCTTGCAATGATCGTGCTTGCTTTTTTTTCTTTACGCAAGTGTAGATAAATAAAAAAGCTACCAAAAATCTGTAATCAAACAGACAAAACAGTTTATCCCTTCAATAACTTACAAAGAGGGATAATTTAGAAACACTGCATAAAATGTCACACTTAAGGGAAGGTATGAGTGTACTTAATGTTTGAATGGTAAGAAGGCAACATAAATAGCTTTTGTTTTTGTTCCCACTCTTTGGCTCTTACAAGACAGGAAGTGAGGACAGATTCCCCTACTACCATATGATGATTATATTTTGATAATGTATTGCTCTTCCAGCTAAGTTTAAGACTTCCCCTCTTCTTTGTAAAAGGTAAATTCAAGTCTTTAGAATTGATCAAGATTTATTGATACACGGCAAGCCCACAAATCTATTACAGGATTACCATCACCAAAAAACAAATAGAAAAATGCTTCATTAATTATTTTCATTTGTATGAGGCTGAAATCACATTTATGCAATTACCACCTAGCAGAAGCATTTTAATTTTCTAAGTTCACTGAGACCCAGAGCTAGAGGTATAAAAAAACCACAACTCAGAAGATTCCCAAACTAAAAGGTTGCATTACCTACTCCATTCTCAGATATTTAGCAAGAAGCAAAAGCATGAAATATGGCTAAACAGAATAAAAGGACTAGCTTAATTAGCTCTAGTCAAGACAGCTCAAACCTGTATGTCATAGAACATTTAAGCTATTTTAACCATTTGTTAAAATCACATTTTAATGACTTCAAATCGCTGTATTAAACTAAATCTATTTTAGTCAGGTTAGCCTTATTTACACAACTCTATTATACAGATAATAGAGTTGTTTGATGAACCAGTATGGATTTTTGACATAGCAGTCCTGTTGAGACAGCAGACACAGCAAACAAGTCATTCAGAATGCATGTTCATGAAGGAATGTTGGCTGAATTACCAGACTACTTCCAAAATGATACTTCCCAATCATGCTATCCATAATAATCTAAAATGAAGAGGGGAAACACAAGAACTGTATTGTTTCTCCAACAGTAGAAACCAACCCAGCCAAAACTTAATCTATAGAAACATACTTAACTAAGGAGCAACTAAGGAAACAATATTGGATTCATTTCTTAGTTATGCTACTCCATTAGTAATGCACCACTAAGCTTTAACTTCTGCTTAATACCAACAGGAGGTTTGACAGATAGTTTTACTTGCCTTTAATACCTTGAATTAAGGTATTCTTAAAACCTCACACCAATGGCTAGTTCAAGAGTGGAACAACTAATAGACCAATCATATGCTTGCTTGTTTTTATTGGTGGATGACATTTCAAATAAAACTACTCCAGTTGACTTCAGGAAAAATTTACAACATATCTAGCTGATTGTAAAGTTCACAGTTTAAAGTGTGATTACAAGCCCTATGGAACAAAAGGTTATGCAGATAGACATCAAGTCTATCCAGTAAGATACATGGGCTGTGAACTTTAACTTCGTATCAAAATCACATGCAAGTAGAGCTCCTTGTACACATTCAGCAGTTTCTTTTTCTCTTTGCCCCATTACATCAAAGCAATTTAAAACTATACATTCATGGAAGTAAAAAGTGAGCGAAAAAGTACTATGGAAGCAAAAAGGCAAAATGTAGCTCAGTTGAATGTAACTCAGTTCCTATTTTCCATTAATTGAGCCACTAGATCTTCACATCAGTATAAATTCAACATAAGTAAATGGGAGAGGACCTGAAGGCTTTAATCTTTGATGAAGTGGCAAATAACAGACTAATACATTTCTTCTATTCTCCAATACACTGCTCTTCAACAAGAAGACCCTTTCTACTACATCCTTTTGATTTACCTAATGTCTCACTACAATCCAGTTTTAGTTTCCCTCCCACTCTCATCATTAACACACATATTTTTGGTTTTACAGACTGTATGAAGAACATGTGACTTTTTTATCTCCTCAAACTAGTTTTCTAGAACTGACACAGTTCTAGAAATATATTTTAAATCAGTTCTACATTAATTAAACTAAAATTACCCTGAGTAAAAATCTAACTATGTCAGTCAACATAGCAAAACCCAAGAGATTAACTCAGACATTGCAGGCAGAATGTGAGTGACAAGGCTAGCATTTTTTTCAGAAGGCAAAAAACAAAAGAGAATTGACCTTACCTATTTATGCAGTCTAGCAATAAAATTACAGAACAAGACTGTGAACACATGCACTCAGATTCATCAGATCCCAGACCTTATTTTGTAATTCTAGTAAGACAAATTGAAGACTCACAACTAAGTTCATTACCTTTTTTCATCCTGAAGTTTATTACTAGTTTTATATGCATGCTTAACTATGGTTTTGTTCCCATGAAAGTACAATAAGGACAATGAGGAGAGCCAGTATCAAAAATTAGATGAAACAAATTCAGGCTCAAACTGATAAGAATATAATGTAGATTTTGTGCAATACTTTAAACATAACAAATCACAGTTGCTTGAACATCTTTACAGGCAGATCAAACTGTTTTCTGAAAAGTTTAGTTTATTCCTATGCAGCTCTTGCACTATACGGCATATTCTTGCATATAGGAATAACAGCAATAATGTACTTCCCTCACTCCTTCCTACTGCCCTCAGCTCCCAACACCCCCCAGTTACACTAAAACACCACTATGCCAATCATATCATTCCAACAGCATGGGAGGAAAACTGGGCTCTGGAAGTCAGGGATAAGTAAAGCAAAACAAGTGAGTAATACAAACTAGCCAGACTTTTTGTACGTTGGGCATTCTTATACAAAGTAATAAGAAAAACTTTTGATTTGGAAATGCTGAAACGTTCTGTCTAACAAATACCCAAACATTAGCAAACAGTTCCATACATCAAGTTCTTAAAGCCCAAGTGAGATCCAACAGGGCTTGGGGAGTTAAAAAGCACTATGTTAAGCTCTTCTGTACTGAAAGAACGTTAGATATTCGATCCAGTGATGACTGAAGCTACAGCTTTTTTCAGCAAGAGTTTCCATCCTTCATATGGGCAGGACAAAACTTGTCTGAATTCCACAGGCATGTCTTATTAGAGAATTAGAATGTAGCAGCATTTTTCTGACTGAGATTTTACAGTTAGGAAAACACTTAAGTTACCTTTTAAATATGCATTATACCAAGAAGATGCACCAATTAGTGCTATGTCACATTCCCACAAAAATGGAACTAACACACTTCCTTCTGAAGTGACATTATGACAATCTATGCTGTCTGATGTTCTGCAAAACTAATGGCATCTTTCTTTAAAGAAGGAGCAACCCTACTTGTCATTTTCAGGTAAATACATTTGCTCTGCACTGCCTCACAAAATGAAATACTTCTCATGCTTGAATGCATATTAATACTGCATTTGGTGAAACACAAATGTGCATTTTCATGCCTGAGGAGCTTATGGACAAAGTCTCATGAAAGTGCCAAACAGAACACGACTCTAGAGAAAAGTGCAGTTTTGTAATTAAAGAATTCTAAAGAAAAGGTTGTACAAACACCTCTTCATTCAAAAACATGCAATCAAAGCTGCTCAAGTCTTGGTGGCAAAATAGCTGCAGAAGACTAGAAAATACAAAACAAGTAGTATTTTGTTCTTTACATCTGAATTGTACAGCATCTAGATGAATATTTCCCTGATCATACAAATAAGGAAGCAGGAAATTAAAATAACTTTGTTCCCCAACTTCCCAAGAAGGTGCAATCAAAATCAGCACACTGGAGTGCTCTAAACTCTACTGTGGTCACATACTCTTACTGAGCACTGTGGTAACAGTACAAATTAGAGTGGCCAGGGTTTTTTGCCCCTTTCTTAAGTGACTTCATAAGAATCAGCACTTGGCTTATCATTTCCATAAATTGTAGGAAAAAAGACCCCAAAATTCTTGTGGTGCAATGCATATTGCTTTAGGTTAAAGCAAAAAATTACCTGGCAAGGAAAAAAAGAGAAAGCACGGCATTAAGCATTAGAAATAACAAACATGAAGCAAGATGAATAGAAGCTAAATATTAGAATTTGAGACTAAGAGATGAGTAAACAGACCTAGATGTTAATTCCAAGAAGTTTATTTTCTTTGTTTTGTTTATAAGAAGCCTTGATTATCACATATTCTGACTTCAGGTCACACATGCAGGTGTGAACTTGTACAAGACAGTTCAAAAAATAATTGAAGTGCACTTCTTCATTGATCTCAGAATAAGCACTGCGAAAATAATTACAGCAAGTTCAAATATGCTTGCAGAGTACAGGTTTTTCTGCAATTTGACCAAAGATTTGACCCATTTTTGTCAAAGTTAAAGTTTCAAAATATAGTTGACTCCAAGCCAGCAAAACGATTAGCATGCAGGAAAAATCTACTTCAACTTTCACATATGGCCATAGACAAAAAACACCTTAAAATTCCAGCTTTACATTTTGCCTGAGCACAGGCTCTAATGCAGTCACCAAGAGCGCAAGTTCCATTTTGCTGTGTTGCATGCACTGCACTGCAGAAGAATCACTGTGTAAGGAAAAGGTAACTTAGACAGCAGTCAAGTCACAGCAGCAGCAAGATCATCAAGCTTCAAATTACTCAGTCTGTTTCCCTACTTTGAGGTGAACCCAAACTCCTTACCACTTCAAGATGCATTTCCCAAGCTGGTCTCCCTAAACATACATTTTCATAGAAATGTAGTTTTAACTTTATTTCATGAAACACTCTATTAATTTTTACATTATGTCACTGGTAGATCTCAGTTGAACAACAAACCTTAGGAAGGTTCTCTCCTCTAATCAGCATTTTAGTAAAACAGAATAAAATGTTGAAGTCCTGCTGAGTATTTCTTTCAAAAATAACTCTGCAAGTCAGTATGGAACTGTTAAAACTTAAGCGCTTTTCTTAAAACCTAAGCCTCAGCAGATATCAAGTAAACGTAGACAATTCCAAACGAAAATCCAAATAAAAGAAGCCCGACCCCAAATTCCACAGGCTGTGCCTCAGCGCCCTCTGCTGGACGCCCGGGCATGAGCAAAACTGATCGTTCACCTGCACCGAGCGGAGGGGGAAGAACTCAGCCTCTGCCACCACGAACGTGCCTTTTACACACAAAAAAACATTGCAATATGCAACCGCACTGTGTTAGGTCAACTCTTACAATTATCTCTGAGCTTCAAAGGCGTTTTTTCAGTAAACTTCCAGAAAACTACATCAAGTGAAGACTGCTATGCACTGAATTGTAACTTCAGCATTTCCGATAATGGTACCATAATAGACAGCAAAGAAAATTCTGACCCTGTTAAAGCTGTGTTCATGAGAATCTTCCAGCTGTCCATTGCTAGTCACAGGAATTTCTGCCGCTGAATTTTTGGGAGATTCTTGAGCCATTGCACTTCCCTGTAAAAAGAAACAGGTTAGTGTTTGTCTTACATTTCCAATAAGTAATCCATATGAAAATATTTGATGTATGGGTTTCATAACAGTTGATTTTATTTCAAACTTCAACTGGAAATACTCTGATATACTCAGTCTATATATGTTTATTTAATCACATCATTGAATCACAGTAACACTCCAGCACAGCTCAGTCAGAAGTTATTTAAAGTTTCCAGAGCTAAGAGCAAAGGCAAATGAAAATTTAACCCATTGGCATTGGGGGAGTAAGACACGAATGAGGCACGGGCTCAGACAAATGTTTTACATGCCCACTTGAGCCTTAGAGTAGTTTCTGTATCTCAAATTATAATGAGCTTGGCTAAAAAATTGTACTAGCAATTAATAAACAATAAATACTAGAGAAGAGCAATATGTTTAATTATGTGTTACAAGAAAAGAAATTATTCCATACTTTAAAATAGTTTCGGCTGCTTCCTATTTTACCATAATAGAGTGCCACCTTCTGACTAAACTGTTGGTATGCAACTCTCATGAAATCAACAGCAGCAAACATGAAATGAAATGCAGAAGCGCTAAAAGAGCTCAAAAGTACCAAGAGAATTCAAGACTCAAACTTAGTTTCAAATGCAGCTGCATCACGAACAGTAGCAGCAGCTGTGTTTCAAGTACACTGCTTTTAAGTACAACCTAAGGTATAGCCTTGAAGAGACATTCCCAGAAGAACTGCACATCATTTACTAGCACCTGAAGAGAGAATGGCAGCTTAACACTTCAAAATTAAGAGGAAGTGAAAATATAATTCCTTTGAAAAAGCTGCTCCTAACTCTGCAAGGCAGCTTCACCAGTCATCTAAAGTGTAAACAGAAGAAAAATCAACACACATCCGAAGCAGTGTTTGTTCACTTACATAGAAGTTGTTTCAAGTCCTCAAACCAGCCCGTACACTTGTGCTAGACTGGCAAGACAAGGTACACCATCAACAGGTACTTGAGAATAGGTACCCTTATACCCTTAAAGCTCTTAAATCATCAAACTGAACCAGCTCTTTTCAGCCCAAGGGTCAGGAAGAAGCACAGCCTAAGATCAGGATCTGAAGTGCCATCAGCTTCTCCAACCACACATGAAGCTTTACAGAGTATGCATATAACACAAAGATTTTACTGGTACTTACTGAGCATCACTTGCATCATTCTTAACTGGAACATCTTCTGTCATACCCCATTACTAATATTTCTTCCACTTTCACATATCACCACTTCAATTACATTTGTGAGCCTGATTTCCTTTATTAGTCTTGAGGCTTCTCAAAATTTTTTCTAACTAGTCACTGTCCATAGGCTCCAATAAATGTGCTTCTACTGAAGCACACCAAAAGGTCTATGCTTATTTTATGAGTACTTTTAAAACAGTAATTTATTTCATAGAATATAGACTATCTCAAGTTGTAAGGGACCCATAAGGATCATCAAGTCCAACTCCCTGCTCCTCAGAGAGTTGCTATACAACATCATTAGACTAGATGCCCTAGTTACCTGCCACATCACATTTCCATTTGGGAAATCTGTCCAATAGCTCAAGTTTCTTAAGCTTGCTCTAAAGCTCATATGTGCTTAATTAAGCTCTAAGACTGCTAGGCACTACAATTCTACTTGATATGGTCAAGTGAAGTATTTTTCAAAATGCTTGGCCTGTCACAGCTACTTGCATAATACAGAAGCATTAGCATAGGCCACGTTCAGTTCACAGCTACTTTTGTTCTTCTTCCTGCAAATTATCAGATAACACAGTGCAAAGGGAAAGTCCTCTTCTGTCAAGAGGCACTTTGCTAGGGATCATAAACAAAACTGCATCTCTTAATTAAAGGAAAAACACCTTGACTTAGGTGCTTCTCAACAAGAATCTCAATTTTGCAAATATTGACATTGGTATATTTTTATGCTTTTATTCAGAGATAAACATGCTCAAAGCACATGCACACATCTCTAATAAATACATATATTAGGAAACAAAAATTCATCAGCTTCTCTGGGCAACTAGAAGCAATTCCCCTATTTTTTCAGCATTCCTACTTCAGTCAGACCTATATATCTAGTTCAGAGAAAGCAAAAAATTACTTGCTAACATCAGTTCCATGCTACGTTTGAACTACAACAATTTCCCATTGCTGAAAAGGGGACATTTCACCACTCTACCTTCCAGTCCCTACTGTAAACCACACAGTGCCACTCCTCCCCAACACTCACCTGACTACAGACACCACACACAACTCACTAGCCTGGCAATAGACCTTTTCACCAGGTTAATTTTCCAGCTTCAGTGAGTTGAAGTCAGACAAGCACCAAAGACTTGAAATGAGCAGCAGAAAAGGGGAAGTGGGATAAACTGCTAATTTAACTCAGACATAACAAGAAACCATCATCTCCATTTTAGTTAACAGTTTAAGCTTGCACTGCTGTCAAGAACCAGTCCTTGCCCTTTTCCCCAAACTCTTCCCCCCAGCAGCTTTCACCATCCCTTCATCTCCTTCCTGGGCCAGAGCAATGTATTTGCACAGCAAACAAGATTCTGGAAACACTGCAGATCAAAAGAAAGTGACCTGTGCTCAAAAAGAGGATGGGTCATTTTTCCACTCCCATCAAGTCTCCCAAGCAGGCACATCTCCAACACTTGAACCTATGAAACAGAGCAGGCAGTAATGCAATGAAGAAGCCACTGAGAATGAAGGACTGCCCACAGCATCAGCAGTGCAGCATCTCAAAATACTTACTCTGACTGTAGGCTACTGCCAAATCCAGCAGCCATTTCTCTTTACCTCTGGATGTGTGTTCCTGTAACTCCACAAAACCAGGGTAAGGTTACTGATCTGAGAGAAAATTAAACCACCAAACCACAGCAGCATTTCTGCTGAAATAGGGAGTATGATTGCTGAATCGAGTGTCTCTTTGGCAAGTGTAGCCCACAGCTGACTTAAACTAAGCATACAAAGAAATTGATACCTCAGAAGAAAATTTATCATATGTATAAACAACCTGAAATAAATCTAAATAAGTTCCTAAATTTGTATTGATGTATTACACATGAATGACATAAACACTAGAGGAAAACATTGCATTTCAGACGCATGTTTTATTTTGAAAAAATAGAATCGTCCTTCGGTAACAATCTATTTTTTCTTTGTACATCTGTGTTTACAAATATCAGATCTGGAAATACGCTAAAGAGAATCATTATTCTGTTTTTACTGAAAGTTTAAAAACAATTTACTGTCACTGAAACTCCAATAGTGATAAAGCCAGCATTACTTGTTTTCATTTTTACTCTAGAACAGTCAGGAAAATGTTGACCCTATCTTTCAGAAAGAGCATCCCAAACACACCTGATTAGCTAAATAATATATTGGGAACCTTAGGAATTTGTTCATAATTCAAATCTGTCACAGACTTCTCCGTAGAGAAGGTGAAAACTGTATCTGCTCTCAGAGAAAAAAAGATTCAGTCCTTCTGCAGTAGATAAAATACCATGTTATAGTGAGGTTACACAAAGATTGATGCCTTTAAATACCAACCCTTTCTTCCTGCAATACTCACACATTTCAGATTCTACCATGCCTAAATCTATTCAATTCACAAAACAAATACTGCAGCACAGCAACAGGCTACTGGCTGAAGTAATCCTTTGCTATGAATTAATTGGACTGTTCTTAATGGTGTCTCAAAACCAACCCCACCCATTCAAGATGCTGTGCATGAACTCATATCCCCATACTAACAACACTGCGCTATGTAAAGCAAAATTTTTGGGAATCTGAAACTTTTTAGGATTGGTTGATTTTACACTAATATAACTATCACTCAATCACCTCACAGCCAGACTGGATCTCTTCTGCAGATGGATGAGACTCATCAAGTGTTGTGGATTCACTGCTGTGTTCTGACATACCTGAAAACCAAACAGGTTTGGCATGCATTAATTGAAGTGAAAGGAGCTGGATGCTGCACCTCACAGAAACCAAAGCAGGCTTTCAGAAAACATTTATTTTACAAGCTCTGCTAAAGCAAAGTGAAACCTCCTTCTTTTGATGGTGACCAGGCCTTCAACTCTCCAAAAATCTAAGAGGAGAGCTGAAAAAAAATCTAAGAGGAATACAGTCTAATCTAAGAGGAATAAGTCTAGTGTAAGCTTCCACTGCCAAAGCAACCTTTCCCCCCAGACAACTAAGCTTGCAACATAAAACCCTGGAAGTCAAACAAGGTTCTTCAGGTGACATATATCCTGCCACTTGCAACAGTACACTGACTGTATCCTACCATTGCAAAGATCACCATTTTGTTAAAGCATAAGATTTATCTAAACATTGCAAGATTACATTAATGCTAAGCCACTGAAACTTACTAGGCTGTTAAATCGTTTGTGTTTACTAGAAGAGAATCCCTTTCATTTTAGCCTCAAAAAGATCTCAGCTGCAGAAGCTAAGAAAATTGTTAACACAAAGCACATGAGAAAGAAATCAACTCTGTGAATACTGTGATCATAAAAGATGAATTACATACACAATTTAATCTTAAGTAAGGAAGTTATCTCAATTTGATTCCAAGTAGCTGGTAACTACAGGTGACACCACAATTCACTCAGCTGTTTGAGAGGAGGAGACAACCAATCATTAAAAATTAATTAATCTGCCAGAATTGCATACAATCACACATGACTTCAGTTCATTAAGTCTTGCACCATTTCATACATGTTCAGACACATACCAGGTTAAGAAAATTTATAAAGAAATTACTATTTGTGTTTATATTGTATTTCAAATTCCTGAACTATAAAACATTTTAACTAAAGCAAATAATTAATAAGGTAAGCAGCTCACATAGCAAGGGAAATAAAATAAGGACACAAAGGCTGAGAAACGGAATCACCTAGATCATCTAGATCATATTGCACTGGATAACCTATCAACTTATTTTGGAAAACCAAATATGTAAAATAAGAGCTTTTTTCCCAGAAAAACAGTTCATTCAGGGCTACCACTGAATGAAGTTGGATTTTTCTAGGATCAGTATAAAACTCCCTTTGAAGTAATTAAGAAGTAAGTTTAACATCCTTATACAGCTTTCTTAATTTTCCAAATTTCTTTTGAACATGGAAGACTGTACAGCAGAGATGCTGTTTGCCCACATGGTCCTGTTCAAACTCTGCTTGTGGCTGAAAACAACTTCTGTGCTTAACAGCTTATTTCTGAGTAGCTAAAACAATTACATGATAGAATAGGACAATAAGTGTTATTTCCTTGATCTACTTGTTAAACAAAAAGCTAAATTCATCTTGTGGTAGAGCCTTCTTTAAGACAATCTGTTCTTCAGTTCTACCACATCAGTGTTCCTGGAGTCATATTTGTTCATCACATACAAGCCTATGTACCATGGTAACGCTGTTCTAAACTATTAAATGCTACAGGCAAAACCATTTTGGATTGATTCAAGAACTTTTGATAGATTTAAGAACCTAGGGGCAAGAACCATCCCACAAATCCATGCACAAGACACTGCATAAAGGCAAATAATTAATTTTTTAAAACTCAAATGAATTTATGTTAGAACACCTCTCCATGATCAATTTTTTTGTAGTGTTCTTTTCCTACAAGTAGTGCTAACAGTTCAACACAGCTCTGCAGGATCACAGTGATCAATTTTAAAACATGAGAAGGCAAAAAAATGTAGATTAAAGGTGGCTTTCATAAAAAGTTATACTGTACATTCAAATTTAACTAGAGAATTTCCTGATTACTGCTTCTACAGAAAAAAATGGGGACATAAGCATCAAACACTGGATGCAAAGATGAAAACTTTCTACACCTTCACCAAGACTCAGAGGTGAAGACACTCATGTGAAATTGTGGTTATCACAACATCTACACACATCTATCATTTAAAGTTCCACTACAGAAATGCACACAGACGTTAGCATCTCTGTACTTCTTGCAGGTGCCAGACAAGGGGCTGTTCTTTGTAAGAAGCTGCTAATTCCCAGAACAGCATAGATTGTATTACCCAGGGCTTGGTTTGTTTCCTCACTAAAGCAGCCACAACTTTAGAACACATTAGGTGACCGGTGTACCAGGACATTTGCTACCATCTGCTGCAATAGAACAACTCAAAGAGATTCTGCTTGGAAAAAACATGCTTGATCCATATTTGGTTCCACAAGAACCAAAACCCTGTCCACATCACTCCTGCCCGTCTGGGTTCTCTTTTACCCCATTATAACAATTCTGCAAATCTACACAAATACTGCACCACAGCAGAAGAGAAGACACAGATCAGGCTAAGAATCATTCCCCTCACAGTGCAGCTACCTTAAATGCATATAGGACTACAGCCTCAGTAATTTCAAGGTTTGCTCATGAGAAATAAAACCATATGAGTTTTGAGTCCTGGGGATTTAAGTATTACTTCTTCAACTGGCAAAATAAAAAGCAAAACAAAGCAAGAACTTATAAACAACATAGTAAGCTTCCTCTAGGATGGAGACATAGAGAGACATTTAACCATTTATAATTAATGGTTAAAAGAGAATATTTATGTACTTTTCATTAAAAAGGCAAACTCATATTTGCTTATTCATGAAAATATGAAGTAAATGTCATCAACAATAAATTAATTTTGAATAAGAAGTATATTCCTCACATACTTACATCACTTAGGTAAATGATTGATGGTCTCAGAAATGAGAACCATGGGATTCTCAACAATCAGTTTGGCTTTTCTAAGCAAGATGCACTGGTTCCTTCACTTACTTTTCTGCTAATTGCCAATAAGTCAACAGCAAGACATCTTCTCTCTAAAATGAAGTCTATTACACACTTTTATTGTTGTCTTACTACTTAACTGCATAAAGAATGTAAATTTTTGTAATACTGAAGAAAATCCCAGTGCTGGTAGAAAAATGACCATTTTAATGACTATTTCAATTTCTAACTAAGAACACTTTCACTAATTCTTGTCAAGATAGAGATCAACCACCTTCTTTAAAAAAAGAAAAAAGTACTATACAAGTACTGTAAAGAACAGTATTAAACATTTCCTGCTGCAATCACACCATAGTTTCCTCCTAATGCTCTTGAATTCCCTGGCTGCTCCACTTGCAAGACCTAATTATGCTTGGGAGTTAGAAGACATAATGGAGAAGAAGACTGGAGAACGGGGCTGCTGCTGACTTTCACACTCTCCATGCCACATCAACCCGGCCCTAAACAATTTAAAGTTCTGCTCTTCTCCAGATTAGCTAAGCCATGGGCTGCCATTATGGTTTCAACTTCTACCAAGTCAGAAAAAAGCAGCTGATCAAGCTACTGCCTCAGCTTCCAGTTTTTCCAATCTAAGACTCTTCTGTGTTTCTTATTCCTGACGTTTTAACTGTGTGATACACATGCACATACATACATAAACATACACACGATTCAGAAAGTTTTGGACTTGCACTGATCAAATAACATCCTTCTCCAGCCCTGCAAAAAGAACCCTTCTGTTATCTTCTCTAGAGAATCAACTCTTAAGTAACAGAGCCACCAACTGCAAAGTGATAACTCCTTGCTACCTTTTCCACCAAGCATAAAAAGCACACGTGAGAAACAGAAACTACATCCTGGGCTGGATGTTCAGAATGATCCCGTCCAAAGACTTTCATGCAATTAAAGGCTATTAGTGGGTTTTGGTTAAAAATAACCTATTAGAGCGGTACTGTAAGAAATTCTGGAAGAACTGGCACTCCTTTGGAGACAATTACACATGCAACACCTGCTTGTCGCACAACACCAAAGCGTTTCCATGCTTTACGAACAGTAAGCAAAACACAAATTGGCACACCTAAAACAGTAATTGCCAGGGTGTATAACCAGTAATTGCCAGGAGTAACTCCCAGGGGCACAAAATTTACACAGCATCTACAGCTTTCTTCCTCCACCAACACACAGCTTCCCTCTCTCTCTCTCGTGGAACCCGCCTGCTCCCGAGCAGGGCGCTGCTCTCCCCGTCCTGCCGCCCAGCACGCCCGGACCGGGCCGTACGAGCCGGGCCGACCCCGACCCGCCGGGCGCTGCCGGTGCCCGGGGAAGGGCGGCCCGGAGCCCGGCGAAGGGCGGCCGCCCCCGCGGGGTGACACGTCGGACGGGACGGAGCGGGAGGCGCGGCCCGGCCCTCCCCGAACCCGGGCCCAGCGGCTGCCCCGGCCCGGCCCGGCCCGTCCCTCACCTGCCGGCGGCGCCGCTGCGGCCCCGGGGGCGTCGTGCTGCGGGGGACGGCAGGGCAGGGCGGAAGGAGGGAAAGGGGGACGGAGGAGGCCGGGCGGGGCGGCACCGGCGGCCCCTCTCAAGCTTTATTTTCTTCCTTCTCCGGTGGCAGCAGGAGCCGGAAGCGCCGGGCCGGAAAGGGATGACGGCGGCGGCCTCTCTAGGCCGTCATGTCTATGGTCGCAGCCATGGCAACCACCGCCGGCACCGCCCGGGAGGCTGCTCCGGCCCCGCCGAGGGCCGAGCCCCTGAGGTCGGGGCCGGAGCGGCGGGGAAGGAGCCTGGCCGGCTGTGGGCGCGGATGAGCGCGCCCGGGAGGCGCTGCTCGGTGCCATGGCAGAGGCTCTGCCCGAAGGCACAGTGAGGAGGAAAAAAAGCATAACTATCGAGGAGAAAATCGACATCATAAGCGCTGTGGAGAGCGGCAAGAAAAAGGCGGAGATTGCAGCCAAGTATGGCATTAAGAGGAACTCCCTGTCTTCGATTATGAAGAATAAGGAAAAAGTTTTGGAAGCCTTTGAAACTTTGCGGTTTGATCCCAAAAGGAAAAGACTGAGGACTGCTTTTCATGCCGACCTGGAGGAAGCATTGATGAAGTGGTACAGAATTGCACAGTGCTTGAATGTGCCGGTCAACGGCCCCATGTTGCGCCTCAAGGCGAATGATTTTGCCCAGAAGCTTGGACACAGTGATTTTAAATGCAGCAATGGCTGGCTCGATCGTTTCAAGTCGAGGTACGGTTTAGTTTTCAGAGCCCAGCCTCTAGAAGCAGCTGCTACTCCTGCAGTGGGTGCTCCAACTCCTTGGTACCAAAATGTATTTCCTTGTTATTTAAATGATTATCAGCCAAAAAATGTGTTTTACATACAGGAGACTGGGTTGTTGTATCAGATGTTACCACATAACACGTTTACATTTAAAGGGGAAACTTTTTCTGTAGGCAAAGAAAGCAAAGAGAGTGTCACTGTAGTGGTGGGTACAAATATGGATGGCTCTGAGAAACTCCCACTGCTCATTATAGGAAAAAGCAAAAGTCCACACTCTTTGAAAGATGTGAAATCGCTGCCAGTGGATTATGAAGCAAATGACAGGGCATGCATGACTTCAGGAATCTTTGAACAGTGGATGCACAAACTGGATCACAGATTTCAAGCACAGCAGCGCCAAGTGGTTATTCTTGTTGATTCTCTCCCAGCTCACACAGAAGTAAAGAAGCTGAAGTCTGTCAAATTAGTGTTCTTTCCTCCAGACTCTTCTTCATGTACAGCTATGAAAGAAAGGATTATCAGAAGTCTGAAGGTAAAATACAGGCACTGTCTTATCAAGAGATTTGTTGACTGTGTTGAAAGTAATAAAGAGTTTATGCTGACCCTTCTTGATGCAATTGAGATGCTGTACCTCTGCTGGAGGAAAGTAACACCAGAGACTATTGCAAAAAGTTGCAATGGAGCAACTTTCAAATTAGAAACTGAGACAAATGAAAATGAAGTTGAAAGTGATTTGGATTTGATTGCATATGCACGGGCAGCTGGAGTAGAGTTTCCAGAAGGTTTGTCTCTGGAAGAATGTGCAGCTATAGATGATGGCTTGGTAACTTATGAAGTGCCCACAAATAATGAAAGGATATGTGCCAAAGAAAGTGCATCAGATAAAGCTGAAACATTTGTTGGTGATGAAGATAAGGATGAAGGTAATCAACTTCAGGGAGCTGAACAGCTATTACCATCCAAAAATGAGGCTTTGAGTGCTTTAGAGACCCTTCGAAAGTTTCTCAGAAGTCAGGACACAGATGATTCTCTTTATGATTCCCTAGCTGACTTGGAGAATTTTATTCAACATGTAGCATGTGAATAAATATTTTAGCAAAGTGGGAAAGCATGTAATTGGGAAAAAAAAGAAATTATATAAAATCAAAGATAGTTTAAAAACAAGCATTGCTGAAATGTTCTCTGGTGTGTTTTGCTCAGGTGCCTAGATGAACATAACAATACTATGAAAAAAGGGCTATGAACTGAAATTTTCCACAAAAATCAGGAGCTAATCAGGAGCTAATATTTGAGGTGAAGAGAAGGAGTAAGCTGGACCCTTAAAATGCTAACTGTAATAAGTACAGTGGAAGTAAAAGAAATTCTTTGAGCTGTTTGGTGCACTTAGGATAAACGACCACTTGGAATTCTTTCTTCAAGAAGAGACTAGCACTTCCACACATCAATAATTTCACTGGTGTTTTTGGAGTTTTGACAGTGGAGTAGTAAATATTTATCACTTTGGTGCTTTTGATACATAAACACAAAATTGAATAACACAGAAAATACATGTTTATTTTCTGAGAAGTAAGGCATTTTAAAAAGAAATTTTTCTTGCCCTTTATCAAGAATTCTGGCCATCTTTACTCTTGCAGCAGATGATGAACAGCAGAAAGTTACCACAGTTTTGAATGTGCTGTTTTGTTTTCTTAGAACTGCTCATGTGTGGATACACTCAAATGGCATAATCATTTATCCAAGAGTCAAAAGACAAACCTTTACTTGGTCTTTGGAGAGGTCAAAAAGGAAGGTCATTCTGTCCTTTTCAGCCTTTTTGGTGCATAGATTTGATGTAGGGGTTTTTTGTGCAACTCCATGTATTTCTACCGAAAAAAAAACCCAGTATCTGGAGTAAAAACCTCACTGAGCTCTTGTTTTGTTTCCATACTTGGAGGCTTTGCTGTAGGATTCAATGCACTAATGTGGTTTATCACTACAAGTCCCATTAACAAGGGTGCTGTTTGCATGATTGCAGTGTGAAGTTGTGTAAATCACAGTACATTTACATGTCTTTGAGTGTGCATTTCAAACAAGGTAATCATATCAGAGCCAAAACCCATAGTGTATATGACCTTCTGGCTTTTTTCAAAACCTATTTTAAATCTTTTCCATATTTATAAATATAATTTTTTTTCAAAATGTGAAGATAATAATTTTTCTAATTTAGAGGAATAATTTTTCTAATTTAGAGGCCCTTTAGGAAGCCTGCGCAATAAAAAATCTATCATGCTGCCTAAAATTAAACCATGAGAAAAAATCTCATGCATATGTGAATCTTCAGTTTTAAATAAATAGTTTGGCTATAGCTTTGTTTACTTTTTTTTTTTCTGGTGTAAGACAGTTCATCCACTTTCATTATTGTGAAATCGTTTCAGAAAATGTATCAGATTGTTAGAAGAGAGTGAAAATATTAGGGTTGGTGAGAAAAAGCTTTTGGCTGTAAAAATGTTTTACTAGAATCCCTTCCAAAAAAACCCTACAAACTTCTGGTTTCTTGTTGTGAAATATATTATGTGAATTCCATCCAAATGATATTCTGATTAGTTAAGAAATTTCTGATAAAATCCCAATGAATAAACTCCTACATGGTGATTTATAGAACTGATGGAAAAGATACTCCTCTGAATTATCTCTTCTAGGTATTTATTATTTTAAAACAGATGCAAAATCTTTTCAATTAACAATCTGTGTCACATTCTTCTTGCTTAAATACTTTAGAACAAGCTTATGAAAAGTACTCACTTAAGCTCATTTGAAGCTCATCTAAATCCCACAGACATCTGTAGATAATTTTCCTATTAAATTTGAAATATATTCTCTGCAACAGCTTTTCCTGCTAAAGGCAAGTTTAGGGAAAAGTTTCTCTTATCCATATAGTAAATGTGTAATTTGTTATGATTTTACCCCATATGGCCCTCACTGGCCTGGGTTCCAGATAGAAGAACTCTCTATTTCCTTCTGAGAGCATTCAGAATGTGAAAGTGTTGGATCTGAATGAGAAAGATTCATGTATGTAAGCAGCAAATCTTGGTTAAACAAGGGTGCACTCTACAAGAAGTGTAACTTTTGGAGGAAGAGGCTTGTAAAATCAGGAGATGGAAAATAACATTGTTGGCTGGAAAGGAAGGAAGTAAATTACTGAGTGTTTTCATACTCCCTCATGAAAGCAACAGGAAGGATTTACTAATTTGGCCTGGACTTTGAAGGTGAATTGTGAAATTTACTTTAAAAAACATACAGCCTGTCAAAATCCTGTATCTTTAGAGAATTTATGATTTCTTCCTAGCCTCCTAGTTCATTCTGAGAAACCAAACTAAAATGCACTCACTGAAACTGGTTCTGTAAGTCAGACGCTTTAAATTTGAACACTATAGCTTTCAAAGTTATTTAGGAGCCCAAATATTTCTCCTCACTTGGATTTTGGTCACATTTATAGTGAGTGAAAATGAAATCCATTCTGAGGTTGTTACTTTTCAGGTGTTTGTCATAGGGAGATGCAGACTCCCAGATCTGAAATACAAACAGTGGAAAAGGAAGCAGTGTGCTGTGTAAATGTTTGTCAGTTTAGCCTGTGCACACAGTTTGAGCTGGAGATCTCTTTACATTGTCTGGGTAAACCACCAGGACACTGTTTTTTTACATCTTGGGGTAGTATCTTTTGGAGGGAGAGGAGGATATTTAAAATTAAGAACCTTTACTACAAAAGGCAGGTAACTAAGGCTGTTGTTTGCTTTAATACTTTAATATTGGACCACAATGTGCTTTTTCTTTGTAGCTTTTCTGCCTCATGCTCTGGTTAGATAGTGATTATGTTCTACAGCATCAAGTCACTGAGGTTGTGAGGTTGCTTTCGGTAACCCAAAAGTGACTTCTAGAAGTGGGAACTGAAAATATGAAGTTTTAAAAATATAACTGATGTCTAGACAAGGCCAAAATAGAAAAAAATATTTTGAAAGTATGTTTGATATAATAAAAAACATCCTCAGATTCATTCTTGAGGTAAGCAATATGTAAAATAAATATGCTCTTCAAAAATGCATGGTTTTTGAAAACTGTAAGAAATATTACACTGTGATTTTTTTGTGTGCTTGTTACTGTGTGTGCAGTTCTGGATACCTTTCAGGTCTATAAAATCTTCTTTTAAAACTATTATCAAAAGAAAGATTGCTCTCCCCTAATGGTAAAGGGAAATAACAACTTTTTGCACCCTTAGGCAAAAATGGAAGAGAGGAGGCAGTCAGGGGTCTATAGGAGAGCAATCCATGTGTCCCTGTATATCCAAGATTTGTGATGTTTTGATAGCTAAGCAATCATCGGAGTAAATGAGTCAATGGTTTCACATTATTACACAATTTTTGAGAATAATACCCTCAAACACACAGAGTCTTAAGTGACTTTAAATTTTATGTGCAATATTTTTGTAAACTTAAGTTAAATTGTAACATGAGAATATTAGTAAAGTACCTCAAGTTTTTTTCTTGGCTGTGTTTATTGAAGTGATAGAATAATACTGGCCAACTCAAGACTTAACTGAAAGGTGTGGTGACTGGGCAACCATGGAATGTAATGACAGTGTTTCATGTTATTTTATTCCTTTAATATCAATAAAAGCTGGTGCTTTCTATTTTTGGGAGGCATTTGTTAATTGAAGGGTTTGCAGAGTTCTTATTGAGAATTGAATGCTGCTGTGGCCAGAGAAGAGTTTTTATATTGATGCAAGGAAGTCAGTATTTGTATCGAAATGTTTTAATATGTCTGTTTTGGGGGACTCTTCCTTGAAAAATCAGAACAAAGCCTAGTCAATTAATAAGCAAACAAATCGAACTGAACTTATTGCAGTGGGATGAGTGACAGCATATTTCTGTCAATACATGCTTTAACAACAGAAAAAAATCTTTGCAACAGATGAAAATATAAAAACTTGATGTCTGACAGCCTGATTTTACACACAGCCTTTATGCTGGTAAAGAAGTGTGGTATAGACATGTGATTCCCTTTTCCTGATATCACTGCACATCACTGGTTTATAGGAACAGGAATTCAGGTATAGCTCATTTCCCTTCTTGGTAGCTCAGTTCCTCTGTTTGAGCTGAATTTTTTCCTTTCAAACGTAGCTGTTTAAGTGCATTGGTCTAGTTAAAACCATACAACCTCTGGGTTACGGCAGAGTGGGGAAGCCAGTAGTGTCTTGTCAACTTATTCATTGCTGTGTCACCTCTGTTCTTTGAGCAGAATGGAAAAGTGTAAACTGCAAATTAGTGCTATCAGTAAAGTGAATAAATAGCACACTGAATAACCAAATCTGTTGAGTGAGAAGGTGCTGTATTTTTGACAATTTTTAAAATGGCTTTATATGTTTTACAGTATTTCAGCTGAAAGTCACATTCTTCCTAAGCTTTCATGTCATGCTGCCTCTGCCACAACATTCCAGCCTTGTGCATGAATAGCACCAGGGGGAGCAGGTCACTCCCATCAACACACAGGTAGCTACAACCCATGTGAGTTGAGAGCCTGCCCACAGGTAGTGGCTGTGTCACTGGGGAGGTGAGTTCCAGAGCTGGTTTGCATCCTCCTGCCCTTCCATGCTTGCGCTGCTCTATGTGCTGTGCCAGCACTTGGCTGTAATCACCAAGGCAGTGACTCATCTGTGTGAGAAAGTTGTGTTCTGATGGGATAGTGCAACCTCACCCCAAATGCCAAATTAAATAATTCACGGTTTATTGTTTGAAGACTGTGGGACCCAGGATTGCTGAGGGGGGCATTAAGATGTCTCAGCTCTCCTGGTCCCTGCTCAGTAGCAAGGCTGAAAGAGAAGTTCTTGCTCTGGAGAAGTTGTTACAAAATACTCACTATTCAAGAACTCCTTCGACATCTGGTAACTAGTTGATTTCTCATTTGAAGTCAGCCACTTCTCTTGAAAGTGCTCTGTATCATGCATACAAGGAGACAACCTAATGAAAGCTCTGCTTTTCTTCTAGTGGTGTTGGTGCCTCCTATTTCTAACCTGTATAAATGATGCAATATGATACTTTGCTAATCAAAATTCTATTTCTTTCCCCTTCCACCTTTTATTCATCCATTTTATATTCACTGGTATCCTGACAATTCTAATGTTAACGTTAGGATTGTTGGCCCAACCTTCTGGCAAACTGCTTTCCTCCTTACACTCCCTATTTCTAATATTATCTTTTGCAGATCATATTTTTGAACTGTCTCATGTATCAGCTAGTATCATCCTCTTGGTACACATCCTCGTGATCGTAGGCCCTAATTTCTCCATTGCTGTAATTAGTGGCTTTCCCAAATCCTTGCTTCATTCAGCTGAAAACATTTAGTGTGTCATTATTTGGTTTTGTCTTTTCCTTTTGTAGCAGAGGGTGAGCAGTTCTTTTTCCAGCAGTTCCCCAGAATGTCCAAGAGAACTGGTAACAAAACACATAATCTCTCTTTTCAGGAGTCTCCATTTTCTCTTTCTGTCAGTGGTCCCTTCTGACCTGTTCTTTTGAAATTCTCAATTTAACATTTAGTATCTTTGTTTAAACTGCTCCTATTTCTCATTAATCTCTTACCCCTACCTGCCTATATAGTATCCTTCCCACATTCCATTTTTATATTTACATTTCTAAATATCATATTGCAACTCTTAGCTCTTTGGGTCTTTCTTCCCTCTTCTTTTACTGGCCCTATCTAATATTTAAACTACATTTCAAACTCCCTTGTCTTCCTTTCTATGATTTCATGTCCAATTCTCTCCTCCAAAAACAAATACTTAACTCTTTCTGGAGACAACCAGTTTTTTTTTACTTTCTATCTTACTTGGTGTATCTCCATGATATTTGTACATCAAATATTATGCAATGATTAAAAGTATGTCATCTTCCCTAACTTTACCTCTTTGTATTTTTTCCCCATCCTTTATGCTTAGTCATTTCAAGTCTTGCCTTTGTCTGAAGCTTTCTTTTGCACTCCTGATCATCAGCATGAATTTTATTCTTTATTTTAACCTTGTAAAAAATAAACTCACAAATAAAATCTGCACAAAGACAGAGTTTGGGACTATTTGTTGACATAGCTAACTGAGCTTGAAAATTGACATGGCTTTTCAGAAATTAACCAAGAGGCACTTGGTAATATGAACTTGGGATCTGAATTAAAGATACTTATTATGTGCTGTTACTAACAAGTGCTAAACTATTTTTGAAAAGCTGGCACAATGGATATCAGTTTTACTGCTCTGAGAAAAAGTGGCTCTGAGTGTCACATGTATACTCAACACATGGCAAAGGCAAACAATTCAAATTTTAATTACAATTCAAATTCTAGTAGGGACAAACCCTTAATTCCCTGTGAGAGCTGAGGGTGACCAGACACAGTGCATTATTCACTGAGCATCTGCAGAGAGGCAGGAGCAGATGTTGCAAATGCTATAGACATGCAACAGCAGGACAGAAATACAAGTACAGGCAGACAGAGCTACAGGCTCTTGGCTCTGCTTGTTGAATGAATACAAACAGCCCTCCAATCTCCATCAGGAGGCTTCCTCTGCATGTCCTGTTACCAACCCAATCTTTTCAAAAAGCAACAGAAATTATCTTAGGAACCAAAAGAAATTTAGGATTTGATAATTTCTTGCAAATTGGCAATGTTGTTCTTTATACCTGTTCACCATATAGAAGTTGGCAACAGAAGTCCAAATAGAAAAGGTAAAGCTGAAGTAAATGTGTAATAAAACTTGTAGTTTTTTGTGTCCCATCCTCAACTGGCCTTCACTCATCTCATGAAGATTTAGGTGCCCTAAATCATACAACACCTTCGGAGCTTTGTCAAAATGTAATCTGGTGCCAACCACTTGCCTGCCAGAGCTAACAGGAGAGCATTTGGAAAACACCATGGTGGGGTGTCTAGAAATCATCTTGCAATTTCATCTCAAATATTTATGGTTAAATAGCTGTAGTGAAATGGCTTGATCTTTCCCTAACAATATCTACAGCATTATTTATACCCAGCCATAATGCACATGTGCAACTCCAAACCTGTATTCCTTGTGAAATGCCTGCATTTGCAGTGATGATCTGTTGAGGACTAATACTGGGATGGCAGAGAGCATCCTGGACAATGAGATTATATGAAACTTACATTACTGTAAGCTTCCTAAGGAATTATTTGGAATGGGGATTAGGTAGCTTTATGAATTTAAAACTTCCTTCAGATGTCTTTGTCCTCTCACCTCATCTCACGGGGGAAGAACCCAGTAACTTGCACTGGTGCAGCCTCACAAAGGAGATAATTTAGAAGAATTCTTTGGGGGGAGCTCTGCTAGTGTTTAAAGGCATATTGACCTGCAAGGATTAGGCAGAAATTTTGCAACGTGTGGAAAGCAGCCCATGGGATCCAGCCAGCAGGAGATTTAACTGCTGCTCTGCCTCCCAAGTGGGCTGAGCCAGCTTCTTATTAGGATGCTGACTCCTCAGGCAAGGCACATATTTGTGAGATTACATCCTCCAAAAGCAGTAATGCAGGTACTGGTTTGCTTTTAATCATTCATCCTTCTCTCTTCTTCCTGTCTGCCATTCCAGCTCCTCAGAGATTAAAAATTCCCTGTCAGCCGCCTGCCTGATGCGAACAGTCCCCCAGTTTGGAAACCTGGGATGGCTCTGTGCAATCCACCCTCCTGATTTACAGGCTTTAAATATAGCATCTATATTTGCCAGGCTTTTGGTTTGGTTTGGGTTTTTTTTGGGGGGGGCTTTTTTTTGTTTGTTTGTTTTGTTTTGTTTTGTTTTGTTTTGTTTTGTTGTTGCTGAGTATCAGATACTTGCATTCTCTAAAAGCATTTCCAGCTCTAATGGAAAAATAATGAGTTGTGAACCTGAAATGAACTCCACATTTCTCACTGTGGAGATAAAATTATAAGAATTTAAACCATGCTGAGATCTGCCCTTACTTACATTTGAGAAGGGTGTAGACTCAAGGTAGGTGTGGATTGACCTTTGCAGACATGGTAGAAGGCATAAAGCTTCACAATTAAGTACTCAGAACCAAAATGGATTATGAGAGGAATTATATGTTCACTTCCAGGAAGCTTCTATTTCCTATAGGATCACATCTACAATTTTTTCTGTCAGGGGTTTCATTAGCAGCCAATAGCTAGGACTGACCTCTTTCCTTCTTGCTGCATCTCCTGTGAATGGCTGAATGCCAGGTCTCACAGAATTTTAGTATTGCTTGCCTTTTACTTAGGATCCACCTAAGTATAAAACCTGTACCTTCTGACAGGAGATCAAGCCTCAGATAGCAGGACGTAGGGAAGGTAGCAGCCTGTCAGAGCCATGATCTTCTCACTTCAGACCACACTTGGTGCACCTACACTTTGGCACAGGGGTGTGACTGTGGCATGGACAGATGCATAGAAGCGGAACCCCAGGAGTTAAGGGGTATCAGTCTGTGTACTGCTATTAGGATGTGTAATTGGGCTGCTAGTATTTATACTGAAGTATACTTCACTGACACAACTCTCTACAGCAACCAAAAAAATATTTAATAAAGGTGTGCCATCCTGTACTGCCATCACAGACACTGGTCAACACACGGATCCACCTGAAAATGTGCTGCAGTACATCCAACCCAGCTCTTAGAAAAGGATTTATCCCCATACCAGACTCAATCAGAAGGTCAAAATTATGATTTTTTTTTTCAGGTAGTCTTGCAGCACTACAGTCAGCTATACTGAACTGAAAGTTAGATTTAAACACAGGGTGTTGAGAAGCAATGCTTTCTGCCACAAATGCCCTCAGCATATCCCCCCCTGGGTTGTGACTGATGGCATTTTGGATGAATATCGCCAAAAAATTCTATCACCAGTATGAAGACTTGGTCAGAGATTAAATACACCCTGTGTTGAGATGGGGTTTTCAGAGAAATAAGAATTGTAGGCAAGACTCAACTCACATTTCCATCTAAAAATGAGGCTGCAGATACATGGATTTCCAGGTTTCAGCATGGTTTCTGATTTCAGATTCTAGACAACAATGCAAAATTTCTGAAACAGCTTTCTTGGCACTGCAAAGGCTGTGGAAAACTTTTTGAGTTAGCAATATGTGGGTTTAGTATAATCACAGTGACAAAGTGATGTATCACATATTAGCGTCTGCGATGGTCAAACCAGCATTAACAATGTAATGCCATATAGAAAGTGCTTTAACTGAATATTTTTTTTTAAATATGTGTTTCAAAAACATGTTTATTTTCTAATAATCAGCTATGTTTCATTGCTTCAGTCCTAGTTTCCACTTGCATAGAGAAGCAGACAAAGTGCCTTCAGGACCATTAACATTTTGATTCAGGGGCCTGAAGTTAAACAGGCTCAAAACACAGGCTGAGAGGCTTCCAAACAGCCTTAATTTAGCGTCTCACTTGCACACACATTATAAATACAGTCTCTCTCCAGACGATCACACTTTTTTTCCTTTAATATCTGTCTGGTTTAAAGCTGGATGCTGTTTCTTTAATTCTACTGGGACTATTTATATGCTTAAATATGTCCTCAAATTCTGCAGAGCTGGACTATGACAGGACTGGAGGCTTCTTCCATGTTTTAAATGTTGGTTCATAACACCACACTAGAACTGAGAACTTGGGTTAGGTCCTTTAAAGGAATTTAAATTACAAGCTATGGAAAATAAATTTTTCAAATTTGCTAGGAACAAAATTTGCCCCAGATCAGATATCCATACTTTTAAATGTAGTTAGTGGTTATTTGCATTTTTAGGTATCTGAGAAGCTTTAAAAAGGCTTGTCTTTAATGCTTCTTTAGAGTCTGGACTCTATATAAACTATTTGTGAAGTAAAGTTCAGTAATTACAATGAAAATATGCAAAGGAAAAACTCGACAACATCTAATTCAAGAACAGAAAAAGTAACCTAGATGGGAGGATCAAATGAGAGCTGCCACAGCCTAAAAAAGTATCAAGCAACATTTAAGCAGCATTATTTTAGGACATCAAAGATTATCTTCAGATACTTTAGGTGTGGCTGGAAAAATCTTAGTACTCACATTACAATTTGGATGTGCTGGTGTGTTTTTTTTATGGTCTAGTATTCCTGAAGGAATGTGCTTTTCAGATTTTATTCTCTTCTTATGAATTGCTCACAGCTGAGAAAATACCTCTGGACATCCAGCTGAAGCACCCTAAAATGAAAGTAAGGAGGATTTTAAAATATCTGCTTTACTTTCCCTCAAGTACCTTGTATCTCTACTCTTAATTTTACTAAATCCCCAGTGATTGCACCCAGGACAGATTTCTGTTTGGTTTTCATTCCTTTACTTCATCAATCTCACATCTTGTTATCTCTTTAAGAGAAATATTTCAATTTCTACAGAGCACTGTTCGTTCTTTCAAGCCAGATCTTAGGCTGGCATTGACTTGTAAGTGACAACTACTGAGCAGGCACCTCTGTGTAAGCCACGCAGTGCTGACGTTTCAGGTGAAGATCATTCACCGGCTGACAGCTTTTCCCCATTTAAGTTGCTGACCATGCATCTATCCAGTGAGCTGGCACGTGAAAGCCTGTGAGCAGACAAGGCTCTGGTCCTTGTGTGGGACACCCAGGATGTGTTTCATCTCCTGCTCCCAGGAGCAGCCACAGAGAATTTCTATTCTCTGTTTGTTTTTTTGTTTTTTTTTTTTCTCTAAATTGCACAGATACTCCTTTTAACATGACAGTTGTATTGTCTGCCATGTGTCTGTCTGTGCTGGAAGGTCTGCTGCTCTCCTATGCCTGCATGGCCATTTCTGTACAAAACAACTTTATTCCCAATACCAGAGACTCAGGAGTCAGCTCCTGTTCTGAACAGGCTTTTGAACACACTCCCATCCCTCTCTGAGGCATCTCAAGCAAATCAATTCTTCCTAGCTTATTACATGGCTCATCTTTTGAGGTCCACGTCTGGTCAGATGTGTTCCTCAACCCCTGACTGGGAGTGGAAGGGGATTCCCTCCTGACAGCTGAGTTGCAGTGCCCAATGATCCATTTGTTCCTTAAACTAGGACTTGGATTGTTTACATCAGCTGTGTACTTAATACTGCAACCCTACAGAAAATTTATATTTCCATTTATATAATTTCAGTCTCTAATTCCAGCTTAAACCCTAATATAACATGTACATAATTATTTTCAAAGAATGAAACAAACGTTTAACTAATAAATCCCCATGCTGTTCCACAAAGAAGTGAAAGCCTGATTTACTCATAAATAAAAGGTCAGGAAGGTGACCCAAGCCCTTTTAAAAACTGATGGGTTTTATTTCAGTTTCATTCCAGCACTGGCCTCAGAAGAACAAAATATAAAAGATTAATAAACTGTAAATTTCTCTCCCAGTAGTGGTGCGTTACAATGAATAAAAGTGCCTAAAAATTTGATTCTCAGAATTTAATTGCTCAGGCCTTGGCTTCTTGTCTGGGATGCTCATGGCTTCCCGTCTCATGAGGATGCTCTGCACAGTTTTGAAAATAAGTGGGGCACAGCATCCTGGCCCAAAAACCTGGGTTTTCTCTGTAGAACAGATAGTTTTGGGGGCAGAAAAGGGTACAACCCCTGTCGCTGCCCAGGAGCACTCTGAAGTTACAAAGTAAGGAGAAAGCACTAATCATTTAGCTACCAAAAAGAATATGAAGCTGGTAGCATTGAGGTAAGCGCAGGCTTTAAAAAAAACAAACCCTAAAGCTGTACTTTGGGGGGTTCATCCCACCTCTACCTGCATTGAGACAAAGATAGATCTTATGGAGTCCCACCTAGACTTCAAGGATAGGAGTCTAGGAAGGTTGTTGTGTGAAGGATTTTATGGGTGAATCCCCACTAGGCTACAGGAAAGCTCTGCTGGGGACTACCTACACCAGCTAGAAATTGTGTCTCTCCTGTGGTCAAATAACAAGATGACTTTGCTGACCAGACATTGTCCTTTTGGAAGTGCAATTTCAGCTGTGGATTTTGCCTGAGGGAAAGCTGAGCTTCCAGGAGGACACATCTTTCAAAACACAGTCAGTACTACAACAGAATGGAGGCATCATCTATTTTAGGAATTTACATAAGTCACAAGTAATTTAGCAATCTTTTGGCAAGTGCAAAATGTATAATCCATGTACTGCTTTCCCAAAAATTAGTAGAAATGTCCAGCTACACTTCAATATAAATCTGTCGGTGCTCTCCATGCACCCTGAGGCCTCTTCCATTTCAGAGATTTTCAATCTTAGAAGTCTCTATTTGAACCCATTTTTTATTTTGTTAAAGGAAACTTAGATGAAAACATCTGAATATTTTCAAGTATAATTTTGTAGATGCAAACATCTGGATATTTTCAATTTTAGTTTTGCATTTTATTTCTGCTCCTATTGAAGTATCCAAAATACTGTCAGGATGAAATAACAGCCTGTGTTATGTATGTGGGAAAAAAAAAAAAAAAAAAGAAAATAAAAGAAAATTACAAGTCCAGTTAAGCAAAGAGATTCTTAAAACTGGCAGATACTTGTTTTTATGCGTTTATTGTCATTCTTATTTTAGTTTTATTACATTGTCCCAGTTAGGGATAATATCTCATTGTTCTAAGCTTTGTTCTAATTTATACTGGTGGCATTGGTTTCAGAAAGATTGAAAACTTTTCCTGAAGCACCTCTGTGTCTGAAATAAAATGTAAGTTCTCCTTTCATGTAATCTAGATTTGAATTTGTTGGAAAGAGTGCTTTGTCATCTGCAACTTGGTCAGGCTTTGCTTGCTCTGAAACAAGTGCAACTGTGGATGAAGTTCCAGATCCCCGTGAGATTTCCACACAAGGATGGATTTTAGCCTTGATTCCGCAAATCTGGCTTAGCTCAGCAGCCCGCAGAAGAGCCATTGCAGCTGACACTCTGGCTGACTCGAGAAGATCTCTGTGGGCTTTGCACAAACTCTTTTGCTTTGATGTTTGTTTCTTTTTAAAATGTTGCAGTGAATTGCAATACACTGCTATTTTCCATTCTTTCACAGCAACTGGTGGGAAAATTTTATCCGTCCTTTCTCAACATATGTCAGAGACAGAAGCAGGTCATTAAGGGACTAGTAGAACTTGGCTGGTTCTAGTCCCTGCCTGCACTTCAGAGCAGGTGTATTAGCTGCTCAGGACTGCAGTAGACAAGCTGTACTAGCAGGTTTGTAATAAAAGCCCTGTAACTAACCATCAGCTTGCCACATCACTTGAAAAAGTTTAGCTGTTGTTGTTCTCACAGGAAAAAGGAACTAGAAGAGAGTCAGCCAAGCAGCTGCAGCATTGCAATACATTTCTGTTTTTCTGAAAATGTCGCTCTGATGACATCCTGTAATCTCAGTGATGCAAATCCTTCTCTATTAGGGAACAGCATCAGCAAACAGCCTAGCTTTGTGCTCAGAAATGCCCTTTACACTATAAAAACCAATGAAACAGTAACACTGAACATGCACAAATGTTTCCAGATGGGTAACATACACTGTAAGCACCCTAAACATTAGTGGTTTTACCTGTGAAAAGACAGTTCTTTCTGCTAAGGTGCATTGTGGATCCTAGTAAAAGCACTAAGGCCTATGAAAGTATCAGATACAATCTACTCCTCTTACAAAACCATCCATGACTGAAGCTACAGGGGTTTCAAAATGTACACGTTTGTTTTGCAGCAAAGTTGTCAGTACAGCTTTTGGTTTCTGTATTTCAGCTATGAAGAGAGATGCATGAGGCTGAAGACAACAACCAAGGCAAAGGTACCAGCCTTGCTTCCCAGGCAGGCCAAAGGGAGCCTGATGGGAGTACTTCAGGGGAGCACCATCCCAATGCTGCTGGGCATGGACTGAGGTAACTGCCCTTGCTTGAGAGTCTGACTTGTCAGCATCCAAAATACCTCATTCCTCCTTCTCTACAATTAAAATAAAAAATGGGATAGTCAAATGCATGCCAAACCACCTTTGTATGCCTCTAAAATCTTAATTAAAAAGTACTGTGACCAAGAGTCACATTTCCTGTACTTTTATTTGCCTTAGAAATCATGCTTGTGTACAGAGCAGTAGATGGCTATCTTGCTTTCAAGGGGCAGTGATGAGTTGTCAGCCAAACATTTGTCAATAACAGTTGATGAGAACTTGAGGAGAAATGCTACAACCTATGTAGAAAGACTGAAAGAGGAAAGAGAAAAGTATATAGTTCTTTACATTAGAAATATGGTGTAAAAATGCAGCAAAGATACAAAACAAACACAATTCCTTTCCTGTTTTCCCTTCCAGTTTCTCTCTCTAGGTTTGTGTTTTTGTAATGGATGAGTGAGCTGGTCTGAGTCTACACAATGGGGCAAAACCACAAATATGCAGGGCAGGATAAATCAGAAGAACATGTGTGCAGCCCCTGTGGTATTAGAGTGGCAAAGTTGGGAAGGAAATGGGGAAGAAATAGAAAGGAGTATAGCACATCTTTTCTGTACGTTAAAACAGTGAAAATACTGCTAAATATTAAGACTTTGCCTACTGTTGACCAAAGTTCAAGGAAAGCTGAGGATGGACAATAGTGCCAGCCTTGGGATCTGAGACTCTGCTCCTGGAAACACAGACAGGCTTTGCCTTTGCTGGCTACCAGCCCATTATCAGTTTTCCTATTGCCAGACAAGACAAAATCACCTCTGAGCACAGATGGGTAGCCTCAATTTCTGGACTTCCATCATTCAAACAGTTTATGTCAATTCGACACTATTACTAATCTGTGGAGTTTCCGTCATTTTTTAATGGAAAAATCCTAAAAATATTGGCAAGTTTCACCTCTGACACTTGTGTCTGATAAATGTTATTGTGTATGACTATGATATCCTATTAAAGAATATCTCCTAGAAATATTTGATTTGTTGCTCAGTGTACTGGCTTCAAAATTCAGAGCTCCTCTTTATCTACTTGTAGGTGCAAATGTTGCAACTTTGCTTTTCGCCCCACTATTTTATGATATACATACATTGCCAATACTAAGCAACCAGTTCAGATTTTTAGTTGACTGTATCATTCAAGGGGCTTAAATCTATCAACAAGCTGGTCATTAAATGAATCACTGACCTATTTCTCAGCTACTCAAGCCAAATAACCTAAAACTGATGACCTATAAAAGCATCAGTGTGTTAAGAAAAATTATTAGCTGGAGAAGCAGGGCAGCAATTGATCACTCCCCACCCATCTGAACAGAAAGATTCACCAGCTTCAACAAATTCCAGAACTCAACAAATTCTGACCAGAAATCATATTTTGACAGACTGCTGTCTAGGGGAAGTACTATGAAGCTCCTACACAGTCACCATTCAACCCTCCTTCCTTAGGTTACTACTGGAAAATTTTAGTCAAGTATTTCAAATGTCTCTTACCTGGGATACCAGAATAAAGTCTGGAGTGCAGACTCTCCTCAACTCAGAGAGATTAATTTTACACCTAGCACTAATTTCTACAGTGGAGCAACCCAATTCTGAGGTCCAACCACTCTCCTTGCTTGGGTACATGTATGGTTTAGATCCAGATCCAAAACCTGAGCCCTGGCTAGGCCCATCCTATATAGCAAGAAGATTGAAAATGTTTGGTTTAATTTTTAAGTTCTCCATTGCTCTTACCCACAGAGCACCACCCAACAGGAAACACGTGGAAGCCCCTGGCCAGCTCTTACATGTTTCTGAGCGTGTGGACAGTGGTGGGGTGGTGGGAACAGAGGACGGGGCAGTGTTTGGGGGGGCAACAGACAGACAGAGACTGCCAAGGGGGAGCAAAAATAAAGAGGAGTCAGGAAGGGAGGCAGGATTACCTTCCCCTTGCCACCTCACACAGCCATGGCACTGCAGGTCCCCATGCCAGGCCCTGCATCCTGGTGGGGACTGAAACCTTCTGTCCCCTGTCACCTGCAGCCATTGTCACACCAGTGTCTCAGCACTTTCTCACTAAGCCACCTGCTCATAACCAAAAACTGAAGTGGTTTTCTGCTTTTTCCTCTTCCTCTGCATGAACCAGCCCAGAATAATCAGTTATAGGCTTCTAAGAGAGCCAGCCATTCATCCCATTTGCTGAAGACAGCCCACCTGGGGGCTGCCTTTTGGGACTGTAAATGCATGCAGTCTCCCACCCCATGGGGGGAGAATTACAGCTTGAAAACCAAGGCAGGAGGGGAGGCAATATTGACATTTTCTTGCTTAATCACCCTGAAAAGTGACATAAAACCTTCCTGCTAACATACATATATGAAGTTTTGCATCTGATCTGTATTTGTATGATCTGTGGCACTGTGTGTAGATGAAGAGAGAAGGTAGTAAAGTCAGGAGTGAAAGGAGAGGAAGAGAGCGGGAGCTCTCTCACCTACAGCATAAAGGTGCCCCAGTCAAGTGTGCGCCTGAAGAGCAACTTCTGGGGTTTTTTTCCTTCTTTCTTTTGCAATCATTGCTCGCTTGACAGGCCCAGACGGAATTACATCACTTCCTAAAACCCATCAAAGAGAGTCCATCTCCTGAAGAAATGCAGCTCAGATGCTCCCCGGCAGGAAGCAGGAAATGTAGATGTTCGGGTGCAGCAGGGCGGCTGCCGGAGCGCCCCTCAGGTGGGAGCGCCGCCGGGGCAGCATGCGGAGCCCCGGGATCCTCGCCCTGCTCTCGGCCCTGGCGCTGGCTGCGGGATCTGCCGGCTCTGGTGAGTAGGAAAGCGCCTTTCCCTGCCGAGGTGGGACCGCGTGTCTTGCCCGCAGCAATGGGACCAAGTTGGAGGGCAACACCCTCTAAACTCAGCGCCGGGAGGAGATCTGTGGGGACTTGCTCTCTGCTGCTTTTTGCTCTGTTTACCCTCTCTGTTTTCAGTTGCCTCTTTTTCTTTCAAAGCTTTGACTTTTTCTTCCCTTAGACCTACCCCCGAACAGCAGCAAACAAATCCTACAATTGCAAACTTTTCCTAAATTGCAGGTGTGTAGAGAACGGGAGTTTCCATGCTGACCCATCAGGCATTTTGCTCCTAATTTTAGGGTTTTTTTTAACTTTTTTAAACCCCACACCCATACCATCAGTGTTTAATAGCAAAGTTAAAGGCAAAGCACTGCTTCCATTCAAAAGGTGACTGCTGATTTCCGCAGCCCCGGTGCACTGAAACTGGTTTAACAAAGGAACAGCCGGTTCCGGAGACAAATATTTTGAACTCTCAGCTGCAGAACAAAGTTGCTGGCACCATGGACTTAGGTTCTGATCCTCTGAAGAGAAGAGCCATGAGTGGAAAAGCAGTTTGTGACAAAATGCTGAAGCACTGGGCTGTCGCTGCAGAGACTCTTGCCTGTTTGCAGAGGTCATTGGTTCCACTGGCGTTTTGGCAGCCAGTGACTGAACATGACAGGCAGGTCTTGTAGTGAAACCTTGCTGAGGCAGTGCCTCTAAGCCTGTTGGGGTCAAAAAAATCCCTGCCAAAGTGCCTTGGTATGTACTAGAAGTGTTTGCTGCCTCTGTGCTGCTGTACTGTGCGGGAGCTCTACAAAAAGCAGGGAAAGAATGGTCACTCTCAGATAGCACTGGACTTCTCTTAATGTCCTAAAATTCACTGCTGGAATTGGTGTTTTGGTGTGAATGCTTTTCCCCTGAAAAACAGTACTCTAAGCAGGGTTAGAGCTGGGCTGCAGGCTCTTGGCATGCTGCTGAGCTGCTTGCACTTAGGAGACTTGCTTAGCTGTAAGAGCGAGCTAAGTGAGGTATAAAATGGTTTGGGTTTGGCAGTGTTACTACAGCCCTGCTGCATTGCAGACACGTTAGGAAAATATGCTGCAAGCACTGAGTACAGCTCAGAATCAAAGCAGTCAGAGGAACAAAAATCCTGCCATAGGCAGAGCTAAACAGAGGTCCCAGGGAAATGGAGGAGTACAATGAAGGCATGAAGGCAATGCAGAGTGATCAGGCTCCTGCTTCTCTAGCTCATGTGCAGGCTACTGAGAGCTACTATTTCATCACCACGTCCCCATGGGGCGGGGGGGACATCTTAGCCTGGGGTCCCTCAGCTCATGACTGGGTGCACTCTGCCCTTCTCTGCAATGGGCATTAGGGAAAGCACCAGACAAATGTCACACACCAGGTGTGTGACACTCCCCACACTCCCCACACTCCCCACTTCCTGCCAGTAGGTCCACCTTTAAATTCTGGTTGATTTTGGAACAGTTCCTCTTTGGGAGTGAGTCAGTCCTGCCAGAGCCCTCCCCAAGCCCTGTCAGCTCTGACTCTACAGAGCCAATCCAGGTCCTAGGGGAAGGGGAGGAGAGCACCCACCTTTGCTCTCCATATAAAGGCGGTTTTTGCTTATTCAACCAGCTCCAAATGTACCTGGGGGCTCACTCTGACTGTGGGTGGGACAGGGAAGTTGTGAACCTGAGCCTTGGGGGGGAAATGAAACTGGTGGGGGAAAGTTTATATAGTGCTGATGTACCCCACAGGCACTGCTGGGTCAGGAACCCCTCTGCTGAGGGCAGCCTCTCAGGGAGATCCTGTGCTCTCACCCTTCCTTGCTCACAGATCAACAGGGCAGGACCTTTAAGGGAGCTTTTCCACCTTTTGCCAGACAGTCTTCACCTTTTAAGCAGTGTGCTGTCTAGAGACCATTCAGAAAATAGGCAAACAGAGTATGATTAAATCTTGCAGCACAGACAGATTAAAGTCTTTATAAGTCCTGTTCCCATACCATGCCAGAACCTCGTAAAAGCCAGCCTTGCCATTTGGATTATGATTTATGGATGGTTTTCTCCCTGTGATGCTGCAATCACTCTAATCCAGTAGCTCTAAGAGCATTCCTGAGGTCTCAGCCCTGGGTGCTGGCCTCCCAGCTCCATACTGAGAGGACATTGGGGTTTGCACCACTTCTCTTCCCCTTGCTTTAATGCAGTCAGGAAGCCCTACAGGTAACAGTGCAGGGCATCATCTCTACTGTAGGGGATGATACTCACTGCTCAGCCTTGCAGCAGCCCCAAAGACCTACCTAGGTGTGTGTGCTGACCCTAGTAACAAGCATTAGGACCCTCACTATAGCTTATAGGAACATGTTCTGATCCTTGAGTCATTTCCCATCTCCCCCTGTGTTCAGTGAAAAGGTGGGCAATTGGAGCCGAAGTGGTCTGACATTGGGAGCCAGAAATAGTGTGAGGGAGAGGAGCAGTGAAACATGTAATATCACCAAGTGGAAGAGCTGGGGTGCTTGCAGGTACTGCTCTATTTTGTCTGTGTCTCTGTGCTATTGTTTTGAATTGTCATTCAAAAAAACACCGCTATCAAAGATCCAGATATTCAGCAGCTTGTACCACGAGCACAGGCAGTGAGTCTCTCCTGGCAGAGAAGGGTCTTTTAGGCTGCCTCCCCTGCAAAGCCAGGTCTCTAATGGAGTAATAATTTTGACCTATTTCCCTCTGGAGTAATGAACTGAGAATGGGTTTGAGCCTGTTACAATCACCTGTTAAAATTTTCTAGCAAAGCAAAGCAACAATGTAAGAAATGAGGATTGCTATATTTTCTCTTTCCAAAGCGTAGAGTCCTAAAAAGCAGATGAAAAATCCTTTCTACTGAGCACATCAACTCCTCCTATGTATTTACTACCATTTTAGCCACACACACAAACATTCACTGTTCTATTCAACTGCTTCAAGGACATTTCAGAAAGTCTCTCATTTACATCAGCAAGATTGTGTACTAATTTTCAGTCAGTGACACCAGTCTCTTTTCCCTCAAGAGATTTTATGATAGCTGGAAAGCCTCCGGAGCTTTTGAATCTTTAATTTCAGGATCCTCCTGAGAGCAAGGAGCATTGACAGATTTGAATCACAGTGAGGTCACAGGAGTATCACAGATGCAGAGCTGGAAGGCCATCAGATTAAGCAAAAGCAACTAAATGCATAAATTGGTCTGGAAATCTTGTAGTACTCAGGGTGAGCAATGAGACTACAGGTTCACAGTTTGACTCTAACATGTGTGACTGAATTTGCAACACTGCCTGTTAATGCAGCACTTCAGCTGGATAGAAATACAGTGAGGAAAAGCAGTTTCCATCTTGTATAAATGAGCTTAAACAGTTGTTTCCTCTTTCAGGTTATACCTAGATAACGCTTTCTAAGCACCTCGTTTTAATAGGATCTTGTCTACAGATTAGCCACCCTGAAATGCTTGTGCTCCCTCATCAGAAGAATGTGTGCTCCCAACAGCTAGCCTGCAGGCTTTTAAGGATTCCTCTTCTAGCCAGACTGACAGGCAAGACCTGCCACAACAGGCAGCTGGGCAAGCCCTGGCCATGTCAAGGATCAGCCCTTCTTACATCAACCTGAAATGTGGAGGGAGGAACAGTGCAGGGATGAGCCAAGGAATACACCAGAGGATCACACGGACTGTGAGGAATGGTATGACTACACCACCAAGGGAATGTGTGCATGGAGCAGAATGATAAAGGATATGGTAACTTTATTCCAGCTTTATAGCCTTTTCTTGTTCTGTCGCCTTCTCGTGAGCCTTCCTTTCACTGCATTTTTATAGCTTATGGGAAAGTTTGGAGATATAAAAATTTTCCTTTTAGACTAATAAGCCTAGCTATCCCACTGACATAGCTCTTGCTTTTTCTCTAGCTCATTGCTTTTTCTTCCGTCAGTACGCACTTTGGTGTAATTTGAAAAATTCCCTTGAGAGAACCCAGTCCTTGAGTCTGACGGCAAGGCAGCAGAGAGACTGATGGTTCTACAACAAAACTGAATGTGCTGACTGCCAGCTGTTTTCCTTTGCTATTTTCCTTTGCCTCACATCCAAGTGAATTCAGAAACCTGTTTGCCTGCTTACTTCATCAGGAAGCCCATATCAACACCTCTGAGTGCTGCAGCACAGAGGTAGAAATGCTGCAACAACAGAAATGTTGTTTGTTTGATTGAGACATAATTTTTTGGACTCTAATCTGTAAAACTGTTTGGTATATTTGACTACCTGTGTCTTCCATAAAAAGCATATTTGGGAGCACCTCCAAAACTCAAGCAAAGTGATCCAAGCATATTTTAAAAATAAAAAAAATGTTGAGTAATACCTTATAACATAGTATCTGCCTACAGGGAAGTAGGTTTTTCATAATTTGTAAGAACTGTTAATTCAACCTTTTTTGAGATGCTGCTAGTGCTTGCTCAAGTATTTTGGTCCCTTGAGTTCTAGATTCTCTAATACCTCAACTGGGGAACCCTTTAACTATTTAAGATCATTTATACAAGATGGAAACTGACTTCCAGCTCCAGCTTCTTAGCTTCCAGTTCCAGCTGTGCCCACCTTCCCCTCAGGGTGGATTGCAGCTGCATGCCAGCCCCTCTCCCTTCTTCTCTTGAAAGCAGGGGAAGTGGCGATACAGGCTGGGCTGAAGCTGTGGTGTGTTCCCATCCACTTCCCTTTACACAGGAATTGATGCCCCAGGTGGCCCAGACAAAGGTGGTTGTTGTATGAGCATTTTCTCCTTGGACAAGATGTGTAGAGGGATGAGTATATGGATGTTGGAATGTAGCCAACAGCAAGAGGCTGAGCTCAGTAAGAGAAAGGGCACAGGCTTTGCAAAGTCAAGGAGATATCTATGTGGTCACATGTGACTTGCTCTTTGTTACACTTCACTGGCTTTGCTTTTCCATCCTGAATGTCATCCTATATTGTTGTAAGATTCCCACTGCAGGGAGCTAGTAGATGTCTGCAAGATGAAACCACAGCTGACAAGACAGTTCATGGTATGAATTATCACTGTAAATCTGGCACGGAGAAAATGTTTGAACAGCACCTCACAAAATCTCCAACTTTCAGATGTTCTGCTCTGCTCTAAACCTCGTAATGCCCGACTTTAATTCACCCCACCAAACAGCCACCCAGGCCAGCTGCAGCACAGCCCACTTACTATTTGAGCACTTTAAATTGAAACACTATGACAAATAGCAACTTGAGGTGTTGAGGTCACCCACCTGTGTCTCACTGGGCGGGTGGCTGTGGTGGGTGCTACAGCTGCACTGGGAGGCCTGAGCCCGACTGTCCCCGGGGACTGGAGGCACAGATCCTTCCCTATGCGAGCCTCTGGGCCAGCCCAGGTGCAGGCTGTGCTTTCCTACTGTGTAAAAAGGGTGATGTGTGGGTGGCCTGAGAGTGAGAGCAACTGCTGGGTGACAGCTGAGGCATCCCTTGAGGTTGAGCTCTGTTCCTCAGAGGTGATGGGGGAATGGGATGTGTTGAGGCAGCAGGTAAAATGCAGGAAATAAGAGCAATGTCCTTGCAAGAAAATTGTGCAATTGGCTGCCCTTCTGCTGAAAGATGTATTTAATTCACTCAGAGAAAAGATCTCTGTAAGAGGAAATGGTGTTCCCAGAGAGATGCTGTTTTGTCCCTGGAATAATGCAAAATGAAAAAAATACATGGCAGCAAGGTCACTCCCTGTGATTTGCCATTTTCTTTGCCTAGAGACTAGAAAAGGTAATTCTATTTCACTCAGAGACAAATGATTTGAAGTCTGCTTCATAGTTCAAAACCAGGCAAAGTGGCAGAGATACTGGAAAAATCTCTCTGAGAAAATCAAGCACAGCATACTCTGCAACTGAAAGTTTATCACTGCAGTTAATGAGGTGTGACTCTGCTTTAAAGCCACACCATGCTTTAGACATTTGAAAAATCCATTTTAGCTCTACGGATAAATGAAAAGCAAGGTATTTTCCCCACACCCTTTCACTATTTTAAGCAACAGGCTTGTCCCTCTCAATATATCAAATGTGGCAGGCAATGGATTTCAAGGGCAATAGCTAGAGGAGGAAAAGGAAGCAAGGTCATGGAAGAGGTTCAGGCGGGCCATCAGCTCTGCCCGTGGCTCAGTCCATCATGTCACAGCCTGCAGCACAGACATCTCTCGTGCTGCCTCGCTGCTCTGCACAGCAGCAATTGCAATGGTCTGGCTGCAGGCACTGGGAACTACAAACTACCTTGGGAAAGAAAAGTCAAATGGCCAAACTAATAAGGGAGAGGAGCTCTCCCTCCTGCCCTCTGCCATAAGAGTAAGGACAGGCAGCAGATCACGGGAAGGAGTGGAGCAGCACACACCTAAGGGGGTCGTTACCTGCAAGGGAGGCAGAGATAGGGTTTTGCTCTTGACTGAAATACTAAATACAGAAAAGACAGAGACTATTGATGCAAAATGCTTTGCCACAGAAGAGCTATCATTCTCATTGTCCTATTGCGCTGCAGGAGTCTGGTGACCTTCACAGTATTACATTAAGTATTCAAATTCTCTCCTAGTTTTTAGGAAAGGATGAAACAATCAGATGCCTGTGTGATATGTGCAGATAAAAATCTAGATAAAACACTGCTGCTGTCACACTCAAATAATTTTATTCATCTGAAATTGGGTTTCCTTGAGTGCAGTCTTATGAAATACTCATCTTTGAGACAAAGCTGGTGGGAGATGCTGCAGAGTGGATTAAGCAAGAGATAGCGCTCTAATCCCAGTTTTTCTCTCTCAGTTGGCATCCCTGGGAGGGACAGCATCCCTGTCCTTCTGATTCCTCATTTGTAAAATGGAGATGATAACTGCTCATCTCTCAGGGCCATTATGAAGATTAATGTGTTTACAAAAGCATTTAAAATGCTAAGTACTTTTGGTTCCAGTCCTGTGAGATTGGAAATGCCAGCACTGAGGTGCTGAAAATCTTAAGCTCTTGCTAACTCTTGTGGAAACTCTGGCTGCCCAGCACTTTACAAGAACGAGGAGAAACGTGTAATTGCAAAAGTCAAAAATTTCCATCCTGCTTTATTGCACAAAATGAGATGTGCACCATGCCGGCATTGTATCTGAAAGGGCAGATAACACAAAAATCCCATCATTTCATTCCATGCCAAGAAAATTCTTGAAGGCTTTTCTGCTGTAATTTACATAAAGGCTGATTCTTGCACCTTTGGCTACAACAGGATTTTGGCATCCATATAGAATACGGCATCAGCCCAGAATTTGCTGTGCTTCTTTAAAGCTTTTAAACTCTGTGACAGTCAATAGTCTCTTATGTAAACACACAAAAAGCACTTGTTTCACTATTACCAACACAGCCAATTTTAGACACTTTTCTTGCAAAATGAGTGATAATTGAAACCAGAACCGAGATTGAAGTTCAAAACCCCCAGTCTTAGCACTCATGGGGAATATCCAGCACTGATGCTTTGCTACACCCTCCATCAGCCAGCCTGTAGAATCAGTCAGAGGAACAGTTCATTGGACCTGTATGCAGTGAGGTCTCTTTGTTACTGACACCTCTTCTAGTCCACACAGATGGGGAAGTCAGCAGCTTTTGCGTCCTTCAGACTTCCTTTCACCAACTCTGTTTTTCACAGTGAGACAAATTTAACAAATTTGAGAAAGGTACAGAAACAGGGAGATGAGTGAACCAAAGGAACTGGTGAACCAGGGATAATGGTCTCCCTGAAGGCAGTACCTAACTCCTTGGGTTAGGGGAGGGACATATGTGCCAGGACTGAGAAGCAAAACAGGCTGGTGTGGTTTACTGAGAAGCAGAATAATTTCTCATGCGAGCAAGACCGGATGCCAACCTGCAGCAAAAGAAGTCTGATTGTGAAAGGCAGCTGTGCGCAGACAGATGACACATGCTGACGTGTCCCAGGAAAAGTCAGCTGAAGAACGTGGTCATGACTGGTAAGATTTTGTGATAAAGTTGAGATCTAATTTTACATCCAATGCCCAAGACTTCCAATCTGTGTGTATGGGGCATCTGTTGGGTTTTTTTAATACATCAAATGGGAAGTAAATACTGGAGTTGTACACTGTGGCTCACTGATGAAACTCTTAAAATGCTAAGCTGTCCTCATATATTTGACAGATGCTGGAAATGATGGATCAGGAGATGGATCAATGATATTACCCACTTTCACAGCAACACATCTTCCTGCTACGGACCCTGCGAGTGTGGATGACCATGAGCCAGTACTTGTAACTGCAAGCCCTACCGAAAGCAGCTTTGATACACAGAGCTCTCCAAGTACTGAACTGAATACTGTGAACGATGAGGAGAGCCTAGAAGCAGCAGAACAGTCTATCTTGATATATGTTGTCCCTGTGGCACTGCTGGTCCTGCTGATTTTGTTGATCACATTTTTTGTAATGCATCATAAAAGGAAAAAGTCCAAGCAAGGTAAATTTTTCTTCTTGTGCATCAAAAGGCTGTTTCTGGGATGTATTCAACATTAACAGAGCATTAAGGGATGGTGTGCCACATTTAGGATGCCCTTCTCTGACTGTAGTTGCATGTTTGACAAGTAAGAGAGGGATCCTCCCCAGCCAGCAGTACCTGGTCACACACCTCTCCTTGGGCAGGAGCTACTTCTGCTTCTTGGCACCTCCTACTCATGCTGCCACACCCATGGGAGCCCTGGCACCAATCTCTGGCTCCTGGAAATGCTGAGAATGCTCAGGGATGTAACTGTGGCTGCAAATGCTTGTTCTGTCTTTATGCTCAACAACTTTAGGTGAGGTGAAATTAATGCTTCTATTGCTCTTAGTGCCCACAAGGTAAAGCTGCTTGGAGCTTCAATAAAATAAGAACAAGAAAAATCATTATAAGGAACAATTTTAAGGAATCCTGATTGCATAGGGTGGAGGCTGCTATGAAGACATCACAGCAAATGAGCTAGGTCAGACTGCCTGGGTGCTGCAGTAGGGTGAGCAATGCTTCAGGAAGGTGCTGTGATCTGTTAACAAAGGAATTGGTAACTTGGACTGTCAAACCACAGGAAAACAAACTGAGGTGTCATAATAAAACCACATAGTTGGTAAGTGAAATGCTGAGATGGTCATATCAGTGTATCTACGTGGTCAGAGTGCAGCTGTCAGCTCATCAGCCTGCAGACAGTGCAACACATTCAACATAGATTTAAAGTCATGTTTTCAGGGCATTTTTAGGTTGTATTTGCCCAATCACTGGGTTTCCCTCTAACAAACTATGAATTTGCAACCAGGCACTCACTTTCCTACCCGTTTCTGGATGATTGAAATGCAGGGTTAGGAAATTTGGTACCTTTCAGGAACACAATCTTAGGATCTCATGCCCTGTGTCAGCCTGGGATTTTGAGCATCCTCTAGGATGGGGCATCCTCTGTGTTTCTGGGGTGGCTCTGCAGTCTGGGAATGTGCTGGAACAACTGGGAGGTATCCCCCGCTGGCAACAATGCATGAAAAATAAGGTAATTTAAGTCAGGTTTTTCAGTCACTTGATTCCTGGAGGCGAAGATATTTATCAGAATTGTGTCTGTAACACCATTTCCCCCCTCCATTTTTACTTTGTCTTGGAGTCATAAGTAGGTTGGATCAATTTTTTTGCAGAAGTGGTTCCTTTTCAGGATACCATTTCCCTCAGCACATCTGTTCTGCTGAAGGAAGTGTGCATCTGCCCTGTCCTGCCCACTGCAACACCAACATTGGGCTTCTTCCCAGCAGGGCTGAGCTAATAATTAGATGCTTTTAGATTCAAAAGAATGAGTTCCTCTGAAAATTGCAAACAGGATAAGATGTTTTGTCTTTCATCTGCAATTTAGTTTTTATGCCTTTTGAAAATGCAACCTGTTTTACTTTGACCCTATTCAAGGCTTGCACGCAGTCTGGACCCTGTAAATACAATGGGTAAATATCACACAGAACTATGAACACAAACTTTCTTCTTTTCCAGATGAGCTGGGAAGTGAAAATGTAAAAAGGTAAATTTTATTAATATCATTATTTTAAAAAAATTCTTTTACTCTAACCTTTGTCTCCTTCACTGCCTCTTTTAACTTAGCTGTGCACTAAACACCATTACTTTTTGCGCTCAATTACACCAGCAATCTCAGGTGGATAAAGTGTGACTTCAGTATGTGGCTGAAGTGTAAGACTAGAGCAGGAGGACAAGAGTTAGTGGTGGCTGAGGCAAGGGCTGCCCCACAGACACCCACAGCCCACAGACCTCACTGAGCCTGCTCTTAAGCACCACAAGTGGTACAAGGTGCCCCATGAGCAAAGGGGATCAGTTCCCACGCTCATCACAGGCTTTTGCCATTCAGAATAAGCTCTGTGCCTTGCTCCCCTGTTTTTCAAGTTTATCTTCTTACTCAGAGGTGAGGCAGAAAAGCTTGCCTGGCTGCCACAGCAGCAATGCTTTAGATGCTTGGAAAACAAGGCAGAAGCTGTGTGGCTCTTCCCAGAGTCATAATTTTTATTGTTGCCTTTTATTTATCTCCATCTTACTAATTAATGCTGAAAGTTCACTAATTGGCTCTATGAGGAAAAAAAGGGGATGTATTCAATATTACATAGTTTTTTTCTGAAAACATATTGTCTATCATATGACTGCAGGAATGATAAGCAAAAGGAAGCTAAGCAGAGGCATTTAAATAAACACAACTTTCATGACCTTTCCTTTCGAAGTCACTGCAGATGTCAGTCACAGATATGATGAAACTTCAGGCCTTCAGCTTTTAGCACTGGAGAAACGGCACTTCTGTCATGTGCTCCAGAAGGGGCAGGGACAAACTATCTTATTTTTTCTAGTTTTCTATTTACAGCAGGGACAGTTTTCAAGAAGCTGCAATGATTCTGTGCTCTGGCAGGTCTCTGGCTGCAGCGAGTCCCTCTGTGTTATGTCTCAGCTGGCCCTACCTCTGCCCAGGACTGGCATCTCAGTGCCACTCCCTCCATCTGTTTGTGACCCCCCCCTTGGTTCACACCCACTGGGCTGACATCTCCTCAGATTACTGGGCTAGGACGGCTTCCAGAGTTAATACGTGTGTCTGGAATTATAGACAGTCATACAAAATCACTACATTGTAAGCTGTTTGAATTAAGCACTTTGTGTAATGCTTTTTTCCCCCCTCTCTCTTCTCTCAAGTCCTATTTTTGAAGAAGACACACCCTCTGTTATGGAGATAGAAATGGAAGAGCTTGATAAGTGGATGAACAGCATGAACAAAAATGGTACACGGTAACCCCTCTACTCCGTCCTCCCTCTCTTGCCTGCTGACATAGATCCCATGCAGAGGAGATCAATGGAAGGTGTTTTGTATGCCTATCGCTGCTTTCCCTACAACATTTTTAGTTGTGCTCTTGACTCCCTCCTACTAAAATAACTGAACAAATGTCAGGGGTAGACTTTTTTCAGAGGAGTATTTTAGTTTGTGTGGGAGTTTATTTTTAATATGTGATAGAATCTCATAAGTGTTTTCAGTTTCCAGTAGACATTTCTACTAAACACACTTATAGCTGTGAATGTTATTTATATTTTTAAATACACATTTTAATGCTAAATACTAGCTTCTCTGAAGCATCTAGTCCTTTCAGTCTCCAGAATTTCTACACTTTTGTGCTCCACACTGAGGTATTGTAGAAGAAATATGCATTTGCTCATAGTTCAGACCACTATTTATTTAAAACTGCTGCCAGGAGCCTATGAATACACCCTTCCCCTCCCTTCAAGGCTATCAGCACATGGAGCAATTAGAACATATACTAACTACCAGCAGCAGCATCTTCAGCTGCCTTCTCAGTTACTTACAAGTACCTTGCATTTCCCCCCCATTTTTCTCCCAGGTGAATTCCCCAGGCAAAATCTCTAAGGGGTCTGCATGGTCCTTCCAGGGTCTCCCCAAAAAATGCAGGTCTTCAGTAAGCCATGAGTTAACCAAGGCCTGATTTTGAGTCATGAACAGCTTTGCACTGGTTAGGAAATTCTGAAACACTGATATTTTTTTCATTCCTTGTCCCTTGCCTTCTATCCAAATGGCTCATTTGCCTGACCTACTAGGCATGCTTTGTTTTTCAGGACATAAAGCTCTTTGGAGCATTTCTTTGCATTAGCACAGCGCTCCACATGATGGGGTTTTGACCTTCTCAGTCTGAAAACTTTTGTAGAAAACATGTGTAAGTGGCAGTAGTGAAAGAGAGGCATTAACTGTACTACACAGGAAAAAAGCAGAGTAAAATATATTTTAAAATTTTGTGTAGAGAAGAAAACAAGTATTTTACATACTTTCATGTCTCTGTGTGTGTGTGTGTTAGTGTTCCCTAAACTCCAGCCCCAGATTCCCAGCTGGAATATAAAGCATAGGTGCAACTCTCAGCAGTGGAAGATTAACAAACAACTTTCCCTGTGGAAGTGTGCAGGAGACAGTGCTCAAAATTAGCTCATTTTTATAGGTGTACATAGAGAACTGGAACATATAAAATAATTGTGACAACACCTATCAAAGGGAAGGAGGTGTAAGATTCATGCTATGGGGACCATGCAGATAAAAGGGTGCAGAAGTGCATCTGCAGGTCTATATTCTAGAGTGACTGCATGATAAAAGTTCATGCATTTTTGAAATAAATGTAGAACAACTGTCAGAGTAGAGTAACTATAGTCTTGTTTCTTACCCTTTTGCAGGTGACTGTGAATGTTTACCTACTGTAAGAGAAGAAGAAAAGGAATCAATTGCCAACCCAAGGTACTTTAATTCATTCTATTATTTGAAGAAATATGGTCAGTGTCATTCTAATTTTTTTAAAATGTAATTATAGAATTATTCTTTGGTCTATTTAAGTTTTAAAATTTTTATATATAGAAACTTTGACTTCAACTTAAACTAAAGGCTTGACACTCTTATTTCTAAACAGGTCTCTTCTTGTAAACTGCACTGCTAAATAATCTTACAGTTGTAAAGTGGTGCAAGACAGACAACCAGATGGCACAGATGGAGTTTCACTCATTGATCAGACTTTAATCACAGTTTCCTAAGGTGTTAATACAAGCATTCAGCATAGCTTCCTTGGCACCCTTCAGCAAAGGCACCCAGTTCCCCTCTGCCACCTGGTGCCTATAGGTTCTTGGGAATCACTGCCAGATGTTTTGGCTGGAGCTGTGACCTGACAGACAGGGACTTGTCTGACTCCAAGGAAAAAATGAGAATGAGAAACACGAAGGATCTTCCCAGTGCCCCCTTGCAGCACTCCCCCAGAGCTGGCACTAGTTGATAGTCCAAGCAGAGATCCCAGTGGGATGCAAAACCACAATCCTGACCAGCTTGTAAACTTAAAATCTTTCTGGTCGCTTTCCTCAGGAGTTTGGCCAGAACTCCTAAACCCCTTGCAATTTTCCCTAATTAAAAATTCTGGTTCTTGTTTCCAGCTGGAAACAAGAGGCTGTACATTGCCCTTGCCCGCATCCTTGTGTTGCAGCTGCATTTTGAGGAGTGGGCAAAGCAGCTTCTCTGTGCCAGGTTATGATAACAAACAAGCCATCCTGTGTGCCAAGAAATCCCTGGTGCAGTGGAAGCAGTGATGCAATCAGGCAAGGCCAGGAGCTGGGAGAGGACTTAGGTCTTCTGCTTTTCATGGCATCAGATAATTCCACTGACCATGCCTCTCTGGCAGAATTGCACCTCCTGCAGTAGACTGTCACAATATTCCAATCCTCTTTTCTGAATTTCCTTGCTTAGGAGTGAAATAGGGATGTAAAATCACCACTGCTGCAGAGTTTGCAGCTCAGTTGCTCCAAAGCTGCAGTTTCAGAGGAACCTTTGGATGGGGCTTGTCCACTACAACCACTTGTATATAAAATGTTTCTTTTTACACCTATTGCAAGTGAAATCAATGCTGTTGTTTTAGTTCAGATTGTTTGAAAAAAAAAATGCTTAGATCCTAGATTCCAGATGCATGCAAGCACATTAATTTCACCCTTAGCAACTGGAAAAGATCCTGGATTTGTTAGCCATCTGGGTCTTCCCTTCCTGCTGCTGAATGATAACTCAGAGGGTGGAAAATTGTCAAGGAGAGGCAGCTGCACAGCAGTTCTCTAAAAGCAGATTTGCTGAGTGCACCACTGACTATAGCAGGGAGTACAGCACAAAGGATGCTTCAGCCAGAGGCTAACACTGGCAGAAGTCATATTGTAAAAGGTTTTTTAGGCACAACACCACCCTTAGCATCAAGTTTATTTTCCAAATCTTTAAGATTTCATTTTAAGGAAAAAAACAACCCCATCATGGCCTATCAGCTTGGGCTGACATTTTACCATCCTTGCTAAAGGAGTGGTTTTGTACTGGATTTGCATTAACCTCAGCAGAAGAAGGGGGTTTTGCTCCTGGCTATCAAAAGGCATCTTTGACCTACACCCTACCTCAAGCTCCCCACCTGTAAAACAGAGTTGTTTTAGAACACTACCGTGAGGCTTAAGCCTTGATACAAAAAAGTAACCCTGTTCAGGGAAGTATGCTCCAGTCAGAGCAAAGGCACACACATTATTTTAAGCAAATTTTCTTGTGAATGGTATCTTAGAATCAGATGAGATTAGAGAAATTTATGCCCCTAGAAAGGCAAGAAAATGCAAATAAAAATAGGAGATTTATCTCTAAAACATTCAGAGCTGCTCAGACAAGGGATATTAGTTGAATATAAAGTGCAGGAATATTAGATTCAATTTAAGATTCTGAAACACTACTTTGGGCAAAATTCTTCTAAAATTAAGGTAATTTATTTTTTAGATTTTATTGATATTTCAGTATGGGAAACATCTCAGGCCACACTGAACAGAGATGGTGTTTTCTTGCTTCACAAAGATGCTGAGGGGAGTTCATCAAGACCCAAATGTCTTGAACTATGAATGATTTTGATATAATTTTGAAAACATAGGAGACAAAACATTTCAATAATGACACTTTGACATTTTCAGAATGAAAGTTGTTTCAAAACTACTCTTCAGAGTAAGTGTATTTTTAATATAAATTTTTTTAAAATTTTTGACAAGCAGAACTGTGTGGAGGTAAAGTATTTCTATGTTGAATGTTTCCCTTACCCCAAGGCTATTTCTTCAAATTTCATTTTACATGAAATTTTGAAATATGCTTCATTTCAATGTGAAAAGATATTTGAAGTGGTGGGATTTATGGGAAACAAACAAAAAATTCCTGTTTATTTGCAATTGAATCTTATCAGTCAAAGATCTGCTGCTTTTCCCAACCAAATTCTTAGATGAATAAATGATATCAGAAAGAGAATTACATACAGATAAATAGATGTTTCCAGCAGCTCTTTTGAGCAGGGAAAGTGGAAGACTAAGAAAAAAAATGAAACAAAGCTATAATTATGGCAAATTTGTACTCATGAGCATCAAGGCTGCACATTTGTGCAAAGGAGGTAAGATATGACAGCCTGGGCTCCCTGACAGGTGGAGTTCACCTCCCCTGGCCTTGTAGGTTAAGTTACAAACATATGTATATACACATTTTCAAAATTTATATACACTGTTCAAAATATGTATATTTGAATCAAACCTCTTGCATTTGAAAGCTACTGCTAGAATCCTGATTGTGCCTGAGGACAGGATTGCAGCTCCCCCCACCCCCCAGCTGCCTGGGGCCAGGGCTCCCATCGTGTGCGTGCAGGACAGAGCAGGCAGCGCGCGCAGGGGCAGCAGGACAGGGCTGGTGATCTGTGGGGCACAAGGGGGTAGAGACCAATCTCTGCTCCAGAGACCTTTACTGTTCCAGAAAAATAAATGCAGCCTGTCCCCTTCACAGCATGGGCCATTGTAGGGGGTGGCGTACAAGCAATCCCCCTATGCTTTATCACCTGAGAGGTTTGGTTTGTCTAGGGTGCTGCTGGGCACCCCTCTTGTCTTTCTATCTGAAAAAGGATGACTCCTTCCTATGGAGAAATGTTTTGGGTGGATGGTAGGTCAGTACAGAAAGAAGTACTGCATTCCCAGGATGTGCCTCAATTTGCAAGAGACTTAAGAAAACATGTAAAATATTAAGATTATGGGTGGCCCTTTTAGCTTCAGAGGTGGTTTAAAACCCTGCTGTTATCCCTGCTGACTGAATTCAAATCACACAATATAAGATGTCACATTTTTTAACATTGGCATGAGCCAAACATTATTAAGAGAGTGCTAGGGAGCAAGCCACTTGGGCAGAAACCAGTGGGACAAAGAGAAAATGTACCTGTTACGAGGTCAGCTGTAAACCAAAAAGTTTTCCTCCGCTGAGGAAAGAGAGCCAGGAGCAGGAGAAAGGCTGTGCTGGGCACCCATGAACCATCAGACAGGAATCAGAGCAGCCCTTGCTGCCAGCATCAGTTCATCCATTACATGAGTGACAGATTTATTTTCTGGTAACACCTTCTCATGAACTCTAGAGATACTCTTGCATGTTATTTCCTGCTGAGACAGCTAACCCAACAGTGTGACACTGGTGTTTTTTTTCTTTTTCATGTGTACACAGTGATGGTGAATCATGAAGTCCTCAGGACAGCAAAGAACTGGCTAAGGGATGCAGCACACAAGCTCATCATCCCCCAGATATTGGAAGAACTGGATTTAAATATAATTTATCTCAAAAGGCCAGAGAAGCAAATGCTTTTGTTGTCTTCTGCTTCATATGGTCTTCAGAAAGGAAACATCAACAAGGGAAAAAAAGAAAAGAAGGAAAAAAAGAGAAAAAAAGAAAAGCACTCTAGCAAGATTAATTACTCATTTAAATTCTTTTTGCAATGAGATTCACCCCAAATCAAGAGAAACCCCTTTTTTACCCCTACTGAAAGTTCTCAAAGTAGTCCATATTTCTATCTAGTTCTGCAGTTGTGTATTGTGCAGCACCTAAAACTGATTCTGTTCCAGGCTTGGTGGGTTTCTTCCATTGGGTTTGGTTTTGTGGGTGTTTGTTTCAGTGTCCATAATTCTGGACTGCCCTGGTTTGGTGGATGTGAAGCTCATGCCTATGCAATGTTTATTTCTCAATTTGCTATTTCTGAACAGCGCACTGATTTGCGCAGGACTGCTGTTGGGGAGATACCCGGCTAGGACTGACAGACCAGCTCTGAGGACAGACAGCAGCTGAAAAGCCTCTCAAAGGAATAGCCAGAAGTGACTGCAGCCCAGCCAGGGTACAGACTCTGTAGAGTGCTTTTTGGTTTTCAGATTAAAGGCCCTGTAGAAGTGACAAGTATTATTTTGAGACTGCCTTTCAGTTTGTTTTCTCCACAGATGAGTGCCCTGAGCTAGCTCTCCCTGTGCAACTCTTCTCTCTGCCCAGGGCTGTTCTCTAACCACCTACTTCAGGAATATTTAACTTGAAAACTTTTTTTTTTTTTTTTTAACGAGTGAGGTTGAAAAATGGAACAATTCAGTATTCAAATTAAATACAGACTTAGATAAACATGTGCTATGCATAACTACTTGGTCAAGGTTTTCAGATACAGGAGGTTTTCAGCTGCTTCTGTTTTTAAATACTAAGCCTGCAGTATCTGAAAGACAAGGACTACTAAGTGTGCCTGGTCACTTTTAGTTGCAATGAAAAAAATCAGACTCCTGGGATACCTCAAGGTGGGAATATGAATGTTGTAACTGTGTCCATTGATTTTACATAGCATGTCTCTTAGGGATGTAGCTTAAATATGTAATGCACATAAAAATGGATCCTTGTCTGGGCAAAGTTTCTCTTGCCGTATTTAAAATAACAGTTTCATATCTTACCATATCTTATGTCCTAGCTATCCTCATATTCTGTTTAAATATATAATGCCTTCCCACTCAATACATGTTTAATATGATCAAGTTTTTTGCCTGCAAATAATTCACTAATAAGTTACCATGCATAGCTTGATTAAAGAGAGAAAACAAATGCCCCAAGCCTCTGTGATGGCATCTAAGTATCACTAACAGCTGACAGAGGATGGTTCAGCTTTGTGAATAATTAAAGACGTGTCAAAATACAGAGGGAAAAATGTTTAGAGCTAACCATATTAATTCCTTATTGAATTTAAATTAATTAGTAATTTCCTCAAAGAATAAAAATTTTTCCCTGTTTGGATGATTTTTAACTTTGAAATAAGTGTTTTAAGTTCATCTTTCACAATTTTTTTAAACATTTCCACTATTTCCTGACTGTAAACCCATCATGTAGAATATTGGTTTAAAAGAATGCAGTCACAAGGGGAAGAAAAGTGAAAGATTGAAATTTAGAATTTTTTTTTTAAATTGAAGTAGATATTTTCCAGTAGCAGTTTTGTTAGCTACTTCTTTCCAACAGAAAAAGATGTTTTGCTTAGGTGTCCTACAATTTGCAAAGCAGTAACTTGAAGATGCCCAAAACAGAGAGACTGGGTTTTTTTCCTAATGGTACAAGATAAAAGGCTGTATTTTAAGACCATTACCAGCTGTGTGGTTGGAGGGCAGCCCGTGGGACCCAGCAGTTCACAACAGCAATGACTCTCAACACACCATGCTCCAGTCCACACAGTCCTGTGTCCAACAGCTGCTGCCTTCTCCCTGAAGCACAGGGGGACATGAAGGAGTCCTTGCTTTTTTTTTTTTTTTTCTTGAAAATGAACCAACTCCCAGAGGTGGCGTTGTATCATCGTATGGCTTAACTCAGTTCTGGCACACTGGTGACCTGTTTGATATTAGTGCAATGCACCAACTCAGTTTGCTGTGGCATTTGAAAGGAGCCTGTGTTGTGGAGGTGGATGGTTTGGGGTAAATGTTAATTCTACATGGTCCGTCTCCCAGATAAAAGGCTGCACAGCTCCAAATAAGTTTCTCAGAGATTAAGTTTCATTTATATATTTTATTTTTCAAGTTTACCTTGAGAGAATGTATTTTCTGTAAACTTAGTGCCATTAAGCACTAATTCTTATTCCAGTGTTCATAATTGATCAATCTCTATATAAAGCTTTAAAATCAATTTTGTCCAGAACTAATGTCTAGGTTCAAGGTTTATAATTATTCATGTCACTTAGCCTGTCTAAATTCTGGCATGCTAGAAAATTTATTTGCCTCTTCAGGAACTTTTCTCAACCTTTAAAAATACAAAACAATGCTTTGGGCACTTCCTTGGCCAATTCTGACAGAAATTTTCTCTATCTGCTGAGTTTTGAAAGTCCAAATTTAATATATGCTGCATTACTATTGAAAAATGTGCCATTCCATCAAATCTCACCTGTCATTAGGTCCTGTCCTCCTTGTGTGAAACAAGACCGAGGGTGAAGCAATTTGCATTTCAGTATAGTTATGGATATTTTTAATAGATTCCCTCAGCACTAGACAAATACAATTTTTAGTATTTCTCTTTTCCCTGAACATTTATATATCACTTTTTTCCTTCCCCTAGCCCTAAGCTAAGGAGGGGATCACGCATTCATCTGCTCCATTCCACCCTGCTGGTCTCTCTCTTTGATCACAGCTTTCACACTGGGGTCTGCATGGCCACAGCCACTGACCAACTCCTGCTCTCTCATTAAGCCCAGCCTTTCTGTGAAGGAGGTTCAGGGCTGCAGCTGCACCATGGGCACTGCTTTGGCCCCTCTCCTCCCTCACCCCATTTGGTATTCCCCTCTTCTGCTCACCCATGTGCCCCTTGCTCTCCTGTTTGTTTTATTCTTTTCATCAGCTCCTGGTCATTTCCTTTTGCACAGTTTTGCCTCAGTACTTTAATTTTGTGGGGGGGGGGGGGGGGTGTTGAATTACAGGGGATTTAGGCCATTTCACACCTACATTAATGCAGCCAAAACATTATAATATTCCAGTTCATGAGTATTAACTGTACACCTTCTGTTGATGCACCTTCATTTTTCCTAAATCATTCACTCAGTCAGGTCCTCTAGCTCACAAAGTAAAAAAGGAGAGCAACTAGGCAGCAGATAAGATAGCAGCAAACTCTCAAAATTATTTTATCACTGTGCACTACAGAGTATTTAAGCCTTTGTGGTAATATCCTCATTGTTAGCCTGATCTGAACCCTGTTCACCATCACCCTGCAACATCTACCAGTAACTGGTAAGTTATCATCCCTCAGCAGAAAATGAGAAAAAGCATGGAAAAAGGTAGCGTCTCCAACTACAAACTGTTCTAAAATGTTTCACAAATGTGATGATCTCTAAGGAACTGCTACCTCTTCTTCCATTTTCTTCAATAATTTCAGCAGTTATCCAGTGCTTCAAGACAATTTGACGTCTCATTTACAGAGCGAGGCCTTTTTGTCCTGCAGAAAAGCTACAGATCCAAAGGAGGTTTTGTCTGAGAAATGCATAGGTAATAAGAAGGGTAATTAAGAACCAACAGCTCTCCTAGATATGCTAAAAGTCAGTATCTTAGCAAAATAGAAATAACTCCTCCATAAAGTTGCAAACATAAGGTTGCTGATATTACCAGCAGCTAATTAATTCCATAAGAGTCCTGCACTTGGAAAGCACATAGCCCTAACATTAACCTCAGCAAAAAGGAACAATCTTCTAGTTTCCAGATAATCATAAGTTACAGATTTGTAGATAACTCTTGGTCTGAGATTAAAAAAATAATTTTTTTTGCAATGCTAAACTCATTGGGGGACCCTAAATTGAACTTTTGTTACCTTTCTGATGTGAGACTGCTGTATATTCAACTGTTTTATCAAATAGCGGTTTCAATTTATTTTGTAATGTAAATAGTTGAAAGACACAATATTGCTTAATTGTATATAAGAGTTTGAGATTTTAAACAGCTTGTTCTAATAAAGTTTTTAGTGTATACAAGTTCTGTTTTTTCCATAGTCCTGCTAATCCACTCAAGTCTATGGATGCTAATTACTTGTTATTGATGCCACAATTACTCAGGCCTGAGAACATGTGCACAGCTGTATATGGTACATAGACATCTTACTCTCATCAGCTCTCTAAAATTCAGTCAAAGGCCAAAAAAAAAAAAAAAAAAGAGAGGTGCTTTATATTTCATTATATTTTTGTTGGGATATTTCAGATTGTTTATATCAATAGATCAATTCCAACTCCAGGGAAAGTAGTGAATTATTCTCAGGATTTGTCCTTGGGTGACTGTTGCCATCTTTCTTTGATGATCAATCATTTCTCAGGTTATTTCAGTTAAAACACTCAAATGGGAGTCTCCAAGTTGATAGACCTGCTAAAGTAATTTTCAGTGTATTTAAGGGAAAAGGAAGAAAATAGATTCAAAATGTATTTCCAACTAGAGAATTAGAAAATATTAATAAAGTAAAGCAATACTTTCATCTATTTTTGCAACAGATAATTTCATTAGAGAGTTGTCTAATGGCCTGGGAGTGTCCAGAAAGCTTGAGACAGTATTTATTCTATTTAAAGCTCTTAATGTTCAAACAACCTCAGTATGACAGCATCATAGCAATGAGGAGGCAGAAACCAGTCACCTCTTTCTCCCTCTCTGTCTTTCCTAGACAGCACATCAGCAAGGCACTTGTCTAAGGTACAGCCTTAGAAATCTGCATTTTGGGGCAATGCTTGTCTAGATCTCAAGGGAGGTGCAAAAGAGGACTTGACTACCAAGTCCCAGAAAGTGTTGTGACACCTTAGGGAGTAACACAGTTACTCTCCTGTCCCCAGGCACTGGCTCTTGCCCCACTCTGCCCCTCCTAGAACCATCATGCTGACCCACAGCCCAGGGGCTCCTCAAATGTGCACTAAAAGAAGGCTGGAAGGGGTCGTGGGAGACCTGGCTTGGCAGGGGCTTTGAAGGGAGAGCAAAGGACACATCCCGTACCAACATTATCAGCAACAAACGTGGTAATACATCCCAAGCACTTACTCTCTGTTTTGGCTTTAGGAATGGGTAAAGTTGTCCTTTCTGTGAATATCATTGACAAGAAAATAGTAGCAGCATGGTCTGACACCACAGCGCAGGCTGCAGACTCCCATTCTCTTCCAATGAGGTTGCTCCAGGGCTTCGTACTGGATCAGTTCTTTGGCCTCATTTTGAGCAGGATCTCACAAGTCCAGTGAACTACTATAAACAGGTGAATTATGCACCAAAGCAGCATCTTTCCAGACAGTGGCTGGAATCTCGCCCAGCTCTCAGAAAAGGAGCTGGTTTGGGTGCCCAGCTCTCAGTAAAAGATCATTTTTGGTTTGCTGGGGTCTCTCCCAGCCGTACCTCGCCTCAGGGCACCCACTTTGCTCTGCCTCGATGCATCCAGCTCCGGTCCGAAAGGCTGCTGTGACTGCCACCCCCAGGAGGCAGCCCTGCCCTGCAGCCGCAGGAATGCATCTCCTGCACGGAGCCTGACTCCTCTCACCGACAGAAGGAGCCCGGGGCTGGGCGAGATGGCCCTGGCGGCAGTGCCTGCAGCGCAGGGACAGGAGAGGGGCCGTTCTTTCCCCACTGGATCACCCGCTTTGCTCCCCTCTTTGGCCCGGGGTCGCACCAGCCGAGGGAAGCAGAGGGGCCCCCAACACTTTGTGGGAGCAGCGCTGCCCTTCGCTCCGGGGCTCGCTGTCAGGGCACCACCCCGCGGGACGAGGCTGCTCAGCGCCACAGCCAGAGGAAAACTGCCCCCCACGAGGGGGTCACCCACTGCCCAGATGTTCACGGGAACGCGTGGTTCGGACTCCCACAGCACGCGAGAGATGGGTAATCTTCAGCCTGACCTTCTCAGACTGACTAGCCAGGCAGACCAGCCCAAACGACACAAGAATATTCTTGTGAAAGCATTGAAAATTATACATACAGTTTGTATTTTGACTATTTTCCTCAAGCGGGACTTCTTCCCAGTACAGACTGCAAGGCTGGGCCTGATTCTTTGACTGCAGCATTAACTTTCTGAAGATGTTTACTTAAATAATTCCTAATAAGATTTTGTAGCAAAACCGGGGCAGTATAAGAAAGAACAAAAAGATGCAAACCTTTTGCTGCCTGGAAAAAATACAAGCATTTTCTTTGGGAAAAATAAATACTTCTTATCCATTAGGCTGTGTGGTGTTCGTATAGGAAGTTAAAGCAGAAGCAATCACAGAGCAACTTCCATGAGCAGGTTTATTTCAAAAGTCTTGTTTCTTTCAGTCACTATACAGACCTATCAAAGGTCTATCTTTATTCAGAGGGAAAATAGGAGTCATGGAATACTAAAGTGGAAATCCTTCTGAAGGTGGCTCATCCAGAGTTTGGATGACAATGCTACAGGGGTACAATAGAATTGTACAATTGCTACAGGGGTACAATAGCAATGGTATAGGTGCAATGAGATTCCTTGCCTGGGGAGCTGTGACCACTAGAGTATGCAGATAAAAGGGGTAATGAAGGAGAAATAATTAAGTGGATGTATAATAAGGAGTTTATAACCCTAGAGGAAAAACAAGGATTTATACAGCCATGCATTAGGCGGATTCACACAAGAGATTTATTTTTAGAAAACACATGAACAATGAAAGGCCTCTTTGCTGAAATTAAAATACTAAGGTTAACTGTACTGCTAACACTTAATTTAACCATAGATAATTCTTCAGAGTTTTCAGTTTTGTGAACAGCTCTGTAGACAACTCAAAAATATAAGAGCAGAACTTGTCCACTCATAAAAGACCATAGTCTAAAAAGGCTAGATCCTTCTGTTACTTCACTTGAGCCAAATCACTGAACTGAAAGCACAGACCAGAAGGAGGCATGAATCGAAGTATTATCCTTGTGCATTCCAGGAGCACAGGAAGAGCTGAGGTCTGGGGGAGGACTCGAAGGTCCAGGCAGGCAGCACAATAACTAGCTCCTCTCTGTTTTAGTTATTTATGCACAGAGTGCATCTATTCTGTGAACACAAGATTAGTCACAGGATCCTCAAGTTATTACTATTTATGGATATACATGTTAGCATAAAATACTACCAGCCCCAAACTCCTCCCTCAGTTTTTGATGAAGAGTTATTTATCTATTAATAATTAGGTTTAATGCTCCCATATACTAGACTTCAGAACTTGTTTACACCGCTTTGTGCCAAAGCTTCAAATGCATTAAAGGGGAAGTTCATTATTTTTGATTTATAATTATCTATGACAAGACAGATCTTAAACAAGAGCAGAAGAGAGCGGGAAATTATCTACTCATCCTCTGTTTATGCAACTACTACAAAGAGGCATGTGATGGCTTTGGCCTCAATCCAGCTACCATTCATCTCTATAGGGCTCTTTCTATGACTATCATACAAGAATCATGGAGCCCTTTTTTATCTTCTACTAACTCAGGTGTAGACAAGCCACTGCTCTCAGTCCACAGAGATCCCAAGATGGTGCCTCATGGCAAATGAGCTACCAAGTGACAGAACAAAACTCCTTGTTGATATATGGCATTATTGTTCTCCTGAAAATAAATTTTCCTGTAGCTTTGGTGATTCATTTTCCTCCCATCCCCATGTCATTAACTATCAACTGGGAAAGTCAACTACACTGGTGCAGCTCTGGGAAACCTAAGCGAAAACAAAAACAAAACCCAAAGCAAAAAATAACCAATCAAAAATAACCTAATCAACCAAAATTTGTTTAAAACCAGTGACACTTGACAATTCAGTCATGCCAGCTCTGGAGCCAATTTGTTCCCTGATGCAACCCCTGTGCCCCAAGCAGGGGTGCACCAGCAGCAGCCACCTTGCCCCCTCCTCATACCCAGGCAGGCTGGTCCAAGGGCTCACCAGCCCAGGGGGCTTTGGCAAGTGCCTCCACACCCCAGTCAGTCCCAGACCCCCTCAAGCTCCAACCCTGCAGCACTGTGGCAAATATGACTTGACAAGCAAGCCTTGGCACAGTCCCTGCCCGGCTCACTGCATCCCATCTCTGCCTGCCCCCATTCATTAAACCTCACAAAGGCACGGAGCAGTGAGGAGTTTATCCCCACAGGAGACACACTGGTCAGACATCTCCAGTTTTACTATTAGGGTCTTTCCCACATTACACTGGAGAGCTGATTCAAAGCAGTTTGTAATTTTATAGTCTTCAGCTCTTTTCCCCACCCAGCATCTATGTGTTTTTTTCCTTCTTGAAGTCTATTAAAAATGCCATGTACAAAAGCCTAACGGTTTCTTCCTCTTTTCTAGAAATGCTTTTTAGAGTTTTGACCTCATCCACACACATAAGCATTTTATAACTAGTAGCTGGTAGTCTATTACCCTTGTCTTACTTTGGACCACAAATTTATGGTTTTGTTTGCTGTTTTCTTGCATGCAATTCTGTGCCTTATTTATTTTCCTGATGTTTCTCTGCCTGCTGTCTTAACACTGTCCTTGATCTTAGAGAGACATGGCCTGCATCTTTTTTGCTTAAAAAAAAATCACTTCCCCTACTGATTTTCTAGCAATAAACCTCTAACCTCTTTCACAGTAATATGAAAATACATATATATTTTTTTTACTTTCAGTCTGCATATTCTTGCATTTGTGCATACAAAATATTTTGCACTTGAATATAAAGCTGAAATTGAAAATAATAAAACAAATTAATTGCTTGCATCCTCCCATCCATTCTAAACTACGTTTATAGAATTTATTCCATTACCACATGAGCATCTCACTCCCTGGCTCCTAACCCAGCTGCCTTATAAATATAACAAAGCTTTCCTCCTGGCATAATTTGCTGCTCTGTTTTTCTTCCCCTTTCACCTCACTCTACAACCAGATTATCCATAGGGAGTGGCACAGGGCTGCAGCAGGGAGCTTTGGCTGTCTCTTCTGGCAGCAGGGGATAATTCAGAGCAGGATGGAGTCTGTGCCAGGTTATACTGGGGCTGGGTTTTACTCCTCCTAGGTTTGAACTGGGAAGAAGCAGAAATATGTCTTAAAGCTCTGTCACTCCACCCGTACAAAAGATACTGAAATCACTACTCAGTTGTGAATTCAATTTGTCATTTTTTCTGAGACAAAGGCAATTGAGGCATTATACCATCCCCTTCCCCAAGGCAGGGTCACCTCCCATAGCTGTCGTGTGGTGATTTTCCAGCTGCATCCCTTCCCTCCTGGGCAGTCACACAGCTTCCAGACTAGGGCTGCACACCTCCTCTCCCCCAGCCCAACAGCTTCAGCACCTGATCTGTCAGTGCTGGGAGTTACTGACAGCATTCAGCCCGAGCAGAGCAGCTGAGAGTGGCACAGAGAACATTTCAAATTTGCAGCACCAGCAGCATTTGAAAAGCAGAGCCATAGGATGTCTATAAGCAGATGGGGGAGAAGAAGATCTTTATATGCAGATTGCACAAGCACAGTTAGGCCTTGTATTCATTACTAGTTTTAAGATAAAGCCAACGGGGTTGTTACTCTTTTCCAGTTAAATCTACACATCTTCAATCCCAAGATCATGCCGAAACTAATGTGCTTTAAAGAGAGGCAAAGGTGTCCACCTGCACTGTTGAAAGCAGCTGGCAGCTAACCCAAGGGAAATGCTGGGATGGGGATAGGTGGGAAGACAAGGCTGGCTGAGTTCACATCCAAGAGGCAGCGTGCAAGAAATACCCTGGTGTAACAGCCCAGAAGAAGAGGGAGGGGAAAAGCAAGAGCCAAAGAATTCAACTGCTGTCTCAATAAATTCTTATTCCATAAAAAGGCACCAAAATTAGATGACATCTACACATCATGATAGCTTCCTTTATATATAGGCATGTAGTTTCTAGTGACTGATAGAAAGTAAGCAGAACAGTTGCTAATTTTATTGTGAAAAAAAAACCCAGAACAACACAGTGATTTCAGATTGTTCAGTCTCAAAGTGCGTAACACAGAGAGAGAAAAGGGCTTCTGATTACAGCACCTGCAAGAAGCTCTTCAGGCTCCTCACCCCTGTAAATGTTCTTTCAGCATTGAATGTGCCTAGAGCTCTAGAGTGTCTTGATTGGATGCCATTAAAAGATATTTCCAGACAGATGCCTTAAACAAAGCCTGCAATTCTCCAAATACAAATGTGCCTTAGTACGAATGTTTATATATGAAAAAATAATTACATTTTTCAGATATTGCCTTGTCATGTGACACATTACACTTGAAATTGTAGCATTTTATGTCTCAACACTGGGAGATTTTCACCATAGAGCATTATATGCTGAATCTATAGTCAATATTGAAATATTCAATGGATGAAAGCTGGAGCTAGACAAATGCAAAGCAGAAATAAGAAACATTTTAAATTAAAAAGAATAAGTAACCTAGGATCGGGATGCATTTTTTATTCTAAGACTTCTGAAGAAATCTCGCTTTCCCTTCATAATCTAGGAGCTCTAAACTACCATCAGCTTCTGGCTAAAGTAGAGACATTTTTTTCCTGAGGCATGGTTGGAAGAGTTTGTAACATCCCTAAGATCCTGCAGTTATGAAGATGCCTCCTGTGCATGGTCTTCTCTGCACTTAGAAAAACTGTTTTTCAAAGCCATGGGTATGGGCACAGGATGTCAGCACAGGTGAAAGTGCAAGACCTGGGAGTTATAGGCCAGGCTCATTCCTTGACTTTCACTCATCTTTAGACTGTCTAGAAGTCAGTAAATTAAGAGTACTTGAACTGCGAGTCAGGGCTTTTTTTTGGAATGAGTGTTTTTGGGACTTGTGATCCTTCAGCACATATCACACTGCACTAAAGCTCACAATGAGCCCCTTTGCTGAGGCACCCATCACCAACCTCCACCTCAGCCCCCTGGTGGGTCATACTATAGCACATCCCACCCTAGAGCTCCTTCTCAAACTCACACTACAGCAAGCTCCCGCTGCTCTTTCTACATTCCTGCTGGGGAAAAGTGCTGTATAAAGATTTTATCCACTTCCTAGCTGTGCAAAGACAAGTTTCATCTTTACTTCTCTGGCCACAGACACCTGTCAAAACAGAACCTAAACATTTCCAGAGTTTGCTGTCTTCAGCCTCCTTCCTATGTGGGCAAAAGAACTGCCCAAATTTGACCCCATAGCCTACTGCTTGCCAACATGCCTAGGTGAACCATCACATTGCTGTTAGATATTCCAGCTGTGCTATTCATTTATTGCCACTGGGTTACTTTACCAGAAAAACACACAAAGTTCAGTTTGAAGAGTCTTTCATGTTTGGGGATGGAGGGAGGTTTATTTTCTTTTTTTACATAACTGAAATATTTCTTCTACTTACTTTTTAACCTTCAGCAGTTCTGGTTATTTTGCTAGCCTGCTATGTGTGGCTGCTCCTTAGTTACCATGACACCCACTAATGTGCAGAAGGTTAGAGCCCAAGAAGAGAAAACAGCTGAGTCACATGAGAAGATGGACAAGTTGTCAAGCAGATAACTCTAAAAAGCACGCAGAGGCTCCTTGGCTGACGCAAATCAGTGTAGCACCATTGAAGTCAAAGTTATAAATCTCTCCCTCTGACTTGGTAAACACCATCAGGGATCAGAGCTGCACCTGCAATTCTGTTGATGTAGTTGAGCTTTTAGGAACTACAGCTACAGATCTCTGAAATAACCACAAACACAGATTTAAGTATGTAATTCAGCATTTATCAGAAGATATTCAGCGACTTTCCTGGAGGTATAACCAAAAACAGTGTAGGGAATATGAAAACTGAAAGAAAAGCAGAGACGAAACTAAATCTCAGATCCAAAGGACATGGAACAGATTTGAATTTCAGGGCACAAGCTTTCCCCTGCTTCAGAGAGAGACTCAGCCCCGAATATCAAGTGCTGAAAATCCAAGTGACCAATAGGAGTTTCACATTTTCCTTCTTGTGGAAAAGTAAACATTAAGAAATGTATGGTCTTGCAGCTTCTGCACTAGAAGATCAGGATATATCCAGCTTGGAAGGCTTTGTAGCAGCCGTGGGATGGGTAAGTTGACAATGACACTGCATGACATATTGGATTGCCTTTTTAATTAAATGGGTAAAGTCCTAGCCCCAGTAAGGTCAATGTGAATTCTGCCAACAGCTCGGGAAACTCTGTGTTATGTTCTCTTTAACAAGCATTTAAAGAATCAAATGAAACCTTTGGGAATGAAACACAACCTGCCCGCAGCTAGGTTCAGCTGTGGGCTGGGTTTGGCAAATTTCTGCTTCCTTGGTCACTTGTTCTCATGTGGGCTTAGTGCACCAGCCCCCAGCATCACCACAGCACAGAAGAAAAAGGAGAGTTAGCTGACTGGCCTCCAAAATAAACCTCCTAAGAAAGGGTTATTTCTGATCTGTTTTTTATTGAGTCTGTACAAAAAGCTGCTATTGCAGTGAGGGTGGGGACAGGGCTGTGCAGCAGGAGGTGAGAGGGGCCCCCAGGGTTGGCACACTCCAAAACTGCAGCATGACACTCAGTGCTCTGTCCTCTGCAACTGCATGGGGGAAAGCCCAGCCTGTGTTTCTGCTGCCAAGTCAGGGGGCAAAACTAATATAGACAGGACTTTTTATAAAGAGGTCTCTAACAGAGTCTGAGATTTCAAAGCATTTTTTGCTACTCCTCTATCCTTGAGTGGAAAGCCAAACCCCTGAAACTGATTTTGCCTTTCCAGATTGGCTAGCCTAGCTGATCAGGGAGTGAAATGATGGGTTTTTTAATAGTATCAGCATTAACAGGAATCCAGAAAGCCACGCCTGCCTAGCAGCAGGGATCATCATGCTTTGTGTACAGCATCATTAACACACCAAATGAGAGGCTGAAGGAAAAGCTCCTGATGCAGCCTGGGCTCCCACAGGAAAGCAGTGATGCTGTCTGCTGAGCCTTAGCACGCTGCTTTTCCTCCACAGCCTTGTATTTTCTCCTTCTCCTATCCCCTGCAAATTCTACTGCTAAAGTGTGCACAGAGGCACTGTAAGCAGTGTCAGGAACCAGCAGGAGCTTTTCTTGAGCTGTAGCAAGTGTTTTCAGTTCTGTGTCACTGAGGCATGCTCCCAGCAGGCCTGAAGAGCACAATGCCAAACAGCACTTGCAAAGTTTGAGAACTGTCTAGATTAAGGCACTCAGCACTATTAATAGTCATGCAACTGATTGAGTATTATAACTCCAGGCCTTTTTTTCCTACAAATAACATGGGTCTTGAAGTTTTATTGTATGGCAGTAGCCTTCTGAGCATCAGTGAAAATGACAATTGAGAAGATGTTCTGGCTGAGGAATTTTTGTTGTTTTCTAGTAGTGCTTCTGCTAAAGGGCAATTCTGCAAAATAACATGTATAGGTTCATTGCTTTGCTTAATAGAAACAGTGAAGAACCTGAACCAAGCAGAGCTACAGAAGAGATATTATATTATCTTGCCTTTGTTCATGATTATGACGTGGTTCAAGCCCATTATACTTGCCAAGCGATAATAAATATTTGACCTGTGAATGCTAGAAGGGAATTCATCTTTATTTCCTCCCCTCAGATTACATAAAACTGAATGACAAGCTATTTAATCTGGGTAATAGTTAACAGTCTCTGATTGCAGCTGTTAATATTACCCAAAGGAATACCAGCTACTAGTCAAGAGAGCTGTGGTAACACCTTTCTAATGAGATCCATATTTAAGGGTACTCAGACTAATAGTTTGATTCCCATAAACACATTTCAAAAATTAAAAAAATTGGTGTTTATAATAACAGGGTCAGTAAGAGTGTCCAACTATATAAGAATCCTTTACATTTTTGGAGACTTACTTAGACTCCCTCTGAACATCCTGGATTTGCCTTTGGCTTTCCCTCTCAGGCACCTGAGACTACTTTTTACTTCTTATAAGAAATTGCTTTCAGTTGGGTTTCTTTAATTAAAATTGTTAAAGCATTTTACATTGCATAATATAGCCCTCATAGAACCATCACCTCTGAAAGTGCTGATGACCTTCAGAATAACTCTTGCAAAGCACTAGGGAATCAAAAGTGTGGTTTTGTCTTTTCTCTCTCTCTTTTGTTTGTTTGTTTGTATTTCAAAACTCTCTTTCCCACTGATATTTGGAGATGTCTAGTTTTTCCATTTTGGAAGGAGGCTTTATACTGCAATGCTAACTTGTATATGTGAGATAAATGGAACACAATAATCTGAAGGGATCACTCATCACAGCAATTGTCAGGGCTGTAACACCTCTCTTCAGGGTTTCCTTTTTTCAGGGGAAAAATACAGTATTCAACACAAATTCATGGTATAATTTTTTTCCTCTCCCTTGAACCAGGAGCCTATTTAGCTCTCTACACTACTCTCTTCTGGAAAATTTTGTGTCACCTGCCCACAGCAAAGCTATGCTGTGGAGAACAAACCCCAGCAGTCTGCTTGGTTCCTTAGGTAATGTCTGTTGGTTGTGCCTTTGAAAAGAAAGTTCAGGAATTCTCTTTGTGAAGTTGGGCTCTTGGATGCAGATACTTTCTTACAGATACTTTAGCATTCTCTACATGCTTAATATTTCTATTTCCTGATGCATTTGGTTGCTGTTTGATTTAATGTGATATGGTTTTATCTGATGAGAAAAAGCATTTTTCAGGTAAAAGAGAAAGCCAGAGAGTGCAGCACTGGGTTTTAACCCTGCCATTTGGAAGCCACTCCTCATTACCAAATTTAATCACTTTCTGTTGAATTGTTGCAAATTTGTTGAAAAAATATCACCAAAGAGCACTGAGATAGTATAAAATGTTAAACCTTTCTGTCTTTCTATTTTCCTTAGGGCCCCAGCTGAGACCAAATAAAAAAGGGCAGCAGCATGACTGGCTAACCAAAACTATTATTTTGGAATACACCATGAAGAGAGGAAGATTTTTCCTTTCTTATATGACCTGCCAAATTTGTATAGTTTTCAGATTCTATTGTACAATTCGGTGTAACAGCTATACCTTGATTTTTCTAGTACACAGCCAAATACTTTGAAAGTTGCTCTTACACTGTTCCTCCCTTTCTGTATGTATATGTGTAATTAAAATATCATTACTGAAATATAAGTAGTCAAACTCAGTTTGTTTAGGAGCAACATCTCTACAGAAACTGACTGTATTTTCTGCAGTCATGGGAGAGTTTGATTTACTTGGATATGGGAGAAACAAGAATGAACTCACAAGGAAAAGAAAACAATACAGGAAAAAAGTTATTATCTGGAGAGCATGAAAAGTACTGCAAATAAAGTTCAAGACCTATATAAATTTGCCAGTATTTTTGGTTGTGAAATGTAATATCAGAAAAGACTCAAAGTCTAGAATTTGATGAGATACTGTTGCTATCCAGGGCAGTACTAACAGCCTAATTCAGATAAATTGAGACCTGTCTCAGGTAGATTTTGGGATAGTTCCTTTAACCCCATTACACTGACATTATTAGTTTGGGAGACTAGGTGGCAGTGGACTAAAACATCAGTGTCCCATTTTACAGACACATAATTACAATCAAAAGTACAAATGGCTCCCAAAACTTTAATTTATGAGAATTTTGTGTCACCTGTTACAGTTAGTAAGTATTCTCCAATTTAGCTGAATACATGAGTCCAATGGTTTTTTATCCCTAAGACTGTCTTTTTTATATTTGTGCAAACCTTTATGCAGAAACTGTTTTCCTGAATAATTGTTTTATAAACTCCAGCTGTTGGAGGGGAGGGGGGAGTTGTTGATGGCCAAAGGAAGACGGCTGAACCAAAAATTATACTAGAGAGCAGGACAGTGCTAGATAGTATTTGAAATAAATGTGAAATTTAGGTATTCAGATTTATGTCAAGAAAGGATTCTTAAATTTTGTAGAACTACCTCTGAAGACATGAACAAGAATTTAATGAAACTTCTGGAGAAAAAAAAAGGGCTCTGCTACGGAGTGGGGATTTTCAGCACTAAGACCAATCCATAGCAGAAAACAGTGATGTTACCACCAGGTTTCCACAGTGGTTTCCTATGTACTGTTGTTTAATGGAATTATAAATAGTTTAAATATTGCAGCTGTGACTCAGTTATTTTCAATACCGGGGAATACCTTATTAGGATTTGCTCCCACCAAACCTTCTTTGCTTACCATGACAGTCAGGCTACCATGGCTAAATATAGATTATAGAAGAAAGTTGCTAACACTTTCAACTTCAAGCACACACTTAGACAAATACTATAAATAGGCTGATGTTTTGTAAACTAGTACTTGCCAGAGGCACAGGCTACATGCTTTCCTGTGTGAATTTTTCCCTGTGTTGCCTTTATGAGACAATTAGCAGCTCTTAGATATCTGAGCTCTCTTTTTATTACAATGAATTTCAAGTCCAATAGCAGCAAGAGACTGACAAACCTCGTGAGCAGCAAGCTTTCAGGCAAGCTGCCCAATATAGTTTTGCCAATACACTGATCTTCACCCTTGCTATGTCTGCCCTGATTTCACCAGGGTACAATTAATTCTAGTTCTTGTGCTGGCTTAGTCCTGGTGTAATCACAGCCTTGGTGGACCTGACAAACTTTGTGTTTTGGTATGGATTTGGAGAACATTCAGAAATTGGTTCACTTGAGTGTGTTTTCATGGGTGTTAGCAATGGACTGAAATACCTGCCTGTAAGGTTTCTAAGATTGGAGACCTGAGCCTGCAGTGTTGCACAGGTCAGATCAAACTGGGGTTCAGTTCCAAACACTTCACCAAACCCCATGACTTTGCTTAAAGCCACGTCCTTTAAAAGCAAAATTTTGTATTCAGTGCAAAAAAAAAAAAAAAAAGCCCCAGAAACATCAGCAGCACTCTTGCATTAAAAGCAAATTAATCTATCAGTATGTGATACACTTAGGCCAGACTTGTTTTAACTCTAGTTATATTTGCTTTAAGCTACAGCCAGCCATACAAAGATAATTAACTCTGTCATTGAAACTAGTATATTTGTATAGATGGTCTTTTGCCAATCTTCTGACTGATTGCACTGTTTCTCTTCTTTTATACGTTGCTTCTACTAAAACCATTACATTACCTATAACAGAATAAGCAGAAACAGAACAATAGAATAAGGGAAGAAAAAGCCCAAAGGTCTTGCAATGTATCATCCCTGTAAGTATCAAAAATAAGGCCATTTTCCTGAGTCAGGGTAAGAATTCACAAATCCTCTCTGATATGGCATTATTGCTATGAAACTTTCATGCAAATGTCATAGCAAAAGACCTAGGGTTTGAGATTGAAATTTCCTGTTGATGAGATCATCAGTGCTATCAGCTCTCTGAGCTGATGCTGTCACAGCATTGTCCTTTATCTTTACTTGCAGTCAGATCCAGGACTGCTGTAGTTACGTCTAGCTAAACTTTCATCAATGTTTGTTGCAGCAAATTTACTCCCTTTGTCTCCCAAGTGGGGATGAGGCTTGGGAAATAGGGTCCAGTTCTTTGGTTGCATCCATGAAAATTTACCTTATCTATCTTGGAAATTTTGTCTCTTTTCCAGGTTTTTTATCTGCAACTGGGAAGTATTAGACCTTTACACCTCTTGAAAATGAGATCTTGTATAGCTCTTTTTTTCTTTATCTGTTCATTTTATTGAAGAGAATATTTACATTATAACTCCACTTGAACTCAGTAGGTCCATGATGACCTGTTCCCTACATCCTAAGATGAAAGATGATTTTAATTCTTGTTTTCTTGTTATTACTTCTGCTGTATCCTCTCTATTTTGTTTGAATGCAATAGGTTCTGTCTACAACCACAATTTTATTGTCTAAGTCTGGTGCAATGTGCTTACACACAACTTTACAGTACTCAGTAATGCCATGGGAGAAATGTGAATTATATCTTAGCAGTGACTCTAAACCATTTTTGAAAAGAACAGCAAGAAAAGAGAGACAAATCAAATGTCTGTCTGCTGGGAAGGAGACGGTCTCAGTTCCATCATGCAGGCTGTTTAAAATGACCTTCTCAAGGTCAGCCAGGACAGCAGTTTCATTTGTAGGGAATTAAAGGTAGAACTAACCGTGTCTTTGATCAGAAGATTGCCTATCAAAAAGAGGAGCTCTTTGCTTCTTTACCTCAAGTCTGTCATATCCTTACATGAAGCAGAGAGAAAGGATGTTTCATACCATTTAGGAAATGGCAGCAGGAGCCTGAATTGGTAGATTTAGTTTTAAATAAGCTTTTGACAGCCCATGTGTAGCCTAAGCACTGCAGCTCAAAGGGTGAAGTTTGAGCTGGATGAATCAATCTGTATTTCACTAACAACAAAAAGTGTGGCTCTACTCCCTTGTGGTTTGCTTATCTTGCCCCTTTTGCTACCTTTTGTCTGCTCCAGAGATTTTTTTTCTCACCCAGCAGAACAAGCTGTGATTACGAGAGCTGCTGATCCGGTGTCCCCTGCTCCACTGCCTGCCTCCTCCTACACCAGCAGCACTTCAGCACAGCTTCCCCACACCTCTGCTCTGTGCTTGGCAGGGGGAAAACAAAACATGCATAAGCACTGTGCTGCAAGCCAGGACTATGTGTCTGGTACAACTCCCTCCTCACAGGAGTCCTGCTAAAGGGTCTGTTTCTCAGGCACCAACTCTGCCTCAGAAACCTTCCCAGTCCAGGACCTGCACATGTGTGCACCGCTGATGACCCTTTTACATGGGATGCCTGCATCTCCCATCCCAAACCCTGACACATGCAGCCTCAGGTTTGGGCAGGTTACAGAAGCTGAAGCATCTGCCCAAGACAGAGCTCAGTTTCCATTCTCATTCCTGCAGGCAGTGGGATGCACAGCACTGCCAGTCATTAGGATATGTCTACCTGCAAACAATTTCTAAAAAATAAGGATTTAAATTTAAATTGGATCAGTCAAAATGGACTAAACCTTGTACAGATCTCCTACAGCATTATCATAATTTGGCTCCATGTTTTCCCACACAAAAAAATCCTTTATTCTTCCCTTTATCTGCAAACAGCTTACAAAATTTATCATAGATACCTGATAAAACCAGTTTACAAAATTTGTCATAGGTGCCTGATAAAACCAGAAACATGGGCAAATTAAGCAGATTTTTTTAAATGGTGGTTTAGTATTTGAATGTGCTCCTTTCATTTGGTAATTTCACCTTATTTTTATGGCATTTTAAAGATGACATGGTATTATACAGGGTCAGCTTTCCTCTGTAACAACAATTCTATAGCAGATTTGTTACTCATGCCCTCTCTCTCCTGGCTAATGCTCATTTTCAAATCATCATCTAATTTTCTATGCCTTTTAGCATGGAATCTTTTCAGTTACCAAGGTTGTTGATAGATTGCAGCCTTGCGATTAAGTTTAATACCAACCTCTGGTGTGGGTGGAAGTCCATCAAGATTAAAAACACCACAGGAAGAAAATACATGCAGACAGACAGCAAGTATCCCTTCAGCCTCTAGGCAGAGTGCTTAAAAGCCCCAGTGTTTCTCTCCCTCTGTCATGATTTCGTGCACAGTAATAACCTCTGGCAAGGTTTTTGCATTCTCACTGGATTGTATATTGAAAACAATACAGATCCACTTAAAATTGTTCTGTGTGTTATTTTTAAAATCAGTTTTATTGAAACTGTCTGTGTGGTGGCATTCAAGTCTGGCATATGACAGTGTGATCAGTTCTGCCAATGCATTGATCTGCAGTACAATTCCTATTTTTAACCCTGCTGTTTGAAGTATAGTCAGTCATGACCACATTTCCATTAAAGACTACACGCTGAACCAGTTTAATCTGTGACTAATAAAATAATCGTAACATTTTCATTAAATCCTCAGCCAGTCTGAGCACCATCATCAGTGCTGGCAGAGTAGTGATTTTCTGTTTCTTGAGTGATGCATCTGCCATTGTCAGTGATCTACACTGATTAGACAGACCACTTTTTCCTTCACTCCCAAGTAATGTGTACTCAGTATTAGTGTCCCAGCTATGTCTGAACCATGTGTGAATTTATTATCCAACTGGTAGAAAGAGACCACCACAACTGCTTATTCCACCATAGTGGAATAAGCAATAGATCAGGAAGATATAGGAACCAGTAACTCCTTGACATGGATAGGGTCTGAGGAGAGAAACCTGTGTTCTCTTAGCTCAAGGAGCACAGATCCATACTGCAGATACAAAAGTTTTAGCACTACTAAAACATTTCCTTTGTAGAGGGCAAAAAATGCGCATGTTTCTGTAAACTTGTGGGGAACAAACCTTGCCAAAATGAAAATATTATTCATGCAGATTTAATTCCTGCCTGCTCCAGGAATAAAAAGCTCAATTACCCGATTATATATTTACCTACATACTTATTGCGGGGCTGCTTTTTCATTCTGTGGAAAAGGTGAGTGATGTTCTGTGGGGAAGCAGGCCTCACTAGTGAAGGAGGCTTCTGTCTGCAAAAGCACCCCTTGCCAACTTCTTACAATAAGCATAAGCTAGGCAGGAATGGATGTGTGGAAGTTCAGCTGGTGTGGAAGGGATGTGCCTGCAGGTCTCAAGAGTGAGAGTGCTTCTCTGCTGCATTGTTCCAAGGGGGACACAGTGGAGGTTTGGAGACTCCGGTGAGCTCAAACATCTGTTTTTAATACATGGGAAAAGAAAAATCAGGTAAACAAAGGTAACAGAAAAGGGTAAAGAAACACCAAGTAGAAGATGACGGAGAATAAGAGACAGATTTAAAACTGAATAGCAGACAGGAAAAAGCTAGTGGGGAATTGGAAGGCTTTTAGTGCAGTCGGACATCCCGTGTCCCAATGCTTGTGTGAGGTCTGGGCAGAGCAGACAACGTCTGCCTGGGCATACTCTGACATGGAAAAGATCCACCATGATCTTTTGAAAAGAAAGATAAATGCCAGACCTAAGGTACACAAGTAACCTTAATTTTGCTCTTGTTGTATATGCTTTATGATGGCAACAGTCAAATACAGCTTTTTTTTCCTTTTTCCTGAGGCCTAAGCTTTTCTCAGTGGCCAGGCTGAGTGCTGCGTTCAGCCATTCCACACGCTTAATGACTGACAATTAAGCATTCATTTTTTACCTTGTTTGTTGAATAGTGCTGTGTGTCAGCATCACAAACCAAAGGAGGCCTAGTGGAACTCTCATGCGATGGCCACAACTCTGCACTAAACTGGAGCACAAGTCCTGCGACGAGTGGCTGAGGGAGCTGGGGTTGTTTAGCTTGGAGAAAAGAAGGCTTGGGATGACCATATCACTCTGCAACTGCCTGAAAGGAGAGTGTAGCCTGATGAAGGTCTGTCTCTTCTCCCAGACAACCAGCAACATAAGAGGACAGTCTTAAGCTGCACCAGGGGACGTTTAGTTTAGACACCAGGGGGAATTTCTTCACAGAAAGGGCAGTTTGACAAGGGCTGCCCAGGGAGGTGGTGGGGTCCCTGGAGGTGTTTAAGGATTGGATGTGGCACTCAGTGCTAGGTCTAGTTGACCATGGCGGTGTTCGGTCATAGGTTGGGCTCGATGAACTCAGGGGTCTTTTTCCAATCGAATTGATTCTGTGATTCTGTTATAGGCTCTTGTAAATAACTCTCGGTTTAACCTTAGGAGAGCAGGGATGGGGTAACCATCATTCCGGTTACTGGCTTCGCGGCACCCGGAGCCCGACTGAGAAACTGCTGCTAGGGACAGGTGAGCCCCAGTTTCTGGAAGCACCAAGGGTGACCAGCACTTCCCACCGCCGGCTCCCGGACAAACCGAGCGGCGGCCGGGCTCGGAGCGGCGAGCACCGGGATCACCCGGGCATCGGCCGTTCCCATGGCGGGAAAGGGCGGGCCGGGCGCGGGGCCGCCCCCTTGTCCCGGGCTGAACCGCGCGGCCGCGGCGGGACCTGCGCGGCTCCGCCTCGCCCGCCCTCGGCATCATCGCTGCGCGCCAGCACCGGGGCGGGGCGGGCCCCGTTGCCGGGTTACCGCTGTCATCCGCCCGCGCCGCCGCCGCGCTCGCTCCCTCTCCCGCCCGCCCTCCCCGCCCCCTCCCGGCGCCGCAGGAAGCGAGCGGATCCCGGGGCGCTGCTGCCGCCGCTCCCCCCACCGCGCCCGGCGTCCCCGGCCCGGCCCTGCCTCGCCGCCCAGCGCTCCGCGCCGCCGCTCCCCCCACATGCCGCAGAGCGGAGCGGTCGCGGCGCCGAGCCCCGTCGCCCGGCTGCCCCGCCGCGCCGCCCAGCTGGGGCCCTGACGGCCCCCCCCGCCGCTGGAGCCGGGGCCCGGCGGCGCCCGCAGTGCATGAGAGGGAGAGCGGGGCGGGGGGCCGCGGCCCGAGCCACTCGCCTCCCGGCCGGCGGCGGTGCGGGGACCGGCCCGGGGGTCGCCGAGGGGCGGCGAGGCGGTGGCTCCATGTGAGAGGACGCGGCGGCGCACCTGATCCGCCGCCGGGACAGCCGCCGCCGGGGGGATTCTTCGAGGGCCACCAGTCCGCAGCCCGCCCGGGGCGGGGGGGGGCTGGACCCGCCTGCCCCTTTGAAGTCACCCGGCCCCCGGCGGCAGCCCCGGGGCGGGGGGGGGCAGCGGACCCCCTCCCGCCGGGGGAGGGGGGCTCCGCCTCGCCGCCCGCATCGCCCCGCCGGCGGGAAGGCGCGCGCGCCGCGAGCGGAGGGAGAGCCCAGCGGAGCCCGTCCCGAAAAGTGAGTGCGAGCGGGAGGAGCCGCCTCGGGAAGGGGCTGGGTGCCCCGGGGCTGCCGGCGGAGCGGCCGGGGGCCGGGGCGGGGGGCGCGGCGCCGGCGGCCGCCGTTTCCCATGCGGCTCACGTTGCCGGCCGCGCACGGTCTGCTGCCCCGCGGTCCACGCGCCGCTCCCGCCCGCCGCGGAGACCGGGCGGGAAGGGGGTGCTCCGCCAGGGCCCCCGGGGAGCGCCGAGGTCCCCTCCGCAAGTTCTGCCGCACGCTTTGTGCCGGGAGCGGCGGCCCCCGCGAACAAAGGCGGCGGGCGGGCGGGCGGAGGGCTCGGACCCCTCCGTCCGTCCCCGCCCGGGGAGCCGAGCGGAACTGCCGCGGCGGAAAGTTGTGCAAGGTTGGTAGCGGAGCGCACGGCCGCGCTGCTGTGAGCCCCGAGCGTTTCAAACATCCCCCACCCCGCTCCCCCGTTTTCCTTCTTTTCTCTATAGGTTGAGTGGCTCTTAACAGACCCCGCGGCTCCCTCCTGCTCGCTCATTTACATAACACTTGGGTGGAAAATGTAGCTCTTCTCGTCGCAAAAACGTTATTGAAGAGTTGCTTATTTTCCATGTAAAGTATTTTGAATGTGTTTTAAAAGCCAGGAGTAGTGTTGGTTCTTCCTGTTTATCGGAGTAGTTGCTGCTTCACGAGGCACGAGAGTGCTCTTGCTCTTACTCCAGACCTTACTCCGGGACTGGGGAAAGAAGGGTCTCGTTTGGGAATGGGACTGTGTTTGCTTGGGTTCTGTTTTGCTTTGCTTTTTAGCATTTCCGCCCCGTGCATAATTTCCCGCTGAGCAAAAACTGTATCAAAACTTGAAGTCTTTTTATAGAGTATCTTAACTTTCTTTTAACTGAAGAAAACAACACCTCCGTAGCTTGTCGGGGAAGAAACAATTGTGTCTGCTAGTGTTAAATTGTACTATTTGGGTGTTAAAATTTATACAGCAATTTGTTACATATGAGGAGGATGTACTAAAAAATGAAGAGAGTAGGTTGAATGTCGTTTATTTGATGAGACAGTGTTCAGACAGAGATCCAGAAATTGTAACTCCTGTGTGGAAACTGCTGTCTGCATGAGTCCTCTCCACATCGTCCTGGAAGGAGTCTAGAAAGACTTTGCAGGGGAAGGTTGTAGGGTTTGTCGGACTTTTCATTAAAAGAAGAGTGTACAGCTTGTGAACATCCTGTGGGCCAGTTGCTAGGCGCCTGCTCTCCTGTGCTTTCTTTACCAGATGTGATTGAAAGCAGAGGAAAACAAAACATAGCAGAAATGTACACAGTTGCTGAAATATATGGGTGTGAACATAAGGCCATACTCCAGCATTCCAGCTATGGATGCTTACTCTGTGCTTCAGTTTTTGCTACACTTTTGAGAGCACTTACTGCCTGTTTCCCAGCTGTATACTTGTCTATTCCATTGAGGAGATAGCCTTTGAAAACTCAGGGGAAAAACTTGACATCAGTAGGAATTTTAAGGTAGGCAGGGCACCTGATCTTTCACAGTTTCATTTTGAGACCCAGTTTGCTGAAGGTAAGAAGATTCATTTTCTATAGTTTGAAGTATCTCCCTGTCTTAAGCTTTCTGTCATCACTGCTGCTTTGAAAAGGGGTGTAAAGAAATTGAACTGTTATTTGGTTCATTTCTAGCTTTTCTTGATCGCAGAACTCAGTGGTTAGAAAAGGAAGTTGCATTCTCTTCAGGCCACAGTGTTAAGGAGATGGTCAGTTCTATACTGCATTTAATATCTACAGGAGCAGAGTGACACTATGTCCTTTTTTCATGTGGTGATTACACTTGTTTTAAGGCACTTCCTAGTCCCAAACCCAAATCTGTCCTTTCTCCATCATCATCCAGTTGTTAATGGCAGCCTGGTTCTGTCTCTTGATGGCAGTTATGCATTCTTGTTGGTGTTTCAGGTTCATAAATATCTCAAAAAGATATATTACTTTATATTTTTTAAAATTTTTTGGTCAAGGTTTAGATTTTTCCTCCTACTGCAGCTTATATCTAATCAGTGTAGGTTCTTTGTTCAAGCTGAATAATTTACTAATACAATGGTGTCTGTTTGGAAACATAAATGTTTATTAGAAAGTATGTGATTTTCATTTGTATTAACTGTTACAAAAGCTTTTACAACAAATAACTTTTTAGCTTAGGGAAAGAAATAATTTTCATCTTTAGACTTAGGCTGACAAATTAACTTTACTTCCCCTTAGGTATGCATGTGATACTTTGCAGAAGTTTTGTTCATTACTTTAATGGAATTTATTGTCTCTGAACCAGTAAAAGAAAGGAATGGCGTGTGATGATTTAGGCCAGGCCATGTTATTAAACAGAGAGGAATGCTACTCTTTTGTCTCTTTAAAGCAAACAGAGATTTTAAAATTTGGACAGTATTTAATGAACATGTTTAATATTCTGAATCTTTTTGTGAAGAGCAACATGCAATGGCGGCTGTATGTACATTACGCTTGAAATAAAAGTAACATAAAGACTTTATCTGCAGAGCTGCTTCAGCCTTGTCATATGTGGACTGTGTATGTCAGGTAATTCTAGAAAGACATGATAAACATTGCATCAATTGCTCATGAAAATGCTCTTCCACAACAAAGTATTGTGCTTTAGTCAATTTGTGGAAACTGATGGATGGTTCAGTACTGAAATGCTCTAAGTATTCACTGGATAGACAAAATCTATTTACTGCAATCACTGCTATGGACATTAAGATAGTGTCTTGTAGCAAAGACGACAAGAGTAGTAGTTGTAGTCTCTGTAGCAAAGGCTACAAAGATTTTAGGTATTTGTCTCATAAAGACCTAGATCCACGTAAGCATGGAAACTGACTTATTGTCAACAAACTTCTTGATCTTTGTGCTGGTACAGCCACTGGTTTTTACACAGGCTCTTCTGGCTAAATCAAGCAAGGACAGTTTAGCCCAGAGGATGTCTGCAAAAGGCTAAAGGCAGCACTGGACGCTTACAGGTCCTGGTCCCAGAGCACCCTTGTGGCTGCTGTCAGTGTGTACTTTAGGGCTGTGTCACTTCTGTGCGTTTGGCAGCCCTCAGTGGCTTCCTCTAGGGTGAACAAGTTTGGTGGCTTTGAGGGAGGAATGGACAAGTCCTTGTTTTGAAGTGACTGGTTGTGAATAAACGTGTTGTCAGGTGTATTGGGTACCTTCTTACTCCTGTGTTAGGAGAGAGGAAGAATATTAAATCCCTGTCCATTCCTTACCTGTCACAGTTTTGTATTTAGTAGAAAATGAAAGGTGGTTCTCAGTCTTTCACTTTGTAAAGATTATTGGTGAAATAATAAAGTAATCAATTTTTGGCTACCTTCTCTGTTCAGCCAAAATCAATAAATAAATATAACAGCTTGATTAGGCTCTTACTTAAACATTAAAATACACATGTGCTTTTCTTCTTTGAGAGTTTGCATATGCAAGATATTTTTTTGGCTGTAATGAATATGAGATGCATTGTGGCTCACTTGTGAGGGAACATTTCTTGGGCAGGAAGAGAGAACGGGAGTAATTAAACTGTTGCAATGCTGTGAACCCTACCTGGGTCTTTTCTGGTTAGCTGCTCCAGTGTTTGTCCTGTATCAGTGCATACACTGCAGTCATGTATTTTCTAATAGATCCTTGCAAGGCTTTTTGTCAGTAATGTGGACACGATTTACATCTGTAATATCAAGTACTTTAAAAATAAGGAATCTCAGAATAAAAGGAACTACTGCATTCAGTTTTGTTGATGCTCACTATGGCAAAAAATACGAGTTCATCTACTCAAGACTGCTCGTTTTTGCTAAATAGACAGATCTGTGTAATTCAGGAACTCTTCTCTATTTTGTTTTCTCAGTGTTCTCTGAAACAATTGCAGTTATTTTTACAAGGGTGAAACAATGCATTTTTTTCTATAATGTCATGCCTAACCTACCAGCAAACATATTTTCATTTGCTGGGGCAATTGAAGATGTTACCATCAGCTAGAGGATACAACACCCACAGCTGGTTGGTAAGAGGAGGTGCGTGAAATATTGTCCAAAACTAGCTTGCTTTGCATGAGTCTTGAACTGAGACAGCTGGCTTTGCTTTGAGCTGGAGGGTGAAGTGTTGGTGTGTACTGTTGGTACTGATGGTACTGATGAAATGTTGGTGTGTACCAAAACTTCTTTTCCCAGTCCAAATCCCTTCAACATGATTGGCAGTGGCTGTGGCCCTAGGAACTAGTAGAATTTTTCTAGTTTTCTGACCAAACACAAATATTGCCATGAAATAGAGAAAGCATGGCATGTTTTAATGAAGATATTAAAATAAAAAAATACAATAAAAAAACCCAACCAAATAAAAAAGAATGTGCTGTTTTCAGTTTTGGCTGTAATTCAGAGTTTGCACCAGTATGATAAATTTTGCAATGCTGTTTACCTCAGCTTATATTGGAAAAAAAAAAAAAAAGAAAACCAGTTTCCCTTTAATACTCTCATAAAAGGTCGAGTGGTGTTTGGATTTTTGTAATCCAAATACATTGTTATGAAACTGATTAACATATTGATGTACCTTAGATGTTTTGTGGGCAGGGGTCATTGGGATGTGGAGGGGAAAGGAAAGGGTTTGGTCTCCAAGCTCCAGTATCAGAGAAGCCTCTTGTGGGTAGTGCCTGCTAAGCTGGCCTAGGTGAGTCTAGTTTGTCTTGTGACCCGAGACTGGATGGCTGCTTACAGCAGAGGGACAGTTCTGAGGCAGTTAAGTAATGCTTCCTGTTCAAAGGCTGGCTATTCAGAGTTGTCCAAAATGTGGATGTTGTGAAATGCTTTTTTGCTTGAAAACCTTTCAGTGGTGCAGATGGCATGACCTGCCTGATGCTGTTTTGGAGAAGCAGTGCTGAGAAGTCTCTGAGCTCATCAGCACGGGCAGGCTGAGATGAAGTGCACTTGAGAGGGCAGGGCATACTGCTGAACACTTTGTAAGCACAAGCTCTGCCTCCTTACCGAGGCAGGAGGGCTGCCCTAGGGTGGAGCTGAGAGGTATGCACGTGCTGTGGTTAGACCTGGCCTTGTGGAGCTGGAGCTGTGGCAAGTGGGAGGTTGGAGGATGGTTGCAATAGAGTTGCAATAATTTCCCCTTAAACTACTCATAAACCTCAGTCAATGAATCTCACCACTCCAGTATCCTAGGTTGTAATAATAAATGAAATCTTTCCCCTGCCAGTTCTCCCTCTTTACACATGGGTCTCTCTTTGAAAATAAAAATCCTAACGGATTCTGGGATAATCGTTGTACTTGTTCCTATGTACCCTTCTCCTGTTCCTCAATTTCTTGGTCCAATGTCAGAGCTTGTTGTTCTCCCTGTTCAGTGCTTCATCCTTAAGAAATGTTGCTCTGGAGGGCTTGGAATGTGGGAGGTAGCCTTTATAGGATACAGGTTTCTAGAGACTTCCCATGCATGTTTCTTGGTGGGTTTATCAAAGAATTTAAGGTGGTGGTGGTGGTGGAGACCTGATTGCACGTGAAGTTTTGGTGGGTCCATTTGATAGATTGAAGGATTCCTTAATTCAGTCATGCAGAGTCAGAGCTACTCAGCTGTGGCTTTGTGTTCGTGTAGGTTGTGGCAACTGCTGTGAATTTCAGAAGGACAGGAGCTGCAAACCCTGGGTGTGGGTTGTTGACAGTATCTACTTAAACTCTGCCCTCTTTGACCGTCATAATGTCCTTACTGCACACATTAGCCCTGTGTTCTCACAGATGCTGGTGGATACTTTTGGAGCACGTGGTTTTCAGGATAAAGTCTACCACGTTTTCTTAAAGGCGAAACTTTACATTTAGATCTGCTGTAGCATGCAGGACCTGCCTTAGCTTATAGGGAGTTAATTTGCTGTATTGCAAAATTGCATACGAAAGGTTATTACTGTCTTTATGTAAAATATGTGATGTGTTTTATAGGATTGAATGTGTGTCTGTATATATCTGTAGGAATGACAGTAGTTACAGGGAATTCAGAACTGAACAGGCTACTTCAGGACAAGCTACTTGTCTTACTAAATGACTAACAAGCCCAAAGCATCATAAGCCAATGGGGAAGAAAAGGTTTCAAGCTTTTCCTCAAGTTCCCTTTTTAGGAGGGTAAGCTGCTCAGTGTGTTCCCTGGCAAGTGTAAGCCTTTTCAGCATTGTAGCATACTTCATGCTTGAGAAGTTGCTCACTAGCTATTGCAGTAGCTGCAAAATCTAGCGTTTCTTTGCTAGACCTGACAGTAGTGGGTACTTTGCTTTCGTTGACTTCTTCATTGCCTAATAAGGCTTTAGAATATACTAGAGAATATTTTCTTTAATGTTCAAGGCTGTAACCATTAAATAATAACCAAAAAAAAACCAGCTATGGATTCAGACCTCTCTGAGGAAATGTTACTCATCTTTTGTGGCAAGTGTGACCCCACAGAGCTTGGCATAGTGCTGAATCTCTGTTGAAAACAGGATGTCTTCACCTTTGCTTCACCATTGTCTATGTCTTTGCTCAGCTGTGTTAGTTGTGGCCCTGAGCTTGGGCCAGTAAACCTGCGGTTTGCCAGGAGTGTCTGCTTCTCCTGCTGTTTATATCTTGTCATTTTGCTTTAATTCATGCAATGATACTCGAAGCAGGAGATGATCTAGCGCAACAGAAAAGGGCCCTGAAACTGTGATCCTGGAGATACCCTTGTCTAAGTTATTTTAAATGTTTGTTTCTGAGCTCTGCTGTGGCAGTTTCATCTGCTGTTGCCACAGCTGATGAGTGTGTCTGCAGATCTGTGGCATTTCTCTGAGTGGGTGGATCACTGCAATGACAGGTAACTCTTTTTCTTTACTACAGAGTACAGTAGTGACAGTTTTTAGGGATCTTGAGGGCTGATCTTCAGCATCCTTTAAAGCACGCTAAGGCAGAGTTGCTGTGGTTTTCAGTGGTTTTTTTTTCCCTACTTTTTTTTTTTTTTTTGGTCTGGGAAATGTTTCTTTCTCCACATACCTAAACAGCAAGAATGAGTTTGAAATAATGGATTTGTATGGGGCACTGTGTTTGGGGATTGCTTTTCTCCTAACTTGCTATTTGCTGCAAGAGTTTACAGGGAGGGAGACAATGATCAAACCTGCTATGCTTTCCCCACCTGGCCCATATTTAAACTTGTCTGTGTAGCCAAGATGGGGCAGACATGACCCTTATGACAAGCCTCTGCTGGAAAGGGGCAGTTCTATCCCTCTGCTTTCATGGTGTGTTAGTTGTCTTATCTGTGGCAGCAGGTGGATTCTGACCGTGCTGTTGGTGGTCTGTGTAAGAGCTAGACTTGGACACTGCTTGACTCCCAGCTGGACTTTGTGCTGTCCTGCACTTGCTCCACTCTACCAACTGTGTGATACACAGCCCTGAACAGCCACTTGGGAGTTCATGAAACATGTCAAGGGTAGCATGCAGGCTTTGGTAGCCTCTGAGTAATATGTTAGTAATGCTAACAATATTTTGACATTATGTGTGTTCAGGGGAGTGATTATATGTGTGAAAGAAGTCCTACTAATGGTATCTTAGGTGGGCTCTAATACACAGGTGGCTGAACTTTACATTTTGCATTATAATATAGGTGTTTCTGTTAATAACCCTAATTATCTCCATAACGGCTTCTTCCTTAGGTTGTCCAGATGTTTAACCTAAATTTGAAAGTTTAGCATAGCTGAGTGCACTACAACTAGAGCATTTCTTAGACATGGCTTGCTGTAGCAAAACAACTTTGACCTGCGCAGTTACATATAGTTTGTTTCCAGAACATCCTGTATTTTCATCTCATCTCCGAGGTCAGGCTGAATGGGGCTTTGAAATGGGTGTCCCTGCCCATGGCAAAAGGGTTGGAAGTACATGACCTTTAAGGTCCCTTCCAACCCAAACTATTCTCTGAGTCTGTGATTTCATGTTGTGTATTGTATTCCCAGCTTTATAGCTTATTGCCATGGTGAATCTATTGTTATTTGTGCTTTGAACACTTTGAAATCAAGTAATTCCTGATATGCTACAGCAAAGCAGTGGGCTGATAGTGGAATAATTGAGGGTCGAACTTCAGCTCTGCCATTACTGACATTTGGCCTGGTGGGAGCAGTAGATAACACTCGGTGTGACTCAGGAGCACAGGCAGGAGTTTTGTTTGAAGAGTAGAGGTGGGTGGTGTCCCCTGTCATGGGGTGGGTGTGTGGCTGTCTAGTGAGGGGAGCTGCGCGCTGGGGTTGCTGCCTGCCTATGTAGGAGGTATGTACAGTCATCCTGCTCAGCTTGTGGTTGTTTACACGGGCTGTGGGAACCTTTCAAAGGGGTGCTGGGAATGACTGGAAAAACAAAAGCTTGTTTAGTGGCACAAAAGAAATGTTAACGTTTTGGTCCTTCTCATTCCTATTGTTTGTTTACACTGTGGAGTGGTGGGAACAAAATTGATTGCGTAGGTTAGGCACGACCTAGCAAAGATTTAAAAGGAGAAACTCATCATTAAACATCTTACCTTCCTTCATAAAATAATTTCAAACATCACAAAGGTTGAAATGTTATATTCACTTGTCCTTAATGGGGTTGTCATTTCATATTGTATTTGACTTGCTTAGTTGCTACTGTAATGAATGGCTCCCAACAGCTTCTCCTACCCATATCTCTTCCTGCATTAGCTATTGGTTTAATCTAATTTTTTGTTAAGATTATTCAAATTAATTTTGTGCTATTTGTTTTCTATAATTTCAATTCCCTGAATTTAAGTGAGAAGGGAACTAAAAAGCAAATAGAGTTGGCTCAGTGTGACATGGAATGTGCATTAGAGCTGGCACGGGGGATGCACAGCTGGCAGTGAATCCTTTGGGCACTGCCTGGCCATTAGATCAGCTTAACTGTGCCCTGAAACCTCATGGCTGTGGTTTGATGATCTGCTGAAACCAGTGTGAAGCAAGTGTTATAACCAAAAGGGCTGATCTTGTTCCTCCTGTCCCTTCTTTTGTGGTTGTGCTGTCCACTTCTGAAATCCAGCTGTTTGTTAAGCAACATGAGTGCTACTCTTGCCTGACTTCTTAGCCTTTTCAGTAACGAGAGAGTGGTATTGACCCTTTTAACAGCAGAACAAATTTAAGTAATTTGAAAGTGTTTACAATCCTTGTACTAAACTGCAAAAGTATTGTCATATGTATCATGCTGAAAACTATATGCATGATATAAACCACCTTCAGCACTACTGCCAGTTCAGCCTTTAAAATAGAGCATGTGGTTGATCTTCAAAGGTTTTTCCCTCGAGTTCTCTTCATATCACAGTCATAAGCATGCCAGTCTGGACAAATAATCCTTTTATTCAGTAGAGCTACATTTAACACTGTGATCAAAGCTGCAATGTACAGAAATATTAGTATTCAAATCTGTAGAACACAAGGGAAACAAATTGTTCTGTGAGCAGTGGAGCCAACAAAACCTAGTTTCCTGTAGATTTGTGTCCTCTGTCTGCTGCTGTATCCCATCACTGCAGTAACAGTCCCGATTACTGTCCTGTTATCTCCTGTGACCTCCCTTATCACAACATGTCAGATCCTGCAGCCTGACTATTCCACCACTCCCATATAACCTACCTGCTAGCTGGGGTAGAGGCAGCATGTGCTGTGCAGGTTGCAGAGCTGTGTAGAGCTCTGCTTGGTGGCTGCTGCCAAAGGGGGAAAATATTTGCATTCAAGAATTCTACTGATTGTGAAGCTGAGAGTTTAACTTTTGTTCTATTCTTTCTGCCTATCAGTTGCCATCTCCAGAAAAGCAGTGGGATTTCATTATAAGGTGTGTGTATCTTTCTTTTCAGAATAACTTTTCACAAAGATGTATTGTGGCACTGGAAAGTTTCATGTATAAAGCTTCAAGTAGATCTGTTCTTCTTTACATTATTTGTGATGATTTAACTCCAGTTTAGTTGAATATATTCTTTTTGTTATAAAAATCCAGTTAAACTCAAGGTTCTTAGTGTTGTTTTTTTTTCTGTACCTTTTCCTTTATATTCTTCTGCATCTCTCAGTTACAATCAACATACCCAAACTTTCTGATGGTTTTTGGCTTCTGCTTTAAGATGCCTGTTACTAAATATCACCTTTTTAAACTTTTAGTTTAACTACATTTCAAACCGTTTTTATGCCTGCCTAGGAGTGCTGTATATTTACAAAGTGCCTATTTAAAATGCTGCATTCAGTTTGTAATGTACCAATTATAATATTCTCCAAAATATTTAATGCACATCCTAATTTTTTCTTTTACTGAGTATTATTCTTCTTTGGACAATCAAGAGTCAACATTTTCTTTCTGAATTTGTTCTTAAGGTCCAGGAAATTGGTCAGTAAAATATTCCCCTGGACACACAATACCTTGATTATTAATTATTTTCTTTGTCTGTGATGTATTTTCCATTTTATCTAGCTTAGTTAGACTACATGAAATGCGTAAGATTCCTTCTCTTATCTTAACCCTAGTAGCTTTTATGTGAATGAGTTTTGCCACCTTTTGCTTCCTGGACCATTAGGGAATATATGTTGCAGTTCTAGTGCAGAACTGTGGCCTTCTGCTGTTAACCCTTTTCTGCAAATTAACAGATCACTTACTGCTTTTTCTTTTGATGCTTTAATGCTGGCATCTAAACACAAATGTTTTCCCCTAACACCAATATTAATTTTACTTACTGGCCTCTTGAGACTTTGAGGGAGGTTTTTCAAAAGTCTTTCTTTCAGCAATTTCTCCCTAGTTTACTGTTGTTATTATAAAATTCTACTACCCTAAAAAAGCATGGTTTCCTTTCCAGAAACCATGCTGTGTAAATTCTCTGGTATTAACCTGCATATGTTTTACAATCGTTTTCTCCAAACAATTGTTTCAGCTAGCTTGCTATGCATGAATGGCTTATTTGTTTGTAACACATTAAATCATATTTACTGGCTCTTTCAAGTGTAGGTAAGTACTGTGTTTTCTCACATTCTAATGCTAGGTATTTTTAGTAGAAGGTGAATGTAATTTTTTATTATTTATAAATATTTTTTCTCTTGTTCCTGTGGAATCAGTTCTGATTTCTGTTAATACAATGAGAAAATGCAAAAGTACCATGTTTTTTCTGAGGTGTTGCTGGTTTAGGTACGTTAGCTCTGTTCTACTCCCCCAAATTGTGTAGTGATGTGGTGGCAGCTTGAGAGAAACTTGTGTGCTTAAGTAGTCTTTGAGTGCATTGTCTAGGAGATCTTGAATCCGGATGGCAGAAACAGTGTGAGATGTGCAGTGAAAGGGGAACAAACAGGCTATAGAGGTCTTCCTAATTAGTGAGCAGCCTGATGCCTGTGACATATTCTTCCATTTTTTTGGTTTTTTGTTTGCTTTCATGAGGGAAAACAACCTGCAAATAAACCCAAAGTGAGTAATTTAGCTTTTCTCTGGAGAAAAATGGCAGTGGAACTGTTCAGTAGTAGAACCATTCTGTTGCCCAGTAAGTGCTTGCACAGATACGGTGTCTAGGAGGCTTTCCATGAAACTGCTCTAGATGTTTTAGTGGAGAATAATCAGTAATCTTATTCCAGTAGAAATATAATTTTTTAACTAGTTTTTTGAATGAAAGGTCAAGCTCATAAAAACATTTGAGTGTAATATCTTCTGTCAAGATGGCAGTTTAGGGAGAGATGTCCAAAAGTTAAAATACTTCTATATTTTTATTGAAATGTTCTGTTTTAAATTGTGTTTAATAAATAATTTAAAATGTATTCTAGAAAAATTGACCCACTGGCCCACACTGTTCTTTCCAGCCTAGTATTCTATATCTGATAGTCATAAAGGAGAAAATCTTGTCCGGGAACCCAGAAATTCCCTAATTCTTTGCATGAATTTTTCATCTCAAAAAATGTGTAAGTGGATTCACATGGAACATTGAGAACAAGATCAATTTTGGATGCTTTTCATTTCGCGCTTGGTCTCCATCTACTTTCTGTTATGGAATCTCTGAGCCAGAAGTTCTTTCTGTTTATTCAGAAATTCTTGAATGATTTTTCTTCTGAGAAAGAAGGGTTGTACAATTTCTTATTGAACCCTTGTAAATTTTTCAGGTCCATTGCATCCTTTTGCAACTAATCCCACAGATCTGCTGGTTGTTGCCTGAAGAGTCACTCATGTTTTGAAGGTGGCTTCTCCTCACTTCCTTAGGTGCTGCCTCCTGTTTGTATTGCAGGGGGCAATGAACAACTACTATTCTTTGCCTTTCATGTCACTTACCTCTGGCATAGTCTCTGGAAATGCGGATCTCTGTTCCTAAAGAGACTGTTTTTTCAGGTCACAGTTCTTCTGTGTTTAAGCACTTTTTGCTGTAAGAGTTCGCCTCTGTTAAGATGACAGGTGCTCCTTTACTACGTGATTTTTCTTGCGGAAATGTGGAGGTGCTGTTTGGGTACCAGTGCTTACTGGTGTTTCATCATTGGAGTCAACCATACAAAGGTGGCAACAGCATCTGAAGTTTAGGCTGTATTGGGGGCATGTTTGCTAAAGACTTGCTTGACCCCGTGAAGATGATTGGTGCTCAAGTAAGGATGAGGAATTCTCATTTGTGTCTCCAGGAAATGGTAATTTCTGTATAGTTGTTCCTGTGGTCATCTTTTAATGTGGTTAGAACATCAGCATAGCAGCTCTGAAGTTTTGCTCTATTGATGTTATGGATCATGAAAAAAATAAAGAAACACTAGGATCTATCTGAAATGATAAATAGCAAGTTTCCCATGTTAGCATTACAACTGCTGCAACCAGGCAGAGCAAACAATAATTCAGCCCTTGTAATTGAAGTTTTCTTTTTGGTCTGTGGTGTTAAAAGCGTGTTTTGAACTTCAATTTTATTATCATCCCATGTGAGTACTTTTGTGAAGATAAGTAAATTTAATCCTTATTGGTTTTCTATATGACTCTAAAGCCTTTATTTAACTGGTTGATTTGTAGATGTATATGAATAGATTGTGTTTAGGAATAAGAATCTATAAGAATAGATTATAGAGTCCTATAAATGTATACATTTAAAGAACATTTTATTTATAGAAATATATAGAATGGTTCTGCAAGCTGCATCTTGAGGTGTTAAAGGCATGTAACTTAGAGTGTTTGTTTAAAATACTAGTTATTATTTATCTAAGTAATTAATATAATCACCATAGGCTTCTAAAATTTTTTACAGTTTTTTTTAATGTTAAATTGATTGCTATAATGGAGGAAAAATCTAAAGATACTTGTGAAGCATTTTAACTCAATGGTTAATTTTCTGTGCCACTAGTGATAGACTATCATATTAACTCTTCTGGAATACAGGTGAAGATAAGATAAAAGAAATCTAGGTCTGATGCTGCAGTCACTGGAGTATACACTTAGATTTGGCCATAAGAATGCCTCTAGAAAGCTATGCACTTGCATAATTTTTGTTGCATCAGTAGCTACAAATGTAAATTTGTCAAACTTCTTAGCCATGTACTTTTGTTGCCTCAGAAAAGAACTAATTGTCAGTTTTCCATTGATAAAAAGTCATTAGTCTAAGCTTCTGTTTATTTACTTCTAAGAGCAAGAAGTTAATCTCTGAAGAGTGGGACTTTTCAAGTATGCTTAAGTCATTTAGGAACATAAATTCCATTGCCTTTGTACTGTGAGAGGAGTAGAACTGAACTGAAGGAGAGGATTAATTTTGGAAGTTAAGCAAACTGAAAAGTGCACTTGATCACAAATATCAGGCAGTGTATTGTGTTCTTGATTGATTCTTGTATGAATCTTCTCAGCCTAAATGAATATTAGACTGTTGAATTGTTGGAAGACCTGATCAGGTATGGGCAGGGAGAGTTAGCAAAGTTGATTCAGGACTTAAATAGGAAAATATTAAAATAATAAATTACTTCTAATTGCTGTTTGAAAGTTATATCATCCTCTCTCAAAGAGAATGTGAGAAAAGCATTGTGTAACTCTTTAAAATCAGTGTCTTTGCAATAGTTATTGTCCTGCCGTTTTCTTTGCTAGCACACGTCAGTGGTGCAAAAGTAGACAAAAGGCTCCAAAGTCCAAAAAAACTTCAAGTGAAAACCTTAGAAGATGATCAGAACTTTGCAAATAAATGAAATGATATGTTGCTTTTTGCTATGAATTTTAATTGTTGTTTGTTTGCCTCTTGACTACTCACTGATTAACTATTTGTTTGGCAGGAACCAGGAAGTCTGCAAAACTTGTTGTATGACTTGTTTCAGCTATCAGTTGTTTTTCTGTGCCTTATCAGGCTGCTTGACAACTGTTTAATTGAAAAGTTTCACATGCTATTGAAGTGTTATTGTTAGAATAAGCACTTAATTCCAGAAGGAGGATATAATCTCATGGCTTGATAGTGAGAGTCACAGTGTAGAGGGAGGGATGCTATCTCTGTCCTATATAGCAGACTTGTTTATTTTATAAATAAAGATTATATTTTCTGAATAGCAAAGGATAGAACTTTGGCTGATTGTACATATCTCTGAGTAGGGACAAATATTTTACTGTCATTCTGTTTCAAGAACTTTCACTGAGAATTCAAATGCTGTATCCAGTGTAACAAGTGGGAATCTTGTTCTGGAGAAGTTGCAGTAATAAGGATGAAACTTGCTTTTTTTCTTGGGTAGTTGTGCATATAAAAAAATCCAGTAGTTGCAGTGTGCTTGACGAAAAGATGCAGATGAGAAATGGCAGCAAAAGAATGGCTTCAGATTGCTTTTAGAAAAGGGGTGTTTCACTGTTAAATATTAGTAAGAGAACATATACTTTTTCCCCTCACATACTGTTTTGCTTTATTTTCTGTGTTAACACGTTATGCAGCTTTGATACTTGTATATTGCTGCTGATATTGCAGCAAATTGTCTTTGTAGGTTTTAAACATAAAAGTTAAGAGGAAATACCTGACTGGCCTTTTTTGTCTAGCTGATGGTAATTAGATGGAAAATGACTTTTTTTTCCCCTTCCTTTTTGGTGGCCCAGTCTCTAATTACATAATAATGGAGCTACCTGTTAACAAAGCAAGTCTAGAAATTGTGAGTAAGGGAGGAGACTTCATTTTAATGCTTTCAAGGATTGCTGGTATAGTGCAGCTGAAGTCAAGGCAAAAAGACTGATATTGTTTGGAGGAAGTTTGTGCCATTGTCCTCCTGTTAGTGCTGGTTATTGGGAATAGCTACAATCCCCCCCCCAGACAGCAACACTGAGTGCTGGGGACTCAGGTTCAGACTTTGTTTCAGTTTAATTGAAAGCAGTGGACACGAGTGCTAACAGCATTTTTGATCCGTGCTAACTACAGCTCTTCTCATTTTTGTTTGTCAAATCCAAACAAATCTTTGCGTCCAAACTGAGTGTGCCCATTGAATGATTTTGTTCTTGCGTATAGTTGTGGTGGTCACTAGTATAGGTTGTCAGTATTGCACAGGAAACTTTACATAATGCATTAATGTGATGGATTTGAGCTCTTGTCAGGGGGAATCTCTTCACCAAAAGCACTAAATGTTTCTGATGATGAATATGCAGGAAAGTTTGTGTCACACTTGCTGTGTTTTGAAAAGTCAGCATGAAGATATTTTACTATCAGTTTAAGGAAGTGGAGAAGTTAACAGATTTTAGAACTTTTGAGTTGGTGATTTTCAAGAAAGCATAGTTAAATGCATTCTATGAGGTTTCTGATGTTTCATAGACTAACAAAAGGTTGCTTTATTAGTAGCTTTAATGAACAAATCGCTTTATTGGCTTAGACATACTGGTTGCTTTGTCGGTCTAAACAGCTATGGGTTCTTGTTTCAATTCACCATTGTGCTGGAGTAGAGAAGTGATAGCCATTGACCTTCTGTTAAAGCACAATAAAAAGTTTTTTGTGAAGAAGGAAAGTGTGCAGGGAAAAGAGCAATGCAGTGCTGTGTCTTGAGTTCAGCAATGTAAAAATCAAGATAGCATGTACCTCTGTTGCCTTTCTTACTAGGTGGCTCGTTGTAGTGAACCACCTGAAACAAGAAGAGACAGAACTGACTTTCTGAAGGCTGTTTTTCATGGAACCTCTGTGTAAAGAAAGAAGGTATTTATGTCCCAACTGTAAGGAAACATATTAAGCAGGTACTCATTCACTTCTGAATGGAAAGTATATTAGTCTTCAAAAAAATTCTGGTTTTACTATTGATTGTCTGATTTGTTTATTGTTTTATTAAGTGATTAACACAGATGACTTAACCACAGCCTGTGGCTGAACTAAGTGCCCTTATTTTATTTCTTGAATTACTTCCTAAGAGTTTATTTAAATGAGGAAAGAGCTTTTTTTTTTTTTTTCTTTTTTCTTCTCCTGGCTGTATGCTTAAGACACAGAAGAAATTTCTTAGATGCGGTAGACTTTTGTTAGTGATAAGCAGCTCTTAAAGTTGATGTCTGTGTAATGAAAGGTTGCTTTCAGGTGGGATGACATTACAGTAATTTTTGTAGTTATCAGCTTGCTTTAAAAACTTACCATATTGCTTGTTAAAGATGAGCATCCTCCTGTAATTACAATAATAGTGTTGCAGTGGAAGTGAGGGATTCAGATTTGCCAAATGTATTTACATTATATAACACATGAAGTTATAATCATGATTAAAAGGATTAGGGACTTTCTCTCTAATGAAAGCACTGTATGAAACCAACTTATCATTCTCTGTAAATACTTTTTTATTAGGGATAGGGCAGTACAGTGCACCATGGATGTTCTGTAGGTGGCTGGTTTCTACTTTGCAGATTTGCACTTGTTTGGTGGGAGCTGGGATATACTGCTGGAATATACTTTGCACTTTAGTTACATTCTTGAGTTTTGTTGTAGGTATTGTGTTGTATGCCTGGTGGTTATGATATTTGAGTATTTGTAATACAAATAAAGTATATGAATTACTTCCTTTCTCATGGATCAGTTTTGTACCCCAAGATGCTCCTAATTCCTCAGGAAAAACAAGTTTTCCCTGCAAAAATTTGGGGAATACTACGACAAGCAGTGAAACTGCCCATGCATAGATTTATCTAGATTTCATTTTTGAGATGGTTGTTGCTATAAACTTGTGTCTGAGATTAAGGAATGAGATTGTGGGAGCTCGCATGAGAACATGTTGAGAGAAGCAGCCACACTGAGTGAGCGTTCACTGTGCCTTGCTGATCCTGGTCAGAGGGGACCTGGGTTGTCATCGTGTTCTGGTTAACAGCTATAGCTCAACAGGGCTGTTTACAGGAAGTACCTTTGGACTTTCTTTAGTTTCCTTCTGAATCCTATAGCATCAAAATGTAAATTAATGTAAAATTTGCATGGAAGAAACTTACAGGAGGAAAAAAAGCACATTTTTTTCATTTCCCCTCCCCATGAGGAGCTGGGTAGGATACGTGATTGTCACTGTATGCAGTTTCCTCTTGCCTGTCTCTTCTGCTTACTGTCTTCCCTGCTTTTCCTCCTTCTTTCTGGTCTTTCAGCATGTGCTCAAGGTTTGTTTTGCTCTCTTGCAGTCTTGCTGCTATCTCCCTGTCTTCTTTTGGCTGCAGTTTTTTTCTTCTACCCCTTTTCTTGTCTGGTTCTGCCCTCCCACCCTTGTTTTACATTTTAATGTTGAAGTAGTTTTGTACCTCTTCAAAATACGTGTTTTTCCTTTGTGAGCATAAAAATCAGTTGAGTCAGCCCTGATTTTTAGAGGAGCTGCCCCTTCCACAGGTTGTGTTAGCACCCCCTTCTGACAGCTACTCAACTATGTTCCTCAGCAATTCTGTACTTGCCGAGGGGTCTGTATTTCACTTCCCCAGTGTACAAATTTTACAGGTGACTTTATGTCCTCAGTATTGTTTAGAATCAGTTAAGGTGTCCAAGGATTTTGACAGTACAGCAGTTACTATAAAAGTACTGTAAGAATAGTCAGCTTGGCAGCAGTTGGCTAAATGCAATTCATACTTGTAAATTCATTATGTCCAAACTATCCTTATGAGTGATGGAATTGAAGGGGTTGTGGAGCTTCAAATAAAGTGTTTAACCCTTTGCACTGCTCTGTGGAAAGCTGTGTTTTAACAGCCCACTGTTGGGGAAGTGGTTTTGAGGCTGTGTTGATGTTATGACTGCACACCCATCTGTAACTGGAGTGTGTGATAGCAATGGATGCCAGCTGTATGTGTAAAAGAAAACTGGCAATTCTGGTGCAGTTTTCCTTGGAAAGATAGCTTAAGCAAAGGTAAAGCAATAAAACAAATTGAAGAGTTTTAGCTGTCTAGAATTGTGCTGCAGTTAGCTTTTTCATTATACATTTCTTCATCAATATCAGCTTCCTAAATATCCATCTCAATATTGACTGGCAGCCCACAAACTGCATATAGTGAAGAAAGAAGATATGACAAACATCTGTTTGGTTTAAAACCAGCAGCCATCTGTGACATACAATTAAATGCATGCTGTATAGCTCTTAGATACCACTGCATCTGCAGTAAGGAGAGTGCATTTGATATTCATCTTTCAAAGCATATATCTCAGAACACTATTCCTCAAGAGAAACAGTAAAATTTTTGACTATCCAGCATGAATTGGCTGTAATACAGCAAGAAAATTCCCTATAGTGGCTTAGCATTGTGGCTTGGAATCTATACAGAAAATGATTGAACGTTACCAGCTGTAGTGGGAAATGGTATGTGGAAGAAATTTCAACACTTTTCCCTAATAATCCCCTACCATGATCAGAGCCAAACTTTTTTTAGGTGAATTTGCATCAAATAGTACCAGGTCTTGCAGAGCAACAAATGCAAGGCTTGCCAATGAATCTGCACCTTCCGATGGTAAATATTTGTTCTCCTCCCCAGTAAAATCAACAAAATCTGTAGATTTTATATATTCACACACCAGAATGAAATATATTCAATACAGGTCACCAAATGTTATGGGAGTAAAGGGAGGGGAAAAAATAACTGTGAAGGGCTTAAGTGAGCACACATCTAGAAACGAGAAAAGACATAACCGCTCCATTCTTTCAGGCAAGCAAGGTATCAAGAGAAAATGGGTCATTGGAGTTTAACCAAAGTGGGCCTAAAGGAACATTCAGAAGACCAAACCTGTGTTTTTTAAGTATGGGTTTGTATAGACTGTCCTGGCCTCAAGAAAGGGGTTTTGTGAAATTGCATTAATTTACCCACTCCTTTAAATCTTCATTATGTCACATGTAAATAGTAATTGTCTATTCTGCCTGTTTTAAATGACAAATGTTTTTAAACTTTGGTTTTTAAGCTAGAAAAATCTCCATTTCACAAGTTTTCAGCCTCCTCATATTAATTAACATAGTCCAGATGAAATCAGAACTCATATTCTCAACTTGAAGTTGTTCTAAAGGCTGTTCTCTGTCGTTTCCAAATCTGGAGGTTTTCTTTGCCTAACCTGTTCAGCTATATCAGCTTGAGTAATAGAACAAGCTTTATAGGTGAGAGCTTTTAACACTTTACTGGACCAAAATTGTTGTCTTAGCAAGCTCAATTTCACTCAATTTGAGCAAAATATTAACCTGCCTTACAATGTTCAGTTTCCCCAGTTTAGGTTCTGGCTCAGCCTTGAATGAGACTCTGGCTCATTTGGTTTTCATAGGGCTTCTGCCTTGCTAATCAGAAGTTATTTTTAGCTCACGTTGCTGCCTTTTTCATCAGTCTTTTGGAGGTGGAAATGCAGACAGAGCAGTGGTGTGATAGTTGGAAGGACTGAGGTTTCTATTCCTAGCTTCTGCCACTGACTTTGTCTGAAATTTTCTTATTCAGGAGCATACTATTCCATTTTATGCATCATACTCTATAAAATGAGAGTACACATCTGTCAAATGTTTTGAGGTCTTTGAGTAAAAGCTGTTGTGAGTGTTTGTTTCAGGGGATTCAGGGGATCACAGTTTGTGATGCCAGTATAATAGTACAGTTTTATTTCTTTGTGAAAAAGAAGCAGCATCAGTAGTGCACCATTCTGCATTGAAAGGGCAGCCTGTAATTTATGTAATAATCTTAAATTAGTATGTTCTTCAACATACATATAATTGTTTAATGAGAGCAGTGACTTAAAATGAATTGCTAGATGTACTGGTCATTAGATGCTTTAAGGAAATAAGTAGTTATATTAATCAAGTATTTGTGGGACTGTTTTAGCAGGTGCTAAATTTCAATCTATTTATGTTGTTCAAAATACACTGAATAAAACATAAATATTTTTCTCATGCAATGAATGCAATATCCAAGACAGACCCACAAGTTCCAAGTGAGATGTTACTCTGCTTAATGGTACACATCTTATGTTTTCTCACTCTCATGGAAACAGCTTACTGCTATAGTTGCTGCATTAATCCATAATCCAATAAAGGGGATTTATTTGAGGGGTTGAAGGCAGAGAGAAGAAAAAAAAAAAGTCTCTGTAGTGCCCTATGGGCAACAGTTAAGCTAAAAATAAGATGGGGATCTTGAATGGCTCTGTGTTTGCCTTTCTCAGTGTTTGAAACATATGCATTAAAGTTTCATGGTGTTCTGTAAAAACCTTACCAAAATGCTTGATTTTTCTGAGAGGAGATTCAGGACTCTCCTCTCTTTTTTTTTGAATAGGGAATGTGCCTTACCTGTATCTGTAAGATGGCCCATTCATGCTGTATTTTAAAATGCTCAATTTCAAATTCATTCTGAAATGAATTTCATAGAACAGCCAAGAAGACATTCTAATTTTTTATTGCTTGATGATTTCTCATACTAGAATTATCATTAAATGAACTAGTGCTTTACTCCAATTTCCAGCGTACAGTTTAGATAAGAATAATGATTTTGAACTCTTACAAGATATAAAAACCTGGAGATTGTTTGGTTCTCAGATACACATATCTTCCCGTGGGTCAAAATAACAGGAAGAAAGTTTTGAAGTCCTGAACAGGATTAAGAGTGTGTGTATGAATTAGAGGGCTAAATTTTGGTTTTGGCACCTGCCATCGTGTGAAGCAACCAAAGCCTTGAGCTGGCTGCAAAATACTTGAGCCTGTGGGCTGCAAAGAGAAGCCTGTAGACATCACCAGAGTGTAACCCACAAAGCCTTGGCTGCCAGAAACTGGAAATGTGCAAAAACTGTCAGGAGTGTCCAGGAGATCTTGAAGCAAGTTGAGATGTGACAAAATGGCTCCAGCAAGTTTGTCGCAGTTGAGTCCATGCTGTAGGTAGCAGTGAGGGGCATGGGGAGCTCGGCACATGCCCAGGGTCAGACCCAGCAGCCGGTGGGCTGATCAGTGCCCTGGTCTCCAGCTCCTCATGCCTCTGAGCTGGCACTGGACTAGTTCTAAAAATAGCTCATGTTGCAGATGCTCCTGTTACCACTGCATGAAGGAACAGGATCCTTCTGCTTTGTGTGGGTAGAATTACAGTCCCTGAACATGAGCAAAAGCTGAGCTGTAGGAATCTGGTCTTGGTGGACACTGGTGTCTGGAGCACCTGAAGCTGCTTCTGCTGCTCATCAGCTGCTTTATGTATTGTTTCTTCAGAGTTTGCAACTCTTTGAAAACTGTGGTGCTAATTTAAACAGCAGGCAGCAGGAGGGTCTAGCATGCAGTATGCCATTTGACAGGATTGGTGTTTTTCCTTTATTTCAATTTTGGGAATTGGTATAAAGTGAGTCCCGATTTTTGGAAGGAAATATCAATCAGATTGTAAAAATAGAATTATTCTAGCAAAGACAGCCTTCTTTTTTTTTTTTTAAACAAGATTGGTCAATTTAAAGTCAGTTTCAGTTTTTACCCTTTTTATGCTTTGCTGTTGAAGGTGTGCTTACTGGGAGACTACTGTATCCTATTTAAGTTTTAATTCTTTTCTGTTTGTTCATTCTGACTGCTGCTATTTTATAAAGTCAGGCAGAATGTTTTGTTAGCAAACAAATGGGAAGTATAAAGCAAGCAGCCCTTCCTTTTCTAATAAATGCTTCCATTATTCTTTCTTAGTAGTTAGAATGTTGTGTCATGGGCCAAACTTGAGTTGATAACTAAGCTAGAAATGATAATAAAGTCTTGGTTGTGGGAAATGGATAAACTTACTGATAAAATTCTTATTTTAAAAGGTGCCTGGTGTCTACTTCAGAGTTGCCTTTTTTAGTTTAGACTTACTGGCTTTGCTAACACTTAAAATAAAGCTTTCTTTTATTTTTTTCTTCTTTTTTTAGTTATTTTTGGTGAAATTGGAGTTTAGTATTATACTGATAATACCTTAACTTGAATTATTGTTAATTGTTGGCATGGACTATGAAGAATTTAGTTTTAACCTGTTAAGATGATACATGCAATAAATATGATATTTATTTTCCTGTTTAAATGCTAATATCATGAAAATATTTAGATGACCAGGGAGCTGAAAGATCTTGGAGGATGGCACAATAATACTGCATATGAATCTGGATGCAGACACAGATTAATCTGTTAATCTGAATATCTCCATTTAATAGAGTATGATACAAAATGCTGGGTGTCTGTATGCAAGTTACCTGAGAACCTGAGACATGTTTTCAATGAGAGTAGTTTCAAGATTGTCTCAAGAACTGCCTGCCTGTCTGTCCTGTACCTTGTGGCAATTCATTCTTAAAATAATGAAGGCTTTGATCAGCTGAGTTTACATATGTGAGAAATTATATATATAAAATTTTTTTTTCTGTTTTAGTTTTTTGTCGTTGAGGTTTTTGTTTGTTTGTTTTGGTTGTTTTTGTTTTGGTTTTGTTAGTTTCAGTTTTTTTTTTTCATGTGTTTATATGTTTCCAAGGAGTCCACTGGATTCTGAGTGTACAGTAGAATGTTTTCATCTCATGAAAATAGAATGAAAATAGAATTTTTTCATCTCACACTTCTGTATTATTATAGAAAAAAAGTTAGATGCCTTTGTTAGAAACTCTTATCGAATACCATTCTGAGGAATTTATTGATTTATCTAATTCAGTGATGTTATAGTTGCTAGAAAGCAAAAGTCATTCTGGCAAAGTTTATTCTGGCTGCTGGTACAAGGCAAATAAACGGAATCTCTAATTTTCCATACCTGGTACTAAAATTAGATTGTTCAAAGAATTTGAAAGACCTTAGGGACTGTTAGGAGTTGCTTTGACACACACTGCTCTTTAATCTTATGCAAACTAAACCAAGCAGAAAATAAAATTGCAAACCCTCCTTAGTATCAGGGACTGATTGCTATGTTCTTCAGCTGTTTCAGTAGAACACTTGGCACCTTACCTCTTTTGGCATTGCAGAGTCCCATTGCTGTAAATTTCGCAGCATTTCTGCATATATCTACATCTGTGTTGCTCTGTGAGTTTTCTTTGTAAATTCTGGTCTGAAAAGAGGCATGGAGAGTAATGCATTAGAGCAATAACAGAGGATAAGTTTATCTAACTTTATGTTAATTTAATAGCTTGTAAGCCATTAAAGGACTGATGTACAAGGTCAGTAATAAACATTTCCCTATGCAGTAGTTTTTCTTTAGTCTGAGAGAAGATAATGTAGATTATTCCTGCCAGGAGAGGTGAGCTTGTGTCTCTGAAACCATGATTGAAAAAATGCCTTGCTGTTTGTGTTTTCTCTCTCTTCCAATTGCAAAACAGAATTATTGTATGAGTGGCTTGATTCATTGTGTTGGAACCATTTAGGATTGTCATGAATTACTCATGGGAACTATTGCATCCTGAAAAGTTGGGTATTCCAATGTTTATAAAAAACTAAAAGAAATCTTTACTAACAAGATATCCTTGGGGGTAGTTTCAGACAAATTCTAGGAGAATGAGCCCTTGATGGGACCAAAAGATCAACGCTAAATACTTCATTAATGGCCTAGTAATGTTTTGTGTTTCTTGGTGTGAAGTTGTATAAAATTTCTTCTTTCTCCCTCTGATTAAAGAGGCATCTCAGGGGTGCTGTTGAAGCTTTCTTAAAGAAAACTGGGAGAACCCATGAATTAATGTGTAGGTTGTTTTGTTGCTTAATGTTTCCACCAAAGCCATCCTAATTGCATCCACATTGTAAGCCACACAGGCACTCATAGATCTGTTAAATCATCTCCATCTTTCAAACAGGACAAGATTAACTCATTGCATTACCACTTTATCATTGTCTGTGTAGACAGATGAAAATGCAAATAACTTTTAATATTTCACAGTGACCATAGATTAAATTTTTGTTCCTTTGTAAACTTGAATTTTTTCTCCCTGTAGCTTTATATGTTTGCTATGGCACCCATTTGGTTTCTTCATATTACTGCTAAATTGCTGAAATAAATTCATCCTTGTCCAGCAGTTGCTGACTTTTGTTCAGTTTTGTTTAGTAGAACTGAACGTATATAAACATGAAGAATAAATTCAGATTGCACTGAAAATGTCCTCTAAGTTTTGATTTGAAAGTTTAAATGTTGCACAGATAGAACTGAGGACCTAACTGGGATTCAGAATTTCTACTGCTGTATATAAAATCAGATAAGAGCATATCAACATTCCTACTCTATTCTCTGTTACCAGCTCTGATAATTAGCATTTGCATTGATCCAAAGTTTCGCTCATCACACAGGAGCTATACAGCAGTCTCATTTCCTCCTTCACTATGAAAAGGAAGAGGTGGTACCAGTTACTCCAAGATTTAGCTCTGAATCCAAGGTCATCTTGACAGACAAACTAAAGCATTTTGTTCACTTCCTCTTTGGGTGTCTGACTTTACAGTTGAGAAAGTAATTTTGGCATACCATGAAGATTTTGTGTTGTGTATGTATTGAGAGACAGAAGGTCTCAGAAATATGCAGCTGAGATTCTCTGCCTATGGCAATGTGGTAAGGATACTCTTTTGTGCTGTCCACAAAGTATTGCACTCAAAAATGCAGGTGTTGGTCAGAGTTCTTAGCAAGATTTTTAGCTTTCTTGACTCTTGATAGGCAGACTTTTTATTGCCAAATTTTCTATGTCAACTGCGATGTTATTAATAGAGGAGTACACGAGAGGGGCTCCACTTCATCCATGTTCTGGTTTATCATCCATCTACCTTAAGCTTTGCAGTAATTACCTGTAGTATATATTGCTTTTATGGATATGGAAAATAAAGCACACTTTAAATATTGCATAATGATATTCTATCATGTACCCATAGTGAAGTAAGTCAGCAAGATGCAATGTGGTGAACTAATGAGGGAAAAAAGCCACCTTTATCTTTTGAAGATGCTTAGGAAATCAGTGTTCTGAAGGGACTCACTCTGTTTTGCCTCTTCAGCTTGGAATAGCATTATTTATGTTTACAGAGAGTTGTGATTAAAATACAGTTAAAATGAGTTTATTTTCTGTTTCTGGAAGCCACAATGTCTGTGAAGTCTGCAGCATTTCCTCCTTTATCTCCACTAGAGAGCACTACCAGCTGTGCTGCTAATGCCTCTCCAGTATTTAGTGAAATGCTGTTTAGGATGTGACAGTCTGTCCTGGATAAAATGTCACTAGAAATTGTATTAACTTCCTGTTATCTTATCACATGTGCTCATTAAGAGAAATTAGGGGCAGAAGGAACTTTGGACTTCTTCAATACAAAAATCTAGACCAGCATCTCTCAGTTTCATAGAATCACTAAGGTTGGAAAAGACCTCCAAGATTGAGTCCAACCATTAATCCAGCACTGCCTGTCAACCACAAAACCATGTCCCCAAGTGTCACATCCACACACCTTTTGAATATTTCCACAGATGGTGATTCCATCACTTCCCTGGTAGCCTATTCCAATGCCTGACCACCCTTTCAGGGAAGAAATTTATCCTAATACTCAATCTAAACCTTCCCTATTGCAACTTGAGGCCAATTTCTCTTGTCCTATTGCTTGACACTTGGCAGAAGAGACTGACCCTCACTTTGCTACAACCTCCTTTCAGGTACCTGTAGAAAATGATGAGTTCCCTACTGAGCCTTCTTTTCTCCTGGTTAAACAACCCAGCTCCCTCAGCCACTTCTCAGAGGACTTGTGTTCCAGGCTATTCTCTGGCTCTGTTGCCCTTCTCTGGACCTGCTCCAGCCCCTCAATGTCCTTCTTGTAGTGAGGGGCCCAGAACTGAACACAGGACTCAAGGTGAGATCTCACCTGTGCTGAGTAGAGGGGGATAATCCCTGCCCTGGTACTGCTGGCCACACTATTGCTGCTACAGGCCAGGATGCCATTGGCCTTCTTGGCCACCTGGGCACAGCTGGCTCATGTTCAGCTGCTGTTGACCAGCACTCCCAGGTCCTTTTCTTCCAGGCAGCTTTTGAGCCACTCCTACCCCAGCCTGTAGTGCTGCTTGAAACCATTGTGACCCAAAGGAATGTTTTGATCTATTTTCTAGCTGCCAGTGAAAGAAAGTCCATGTTTTTCATAACCAATTTCTTCTGTCACTTTGTGACCTATAGACTTGCCCTATCTTTTTGCTCCCTTCTTCTAGTATCACCTTTCTTTAAACTCTGTTCCATTTTTAGCTCTCTATTTGCTGTAGACAGGACAAATAGTAATTAGATTTCTCCCTCCATACACACATGCTTTTTGGTGTTAAAAGAGTGGTGTTTGCCTTTCCTCGCTCTTGTCATCAAAGCCAGAGTGGCCCTGTAGCATTGCCAGTGGTGATGGATGTGAGCATCCAGTGGTGAGACAGCTGCATCCAAAGTCATTACCAGTGGTGAGACACTGGATGCATCCAAAGTCATTACCAGTGGCAGATAGTGGCTCTGCTGGGTGATACAATGCTCTGAGGGTAACTTGCATCTTGCCAAAGAGGGGCCAGGAGGGCCAAGCATGGCTGAGGTCTGTCTTTATCCATCCTGTAGGGATTGGGTACCAAGGCTGAGAAGGTGAAAGCAGCAGGGGGCAGGTGTCTGTGCCCTCGGGTGTGCTGTGAGTCTTGCTGAACCTTGCCAGTTTTCCTGTGCTGTGCTAGATGCTGTCACACATGCATACACGCACCAAAAAAAAATAAAAAAAAATAGGGAAAGCACTGCTTCTGACTAAACTCCATTAACTCCATTTTTTCAGTCTTGTAAGCTGCCATTCCAAGGGTCTGGCCATTGTTGTTCCCTATATTCATAGTTAATGTGTAGAATGCTGAAGTATTTCTGTTGGGTAATTTGTGTAGTCAAAGGGAGAAACAGCAATAGGATTTTTTTTTTGAGTTTGCAATACTTCATCTATTGTTGAAAGCAGCATTATGGAGAAACTGATTTTCACACTTGTGGATTCAGTACCTTTTTGTACTTGGATTACTTGTTTCTCTTCACTTGTTCAGACAGTGTAGCTTCAGACAAAACTGTGAACTAATCTAGAGAGGATCACAAATGATGGGCTATTTTAATGTTCAGAAGTCTGACCTCTGTTTTGTAGAACGCAGAATTACTCCTCTGTGCTTGTTCAGTCGGTTTGGTGTATTGCAGCAGGCAGCCTCTGGCTTGCTGGCAGAACCTGGTTTGCAGAAATGGTAACTCCTGGCAGGTTCTCAGTCCTGAGTGGAGGGCAGGGATTTAAAATCGTGTATAGCTACAGCTCCTCCCAGTGGCAGCTCCTTCCCTACTTCTGCTCGCTGGTGCTGCAGGCCCGAGAAACACTACCCCAGAGCATTTTTGCAGAGGTGGGAAGGGGTCTTTTTGTGACTGACTGGTAGGGTCTATAACAAGGATAATAAGGGCTGAATATTTATAGCAGCCTGCTGGACAGAAAAACTGCCAAAAGCATAGGTGTGGTTCCCCGTGCAGCATCGCTTGTGCTGCCTCAATAGAGGTTTTAGAAACAGCGTGTTTCCATAAAGGACAGAACTGCTGCTGTTGTTTTATACATGAAATCACCTTCATTTTTCCTGCAGAAAACATGAGATTTATATTCTATGCACATAGTTAAACTGTCATCATCTGGCATCATGATTGCTGCAGTGTCCTTTTAACAGGCCTTTACAAATGCAGTTTTGCTCTTGCTGTATCAGTCTCAGACTATTGCTGCATGCTGAATTATATTCTTGTACAGCAAGCCTTTTCAAAAGTGTTTGGGCAATGCTTCCAGGAGGCACTGGAGGAGATAGCATAACTGTTGGCACAAACTGGGTTTGGCTCTATGCCTGTACATATTGAAATATTTTCTGTACTGTTTTTGTATATATAAAACCTCCGTGTGTTCATGCAGTGTGAGTATATAACACTTCATTGTTAAAAACTGGACAGGATTTGTGAAAATCAGTTACTCACTAGACTCCTTTCCATTTCCAATTGCACATGCATTTACATTTATTGAATTCTCTTTTCGTTCTGCTTACAGTATTCCCTTTCTCTTACATCCTTACCGATGTAAGCTTTTATATACATCAATAGACTAGCACTGCAAAGTGCAGACTTTCCACCAAGTCCTTGGAGGTTTTCAAGCCTTGACTGGCCAAAACCCTGTGCAACTTGATCTGAATTCAGTATTGAACTATCATTTAAATAGAAGATTGGATTAGACACCGCTTGAGAATCCCTTAAGTCTAAACTAGTCTAATATTTTTTCTTTTTCTGAGGAGATTGAATACCAGGCTCTCTAGTCAGTATTAGGGGCCAGAGCTTCAGTGCTGAAGGACTATTGCAATGGAGAGTCAAAGAGCAGCAAATCAGCTGCTACTGACACCTATTAGTGTAACTAAGCACCAAACAAATCTATCAGAAATACCCTGTGTTTCCCTGTCTCTCTACTTTCGGTGGAGTGCGCGCCAGTTTGCTTGCACAGCTGCAGAAGGAAAAGCCTTCTGGCCCTGGGTGTGTTCCTAGTGGCCTCATCTGTGTCTTCACTTCCCTTGCATCCAAACAATGCTGCTTATACTTTTTATGAATTCTTATGGCTTTTCCCTCTTTTGACAATCAACTGTAAATCATTAAACATTGAGTACAGTTAATTGGGTAAGATTTTAAAAAGGTCTGTCAGTCTTCTGTTGTAAAAGCATGTGGTGACCTTTTTATAAGTTGAGATTGAAATTTTTGCTATTAGATGGTATTGACTGTTGTCATTGGAAAGGTTCGATTTTGATTATTAGGAGATGGAACAGAAGAGCACTGGGGAGACAGAGTAGACTGTCTAAAAAAATTACTAAGGATTTTTGCAACCCTTTTCTTTTTACAGGCAAAAATCAAATGTCTTTCTGTATGGCGGTATATATATTAATGTATAGCTCTACAATGTGGTACAGTTGACACACCACCACCACCATCACCCCTCCCCCCAGCCCTCCTTTCAGTTTCATGGAGTCATAAGGTGATTGTTTTTCATGGTGCCGTAAGACGATTTAGATTAGAAGGGACTTTGGAGGTCAGCTAGTCCAGACCCCCACTCAAAGCAGGACCAGCTTAGATAAAGTTGCTGTGTTGCTATCCAGGATAAGTTTTTAATATCTCCAAGGCCAGGTATTCCACAGCTTCTCTAGAATGCCCGCTTCAATATTTGGCTGTGATGTAAGAATTTTTTACAGAACACATAGTCAGAATTTCTGTTCTTGGAACTTGCATTTGTAGCCTTCATCCTATCACTATCTGTCTCCAAGAAGAGTCTGCCAGAGAGGCTCTCTGCAGGGTAGATTGTCAGTTATGCAGAGTAAAAATATCTTCGTTACTTTTCTATGACAGTAAAAGCCCCATAACACATGAAGGTACCTGAAAATATTTATAGTCTATTCATTTTAAGACATGAAAATTAATACGTTGGACTTAGAAGCTTATAAATTTGAGCACTGGTACAGTATAAGCAGCTCTATCTGGTATAAATTAGTGCAGGAAGATGCTTGTCTTCACAGGAGTTGTAGCTTTCAGAAGGAACCTTATTTGGCATTTTTGATATCTGGAGAAAAGTTTGTCTTCTCTGGAGCCAAGGGTGGTGTAGGGTACAATTATGGGTAAATACTCTTTGTTCTCTCCACTGTTAAAACTAGTCTTCGTATTTGAGAACATATGTGAGCTCTTATTTGATCTGTGCTACCTAATATGAAGCAGGTTGAACTCCAAAACTTGGAATTTCAGTCCCACAGGAGATCTAAGCTGTGGAAGGGAGCACAGACACCTTCCATCCTTTCCTTCAACTGCCAGCCAGCAGTGACTAGACTGGCAAAGCTCTTAGCTGCCTTCCTGGAAGACCCTGGAGTCATTAGCCCTTGGAAGTTAATGAATGAGCTTTTTAAAGGGAGCTCCTCTTGATGGGTTTGGACAAGGGTCACACTCACTTTAGGAATACCATCCCCTTCTTGCAGCCTCCATGCTTTCATCTGTCCATCAAGGCTGACCCTTGTTTGGACCTTTTGTGTGCTTATGTTATTTGGTTTGTGAATCGTGTTCATTGTTAACTTTGTCAGCAACAATACTTTGCAGTAAAAGGAAGGTAGCTTAAAACAATGCTTTAATTATTTCCAAAAGAGTTTTCATAAAAATCAATTTTTCATGATTTGACGTGTTTAATTAAAAAGGTGCAAAGGTGAAGTTGCCCAGCAAGTTGCCAGCTGTCTCTGGTTTAAACTGACAAGTGGCTTTCTTCTGCAGACTTAATACCCTAATTTTTTCTTCACTCAGTATTCTCAGTGAAAAAGTAATGTTTTTTGGTTTTGTTTTTGTTTTGTTTTAAAATATAATCTTCTGGGACAATCAGTTTTTTTGTTGATGATTAAGTAGTTGTAGTAAGTGCTGATTAATCAGTGTTGTGGTTGGGTTTTTTGTTTGTTTGTTTGTTTGTTTTTTTCATCCTCTTTGGAACTCCATTAAAAATATTTTAATGTTTTTGTGTCATGTTTTCTATTGTTCAAATCTTGAGCTAGATGCATTTTGAATAATTAAATGAAACTAGTTTCACTAAACTATTATGCATAGAAAGATCTGAGTGTTTTTTAGCAAATTAACTAGATACCAATTGCAAATTGAATTTAGAATTCTGTTCTTTAGCACTTCAAACAACACAAATTAGTAACTCCATGTACTTTTTTCCTTTTTTCTTTGGGAATGCACAAGTACATTTCCATGGGGGTTCTTCATGGATATTACTCCACTTTGTTCCAGAGCTGAACATCATGCAAAATATTCTTCAGCTGTCAAAGTCTTTTTGCAAGAGAACACTGCAGCTAGTGATTTAAAATGATAGCCAGTCCTTTGTTTTTAATGCTTGTGAAGAAAGTGCTGCTGCTTGAAGTCTTTTTCCTTAAATGGCCTTTGGGAGGGTGACTTGCCTCCAGTGAGATAAAGCTGAAGAGCATCTATCTGTATTGCCCTGACACAAAACAGCCTGGCTATTTTGGTGGTGGCCACTACTGTCTGCTTGCAGGGATGGCAAAAGAAGAATCTTCCAGGATATCTCAAGGACTAAGCTCGTCCTGAGACTGCCTGCTGGAATGGTCTTAATTGAGTGAGAGAGCTGATGATACAACAGAACCTCTGTCTGTGTTATGGACTAAACTGCTCATGAAGCAGTTCCTCAGTTGCTGCAACTTACAGCCAGGCATTTTCAAGGTAAACAGCACCAATTTAGTTTGGCTCCGAAAGCCACTTTTATAATTCAGTTTCAGTTGTACAAAATATATGAATATTTAATAACATAGTTGCAGTTGTCTCTTTAACTGAAGTTGTGAAGTATATATATGCTGATTTGCCTGCTACTGGAGGATGATGAAATATTTAGCTGAATATAAACTTCAATAGAAAATGATTCTTATGGGAAAAATTTAAGGGAAACACTTCCTTAAATTTGTGTGAACTTTTGAACCTTAGGAAATGCTAAAATAAAAACTTCCAGTTAAAAACTGTGAGGAGGATGGTTTGGCATAGTTACGGGCATCGTTTATTACCTAGAGGTGATTATACAATGTTTTCTGCTCCTCAGTGCCCCAGTATTTTGGCTAATGGGTTCAGTATGTGACTGATTTACATTGCACACAAATTGCAAACTTTGCATTAAAAATTTGAGTAGAAAAACTAGTGGTTGGGAATATAAACTCAGTGGGAAGCTGAAAAAATACACCTTTCAGATTCCATGGAAAGTGCCTAAAAAAACGTCAGCTTATCTGACGTGCTCCAAAGATTCTGCTACTTAGCTAGGGAGGCTAATATTCAGTGTCTTGCCTTGCAGAATCCTGGAACGGTTTGTGTTGGAAGGGGCTCCTTACAATTATCTCATTCTGACTCCCCTCACAATGGGCAGGAAACCTTCCACTAGACCAAGTTGCTCAAAGCCTCATCCAGCCTCACCTTCACCATGTCCAGGGATGGGGCATCTGCAGGTTCTCTAAGAAGCCTGTGCCAGCGCCTCACAACACATTCAGTAAAGAGTTTTTCCTAATATCTAATCTTAATGTATTCTTTTTCAGTTTAGAACCAGTCTTCCTTGTCTTACCTCTATATGCTCTCATAAAAAAATCCCAGTCCAGCTTTCTTGTAGGCCCCCTTTAGATGCTGGAAGGATGCAATAAGGCCTCCTCAGAGCCCTCCTTTTTTCCAGGCTGAGCAACCTCAGCTCTCTCACCCTGTCCTGATAGGAGAGGTGCTTCAGCTCTCTAAAAGTCTTTCTGGATCTCTGCTGACCCTGTTCCAATAGGTCCACAATTCTGCAGCATCCCCTCCCTTGCCCTGCAGCCTACACTGCTTCTGATGCAGCCTTAGAATAAAGTTGGTTTTCTGGGCTGCCGAGTTCACATTGATGAGTCATGTTGGGCTTCTCCTCAGCCAACACCCCCAGGTCTTTTTTCTCAGGGCTGCTCTCAATCCATTCTCTGCCCAGCCTGTATTGGTGCTTGGAGTTGTCTTCACCCAGGTGCAGGACCTTGTGCTTGGTGTTGTTGAACTTCATGAGGTTCAGATGGCCCCACCTCTCAAGCCTGCCCAGATGCCTCTGCAGTGGCAAAGTGTTGATCATACCACACGGGTTGGTGTTGTCTGTGAACTTGGAGAGGGAGCATTCAGTACCACTGTCCAGATCACCAACAAAGCTGTCCAACAGCACTGGTCCCAATTCCAGCCCCTGAAGTGCCCCACTTATCACTGCTCTACACTTAGACGTTGAGCTGTTGACCACAACTCTTTGAGTGCAACTAAACAGACAGTTCCTTACCCACTGAGCAGTCTACCTGTCAAATCAACATTTCTCCAGTTTTGAGACAAGGATGTTGTGCTTTGCACCTGTCCCTGCCCTCCCTTTAATCCTGACCCACATCTTGATCAACTCCTCTCCTATCCACAGGCAGACCTCCATGCACTCCAGCTGGCCACTAACATAGAAGGCAACATCCCTCCTTGTCTACTCTGCCTGTCCTTCCCTAAGAGCCTGTATCCTTCCATTCCAGCACTCCAGTCATAGGAGCTATCCCACCACATCTGCATGGTGCCAGTAAGATCACAGCTAATTCTTTTTGTTGATTCCCCACGCTGCCTGTGTTTGCATAGAGGCATTTCAGTTGGGCCCACCATGAAGCCAACTTAATGGCTGAAGTGGCTGGAATTGCCTTGTGGTGCCCTTCAGGTGCTCTCTGACTGACTTGTGATCCTGCTCCAGGCTCTGGACATCTTTTGCTGGCACTGATATCAAACTGGTGTGAGTGGGATAAACTGAAGTTCCTCACCCTCAGCACTGTTGGTTTAAAGCCCTCTTCCCTGGCTTGGTGAGGCTATGACTGAAGACACACTTCCCCTTCTCTGACAGATGGACCACATCTGCACCTGGTAGAACCAGGTTTCTCAAAGTTAAAGTCCCGCAGTTCAGGTAGCTGAGCCCCTGATGGTGGTACCAGTCCGGGAACTATTTTGTGATTTCCCAGATTCAACTGGCCCTTTCAAATCCATTTGACTGGGAGGATTGATTATAAAAATCTACCTGTGCTCCAGAGTTCCTAACTGTCACTCTCAGGGCTGTATAATCCTTCATACTCCTCACATGTTCCTGGTTGTGTCACTGGGGTCCATGTGAAACAACATCAGCAGATAATAGTATTTGTATGTTTTGACAAAATCATTCCTAGCTAATGAAATATAGAAGTTTAATGTTTTTGTAAAACTGAAACACTGAAGATACATCAATTGGAAGGCTCCAAGACACATCACTTAGAAGCTCCAAGAAAATATGGGAGAGAATGTTTCTTGGTGTCTTGTTGATTTCTGTTTTAGTCACTGAGAAATGCAATATTTGAGCCCAGATTGTATCTAATTTTTCTCATGTCAGTTTGAAAGCTTAATGCCAAAGAATTTTGGGATTACTTGATATTTTTCTGTTGTGAAATGAATGAGACACAGGGTGTACTAGCCGTCCTGAGGAGTGGACGCAGCAGATCATAACAGCATTGCAGCTGTGACGGGATAGAAGAGTGAGAATAAATCCAGGCTTGTTGTGCAGAGAGGGGCAGGAGAGGAAAGAAGAGTAATATCCCTTATTAGACCAGCTAACAAAAAGGGAGGGAGTGGAATTTTCTAGTGTATGAATTCTTAGGTGTAAATGAAAAATGCTAAATTGGTTACACTGATTAATTAACTAAAGCATTTCGTTTACTTGAAGTTGATTTAGTTAGGTTATGGCAGATAAAAATACCAGCATGAGCAAACTGTGACTTCACCTTGACAGTCCTTAAGCACTCTATTTACAGTGCTGCAACAAATGAAATGAAGTTTGGTTTGAATGGAGACTACACAAATGAATGGCAATTGACTCTTTTTATGTCCTGAAAGGTCTTGGTGTCATTGTCATCTTCTCACCCACTGCAACTACCTAAAAGAGGAAAAAAGTGAATCCCCAAACAATGAAGACCAAGCAAACCAAACAAGATCCAGTGCTATCTGTAGGTTTTATGTTCTTGAGTATCATGTTTAAGAAACTGAACTGGGAACGGGTTGCCTGGGATGCATTGTACAAAAAAAAAAATATTCCAGCACTATGTCTGGATCTTGCTTTAGGGAGAAAGTAGTTCCTGAAGTTTGAAAACCAATTAGTTACATATTCTAAAGATGACTTTTAAATCAGATATTCTGGGACCAAAGATTTTTAGAACTGTAGAAGAATTGAATACTTTGGCTTAATTATAAGAATACAAACTGTTAAAAGGCATGTAATCAGATGTGAATTTTGCAAGATTCTTGTATTCCTGCTTTCAGTTAATAATTTGAAGTTATTAAACCTTTCATGACTTTGTATGGCCTGCTTTGTCTGCTCTAGCTGCTTACTGCTAAATGGTTGCAGGAATGCCTACATGTGGGCTCCCAATATGTGCACAAGGGACCTCGCTACTTACTTGGTCTTTCACATCTTGATATGAATTAAATCTTGTTAACATACAAGAAAAAAAAGAGCCTTAAAATCAAAGAACTGGTAGTAATTTAGAAGTAAAATCTGATTTTGGTACTATGGAATGAAGGCTGTCCAGGATGTTACATTGATGGTTGATCATTCTGCATCACTAGGCTGCTGATTCTCAGTTCTGTTCTTCCCCTGATGGTGGGTCCAGTTGCTGCTCTAATGCAATGGCAACTGTGGGCAATTAAATGCCTGGAGTGCTTTAAGTAGCACATCGGATCACATCCAGCTCAAGCTTCCTCTGAGCAGGGTTTGGAATGTTTATTCCTGTGGCTTCACAGTTTTTGAGTTTTCTTCTCCCCGACAAGCTGTCTGCAGCACGTCAAACCCCTTAACAACTATTTCTGCTATACTTTGGTCGCAGGAAAAGGAAGAAAAGCTACAGCTAGTGTTAGCTGTCTTTTTCTTGTCCTGCCTTCAAGAAGATTTGTATCTTTCCTTTCCTATCTGCTCTTTAATAATATAGTAAGTAAATAACTCGGTCTTTAACTTCCTTACTTTACCCAAGTGCCCTAAACATACAGTAAGCATTAGTCCAGTTTTATTGACAAGGAAGTGAGGAACAGAGCAACAAGTAATTTCATCAATGTGGTATTTGACATCCATGGATTTGGATTTGGATTTCCCCAACCTCCTCCCCTGGCTGTATTCTACCCTCCATGTCACCACCCCCTCTGTATTGTGTGGTGAAGTCATGCGCAGCATAGCACTTGATCTAGATTGGCCATCTTATGAAATGTGACCTTTTTTTTTTTTTCTTTCCCTCTGTTTTTTATCCAAATCCAAAATTTCTTATTTTTCTCTGTCTAACTAAATGAACAATCATACCTCTGTATTCCCCTCTGTATGGAAGGGAGAAGAGTTTGAAACAAGGAATCAATGCTTCTGTAACCTAGCATAAGCAGCAAAGCTTCCAAGATTGAAACTAGTGTTACGCTTCAATTTTTAAGCACTTTAAAGAAGGCAGCGACTCTGAAGTAAATTCTGCTGATCAGCTTCTGACTTTTGACTTCAAGGAGTTTTGGAGCATCTGTGCAGTGATCTAGATTTCAGAACTGTTGCAGGATAAAATTAATTATCTCAATAGCGTCTAAAGTGCTTGTGCAATCTACACAGAGTCTTGTGCCAGCACAAGGCCAAGGGTGAAATGGGGATGGAAACACTTGAGAGGGGAATGAAGTATGTTTTTGAAGCTAGTGTAAGTGGTTCTGCTGTCACTGCCTGTCAGCCTGCAGCAGCCTCAGGAGAACTTCACTGCCATGAGCACTGACACTGGGCTGCTCTAGTTCAGTAAAATTCAGGATGTGACTGTAGTGGAAGTTAATGTTCCCTGTGCTGGTGTATGTTTAGCTCCTGTCATTAAGGATGGAGATTTCTTCAGTTTTGTGTTCTGGCACACACTTAAGGCTTGTAGTGAAGCATCTGTACTGCTGTGGTAGCTTGTGTTGTCTAGGTTAAGCTCATGCATGATAATACCTTGATTTTTCTGTGTAGAAAATAGATGGCATGGCAAACAGAGGTAGGGAGAAGCTAACTGAACTTTTTCTTGGATCCTGCGACTAAGTTGATACATACATTTGACAGTTCAGGAAAGATTAACTATTTCCTCAGACCTTTTTGAATCACACTCTGCTTTTGGCATAGATGAAAGCAGTAGAAGGTATATTAAGAGATTCAGTATGTAACAGTCAGAATTTTCTTGTAGGTTGTTCCTTGCTATTCAATCTCAGTTTAAGAATGGGTATACTATGTATTTTTGTGAAAAAATTCTGCACTGCATCTAAATAGATGCATATTTGTTTGTTAGGAAGAGGCTGATGAAAGAGTGTAGTTTCTGTTTATCTTGATTAGATTGTACTTTGTATTTTTATCTAATTCATTTTTAGAGATGAAGTTCATTTAGTTAATTTGTTAAAATGTGGCATATTCTCCAGGAAACAGAGTTTGTAAAATGCCCACTTTCTCTGGCTGATGACTTTGAATTACCTTAACTTTCTTTTTAGCTGGAAGACACAGTTCCCTTTCTAGGATTACCAGATTGATGGTCTCATATGAAAAAAGTGAACTTGCAAAGTGCTTTTTTCCTCTTGCATCAACATCTGTAAATGTTTTCTGCTGTTACATGTGGCCTGCTCATCCTATTGAGAAAGCTGACAAGGGCATAGAACATAATTGTAGTGTGATTAATTTGAATCTAAAGTAAAAGTAGTTTTTAAAACTTTCATAACCTACTGGAGTTAAGCTAGCATTTTCCCATGTAGTTCATTCATACAGATTGTATTACTGTATCTATGGGTATAGCTGTGCAGAAAGATCTGGACCATGACTTCGCAAAGGGTTAATGAAAATGCACTTGGCAGTGAATAATGACTTCAGACAGAGTATTGCAAAACGCAATATTTATAGTAAATATTTTGCCTTAGTGTAAGCCTGCAGGTGGGGCTACAATTGAGAAATGGGGAAAAATATATGTTATTTCATAATGGTTATGTTAATATTGTTAGCTTTTATTTGAAGTCGCCAGTCTTCTCTGAGTTTTTTATGTCTCAAGCACAATAAAGGCCAGTCCACTGGTTTCATGCAGCTTGAAGAGGATAGAGGATTAGAATAGCTCCATTGTTGTTTTTTGATTTAATGTGAGATATAGTGGAAATGCTGATCTTTGTAAGCCTCCTGTCCTTCTCTCTTGAACTTTGAAATTGACTTGTAAGGTTTCCTATTTGAAGTATTCCTACTGGTTAATCAAAAGTGAAGGTCTGCTATCTTTCACACCATATCTTTGACATGGATAATTTCCATCTCTCTTGCTTGTGGTGTGTTATTTTTTGCTTGTTTTAGCATTTTCAAAAAATATTGCTAAAAAATGAGTTTCATAAAGCTAACCTCTATCTGCAGCTCTATGAAGACCTAGATTATGAATAAGAGTAAGTTGCATTTTTAGAAAAATCTGTTCATTCTGAATATTACTTGACATAAGCGTGAGCAAAAAGAATTGCAGGTCTTGCTTTATTGTGTGATTTGACATAATTTCTGCATCAAATGGTTGATGTTTTGCCACAGATGGCTTTTTGTGTTTTGCCTGTTCTTCCTAGAAGTACACCTTGCTGGATGATGTGGTATTTTTTCCAGTAACAGGGGAGGAGTGTGGTCACACCTTCCTTGTCCCTTAGCATGACCCACCTGTGAAGAGGAAGTGGAGTCAATCTGCTGATATGCTGTAAACATCAGGCTTTTGTGGCACATAAAATTATGTTCCTGTTACTTCTCATCGTTGCCCATTTGCCCCAGGGAAACAAGGGCACCAGGGGTCAGATGCAAAGTCTGGGCAATGTTACTTCTGGCAATGCTACATGAAGGGTTTGAAAACCACCATTTAAGATTCGTATTTCAGCCTCACTGGGCCAGTGGCATTCTCTTCCAAGGGTGTAGCTGGAGTTGCCTGGTTGTTATTCTGTGCTGTTTGAGGAAAATTTACCATCCTGACAGATGTGACAGTGTGTCTCCATTGAGAAGCTGGTTGTCCTCATCCTTGTTTCCATCAGTAGCAATGGAAGTGGGTGGCTCTGAAATTTGCAGTCAGATGGCAAGCTACTTGTTTCCTCTTGATATTTAGTGCAGGCTAAGGTTTTGAAGCAGCATCCCTCTTTCTGTAAGATGTCAGTTTTCTTTTACAGTATTGTGGGATTTTTTTTTCACTGCCACTGCTTGAAAAAGGGGTAACTCCCATAAGTAAGTCACCTTAAAAAAGAGGTACCAAGCATAAATTGATAGTGTTTCCTTCTTAAATATGCAGCTAGCCTGAAACAAGAGCTCTGAAGGAAAGAAACATTCAGAGCTTGCCCTGAGGGTTACCTCTGAGGAAAACAGTTCATATTTGAACATCTGGAAGTCAAATAAATGCTTATCCCAAGCTCTTTTCCAAAATTCTAAAGGAGGAAAATCATCATCAGTTAAAAACAGGCACAAGGGGATATGTTCAATGACTTTTAATACTTATGATGTAATATTTTCAGTACACTGAATAAGTGCAGGTAGTATATGGTAGTATGAATTTATTCTTTACTTGAAGCATTGCTGAATTTTTTATTCAATTAGTTTATAATCTCCAGCTTTTTCTGGTGCTGTGTAGAAAACTCTCTTTTATGTGTAGATTTTATGGAAGCAGCAAGAAGAGAAGGGAAAGTAGAAACTACTCAGTTAAGCTGTAAGTCCATTCCTGGAGGAGAGGAACAGCCATGTGCAGATGTCCCTGTATTTAGCTGTAAGAGCTCCATGGATAATTGGGTGTGAGGGGTTGCTGCTGCCTGTGTTCATGACTCAAGTGTAGGCTTCCTATCTAATGCCAGGAACCACGTGTCCATCAACAGCACCACTCGAGCTAAGTGATTTTAGCTCCCAAGCCAAATGATGAATTCTGTTGTTCTTAAGCCCACTAGAAAAGGCATTCAGAAATCTGCCACTGGATCATCTCCTGCTCTCCCAGGAGACATCTTCACAGGCCCTGCACTGATTGCCCTCATTAGACTGTGCTCCCTGTGTGAGCTAAACCTTTTATTGTCTCACATAGCTGGAAGATGGTAGAAAGGACTTTCTCATCTTTTAGCAGGTGCTGGGAATTGTTAAAGGATTTTTTTGCTTAGGTAGTCAGACCAGATGAAAAGGTAACTATAATTCATCTGGAGAGCAAAATTAGGGAAGTTAGCTAGAGAGGCAAGACCAGAGGCTGGAGGAATTACTCAGTCACAGTCAAAGAAATGTTGCTGATGTTGTGGGTTTTGTTTTGGTTTTGGGTTTTTTCTCTTGCTTGTTTCCTTGTTTGCCTGCAATAAAGGTAATTGAACACATGGAGTGAGAAAGACTGTTAGAAAACTTGTCATCAACAAAGGAGGTCAGGTGTGAGATGGGGGCCTTAGAAGGTGCAGCTGCTGTTTGTATGGCATAAGCTTGTACAAATTGCAGTTTTAGAACAAAGAGTTGTCTTTTTCAATGTTTTTATTGTTTTTGGTTTTTTTGTGATTCCTCTTGTGTAAGACAGGAAAGAATGATTATGTATTCATCTCTCCCCACCCCAAAAAGAAGGAAGGGGCCTTGAGAAAAGGTAATGAAGCTGAAAGCCACCACTTCTGTCATGTTGTGTCTTGGGTGGAAGTGGACATGCCTTCTTATATCTTTCCTGTAACTGCTTTGAAATCTGTCTGTAGCTGGGGCAGTGTACTCGTCTGTTGTGATGGTGGTTTTTAAATTTGTTTTGTTTTATTATCTCTGATATGAGAACTCAAATACCCAAAGACCATTTTCAGATCTTTAAGTTGCAATCTTGAGAGCTCAGAGATGATGTAATTTTTAAAGCAATTTGCTGCTTCTCCCAATGTACGATTTCAAAGTTTTTATTACCAGGAGCAAACCTTAGATTAGAAGCTGTTTTATCTTTTACCTATATACCTATTGTACTGGTGTATAAAAGGAGTCTAAGTTCTTTTGTGTGTACCAATAAAGCAGCTTTTGGATTATGAAGAAAAAGATAGCTTAGGTTGAGTTTATAGAGCTACAAATTCTTCTGTTATCTTAATTAGATTTGTAAAACTTCATTCAGATCGCTGTCATCTCTCTTTCAAGAAGCCTACATTCTGATCTTGCAGTAATTTTTTGCTGTGCACAAACAAATATATTCTGACTGTATTAAAAGCTAGGTATGCATTGAAAGCAGCTTTTGAAAAAATTTAAGCAACAATTTGAGCATAACTTCGAGAAGATCTATTAATTTGAAGGAAGCATACAGCTAATCCTTTTCTTGACCAAGTATTGAAAAGGGAGTTGTTGTGCATGTTGGATTTATTTTCCAAGGCAATGGAACTTTCAGCAGACAGCAGAGGGGAGCTGGCCATGTTGTGTGGCAAGCTCCAGGGTCTCTAGTGCTTCCAACTATCTTTTGGAGAGTTGCCTTAAAACTCATTAGGTTGTTGTGAAAAGTATCTTCCCTTCTACTAAACCCATTGAAATTTTAGCTTCTCTTGCATTCTCTTGCTTTTTTTAATAAATATGTAATAAATAAACCTATTTTTTTTCAATTTGAGCATCTTGCTGTGTATCAGGTGCATTGAGAACTTTGCAATAAGTTTAGATATTTGAACTTTACAATGTCTTGTATATAGTATAGTGATTTAATCCTAATTGTTTATTACTAATCACAGGCTACTTTCCACCAGTTAAAGTTGTATTTGTTTGATTATTTGTTCGCTAACTATATTTCATAATTTATGTATTGTTTCTATATGTATATCTATTCTGCACTTTTTTTTTTAGTTGGTACTTACACTTTAATAGTGTACTGCCTTTTCCACTCTGTCCAAGTGATATTTCATCAGCGCTTAAGAGTGTGTCTGGCTGCCTGCCTATTGAGATTTTGCATACAGGAGAGCATGGCTTTAGCTTAGCAGAAAATCATGTCTTCTTTGCATTTTTTTTTAAAGAGAAACAGGCTGTGGCTTGTGATGAAGAATATTGCATGAAAGATTTGTTAGCATGGTAAATGTTTCTCTAAAACCATAAGCAACCCTGCTCTGTTTTGAAGTTTGGACTTGACCGAGTTTGTGCTAGTCATGAGAGCTAAGATAATGATGAAAAAGGTAACCACCATTCTGAGGATGTTGTGTTCATGACTCTCTCCTGTCAATGCATATTATGGAGAACGTGATACATTTATTACTTTGGTTAGAAAAAGGGATGTAAGAAAAAGATTCATAGCAAGCAATTTTAATTTTATAGTGAATAAAGTTTTATTGAAAGTTTTGTTGATCAGGCACAAGAAAAAACAAATAAACAAAATATAGTGCGAACACCAATGCAAAACTTTAGCAAATCTGTCTTCGTGTTTTAAGTGGCACTATGGGATGTTTTTGATGTTTTTGTTCTTCCATTAATTATGTCACTATGAGTAGGACTTCAATTCTGCTGTTCATAGCTAGAAAAACACCCTTCCCCCCAGTAAAATTACTTTGATATCCTTAAAAATATTAATTTATGTTGCAGATACTTCTTCTATGAAGCTGTGGCTGTCAGTCACTGGCTCTATCTGCATGCACCAGGGGATCAATAGTACATTAAGGAAGCTGACTTGAGGAGAGGAAGGATTCATAAATAATAAATTGCAGACTGCACTGCTGGCGCTTCATCTTTACACAGAGTAATACAAATTCTAGTGAAGTACCCTTGTACTTCCTAACCCTATTAGGCTTGAAACCATTATCCCAAATATTGATGCTTTCCCTTAGTCTGTTTCTTGTTAAGAAGTATGTCTGTGTAATCCTTAACTACAAGCTGCCAAAGAAAAAGGCTAGTTTATGTATCAGAAATACAGGTACAGTGGGAGCACTTGTGTAAGAACTGATCTGTAGTCTCCTGAAAGACCAGGGTTTGAAGCAAGGGGATGTGGGGGCTGCTTTCAACATTTTCTTAGCCCTATAAACAATAGATGCTTCTGTAAAGAGATTTTTGTGGTATGCAGGACATGTGAAATGTTGAGCATGGGAGCATGATCCTTGCACTTTAAATCTGTGTATTAATTTTTTTCATTAGCTCTCTCTGCTTCCACATCCTGCACATTGCTGGCAAGCATGCATCAGCAGTAAGACTTTATTCAGTAATGTGTCTGAGATATCTCTGAAATGTGCTGGTCAGAGCTATAGCTGCTTTTTTGGAAGTTGGTTGCTTTCAAGACATTTAAGTAATTTCACCAGATATTACTTTAAATGTTCTGTATAATGTGCTCTTTCGATGAATAGCCATGTAGAATCAGCACGGAGAGAGCAAAGTCCTTGGCAATGCCAGCTCAATTGCATCTGCAGATGAGGATTTAAAATTCTATGCAGCAGACAGTACCTCCAGCAGGCGAGTAAAAGGTTACTGCATTATTTTGCTTGTTTGCATCTGTAGTCTTTATCTGTGGAAAGGGTTTTTTAACCATTCAATTTGTTGTGCATGCTTGTATATAGATACTACTGGAAATCGATTTAATAGGAACATAAATATAAAAAGGGCAGAGCAAGGTGAAGGGAGAGGCTCAGTTCAGCTTTAAACCAAGGAAAGGGAGGGAGGAAGAGCAAGAATAAAGGGGAGGGGAGGGAGCAGAAGAGAAATTAAGGTTTCAATGCATTGTGAAAGCGAGAAGTTTTTTTCAGCTTCTTTCACATCACTTGTATTTTTCTTAACCTTTTGCTAAAAAGGATGCTATTGTACAAGCACTGATAGCTCTATAAATGTAAGTGACAATTATTTCAAGTCAGATTATCCCATAATCAGTTTAAGCAGTTGTGTTAATGTGAGACCTTCTACTTTCAGGAATAGTATTGCATACCATACCATCTTAGACCCATTAAAATGAGCTTTGTATAATATTATTTGCATTTTCTTTCCTATGAAAAGGCAAAAGTATATAGTTACTGCATCATTAACTCTTATAAACAAGAAAATGTTTCCAGCAGTAAGTTATTTTGTGTGTTAAATTGGGGGGGTTTCAATGTTGTCTTTTGAGCAGAATATACTTATTTTTAAAAGTTAGGAGACCTGTTTATGTCTCACTGCTCATTTGAATTAGTTTTGCATTTTTTGTTTTTCTCAGAGCAAAGAGCTCCTTGAAGACTTTGTTAAAGCTGCTTACACGATCTGCCTCTAACTTGCTTTGAGATTTGGTTGTGGTGCCTTTGGACATTATACTGCAAATCCTTTTATGCTTCTTTCTTCCTGGACTCAAATTTATGTTGGCTTTTCCTGATGTTCTCACTCTCGTGGCTTTGTAGCAGCCATCCTTATTTCAGGATCTGGTAGACCTGGATAGCATTTTTCTCATGCATTCTGACTTTCCAAGAAGACTTTTTCCCCAGACACTTCAGGTAGTCAGTCTGAGAGTGCAGCAGTCAAACGCTGTCATTCCCCTGTGTGATGGGAAGGTCCTTTTCCTTCAGCAGAGGCGTTCCAGCAGGTTGGCAGCCCCAGAGGTGTGCAGGCAGGGAGGGAGGCAGGCAGGCAGGTACCTGCTGTGTGCCCCGGCCGTGGGTGGGGCGCGCCGCTCCGGGCTGGCACAGCCTCCTCTGGCCACGGCCCAGCCTGGCTGGGCTGCGCTGCTGGGGAGGGCAAAACACACTGGAAGTGACAGCAGCCGGAGAAGGAGTAGTCAGCAAACAGTTGGGAGAGATTGCCATCCCTGAATTTGCTCCTCTGTTAGACAGCTGTCTGTCTTTCTGAAGCAGCTTACTTTGCAAAGAGGAGTAGAGAGAAAAACGCACACGTTTTTTAAATGCAAGGTATTACTTGCTGATGAGGCTGGGTGACTTTTTTTTGAGAAACAATCTTCCTTTTTTTTTTCTTTTTTTCTTTTTTTTCCTTCCCTCTCTGTTTAGCAGTCTTAATTTCAGCCAGGGAGCTGCAGAATGAGGCAGCTGGCCAATTTTGAGAGTTTATGGGACAGTACTGGTCCTAATTTCTTTAAGAATAAACTCGTCTGATGAGCAAGTCAATGTGTGGCTGTGGCTGCAGCATTATTTCTTCTTTAATGAAGAGGCTTGGCTGTTCGACCTGCTGCTCCAATCTTCTATCTTGCAGTCATACATCAGAGCAGTTGCAGAGACTATCCATTGAATGTCTCAATCAGCCGAAGAAGGTAATTATATTTTTAATTTTAACTATACCATTATAAGGATGCTGTATAATTGGGATTTTACTTGATAAAAAGACAAATTTTAGATCTTTTTGACAGTTTTCTTGACCTTGAGTAGCTATCCAATATCATTTTGCCATTATCAGGTTGTGTAGCAATAGAAATGTGCTGCAGTAATTGATTTTGTAATAGGATCAGGTGATTTACTGGATGCACTGACAACCACTTGCTTGCTTGTTCTGAAACGTGGAGCACTCTAATGGATGTTTTGATTGCAGCCTGGAGTTGCTCTGAAACTGCTAGATGCTCAAAGATGTAACATCTCATTTGTCAGCCTATCCCCTTTCCAGATGGCCACTTAGAATGATACATTAACACATATGCTTCATGCATTCCCTGAGAGTTTGGTCCATGCTAAACGTGGTCCAAGTTGGTGCTTAAAGGAGAGCATGGAGTATAGTTCTTTATGGGTTGCGCTTAAATGTTGGGATTTTTTTTCTGTAAAAATGTTATGCTTTGGAGGTAGAAATCTGGCTCTAATGAGCAAACAAATCAAACTGAAATAAACAAAACCCATTCCATATCAGAATATGGATTTTACTTTAGAAAAAGCCATTAGGAGCTGTGATCCAGTGAATTAAATTGGGGAGCCTAATTGGATCTACTTTTTGAATCAATCTGTTTTAGGCTGATGAAATGCTGTTAAACTTTAAGAGCTTTTAAGATACATAGTACACCATTCCCCTGCAGATTAATTGGAGTGTAGTATAAGTACAAAGTGTGCCACAGTGATTATTAATAGTTTGTATCTACTTCTTTTCACTTCCAAAAAAGTTGTAAGTCTTTATCCATTATTGGGAAAGAATAAACATGCCCTTTTGAGTTAATTGCTATTTGCCATATCGCATAATAATGAAAACTTATATACAAAAAATCCCCATTGAGATGTTAAATGGCTTTTCCTTGTCGTTGTGCCCATTTTGGAGTGAAAACAGATAGGGAAAATATTACATCAGGAAGTAGAAAAGTCTCACAGGGACCTCAAAGTAAAAACCAGTCAAAACATAACTTCAGTAGGCTGAAGTATAGAGGACAACACTTGCTTTGGCAGGAGGACATCAGTATGCTGTGTACAATAGGAGGTTGGATAACTAATAGCCAGGATCAAACATGTAACAATTTCTCACCTGATCCTATATGCAGTGATTTCAGTGGCCTGAAGTAAATCAAGGTGGCTGGATTAGAAAATGTTGAACCTGATTATAATTAAACTAAACTGGAGAGCTCCTTCAGCCAATTCTCACTTGATAAAAAACTGAGCAAGAAACATGATTTAAACCAATTGATTTTAATTTTTTCCCATTTATACCTCAATGAAGGTAACTAAAAGAAAATTTATTCTCACTCATGTATTTTATTATATCTCTTTATTTATAAGGAGAATATACTACTATTCCCATGCTTGCTCCTGTTGTGTATGGCTTGACATTCATATGCTTCTTGGCCATTTGGTCTGGGTTTGTGTTTATGGGGTTTTTTTGCATTTGTTTTGTTTTGGTTTTTTTAACATTGTGAAGTGAGCATGAGTCCCTTTGCAGAAATAGGTTTCTATCTCACCAGCTTACACATGTAATTCCTATCCTTACACACCCAGATTCCTATTTCTCCAGAGTGGAAGATGTTTTTTCAGTCTGAAAGAACTGGTCATTGTGTTGGAGTAGCAGAATGAGCCCAAGTGTGGTTTTTGAACCTGAAAAGGAGTAGTATTCAAAGGTGTTCATGGTGTTAGGGGTAGCACTTAAGTGAGCTTGGCTTCCAGGATCTACTGAGTGATTATTGAGTTCAGTGATTTGACTTTTAAAAAGGTGCATGTGAAGGCAACATTCTCACAGTGTTTCAGCTATTTGTTTAAATTGTCTTAACAGGCAGTGGGAAACACAGCTATTAGTTTAAGGGAGGGAATAATTAAAAATCACTTCCATTTTAAAAAGTTAACTTGATGAGAAAAATAAGCTTAAATAGATTGCTTTTACCTTGCTTTTATTTTTATGCATCTTTTTCAAGATTAGTTTATACTACATAGAAATTTTGCAACCATAATGTTGTATATCATAAAAGTATTTGCAAGAGAGTTGATGTGATCTGCTGTGTTTTGAATTCTAAACATGATGATAAATAGCTAGTGGATTGAATTCTGAAGTTCAAGAGAAAAGTCTTTGTGAGTCAGTGACAAGAGTAGTTGAAAAGAATTACATTTTTCAGAGAAGGCGGCAAATAAGCTTTTTTTGTAAAATAGTGTTTTATGTGCAAACTTGCACTTGGAAACATACAACTGTGTGAAACTGTAACTAGGGCAGGGAAGAGAAAAGGGCTTTTCTGTGGAGAGTGAAATGTTTCTGAAATGGCAGTGAATAAATATGTGCTGCAGGTCCTGTTGCACTAGTGGAGCAGAAGCAGTAACAGAGCTAATTGAATAGTAGTATCAGAAGTGTTGAAGTTGTATTCAGCAGTTTGAGTTCAACTGGAGACTTACCAAAATGCCTCTGGCACATGTTGGTGACCCTTGGGTGACACAGTCCAAAGTGTCCTGCCTGTGGCCACCCTCTGTGTCCCCTGTGTTGTCTCCCAGCTCCCACCCCACAGCTGCATCTAGGGCGGATGGGGCAGCTGGTCCTTGAGTGCAGCAGTAGTGTCATTTTAGGTCCCAGCATCTCCTGGTGCTCTGGTGCTTAAATAACAAAAGGCAGCACTTGGCCAGATTTAAAATGAGTGTTTCTCTTTTATTATTCATCCAGAACATATTTGTAGTGGTAGCCACTACAGTAACTAGCCCTGAGCAGGATTTGTTTTCTAAAGAAATTGTAATGAGAATGAGACTTTGAGCATGTGAAACATCAAGGTAAACATTATAGTAGAATGTTATATTAAAATCACAAAGAAACTGGCTTTATCTTAAATGGTACATTCTCTTGAAAATTACCCTTGGTTGAAAATTACCCTTGGTAATTAGGTCTCAACATTTGCCAAAATTGGTTTGATTGTGCACACCATTTAATGAAAGTATTTTGTATATTTAAAATATTGTGTGTTTAAATGTGTCAGCAAAAGGTGTCTGCAAAAGGAATCTTCCAGCAAATTAGAAGCATTTATTGAAAAAAACCCAAAACCAACAACAACAACAACAACAAAAAAAAAGGATTGAGAGAATGATGTAAATTTTATAAAAATTTTTGCTTATTAATTTTAACCTGTTTTAGCAAAACTCTTGAAGGTGTTTCCCAAAGAAATACTTGACAAAATGATGTCTCCTGGAAGATTTTTCAGCAGTCTAGTTTGATATTCCTGAAATACATAGTACTAGGTTTTTGTGTGCATTTGCTCTTCTGCATAACCATACAAGCTTCTGTGGGATCCAAGACTGTTACTGATTGGTAACAAGCATTCACAAGAGAAGAAACCTCATACTTTTATTTACTGATCTCCTTCCAAAAATATAGTGAGAAAGTCTGGCTATTTTTGAATGCCTGTGTAGATACAGACAAAAGATAATCTTCCAAACTGGTTTTCTCACTCTGCCTGACCTTCCAGATCAGTTGAGGGCTTCTGCATCTGATTTCTTAATGAGGAATTGACCAGATTGATTAATAGCTTCCCCTTTTCCACTCCAGGTGATTTCAGTAGGAACACATGCTGGGTCGCTAGCAGTGGCAGATTGTTTTAGGGTCTCACCTAAACCTAACTTGAATTAAGTCAGAATAAAATAACAAGACTGTGAAAATGGATGCATGACATATCTTGCACTTCAAAATTTGTCACACATGCTTATTTTAAAAGAGTACATGCCTATTTTATGAGTGTAGATGTCTGTATTCTTGCATGTAAAGCCCTCATCTTAAACTGGAGAAATACCAGTAGTGGAGAAGAATATTAAAAAAGGAGTACTGAATGAAGACTTGAGAACACTAAAGATTGGATACTAAGGGTAGAGGCAGTAAGTTGTAAGGAACTAGAAACAGGCAGGTGTTTATTGGAAGGTGGAAAGCCTTGCTGTAAGCCACTTTTTTATTATCTGTGTATGTATGAATCTTGCACAGCTGCTAATCTCTGATTTTGTTTTACTTCTGCAGATAACATGCAGTGTGTGTGCATTTATACACATGAACAAGTGTTATAGTTGGGATTTGTGTTTTCTTGTTTGTTTCATGCTGCCCTCCAAATTGGTATCATTAGAAACTTATTATGGGATCTGACTGTCATGCTTCATTCTCTAAGAAATATAATTCGTGATCATAATTCTGCATTTTAGTTCTAATGTGTCTTAAGGGAACCTGCTAACTCCCACATGGCTAAATTTAGCTCTGCTAAGAATAATGTTTAAAAAAACCCCAAAAATAAAAATCAAGGAATTCTTTTAGTAGAATGAAAAGAAAATAGCAATCTAGACATATCCAATAAAAAAAAAGAACAGTTAGGTCTTTTTAGGTCAAAATCTTTAGTAAATTTAAAGTTAATTCTTTTGGTAAATAGATTTTAATCTTTAAATGTTGTATTGTACAGATGCTGAAGACTGAAAGTTCCTGTTTCCTGTGGAGATACCTATACTTTTCCTATTTTGTGTATGGCACAGCAAAAGCAGGGAACAAGTCATGAAGTATTTCAACTAGGCAAGCAGATAAGTCTTTTTTGCAGCTTATTTGGTTTTGCCATCTTACAGCTGCTTTATGTGTTAAGAGCTTAGGGTAATTATAACTGGAGAGAGCACACTTTACTGAATTCCAAAGTATGATGGCCTATGATTTTTATGAATGAATGATGATTTATGGGGTGTTTCTTTGTTTTAAACGGGTCCTTCTCAGCACAGGTAGGCTGTTCTCTTCGCAGCAGCTTCACAGTGAAGGAGTCTTGAAAGCCTAAGGGGGAGAGACTGAAGGTGTGTAATGTTACATGTTCAGAAAAGAAGTCCTGCTGTAATCAGAAGGGTGGAGCTGGTAAAATGGCCTGTGAATACTCCAAAGAATAAGTTTAAATAGCAACAGACTTCTGAATAGTTGGGCAAAGAGCCTTCCTTGGTGTTTGAATATGGAGATGGTGGTAAGAACATAGGACCAAGAGGTAGGAAGCCTTCTGTGAGATGACAGACCATGCTGAGGAACTGAGCCAGGAGGAAAAGGACCTATAGATTTTTAATAACCACAGATGTTATCTGTGGTTATCTAGTCTGACCATCTGCACAGCACAGCACAGGATTGTACCCGTGCTGTAACCCCAAGATCAAGGTTTGGTAACAGTATTCAGCATTCAGAGCTAAATTGTGCTGCTCTTTCTTTTGATTCAGACTGTTCTGCCCACAAAGCCCTAATTCAGCACTTGTTGCATTGTCATCTATTCACTCTTTAAAGATTCTAAATAGTATTTCGATTTTCCTATGTCTTTATCAAGCTAAAGTGATTTCTTTCTTTTCCTTTATTTTTTTTCTTTTTTTTGTCTTAAGAGCAGCACATAATTTTTTCCTGCTGTTGGCAAAACAGGAAAAATGATGACAAACAGTAACATTTTGTGGTAAAATGCTATTACTGGCATCAATATTGTCATTATCAGAAGAACAGCACTGTAAGAGACAGAAAAACCGTTGCAATGTCCTCTTGCTCAAAGCAGAATTTAGAAAAAAAAATCAATTTCAGAAATAAATGAGATTTCCCAAAAGTCATAATTGGGATGGTTTACCAGAATGGTAGAGTTTTTCTTCATCCCAACAGACTGACATTGCAAGTTTTTATTTGAGTACAATCACTTTCTTAGAAATGCTATTACAAGTGCTACAGCACATAGAATCTGTTAATAGTATTAAGGACTATGAGATTCTGGAGTTCAAATTAAGTATTGCCAATTTTAATCAAACCAACTTTTCATATAAAATCTTAGTTATTCTTCACCAGTTCCCTCCTCCAAGGTTTCATTTTACTCATTAACTTCCACAAGACAGCAGTGAGCCATGGAGAGGGAAATGCCATCACAGCAATGGAGACCTTCAGGTTCTAGAACAGTAATATCACTGGAGCAAAACTGAGTTTGTGTGCTTGGCTTGGCTGCTTTGAAAGGCCCTCTGAGAAACTTCTTACCTTCTGGTTCCTGTGAATATTTGTTTTTCTAAGTAGCAGACTTTACTTTTTGTGACTTCATGCCATGACTTAGAACTTGTTGACATTCAGCCTTGGGAGATGATGTTCAGGGACACATCAAGAATAAAACTTACGCAGCATGACCTGTTCTGGTCATTCTTGCCACACTTTCAGTTGCCTGGAAATATCTTGCATCCTTATAAACAAAGTGCTGTGGTCTGCTCATTGTTTTGGTAAAGTAATTGCAGTGACTTTGTTTCTTGTGCATTTTGTTAAAGCTTCTGTTCTGAAGTTTTTAAACAATTGTTTCCTTGCTACTGTATTTATTCCAGTTTTAGTGGTATTGTATCTGTTACCTTAAATACCTTTGCAATTACACCGTAGTGCAAGACAGAGAAACAAGCATCTCACACATTGGTATGTTATGGTCTGTGTATTTAATATTAGAATTGCACAGTCAGTTTAACAGTTTATTGTCCATAGAGTTCAAAAGATTTCTTTTTTAAATAAATGCATATGGTTTTTCTTAATTCCATAAGAAGCCTCTTTTTCCTTTATCATCCTTGTTGAGATGTCACTGATGATATTGTATTGATCCACTAAAAAGGTTTGTGGTAAAGCTTTTTACTTGATGTAGACTCTTTTTAATTATAGCTATGCCAGGATGCTGTACAGAACTCTGGAGTTAGGGTTGTGTCAGCACTTACATATGAGATCTCTCATTTTTATCAGCGACCTAGTGCTGACAATAAAAAATTGCTTTGAGGAAAAGCATAGTAAGATTTTAGCCTTCAGGGTGAGTCAGTAAGAGTTCACTGTATTAAAAACTATTTAGATGAATCTGAGTTAATGAAAGGTTAGAACCTTCTCTTTTACACACAGACTCACTTTGTGTGCTTGCAACCACTGTTTTAAAATTATTTGTTAAGGCTTTTTTTCATTACTTGAGGTCCTGCCATTCAGCATCTAAAAAAGCAGCAGAATTCAATGCTCTCTTCCTCTGGACATCTCTAAGGGATCTACAGCAGTTCTTGAACCTGCCTGCCTCTGTCTTGGTTCCCCCCTGCCTCCTCTTCCCCTTCTCCCAAACCTGCAGTTGCTCTGAACAAAGGACCTAGCAAGAATGAAAGATGGCTGTCTCACTGGCATTCTGTTTTTATATTTACCAAATGTTTGATCCCATATGAGACAGAAACGTGCTGGGTATTTTCTCCTTATTTTAAAAACACAGCAGCTACTGTAAAAGAATGTGTCTCATACTACAGACTGATGCTGTTGAAAGCTAGCTCACAGTCCAGAGCACAGAGCTGTTCCCTCATGATGGGAGCCTAAATGAAGAGGATTGATTTGGTTTTTCCCTAATGGTGGTAGTGAGAGTGTCTGCAGTGGTGACCCTCTGTAGGAAAGGGAATGGCACGAGCGCTCAGGGCTGGGTTCGGTTCCCACTTGTTCCTGCAAGGGTGGAAGGGCTCATCTCTCCCTTTTCTAGAAGAGTGCTGAGAAATTGTTTGGGTAGGGGCATCTTCCATCTCTGTTGTGGTGTGTAGGCCACTGTGTGGTTAAGAATAAGGAGGAGAGAAAGGCAGAAGGAATGTGATTTTGCAGACTTAGTATGCTTTCCCCTGGGTTTGGGGAAGAGATGTCCGAGCACCAGAGTCTGCTCCTTGTGGTACTTCCAAATTTTCTCTCTCAAAAAATTAACAACTGTATGGAAAAAGCAGGACTAAAATACAGCTTTCCCTAGGAGCTGATATCCTAGAGAAATCATCCCTTCTGTTATTCTATCCTGTTGGCTTAGAATACTGTAGTGAGGAGAAAGAAATGCTGGTTTGACATGTCCCTCATCAGATTTTGCTCAGATAATGCGCATGTGTCTTTCTTAACTTCACATCTAACTGAGCCTGACATACAGACCTTACGATTTTTTTTTTTTTTTTTTTTTTTTGCTTTGTTTGTGGTTCATCGATAGGTGTCAGCCTGGTCATCAGGCCTTCCTGGGATAGGAAAATGCTAGAGGAAAAACAAAAATATAACCAGCACATTCAACTGTTGATGAGACAAAAAGTGTAAAGAAGAAGGAAGAGATGCAATGCTCCAAAAAACTAAAGAGTCAGAGTTGTCATAGTCCAAAGCACAGCTACACTACATTGCTACAGATACAAGTCTGGATTTCACGGGAACTTGCTCTCACATTTGAGTTCAGTATAGCTGACCTTGCTGGGCAGATCTCTGACAGAATCTCTCTTTGACCTGTTTGTTGCTGAGATAAAGGAGTTCACTATGAAATGTACATACATACCATTGCAACCTAACCTGGAGAACATGTACAAAAACACCTTATTTCCATTCTGTGGGCGTGCTGATGGTCTGGGAGGGCAAAAATTGGAGTGTGAGACTGTTGTAATGAATGTGCAGGAAGAAGTTGGGCTGACAAAGTAATGAGATTTTTTTAGCCTTTATTTACCTTTCACTATTCAAAGCCCTTTTTCAGGGGAGCATATGTAATAAACATCACTTTATAAATAGGAAAACAGACTCTGGAAGTGAAGAGGATGAAGGTTTTTCTTGAGGCCCCTGGCAAATCTGAGCATGGAAACCAAATCTCAAAATGTATTGAGCAGTTTTCCCACTATGTCACATTTTCTCCATATAGTATTTTCTTTGTGAGGAAAGCACAGAGAAAAGTCTCAAGTGACTGCAAGATGGCAAAGTATTTGTAGGGATATTCCAAGTACCTTAAAAAAGGTGATCCCCTGTAGCTGGAGACATAGGGCACAAGGAGATAGTGACTTGCTGAAATTCTCTCATTTGGGATAAAAATCACAACTGTTTCCTATCTTCTTAACACATTTAACAAAATGGTTTCTGTAGACTCTTGGACCTTATTGCTTCAGTTTCTTTTGTGCCACATCGTCACAAGTACGCGTGCAGTGTCTTTGCCAGCCGTTGGGAGCTGTGTGCCAACTAATGCAGCTGTCACTTGATTATTTTTTTCCCCCAAGCTTTTTGGCTCCATCTGCTTGCCTGGTCACTTCCATTGTTTGCTTTCCATTTCCTACTGTGCTGCCTCCCAGATGCACAGTTGTCAGTAATAGTCAGTTTGTGCCTCTCCCTGCCCCCAGTCTCCCCAGAGGATGCAGATTACACCTTTCCTTCCTCTAAATGCCTGTGCCCATACTCACAACTCAGGATGAAGAGCAGAAGAGACTTCCTGAACATGTCATAACTAATGTATACCAAAGCATTTTCCATCTGCTTTCCACCCACAGCTACAGCTATTTCTCACAGTATCTGCAGTGACAACAAAATATTTTTCTTGAGCAGGTTTTGGTTAAGTGGCATAAATTAAGGAAGAAAGGAAACAGCTAGACAACATGGACTGAAGGATATGTGCGAGAGCTGGGAAAGGAGTTCTGTAATTTATTTATCTTAGAGGTATAACCACCCCTAATTTTGAGTGGTAATTTACTGATGGAAGATAAGTCATTAATTATTTTTTCTAATTAAAAAGATCACTTGCATATCATGAGCAAATCAAGATGTTAAAGTGTGAAGATCATGCACATTGCTGAGTTGGTGCAGAGCATCACAATAAGTTTTATGAGCCAGCCGAATTTGAACAAAACATGAACTGGCAAACCACTTAGCCTAATTCAAGTGAATAATATGGATCGATTCTATCTGCTGCTTTGGCTTGTTTGATGCTCAATTTTATTTATCTATTTATTTTAATTATCTATTTGTGTCTATATATTTACTTGCAGTTGATTTGGTGTCAATTTTTGTTTGGGAGCTCAAGAAAGCGGCAACAACTGGCAGTTACAAACTGATGAGGTTTTGCAAGTTTTGTTGCTCTGAGAAGTTCTTTGTTTCATTGTTGTAATCAAGATTTTTTTTCTCTTGCTTCTGTATAGATACACAATGCCTTTTAAATTTCTCATAAAAATTTCTTAGGATCAGATGGGTGCATTGAAGCCTATACATAGGTTGATTTTTAAGGAATTTGTATATCTTGGTTAACATTTTGCACATTTGGCACTTTTTCCAGCAGAAGAATGAGTAGTTAACATGTATTTGCTGTACTTTATCTTTGAGGAGCTTCTAAATGCATTGAGTTCCAAGAGAAAATAATAAAACTGCATGTAAGGATATTTATTATCCTGTGGAGACAAAAAAACCCACCTTGCACGTTGATTTTTACTAGAAATGTGGATTTAATCTTTTCCAGACTGGGATGTTTCTGGCCATTTGGTGACCATACCTTCCACTGGGGACAAAATTACAGAAGAGGCATCTTTCTTTACGAAGAACATAATGAGTTTTTATGTGTTTCAGTGCCAAAGTCTTCCTCAAACCTGTTTCATGCCACACATAACATGAATCTTATCACTGTTTTGTGTGGCCAGTATGGTTACATTAATTATTCTTCCATTCCTGGTAGTACTCCTCTTTCAAGTTTCTTGTGGACCTTTAATTTTGTGACTAAAGTAAAATAGCAGCCTTCTATCTGTGGAAGAATGTAGACAAAGAAGTACAGTGAGTTTTGTTAGAAATTACATGTAATGGTTCTGAGTTTTTGCATTGACTCGGTCACCCCCACAAAGGTAGCAACAATCATTTGGATTATGAAATGGTTCAGATCCTTTATGATCCCATGGCATCTAAAAAAATCCCCTAACAAAACAGTGCCCCCACTACCACCAAGGGAAAACCAACCATGAACCTTGTTCTGAGACACCAAAGATATAAAATGTGTATTAATATATTAGAGATATTAGCTAATTTTACAGCAGGAGGTTTGATTGCTGTAAGCACAGGAAGACAAATCTTGGACCTTAGTTGTTGCATCACAACTAGTGCACAGAGTGGCTGCTTGTGGAATAGTGAGTTGCAGAACTGCTAAAATCCAGTGGCATCAGATTCTTCTAACTTAAGGAACAAACTCTTAATCATCGTCTCATCTTCTCCTGTAGGAATCACACTTCCAAAATTTTCTATGTGTGCTACATTTCCAAATACTGACTGAAATGGATGCTATTCCAATGTGTGTAGCTGACCTTTGATTCTCAGAATTGAAATTCCAAGTGTAGGAATTATGGAAAATAGTGCATACTACCAGTACCTTGTGGGAAGAGCTGAGAAATAAAGAAGTGATGGTAATTCCTTGCCTGTCTAAGTGTTACAAATTTATTTTAGCTGTAGTCTGAAAAGATCTTTTATTAGTACATGTGGCTTTACAGGTGATTGTGACTGGTTCCATGAGCAGGAAAATGTCAGTAGCTGACAACTGAAATCTCGTGCCATCACTTGCAGAGGCATGGCTGTGGTAAATGTCCTGATGACATATATTATATAAGGTGTAATTAGGTGACAGATGGTGTCAAACTTCACTTGCAGTTGGCATAGTTTTTTGAGAAGGGAACAGTAAGGATACACTGGTGTTTTTGTGCTTTATTTAGCCACTTCTATTCACAAACCCCCAGATTTTTTACATTTACTCATGCTGTTTGAAGGCAATTGCACTTTTGGTTTTAACAAGCAAGTTCTCAGATGGTCAGTTAAGATATCCTTGATGCTGAGGAAGGCAGATACTACTGCTGTATAAATTTAGACTTCTTTTAAAATGTGTAAGTATACAGTGGTTATTGTATCTTGACAGGCCATCTGTCACAATTGCAGGATTGACATTCCTACAACCATGAGTCTACTATTTTTCATATGTAAAACTTTCTATGCCTGTAAATATAGGCAAGTACTGTTAATATGTGAAGACATTTGTCTCTTTATTTGGTTTATATTAGTGATTGTATTGATGACTGACAAACAGCTTCTGGTATCAAGCAAAATCTGTCACTAATAGAACATTTTATTTCATTTTCATGCAAGGATTGTAGTACAGTCTTTGCATTTTCTCTGTTAGATTAGAAAAAGACATGATTTTTGATATTTCCTGTTCTTTTAATTTTATAAAATTGGTTGCTGTCCCAAGGTAAGGTTTTTTGCCTTTACTAGTCACAATGAGAGTGCCTGTTGTTTGTAATCTTTACATTTCAATTTGCTTTTACTCATTTATTTCATCACTAACTCTCCTTGGATCCCGTTGCTGATCTGTTGTATCAGCTCTGAATAACTTGGCAAAGGAACCTATGCAAAGGTAAATAGACTTCTGCAACTTGTACATTATGTGAAACTTGAATTGGCTTTTAGCAACCTGTACATTTCAGGATCATAGAGATATTTACACAAGCCTGTGTTGGGTATGTCAAATAAGAGGGGTTTAGAGAGATGAACACTTTTTGAAAATATTCCTTATAAACGCTTCAGCTACTTTAGACTTTAGTTAGCCTGGTTAGTCAACTTCAGTGGCTGACTGGTTTAACATCTTGTTAGTTTCCTGTATGTATTTCTTGTCCTAACAATGTTGGTGGTATGCTGCAAGGGCAGTGCTGGTTGGACTCCATCTCTATTGTTAGAGAAGCTTTAAATATTATTAAATTAAGGAATTGAGTTCTTGGCCTTTATGACAGTTTTCCTCTTCTTGGTGCACAAAGCAAATTTATCTTGAAGCATAAAATAAACAACCAAGTACTAATGTTATGAAGTGTCCATTTCTGCTTGTTTCAGCTGTTACTAAATATAAAAATTGATATGCTGGAACACTTACTCCTGAGTCGTCGTCTTTCTCCAAGCCTTGCATAATACAGTAAATCAATAATGCACTTTCTTGCCTACAGGCACTGGACAGATCTGATCCTGTTTACTCTGTATCTAGTAATGAATTATCTATAATTCCTCTAAGAACTTACACTGTAGAATTTATTCTATGCTTCATGTTTTTCCCCTTCCTATCCCCTTATGCTTAGTTCACTTCTAGTTTTACACTGCCACATGTATTTGGAATTGTCTCTGTTGTGATACACAGCTTCTAACTTCACCTTGCAATTTCTTTTCAAAGCACAATTTTTTCTGTGATCTCATCTACTCCCACTTTCCTGTGTTCCTGCTTCTAATTTTCTAAAACAGTACTGGGTGAACTAATAAGCAGCATTATCAATCCCATAGCAAGCAGCTAAATATATATCTTCTGTCCTTGGTCTGAGATTTGTGAATTCTGTTGAGCAAATACTGATCTTTACACAGTATAGACAATGGACTCCACTGTACCAGAGCCACTTGGCTCATTTCTTCTGGAAAGGAACACATGTATCAATAGTGACAGATAGAATAGATCCTGGTTGATATTTGTCAAACACATACTTGGAGAAAGGACTTTCTCTATGAAGGACAAACAAAAGCACCTGCTTTTGAATTTCATTTTTATGTACTGGGTATGAAGGTTACTGGTCACTAATTTGGAGGTGATAATGTGCATATTAAAAAACAAAATCTGGGGTTGTTTTACTTCTGCAGATCCAAAAGACTTGAATGGACTTTCAGAAATGCACTGAGGCAGAGCAGCACTGAGCATTTCAGTCATGAGGAAAGTATAGTGAAAAGGATAGAGGTAATACATGAACAAGCAGGAATAGAATAATTTCCTACAGCTTTTTTTTTTTTTAATATGTTAGCACTTGGAAAGATATGTCATTCTTTCTTTGGGTTTTCTTTTAAGAGAAAAGGTAGAGCTTTTACAGACTTTTTCATTACCATCTTTCACTGTCCCTGCTGTTGTTCATTACTACTGAAGCATACAGTCACTGAGCATGTGGTCCCTGCAGAACCAAATAACTGAATGCTCAAATCCAGCTGCAGATGCTTTTCAAAACAAAAGAACTTCTCTTCATGTATTTTGGACTCTTGTTGCATCCTGTAAACTTTTATAAGTATTTTATAAAATACAAATGAACACATTATCTGCAAGTGTTGGTTTTTGAGAATTTTGGTCAATGGCTGGATAATTCCAAGTCACTCTTGAAATAGTGTATGGCACTGCTGCTACCAGAACAGAAGATATTCAGTTGGCATTTTATTTCTTCTACTTTATTACCACATCTGCAAATATTGGAAGTCTGTAGCTGTTTCTGTGTTCAGCTGTTCATCTGTTTCATCTGTGATCTTTTGTTGCTTATTGATGAGGATTTGGTAAGAGCAGCATGTACTCTTAAACAATACTATTTTATAGATAAAAATTCCTAATTCTTCTACCTTCATAGATCTTCCATGCATCTATGATCTACTAAAAAAAACCAAAACCAAACCAAGTCCAAGAAAATAAATGAAAATATAAACACCAAAACCCCAAACAAACCAAAAAGGTAGGAACGTTCTTTATGATGTTCCATTCCTTGAAGCATGCTCTAAGTTCTGTCATCAACCTGAATAATGGAGCTGTCCTGTCCACATTTCTGCATCTCAGGCTCTCCCTGATTCCTTTGCTTTCTTCTTGTAGATAAAAAATGCTGGAGCAAAAATTTTTCACTCACACCTTCTCGGAGATGTGAGTAACAAGAAGTGGTGGCAGAACAGAAGTAGGCACATGTGATGCAATGTAGTGGTAGAAAACATTAAAACATTTACCTTTAGAAAGAGCCTTTTTTATAGTTCCAGTTGTGGAATGCATTTGCTCTTGCGACTTGTTTTATATTTTGTTAAATTTCTGAGGTTATTGGAACAACTTAAAGAAATAATAATTAAAAAAAACCAAACAAACAACAACAAAACCCCTTTTTAGAATTGAGAATAAAGTGAGAGCAAAGCACTCTGTCCAAGTAGTAAATTCTGTGGTAAATTTGCCATCTGCAAATGACATGAACTTTTCTTCTCCCTTGAAGTTATCTGTCCTCATGAGTTTTCTCAGGATGTTCACTTATGAAAGTGACTGCTACAGAAGCGGGAAGCCCTTGAATTGCAGTAGTGAGATAGGATCTTTCTGGCAATTCCAATTGACCAGTACTCTTTTCTTCTTATGTTTATCCTGAGGAAAAAAAAAAAAAAAGTGTGTTGCTTGGAAAATATAAAACACTTTTAATTGTGTTTACAGCTTGTTCTCTGATTAAATAAGGGAAGTGCTAGCAGTTAATTTCTACATATCACTTGTACTTAGCATTTCTGAGATGTGTGTTTTGTCTAAAACTTTGCAGGCTGTAGATGCCAGCTACTTTCTAAGATTATGATTGAATCCTTGGCTGACCTTTGGTGGGTCTTATCAGCCTGGGGAAACTGTGGAATAGAGCAGAGCATGAATCTGAAGAGAGCTCTCCCATTCACTTTCCCAGGTGAATGTGACTGGGCCATAGTGGGCATTGAGTTCAGGTTCAGCTGGGCCAGCTGCAGGTTGTGGCTGCATTCTGCCTGCCCTGTGCCCCTGAAGTAGATTGTTCACCTCTAATCTGTGTGTGCAATTGCTCTTGTGAGTGCTTCCTGATCTATTTCAGGCAGAATGAATCTGCTTAGCTGAGACTTTAAACTTGTAAGCTAACCTGGCTCATTCTGACTGAGGAGGATTAGTGATGCTTATGTGCGCAGGTGTGCCAGGAGATCTGGTTGGATGCAAGGATAAGCAGGCTGGGTGTGGGAGGCTGAGCCTGTGCCTCAGGAAGAGTGTATGCATGTGTCTCTACACTCCTAGTCTTTCCAGAAGTCCCTTTAAATAGCTTATTTTAATGTGTCAGAAGTGTGCTTTGAAAGCAAAATATATCTTGTGCAGAATAAGCATGCTGGGGTGCTTGCTGAGTGCTTGTTTTCTATTAGTTTCTAGTCCTTACCTATTTTAAATTTAATATATGACTGCTTTGTTGCAATTTTATCTAATTCAATGATCTAGGGTTTCCCTATGCTGCTGGGTTTAGTCCTCGTATATCTCTAGGTGTAAAAAGTTCGACTAATATTTCCGTTTCCACTGGAACTGTGTGCACACAACTATGAAGGAGGAAGACTAACTAAATGATTTTTCAAAAATACCTGTTTGGAAACTGCTGTCAGGCTTCTGAAGTTGATTTTTTATACTTTAAAAAGGTCTTACTAGAAAGTCTGCTGAAGCTTTCTTCCGTTTTTCTCTGTTGCATAACTAAGAGAATTTCTGTGCAAGCCCATAGAAATCTCATGCTTATTTGAGGTTGGTAATATGATCTCTACTAAATCAACCGTTTGTCACTGATGGATGGTGACTGCATCTGAGCAGTGACAAAAACATCTAGTAATGCCCAGTCTGCTGTCCTGCTGCCATGAGCTGAACATTTTCCAGATGTTAGGACTCATCAGAAAAAGTCTCTGGAATGTGTAAATTTATCACCTGGGATTGAATGGACATGGGATCAGACTTTTAGGTTGCCACCTCCTGTCCACTTGTAACAAGTCCTTTAAAGCAGATCCAAATCTGTTGATTTCAGATTTTTTTTTTTTTTCTGGTGAGACCTAGAGCTGGGAGTGTCAGATGTTGCTCCCTGTGTTTCAGCTCCAAGCCAGATGTGCAGCAGGCTTTCTTTCCTCTCTCCCCCTACCCCTGAGACTCAAAAATCAAGGAATGCAGGACTAACTGGGTAGTCTGTGGAAACTGGCTTTGGGCCAGAAGTTCCAAGAAGAACCACAATAAATTTACGCTGATCAGTAATTTTAAAATGGTCAGTTCTTCAACAGAGAAGTGAACACTGAGTGCAGGAGCTCCTGCTGAGAACAGCCATGTTCCTGAAACAGTTGGTACTTTCCATGTCAAAGTAGTTGTTTAAAATATTGAAAAAATATATCAGAAGGGCCTAAAAGAGCTTGGGGGTTTGGGGCCAGTGCCCACCTGTGATGATGAGATATCTTGGAAACACATCCTTGATCTCACTAGTGTCTGAGGAAAAAGTGCAGATCTGTAGACCTCATTGGTGCCATTACTCCGTGTTGACTGCGATAGCTTTGAGAATGGCTGTGAGCTCTGTGGGAATGGATTTCAGTACATAAACCCTGCACTATTACAAGTAGAAAATATGTTCTTACTAGGTTTTGATAAAAATCTATGAGGAATTCACCAGGAAATGAAAGCATTTCTTAGAGCCTAGTTTCTTTCCAGGATTCTTACTGAAAAAAGAAAGAAAATTGGTGGGCTAGGTATTTCCCAGGTATTGAGATGATTGGAATGAAAATGTAAACACCTTTTAAAGTTCAGCTGTATTTTTTGTAGTGTTTTATACTTCATACCTAATCGTTGCTTCAGCTGAGCAAGTAGCTGACTCCTATGTCTTGGTGGCTAAAAAGTGACTTCTGAACTTTGGACAGAATGGTACCATTTGCTAATCATCCATGCATCTGAGACCATGGAAGCCCATGTGTAGATTATAAGAAAAATTAAAATGCACACTGACGTGAAGGCTGTGAGGGATGACTTGAACGTCACATTGCCTGTACTATATTCTGTTTTCCTCAGTGGAGGACTAGATCTTTTGAAAAATTGAGCTATTTAGTGAGAGAGCCTTACAGTTACTAAAAGCTTTTTTGGGCTGCTTCAGTGAGTAAGTTACGGTAAGGTCCATTTTGCAGCCTCCAAGCTATGTGATAGGACATAACCTAATCAGCCAGGTTTTCCAGTAAGAACAAATATAAATGCCCTGTTTTCAATGTGCTCTTGCTACCAACAACCAATGTATTATTCAGAAAGTCATCTAATTTGGCGTTCTATCAGTAGAAACAGTTGGAGTGAAGTGCAACTGTTTGCAGCTGGACTGTTTCACACATCACTCTTACATAGTGGTGGTAAAACAACATTCTGAATTATCTGGATAATGGCCTCAAAATTTGAATTAAATAAGTTATTTTACGAATTTTCATTTTTAACAGCTTTTCTAGGTTAGAAAATAAACAGTCAACCCAACAATGTACTTCGTGTGTGTTCAGTGCATCCAGAGCTCTGTTCTTTGTTGTCAACAAGATTTGACTTTTCCCTTTCCTGTTGTGGGTTCTTGTGGCACTTAGGAGACACACCATTTTGTCTCACAGATTGTACCATCTCAGCTGCTTTGGATTTCCACCTATTACCAGCAATCCAGCAAATTTCTCCTTCTGAATATCAGTACTTCACTAGGACCTGAGCAACTATCTACTTGCTTCCAAAATATGCTGGTCTCCAATATCCACAAGGCAGCTGTGTGGCATGGCAAATGACCTTTGTGAAGCCCAGTACGCCTGATGGAGCAGCAAGGGCAGGCACCAGGTTTGGCTGGGGAGTGGTGCAGTCTGTGTTTGACCAGTACAGCTGATGCTGTTTAGCACTGTCTGGGAGAGTTAGAGACTGCTCTTCACCTACAGGAGTCTTTAAAAATCAGGAACATTAATTGGCCTACAGTAAAGGTGGATCAAGGCACTGTGGGGGACTGTTCCTCTTAGCAGCTGCTGTTGTGTTGTGGGCTCATTGTTGGGAAGAAACTGTCTTAGCTCTGCATGCCTCTCTCCACGCAGGCATGAGAAATGATGCCAGCTACAGTGAGCTGGTGGGTTGGTGAGGCTCCTGACAGTAGTCAAGTTTAGATCCATAATGCTAGCAGCAGAGCATCCCTTGCTTTTACTGAAGAGTACAGCTTCAAGTTTATGGGTAGGTGTTTATTTCACAGTGGTGTAAGATGTTAATTAGTCCCTAATCATTACCCATCTCTGCTGGAAAGATGTAAGATCTGCTGTTCTTCAAACAGTTCATATCTGTCATTCTCAACCCAGTGCCAGCAACACCATATACATTAGAGGAAACTGGTGAGATACAATTGATTTGAGTATTTTTTTTCTGGAATGGGTAAGGGGGGCACAGTTTATATTGGTGAAGCTCCACTGAAAATACTCTGTGGCAGAGCAGTAACAGCATCTTAAATTACATTAGTCACTGAGAAGACTCTCTATAACCTGTTTTTCATCCACTCAAATTATGATCCTAATTTCTAATTTTAAGATTGTTTCTATTTGTCTGCATCAGTGTCTCTTTTATTTGTTATAATTTATTTGATAACTGTATACATGGTCAGTGCTTTACTGCATTAAACACTGCTCTCTTTACTGCTTGTAGTCACATCACCTTTCCTACTAGGAAACTGTTGCAGAGCAAAACCAGGGAATATTAGAGTCGATGGCTTTGTAGAATTGGAAAAAAAGTTTGAATGTCTGCCTGACATAAATATTGTAGGCCACCTTACATTCTTATCTACCTCTGGTCGTACAAATACAAAACCTTACTTTCCTGGTCCCAGAAATAATTCGAGCAAAGAAATCTATGTTTCTGTAGGTTGTTAGCAGATGTCCTGCTGCTGAATCATACTGCTTAATCAGTTACTGAAATAAAATTCTCAGAGAACCATTTTAAGGGCATTAAATCAATAACAATAATTGCAACCATTTCCATTTCTCCAGTGGAGCCTGCTAAGAGTCTGTTTGGACCAGGGCCAGATTCTTTTAGACAGGCTGGGATATCATCTTCCTTCAAACCTGGCACTCACTCATGCTGTTTGTCAGCAAGTGCCTTGTTGTTCTGCAAGGTCAGATTTTAAATCTAGTGCCATAAAGCTTCTCTGTGACACAGAGAACATAACACTTAGGAACCAATGTGTGCTAGGCAGTGTTCTGGAGATGTGAGGTTAATGAGAAGGCATTTACTGTTTTTTAAATAGCATGTGGAGACTGTAATTGGTTTGGATTTTTTTTTGTTTTGATTTGTTTTAAATTAGATACTAGAAAAGGGAATGGGTTCTGCTGTGTTCTGGTAGTATGTGACCTTGTTTTACTTATGTCTTTCTACTGATGAGATGCTGAAAATGCAGACAAACCAGTGTATTAGCAGATTTCAGCTAAGTCTGGTAAATGCTGCCTGTATGTTTCTCTTTGTATTTCTTGTAAAAGTAGAGAAGTGCAGATCAAAGGATCTTCCTTATCAGATGTTGATGCAAAGGCATTTAACATGTTTCATTGACTAGCTCTGGAAGAAAGTACATAATTTGGAGTTAATCTTTGAAAGTACAGCATTCAGAATGGAGAGAGTATTGCTCGGTGGATACTGCAAAAATCTGATATAACATTCACAGCTGGACACTTTGTAAGCTATGAATTGGGGCTGCAGACAGATAGGCTTTCTTCATAAAATATATATTGCTCCTTGTTCTTTTAGAGCAACCTCGTAGGGATAAGGCTGAGCTGTAGTTTTTCACACCAAAATGGTAAAATACACCAATGTTTATATCTTGTGTTGCTTGTATGAGGCATGTTTTCTACCCCAATCTGACCCCAGCTACCTTTTCTTATCTCAGAAATTTGGTTTATAATTGGTGAATTAAACACAAATAAGAAATGCCTTTGTCTGTCTTATGTTACAGCCTTTTACTCTAATCTGCTTTAACAGTACTGATAGAATTACTTTTTTTTTCCCCTAGCATATAAGACTACATGATAGCTGAATCAGAGAATGGGTCAGATTGGAACAGACCATGGTGGGTCATCTGGTCCAACCTCTCTGCTCAAGCAGGGCCATCCCAGAGCACTTGGTGAGGGAGACTCCACAACCTCTCTGGACCATCCATTCTGGTGTGTGGTCACTGCACAGTAAAGAAGTTCTTCCTCATGTTCAGGTGGAACTTCCTGTGCATCAGGTTCTGCCCACTGCTCTTGTCCTGTTGCTCAGCACCACTGAGCAGAGCCTGGCTCCATCCTCTTGGCACCCTCCCTGCAGATACTGAGACATTGATGAGGTCCCCTCTCAGTTTCTCTTAAGGCTGAACAGGCCCAGCTCCCTCAGCCTGTCCTCCTAAGAGATGTACTCCAGTCTCCTCATCTTCTTTGTTGCCCTCCTCTGGACCTGCTCCAGGAGCTCCGTATCTCTCTTGTTCTGAGGAGCCCAGACCTGGATACAACACTCCAGGTGGCCTCACCAGGGCTGAGCAGAGGGGCAGGACCTCCCTTCCCCTGCTGGCAGTGCTTTTCCTAATGTACCCAGGATACTCTTGGCCTTGTCCTTCAGACTTCTTTTAAATAATAGGCAACTGAAACAGAAAATTAAAATAAAAATTTTGGGCAGTACCCTCAAATAAGCATTGTCAATTGTGGATCTTGAGGTAAAATCACTTGTTGATAACTTGGAAAGAATTGGATATTTAATTCTCTCATCATATCACTTAGAATAATATAAAAAAGTGTAGAGTTTGACAGAAGGAAAGGCTATTTAGCATTAGTAGAATATTCTTAATTTTTACCATAACCTTATAGTAATTTCTAGGAGGTTACTCTGATGCAGAAACCTGCAACTGAACAGAATAGTGAGACTGGACTTCTTATGGCATAATGTGCATTTCTTCTCCTTTACATCATTATTCATTATTAAGAGGCTCAAAAATACGGTTCTGTGCATTGAAGCTTCTGGGGAGTAAAGTGAGTTGATTGTTCTTACTTATTAGAGATAGTATAAGAGCTGCTTGAAAAAGCGATATTTACTTCAACTCTTTTTAACCACCCAGAGAAAAATGTTCTTTAATAGCAGTCACAGCTCTTGATTCTCACTTTTCTCAGATTTAATTCTGCTGTCATCTTCTTTTTAACCACTAGAATGCCTTTCAGTGTAAAGGGTATATATGTTCCCATTTGTTTGTGTGTTGTTCCATATTAGAGGACTCTTTTCTCAAACAGCTCTGAGGTAGGGGACAATTTGGTGTTAATTTCCTGCCCTTCCTCCAGTTTTCATATAACTAAATTAATTTTAAATTAGACTAAATTTAGCTGCTATTTGTTCTCAAGGTCTGTTAGCCCACTTCAGTTAAAGGTGACATTTTTTGGTCCATCTTTTTTTGCCCTGTGCTCTAAATCACTTTTTTTTGTTGTTTTTGACGTTTCTGCTCTTCTGTGTGTCTGCTTGTTTGTGCTGCATTTCAGCAACATTTGAGTTGTAGTTTTAGTCCAAGAAATCACGTTAACCATTTTACCAGAAGCTGATGCCAGCCATCTGGTAAAATTGCAACTCATATTAGCAGAACCTATAATTTCAGGAAATGTACCCAAAATTACTTTTATGATTAGTGGACAGGAAAGAGACTGAGACAGAAGTCAGTTGGGTACTTCAGAAATCATTTTGAGGTTTGCAGGCAAACATCTTAATGGCAGTGGTCTTGCTGCCAAATGCTGTTTTGCTTTTGCCTTCAGAATAGTTTGCATTAATAATGAGCAGCTCTGCTTGGAAGTTTTTCATGTATTGCTCTTACAAAGCAACTTTGTGAAGCAGCACCAGGCGAGGTGACAGTCGGTGTGAATGGATATGTAAAGTGGTTCAGCATACTGTGCTGCTAAGGTTTTCCCACTGGAAATGCATCCCAGACCCAGGGCCCAACAGTGTTATGGAGGCTGAAGAAAAATGTATGTTTAGGCTGTTTTGGCCATGCAACACTAGCCTTTGTGTTAAGTCTAGAAGTTGTGAAATAAGTCTGCACTGAAATTAGGCAGGGTTTAATCAGCAGTTTGGTCATACATTTTGTCTGTGTCACTGGGGGAGCAGACAAGGTGACAACAGCTCCCATTTGTGTATATTCTCAGGGAGAGGCAGGCAGCTCACCATGCCCTGGTAGCTGCATTTGTGCTGCATGTTCTGCAGTTGAATGTATGTGTTAAACTAAGATGGAGTATATTTCTAATTTAAGACTTAAAGTGGTGATGAATTTACCATCTTCCCAGTGAGCTATTACAGTGAGTAATTATCCTCATAGTTAATTCCATTTGTATTTTTCTCAGTTCAGCATTTAGTGATTGGATCTCGCTTCTTGTCTATTAGATAAAATCCTTGTTCACCTAGGCAGTTGGGAAGAATGGATTTGTTTCTACATAGCAATCACATTGCCTGTTTACATAAAATAAATGTTACTGAATGGTAGTCCTAGACTTCGTAGTTGAGATTTCTGGTTCCATGTGTTGGTACCTATGGCTTAATGTGTGTTAACTCAGAACAGTTTTTCCATAACATGGTAACACTCCAGCACAGCTTAACCAAAGTTCTCTACTAGAAGGCCAGCGGTCCATCCTCATTGCCCCTCAGACTCTTCCCATGGATGAAAGACCTTGAGCAGTATAAAACTATTCTAAACAGTTTTTGATCTGGGCAGCTGGGGAGGTTCTTGTATGCAGTGGTGTTGTAGATGGTGCTGTAAAACTGACCCCAAGGACTCCTTTTATAGGGAATATAGATGGTCTAGTTCGGGGACAGAAAGGCGTGTGAAAATAAAACAGAATGCATAGTAGTACTGTGGAGATGTCAGGCCAGCTTGGAAAGCCCTCACAACTACCACAGACCCACAAACTTCATTTACTTACGTTTTGAAATGAAAGTTGAATTCAAAATTATCCAAACCTGTGAGGTTTTAAGGAGTGCTTTGTCTTCTTTTGCACTGTAAGAGGTTTCATGATCCTTTTTGTAGAGAAATTCTTTATTACATGTGTGTCTGTCATGGAAGAGTTCGGATGATTCTGTTGGTACATGTTGCTGTTGTATACCTGCTTAGCCTTCACCAAGCAGCTATACAACAGCATCTTTAAATTTGAAAGGTGTATAAGAAACTGCCTGCCTAGTTTCCTAAACTGAGAATTCTTCAGCCCACATGCTTCTCAAGTAATGTATCTAAAGATACTCTATTTGTGTTGTTTTAAGTGTGATCTAATGTTTGCTTTTGGCAAGAAACTCTTCCTTGTTAGTATGCACAGAAAGAGTAGTTTACATGAGGCTGAAATATTAACTGGCTTTTCTAAACTGAGCAAACAAGAAGACTTCTGCTATATCTCTAGCAGTAGTAGTGTAGGCTTCTTGTAGTAATCTAACTCATGGGGAAAACAATAAGGAAGCATTCATTAGTTATTCAGGTAAGAGTTTTCATTTGGAGAGGCAAAAATTTTAATATAAGAACCCAAGTAATGGTACAGTTGTCAAAGTAGAAAGGTTAAGACAATGCAGTTGAAAATTGTGTGTTTAGCTTTTATACCTTCAAGGTCCTTTCAATGGAAAAATAATCACTACTTGATATTGAGTGGCAGCATGCAGGATTTTATGGAGGATTTGCCTGTTTTGTTTTTAATAGTTGCTGGAAAACTTGGCACCCTTTAAATAACTCAAAGCTTTTTTTTCTGCTTTTCTGAGGAAAAGGGGACAGAAGCCTTTCATTAGTTCCACATGATAGTTAACTTGTCACATTTTACAGCTTAATCTTTCTTCTTTAAAGAGTTTTTAGTGAAAAGACAAACCAGCCATCTTCTGCATAACAGTCATTACTAATATAAATACTAAAAATAACATAATTATTTATATGAACACAGTAATACTGGTGATAATACAGATCTCATCCTACTGTGGATTGTTGCCTCCCGCGATATCTTCCAAAGAATGCAAGTGAATTTATTCTACATTATATCCATTCACTGTTCTTGATGAAAACATAACAATGCAAAATTAAAATTAAGGCATAACTTTTGTACTTTTACTGTTAGTCTTCCCTTTCAGGGAGCTAAGAACTATGGACAGTGTTCCTGATAAAGTGGCCTGAGCTCCCCACTCCTACAATAATACTGTACTAGTGTGTTAATAACTTGTCAGGTGGGAGACAGCTTTGAGGAAAAGGACTTTAATTTTTTTTTTTAATGCAGTTTTCTTATTACTGTGTGATGGAGGCTTTCAGCATTTTCCATATGGGTCACTTTCACATTTCCCTCTTATCTACACCCCATCCTTGCCACATCATTGTAATTCTCATTTTCTCATGTGTCAAATTTCGAGGTAAAAGCAGAACTTATGTAAGACATTATTCACTGATTTCTTTTTGAAACAAGAAGGAGAATGCAAGCATGTTTTGAAACACTTCAAATGTGAGAATTAAGCTTATGAATTACTTATGAACAAGTGTTTATAGAAAGAAAAATTCCTAGTTTCTCTCTTCCTCTTATATGGTGATTGCTTTAATATGGACATCAAGTCTCTATTAATACATTTTATAGCATGATTCTTTGTGCTAGAGCATTAAAAGCTGCTATGACTTCAACTCAGATTATCCCTTCTTCTAGCCAGAGTAGCCCTTGTGTTGAGAATGCACAAAGAGGGAAGAAAAGGCCTTTGGTTTAAAGCATTAAGATTTGATGCTCCTCTTGCTATTGCAAGGAGAATCTGTGGAATCCACATGAATTATAATAAATCCAGGTTCTGTGTTTGTGTGTGCCTGCACCTTGTAGGTAGTTGTATGATCATACATGCTTTATCATAATCTAAAGAATGTGACTGCTTGTAGCTCAGACTGTTTCTTCTAAACTCTTGCTTATGAAAGGTCTAGTCATCACTCTTCTACCTCTGATATTTCTTTATCAAGCCACTTAGCCTAAATACTGCTAAATATATATAAATTCTTGTAGCTTTTACTCATTTTCTAAACTGCTTTTTGTATTCTCATTTTCTAGTGGGTTTTGTGTGCTATTTCATATTTTATCTCTTGTTAAATACTTTATGTATTTGTGTCAGAAGAGGGTAGGATTATGTGATAGGTCTTTCATTCCCAGAGTTAAAGCAAAGTTTTCTTTTTAATGGTTTCTGTGTGTTTGTCTCCATAACTGATAGCAAGGGACATGGCTCTGTCATGCCTTCACTACCCATGTATTATCAGATATTGTCTCTCTTTTAAATGAATCCCTTTGTTTTCTGTGGGAAATGGTTCAGAATAAAGCAAAGTCTCTGAGACTGTAAAGCAGCACTGGAGGCTAAAGGAAATTGGGAAATTGAGGCATGGGATTAGAGAGGGAGCCATGTTCAGAGGCAGTCCTGGAAGAAGAAAGTAAGCTGGATGGTGAAATAGGGAGAGAAGGGGTAAAGTCTGTTGAAATAGGATTGTTGGGTTAAAGAGAAGCAGGTGAACAGGAGGCAGAGACCATGTGTGGTGGGAAACCTGGAAGTGTCTGTTCAGAAACATTCAGGAGAGGTCAGGACACCAGGGCTTGGTGAAAAGCTTCAGCAGGTAGATGGAATGTTGGGCCTGAATTTCAGTAGAGAGGAATATAATTAAAACACTGGCTGCAAAAGAAGATTAAATACAGCTGGACATAATTAAATTTAAACAGGGAACTTTAATTGCGGTATTTAAAAAATGTAATGAATACTAAATATATTTTTTTGTTTGCTGTCAAATTTGTGTTTGACATAAGAAAGTAATTAGAGGAACGCTTTGATTTAATGTATGTTGTGACCACTTTACACTGAATAAACTACATTAATTGATCATTAAATTATATTGAGATCGTGAAAAAAGAGCAGGATAATTTCTAATACAACTGAAATATTGCATGTGTTGCCCTATTGAGTGTTGTCAGAGCTTTGTGGGAGGTTAATAGTAAAGCAGGAGCAGAGAAACTTTTTGGCTGCTATTTCGTTCTGGAGCTTGGAGAGGTTAATAATGGAGTTGACTGAGAGATTTGAGGTGTGTTTGTGCTTGGAAGAAGCAGTTTATCATTCTTAGAAAAAGCATGTGTTCTTGTAGAATGAGGTACATTGTTAATGATGTATTTTATTTTGAAGAAAAGCTACTGAAAGTTTTTAAATCTCTATTTCAGTCTTGCTCTAATCAACATATGTGCTGATGCAATACAGAAGGTTTTTTATTTTCTTCATTTGTGCAATGTATTCAACACAGTTTTGTGACTCCATAACTATGATCATGTTTGCTCTTCTTTATAGTGCAGCAAAATAATTCTGTAACTTTCATTTAAAGCTCATAACTTTAGTTAAATTTGTTGCGTTATCTGAATTATCTTAACTTCATTAAGTCCTTGTGTGAGAATAATTGTCCACCACCATAACCTATAAGAGAAGGTGGTAGATTCTTAATTTTATTTTTGTATTTCAGTTATTTCAATTATATGTTGGCTGCTTTGGTTTGTTACTTAGCTGTTGTTCAAAATCCTTCCCATATACAAACTGTGTAGCCAGTAATCAGACCAATATATTAACTGTTTTCTCGAACACATGATGTATGTGTCTTGCTCATAGTGCTTTGCAACGTTTGCTCTCATGGCCATAACTCAAATATATATTTTTCTTTGGTAAAACATGGTTCACAGTCTCAGTGTTAACTCATTTATTTATGCCTGCTTGATTCTGTATGTAAATACCCTTCTCATACATGTTTTTTCAAATTGACTTAGCAGGCCGTGGATGGTGTGGCTTGTTAGGTGTATTTGCACTTTGTGTGGTAGTTTGGGCTTGGATCAAGTACTCCTTTTAAAGCCTAATTCCTGATTGTCCACCCCTGCTTCCCTATAGAATGGGTTGAAGCACAGCTGTCCCAGAACACCTTCTGGGTGAAACTAAAGCAGAAGGTGTGCTCTGGCTGTGAGGGTCATTTTAGGCTTGGGTGAGGGTCTGGGAATAAATCACTTTCTCTCCCCAGAGCTGGTATCCTGTGGATGCTGTGTCTCAGCTTCGCACCCCTGCCCCTTCAGTGCTGCAGTGCTTGCTTGTCAGGACCAAGGCACCAGGGCTGTTCTTGGGCACAGTGTGCTTATAAGGGTCTCGTACTTCTTCTTCAGAAGGTAGATTTGGGTGTTGAGATCTTAAGAGATCCTTTACTTGCGTGGGATGTCCCTGTTTTGCTTTCTATTTAACTCAATTCAGTATTGCACAGTTAAATAATGCAATAAAAAGCTCAGATATATTACAGTGTTAAGATGTAGTCAAATATCTACATAAGTTTTTGTGTTAGTTCAATTGTCTTTCTCCACTAAATCTGTAATCTCAAAAGATTTGTTCTAGGAGCATCCACTGGCCATAGACCATGTTGTGTCTGTAGCTATACTGTCTTTTCACTAAATGCAATCATGATACTTAGGTTAGTCTCCAAGTCAGTCTAATACAGTTAGTTTCCAAGATAATTCTTTAAAACCTTTTCACAATCTGCTATATTTTGTTAAAAAACAAACCCTACTACTCCCCAACCTCCACCTCTCTACATCCACCTCATTTTCTTTTTCTTTATAGTTTTAAGTAATAAAAATGTAAAAATAAAAACAAGCAGTACTGATGGAAATTTCATTTTCCCATAGTTATGTGGGTTTATAGGTTAAAAATATTTAATGACTTTTTTATCTGTATTAGCAGGATAGAGATGTTTCAGCAGTAAAGCAGGAAGTGAAGTGGTCATCCTCACAGTACAAAATGCAACCTGTTGTGGCTGATAACCCTGAGCAGTTTTCCCTTTAATCTTCTAGTATTGCTTGGCAATTCTTGTTTTGAGCAACTGTTGTTCATGTTTATTTTTACAATCTATCTTTTGTGAAAATGTAATGGATAAAGGTGAAAAATTATGCCTTAACAGCATTTAATGTTCAGTAGAGGTAGGGGCTGCATGCAGTCTTCAATAGAGATGTGGGATCCCTTCATCACCTCTGAGTTTACCATTGGATCAGTCTGGAGACTTTCATTTTCCTTAGGCATTTCTTGCATTTTCCCATACAATGGAAATGTTAAGAAACTTACTTGGGAATTGCCAAGTTAGATTCATGGACCAAGTTTGATGAGTTTTGAGTGTTTATGCAAAGTCATGCCACTTGCATTGCTATGTTTTGGTGTGTGAAAAAAAATCTTCATGGTCTGAGACAGATAGGAAAAACAACAGCTTTCTTCAGTGGTTCTTCTGGTTTTTAGTTGATTTGATTCATTTTGGTCTCTGACTGTAGAAATGAAAGAGACACTCTACTAGCTGAAAACACATCATTTCAGTTCTCTGGAAGTTGATTTGTAAATACACTTCTTCCTGCAAAATAATAATCCTTCCTTATTCCTATCTACCTTATACATGGAAATTATTGTGTCTTGTTACTAGCTGACAGTAGTTAATTCTGAAAGCATTTACATGACAGAAGGCAGCTTTAATGTTTCAAATCTCTCAGATAATGTACATCCATCTGTTCTTTAGCAAATGCATCACCTCTCTGCATACTGATGATTTCTGATGTAGCACTGCTTGTAATTAAATTTTGATAATGTATTTTACAGGCTTCTTGGAAAAACAAATTGAGTTTATTCATGCAAATGCAGAGTAAAATGGAAACCACTTATGACTAAAGCTAATTTCATGAACTGATGGTCACTCAAAACTGTAGGAATAATTAAAAATATATACTAGTACTAGTGTACATTTTTAATTGGCTGGAATCTCATTTGAGTGTAATAACAGTAACAACAGTGATATTGTTGTCACTTAAACATTTAGTATATTCTTGCATTTGATTACTTTAATGTTTCAAAGCTGACCTTTTATGTTGGTTGCTTACAGTTACAAATTGGAAGTATGCATTAAATTATTGAAACAAATGCAGCATTTGCATTTTTATCAAGTACATACTAAACCAGTAATTGCATATATAATGCTACTGATACTGAAAAAATGCAATTAAACTTTTAAGCTGCACCCATGGCTACTTAGAGAAACATTTGTGGTGGAAACTGGAATTTCTAGATTGAGAAGATGTAAACCTCTTGTTAAGCTTTTTTTTTAACTACTTTTTTTTACATTATTTAGTGTTTCAACTTTCCAAGTTGAGAAAATAAGGTGGGGTATTGTTTCATTCATAATGCCCAAACTATGTAGCAAGCCTGATACATAAGTTGTATTACCATCAGATGAAATATGCAACTAAATTTGACTTTTGATGAAATGTTGTTATTAAACATCACTCCCACATGCTAAGGTTCCTGAGCTTTGGGGAAAGATGTTAAATGAAAACATTTCTCTTAGAGTGCACTCTTTGTGGCATCTTTCTTAAATGCTCCTTACTGTACACAGAAAAATAAACACATGTGCTTTTGCTACCACTTGAATATGAAAACACAGACATTAGTTTCTGGTTTAGGTCATGTGCACCCAGTGTCCTAAAGCTTTTTTCCCATGGAAAAATCAAGAGTCAGCACAGTGTCTGCTTCCTTCCATTGATTGTGTGGTGCTTAATTGTCTTTTAGTGTTAGCTTCTCATTCACTGATCAGAACTTTATGGGTACTTTCTTTGAACACTTATTTCAGTGACCGACCTTGTAAGGTTCTGTTTGGAGGAGTCATCACCTGGGTAGATATGTGGAAAAGTGAGAACCATGTTTTGGGGATGTAAGTAGTGTTTCCCTGAGGAAGAAAGGTGCAGAGAAGTGCACTGCTCCTACTCCAAGGAGACTCAGAAGTTGTGCTCCCATGCAGTATTTGTGGTGTTGTGCTTTCTGAATCTCTCTCACTGTGTGTCCTGCTGAGTGTCTGGGGTGGGCTCTGGGCTCCCAAGGACAGTGGCTCTGTACACAGTGACAAAGCTGATTTCTCTCTGCACACACTTTCATGTACTGCTTTCAGAGCCCTTGAGTCTGACTGCTTGTTGAGTTGTGGCTGAATTCATTTACTCAACACATTGCTTGAATCTAGGGAAACCCCCCAGGATTTGCAAGCCTCAAAGGCTATATAGCTGGAAATCTGATACCAAATTTAATAATGAATTAGTCTGTGTTGTAGAGCCCTGCTCTTATATATTGCTTGGAGGCACATGGGTAGCTGAATGCATGAATAATTTGGAAATTGCATTAGTATTTTTCAGTTTCTATTGAAATGCACCTAATTTTGGCCTTTTTTAACATCTCAGAGACTCATTTAACAGTTATTGTAGCTTCTTAGACTTTGGAGAACTTTACTACTCCTTCAAAAATACCCATGACTACTAACAGTCCATTTCTTTTCCAGGTGAGATATGTGCCAATTCTGGGCCACACAGGATGCCTAGTGATGTCTGCTTTTGACCACTGGGCATCTCTCTGGCCAACGTAAGACTTGGCAGTGATAAGGTTGTATTCTATAATGGGTGTTCTCTTCTTTATTAATCTAAAAATTAGAATAAAAAGAAATGAAACTTTCAATTGTATCTGAAAAATATGCCGCTTTTAATGCATAAGACCAAACGCAGTTTGTTTTTGTGAATAATATATAAAGTCTGTAATCAAATGTAAGGGAAAATAAATACTATTTGAAATGATCCGTGTACAATTTTTTGCAAGTAATATTGCATACCTGTACCTTCTGTTAACATGAATGTTAATGGTTCTTGTGGATTCTCTAGAAGGGCAACTAGTTCTTTTGAATTTTGCAGAATTTGGTGCTTAAAGAGATTATGATCAGACTGTTTGACAGCACAAGTAATTCTCTTGCTAGAAAGTTGCTTGAAGTTTTTTTTTTTTGTTTTGTTTTGTTTTTCTAGTAGTGGATCGGGTAGAAATTATTCCTTATTTCCTGGGAGTTTTTAGTTGCCAAGAATAATTCAACTAAATAGATTTTTACTGCTTTATCTAATTTAAAAAAAGTAACATTTGTCATTTTCCACTTTTTCTTTATCTCCTTAGAATGTGAAAGCATTTGCATCTTCAGATAGCCTAGCCAAGGTCCAAGAAGTAGCAAGCTGGCTTTTGGAAATGAATCAGGAACTGCTCTCTGTGGGCAGCAAGAGGCGACGAACTGGTGGATCTCTTCGAGGTAATGCTTCCTCAAGCCAAGTAGATGAGGAGCAGATGAATCGGGTGGTAGAAGAGGAGGAGCAGCAGCAAAGACGACAACAAGAGGAGCAGCACATTGGGAGGAATGGGGAGATAGGAGCAGAAGAACCTGGATTTGATGACAGGCATGAGTCTCAGCAGGAGCAGTTAGAAGAAAATAATAATAGACTTATTACAGTGGATGAGGATTCCACTTGTAACCAAGAGGAAGATGACGATGAACATGCTGGTGATCAAGAGGAGGAGGTGGAAGAGGAGGAGGAAATGGACCAGGACAGTGATGATTTTGATCAGTCTGATGACAGCAGTAGAGAAGATGAACATGCTAACAGTAATAGTGTCACAAATTCCAATAGCCTCATGGACTTGCCCATTCACCAGTCATCGCCATTCTACGTGAAGACAAAGGTGAGAAGCTACATTTTTTTGTGCTCTTAATCCTCACTAACTTTGGATTTTGGAAAAAAATGGCATATTTAGCATAAACTAGAGTTTTACAATGAAGCAAACATTTTATTTCCTAAGGAGCTTACAGTGACAGATATATGTAGTCCACAAAAATTATGCTGCTTTAGCTGTCAATAATAAAAATATTTGCATGCATTTGACACAAGCAAATACCCCTATATAATTTAAGGAATAACATTCTGATTACTGTGGTCAAAATACCAAGGTGTTTCTTATAAATATTTTTACATAAGACTCTACTGGTGTTATTTATGCTATTTTCCTTCTCCAAGTGGGCTAGAAGGGAAGGTAAGCAATTGTACATGTGTTGTGTTCTCAGACAGGATCTGGTTCATTTAGGTGAAAACATTGTAATGAAAAAGTAGGGTGGAATATTACAGAAACATGAAGTTCTTCCTGCTGGCCTGCTGAGATCCTTGACAAAATACAGGTTAAAAATGTGTGATAGCCAGTCATTCAGTTAGGAAGTCATTACATAATGTCTTACTGCATCCTGCTTGTGAGGACCTTGAACCTGTGTGCTGGTTGTTGAAAATTTCAGATTTGCAATAAGAATCTGGAAATTAATCTTCATATTTTTATTTCTACTTATATCACCTAACATTTTAGATTAAAAAGAAGTTACTGGGTTATTGGTAGCAGTGTACATTTGTAGTTCACTATATTTTCCAAGTTCTTTGGGAAGGAGGAATTCTATTAACTCTTAGGAGCAGCAAAATAATGAAAGCAGTGATATTGACTAGTAAGAAAGAGGAGCAGGCCAGTGTTCTTCTGGGAGAATGTTCTTTCTAAGTCTATGGACTGATTTATTTTTCTTACTCATTAATTGTTAATAGAACACCTAGCCTCCTCTCACCTTTCAAAAAACAAAACCTCCTCAAACTTGTAAATTTTAGATAAAAAATAGTTAAAACCTGATGTAAAATAAAACCGCAAAAAAAGTCAGTTGACATAAGTTAGCAGGTTGACTATGAGCATAAAAGTATAGAGATGGATAATCAGTCTTCAAGATGCACCTGAACAGGTAAATAGGGTGAATATTTGCTTCTGGAATCCACAGCAATGTTTTTGTTAATAACGATAGTATGCAATTCACTTCCATGTTTAAAGTAGCTCAGTTAACATATTTGATTTTTGAAAAGTTGTAATGTTTTCACAGGAGTTTTTAATATTATTTTATATTTATAATTCTACTCTTAAGGGTACTGAAGTATATGCTTTCTAATTTGGAGTGAAATACTGTCATATTCCACATAATTGAATTGGATTTTACTACTGAAATCCTTGGTTTCATTTCAACACATTGGTTTTCCTGTATTTAGTCTATTTTACTGGGTATCATATAGCAACTTGCATCCAGCATGGACACTAATTAATGTAGGAAATTATTATACTCAAAATTATGTTTTTAAGTCTCTGAATTGGAAACTTGCTGAAGTGCTTCATAAGTAACTATGCTCAAATTATGTACAGACAGAGCAGAGCATAATTTTCAATGGTGGCCACTTCTGAAGCTTTTTTTATTGATTTCAGGAATGAATGTAGCTTTTTCTTTTTTTCTTGAGGCATATTTGACATGAACTGAAACAAGTCAGTTTAGCCTGAAGGAAGATATCTGAAAGATCTTTGTACAGATGCAAAATTTCTGTGTGGTCTGATAGTTGCTCTGCCTGTTCGATGTAGGGCTGGCCATTTTTGTCCGTGCTCTGTCCCCAGGCTCTGCTTCTGCAAGAATTGTTGGTCAGCCACGTAGCAAAGCATATTTGGGATTTTTTTCAGGGTGCAGCTCTGTTTTAGGAAGTTCCAACTTTAGGAAGTATTAGCACAGGTTAGAAAGCTGCTTGAGATGGCACTGCTCAGCATGATTGTTACACATTAGAACTGATAACATGCAACTTTAATGTTTCCAATTCATTAATAAACCAGTATTTATCAGAGGAGCACATTCTGTGTTACAGTGTTGTGGAAATACATCTGTGAGGGAATGAATGAATTACCAGAGTAAAAATAAGCATGACTAATTAATATGCTGCTTTTGAGAAGAGAAGGGAGAGTTAGCAGACTCATCAGCTATATTTACAAGTGATTTCTGCTTCTACCTGTTGAGGATAGAGACAGACATCCTAGGAGACTTGAACCTGGTGGATTTATTTTTAGCTTTTCAGACGTGTTTCTCAGTGTTTGTAGTCAATTACAGTGCTCATAACTCTGGCTGAATTACCTTGCTGTGTGCTGTATGCTGTGAAACTTGCTCTGTGCCAGCATTTCAGGCAGTATGGCTGAATGCCCTACTGCCTGTCTGTGTGTCAGATGTAAACCTGGCTCCTCAGAAGCATTCCTGATGCAACACACTTTGTTCTGCTTGTACATATGGGCAGCACACTTTCACCACTACCAAATACCAAGAGATAATAGTGAGACTGAACAAAATAGCAACTGCTACTACTGTAGGTGTTGTGCACCTCATCTTAGTTTTTTTCATATCTCTGTTCTTTGTCCTTTTTTCTTCCTTTCTTCATAAACTACTGAATAAAGTCTTTCTCTAATCGGATTTTTTTTTCTGTTAAACTTCAGAGTCCTGTGTGGCTAAGGAAGGAAATGTCATATTTCCACCATAACACCACAGTGTACCCTGCTTGGGTTTGCTGCTTGTCACCTTAGTAGCAGCAAGCATGCTGTGTTCTAGTAGATATATATAAAATATATGAAAATATTTGCCTCATACACTGCTCTGTGCAAATAACTGATAATTGCTGCCATTATGTTGTGAAAATGTTATGAGTAAAGGGCATCAGCGCTTGAAATGAGAAGGCTAATGGTTCAGGAAGGATTTCATTGCATTTACCAGCACCACACAGGAATCCAGAAGGATCCTTGTGGTTACCTTCCATGATTTCCTGCATAAAATAGTAGGCTGCTCTGTATTGACTTCTGTGCAAACTAAAGCTTATTTTTTGAAAAATGTCACTGTTTGAAAACAGGAAACTGTGCAGCAAGGCAAATCTCTCTCAAGCCTAGTCTAATAGTTTGTTATCATCAGTGTTTAAACTTCTCCACCTTTACTCTGCCTTCTTCCTGTTGTATGACTTTTTCTATTACAATTTTGTTTTATTTTCATGTTGTATTGAGGAGCTGTTCAACAAATGTGGTTTTTTTTTCTCCCCATATGTTAAGCAATCAAGTTTTTCCCTGAAAGATCTCTTAAATGTAAATAATAAGGACAATGTGTCCATTTGGCATATTTTTCTATTTTTTGTTCTTGTTATGATACTTCTATGAGCACTCTGGTGTTGGAACATTTCTTTTCAATCGCAGATGTCTTTATATCTTGATCAACATGCTGGATGAGGGGTTCCAGTGCACTCTCAGTCAGTTTGCAGGTGACAGCAAGTTGGTTGGGAGTGTTATCTGCTGGAGGGCTGGAAGGCTCCACAGAGGGATCTGCACAGGCTGGATTGATGGGCCAAGGCCAGCTGTGTGAGGCTCAACAAGGCCAAATGCCAGATCCTGCTCTTGGCTCACATCAGCCAAATGGAGTGCTACAGGCTTGGGCAGAGTGGCTGGAAAGCTGCGCAGCAGAAGAGGACCTGGGGGTGCTGCTGGAGAGCAGCTGAACATGAGCCAGGGTGTGCCCAGGGGGCCAAGAAGGCCAATGGATCCTGGCCTGGATCAGTAATAGTGTGGCCAGCAGGACCAGGGCAGTGAGCATCCTCCTGTACTTGGCACTGGTGAGGCCTCACCTCAAATCCTGTGTCCAGTTCTGGGCCCCTCACTACAGGAAGGACATTGAGGGGCTGGAGCATATCCAGAGAAGGGCAGTGAGGTTGGTGAAGGGTCTGGAGAGCAAGTCCTGTGAGGAGCAGCTGAGGGAGCTGGAGTTGTTTAGCCCAGAGGAGGCTCAGGAGAGACCTTTTCACTCTACCTGAAAGGAGGGTGTAGCCAGGTGAGGGTTGTCCTCTTCTCCCAGGTAACAAGCGATAAAACAAGAGGAATTGGCTTGAAGCTGAACTAGGGGAGATTTAGAATGGATATTGGGATACACTCCTTGCAGGAAGGGGTTGTCAAACCTCCTCAGGGAGGAGGTTGAGTTAACATCCTTGGAGGTGTTTAAAAGACATGTAGATGTAGCACTTAGGGACTTTAGTGCTTTAGTGTCTGACTTGTAGTAGTGTTAGATTAATGGTTGAACTTTATGATCTTAAGAGACCTTTTCCAACCCAAATAATTCTGTGATATCAGAACTGCAGTTAAAACAAAGTAGCAGCTGTGCCAAGGACAGCTAAAACTTGTTTATGTGATGTATTTACCTATTGATATATCAAATAACTCCATGCATTGGGATTTCATGTTTGACTGACTTGTCTAATATGATGCAAGCCTTTTGCAGAGAGTTTTCTGTTCTGCAAGGTTGGCCTGTATCCTTTGTACCTACAGAACTAATGCTCAGTTGTACTAAAGTGACCGGAGTTTTCTTACATGTCAGGCCCTTTACTGTTTGTTAATTTTTATTCCAGTTGATCTGTGTCTTGCCAAATGTTGCCATATCTGTTATAAAAATACTAAATAGCACAATATAAGTGAATATATATAGTAGTCTAACAAAAACATGTTCTTGATGCTGATTCTTCGCTGATTGCATTGTATTTGTGGCATCCATTTCCAGTGCTCTGTGATAACTTCGTATTAATTGAGTTCTATTGGGTAACAATTAACCACAGCATAAGCAAACAAATGCTCTTGCATCCCATATTTCATAGCAACTGCACTTAAATGCTTTTATCCCTCTACATGTGGGATTCTGTTGCAATGCAAGGACAAAAATGTATTACTGGCAGTTGCTGTGACTGTGAAATATATCATTCTTGCTTACTTGAGATTTAAATTGTTTGTCTACCTGTGATCATACTCTTGAAATTGTAGTACTAGCAGATGTATAATGCCAGCAATATTTTATGTTTATCAAAATTGGTGTTTATGACAGAGGTAATACCAGCATGATTTTGTGGAAGAAAATGTCATCAATGCTATAATCCTATTTTATGACAACAACTGTGTTATTTTCTCTTTTACTGACACCTGCGTTTCACCCTCGGGTTATCTAGGTTGTACTCTGTTTACTTTTCCATTTTTTTTCCCTGTAAATATATAGGTTTATTTAGTATTTCTGAAATATTTTGATTGTTTTAATTCTTCAAAATATTTCGATCATAATATGTACAATCTTTAACTTGTTCAGTTTTTTTTTTGGTCTTTATTTGCGTAACTGTTCCTGTAACTCTCAGTTTCATAGTTTTTAAATATTAATGACTTCAATGTACTTAAATATTTTGTTTTTAATTCATGTTTTTGATTCCCATTAAGATGAGTTGTTTTTAGTGAACTGCTGCAAGCTTTTTATATTTTCGGGAGCATTGTCTTCTTGATTATCTTAGAAATTATTTCTAAACAGCTACAGTCATTTACAGGTTCATTCATCTCTGGTTTGGGTTTGATGGGAATTGATTTTCTGGGGAAAAAAGTCATGATCACTTGTATGCAATCTCCTACAAATTTAACTTTGTTCAATTAGTTTTTATTTATCTATAATTCAACATTACATAATACTTTTAATATTAAATGCCTCTAATGTTGAAGCCACCTCAGTTAGGAAATAAGCACTTTAAAAAAATTAAACACTTGAATTCATGAAAAGCATTAGCTTCATTATTTCCAGCAAATATTGTCACAGATTTCTATGGTGTAGGCAAAATAGCCACTTGATATCTGACTAACAGGAGTGAAATGTATTATGTGAGGACCTGAATTTTAAAATCCAAGTGTGCAGGTGGAGCAGGAAGATTGTTAGCTGCTGTGTTGCCATTTTCTTGCTCGGGTTTCAGAAAACACTTTTGTCTGCTCTGCTTGTCTGGAGGGATTTCTGAAGGAGCGTTTGAGCCCTTTTATGTGAGATGCTTTATCCTTCTGGGCAACAGGTACTGTTCAACAAGAATCTTTGCAATTTACTTAAACATTTATTTATTTCATTTTCTTCTGTTGAGGCTGTCATAAAGCCTAGCAAATTAGGTTATATGAATGTGGAATATTATTTCTCTGTTAACTATTTGGATTGTGATGGTGACCCCTTCTCATAAGGGGTCAGGCATTTGTGTGTGCAGAACCCTCCAATAACTTCACTAATTAGTCTCCTCTTCAGATGCAGGTTTGCTTACTGCAGAATTGTGGGTTGTGATTGTATTGTTGGTTAGCAGAGCTTCCAAGGAAACAGAAAACATTAGCTAAAATGAAGATGAAAACTTACCATATAGTTGCATCTACAGTCACAAAAACACTTTGATACCCTTTCAGAAGCTGTCATGTTTTCCATTTGCTTCATTACTAACGGTAGTAAGATTTTTTAAAATGGATACATTTAATACATAACATATATTATATTTAACACATAACATATATTACAAACAACGGTCGTAAAGGCTGAGAAGGGGTTTAATTTTCATGTGAAACCAGGGTACTTTGATTGCAGCATCCTCTACCATACTTTATACCATACTATCCATTTAGCTGTAAGTCACAAGAGGGAGTGTGTGTAAGTATGGGTGCTGTTCAGGAGTGCCTCTTGATTGTTTATTGACATGGGAGAGTGGAGGGAGGGAAGATACAACAGATAAGCTAGATTTACTTGGGTGGAGCTGGAAGAGGATGTATCGTAGCAAAACCTGTCCCTTGCAGCTTAAATACCCATCTTGTCAGTTCTGAGCCAAATCTAAAGCCCTGTTCTCATAAAGAGCTTTCAGCTCTTAAACAGTGCAGGCTGTGACAGTTTTTTGCTGCAAGGTGCCTGGTCTAAGCTTGTATGTAGAGCCACACAGATAAGAAGGATTTATTTTTTCAGGGGGTTTTGGCTTTGGGTGGGAAGACAGCATGAATTTTTTAAACTGAGGAAACCTGAGATTGCACTGGGCACTTAGTGCAAATGTGAAGTGAAAAGGACTCCTGTGTGAAAGTCTGCAGTCATTGTCAGAATTACTGATAGGCTAAAAGCAGGATAGGGGAATAAGGGGGAATCAAAGATGATTACAGAAAGCTTATCCTTGGGAGCAGAGGGTTTTTTTGTGTGTACAGGCAGTACATAGAACTAGGCAAAAGTTGCAGTGTGTGTAGGTGGAGGGTGGTTTGTGTGTGTTAATAATTTTTCTCCTTCTCTGAGCAGCAGAGGGGGCTGCTATAGCTTTGCTGCTGCCCTTCCTATGCAGACTTGTGCCGTGTTCCTTTGCAAAGGTTTTCCTTGCTCCTGCAGCTAAAAGCCTAAAGCATGTTTTTTAAGTGTAGGGAATAAATGTAACTGGAACAGAAGGACTCAGGATTTTTTGTCAAGAAATATGTTTCCAGTATAGGAAATGATGTAGGAATGTTTCCTTATTTCCAGATCACTTGTGTGATGAGAATGCACTGTATAGTTCTCTGCTCTGAGTACACAGGAGAAAGAGAAAAAACATACTACAAAAAGAGATTGATTTTTACCCTCTTTTTTTTTTTTTGCAAGGGCCACATGCAAGGCATGTAGATTCTTCATGCCTTTCAGTTAATGCTTTAAAGCATAAACTAAGTTATAACTAACTTGCCTAAAGCTGTGTCAGAAAGACCACATATAAAAATTGCTCTGATTGTTGAAAAAAAAGCAACAAAAAAACATTAACAGGTTTTTTTTTTCTTGCTTCTTCCTATGATGCTATTTTTCAATTGAGGTGGATCTTGTCAAGGCATACAAATGCTTTAAGGGCAGGTGTTCAGGTATTGGGGCCAGATTCTTCAGTGGTGCCCAGTGGCAGGATAAGGGGCGATGAGCACAAATGGAAACATAGGAACTTACATCTGAAAATTAGGAAAAGCTTTCCTTTGAGGGTGACAGCACTGGAACAGGCTGTCCAAAGAGCCTGTGGAGTCTCTTTCTATGGAAAGACTCAAAACTTGCCTGGGCATGATCCTGTGCAACCCACACCAGGTGAACCTGCTTTGGCAGGGAATTGAAATGGATGATGTCCAGAGGTCCCTGCCAACGATTCTGTGATTCATAACTGCCAATCAGAATTACTTTTGCACTACAATGACAGTTTAGTTATTTTCAAGCAAATTTTGTTGTTTTAAAATATATTTTATTTTTACTTTTCTGATACAGAGCCTTGTTTTTTGTATTGGGCAGTAATAACTCTAGAAATATTCATACTTGGAGATTAATACAAATAAACATTTCTAACCGTTGATTTCTTTCTAATTTATATACCCCACAGTTTAGTGCTAATCATTCCACACATGCAGGATCATTTGAAAAGGTTGCACAACTGTCATTAGATGTAGTTTGTTAAATATTAAAGCATCCATGGAAGTAATGCAGATTCTTTGTTTCTCTTTAGATAGCAAGTTGCTTCTCCAACTTTACTAACCTGCAGCATGCTTTTCTACAAATACCAGTGTTTTGTTTGAAAAGTACTTTTTACTTCCTGTGCTTTTACTTGGCTGTGTTAATTTATGATATCATTTGTTGCTCAAGGCTTGTAGTGTTTAGCTATACTTTTCTAAGTAGAATTTTCCTACACCTTCACTTCTACATAAAACAAATGTGTTACATAATTACTGCCCTGCTAATTTTTCCTACTCTGTAAGTGGATCATGAAGTTTGCTTATAGATATGTGGGCTATGTCTAAAGTAATGTGGTTATTACTAAGGACATATACTTGAATTGTCCTTTGGTTGCTTGGCTTAGGCATTGCTCCCTAAAGGTAAATACTGGGGAGGTATTTATATGTTACTCAAACTTCCATATCAGTTTATTTTATGTAGAATAAATTAAATTTATGCCTTCAGGATAACTACCTGAAGCAGCACCTTGTTGTCCAACACTTTTTCATAGACTTTAAAATCAATGTTGGTTCAGCTCCCACATGGTTTTTGCTCTGCATCTTTGCTGTCAAAATGAAAATGAGAAATGAGCTTTTTTTTTTCTTCAAAGGGAATAAATAAAAAAAAAGTGCTGTAGTACTATTTCATCTCACCAATTATATGATAACAATATTATGAAGTAGAAATCGTGCAAATGTGCTTCAGAATCCTTTCAGTATACTCACTCTGTTGGGATATGTGTCTTGTCTAACAAATGCATTTGGGAGCTCTGCCCACTTAAATATGTCATTTGTTCCTTTTGTTGTTCTTGACTATGTGGCACATGCTATTGCCTGATGTGATCGTTAGCCCAAATATTTCCACTTTGTAGTGATACAGCTGTATTTTTCTTGAGCATTTATTAGCAGATGCTGTTGCCCTGTCACTTTTAAGCTGCTTCTCCTTTTGAAGGTTAACTGAAGTTGGTATTACTAGTTATAAAACTTAATGTAAATGATGAATCAAAGTGTGGTGAAAGTAAAACTTTTGCTGGTGAGTCAGTTTTTGATTTTGTTCACACATCCTTTCCCAAATGGTTGTTAAATATTCCTTTAGTTATGAATTCGAAGTGTATGTAAAAAAACCAAACAAGTTATGATTAGTAAACTTTTTGCATTTTCTGATGTTTATACTTATGAAATCATGGGATCTGAAATTAGCTTAGGGAGCTGGAGGCCCAGAAATTGATCTGAAGACCACAACTAAGTTTAACACCTGCTGCAGGTCTAACATTTTTTCCTGATATGTTTCTCACTCAGAGCTATTTTGCAGATTACAGTACGGCCTTTATTTCTCTAGGAGACTTTTCATTATCTCCAGAACATGTGGCTATTCAGCATTATTCTCCTTCCTGTGCACAGTGAAGGAATTTACATACCTTTATAAATTCTTGAGTATAAGGAGAGAAACTAGACAATGTCAATTTCTCTGCTAGTTTAATGATTTCTGAACAGGCAGAATGCTTAAAAACAAAATTTCCAAGTTGTCTCAGCAAATGTTTGAATAGACAGCATCTAATGTCCATCCACAAGGGATGATTTTTGACACATGAACTGTTCTTTTTTGCTAGTGCCTGGTGTCTGATCTGTGCATGCAGCTGTGCTTGTGTAGTAATGATATACATTTTGTGTAGACTTATTGACGAGCTGTTATGTTTTGTTTGAGTGAATGTTTTACAGCTTGGTTTATTGGTGAAATTTCTGTTATAAAAATCCCTGTAAAACCTAGAACAGGTGTTTCTATAAATGGTTCGTTTTGCCACAAGCATCTTCTCCCTTTTTTTCCATAGTGTGGTTAATGAAGATGCTGTCTAAACTTCAGGCAAAAGTTATGAGATTTCTATCCATTTTCTCCTGGCCAAACAAGTTCAGGAATTCACCAAATTATTATAAAATGTGTTTATGTTAAAAATCTTTGTGTGCCTTGACTCTGTATGGTACAGCTTTTGATGTACAATTACATATGGTTAAGTGGTATTGAGATTTTAGAGGAGGAAATAATTAGTTCTAGTGGATAGATAAGTATCTTGATAATAATCAGTGAAATACAAATGGAAAGCATTGCTGTTGGGCATCTTTTCTTCTGTCTTATTTCTTCTTTTCACTCTTCTAGCTAATTTTAAATATTGTTTCTTTAGTTTGTAACAAGAATTGGGAAGAGGGAGAGGATCTGAGAAGGACACAATTACTAAAGAAGTGCAGAGATTTCTCTTCAAATCAAGGTGGTCCAAAGTAACTTCGGACCAAACTTTCTTTGTAAAACCTGGCTTTTTAAAATCTTTCTTCTATTAAAAGGTGATGTTTTCTACTGACTTTACTACCTGACCATATATTGCATAATGTGAAAGGAGTGAATTGGGAATTTTAGTAATACTCAGTGTAATTCAGTCTTGGAAGACACTGGCTATACTTTTCAGCTGTGTCATGACATATTACTCAGTTAATGCTTATAAAATTTTAATACATTTGTTCAATCCCTGGCCCCTCTGTGAAGTGGAAAATGTACTTATCACCATCATGGATTGCCAGCAGGGATAAATTCCACCTAATTCATCATCAGGAGTCATCACTACTTTCAAGTAAAGTATTAGCAACATTTCCTGTAAGTGCAAATCTCATTCTTACCCAGTCAACGTTTCAAAGTGGGCAGGAGACCTTTGTTCTTCTCATTTAACTTATGGAGTGTCCCTTAAGGATGGCAGCTACTGTGATCATTATTGGCCCAAAGATATTGAGTACTAAAAAAAAATTAAAGGCAACAAATATTAAACACTCTTTTTGCCAATCTCATAATTCCTTCAGCTATGATACCTTGGTCAGATTTTCTAAAACATGGAGAAAACAATTGATTTAATTAAAATGAATATGTAAAAATAAAACAAAGAAAGTGGAAGTGACACAGTTAAATGGAAGAAATCAGACCAAAAATCATTCAATATGGATCAGTTATTCTTGCCAAATGTAATAATGTTGTCCCTCGACTTTTAAGCTGGACTTCATCCACAGCAAGGACACTTTCTGTTGGTACTCAGAGGCACTTTCCCTTCTGCACAATTTTTGCGTTTGGTGTGAACCACTAGTATTCCATGCCTTAGAGCAAGTATGCTGCACCCTGTGTGTGCAGGTATTCCTGTGTATGTATTTTGGGGGACGGGCTCTTGACAGACTGTGACTCTTCCCACACTGTGCCAATCAGAATTTGGTGCTGGTGCACTTCATGTCTTTCTTGGCAGGGTTTATTATCAGAATGCCAGTAAGCTCAGAGCTGGATGTGGCCAACCATACCAATCAAGAATGTCAGCCCTTCTGCGTACTACCTGCTTTTTTCTGTGCTCTAGGCATTCTTTACTTCACATATCTTAAGCTTTATAAATAGCCTCACGCCCCTTTCCAGTATGCTGTTACCAGCTGAAAAGGATTATGTAGCTTAATTTGGTGCTATCAAATGAATGCCATTGTAACAATCAGTTGTTGCATTTGTTAGATTTATGTGTATTTATGTGTATTTTACAGTGCTGGTAAGAAAAATAGTCTGGTCTCCAAAGAGGCCTTGAAAACAATTTTGTTCCAAGCATACAAACTGTAATACTTTGCACTGTTCAACCTTTTATTTTGGCGGTTGTGAGTGTAGCTAATCTGTAGAGTGTTGTCAGGAATTTTTCTTTAATGCTGAATAAACAGTGTTGGGACAGAATTTTGCTACAGAAGAAAAAAAATTGTGTAAGGTGGTGGAAATATTTTTAATGCCTTTTTGATATTTTGGGGGATTTTTCTTGTTCCCATTTAATATACAGAAAGAAAGGTCTAAATCCAAACCTCATTTTTGTCAGTGCTTTTTGTACATTATTCAGGAACTGATAAACATACTTCAGGCATTTTGGTACTGCTTTGTGCATTTTTGTGTGTGTAGGTATATAAGTAGAGAATTTCTCATTTAAAGTGTTGCATTTTACATGGAAAGGTGATATAATGATAAGAAAAGCTGAATTTTGCAGTATGGAAAATAATTTTTCATCTTCATCCTTTCTTTTCATAAAAGCAGCCTCCTTAGTAAAAAACCACCTGTTTTCCCTTCCCCCAGCTTATCCTCAGCTGGGAATTTGGCTTGCATTTTAATCCAGTGTTAAATATTGCATGACTTCTCTACCTGTTGCAGTTCTCAATTCTCAGCTTTATTTAAAGGTGCAAAACCAGCATAAAAAAGTGGTCAGCAAATAAATTCCTGCAGAGCAGCTGTAGAAATTCTTTTTAACAGCTGTTGCAACACTGACTAGACTAAAGAGTTAAACTTGCTTATCCAACAAATCATGTTATAGCCAATGAGAACTGGGCAGACATTTCTGGAATATTTATAAAATGCAAGATGATGCAGCTGGATTTCTGTTGCATACCTGAAATGTTTTCTGAAATATTCACTGGAGAAATGAAGGCACATGCTTTAAAGATAGTTTAACAAAAAGGGACAGTAACAACAAGACACCATAGTATGGTAAATACAGTCATAAAATTAGGGGACTTGTAGAGTAAAGCCAGGTAATAGAGGCCTCCAGTTTAAAATGGTTATGTAAGGTGGGCATTATTTAGATGCTCATGGTAAGGTGGGCATTATTTTATTTAGATGCTCATGATTAAGTATTTTTTAATGTTATGACAACATCATTAGTGTTGATACTATATAGTCTCATCAATATGCATTTTAATAGACAGTCTATGTTGTTTTCATAAACACTCCATGAGACCTGATAAAAAATTACCTGCTGTGAATGCAAATGTGCTCTGTTGTGTAGTACTGTCGCAATTGAGGGCACATCCTACGCCTATAGCTGCATGTACCTGCAAGTTCCCCTCCCCTTCTTTTGAGATGGAGTTCTGCTCTTGTTGAGATGCCTGGGAAGCTGTCATCTTTTTGGGACCAGTATCACATGCTAAGGGATCCATGGACAAAGAGGGCTGATCTAACAGCTGGTTCTGGCCTAAAGGTGGAGGTCTTGACTGCTCTCCACTTCTAAACACTGTCTCTTGCTGCATCTGGCTGCTTTGTGAGCTGTTTACACTTGCTAATCTAGTGGAAAAATGACTTAGCAACCACAAAAGTTGAGAATTTTCAGGTTTCCTACTTACTGGAGTTATTTCAGAGCTCACAAGCTGGACAAATTTTACTGCCAGTTTAATGAAGAGTTTATTGAAAAACTGGCCAAAGATAGAAGGGGGAAAGTGCTAGTCTTCTTCTTTTTCCTTCTAGAGTCTCCACTGGGCATTTTTGTTTCCTTTCAGCTATAAAGAGGATGAGCTGTGGGATTGAACAGATCTAGTAGAGATCTTATTTTGTTACAGGGTGACATTCATTCAAACTCACTTGAACTGGTGTTTCCAATTGAAAATTGAGAGTAGTGAATCCTTACTATTAGTTAGTCTGACTTGCTGCTGGGCTCCCCATACATGAGTATTTAAATCCAGTAGGTCGAAATTGAGTCTCATTTTATTTCTCTGTGCACTCACACTTAAATGCCAGGATGCTTAAACAGTTATGAGCATACACATAGGCATGAAAAATATGTAGTAGGTATGTTTATGTGATGATCTCCCCTTTGCTGATATGCTTGATATTTCATCTTCCCTGGCCTCTGCTAATGGACTTTGGGGAATGCTGTCTTCTGCAGTGTGAAGTCTTTTGCCAGACAGCAGTTTACCATCATCCTTACCTATATTTTTTCGAAACTCCATAATTTTTTTTCAATATAGGAGTGTTATACAAGTTGTACAATCTTCCATGGTGTAGCTCCTTCTTGCTCTTCCACAGCAAAAATTGTAAGGTAGCTCTTTGTATTAGACACAGAAGTTTATAAATGCCTTGATATGATTTCAGAGCCAGAAATATGACCAGGAATTATCATTTGAGTTAATCCCAGTTAAGAAAATGTGGATTCTTCTTCACTGTATTCTTCAGCTTTGTTGCCAAAGAAAACAAAGCTTGTGCATTTGAGACTTTTATGTGTCATTGTCTGTCATCCTTTCCAGAACTTTTGCATCTCTTGGCTAATTTTCACATGATTTGGCAAAAATATTAATATTACGCAAATGTGCAAGATAAATAGAGGCTAGGTAGGTAGGAAATGGAAGAGACTGCTGAGGAGGAAGTCTATAAAGGTGACCATCACCTGTTTAGGCATCTTTGAATCCTTGGGAATTGGGTTTTGCTGTGATCATGTACACAGGTTCAGTCAATATTTGTTCCTTCCTTTACACCATAGAAGCCACTTATCAGGCAACTCTCTTAGTGACACATAAGCCAGAAATAAAGGTTTGCTGTGGCTGGACTGTTCAGAGGGATGCTTCCATGTGGGTCCCCTGACACCCTGGGACCTTAAGGCCCTGGAGAAGCTATGGTGTAATTCAGGTGCAATTTGAATTTGTGTGATAATCTAACCTGGAGCTAGACTTTGTTCTTTCTGTTGCTTGTGTTACAGCAGGTCTACGCTTGAGGTTTTTCATGGACTATGGAGAAAGCCATCACTTTGCATGTTTTACAAATTGTTTTGCCCATTTTGCATACTACTCAAGTGTACACTCTTCAGGCTATTTTGATCTCATAAGATCAAAATTGTCCTCCACATTGATCTCCTTCACAGCCCCTTCAGAAGTCTTCATTATGTTCTTATATGTGCAGATTTTTGTATTGGTAAACTTGGACACAACAGAATCATTTTAGAGCAATAGGGTTTGTTTTTTTCTATTCAGCACCAGTAATACAGTTGCAGTTAGCTTCTGTTCAGCAGTGTCTTTTATCTATACAATTTATTTGTTAATCTGTGCAAAGCAGGCTAATATACAATCTGTCATTTGAAAACTGCTTGTATATTGGTATTAGAAATCCCTCACATAAATAAACTTGGGACCACAGTTGCTGGGTAAGTTGCTAATAGTGTTGTGTAGGCTGCCTTGCTGACAAAGTGGTTCTCGGTCTTTCTAGACCTGGGCAGGGACCAGCATGAATAGCAAATGAATAATAAGGCTTATGTGTAATGTAAATTATAGTGCATTCTGTATGCTACAGCTATCCAGAGCTTACTACAGACCTTTTTAGGAGATAAATTATCAAATAAATTCAAAGGATTATGATGTTAGTAAGATTAATTTGAGAAGGTGACTTTTGAAATGCTGCAATTCTCTGCTTTATCCATTTGAGGGCAGCTGTTCACCGACATTAAGAACTCTGGAGAACCTGTCTGGGGTTCTGCTATCTGCATTTTAGTTTTTCTATACTTGCAAATACTTCATTCAGGTCACTCTAGGTCTTGTACTGTTCCATCACCCTATTAAAATTACATAATTTTGTTTAGGTTTTTTTCCAGTAATGTTAGTATGCAAAACAACTCTAGAAGAAAACTCTGGGAAGTTTGCATGAACTGGTTTTTGGTGCTGGGATAATTTCATATATCCTTGCCTTAAAATTATGGCCTTCCTGAGTTAAGTATACTGAACTAACTAGTTAATTTTGTAACATTTTCTTCCTGGTAAACAGCTCCAAAAAAGCTGACTTTTAATTGCTCTGAGTGGTATAAAGATTATTGCTGCTTTGTACATGCTTTCACTTTACAGGCATTTCTTCACTGGACTGGCCAAAAAGAAACAGGAATCTTCTGGGTTCTTAAGTTTACAGTTAGTTGAAAGTCCATGATAGCCATGAGTTTAAAATACTAGTTTTACAGGCACTTTTATGTGATTTCATTTCAAATGTGATCTTCTGATTAAAAGGACAGGCAGACACTCAGAGCACCATTGGAAATCAGCCCAACTATATTTAGAAACAGAATGTTAGTAAAATGTTTTACAAAGCATTAAAGCTTAAATTTTCATAATTTTACGTTTCTCAGGTTTGTACATGTTCTCATCCTATATAATGCAAAAGTACACACTTTTAAAGATAAAAGTGGCAGAGTGGCTGTTTAAGCTTTACATTTGAAGCTTAAATGAGAATTACATTTATAATATATATATTGTACAAATAAAAAAATAAGTGATATCTACTATATGCAATGTATTTCTGACACTTCTGAGAAAGTCAGCCTTCACCATTTTTGTCTTCTCTCTTAACTTAAGACTGTGTTTTATTTTCTAGCTAAGGACGTTCACTTATTAAAAGTTTATAACTTTCCAGCATTAGCCTGGGACCTTTAAACATTACTGTAAGACAATGATACTTACAGTCATCAATGTGTAGCAAATACAAGACTTAAAACTAGAGTAATGATAAGTGGAAGTAAAACTGGGACAAGATCTCATCTGCTAATGCAAATCTTTTTTCTGGGGGAAAACAGAGAAAATCTAGCTCTGTAATTTCACATTGGACAAAAAAAAGTGCCTTATTTTGCCATGGCTCTATCTACCAAAAGGGGACTTACACTAATTATGAATATGATCCTATTTTTCAAACTAGAAGTGTGTCCCTGTGGAATTACTCTAGAACAGAAGTTCCTGGGGAGAAAACAATGTACCATTGGGACTTTATCTCAAAACAAAAGAAGAAGGGCTGACAATCCTGAGTTTTGTGTTTTCAGGGATGTGAGAATAACCTGTGACTGGAACTGGTGTGGTGAGCAGTGCTTGGAGAATGCAATACTTGAGTCTTGTTTTTTCCCCAGTTGTATGTAAAAATCTGTGAATGGGCCAAGTTATATTCCTGTTTTGCACTCCTGTTATGAGCTAATATTTTTTTTTTTAAAGTGTGGGAGGAGTAAGCCTGAAAAGTAGTAAGATTTTAGGCTCTTGTATCAACTAATAACAGTTGGTGGTCTGGCACACTGTCAAATTCTTTCAGCAATTGTGCAACAAAATACTCTTTAAAACTGAATTTAGTTCAGCAGTTTCAGCAGTTAGTTAGTTTCTCTTCTGCACCCATAGAATTCTGTATGTAACTACACGAAATATTGAGTATTTATTAAAGGAGAAATTAAGGCTTGCTTTGTACAGAATGTTGTATCTGATCCTGATCTGATCTCAAATTATATTTATATAATTACATTATATATTACATTTTTGTAAACTTCACGCTTTGTTGGAACAATTGAGATGGTGACTAGTTCATCAGAAATGGAAAATTGATCTGTTGCTTCTTTTTGAATGATATCAATGGGGTATGTGGGTTGATCTCTTTTGAACTTTTTGGTTCTGTTCTTCACTTTAATTATTCAAAGTATAAAGAAGTATAAAGAAAAGGCTCCTCTTTTCCCTCTTTGGAGTACTTCAGTGAAATTTTCTTATTTTAATAAAACCGAGATTCTGAGATACTTATTCTGAAGCATTCCGGTCAAGTGAAAGCCTGGTATTTGTAAAAAATTTGAAATAATTCAGAATGAAGTTATAAAGTAATGCCATTACTGCTGTGTACAGGCTAATAGTAAACTGTTCCTTGGAGTTTTAGCAGGAAGTGTAAGTAGGAAATGTAAAGAGTCTTTTAGAAGAAAATTTATGTCTAAATGTGCTTTCAAATAACATATGAATGGGATGGTATAAAAGAAAAAACCCCGGCCATCTGTGCAAGAAAATACTGTGCTACCCATCATTCTGTCACAGCTTTTCTATATGCAACATCTGTAAAGAGATAAGGATTGTCTTGTTTGTCTGGGAAAAATACTGTGTTATAAGTAGGTGCTTACTGTAATGTATTTAAACTGTCAATGAAATGTTAGGCTTGTGGGTTTTTTTCCTTTTTTCTTTTTTTGTTTTCATAAAAAACTTTCCACATGCAAATGTTTGGTCAGGGAGGCCCTCTATATGCAAATGAGACATGCTTGCAGCTTGGCTTTTTGAAGGGGAAACAAAGGGCTAAGTGGAAATGCTAATACAGTCATATTTTAATGCTGTCTTTTGTCAAGTTGCATTGTTGTGCTCCAAGCATTAAAGCATTACTGCACTCCCTCTTTTGCCCTCACATAATTATACAGTTAATTATCTTTGCTGGTCTGTGCATAAAGAGACTTGTAAGATTTCTTAATGGTCATTTATTCACTGTGTTTTGGACTGTACTGACTCAGTTCTACAAGACCCTTGATGATTTTCTACATCTCTTACCAGCAGTTTCATAAGACACTTTCACACGCTTTTGTTTCTTGCTACTTAGTTTTGTTCAAAAACATTTTCAAAATATGTTTTTAAGAAACGTGTCCAAGTATAGGCACCAGTAGGGGATTGTGGGAACATATGGAGACATTTTAGGAAAGCTAATTTGATCAAGAAATTATTCAAAATGGAAGTAAACTAATTGTGGAAAATCTGAGTAATAGACATTGCTTTGTAACTTTGTTCAGTGTAGTAAGAAATTTTTTCCTGAAAAATGGGCCTTGGGTTGGTTGCTAAGGGCAGGCACACCTCTCCCCACATCCTTCAAGAGATGCTATGTTTTTGGAGGAAGAGCCCTCCTACTTTCCACTGGTGTGATGGATAGGCCTGAGCAAACTGGTACCCAGACTCTTGGGAAATGCGCTGGCCAGAAGAGGGAAAGCTACTGTACCATTGCATCCTTAGAGCCAAAGCCACCCAGATGCTGCTGCCCCTACAGTGGCAGGGAGAGAGGAAGAGGGGCCAACTGGAGCACCTGTACTTAAGTAAGGAAGGCCAGGAGGAAGGAACTAAAAATCACAATGTAGCATCTACTTTTATTAGATGGGCTAGTTTTGTACCGATTTTTAGGAGACATTAATTTTTTTTTTCAATTTTTAAAAATCCATTTTTATTTTCTTCTTTAACTTTTGGACAATATATTATGTTTTTAGAGACCATGGTTGAGGAACAGCAAAGTCCAGATCAGTTTTTCATTTAATTTTATTGACAGTCCAGAAGAAATCTGCTAAGGGAGTGATAAAATTGATCCTGCAGCAACACTGTTGCCCTTTGTAGGTTGTAATCTCCTTGGATTCCCCTTCTGAGAGCATAATAGCAGCTTGTTAAAAACAAAACAAAATTAAAAGAAAATTCTTCCTTTAAAGAGCAGGTGTAAGTGGCTGTGCTTAGTAAAACTCCAGGCAGTTGTGATTTTCTTCTTTTTCAATCTGCAGATCCCTTTTTGGAGAAGGGCTCTTCTGACATTGCAGGGGAGGTCCACCAGCTGTTTGACTGACGGGAGCAGTCTGCCTGCCCCTTGGTGGTTTAATTCCTGTCTATACTAGGATAGCTTGCACTTCACTGAGCAGCAGACAGGTCAGGACACTTGGCAGGAGAAGGTTGAGAGGCAGAGGCAGCAGGCGGTGGGGAGCTGATTCACCAATCTGAAACTTAAAAAAAAAAAAAAAATCTTGCGACTTTAAAGCAAAGTTTTTAGCAATGTTCTTGTAGTGTTAGTAGACTTGACAAAGTAAGAAAGATAAAATGTCCAAACCTGGGAAAACTGCCATCAACCATGGCTTGGTTCCTGTTGATCTTAAAAGTTCCAAAGAACCTCTACCGCACCAAACCGTGATGAAGATATTTAGCATCAGCATCATTGCACAGGGCTTGCCCTTCTGCCGTAGGCGGGTAAGTGTAAAAGTCTTTAAAAGCTGGATTTTCATCACTTGGCTTGGAGCTCAGTGCTTTGTCATGGTGCATTCATTCCATGAGGAAGTACTTACATCTGTTATTATCTATTCACTCAGGATGCCATAGAGGAGCTCTTTGATAATTTATTTCATCAATTCTTGTGCTTTAATTTAATTAAAATCTGTACATGTTGTCTTAGCTATTACTCATTTAAAGGAACATGTCAGTGATTCTTTTATAGCTGTAAACTCTGTAGGTGAAAACAAATACTGTACAAAATAGGTGCACTCATAAATGTATTTTGCTGTTTTTCAGTCTTTTAGGTCATGAAGATAGTTTGGTGTATAATTAATTGAACTCAGTTCTGAATTGTAGTGACATATGCGACTTGTTGAAAACTAAATTAGAGAATTTAGAAATGTTAAACTAATTAATATTTAAACATTTTTAGTAAGAATTCTTAAAATACAATTTTAATACTTTTGTAACTCAGTAAAGGAGATAACACTTTTTACTGTTACATAAAATAAAAATAGCATGTTACTATGTGGAGGTTGCGATATAGTTTATATATAGACAATCCTAGCCTGACAAACTATCACGGGTCTTATACTACAGCTTCAGGAACTGTATGAATTAAGTGTCTCTTAAAATATATTTATATGCATTTTGTCTTGCTGCTGAATAAATACTGTTTCAGTTTACTGATGCAAGTTTTAAAATCTAGCTCATCCTTTGTAAATATGCTTGCTTTCTTTGAATGTCAACTTAGTACTTTTTAGTGAACTTAGTTAAATCACAGACAAAATTTAAATTTGACAAGGTCACCCTGGAAGGTTTGATTTTTTTCATACTGTATTGTTTGGAATATCTTAAAATGTTTCTTATATGTAAAAGGTACATGGCATACATTGAAGGCAGCAATCTAATGTCAATCTGCAACACTGCAAAATTTAGAACACATATATATATACACACACAACCGTTTAATATTGGATCATGTGCATTTCAGAAAAGTATTTTTTCTGAAATTAGATATTATGCATAGGTGTTTGCTGAACATGAAATAGGAACATTTCATAATGTTGAAGGTGATAAAGTAAGTTTCTCTATTTTAATAAAGTGTTTTAAATTTTTTATATGATTTGGGAACCGTTTGTTTGAAAATAAGCCTTTGGAATATGTTTGGATAGTTTTAGTTCCTTTGTCTTGGAAAAAGCATAGTATACAGTGTAGAAGATAAGTTTAGTAGATATACTTCACAAGTCCTTTTGTGGCTATATAAGTATGGTATACTGTTGGAACTTGAATGCTGATGTCTTATGTGTGTATTTTTCGTAATGAGAAATATGATCATACAGTAACTTATCACACGTACAAAAAAACTCAAAACAACCCAACCAAAATCTAAAGCAGTTTTCTCAAGATTTTACACTGTTCCAAAAGGACCAGAATTATCTCATTTGTCCTGTCCTACACCCCGTTCAATCAGTCCGTTTAATGTTTTAGTTATAGGAGGGTTTAGAAAGGCGTTCAGCATCTACTTTTCTTTTAGCATTAGGACTAAGGAGAAAATTTAGAAATGCTGTAAAGGTATGTGTTACCAGCTAAGCTATCATCAATCTATTTATCTTGTATTCTGAAACTAATAATTCTCAGTATGATGGCTGCTGATAGTGGAAAATATGAGAGCTCCACCTTTAGTCCCATGCCTTGCAGCACTCAAAGCCTGCACGTAACTCCCAGCCATTACCATATTGGGTTCCTTCCATGCTAACGCACAGGGGTTGCATGCAAGATCTGCAGGTTGAAAAAAATCCAATAGTAAAACCCAATCTAATTCTTCATACCAACAGATGAGAGAGTCAATACTTCTGTTTTCTGGATTAATTCTTTTATTAAACATAACAACAACCAAAAAAGGTATTTTTATGCAAAATAGGAGTTTTGACATAAAGTCTTTATGCAACTTCAAGTTTTATTTTTTAAAAATTCTACTTTTCATTTAATAAGTAGTGCATTGAATTATTTAGTACTGCATTTTCAGAGCTTAGTTTGATGTGCTTTAGAACATGAGCTACTAATTTCTTCCAGGTTATTGACTTGGTAATATATCAATGCCACACTTTTTTTGGGTGAGTGTACTATTGGGCCATTCAGACATTGACCTGACTTTATTATTGACCTTCTCCTTGTTTGAACTCATTTCTTCCCTTCCTTAATTGTACATTAGACCTAACAAAACATCTTTAAAATGTGTTCGTGATCCTTGAGAGTAAAAATATTTCCGTTATGAGAGCTGACAGTTCATGGCTTCTGCATCCTCTGCATTGGTTATACTGGGCTTCTCTCAAGAAGCGCACTATAAATGGTCACAGGACTTAGCAGTTTGCCCTTTTGCATTTTGTCAGTTTGCTCAAGTAGTTAAAACACTTGTCTGCAATACCACTAATCTGAATCCAGTTAAAAATAGTATTACTTAGCATTCTTTGTGGAGCACTTGAGAATAACTTTAGTGCACAGCTGTAAAAGTACTCTACGCACGCAGTAAACCAGTGTATTCCTACAGAGCTGTCCAGGAAAACACCGATGCACTATCACCAAACACAGCCATAGCTGTGGTCCTCTTTAGCCTTTGACACGTCTTTCTTAGGCATTGGAGTAGATTTTGCAGTGTAAAGTGGAGAAGCAATGAATATCTTTTAGCTGGTGCACACTTGGAGTATCAGATATCATTTAGCTCTTCAGTGCGATGTAACTGCAGCTGATCATTGAACATACAGCACAGTCACGTATGTCATGCATGTCCCAAAATCAAGTGCCACATTTTGTTTGCCATGGTAAATACTTACAGCTGACAAAAAAATTGGTACCTTAATTACGTGATTTTTCCTTTGTAATGCTCTTAAACCACTCACAGAAGTATTTTTCTTTCTGAAGTCTTGTAATTCTCAACTCTTTGAAAAGCTGTTTAACAAATAGATTTCTTCCCTCTTTAGTTTTCCAAGGTTTTCTTCCCTGAAATTTCTCTTGAATTGTCTTGCAATATCCTCTTTAAGTTTACTGTACTACAATTTTATCGCATCGAACATATCTTTTTAAGAAGTGCTAATAAGCTGGAAAATTTGTGAGAGCGACTTGTTTACTTGCAGTGTTCCTTCATTTCAAGTGGACTAACGTAGCACTGAATTGTTATAAAGCAGGGGTTTCCATGTGCACCCTGTGGTATTCCAAGCTGGAAAAATCAAGGTAATAAATGTATCCATTTTCACTGCCTGTAATCTCAAAACCACCAAAGATTCTGTTATACACTATGATTTTGTGAGAATAGTTTTCCTCTGTGTGCGTATGTTTCACCCTTAAAATACATCCAACCAAATTTTGGCAATTCATCAGCTTGGTTCATCAATGAAATGCTTCTGTCTGTAGGACGTATTTTGTATGTTAAGTGAACACAAGATAGAGTATTGAAACATTACTTTTTACCTGCCTGTGTACTTCATATAAAAGAGCATCCATTTGGTCTTACACATTTGTTGCTACACTAGAGCACTTGGACTGAGACTCCAGTTCCTTCCTCTGATTGACAGGTATGCTAGTGCATTTAAAATACTGGTGACTTATGCATGAACAGCTTCACTTATTTGGATTTGGGTTTTTTATCCCTTAATTTCTGTGTTAAAGCAACCAAAGCACTCTTTTCACTGTCAGTCAAATCTATGTAAATGTTTCTGCCAGCAGTTCAACCAAGTAGTCTGTCCATTCAGTTTTTCAGGGAAATGTAGTCCTGAATTTTTCCAGAATAAATCATTTTTCTTGCTTGAATACAGCACTTGATTTCATGGATGACAGTAAGAAGTTACTTAATGGCCAAAAAAACTGTTTTGCTTTCTCTGAAATTATATATCCTTCCATTTATACTTCTCTGTAGTGCAGATGACTTTAGAACAGGTTCTGAGTAATGTAAAAAAGCACTAATCTATTTTCCCCTTAAACAAAAAATAGGTAATTTCCCTTGGAATTTCTCACCATTTGGTAGGAAAAGACTGACAGAAGAGTATAAAGAAAAAAATATGTGAAGATGTGCATGTGTGTGTGCATATATTTGTATATGTGTACAGTTTTCTAATGTAAAACTAAAGGTAGTCTTCAGAGTCTGTCACTGGACAAATCCGAGCGCTCCCAAATGCTTGCATTTTCTACAAGAGAATTTTTGTTTCTGGGCTTTGTGTCAGGGAACTTGCATTGTGACCTCTGGTGTTAATATATTTCTTTGAATGGCAGTCAGAAATAGCTTTCTTTCAAAGCTGCTTTAGTCTTTACTTCAATTTCTCTTGATTTTGTTAGAAAATTTGTCAGAGAAGTACAGATCATGGACTGTTCAGTTGATACTTATCAGGAAAGGAAGTTTGTTCTTGACCTATGTTTATTTTTCATAAAGCGGTGTGTCCATTGCTCTGGATTTCCAAATAGTCACAATAAAGCCTATCTTCTAGATATTTTACTTTTCATTCTTAAATTCATAATTTATAGTGGGGTTTTTTTCTTGTTTTTATTTTTGGTGTTTCGGTTTTGGAAAAACTTTGTAATGAAGCAGAAGTACTTCAGAAGTTCAGTAGAAGGAAGTTAACTGAAAAGGAAAATGGTTTTGTGTGGAAAGAAAGGAATACTGAATAGTTACCGAAATGAGGAAGGCAAAGTCTTCTGTAGCATTCTGCCTAGAGGGTCATGCCTTTAGAAGATAATAGTCTTGGGTAATGAACTTTGTCTTTTTTTTTCTTTTCTTTTTTACATATATGCAGTGTCTCCACTCTGAATCTGCTTTTCCCGTGTCTTTGTCTTTCACCTATTCTCATAAGGGAAATAAATGTATTTCCTGTGTGAAGTGGTAGTCTTAAGGAAAAGCAATATGTTGCTTATTTTATCAAGATGGAACAGTGAAAGTCTAAAAATTATCTTCTACACCCTTTTTTTTCTGCAATTCTCTCTTTCATTTTGTTTGCAAACAAACTTCCTCTGTACTGTACTTGAGAGGGAATAATACAGGTTTCACAGAAGTGGAAAGAAGTGTACAGATCCTCAGTTCTCTGGTCAGCTCAAGGTGGGGTGATTAAACCTGGCTCAGCTGAAGTGTCCTGTGATCTCCCAGGCAATGCTCACAAGAATTCTGCCAAGCCTTACTGAAATCCATCCTTTAAAACGTGCATGCAGTCAGATATAGCCAGTGTTTCTGGCTTTGTAGAAAAAGATACAGGCAGAAATAGGCTTCTCTCTAGCCTTGCCCTTCTCTGGGGTGTTAAAGAAGCTCTGGGCTTAAGATAGCCATTTGCAGGAGGAAGCGCTCAGTTTGCTATTCAAATTGCTGTTCTCTGTATCCCCTGGAAAAAATAAAATTGGTAGCTAACCTGTGCATATCTAGTCCAGTCTGGTGTAGTCAGTCAAAAATAGTTGGGCAACTTGAGTTTTTGTTGTTGGTTGGTTGGGTGTTTGTTTGTTTTTGTTTGGTGTTTGTTAATTTTCAAACCTGCACTGCAACACATCATAGCACTCCGAAAGACGGCTTTTTCAGAATATTTAGGGATCCTCTGTCACCATACTGGCTCTTTAAGAAACACTGTTATTTAAATTGTTCTACCAATTTCTGGCCAAGATAAAAGCAGCAATCGGAAACTCATTTATATTTAAGACTAGCTAAAATGTTTTTCTTTGTGGTTTTGATGCATTTAAAACTTCCATTTCCTCTTGTAATGAGCGGTGCTATCTGTTACAGACTGCAGGAGTGCAGATGTTAAAAGCATGTTATGATGATTCTGCAGTCAGTCCCTTCCCTTCAGGAGGTGTCAGAAGAAAGGTTTCCTGGGTGATTTTTCTCCCTTGTGCCCAATTGTTTAGATGTCTTTAGAAGCCTTTATTGTCATGCTCTGAGCTATTCAAACATGCTGGGTTGACTTTGTGAAAGGTCTTTACCTGCTTAAAGTCCATCTGTTTGGCTGTCTCAAACTGTGGAGGTTATAGCATCCAGCAGAAGAGGGAATGGGAGACAACAATGATGCCATAAACTGACCCAGCTGCCTCTTTGCTGACTGATCATGCCAGAGGGGAACTCATGAAATGTGTAATTAAATACTTAGTGTATTGCTTTGAAACCTAATTGCTTTAACTGTGAATCTCCCTTTTCTCTTTTTACAGTCCCTTCTATCACTAGGTAAGAACTTTTTGTCCTTCTGCAGCAAATGAAGGCACTTTAATTTCCTGAGCATATCATTTTCAGGTATGGGGGAAGACTCCTTTGTGATGAAAATATTGCTCTGCTGTATCATGACTATCCTTAGTACAGAAACACAAAGAGGGCAAATAAACTTTAACTGGCAATTTTTGTTCCGGTGTTCCCCAGATTTTGAGTGGAAGTCAAAATGAACTAGAATGACCCTCAGACAAGGCATAAGCAGGGTTGTAGCCGTAGATCTTGCTCTTGGATCTCTGCCCCTTACCACAACCAATCGGCTGTTGTTCCTTATGTGATGAACCCTTTCTTTCAGTGAATGATGATTTTGCCAGTTTGAATAGCTCCACTCCTCAGAGCAACAATCCCAACTCATTCCTAGACTCACTACCTGAGTTTTTATTTCAAACTCTGTCTTTGGCTCTGGTCTACTCTATTTCACTCTTCCTTCACCTAATTTTGGACTGGTAATTCTGCTTTCTCCCTACAGTTTCTCATTGATATTCATCTTCTGTTAAAAGTGGGCCTCTTTTCTGGAAAACTTATTTACCATGTTTGAAAATACAGTTTTGCATAGGAACAACAGCAGCGTCTTTCTAAATGCTGCTCAGGTAATTTATAATGTTACTCATATTTTTGAAAAGGCAAGAAAAAAAGCACTGGAATTGACATGACTTTTCCCTTTATTTATTTATTTTTTTAGTAAAGGAAACATGTACTTTTAATTTGTTCTGTTCTTTAAAATATGTTTTGAGTAACCAGTTTGATTGCAAAGTTTCTTGGTCAGAGGTTTGGGATGGTTGCATGTCATTTGTGTGGTCATATGTAGTTTGAGCACATTTCAGAAAAACATCTCTAGTTACTTGCTCCTCGTGTGGATGTGATTTTAATACTGAAAGATGCAGTCTATAAAGTAGGTTAATGATTTTTCTTTAAAAATCAGATGATAGTTACAAACTGTAGTGCATTCTCGATACACTGCAAATATTTATGCTTGTGAAAGAGAAGTGTTACATATGTCATATGAAAACATTGCTGCTGTGCAAGAAGGCAATACAGTAAACCTGTTTTTAATAATTCTGCTGCTACTGTAACACTTGGAAGTAATAGGAAAGTAAGATTTGTGTGTGGTTTTCATTTGTTTTGTAGATCGTATTCTAATATATTGAAGGACAGTCAAAATTCTGCTGACCCTAAACTAATTGATAAAAGTGGGAAGGAGAATAAGTTAAAATAGATAAATGATGATAGAAGTGTAAATAAATTCTTTTGTATAATGTTCTTCCCTTATGAATTATCTATATTTAGCAGTACTTCCTTAAACCAGCTTCGTTTGTCGTATCAAAGGCACTCATAAGACTTGGTAAATGCTAATGTATTCAGCTTCTTTATTAGCTCGGTAAACTTTTTTTTTTTGCAGGAAATAGTACAATAGTGTAGGAAAGACAGTAAAATTTTGTGTTTTATTTGGTCAAACAGGCTTCTTTCTCTCTTGTCTCAGATGGCTCATTATTTCTGATAGTTTATTAAGTTTGTATATGGTGCATGGCTTTGCAAATGCAAGGTAGTAAATAGAATCTTATTTGTAAATTGTGAAAAAGAGGCAGCTTGTCTGTAGAAGATGCAGGTAAGTAAAAAACTTATTTTAGGAATCTGTAATATGTAAACACAAGGAAATTTGAGACCAGATGTTTCAATATACATAATATCCTGTGGAATTTTTAAGTTTATAATGTAGCTAGTGTACAGTGATGGTAAGCAGTTGCAGCATACTGATCCTAGATGGTATTATGTGGGATCGTTCCTCATGTGATTGAGATCCCCCCTTAATGTATAGACATGGGTTTAAAAAGCACAGTTTTATTTGCAAACATTATTATTTGTATTAGAAAAATATAATTATATATATAAATATAAATAAATTAATATATATATATAATATGATGTCTGATATGCTGTATGCAAAATTGTCCCTGCACAGAGAGTTTACTGTTTGTAGAGATGAAAGACAGAAGATGAGATGGGAAAAGAAGCATGATGTGTTGTTAGCTGCTGCAAGCAGAGAGAGCTGTTCCTTGGTTCATAGGCCAGGAACCTGTAGGTGATACCATACTGGTCTCTTTCTAAGAATACTCTCCCAGCAGTGTTTTAGTTTTTGAAAATTAAAAAAGAACAGCATAGAAAGTGACACAGAGGTATATTTGATATTTTTTTGTGCCATATTTTTTTCCTGTTTATCCTGTGTTTAGGTACTCAACTACTATATTTAAACAGTTAAAATTTTGTAGCTTTAAGACAATCTGCATGGTGCAGTGTTCTGTCAGTAAAAAAGGCAGTCTCTTCCAAAGCATGCTGCTATTAATAAACCCTAACACAAGATTACTTCTCATGATAACAGCAGCAGCTGGCAAGAATGTTTGCAATTTTAACATATTTACAGCATTGCTACATTCCATCTTGCATTTCTCCTATGGCACGTTGTTAGTGAAATTTCAGTCTGAATTCTTACCATGAATTTCTTCATGGCCTCACAGTCTTCCCTCCTTTTGTCTTCCCTTCTCCAAATCCTGTCTACATACCAAGCTGTCGAACAGGTCCTCTACTGTCTAGTGCCTGTTCTGTCCGCATAACTTTTATAGACCATCTCTCTTTTCTTTCCTGTCTCTTTACACCCACAGTGTTCCTGTCCTTTGCCTCTCTGCTCATCCTGAAAACAGTTCTGGGAAGTCCTTTCTGCCCATGCACCATGTTTAAGAAAATGAAGAATTATATGTAACTGGCTGTATTTCCTAAGAGAACCGGATAAGCCATCATGCTAAAAAAATTTACGATTTCTACAACATCTATCACTTGATTTTCAAAATACAAGTGTTTAAGTATAATAAATTCAGTATTAAAATACTACGTGTCAATCAATTTCCACTGCCTACCCTTCCTTTATTATCTCCAGGCAGGTGATAAACTCTCATAGTTGGTACTAATTCTCTTCTCTTGAATAGCATTCAGAATAGGTGCTTGTGCACCTTTCTTCTTGGGAGGAATGTTTTTGTGCTAAACAATAATAAGCTTCTTTTCATTCACATGTATGCTTGCCACTTATTTGCTGTTTCTGTTCACAGTGATGCAAGAAATAGGTAACAGACAAAAAAACCTAATAATACAAATTATAGAATTGAGACTGCATCATCCCTTTAACCTATGGCAGGATCTATGGTGTCTGTGCTATTTCTGACTGAGATTCATTTAATGATATAAAATTGCTTCTCATAGAAATGGTTAGTTTTCTCATCATGTTTGAAATATCATTATGTGTTGAGGTCACTTTGCACTGTGAGAATTTGACACTAATTGCAATTAATATCCAGATTTATTAAGGGCACATGCATAGCAGTGCTTCTTCACTTTAGAAAGAAAATGGGTTAGAATAGCAGCAGCTAATTTGGTCGGTGCCTAATTAGTATGAATATTACATGGATTAAAATTGCCAAAGTAGATTCATTTTGGGGCTTTGTTTCTTGATTTTTTTCAAGACACACTATGCCCCTGCCATATGGGTTAGAGAATGTTTGTAACAATTTTATTTGGATTATTCCATTATAATTTTCAAATTAATTTGGTGTATGTCAATTTCCTTTAGCTTCTTGTCCACTTCCCTTTTCTTATTGCATAAAGAGATGGTCAGCATGGGAGAAAACTTCAGTGAGTTGTAGCCCTTCCCTCCCAGAAGAAGAGGAGGCAGCTTGAGCTGCTTGGTTCTGAGCCGCGTTAGTGATGGTGGGTGTCTGTGAGATCTGTTGGCACGGCTCGAGTAGCTTTCCAAAAGGGCTGCCTCTTGTGCTGCCTTACTGAGAGGAATTTCTTTGGAGCATCTGGTTAACAGGGATCACTTTCTGGCACCACCTCCGTTAATTACATCTGCTCAACCTGTCTGCCTTGGTTTGCCTTGTGCATTCCCATGAAGGGTTGTATCCAGATGCAGCTGTCTTGCAGGCGCAGCACTAAGCCCTGCGCCAGTCTTGAGATTTCTGGGAAGGCATCCAAACTTCTGAGTGGGTGAAGAGGAAATAGTTTCCTGTTCTGAAGTACTGGCCCATTTTAATTTGAGCACACAAGTGAATGTTTTAAATGTCCATAAATACTGCATATTTATCCATTTATGGCCATGTTTAGCAGGTCCAGCCCTTACTTTTCTTGATTTAGGAAGAGCTCATATCAGACGTGACCTGTTCTTTCTGGTGTGTGGAGAAAGTAAATGCTTCAAGACATCCAAGACATCCTCAGGGAATTAATTAATTCCTGAAAACATGGCAATGAGGAGAGGTGGGTGTGCAAACCTTCATGCCCCCTGCCCCAGTTTTTCTCTTTCTCTCTTCCTGATGCAGAGGGAAACCTGCAGTAAAACTTCTCGCTAGTCACTGAAGTGTAAAAATAGTAAAACCTGTAATTTGCACCTCTGGAGTGTCTTACTGACTTGTGGGACTGAATTTATAGAAACAAGTAGCATTGGCAGCCCCTTGCCGTGGACAAACAGACCACATGAATTCATAATTGCTGAATATTTTCAGCTTATTCTTTGGGCTTCAGTAGACAATTTATGCCCCTCCCCCCCGAGGTTATACAGAGTTACCCAATCATAATAGGCGCTGCAAGTCTAATAAAACTAATCTTTCAGGAGACATCTGTGTTTCTTTGCTCTCAGCATATTCTGTCTCTTGTGTATGTATGTTGATAGAAAAATTGAAACATGTTATTTAGTAATTGGCCCTAAGGCCTTGTATTTTCTCGGTGATTTTAAGATTTGCAATTCAAATTTGCACTACTTAAGCATGAACAATGTTAGTGAGCAAAAAGCCTTTAAATTGAACTGTCGTCTCTCTGAAGTAACTAATCTTTGTGATATAAACGTAAAAATGTGGGGTTTTTTTACCTAGTGTAACAAGTGTGGCATAATGTACAGTATTTGTATATTTGTGTATTTGGAAGAAGGTAAATAGAATCCTTCTTACAAGGTACTTATATTGTCACAAATTGAACCTCAGTGGGATGAAATGATGACAATTACTGAAAAATAAAGAAGTACATTATGTAGTAGTTTTGAATGTAGTTTAAACTGTTTTCCACTTCAATTTTAATTTCAGATTGCCTGTATCTTAGAGTTTTTTCTTTTTTGCTTATCCTTCAGAACCATGAAGTCAAGACACCTATTTGTGCATTTTCATGCAAGTAGTTCATTGCTGTGAGGCAACATGGGACACACGTGCTTTTTTGTCCATCTTTTGAATTCTCTTTACTAGGAGTTTTAACTTCTGTACAGGGTTTTGAGAAATAGTTTGTGTTTTGATGGTATGTGAACATATGGGGAATTAATTTGGAGTCTTGAGACTAAATGGTTGCATTTTTTTTCTTTTCTATTTTTTTTCTTTTTAAGCTTACTAGGAAAGCATTCCAGTAGAGAGGACATAAGACATATGTTGTCTTTGAAGGATCAGTGTGCCAGATATTGGATATGGCATTCCAAAGCATGTAATGACATGGATCACAAAGATGTTGCCCTATTAAAAACCTAATATATGCAACCATCTTTGTATTTCTAAAAGAATGTCAGTTGCTACTAAGAAATATGCTAAAAACCTTTCTGAACTTTTGAATTCCTTTGACAGTGCTTGTGAACTTCAAGATCTATTTTAAAAATACAAAATATAATATATAATTTTCATTCTGTAGCACACAATATTATAGGTGATAGGCAGTTGTTTCCTTTCTTTTCCCATTCAGAACTGGGGAGTCATAGCATCTTGTTATCTAATATTACTTAATAATAGCCCTCAGAATACATACACAGATACAGGTGCTCTTCCTTCAGGGAGAGTTTCAAGATTTCCTTCTAGCTGCTTGCCACTAAGTAGCATCAGTGCTGCTTCATAAGACTCTGTCCTATATTAGGTGTATCTGTCACAGACATATCAAAAACCATATCAAATACAAAGGTTTTTTCTGGCCTCTTTTAGATGTGCCTTCATTAATGATTTTCACAAATACACCAATTGGTAAATTTGCTACTATTATTCAGTAGAAAAAACCTTAAGCTTTTTTTTTCTTATTTTTTATTTCCATTTATATTTCCTTATATTCTGACTTTAAACTAATCAGGTTTTGTTTTGTTTTGTTTATTTTGGTTTTTTATGAAGAAGAGCTCAATTTTAATAGGAAAAACACTAAATGGGAAAAACCTTATATGTTGTCTTACAATGTAGTATAAATAAGGGAGCTTGATTTTCCTTTTTCAGTCCTTTACTCCTCATGTCTTGAAAATTATGAAATAAAAAATTCTCCTAGCTTGTCTTCTGTATGCATTTTCTGTTCTGTACAAAAACACTAGAGGGGAGACAAGAACCAAGATACAGTTTCAAGCAGTAGCTTCATAAACAAGTGTGGAAACTGAGGTAATCCTGCGTCATGTCCTTATTTTCCCTGTTTCTTTCACCTTGTGGCTGCTGTCATAGTCTCCAAACTTGAAAACAGCTGCTGCTAGGAAACCCTGTCTTTCCTTGTTTGACTTGGAAAACAGGGGTGGATTATTTCTGTTAAACTGAAGTGGAAAAAATACTTTCATTGACTGCTGGCCACATGTCTCATTGCACCAAGGTAGAAGTTGGAGGTCTCTGAGGTAATACAGACTGTTTCAAGAACTGGGCATGTGGGAAGTTCACACTCATCCCTGGTCCAGGATGTGTCTAGCCTCAAGACAGAACAGATGAGAGATGGCCACTACATTTAAAGTGTAAAATATTTTCTTTCTTCATTTATGAATGAGAATGTTTGTGCTTCAATTTACAGCCATGTTTATTTTCATAAAAATACAAACATCTCTGAATCTGACTCTCACTTGAAAGTAAAATTGAAAGTGGTCAGGAGCATTTGATAGGTTACTGTAAATAATTGGAGAGATTTGTCTTCTACAGGTGCAACCTGAGCTGCACTTCTATGGTCTCAATGCAGTGATTTAGTTTCTTTACAGTGGTTGCTTGAAGGAAATGGCATTTTCTGCTTCTCTGATAGATGCTTCAAATTTCATAGGCAGTTTAGCACTATTGTAATTACCACAGGGTGGAGGAAGCCATGCAGTGCCACTCTGGTCCCAGGCTTGTGTTGTAGATGCAACATTGTTTTGTTGGCTACAAATGACATGAGATACACAGAAAGTCAGACTGACAAAAAGTGGAACAGAAAAACGAGTTACTGTAGGACCAAGCAGCCAGTGCTGTACTGCTAAAAATGTGGCTTTCTGTATATGCATGATAGCAAAATAGAATACCTTTGTAGTGGTAGAAGGTAAAATAGAATACCTTTGTAGTGGTAGAAGGTAAAATAGAATACCTTTGTAGTGGTAGAAGGTATCAAAGTATTGTTTTAGTACTCCCTGATAGTCCCAGTTGAGAAGAACTTTACATCAGTTTTAAAAGTGACACTGTGCATTATACAGTGAAGTCTCTCCAACAGGAATATATTCTTGAGGAAGAATGTATCATGACTTGAGAATACATTCATTTCTTATAAAGACAACCTGACACCGAGTGTTGGACAGGCAAACTATGCCATAGTGCCTTTTTTGAATCTTGTTTTATGCCTTGCTTGCAAAGTCAAAGCTGGATTATTTGCACTTATAGAAGTCTGACCTCTAGGTGCCATTAGTAGGATAGAAATACAACCCCTGTTCTTAATCAAAAACCTTTCAATTAACCTTTCAATTAACTCAATACTGAAATTGTTTGTCACAGCCTCTCTCAAACAGGAGAAACCCCTGAAGAGATCATGGTGGTTCCCTTGAGATCCAGGTTTACTTCATAGCTCAGAATGTGTTTTAAGGGAAAGATACTGTGGTGAGAGACACTTGTGTAAAAAAACTGTCGGCAGAGGAGAAAATAAAATACATAGTGGCCCAGATACTGTCACTGACTGTAATAATTACTTTTCAGGATTTATGATGAAACAACTTCAAACTTGTTTTTTAAGTCCCCTTATTTCTACTCGCATGTAGTCAGAAGAAAAAGCTTGAATTTTGTTTTCCCCTTGTTACTAGAGAATTCTTTGGATATTATCTTTATGGGAGTGGGAAAATGTGTGTTTTTTTTAATAATCTCTTTTTTTATTAGAAACTACTCCTCATAGCAGTTTGTTAGCACGGGGGTGCCCTACCCTGGCCTTGGTTAAGAAGCTGTGTAAGAAGTCCTTATAAAGCTGCATTCTTAAATACATGGTGTATGAGTAAACTCACAAAGACACAGCAATAATAATGTACTAAAATCTGATGGGGGATGCTGTAAGTTCAAAAAACAGGAAATCCTCTTTAAGCATCCTTTTTGCCATTTTTTGAAGCATGCAAATTGCACCGAGGTTTGAAGTTTCTCTGCATAAATTTCCAGAACACATAATTGGGAGAAATGCTTTGCACCCTTTTTCATAACTGTTGACAGGCCAACTTAATTTTTCTTTTCCTCCTTGAAAAGGTTGTGCTTGTATGCAGGTGGCTTGAGTAGCCTGGTCGACGTGGGTTTAATCCATGAGAAAATTAAATTATGATCAGACTCTGTTAAGCTAGGTGAGTTTTTTTAGCCTCACCCAGAGAAACATTTGTGATATTCTTGTGAACTACAGCATGTCTAAAATGTCCCATGGCTTTAATAAAGGGTGTCTAGAAGTAAGAACTCTGATATATCATTTATTTAGAGTTACTATACCAATGTAATGGGCAGAATACATTTAGGATATTTTATAAACAAAAGAGTTTTGTAAGGCACTTTTTCTGCTTTAGACTATGCTGATCATATGTACCATATGAACATTTGTAGCACACAAAGTAATTTGAGCATTTTTTTTTAATTGCCAACTTTACCACTCTACTTCTTTAAAAAAATGTATGTGGCCTTTGAAATGTAATAGTTTGGTTTGTGGTCTCATTGTGTACCCTTTTTCTTTAATAGTGAAAAGTATAATTTTGGATCTCAATGGTGTTGAGTAAGGTCCTTGTCATCTTGTACTTCATTTAAGCTAATTTGTCATACTGTAGGAAGGGATAGGAAGAATGGCAAGTTCTTGTCTTGGCTTGAGAGAGGTTTCAGAATGCATGTGCTGATGATACACTGAGAGATTTGCCTCATGGAGATACGCAACACTTTTTTTTATTCAATCAAAAGTTCCTTACTGACATTCTAGTTTATGCTACCAAAAATAAAAAGCCATACATCTATCAGAACAACACATTTAGCATTAAATGACAAGCAAAATAGCAATTGAATTTTAAATTAGAAGAAACAGGATGCTTGGGGGAAAAACTGTGTTATTTAAAAAGTTGAGGGAATTTATAGGATGTATGAAGTAGCTTATATACTCATAAACAGTTTCTTATGCCATTGAGAGTTGATTCTGATAGAAGCTTTATTGTTCCATTCTTAGATAAAACTTTGTGTCATGGCTAAGTATATCCATTTTAGTATTTTTTTTCTTTCTAAAGAAATGTTATCTGAATTGGTTTTGTTCATCAATTCTCATCCACTGTGTAATCAAGGTGGAAAATTTATACCTTTTTAAAATGAGAAGGTCTAAGTATGCATATCAAGGGAAAAACAGGTCATTTTCCCACTAAAGAAAGAGTTTGATTTTTATTCTGCTTTTCCTCCATTGTATGTATGTTTTATTGGGGGAGCAAGGGGCTATCCTATAGAAAAATTTAGGAAATTTGTAGTTTAACATAATTGCTATGTTAATATTCAGGGATTTTTTTTTTTTTACATCATGCAGCTTGTGGTGTTGTTTCTGTAGTGGACGTGAAGGGGCAGTGTAGTGCTGTTGATAAGTCTTCCTCTGCGTTCATATTTTCAATCTTTGTGGAATATCATGTTTAAAATGTGACTATTTTATTGATTGTGTATATGTGCATAATTTATGTGCATATGTGTAAAAAAGTATGAGAATTCTTTTAAGTTAAAGAAATATTCTGGAAATATCAATACAGTTAAGAACATTGTTGTTTAAAATGAGTCACTGTTTTCTCCTTGACACTGTTTATACTCATGAATATAGATATTGTTCAGGGGTTTTTTATGACTGTTACTGTTTAAAGGCTTCCACATGGTAAAAGCACATGAAGATCATGGACAAGTGCTGGCAAAGTACAGCTAGTCTTGAAATATAAAAGGGCACGAACAAAGCAACTTTGACGTGATTTTTGCTTAGTTTGTTTTTTTTCACTTTGAGTATTAAAGTACATTTGAAGTACTTATTCCTTATGAATGGCACATTCTATATGAAATAATTGACATCCTGCAGGACTGAAATATTGAAGATACCCGATATATTTTTACCAAATAGAATAAATTGGTATCCAAAGGAGGCATTCTGTCAATGTCTCCTGAAACCACCATTGCAAAGAGAAGGGTCCTAATCTTGGGATGTATTCTCTGAAACAATGAGTATAGGTTTAATCCTCAGATATAAAGAAGAAAAGATAAAAAGAAGAAATTCTTCACTGTGAGGGTGGTGGAGCACTGAAGTAGGTTTTCCAAAGGAGTTTTGAAGGCACCATCCTGAGAAGTGTTCCAGGCTGGTCTGGATGGGGCTTTGAGCAACCTGATCTAGTGGGTGGCACCCTGTCTGTGGCAAGGGTATTGGAACTAAGATGATCTTGGATGTCCTTTCCGCCTCAAACCATTTTGCGATTCTGTAATAATTTTTCATGTCACTGTTTTCTCAACAGAGCTAACATTCACTCCAGTCTTCTCTTATGATTTTTGGTTGTTGTAGTTGGTGTTCTGTTCAAATGCTAGGGATCATTAAAATTTTGAGTTTAAACTTTAAAAATGACTGAGCGTAGCTCTGCCAGTTTCAGTGACAAACTTTTCTTGCATATTTTTGAATATTTTATGTTAGATTCTTGGGTTTTTTCATAGACAACTTAAGGGGTTTTTTTCTGTGAATGTTTAATTTTTATTTCTAAGTCATAAAATTCAGTTTTAGAAAATTTTATATGAAACATGAAAAAAAAAAGTTTCACTGTTCCATTTTAAATCTTCTAGAATAAGTGGGGCTTTCCTTGTTCATTGGTACTGCTTTAGTACCCCAGGACCATAGGCTGGGAAGCTAAATAATGATGCTGAGCAGCTCAGGCTCCTTTGAAGATACCAAGGCATACCTGGGTTAGTGACACAGCAAATAGTAGTATCATATTCTTTCCTCCTGGAGTGCTGATGAGCTGAAGAAATACATGTTTCTGGAAAGAACAAAAGTAATTCTGACAGTTAATTTTTGCATGGCTTTGAGTGTTGTACCTTCTCTCATAATAAACCACTTTAATTTGCTTAGCGTTTTTAAGCTAACAACTTTCATCATGGTGCATATTAAACAATTCAGAGAGCAGAATTAAAATAAGAACTGAGTGATATTTATGCTAAGTTTTAAGTACAGAAAATTATGGGAATCACTGATAATTATAATGACTAATAATAAAAATATAAACTGAATGTTAACACTTTTTTAGCCAGTAAGTCATTTATGATTAATTAATCATTAGCTGGCATTTTATGGATCTCTGTATGTTGAATATGTCTGTTACCTGTTTTTTTTCCATAAAGTTTTTATGAGTTCCTGAAGGTGCTTAAAAGATGAAAAATATTTTTAATGTGTGCTAGAATTCTCCAGGAAAGATCAAAGTACATGTTCTTTAACCTAAATTCAATAGATTTGACTTATATTAAAATTTGAAATTAGGTAGAGACTTACATTGAATATCAATGGTGGGGTTTTTTCTTCTATTACTTCTTCTATTACTGCAAGGTTATGGTAGACATGAGCAATAAAAATATCATCTGTGAATACCATTGTATAGCTGCATGACAAGCTCTTTCATGCCCTGAGAAAATTGCTTTCTCTTTTTGTTTCTGTTTATTCTGTGATCAGCAGTGAACGGAAGCCAGTAACAGATGATTTGTTCTGTTTACCTCTCTAAGTGCAATGTATAAAGGTTAAGAGATTGTTTGCTTTTTTAGGAGCTCCATTGTGATGACCTTAGAAGTAAGTATGCTTTTTTTGCCAGGATAGAAGGTTTCATTCTCCATTACTTTTAGAAACAATATAGTATTTTTATTGCAGTATGTCTCAGTGGAGGAATCTTTGAAAAACATCTTACTAGACTTACTTTACACTAAAGACAAATGTTAGGATGCTGAGGGATTGTAACAGTAAGGCTTTTTAATTAGGAATTTAAAACCCCCAAACCCTATGTATCAAACTTTTGACAGAGCACTTGCTTGGGCAGTGTCAATACACCATCTTTTCTCATCTTTTTCTTCGAAAGTGTTAGGCTCCAGTTCTTCAAAAGCAGCAGTAACATGCTAGTTGCCAATGGGAAATTGCAAACAGGAATAAAAGTCCTGTAATTTCACATCAGCTTTATATATCAAAACTGCATGCATCTTTCACATCTGCCACTAGACAGATGTGTGTAATTTCAAGTGCAAAAGTGCATGTGCCATTTTAAGACTTTATGCAAACGTTGTATATCAAATTAGCTACTCGTATAAACAAATACTCAACTGCATGCCTTGTATGCATGTCAGCTGAATGCAGTTACACACAAATTTTCTTAAAAGCAAGTGTCTTTTAGACTCACTGCTTAAAAAGCTTGTCAGTGTCTGGAGAGTAGCATGAATATTGTCAGCATTTAAATAAATGTCTTTAAAAAATGGATAGGCTGAGAGGGCTATTATGCAAAAAGTTAATAGATAGTATGGTTCTTGTTGGTCACACATGCTGAAAGTACCAGAGACTGAAGTAGGAGAGCGTGTTCCTGTTCTTAAGGACTTCCCCCACCCCCAGCCAATGAAGAGATTTGTTAATGAATGGAAGACTTTCATTAACAAGTTGCCTCCTTTAAAAACTAACTGAACTTGCAAATTATCAGAATAGCATTTGGCATATCATTAGTACAGGACGAGTAAGCCTTAGAAAATTTGAAGAATTGGTTCATGCAGTTTCAACAAAAGTACTTTAGAATTTGGGCTTTTCTTTGGTAGCCTGTGCCCTTTTGGTCTCTTTCCATTTTCTTGCTATCTGTGTAGACCCTTTACATTTTTTCCAAACCTCCCCCCACCCCTGTTCAATAGCTAATCTGCTAAATTCATGCTACAACTGCCTCATTGAGTGGATGCGTTGTTCTGCCCGCTTCGTACCAGCTTTGTTACTGTGCAGTATTTTTCAGCTGTTTGTGCTCATTACCATACAGCTGGTATTTAGAGGAGAGAGGGAAGCAGGCAGAAGCTTTACTGTCTGCAAGTATAAGAAGCTCTTTTGCAAATGGGGTACTGGCAGATGGGGCATGTGTTTAAACGGGTTTTGCTGATAACAGACTGCATTAAAAATCATTCTGAGAAAGTCTAAGGTCAGCTCCATGAATTCAGAACTTGAGAGGTATTCAACTTTTGGAAGACCTTTATAGAATATTAATTAACCCAGGTCCATGAAAGTGACAAATGGATTGTTTGCAAAAATGTTAGATACTATCCTGCTGCCCCCACTTCACAGTTCATTTCCTTCAGCAACCCCTGATTCAGTTTATGGTTTTTTTTTTAAAAAACATAGGATTGTATATGCTGTGTTCATGATCAGGGCTCTTGCCAAAACAAATGAGTGAACAAACAGTAAAATCCCGGACCTCATGAAAGGAAAAATAATTTTCCTTTTGATGTTGTGACTGAACTTTGCATTATGTACAATTATATAAACCTTTGCCAGAAGCCAACCCTTTACATACACGTGGAAATTGATTCTCTTGCTAGCAGAATGAGTAGCACTGCACTGGCTGAGGTGATCTGAAGATAAATTGAGCAAAGTTTGTGTCTAGAGCCAGTTCATCTTCTATTGGCTCTATTGCTATAGCTGAGAAGGGAGAACAAGCTTTAGGGCCCTGAGACTGCTCTTCCAGGCCTGCAATGGAAGCTGGGTATTACAAAGCTTAAATGCAAGCTGGGAACAGGTGTTCTGCATTAAGACATAGAAGTTAATAATTTACTGTCTGAAATACAAGGTAATTGGTATGTGCTAACACAGCTCTGTGTGGCTCTAGTGCATGGCCCTTGTAACAGGATCATTAAATTCCTGGCTTCCTTCTGGAATTCGGTGCATTTTGGCATTGCTCTGAGCCCCTTGCGACGCCCAGGGGTGACTAAGCAGCCTCGCACAGATGGAGTGCTCTGACAGCTGATGAAGGATGGAAACACTGGTGGGTTAACATTTCTCAGAGTACCCACACAGTCTCTGACCCTCTCAGTCCTAATCCTCCAGGAAAAGCTACAGAATGCTTTCCAAAGCATTGAGCCTGGGACAATAAAACCATAGAGTCAATAGAGCTATTGATTTCATGGGATGCCATAATCTTGGGGTTCTTTCCCCTTGTTTTACCTCTTTCTTTGCCATTGGAAACAAACTCCTCCTTCATTACTAACACTGCCCTTTCTGCTTGGTGTGAACCAGCAAGTCTCAGATTTGTACTGAAAATATTCACCACACCAGGTATACCTGGAACCTTATCAGCTCAACATTTTGGTCTCCTCCCCTGCCCCCATCACAACTGTATTATTTGGAATAGTGAAAAATTCTGCCACTACTCGTAAGCCTTTTTTTACTTATAATAAGGAGGTATGTTGTGTTTGTAGCTGTTGGTCCTGCAGCACAGCAAACTGTAATGTGTAAAGCCAGAGCCTGGCAGTGAGAAGATGAGCTCTTATTCCAGACCAGTTAACAGATGTATGTACAACTGAGGCCACCTTTTTATGTCCTTGAGAGAAAAAATCCAGATGCTTCTTACCTGCTTAACTATTGACCAGAGTTTTATTTCAAGAACAGTTAAAAAACATCAGGAGATTTTAAAGAACAGCACTGTTCACCTGCAAAATTCCATTGCTTCTCTATAGTGTGAGCTAACACACTAAAATGTGATATGAAGAGTTCTGTTTTGATTGAGTTAGTGATCACGTTCAAAATTACATTGAGGACATTGAAGCACAGATTTATATGAGTTTTGAGTTACAAGTGAAATGTTGTTCACTGGTTAGCTGCCACACTGAACAACAGTCACTCTGACTGTCAAGAGCAAAGTGGGGAATTCACTAACTGCAACTTGTTCAAGCTCTTTAAATCAAATACAATTTATTAGTTTTTGATGTGTATTGAAATACAGCAAAAAAAAGTAATGGCCAAAGTAAGACTCTGTTGTGATAGCTGCTGCAGCAGGGGTTGTTCCCCTCCACCCCCTGAATTTATAAACTCTAGCACTTTGCTTTCACACATGTGTCTTCAAATGCAGTTATACGAAAGTGCAAGAAGATGTTATGAACAGCTGCCATCTTCTGAATCCAGCTGTGATTCTTGGAGGCTTTATTTGCACACCTCTGCCCCCAGCCCACCTTCCTGCTTTCTCCCTCTTTTTCCCGTACTGTCTAGTAGTCTGCCAGAAGTTATTTCCTTCCTTCAGCTTAGCTGGCAAATGGATCCTGTAAATGATCTAACTCGCTTTAGGCAAAGTTAGTTAAGTTTAAAAGGCTATCAAAAGTGATTTAAGCTGCCTGGAAAATGTTTTGCATGAAGGAGATGAAAGAGCAGCAGAGCTCTAAGGTCAGTAACCTCTTGCAGAAAGGTGGTAGAATACCCAGGGGTTAAACAGCTTTAACTGGCCAAGTGCACACGGATCTGTGGTGCATGAAGAGCAGATGTAAGAGCTGCTGTCACTGTAAAGGCCCTCCTGCAACTGCCTGTGCTAGTATCACTACTTTGATTAAAAATCACATGCTGAAGGTTGTAGACAGACGTTCACTTGGCTAAAATCCATGCCACTGGAAACCTCCATCTCCCCCAGGCAGGTTCCTATTGCCCCTTTGGTGGTAATTATGGCCTCACTGGAGCCAGCAGAGCTCCCACACTGGCTGTGGAGCAACCAGCCAGAAAAGCTTAGCCAATTTAAATGGGTGATTTGCACTAACCCAGCTAATTTAGCATAAAGTGAATTTATTGTTCCTTTGGTTCTCTGGTGGGGACAGAAACATCTTCTGTTGGCACAGCTAAACATGGGGGAGCCATGGTGCAAATGCTGAGTGGTGTCCTGGTGTCACAAATGGGCAGCTCCTTGAGTAAGGACCCCACTCAGTGCTGTGCCCAACCTTGTGGCTTCAGTTTAGGTTTCCTGTGAGGTGGTTTGATGAGTAAAGATGAACAAAAGGCTGTGTGGGTATATTTCAGAAATCCTTTTACCTAAATTTATGAGGACAGGTTTGTTCAGGCAGTTTGTTCTTCCATAGCAGAAAGCGCTAGGTACTTTTGAGTCCATGGATAGGTGGTAACATGGAACTTTATCATCTAAGTCTGGATTTTTATAAGAATCATGTAACTTCAGCATTAATTTGAATTAAGTTCATTTGTAAAGCTAATTCAGTGGGAGTGTTTGGATGGTAAATAATTTAGGTTTTGCTGTAAAAGAAGTCAGAGTGCATAGATAAGTTTTTCATATTAAATACAAAATTATTAAATTCATGGTAAAAGTTAGAATCTCCCAGATCTATGATGTCATCTTTGTAGTAGGGAATCTCAAATGACTGGGATTTGTGAAAAGCAAATTACATTTTAGAGCCTGAGAACTACCTCTGGAAACCTTTTGTATGTTTCTACCTTAAATATTTTGAAAAATGTACAGAATTGCTTTGCATTGTAATTTTTATAGGTAAATTGTTTGTATTCTCCACATTATTTAAAAAATAATGCCTGCAAAGACTAATGTGTTACCTAATGGCTAGTAAATGTTTGGTGCTCAGAACAGACGCACAGCTTTGAATGGACTCAGAGATCTCCAGCTCTCTGCCTTTGCCTGCTACACTGTCTACACATGAGTTTTGTGATAAAGTTTGTGGTAGGATCTAAGGTAATAGATGCAGTAAAAGCGACAAGAAGCTTTGCTAATAAGCAGACAGAGAGCAGGCACCACTGTGGATGAAACAGAATTAAGCTCCATCGAAAACCTCATCCCACTAAAGATATTTTATACTGATTTGTTTCAGAAAAGTTCATGATAAAACCTTCAGTGAACTGGAAACAGTGGAGAGATCAGTGTAATGAGCAATCAACATCTGAAGCAACTGACTGGCAATGAGAACACATCAAAGACAGTTTTCAGAGAAAGGATGGAAATTACTGAAACTTCACAGTGTTCAGAGACATTGTGGTTCTGTCTTTGTCATGACGGGGTCCTGAATCTCCTGTGCTGGATGCTTCATTGTGTTTGCAACCCGTGGGCAAAACCTAATTGTCAGTTACTGACAACAGAGAATGTCCTCTTGAAGTTTTTTGCTTTTGGGAAAAAATTTTCTGCTTCCCTAGAAAAAGCCAGGCTTTTAGCTCAGTTTTTCTCTTGGGAATATTTCTGCTTTGTAGGACTTCGCTGAGAAGCCTTCAGTGTTGAGTTTTGGACAAATCATCCAAACCAGTGAAGTTATCCAGTTTAAAAAAAGAAAAAATACATCAGTCCTGTATCCCTGGAGCCTGTTTTAACAGCTGTACTTTAAACTCAAGAGCTCAGTGAAGCTTCAAGAGGAAGCATTTTTGATGCTTAATATTAATTAGGAAACCTTCTCCAAAAATGAGGCAAATTAAAATAATTAGGAAATTGTTGTGGTGTTGGCCCTTCATGTGTATTGTTGAAACACAAGCATAACAAGGTGTATGGCAGGTGGAAATACCCTGCAACAGCATAAAAGTCCTGAAGGAAGGTGGTTAGTAGCTTTATTCACCAGCCTTGCAGTAATTCACTTTGCTAACGTACACCTTTTTCTAGTTTTACATTTGTGCCACTCTGCAGTTTCACTCATTGGGTCACCAAGTAGCTGTCCATAAGTTTGTTTAAATAAACTTCTTGGATGTGATCCTGTAAATATATTATGTAAAGCTGTGCAGAAATCACAAGTGCTGTATTTTTATCTTGCTTCAGATCTTGAGTGATTCCTGGAAGTATGTTCAGGTTACCAAGGACCTTATGTAAAAATACAGAATGAAATTATACAGCATGGTGCTATAAAGTCTCTTTAGGAAGTCTTCTAGCATAATCCCAGCCCATCTACTGTTCTCTTACTGTGTTTATGACTAGTGACTGTTAAAGTCACTTCTGTTGCTGCATCCTGCCCTGGGAGGGAAGTCCTGATTCACATTAGTTTTAGACACGTGTGAATGGAAAGCTGAAGCAAATGGATGCATTTTTTCAGCCTATCATGGTTTCCAGTAAGTGGGGTGGATATACGGTGTCAAAGAGGTCAGCCTGAAGGCCTGCACTGAAAAAGAAAACCACGAGGAATGAGTTGTTCTCTGAGAATAATGTTGATAAAAGATTTGAAAATGGCCTTAATTCAATATAGGAATTGCAAAGAAACAAATACCCTGTCCCCTCTGAAGACAATATGAGAAATACAAAGATGTCCCCCATTTGTGAAACAGACAGAAAATTATTATGATGGATGTCAGCTGTGAATAATGGAAAGCACTTATTCTGGTCCATGGGAGTTGGGGCACTGTGTACCAGGAAGAGTGAGAGTACAGCCTCCATTGGCTGCAACACAGGGAGACCCTGAGGTCTTGAAACTGTGGCTAATAAATTTATTCTGGTTAGCTGAAAACATCATCTGATGAGGAATTTGTAAGTAATAGCCATCATGAGTTCAATTATTTCCAAGGCAGAAAGATGGTCACCTTCCTCTTGGTAACAGAAATTTCCTATTGCAGAGTGCACTCTAAGATGAGAAATGTACATCAGACAGCATGGTTCACCAGGCAGAAATTTAATTTTGGGGTGACACCTGGTCTGTGGGTACCCACCCATCCTCCCTGGTAATTCACTCAATAGGCTGCTGGTCGACCTCTTTATGTTGAGGGAATGGGCAAGGGGCAGCAATAAGATGATGATGATGATTATTATCATTATTATTATTATTTGGTCTCTCTACTTGTCAGGATTCAAGAGAGAGCTGTCTCACAAACTGGTAATAATCTAGGTGCAAATATGTCATTTTTCAGAGCAGGACTAACACAGACAACTTCTACTTAGGCTGACAAAGATGGTGGCAAACTAGCTTCATGTTTCTGCCTCACCAATCAGATCTGTTATTTCAAGGTTCTTTTCAGTGCCATCAGATGCAAAATGATGATTAACATTTGGACCTGCAAATGCTCTTTGACCTACATTTGGGAAATACAAAAAAAAAAAAAAGCTTAATTTTATTGCAGTAAGTTCTTTCAGAAGGGATGTAAGAAGTCAAAGTTCTTCACTCGTGTATTTCTTAACAAAAATCAGGATGGACACTTCTGGAGATCTTAATGTGTACCGTGTGTTCGTTTTTCTCTCTGTGAGGACCAGTGCAGTAGGACTGCATTTTCGATCCTTCCAGCACAGCACCAGTTGATTCTCTGTGGGAGTTGTCATGTTTCTTATCCATTAAAGCAGACCCCTTAATAGCTCCTATCAGTGCCAGGCGAGCTTTATAAGTTCAGAGTGTCTCTTATGAGACTTGGTATTACACATCTAATTCAGACAAATATGTCTCACAATCACTATTGCATTGTTTCCAAAGAAAATACAGCAATTATCCTTTCCTCTCTGACGCATCAAAGCCCAGCTCATAGGAGAGCTAAATCTCCTGGCAAGAAGGTTGTGGTAAGATTTGCTTTTCCGCTCTGCAACAGCCAGTGTGCAAAAGCTGACTAAATACCATTGGATTGGCTGTCAACATTTCGCTGTGCATTCTTGACAGATGTCTTCTCTTTGATATGTTCCCTCTACAAAGGGAACTGCATAGGTTGTGTACAATCTTTATGATGCTTTTGGTTGTTGAAACTCAAAGAACAATTCTTTTTTCTATGGTAGGTAGGAAGAACTCCTTTTGTCACCATCTGTAGACAGTAGGATGAGTAAAAAAGGAATTTCTTTTGAGTAACAAGTTTTCACATGCAGTCTCATTGTAAAAAGAGGTCTGTCCAAAATACAGAGAGAAGTCAATAGCAAAAGTTTGGTTCTGTTTTGTCTGAAGATATATGTGCTATGAAAAACAAGTGGGGGAATTTTATCCTGCAGGTTAGGATATAGTTAACCTTGACTGTAGAAACTGCCACATGGTGGGAGTTCCAGAGAGCAGCACAAATGTGTCTTTGGTGCCAAGTCTGGTTTGCCTGCAGTTTCCATCTTCCATCTGGCATTGACAACACCACCTGGGGTAGGAAGGTGGAAGCAGGACCACCTCAGTTGCCTATGGCTGTTTTTTCCATTGGTATTGGACAGATCTCAGAGCTTGGAGGCGTGAGCTTTAGCCTGTAAAGGGTAGAAGTTTTGAGGCCAAACCAGAGATTTTGCAGTTTCTTTTCCCAAAAGGGAGGTATTTTCTCCAATTTCCGTTTAAGCAGAGTTAAAACTACGGGGAAGAATCCAGTCTGCTGTCTTCTGTACCCCTTGTGGTGGTGACATATAATGTTGGCCATGGATTTGTTTTGTGGTGAAAGTCACTGAATTTTTAAAAATCTTTATTTTCTAGAAGCGTATTCAAGATTTGAAGCCATATTTTTAAAAGCAAAAATGCCTTTTTAATTAAAATGTGAGGTTATAATAATGACTTTCTGGTTGGCAAATAACTGCTTTACATCAAGCCCCAACTTAAAACATAGTGCTTGGAGCACCATGAATACAAAATTCTATCCTTTCTTATCCCATGTGTAGGAGGAATCCATCACAATTGCAGATACAATGAAACAGTGGATTTTGACATTTTATTAAAGTTTGGACATGTAATCACTCTTCAATGTTCTGTTCAAAGGAGCCTCAGCAGAAAATAGCATAAAATTACCATGCACTGATAATGGAGAGAAGCACTGAACTTCAGATTTACGCTCTCATTACTTGTTCCATCACATTCTCAGTTCTTTGTTGTGTTGTCTTTATGGCTTCTGCTGTTCTGAGAGTAAGGTTCCCATTCATTTTTGGAACTCTAAAAAGGGCATAAATTATAATGGCTGAATTCTGATATGACACGGGTTAACAAAAATAAAGAAGTTCTTTACTCTCAACTCTCAAAAGCAAAGCTAATATATTTTCCTACTGTTTTCATTTGGTTTCTTTTCCAAACATACAAGAAAAGTTAACTATCTCTGACATTTGAGGTAGATGTTGTGTTATATTTCTCTGTGGTAAAGTTCTTTTATATGTTTTAAATACTAGCATTAACTTCTGGGCTCTGATTATAAAGAAAGTCACTTTCATTTGTAAAGTTAATTTTGTATTTTTTATTTTCTATCATGAGGATTTTACATTTAAATATTTGTGTAAGTTGCCTTTTTAAAACATCTTGGCACAAGAAACTCAGCTAAAATGGAAGGAAAATTGTTTATGGGAAGAGAGAAGCTTTCTAATCTCAAAAGAAGTCTATAATGTTTAAAGAAAAGCATAGTTTTATGATAAAAGAATTATTGAATAAATCCACTAGGTTCACTGAGTAGTAACTTTTCACCTCTTGCAACTGCTGCAACAAACAAAAAAAATAGTTTACTATTATGACTTTGCTGAAATAGGTGGGAAAGGAATTGCCTGTTCTGCTTATTTACCAGTGAGCAGAAAAAAGGGGAAAAAAATCATGTATTCAAAGAGAAGTTAAAAAAAAACAAAACACAGAGAGAGAGAGAAGGTTGTAAACTCTTTGTACTGTCTCTGACTTTGTACTTTTTTACATATTTAAACTTTCCCTCCCAGGATTTTTTTATATTGCAGATTTCTGTGCATGAGTGGATTTCTTAAAGAACTTGCAGATACAGCCTTTAAAAATGTCCTTCAGGTTGGTTAGTAGATAGTCTCTACTTCTGTAAACAGATTAGGCTTTGTCAAAGTGTTTTGGTTTTTTTTTTGTTGTTGTTGTTGGTTTTTTTTTTGGTTTTTTTTTTTTTTGTTTTGTTGTTGTTGTTGTTTGTTTTTTGTTTTTTTTTGTTTGTTTTTTGTTTTTGGGGTTTTTTGTTTGTTTTTTGTTGTCTTTTTTGTTTGTTTGGTTGGGGCTTTTTTTGGCTTTTTTTGTATTTTTTTACAGGGTTATTGTCATCTGTGAGGGCTTACACTTATAGGCAAATCACGTGGATGAAGACTATGTCTTCATGATAGCATACAGAGATTTTCTGGTTTGACAAAAAAGTGAGCATTGTTGCATCTGCCAGAGTACTTTCCACAGAAGTGATGATGTCTTGGGTAGTAGCTTTGCTGATATAACCTTAAAGTCTTATGGCTTGGAAAATTCTAATTTTAGCTGCTATTTCTCTGCTAACCAAACCCTTCACTTGGTTACAGCTAAGGTGGGCAAAGAGCACTTTGCTGGCAAATAGTTCAGGCTTAGCAAGAAGCTGCAGCAATTTAAGGTATTGTTTTATCCAGCTGTTCCTGGGTACTCTGCTCCCACGGCACAACCCATAGGAGGAATATGCTAGCGATCACAGCCACGTGTCTGCAAAATCCAGGAGTTCAGTTTACACCACTGCAATCCTTATAGATTGTTTGCCTAGGTAAGCTCAGGTAAACAACCCTTCTGTTTCAGGGAAATGCCCTCTCAAAGCTTCTGGCAATGTTGTTTGTCGAAATGAATTATTTTAAATAGTAAGGCTCTGCCAACCCAGCTGCTTTGTTGGAGTGGATTAGGTTGGGCTGTTTGTAGCAGAGGGGATTTGCAGGTGGGTACAGGGGGCTGTGGGGAGAGGATGAGTGACAGATGACAGGCAAAGTTTCTTACCCACTGAGGCACAGTGGGCACTGCTCCCACTGATGCACCAGAGCCCTGTCAGCCTGGAGGGTAGTCACAGTCCTATGGAGGCTCTGTTGTCATCATTACAGCAGGAGCAAGGGCTCTGGAATAAAATTGTCTTGTGAATTGGTGTGGCGGTATGAGGTCGGTGGAAAGTGGTAAAGGAAATGTGTGATTTGAAGATATTTTAGGTATTTCATCAATGGGTTTAGGAGAACACACCCTCATTAATAAAAGTCAGTTGGTTTTGAAGTTGAACCTTTTGAGTGCAAATGCATTTTATGAGTAAAATCTGAGCAGAATGATTTCACTGGAAGGCCTTTCCATCTGATGAAGCCAAAACCACCTCCAAAATACATCAATAAAAAGTTACTAGAGTTTATTTTGCTGATGTCTCATTTTATGCCTGCAGAATGAAAGTGTGATTTAATTTAGTTGTCCTGACTGATAGTAAGGGAATCATTGTGGAGTGGGCTTCAGAGCATGTAATCAAGGGTTTCTGAAACGTTTATGCTTTATCTGCTAGTAGTATTAAACCTCTTGCTGCTGTTTCTTGCTGCTTCTCCAGCCTGTCTCATACACTGAGAAAGCAAGGGGCCATGAATCCAAGCCTTCACTTCAAGGAGCTGCTGTTAGCTGTCTGCAAGCTGACCCATGTATATTTGCTAATGTGTAATTCTCAGCAGAACTTAGGCCCCTGGCATATCTATCCTCTGTGTATGTTACTACAGTTTTCCCTTCACAGGGCTCAGGTGTTACACAAAGTCACATATAGCAACACTAGAAACAGAACTCAGCACTCCTTTAAAAAAAAAGAAAAACAAATTCAACCAAAGGCTTCAACTAACTTGTCTTTTGAACTGAATAATTGAAATGTGTTTTAGCAATGCTGTTTGTGTAGCTATTTATTGAAAACATGTATGGAACGGATGACTTGGCATGTCCCATCAGACAACAGGGGATTTTAGTGTGTGTATGTGTGAATGAGCTGGGACTGCCCGTACAGGGCAGTAACTGCAACAGTGGATAGCAAGCACAACTGAATTTCATGACAGATATCTTGATGTTGGATTAAGTAATTTGCCTCTAGAATTTCTCAAAGAAAGCTGCTTTTGAAGTCAGATGTGCCACTCTTTGCACGTATTGGATTTGGGAGGTTTTAATGATTAAAGCAGCAGTAATACGGGCTTATAAGATGTTGGGTCAAATCCTGGCAGTACCATGAGGCCCCAGTGGATTCAGCACACTTATCCTACTGATGGGGAATCCAAAATATCTTGGCTTCTGTTATTGTGACCGGTTGGTACTGTGAACATGTCATCTTCCAGCTCAGCTAAGTTGGCTGGATAAACTGCCACCCTTTGGGCTACTTGCAGGTATTTGTCATGCATCCTGCCAGCAGACTTCTGCTGCTTTAGATCTGCCACTTAAGCTGCTCATGTCATCACTTCTTAGCCTGTTTAAGGGGAAAAACGTGCATTTATTGCCAAAGATCTACTTCTATATATAGTTGTATAAGCCAATTTAGCTCATGGACTGAAATCTGTTAAGGAGGGGAGAGTAATCTCTTCTGGTACAGCTATGTCCAGCCGAGAGTATGCCTATAGCTTGCCATTTTGAGAGCTGGTTTTGACAAGTTTATTTCAGAAAAGCTTATGGAAGGTATGCTGTCTTACAGTGAAGACTGTCTGTAGAGAGGTGTGGGCATTTCCTTAGGAGAAGATAGCAGTAGGCATGAGGAATACTTCTGGAGCAGATGGGCCTCTGATCTAGAACTGTTCTTGATGTAAAGCATGTTTGGTTATCAGTGGTCATCTTCACATGTATTTGAAAATGAGATTTGAACTGGTAAAAGCACAGTATCCTCTTCTTCCTAAAGATTTATTTCCTTATCAACTGTGGTTTTCTACAGATCTTGTCTAAAGTCATCCTCTCTGCTCTGCATAGAGGCATTGATATGGAGAGTGTGTTCTTAGAGACTCAGTGTTCCCAGCCATGGCCCCAGAGTTAGTTTACAACCAAAAGGTGGGAGTAGCAACATGAAGAAGCAGTCTTAATTCCTAGCCAAGCTTTTAGTCTGATTCACCTCTAGGTTAAGCCCTCAGCTTGTGAGCCCTTCGCTCCATTGGGTCCCTTTGAGCTGGGGTCTTTACCATGTCTCTAAGTAGTTCTTACTTTGAAAGGGCAATCTTATTACGAGGAATATTGATGTTATTTGACAAACCTTTGTTATATACATTGAGCTGTCTGTTCCTTTCCAGCTTCAAGATGACTGAAAAGTGCTAACAAATTAGGAGCTTCTTGAAATTAGCTTAACATGAAGAAGCAAATATACTCAATTCAGTTACTGGTTTAATGCAGATCAAGATAATATTTTCACCTCATTCACAATGGCCCCTAAAGGAATAGTGCAATTCCATGATGGCATCCATATAGATAAAATGTAGTATATTATTATATGCATTATTTGGAAACTACTGCAAGCTACTTCTCTTTTCCCTTTCATTTAAAAACATTTTGAAGACACTAATGCTGCGGGGAGGGAGTCTTAACATCTGAGCACTGGAAATTTTTTTCTTAGTTGTCTGTTCTTCCAGAATATTTGTAAGAACTGTGGTTTTGTTTCAGGGAAATCAAAAGTTGGAAGAACTGGTAGAAGGTTTAGAAAGACCTGTCAGGGGCATACAATGGTTAATTTACCTTCCTGAAATTCTTGTGTTTTATGGAAGAAATTACTTGGTAATTTCCTTTAGACCGAGGTTTTGGTTGGGCAGGACCAGATTTGTTCAGATCTAGGTGTTATTGCTCAAACTTTTGTTAGAGAATGTAAGCTGGATATATGACAACTGATATATGACAAAACTGCAGCAGCTTTTGACTCTCTTGTTGATACCATCAGCTGGCTGCTTGCATGGTCTTGTTTGGAGACCAGTTGCACATTCTGCTTCATTGAGGGCGAAGTCAGTACCTCAGTAGTGAGAAAAGATGAAGGTATATGAACCACTCTTTGGGATCTCTCTAGGTGTCACATTCCCTTGAGCACAAATTCTCCTCAGGAGCTGAAGACACTTTGATTACTTATTTATATATTTAGGTAGATATAAAACCAGAAAAACATTAACTGCCAGTTGCAGATACAGCAAATGCCCATCCAAAAGATCAAGAGGGCTGGATTTGGTATGCTGGTTGTTTTCACAGCCTTCATGACAGCTCCTTATCCTGGTATCCATCCCCATTCTCATACTTGGGCATCTGCTAAATTTTTAAGTTAAGAGTTCCATTTTCTATTGCAACAAAAGAGTACAGTTTTTGTGGAGGTGAAGGGGGCATTATGATTGTTTCTCACACTTTTTTTTAAATTCTGAGATGAGATTTCTTTTGGTACAGCCATCTCTTTAACCTCGGTGTACACTGCCTCTGCTTAGAAAACAGTGTTAGTAGTATCACAACTCTTCAAAACAGATACCTTTTAGATTGTAATAGATGTCCCCTGGAAACTGGAAATGGGAAATGAGTTGGATTTTCTGTGTCTTGGAACTGTTGACCCATGCTTTAGATCAATGCAGGCTCCGTCTGAGTCTTCCTCTTTTTTCTTTTTCCCATTTAGCCTGGAATACTGAACAGCTAACCCAGCTTACTAGTCACCTTTCTATAGCTCCTTGCAGAGGGCCACACAAAACTGCCAGCTGTCTGCCTGCTGTAAAAGCAAAACCCCACAATTCCTAAAGTAGATGCACATAATATGGTAATGTAACCAGCTATCATGAACAGGAAAGTGAACAAAGCCCAGTTAGTGTTACTGTTCTTGCTTCTCAGTATGTACACCTGCTGAGTCACATTTAACTTTCCTCTGTGATATACCAAATTAAGTACTTAACATTTTTTTCCCTAGGTATTTTGCATAAAGAAGTACAAAGCTTGTTCAGATTTTCTGGTTAACAGGATACTACTCTGAGAGCACCTCTTGTGCTCTTCAGGACTGAGTAGCCCACACATCTTGCCACAGATGTGGGGCTTGTCTGTCTCAAAGGAAGAGAATTTCAGAGGGCTATTTGAAGGACTGTGCTGATAAGGAGGCTGACATCCCTATCTTGAGCTGAAATGTACCTTGTTGTTTTAGCTTTTAACCCAGTAGTCTGCACTGCCTAAAATGCCTGAATTACGGGGAAGGTTAGTATCCTCTGCTGTCTTTTCCCTGACAGGTTGATTGCTCAGTCTAAACTTGAGACTGTTGGATTCCCTTCTTAAAGTAGCTGTCCACCAAACTCTGTATTAATCAAAATCAGTAAATATTAGGATACTGTGCATAAGGCGCAAGAAAACTGTTTTTAAACAACTGTTGCTGCAGTTGTTGTAAAAACCCCAGAGCTTTGCCATATGATTTGTGCCAGGTAGTGTTCTCATGCTGGCTTACTTGGGGGGAACACCTTCACTTTTTTCACTTTTGCACAGCAGAGAATGAGGGTTGCTCAGTGCAATGTTGCATGCGAATCCAGAGACCACCCGCTGTTTCCTAAACACAGGGAATTAAAATCATTTGTAACCAGGAGAGACTTTGGATGAAGTTTGCCAGAAATGTAGTAGGAACCAAAATAAAAGAGTCCCTAGTACAGGTCAACCAATTCAGCTTTTGGAATCAGCATAGCGTAGGAGTTTCTAATCCCTCTGGTGGTAGTGGTCTGCCTTCTAATTTTAGTCTCTTTCAGTTTACTTGTAAAGCACAATAGACCAGTGGAAAAAATCTGCATTTTAAAAAAGTTTTTGAAGAGCAGGCATGAGTCATACCTGTCCCTGCAGGCCATTAAAAAGCTGCCAACAGTTAGCTGGGAAGAAGTGTATTTAAACTGTGTTCATGCCAATTTAAATCACTTTATTCAAAAGCATGAATGAGGTTGTAGTATTCCATTAAGACTGTTGTTATCAAATTTTAATGAGGAACTATATTTACACAAGCAGCAAATGAGTTCTTCCCAGAATTTTCTTTTTAATCAAACATTCCTAAACATTGTCTATGATTTTACAAGGGACAAAAGTGAACATTGTACAATCTTATCCCAGTGGGGAAATTCAGCTGTGTTTAAATAACTGCACAGAAATTGAAATTTAGGTTCATCAGCGAATGATCTGGTCAGTGGCTCGTAGCATGTTTTGTTGAAGGTAGGTAGCAAAATGGGGATTCAGGACTGGCCAGTTTTCAAGGCACAAGTTTGTTCTGTGTCTGAAATTAGACTAAAGGGAAGAGTCCTCATGATGTGCGAAGCTTGTGTTGAAGGTTAAATTAAAAGGGACCTAACTAACGCTAGTCTGCACTTTGATTTTTTGCCAACTTTCTGATCAAAAAAATGAGACTTCTGCTAAATACCAGACTGCAGGCTGGTGCTCTCATCCTCCTCCCTCCTGCTTTCCTTTCCCACTTCCATTCAGTCTCTCCCTGACACATCAGCAGGCCTATGACATACAGCAGGATATTTTTCCATTTCTGTGAGAAAGATTGGCATACATAAACCAGTTTGGCACTGATTGAATATTAGAGATGGAATATGATAATAAAAGGAAAGTGGGTAAAAAAATCCCTAGAGATTTGTCAGAACATTGCTGGCAGTGCTTAAGCAATGTTATAGCTAATAACAAGCTTTAGTAGTTGCTTTCAGCAAAATAAAAGGAATAGGAACTAGGACATATATTTGCACAGGCTTTATTACAGAATCTTAAATCTCTCTTCCAATGTGCTAATTTCAAATAATAGTTTGCAATATTCTGCATTTTTTTCCTCTTTATTTTAAAATAGTTTTAAGATACTTTCCTGTCAACCAACCACATTGGTGACATGGACTATTCCTTGGCATTTAATTCGTAAATCAGTAACATTAGATGGACTGTGTTTCCTCAAATAATTGGATTTGTGAAATACTGAGTCTCCATAAACTTTCAAATTTCAAAACCATGGTTGCCATATAATTTTGTGGTTACGAGTGAATGGAACATCAAACAAAAAAATTTCAAAATCTTTAATTTACTCCATCCAGTCTATAAATAAAGCTTCAAAACCCAGGAGTTTCGTTAACTGTCTTGCTGTTTAACCCACAGTGAATGGATTGGGTTAGGGAGCGCATCAATTACATTACACTGATCTGGCAGTTGAGAAGTTTCTAGAGAAATGGTTAAATATGTGATGTCTGAGGTTATGTGAATGTTGCAACATGCAGTTTTCCTTGAGGGTAGAAACAGGGGTTTTTAACTTGTAGTTTTTTAAATTCAAGTACAAATATTATAGCTTTATAAAGGAAGCATAAGCTTTTATTGAACAAAATGCCTTCCCAAAAGAAGCTTAGACATAACAATGGACAGGTATGGTAGTTTTTTTTTTTTATGCTTAGTTCTTAGGTTTTCTACAGGTAGCACTGAAAATATCTCTGAAACACTGTGAAATGTGACACCTATTTCATACTTCTTGAATTCAATGAAACATCTGTTATAAAGAGTTCTGCTGGTAAAGTTAAATTCAGTGTAAAAAAAAAAAATTTAGCAATTGTCATCCCTCTTGTCTGGATGAAGGACTGGTTACCTGAAGTTATGCCGTGCTGTGTCTCTTGTAGAGGCAGGCAAGCATGCTGTGTGGTTTCTAGACTGGAAGCACCTGTTCAGGGAAGAGTGTTTTTAGTTGGGGCAGGTTTGCTGGCCTCCTTGCTCTGCCTGTAGCCCATTTTGACACGCAATTGCACAGCATAAGGTTAATGACAGTGGGTTAGCAAGCCTTCAAAGCATCTGGTGTGACCCCGGGATGCCTGGCATTCCTTTCTGCTCTGCCAAAGTTTGGCATCCGTCCTCCACTGCAGGAAGAATGTACTCAGGAGAAACCAGCTCACAGGGTTCCCCCAGGTCTCTAGAGAGGGGTGAGTTGTCATGGTAATAAATCATGAGGGCTCATGGAAAAGGAGTAAATCCCCTTCTCTGTTCTCTACCGTAGGCATGGCTTGGGTGAGAAAAGGAAGCTGGATCAAGCAGGTAGAATGCGCAATTTTCCCTTTTATAACCACCACTGCCGCTTAATGCTAGGGCAGAGTGTGTGTCATGGGAAAATGACCATTTTCATATACCAGAGGCAGTCTGGGCTGCAAGGAGTCTGTGTCCTACCAGTCATAGTGCTGATCAGACTGACCTGACTGACCTGGGACTCACGGAGCATTCTGTAGCCAAAGGCAATGTCGGCAGAACTGCATCTTCCCTCTAGTGGCTGCTTCCAGCTGCTCTGCAGATGTGGGCAAGGATGGCAGAGAAAACACCAAATATCCTCCAGATAACTTGCTGGTGCAGGTATTAGACAAAGCAAAGGAGAAGCATTTCGGGGGGCTGAAGCACTTCAGTGAAAACAGGCTGAGAGAGCTGGGGTTGCTCAGCCTGGAGATGAGAAGGCTCCAGGGAAACATCACTGTGGCTTTTCAGTTCCTCAAGAAGGCTTATAAAAATGAGGGAGAGTCACTTTTTATACAGACAGGTAGTGACAGAACAAGGGGAAACAGTTTTAAACTGAAAGAGGAGAGATTTAAGTTAGATGTTTGGAAGAAATTCTTTACCCAGGGGCTAGGGACGCACTGAGGGTTACTCAGAGAACTTATGGATGCCCCATATCTGGAATTGTTCAAGGCCAGGTTGGATGAGGCCCTGAGCAGCCTGATCTAGTGGGTGGCATCAAAGACCACAGTGGGGGACGTTGGAACTAAATGATCTTGAAGGTCCCTTCCAACCCAGGCCTTTATATGATTCTGTGTTCTGCAGTCCAGACATCCCATGCCTTGTAGATGCTTGAACATTGTATGGAAAAATGCTTGTCCTGAATTCCAGGGAGGGAGAAAATGTGGTTGAGGATGGGAAGGGAAGGGAAAGGAGTTATAAGGTGGGACAATAAGTCTTGCTAGACTGTGATGTTGTGGAGAGGGCAGGATGGGCCAAACTACTGGGGAAATACTGGGCCAGGATATTGATACAGGAAGCACAGGGCAAGAGAATGGAGGACCTTGGAGATAATGCTTATAGAGAAAAAAGGAGGAGGAAAAGATGGAGAGACCAGGAAATTAATACACATTCAACAGAACAATCACCTCTCCAAAGCTGAGACTCAAGGATCCTACACTTCTGTTACCAGCAAACTGCCCTGGCACATCACATTTCATGCTCCTCTAGAGCTTTTGCACCAAAGCTGGCATCCTGCTGTTCCTCACTGCTGGTTACCCACAGTGGTGGGGTGTCACCTGGGGGCTCAGGCTGTGTTCTGCCTGCCACACTGGACAGGGAGTCAATACATTGCCACATGATGGGGTGAATTCCCTTGATGCTATAAAACAGATGCCAGGATGCCATGCCTAAAACATTGGAATGTTTGCCTTTGCAAACTTGATGCATGTGCACAGGTGGATAACAATGTATGGTAAATCACAACCTCAAACACTGTTTCCACAGAATCTCTCTTATTTAGTATGTACCATGCACAGGCTGTCTTGTTAAGCAGCTCTTTCATAGTAAAAGCATCTTATTCCTGTCATTTCAAATTCTTTTGAACGCTTGGTTTTGTAACTTTTTACCCCCTTTAGGTAAAACAGGTAGGAAAAGAGATTTGACATTTTTAATAGTTTTTTCTTGACATTCTTCCTAAATCCCTCTGGCTTAATCTCTAATTCCAGGAATTCTTCTGTCTGTAGCCTAAAGACTGACAACTAACCCCTTCTCATTTTCACGTACCACAAATGACAACAGAAACTATTTTGTAAATAAATTTGTATAGATTATGCCAGATAAACAAGCACTTCTCTTGGCAATTAAAATAAAGCTATCTCAAAAAAAAAGAAAAAAAAAAAAAAAGGAAAACTCAACAGAAAACAGCAGTAGATATCAGTCCCCCATTTGTATTCAGTGCATAGGACAGACATTTTTGGTAAGCCTTCCAAGTCCAAACACACATTTCTTTTTCTGTACAAAGGTGATTTGACAACCTGCTTATAATTGAATGAAAACAATTTGAACATTGGTGTTCAAAGGCAGAAATGCACACTTTTCCAATTTGGAAACATTCTTGTCAATATAAACAAAAAACCTCAGCTCTCTGGTTGAAAGATTGAGAAAATGAACTGATCCCTAATAATTTATTTCGTATTATGTTTGTCATCTGTTGATCAGCAAGAAGGGGTTGTACTTTGTGTGCTTAAGAACAGTCTCTATGCATGCTTTTCTAACTTTATGGACTACTGTCACATGCAGAATCTGTGAAATGACTATAATAGGAATATAAGGTAGAATTATTTTAAAAAGACCCCAGGCAGTGACTGCGATCTTCATGTTTGCCAGCTGAACACCCTGTGCCCAGGTGGCTTCTGCCTGCTGGTGTGGTGTGGCAGCCACTGCCCTTGACCTCAGTGGTGTGTGTGGATATCTGGGAGAAGAGTGGGCCAGGGGAGGGAAGTGGATGGGATGTGTGGTGCCAGCTTCCTCCACAGTGCAAGGGTGGGAGCCAGAGGCTTGCAGGGCCACCTGGGCCTGCCTAGTGTGTAACAGGCAAGGTCATCACTTCAGGAGATTTAGGAATGTCCTTTGGTCTCCGAAACCACTGCTGCTGTGACTCAGAAGAACAGCCTGGTTCAATGTGAACTTGAGTGATTAGCACAGCTATTACTGCATCTATAAATAGAATTCATCTCACAATATATTAAGTTTAATGATATAATAAATAGATTACAGTTAACTTTAATAGGAGCACAATGAATGGAGACGCAGTTCTTATGAAGATCTGCTGCCATTAGAGACTGTTTTGCAAGATGTATTATATGTAATACCTTCTTCTTCCTTTGAAATATGAATAAACTTACAATACTCTGTAAAAACAAAACTCAGTAAAGCAACTCATAATGTTCCTGTTACACAGAAAGCGGTGAAGGATGTGAAAGTTCAGGTTGCATTATCAACCTTAACTCTGCTCCTTATGAATATGCACTCTGAAAAAAATGTTTATTATATGCTAATATTGCTAGTTTTAAAACAAACCACATATTTCTGTGTAGGAAACTTGCATGTGGTTACTGTCACAGGGAATTAAAAGCAACAGGAAGCTTAGCTGCAGTGATATTTTGTTTTCATTTATCTTTTTCTTTAACAAGAAGAAAAATGCTTTGGGAAGAAAAACGTTCTGGTTTTGTTGGTTTTATTCAGTGAAATAATATAGAGTTCTAATGAGACGAGCTTCCTGGAGTTACAACGTGACTTGTTTAAAGAAGGCTGGCATTATACCCCCTGCCTGTGGTTCACCTTGTTGTACTTGTTTTGTGGTAAATCTTTGAGTGTCCATTTCCATTTATTATAGACTGAAGTATATTTTTCCATGCAAAGAAGTTGTTCTCGTGATAATACAGTCCTCTGGGTTGGGGGGACAAAGCCCAAACCCCACAGTTCTTTGCCTTTTCACCTAGGGCTGTAGTGTTCAAGGTAAGGTAACTGTTCGGGGGGCTTGGGGAGGTTAAAAAGGAGAGAGTGGGTTGCACCTCTTGCTATGCAGGCACACATGTGTGTGGCTGTGCAGTGAGGGAGATGAGGAATCTGACCTGGCTGGAAAATAGCCTAGCAAAAATGTCCCAAGGTCAGTTGCCACTGCAGTTGACCACAGAGCCATACAATGAAGTCTGTGGTGGCACCTGAGAAGGTGATGCAAGCATAGAAATGAATGGCCAAGGGCAGCCACAAGTGCAGGAACTGTTTGTATTTTTCTTCTTCCCAGTGGCTGTGCTGGCTTAAATGCACATGAAGCTATAGGTGAGAGAGTGGTGCCTCTAGGTGTAAATAATAGGCTTATCCTCTCTGCATGGGACACTCAGGTCATAGTTCCTCATACCTTTTTCTCAGTGGTGTAGCTGGCTCAAGGAGTTTGTGCCCTGCCTGTGAATTGCTCATTTGCTTCTGCTAGCTCAGCTGTTTGTGAAAGCATGGTAGAAATTTAAACTAGCAACTAGTTCTAAAAGAAAGAAAAAAGAAAACCCCAAGGGTAAAAACTTAAACCCATCTCTCTTTACCCTGCATTAGTTAATGAATCTGGTTCACAGGGTGTAACTACAGATGTTTGTCCTGCAGAAATAAGGGCAAGAGCCATTTGGGGACAGGAATGAGCAGGTGAGCCTGGGACATCTTTAGGCTGGTGTTATCACCATGGATCTGTTCCTTTCATTAATGGGCATATGACAGCTTTGGCTGTACTCCTTTAAAATAACCTAAGCATTGGAGCATATGCTGCAAGTTCTGTGCCCAGCTCCAGGGAATGAGCAAAGAGGACAGGATGTATGACCTTCAGAGGGGAGTTCTGCTCTGCTGGAGACACAGCAATGCCATATTACATTAAGCCTGTCTGTGAAATCTCCCTGCTCTTAAAAGATAATTTGAAGTTTATTATAAACATCCAATGCTGAAGTCTGTTATATAAACGTCATGTTTAAATCCTTTTCAAAGCTATTTTTTACAGCCATTAACTAGCACACCTTTTGAATTTATCACAATGTATTTAGAACTCTATTTTTTTTAAAGGCAAGTATTTTAAGGAAGTGGTTTATGGGAAATCTATGCTATAGATACATACCTTTAAAATGGTATTTATAATCAAAGTTCACGCTATCCTAATAGGATCAGGATTTATAAATAAATCTTAATTGATTTTTTTCAGTTGCTACCAATTCCATTTCCTTCCCTGCAGAAACAAAGCTTAAAGTCTTTTTACGATTTTGTTTGACTACAGTACCTTACTTTGCATGAAAATCACAGATAATCATGTGTGGGGAATTTCATTTTGAAAGCAGTCTTCAAAATGCCTTGCCAAGAAACATTATACAGTTAGTGAAACAGTTAGGTATTACCTATCATACTTCATAATATGTATTCTCCACTCCACTTAAGTAAGCTTTGGAAGGCTTCATGCAACTTAATGGAATGCCTCTCTGGGTCCTTCCTCCCATAATAGAGTTACTGTTGCTTTCACTACTTCCTCCCGAACCTTAAGTTCATCAGTATTATAAAAATATGTCATTTATCATTAGCTGCTGGTCAGTGCACATTGCAGTGTCCAGAATTGCTTGTACCGCACTTGAACTACACGTGATCATAAGTGTAAATTTCTTCCTCTGACTGTGTTGAGGCAAACATGCAGGAGTGAACCTTTCTAAGCTTGCTGCCCACATTATAAATAAATTGAGCAGAAATTCCTCTATCTGAGCTGCTTCCAGGGAGCCAAGTTGCTTTTGTTCTTCCCTCATGGCTGTAATGTAGCAGCTGTTGGTCACAAACTGGTGCACCTAAATTCATTTCTCCAGGTCTGTTCTGCGGCATCAATACTAATGGTATATTCTACATAGTTACACCTCTGTGATAGGTGCATCCTACACTGTGCCTTTGAACTTCCCTAGCCAAATAAACTGGTGAGTGTGCTAAACCTTTGTCTCACCCTGCCCACTGATCTGGAATTTACCCATAAAATACTTCCAGCTCAGCAACTAGGATGCACACTAATAAATCTCAAATCTGCAGCCTGTAGTTCTGCTGGCTAGCCCAAACTAAACTGGGAGTAACCGTGAGAACATGGGATTTCTATGATCCCAGTAGGTCACTTATGTAATTTCATTATAGTTCAAAAAGAAAGAGATCTAACAATAATAGCAGTGCCTTTTTGTAGTGGAAAGGCCCACACTGAATTACTTTGGAACATGTTAAACACTTGCTATCATGTGGAATATTTTTCTCCTTTTCTGAGACCTTACACATGTTGAACTCTAGCATGTGCCTTTCTCATTGAGTAAATGGGAACTTGGGCTTTTAAACGTAGGTGTCCTAAGAAAAGCTGTAGTTAAATGTCGAAAGCAGATGGCAGAAGTACCTCTCTGTGGGGCCAGATTCTTGCCTGAATGGGAGCATTTGGCAAATTAAATAAGTATGTAGTTGGATGAATAGGTCGAATATAGAAGACAAAGTGCTGGCTGCTGCAGCTGCCCAAACTAGATTACAAAGCAGAAGGGGAGTGTTTAAAGCCTAAGTGGGTCCAAATTTGAGAAAGGGGAAAACAGCTAAGCATGACCATTCTTCTCGGGTCATCTTCACTGTGTCCAGGGTAAATCTTGCACAGCTAAGGATTTGGCCCCTCCCGCTTAGGATGTTTGATTTCCTGGATAGAAAAAACCCTGCAATCCTATTAGACAACACACAAAAATCCCTCTGAAATGTTTCTAAAGGAGTCAGTCTGCTAAGCGTCTGCTAAATGTGCAGAGTACACAGAATCCCTTCTGGCACTGTCTTGAATGATGCATTTACCAATATTAATGGAGATACCAAACCATATTGCTCCACAGTTCCTCTTGCACACATTATGCTCCCGACACACATATGTGTGTATGTGAAATGCCAATTATGGTTTTTGCATTCCCTGGTTTAAGCACCAGTGTTTTTTCAAAATGCTGAGTGGCCATTACCACAGCCAGACCATCCTGTAGTCTCTCCACTCAAAAATGTTTTTCCAACTAAAAAAAAAAAACAACAAAAATGTTGTTTCTTTGGTCTGTTGCACTGTAATCTCCATTCTTCTGGGGATTATATAGCTCTGCGGGTGATTTCTGTAATTCATTCTAGTCTTTCATTAGAAGTAATAGACAGTCTTAATTACAGCATGCCTCATGACAAACTGGTAAAGGTGCTAGAAGTGTTGCCAACAGGAAAAGAATTGGATGCTGTGATTTTTTTTTAATTAAGAGTTGGCAGTACTGACGGGAAATAAGATTGGACTTGTGTCCACTGAAAACTATGTAATTTTGGTGTAGACATTTTTCTAAATGTCATGAATTGTATGTTGTTTATGGTTTTAAGAACTTGAAAAATTATTGTCAGCTTAAACAAAGCAAGAGCAACCTTTGAAATTAAATATATACCAAACAGGGAAAGAAACATGGTAACTTTTATTTTTCTCTTAGCATTGCTTTAAACTGTAATCTTCTTCAATGTACCTTAATTTGTGATGAATGCTTACTTTATACCATTAAGTATTCCTGGGGCATTAAGTTACTGTAGTAAATATTATTTCCAATGTTGGTAGAGATGTAAGTGAATGCATCATCTTTGCTACTTGCTGTCAGGCTCTCAAAAGTACCTGCAGGGTTGGGGTCTTATTCTTCCACCTTTTTGTTTTCCCAGAAGGTGTAGAGTGAAGTTGTGCGACCTCGGTCTTCCCAGGCTAGGCAGTTCCACATTACTTTTGCAAAACCTTAATTATTTTCCTACAAGGGAAAGTGTAGTGCATTCATTACACAAATTTTTTTCTGGGGACGGGGTGGTTCTCAAAGTCAAGGGAGAGAGAGAAAGTCCTTTCTAGACAGGAATTTAGAGTGGGAGTCTAACAGCGCCCTTAGCCTTTGGTGGAGCATGTTCTTCTCCAATAACTAGGGAGAGCCTAGGCTGTGGTTAGGCATTTTGGGGAAGAGCAAACATCCAACTAGAGTAATGTTGCAATTACCCAGAGACTATCAAAATTAGTTTGAGATAGAGGGAATGTTTCTTTATTTGTGGACAATCAAAAATGGGAACACTACAGAGATAAATACTAAGAAGGTGAGAGCCAGAGCCATAACCATGTGCAATTCTTGTTTTTTGCTCTGAGAAAGGCAGATTGCTAGATGAGAGATGTCATGTCTGTCTGTGATATCTGTATCTAAAATTAGGAAAAAACCCAAGCCTTTTGTGCAGAATAAATACCTGACTTACCAAGTTTTCTACCATTAGCAAATGATTGTTGGGGTTATTACATGGGTCCTGACTGTGGCAAAGTGATTAGTAGTTAAGTCAGTGGGATTTTTTACCATGAGAGAATATCTGCCAATCATGATCAAAAGAGAAGTAATCTGCAATAGTAGTACTCCAAAAGAGAGGAAAATAGTAATTTCTAATTATTATTCAACTCATTGACTGCTTAATTCCAGAGCACATTTTGTTGAAAAGATAAATCTAGCCATGCTGTCAGATTACACTTGCCTTTGGGCTGGGGGAGAGGCTAATTCCTGGGGATTTCCTGCCCATTCCTGTTACTGTGCTGGAACAAGAGCAACCATCATCCCCCCTCTGCATCGAGTGCATTCACTGATGGGAGGGGGCAGATAGCTGCAAGTATCACAGGACATTAGGCAAGCACATATATAAAGTACTTCTAAGTCCTCACAGTGATAATGTTCAAGTTCTTTCTTACTCTGATGGTTTGAGTATTAATTTGCTTCCTGTGATTATTCAATGTGTATATGCAGCCTGTGGTTTTTTCCCTTCCCTTTTTCATGTGATGTGCTAGCAAAGGCAAGCAGTAATAGTCTCCCGGGATATGTACAGCTCTGTTCATATCTGAGGTATGAAGTCAACTCAAGACCATTTTGTTCTCATAAAATATACAGCACTGCAGTTTAGTGGATAATGGCATAAATGCCAAGATTTGATGGGCAGAACCATTTTCACTGGGAGATGAAAAACACTGTGAAGACTCAGTGCTGGATGGGAGATACATAAAACCACAGAGAGGCAGGATCTGTGCTGTGGGGGTACTGATTTCACCTTATCTGGGTGTGCTAACACCTGCCACACTTAGCTATTGCTAAGTAATAATACATACGAGGGTTTTTTTAAGTAGTAATGAGGAAGCTGATGGGTTTTACAGAAAGTGCTTCCACTCCTTTAGATGTGTGTTCTGTAAAGGCAGAACCTTTTTTGTGCTGCTTTGGGTGATAAAGAAGAAGATAGTTTCCCCTCAGGTCAGTAGGAACAGACTATATGCTTCCTTCTGTTTGAGTGCATCGGTCTGGAGGGCTGCTGAGCATCTCCAGTTTCCACTGCACCCGGGGAAAATTACAGGGGAATGCTGCAGCTTCAGATCGTGTTCAGGGTATACTCTGTTCTGAACTTGGGCAGAAAACTTTGCAGGAGGGAATAGGAAAAAAAAAAAGAAAAGAAAAATTTCTGAAGCTGAAGTCTCTTGAGTTGTCTGTATAGAAACTAAAAAAATCAAGCTGCCTTGCTGCTGTGCCGGTTCCAGGTATCTGTCTGAGAGCCCAGCCATATGTCAGAAACTTCAATGCCCTTGAATCGAGCCGTAAGGGTGAGCCGGGCAGATTTGTTGATGTGAAGAATGACCAAAAAAGGAGCGTTCTTTAGCAAGTAATTACCAAGGGCTTTCCTTGTGCTTTCCCTGAAATCCAGGTGAGAATCCTGCGTAGGATTTGAAGCCCGAGCTAAGATGGCTTGGTGCCGCCCAAGAGCTGCCGTGTGCGGGAGAGGGGAGCGTGTGTGCGCGTCCAGGCTGTTCCAGGTGCGCGGGGAAGGCTGCCTGCCTCCCTGCTGGGGAAACCCCGCTCCTGCCGCTGACAGCTCCGCCGCGGCTCTGCTCTGGATTAGTAGTTTAATGTATATTACATAATTGCTGGATTCGGTTCTTTCAACTCCTAAATCTTCAAAACCCGTTTATTCTATTGTCTAGCCAATAGAGGGTATTTCAGCATCTTCTTCCCTGGCAAAACTGTAGCGCATTTCAAATTATTCTAAAATTACCCGCACTTTTGGAGGACTAATTTGCGTCTGTCCACGGAATGCAGTCATGGACGAGTCCAGCCAGGCCCGCCGAGGGCGATGGTATAATTATAATTAGTGGAAACGAGCTTTTTTTGCACCCCCTTGGAAAACCGCGGCACTGGTTTGCACCCCCTTGGAAAACAGTGGCACTGAGAGAACAGAGCGAGGGCTGGGGGCAGCCCCTGCCTCGGAGGCGGTGCGGGAGAAGGGGACGGGTGGGGGGCGAAGGTGAAAGGGGGAAATAGCCCCAAACCTGCGCGGCGCTGGGGTATTTTTTTTTAATTCCTTCCCCTCCGCGCGGGGTGGGGGCGGTTTCCCGCCGGCGGGGCCCGCGGGTCCCTCCCGGCCGCGCATCCCGCAGTGCCGCGCCGCCGCTGCGGAGGCGGGCGGGGAGGGAGGGACGGGGCGGGCGCGGGGGGCGGGCGGAGGCAGGCGGCGGGCAGGGCGGGCAGGGGGAGCCGCGCTCCGCGCAGGCAGGGCAGGGCAGGGCCGGGCCAGCCGGGCCGAGCAGCGCCGCCGCCGCCGCCCGCCGTGCCCGAGCATGTCGGCGCGGGAGGCGGTGACCTACCTGCCGGAGAAGGGGCTGTACTGCCAGCGCCTGCCCGGCCGCCGGGCCCGCGGGGCGCCGCCGCCGCCGCGCAAGGGGAAGCGCGCCGACACCATGGGCTTCTACGGCACCCTCAAGATGATCTTCTACAAAGTGAGTGGCCGCCCCCTCGCCTCGGCTCCCCTGGCCGCGGGTGCGCGGCCGCGGAGGGCGCGGGGGGCAGGGAGGGGCGGGCGGGGGCCGCGGCGGCGGCGGTCCGCGGGCGGAGACGTGCCGGCGGCGGGGGCTGCCGCCCGGCCGTAGCTGCAGTCAGTGCGCTGCCGGGGAGCGCTGCCAGCGCTTGGTGGCGGGCGGCGATGCGGAATGCAGTTTGCTGCCCCTTCTTTTCGTTTTCTATATATATTAATTTTTTTTTTACATGCTGCAGTCTCGGTTAGTTTGATAAATAAACGTTGTCTGAAGGAGTTGTGTTTTCCTAGCGGCAAATTAAATGTTTAGAGGGATGTTTGCTCGACGGTTTCTGTGTTTTGGTTACGCGGAGACCTTACTGATGTCTGAATCTTGTCACTAGACCTCTCTGCTGTAAGAAAGTTTTATCTTCTTCATATGATAAACGGCATTTTTGGCCGTCTATTTACTTAGCACCTTCTGAGATACTGAAAGTCAGTCTGCGTGGTGGACCCCATGTGAAAGTTGCCTAAAATGTCTGAAAAAAACCCAGCCAAAAGAAACAGGTGAAATCACTATTAGGCAACATAATGCATGTTGTTTTCTTCGCTAACGCAAAAGAATAAATCACCAGAGCTGAGTATTCTGCTGTAGGCTTTCTACTTTTTATTTTTAAGATGTGCTTTTGCAAAACTGCATCTCTCTCTTGTGAGAAGCAGAAGAGGAATACGATGATGATAATGTCTCAGAAAGGCAAGCTGGAAATAATAATTTTTCTTGAACGCAAAAAATCCTTTCTGAAAAGTCTTTCATCAAATACTGAAATTCATTGTCAAGCATCTTACTTATGCTTCTGGTAATTCTGATGGCTCACCTACCTAGCACAGCAGTAGAAGATGGGATCCATTATTTTTCAGTGATCTTTGCGACTGGTTTTCTTGGGGGGAGCAGGGGGGGCTGCTCCTCCTGGGGTATGGGGAAGCAGCGATGGTGAGGCTGGTGATTCGGCAGCATGCAGGGCGGTTCTGGCTCAGTGCTTGTCTGGTGAAATGCCGTGGAGTGTCCCATGTGAGGCATGGGCAAGAAAACACAGCTACAAGGCAAGCTCTTCTGGTTGTGTTGTAGCTGTTCCCATAAAAACCACCCTTAGCCTTCCTATGTAAGCACTAATGAAGCAGAACGCGAGATCTTTGGTGACCATTTTTAGGTAAAGCCATAAGTGTATTTTAATAGTATTAATAACCAATATCACAGCAAAAGTATATGGACCATAAGCTTTAGAGAATCCTGTTGGATTTGGAGTGTTTTGTTTTAGGTAGCTAGACTGATACAATAAATGGTTAAATAACTATGTTATAATACAACATTAAAAAAGATCAAATCAGTTGTGCGTGAAAGATGCCAACTTTTAAACTGTATCTTAAACATGAAATTTTGAAAAAAGGAAGCAAATGGTTATACTAAAGTCAAAATGCAGTACTAGTAGTTTATGTATTTTGCAGCTCACAGTTGTAAACAGCAGTAAACAGTTTTCAGCTGGCTAAACTGTTGTGGTGTATCACATCTCAAAAAAAAAAAGGAAAACCAACAAAAACTCAGAAGTTGCATTTGGCACACGTATGTCTCATTTAGTCCAAAAATCTGTGGTTAAAGATTACCCAAATATGTAGAAAGTAATCTCTATTTGTCTGCCTAGATAAATATGGCTTTCATTGGTTTCCATCTCTTTGGTAATTTTTGCAGTCTGGCTTCCCCTTTTAGCAGCTGCCCTGCTCATTATTTGGTTTTGATCATATCTAATTGCGGGTGACGTTCGAGACTCAAGACTAGGGTGTAATGTTTTTCATCCTTACCCTTCTTGGAAAAATACTGGTTAATCTGTCACTCAGTTTTACTGCAATTTTATAAATGTTTTCAATGTACAGCTTTAAGATAAAAGTAGAGACAAAAGATACAGTAATTTTATTTTTTTTTAGGCCCTGAAATAAATATGGTTTATAATGCAGATAGGCTACCTAAAATTTAACCATCTCAACAAGAGACTAAGCAATGAACCTGAACACAAAGAATCCATGGCTTTGGTTTAGTTCCTTCCCTCCTCTCCTGGGAGGACAGACAGAGAACAATTTAGTGAATAAACCAACACAAAATAAATTAACACAGTTCTGCACACTGTTGCACAATTTGGGAATGAAAAGAATGTAATTCCAATATATTTTGGACCCTGAAAGAGCAATAATATATACATGTACCCTCTAAAACATGTATCAAATATTGTTGAATTCAGAAAATAAAATACTGCTTCAAGTGATTTTATGACTGTCAACTTTTTGAAATTTGATATAAAAATAGAAGGTAAAAGTGTGTTAATTTTACAGAAGTACACATAAGTAAGGTTGATTGTGTAACTAAATCCGTGTTGTTACTCTTTTTTCCTCACCTTGCAGATGAAGAGAAAGTTGGACCATGGCTCCGAGGTCCGTTCTTTCTCTCTGGGAAAGAAACCCTGCAAAGTCTCAGAATACACAAGGTAATTAAATGCAATGACAGATCACTGGATCCTGATTCCTTCGTATATCCTGTCTTTCCAATTGCTGAGCCTGATTAATTAAGCTCCTCTTAATGTTAAAAAACTCTGTAAAGCAAAGAAGAGGTGGTATCAGCATTTGTATATTGCTTTGCTAATTTAAATTACGTGAACTGAAGATGAGTTTTAATGAAGTAGCCAGACTTGCATTTCTTCAGTTGAGGTTTGTGTTTCATTCTAAATATAGTATGCCCATTTACTTAAGAGACTTTTTGAGGGCTGGAGCGTTCTTGGGAATAAAGTCAATCAGATTTTAAAAAGGGACATAAAGATAAACCCTAAGACTATTAAAATTGGGATCAAATGTATCACTTTGCTATGGTAACAGGAGTGAGAGAATGGAAATTCATGTAGGCAGAGCAGACCATCTGATCTTAACAGGAACACACACATATTTGCTATCCACAATGTGAAAGTATTAGGGGTTCTGCTCTGCTTCCTTGCTGCTGCTGTGTGGTGCCAGGAAGCACAAATCCCTGCTGCTGTTCCCATCAGGTGCTTCGTGGGGTAAAGCACTCCTAACCATGAGCAGCAGAGCAGGGCTGTGGATGCACGCCTTACAACTGCATTCTTACTATGTAGTTGCCGTAACAATTGTGCTTGGATGTCACACTGCTCCCCATCCTGTTTGAATTTACACTATTTTGCGTTTTTTCCCCACTATAAGCATCGTCCCTCCCGTGAGCCTCCCAAGGCTCTCTGGAAATGGCACTTCTTTTGAACACACTACAGTAGTGTTCAGTCACTGATGGCTCTTGCAAAGTAGTTCATATTTTATTTCTCTTCCTTTAAGAGGTTTATCAGGTGATGAGTGAAAACTTAGGCAGCAGGTCCTAGGGTTGCTTTTCAGATGTGTGAATGCTGCAGCAGAGTAAAGGAGGTGATGTGCTGTTGCTGAGAGGCACTTGTTGCAGCTTCCACATCCTCCCAAGCCTGCAGGTGGTGTCTTCTGATTTCTGAGTCAGTCTAATGGAAGGACTCTCTTGTTGGCCACCATTTCTTAAGCTGACACACTGGGAGTTCTCTGCACTCCCAGAAGAGTAAACAGTTCAGCATCAAAGAAAGTGAGCTTTTTTGTCAAGTGTGTCTGTCAGGTTCAGAGGAACTGCTGGACTTGTCCAGCTTCCACAGAGACCTGACTTGCTTCAGGGGGATGAAAACATAGAGGAGAAATGAAGCACAAACAAGTGTCTTCTGGTTTCATCTGAGGTCAAAGGAAAGAAACTTTTAGATCATGTTTTAAATAACTGTTTTTGACTGAGAACCAGTTTACAGCAGAAGAAAGTAAAGTGTAACTGTTCTACTGGGGCAAGTTCAAGGCTACAATACTGCTCAGAACCAATAAAAGCTAATTTCAAGTGCCTTATTTTGGACCTTGAATGATAGGCCTTGTGCTGATCTCTATGCAGGTGATTAGAATGACTAAGCTGTAAAATCACATTTTTATTTTAAAAATACTTTTAACTGACATTACTTGGATTTTGAGTAGTTATTGGCATAAAAGAATCCTTAAGTAACATTTGATCCTCCTCTCTTAAACTCTTTGGTTTGGTTTTATCTAAATAATATGCAGGCAAATGATGCGATTCTTGTGTCTGCTTGTTTCCATTTCCTTAGGATCAGGGACTTTAAAATTGACCAGCTGATCAACTTTGTTTGCATATAACAGGTAAAGTCAGTAAACAAATGCCATTGGGAGGATCCTTCATCTCTGAAACAGTATTTTCATACCAGCTTCAGTTTCTGTTATTACTCAGCAAAATGAACAGTTAAAAATAGGTCTTCTCAAACCAATCTTTACTTTTCTTGACCAGTTTGGGTAAATGTTAGGACATGCTATGATTGTCCTTCAGAATAAGGAAGAGTAGAGTGAAATATTTGTAGAGCATAATGAGGTAAATATTAAAATGAACTTGCCTTGCATCATTTAAAGCTATTCCTGTAGCCACTGAAAAATCAGTAAACCCCCTAAGCTCATGCCTACAAAAAAGCAGAGGGTTTTTTGGAGTCTCACACTGTATTTAAAGTGTTCATGCTTGTGCAAGTACTTCTGGGGTTCCATACTTCCTGTTAGGCAATACAGCTTTGATATTCTGTGAATGAAGTACTTACATTATGTACAAAAAACAAAACAAAACCAAAAGACAAACCAATCCTGAAAATGGAAAAAAAACCAACCAAACAAAAAACCCCAAACCAGAAAACACAGTCAGCTGTATTTCTTTAGACTCCCACAATAGTAGCTTAATCCCAGCTCTTTTAAAAGCTCCATTCCGTACGAATGAGCTGGTTTTTAACATGTCAGAGTGAAAAAATCAAACTGTGATTCAGAGAGCACCTTTGGCTCCTTTTCCCTTTTCACTTCACACACCACCCCTCTTTTAGTTCCTGTGTCATTCCATCAACACACAAACTTTAAAAGACCGTATAGAGTATTTCAAAGCCCAGTTCCAGACCACTAAGCCACTAGAACTGCTTGATATTACTAGCTCTTTGTCAACAAAATATATTAAAACCTAAAAATAGATTATTTTTTTCCTTTCTGTTTGGAGATGAAGCAGCACTAGCACATTTCACATACAGATGGAACTCTGAGGTCTGGCTTCCTACATCCCTCATCAGAAGGCAGCAGTGTAGCCCAGAAGGAAAGGAAATACTCTGGCAAGGAAAGGGATGTGTAAACCTGTATCTTTACACACAACTTGCTGGGCAGTTAACAGAGTGATAATTTTTCAGCCTTGAGATGTGATCCTTATTTCTCCCCTAGTTGGAGGGCTAGCACTGCAGTGGTAGAAGCAGGCAGATTTATCCAATTGAGGGACTGAACTCTTGAGTGACCAGCAGAACAATTCTTCACGCTAATGCTTTTGCAAGAAGCTAAAGAGTTGGAAGTAATAGTTGCAAATTATATACTAGATTTTTTGGTTCTCTTGTGAATTTTCCTTGATGTTTTACCTATGGCTGTCACTTTTTGTTTCTGTGGCAGTACCACGGGGCTGGTGCCATGTTCCGCCACGCCGACGACATTTGGGGACCTGCGGGCAGCCAACGGCCAGGGGCAGCAGCGGCGCCGCATCACATCCGTGCAGCCACCCTCTGGCCTCCAGGAATGGCTGAAGATGTTCCAGGTAACTGCTTGCAGAAATGAGCATCTGAAGCCTCCATGGTTTGTGTCAGGGAGCGCTTCAGTAGAGTTGGTTCTCCTTGTACATCCCAGAATGTCTCTGCCATTGATTTCGTGTTCTCTTGCAATAACAAATGGGCATCAGCTTTAAAAAATACTTGTTCCCTGCTTCAGCACAAAATAACAGCTTTAACTGGTTTCCTAATAATATAATCCTTCCTGTTTAATGCTTTCACGTCTTCTGCAAAGTCTGTCCAATGTGTAAGGGCTAACTGCATGGCCTCAAGCCATTTTTGCTTGAGACTAGTAAGCTCTGGTGTATGGTTTGCTTCACTGCAGTTACAGCTCTAGATTCGTCACAAGTCTTCTAAGAATAGAAAAAAAAGTTTATCAAAAATAGATTAAAAGGAAACTCAGTGTGTATTTTTACTGATCTCTATGTACTGAACATGTCAGCCAGCACATGTGTACACAGCTGAAGGAAGAGGTTTTTCATATCTTTTAAAATGCCTTTAGCAACGCCTAAAAATTACTTATCTGGACAAAAGAAAAGATGTGAAGGACAATGCTATGGACTGCTTGCATAGGTTGAAACTAAAATCTGCCTGGATACCAGTCAGGGAGCACCTGAGACAATTTTGTATATGGTAATACAAGCAAAGTTTGGGGCAAGCTTCTCCTTCTGGTCCACAGCCTGTACCATGAAGATCTTAACATTTTGATCTGTGTTTTTAAGAAGCAGGGATGAGTCTTAGTCATTAATTTGAAAAATAGAAATATTATGTCTTCCTATCTTGATTAATAAACCGTTCCTTCTAAAAGCATTTTCAAAAGAAGCAACTAACAAATACTGGCATTGTTTCAATTACTGTAACAGGCAAAGACAAAAGAACAATATTGTAGATACAGGTATCTATCATACAATTTTGCAGGCAGAAATGTGCTTTGGCTTGATTCATGGTGCCACATAATACCATTGATCTCAATCACTGTCAGTTCTGAACATTAAAATAATAATGTAGAACCTCTTTCCTCTTTATTTTTACACATTTATGATCTGCCTAAACCAGTGGAAGCTTGAAATTAGGATTCTTGTACACATCATTCAATTTCTTAAAAATATTCACATTTAATTAGTGTGGTGTATCTTTTTAGAGACTGTTCATAGAAATATGTCTTTTTAACCCCTAAGAATCATACTTGAATGGTACTACGTATATTTATATGGTAATGTAATACTACATTGTATTTTAACATTTTGTAATGTTAGAACATTTGTATTAACAAAAGCTATTTTGTTACAATATGTAACTTACATCAATGTAAGATTGATAGTTAGTGACAGTTACATATTTTTGAAAAAGATCATGAAAGAGGTTGAAGTGTTTGAGAGTGGCGCAGACACCCATGACAGTAAGAGCAATGCTATTGGCTGTTTGGTTAGGATGAGTAGTCTGTAAGCCCATGAAAATTTTGCTTATGTAGACAAATATGTACAGTGTGTAATGTGGAAAACATGTTTTAATACATATATATTTAGAGACTTTCAACTTGTCAGAATACTTAGTTGCAGTACTAAATGCCTAAATGCGGATCTATACTATTGAGAGAGAGAGGGAGAGGCCTCTCTCTCCTAACTGGAGATCATTGAGCAGCACTTATTGATCACGTCTGTCACTGGTAGTTTTTATTGCATTCACAAAAGGGAGTCCCTTACTTTTGAAGAAAAGTTTTCAGAGTCATGGAGCTCTATCTCAGTGTTACATCTGCTTGCCTCCTCATTTTCTATGTGCTTATTTTTCACATGAGTTTCATGAAAGGGGCAAGTCTTAAACAGCCGCATGACAAAAGTACATTCATAGGGGAGGTAGCTCTGCCCAAAGGGCAGGATTAAATGGCACATGCAGCATCATTCTTGCAATACAAAGTTTTTCCTGTAGAGAAACAGGAATGAGAGAGCTTCCTTCGTGTACTGTGTACTTGCCAGTCTAGCTTAATAACTCTCTCATTTTATATGAAAATATAATTCCAATTAATTTTAAAGCTAAATTTCTAGAGGCATGTTAGGGGGACATATGTACTGTTTCAGGTAAAACTGTTCGTTGGCATAGAAGCTGGCAGTGACCAGTGATACTTAGTTATTTTGAGGACTCTCACCTGCACCTTGGCCTTCAGTCCTCCTCCTGTATTATCTTTTCAGATAAAATCAAGACCACTTTGCAAATATTAAGAAAACTTAGGATGGTCTATAAGGTTTTTTTTTTTAAATTTACTTTTTATATGTACTTCCTGTTGCTATGTTTTATATTTGATCTAAGCCTTTTATTTTTAAAGTAGTGAAATAATGCAGAAGGGACAAGCAGTTATGTGGTTGCACTTTCTCTTTAAAAAGAAAGTTCTATATGGATTTCAATGAAGTCTGGAGAGAAGAATAGAAAGGCATTTTATTAGATTCAAGCCAGTTAATTTCTTAAAGGCCTATTTATTTTTTCTGATTTGCAGTGGCTCTTGACTTCAGGTCTTTTTAAAATCCACTTTAAGAGTTTTTAAAACCCAGTGCCCAAGTGTGTCTTCACCAAATTTCTTCCTTTCCAAGAAGTTTTAAATCTCCAAATTGCTTGGCACAGGAAAAAAAGTCAGTTGGATGCTAAGTTCAGTCAGATGTGGTATTTGCTTTAAAAATTATTAAGCTCTCCATTCTTCCTACTTCATATACTTAGGGTGTTGGGGTTTTTTATTTAAGTAGTTTATTTTAAAATGGCATTTTCATGGAAAATTGATTTTGAAAAGTTGTTCCATACACACCAATATAAGCAATCACTTTGAATAACTACTTGATTATTCAAATGAATGCTATCATTTTACCTACAACTGGAAGCATTCTTTTTCACAGCAGTTTAGATAGTGTCCAAAATGCTTTTGCCATATCTGGCATTTTTTACATGAATAGTTGGCTTAGTCGCCTAAATTCAAATTGCTTACCATTCTCCCTTCCAAAGATGCTCAGGAATAATACATGTACAACTGAATAGTCCACCTCCTCTGTGAAGCAGGCATAAAGATTGTGCCATAGCCAGCATTGCAGCATTTTCTGCTCTGTGTCTTGTGGTGGGACTAGGTCAAGGGTTGGAGTTTCTGTGCAGCCCCTGCACGCAGCTCTGGAGAGATCTGCACTGCAGCTTCACGCCCCTCCTGGCTGCATCACCATTCCTGCCTTGTTCCAGAGCAGTCCTGCAGACTTACAGCAGGTCCCCTGCCCGTCCCTTTGGTTTGGCTCTTGTGGCAGTTTTGTTACATACAAGTTCAGCTGGTTTCAGGAAAAACTCTACATTATCCAACCTCTGGAAGGGTTGTGGAGTCTGAGCCAGTCACAGCTCCTCTAGACAAGGTCCACCATATGTGCTGCAAATGTTCAGTCCAGGGGACTGGGCTGGGGACTGGGACTCTGATATGGGTTAATGAGGGGACTTCAGCACCAGCTGCTCCTGAGTCCTTCCTGGTGTGACAGACTACTTGCTGTACAGCTCTACAGCTGTAGATGGTGTTTCTTTCGGTGCTTATGTGCTATTTTTATCCAGACTGAGATGCCCTCGGGGTGTGGGGTGGCAGGGTTTTGGATAACTGATCCAAGAGCTGGACAGAAGCAGGCTCCAAGAAGAGCCCTTCTGCAAGTCTCAGTAATGACAGACCTCCATTAACAGAATTTAGTAATGGAGAACAGCACCCTGAAGTTAAACTCTTTAAAATAGATTGTCCTTAATATACCTATTATAGCAAAAGGATATAATTGCTACAAGCTGTAATTGTACAAATTGAAGGTAGCAGATGAGAGCTGAGCAATAGAAGAGTGCAGGTCATGGAAGAGGAGAGGTGCAGAAACAGATGATGATAAAAAAATAAGTGGCAGGTCAGACAGAAGGTGTGAGGTGGAAGTTGTAGAAGCAGCAATGTTGTTTAAATTGATTGTAAGAAAGGGAAGACATTTACCCAGAGTAGTGAAGGGGGAAAAGAAAGGATAGTTTTCAGTTAGGTAGTGCCATTGTTACAGCAGCTGGTTTACTGGATGAGGAAAGGTATGAACAGCCAAAAGGCTTTGGCTGACAAATCAACACCTTCCTGAGGAAATGGGAGCAAAGAGGGGATATGTTGTTTTAGGATTCTGAAATCATTCAAAGAACAGTATCAGCGGGCCCTGCTGGCTTCCCAAGGGCTATGTTAATGAATCCTGGAGTTATCTTTTCCAGGGGAACCTGTGCTCATAATAAAAACTTTAGTTCAATTTTACATTAAAATTAAATTTCAATTTTGAAGACAAGGAAAGCAAAGGAAGACAATTAAGCAAAAGTATTTTAAAGATAAAGTATATTCTTTACAAGGACCTTCAATTTGAAAGGGAGTTGCCTGGTAGAAATCCAAAGTGTCTGGTCGCGATGCGACCTGTCTCAAAGGTTTCTTCTACCAAGTTTGAAACTTTGCAAACTGGCACACAGTTACCTTTTCTTTTTGTTTTGCAACATTTGTTTACTTTTGTTGCTCATCAAAGCCACAGTTACTCCTTTTCCCTTCTGCCTGATGAGCTGCATGCAGTTTTCTTGCAAGTGGATCAAGCTACAGGGCCCAGAAACAGAATTTACTAGTCTTGTCTTCATTAATGCAAACATTTGTGTTCATCTGGCAAGGCCTCCTCCCAATTTTCCATGCCAGACATTTCCCTCAGAGACCCCTTACCAACTGTAGCTGGAGGTTTGTTTGCTTAACTGAAAGACTGAGGGGACAATGTCCTAGAGACAACATTTTGTAGCAGTTGATTGCTTAAGAAGATCCATAGGAAGCTGCCTGTACCCATTCCCTAATGATGACAGACAGATAAAAGAAGGTTCTGCTTTTAGTCATTAGCAACTCTTTCTCATTCTTGAATCTTTTCCCTTTTCTGTCCAGATCTGTATTAAGTTTTAGAAATCAACTAAGTGTAAGAGAGTTACAGATTAAGATAGCATACAGTGACATTATTAATTAATAACATGTTGGTAACTGCTAGTAACATTTGCCACAGCAGCAAACAATGCTCTTCAGGTAGAGTTGTTCTAATTTAGTAAATGTAGCTGCTTATAAATTAAGAGTAGACTGACCTTGGAAATTTATATTATAAGGAAGTAGCACCAGTATTGCTTTCCCTCTTTTTAATTCTCCTAAATTCAAACACGGCTGACAGATGACATTAAAGACTGCAAACGTTTGTACCTAACACCAGCTAAGCTGTGGGTTAATGAAACAACAGCAGTTGGAAAATTGGTGAGATAAACAGTACTTCAGTGCATGATTTATGGAGAACTGCTCTGTGATGCAAATGTTTCTATTGAAAGAAATTTATAATAAAAGCCGTTTACAACAGCACTGCTGCAACTTTGGCTGAGACAGTCTTGTTTCTTTTTAATATTCTGAGGTATTGGGTATGGAACACGGAAACCCTCATCTCCCATGGTGATACTGCATACACACAGGTGGATGGGGAGTGTTCCCTTGCCAGCTTAAAACATTTTACCAATTGCCCACAGTGTGTTGAAAGGCTCAGGCCAGGAACTTCCTCCTCCATTAGGGTAGGCTGTCCAGTAGCTGGCACACATTTGCTGCAGGGCAGGGGCATAGCAATGGGGTGAGGCAGCTGCAGTCCCAGAGAGCTCGCTCTGTAACCGAGCCACCTCCACTGCCCTGAAGGACTCGGGTCACTTGGAAGTCCCCATGGCCATGGTTTGGGTAAATTATACTTCTCCTGACATTTCAAGTATTTTGGTGTTTTAATTAAGGAGAAATGATGCAATGCCGTGATCTTTTTATGTTGAGTAAAGGTGTGTATTTATCTGCTTTGCATTCACTTTCAGAAATTCCACCTTCTTCTTCGTTTACCTCATTGTTCTGGCAGAAACTGCACAGTACACTAACATTGTAGTATTGTGGAGACCAGAGTGAATTTTCAAAGTCAAATCCAAATTTAGAGCATAAGTAGTAAAGATCCTGAGATACATGGCAGACTAATACAGAAATCTAAATTGTAAGGTATCTTGCCCTCTTTTTTTAAGTTTGAGTTAGCCTCTTATGGTAACTAATATCATTTGTATGTGCTAATTTACTTGTAAATGTCATTCTAGAAGACATTTGAGAATAGGAATGTGAATCTGCTCTCAAAAACGGTGATGTCTCATTTTCTCTCTAAGGCTTTATTTGTGCTCTAATTCTGTTGCTAAATCAGCTAGCAGTAGCTGTTGTTTTTTCCGGTAAAGTTTTTTTTCTTTAAATTGTTTTCATATAACGAATCAAAGCTCTTTGATGAGCACAAATGAGTTTAAGACATGATTTTTAGATCTTCAGTATATTAAGTTACAATTTTTTTTTCCTACAAATGATGCTACTAATCTGCTATGCTCCCAATTGAGTGCCTTATTAAAATCTTCAAATTTTATAGCACCCATTAGTAAAAATGTGGAGTAAGAAAATTACCAATCAAAATTCCCTGTTTATTCAAGTGTAAGTTGATACTTACAAAATATGCATTGGTTTATAGCCAGGATTCTGAAATTACAACACTGTCACTTGGGGACACACTGTAGTAATAAGCAGAGAGTAAGCTAATGTACTTTTCAAGAAAGTTTTTTACTTTCCTTTCCTCTATTTCAAGATTTTGGTCTACCAGATGAAACATGAAGATTAAAAGCTCTCTCATCTCACTTGAATGCACAATAGAGAACGGGTGTTCATTCTACTGCACACACTCCGTTGTCTGTAGCATGTGTGTAGATTTCATCAGCTTCAAAAGAAGCTTAATTAATTCAATTATTATTGCTAAATATTATTATCTATTTAATTGCCAATCTGTATGTGCGTATAACAAATCCTTTCTTAGCTTATGAATTAGTGTAGTAATTTTGAATATTTTGTGTTGATTAACTCCTCATTTTTGTGTCATTAGCATGAGCATTTATCTCCTGGCTTTTTATATGCTTGTATATAGTTCAGTGAGGAAACTTAATTTGCCTTATTGGCACAGCAGTGGCACTTACTGGTATAAACCAAACCAGTTTGTTAAACTAAGCTCACTCTTTGTTTCTTCTTCTTCCTTTGCAGAGCTGGAGTGGACCAGAGAAGTTACTTGCTTTAGATGAACTCATTGATAGTTGTGAACCAACACAAGTAAAACACATGATGCAAGTGATAGAGCCCCAGTTTCAAAGAGACTTCATTTCCTTGCTCCCAAAAGAGGTGAGAATTATGGGGTGATATTGCATTCTGAATTGCCTTGGCTGCCGTCTTTAGGAAACTTCTGCGCTGATTTTGCCAACGTAGTGATGTTAAGTCATGTTAGAGGTTCACTGTTTGGAACACTGCCATAGCATGTCTACTGTAATTTCAGGTTGACATATCTCTGTCTCTTGGTAGCATTTAGATACTTGGAAATACAGATGACCCCTTTAAACAAAATCCCAATAGCTCTAAAAATATCTCTGTATCTTAATTGGGCCAATTGTGCTTTTTTTGGGGGAACTAATTCTGTTAGGATGCACACACACACAAAGATTTCCTCTGGATGTAAGACCTCTCTGCACATTATTCTCTGAGTGTAAGCATTGTTTGTAGTGCTGTAAGTGGGTGAGTGTTTTGTTAATGTTATTTTTGAATTTATTTTAGACAAACGGAACCCTAAAATCTCTACCAAATATAAAAAAAGTAAACCCAGAAAAGCACTTCTTAGTAAGGATCAAGCCAAACTGTAATTAAGCAGACACCTTAAAGTAAATCCTTCACTGAAAATCAGATCATGTTGTATCCAGTTAAAGAGAAACTGAGATTTAGATTTCGGGGTGTGTAACTAAGTGCTGTCCACACAAAAGTAATTTGTGATGTCATCACAATTAGAACATGAGGGTGGATATGCAAGGTTATAAACCCAGTTTGCTGCAGTTATTGAATAAATGTATTTTAGTTGACTTATAAATAGTACTTCTCACCTTGATTGGTTTTAGGGAGTTAAGTCTCAATTTGTAACACGTTGCAAAGCAAGTTCTAAATTGTATTTGGTTGCTACATTTGACATGGTTTTATTACCTGAAGACTTTCATGTGTCTGTTCTTTGACACTCTTTTCTGCCATATATTCTATTTTTGAATACTTGCATGTACAAAACCCTTCTTTCCTTTACTACACTGTCATATCTTCACAAGTCTGGAAGTGTCACAGCCTTCCCTTGCTGGCTGGCATTTGTAAGGGCTGGAATCAATTTATGCAGCAAGTATTAACTTAGTACACAGCACATGAGATTAGTATTTAGAGAAGTAATTCCTGCAGCAGCCTTCTCAGGGAATGGAAAGGACACTGGGGGAGGAGAAGAGTTCAGCAGCACCTCTGCATAGTAGCCGTATTTCTAGAGAAGCTCTCCAAAGCATCAGAGACAGGGGAAGGCAACAAGAATTTATGTTTTGAAGAAACAGAAGATATTTTGCCAATCTATTCAGTCTGGAAATTTAACAGACACTTGATAACAGTAACTCAGAGATCAGTTCTCTTTGCATGATTTTGTGGCAATACTCGCTGAGGTACAACCAGTGACCTAGTTACACTGTAACTAAAGATCTTGTTATAATTTCAGTTTTCACAATTTCTTCACAGAAGAAATACAGTACTTAGCAGTAAAATTTCCTCACTTAGGTTTCTTCACTCCTCTGTAAACTACTAATGTTAAATTTGTTTATTTCTGGTGGGATTCCTGCCTCTTTAAACCAGAATATTGTAATGTGTAGCTTCGTGGCAGGCTGACTTCACCAGTGAAGATGGCTTGAATAATTTTTGCTTCCTAACCCCGAGTCACTGTCACCAAAACTACCCGAGTTAAAACAAGCCATGGAGCTGACTCCACCATCTCCTGTGCTGTTCCCTCAGCCAGATCTCCCCAGCAGGGCTGGCCACAGCTGCTGAGTGCTGGCTGCGCTGGGGGGTGATGCTCTGAGCTGTGGGGGCACGAGTGAGTTGTTGGGGTCAGTAATTCCATGAGGAGGCTTCCCTGGCAAAGGCAGCACCCTGTGCAAACACGCTCCCTTGGGCTGTCACTCTGCATTAACATCTGTGGTTAGCTCCAGTGCTGTTGGATGCTGTGCACTGATCTTATTACCAAACCAGAACAGGAGGATGATGTGGACAGCAGGGCTTTGCTTCAAAACCATTGTCTGCAATGCAAAGGCAGTAACTAAAATGCCAAATAACTGTGGAAATGTTTGTTTTCCTCCCGATAAAGCAGCAAACAGTTAATATGAAATAAATACTCTTGTTTTCTTGCTCAGACTTTAGAAATAATTATTTAAATTCCTTATTTATGAAAGTCAGGTTGAGACACCAATAGATAAAGAGTTCTGCTGAAGTCAGTCATAGAAATGTTGCTGGTTCTTTGTGTGTAAGTGAAGAAAAAGGCAAGGAACTGCTTGCTATTGGGTGTTATTAACACTCCAACAGAGAGTAGTCGTAAATCCAGTTCAGTCAAAGGTCAGATCTTTGCTACCTGAAATTTCCTTATAACTAAATCCATGAGCTGAGACAAAGGGATGTCATCTTTTATCCACTGCTAATCCTAAAGTCAGCTGTGGGCTGTGTTGACCATTGATGACTGTTTAGATAAATGTAGTCTAAAATAAATGTTACCCATATTTAACCTGGTTTAGACTCAGTTGGCTCATAGGTTTAATTAACACCAGCTTAGCAAATGTCTGTGTTTGTATAGATAGTAATTTTTAAGTAATATTTAAACAAACTGCTGTCAACTGAGGAACATTCGTCAAAAAATGGAAAGGGGCTGTGTCATGTTTGAGTCTCGTCACAGGCAGGTCTATGTGATCTGGAAACAACACTTCTTCAGTAATTTCACAGGCCAGGAATGAAGACAGAATGTCTAAAAGGACCAGTACAGTTGTTGCTCCTGTAATAGAGAGCCTGACACCAGATCCCAAATGCTGACTCCCTGAGTAAGGAGAGAAGAAGGTTCTTCAGGTTTGTGGCCTGGGGTGCCTACAGGATCTAACAAATCATTTAAGACACAGGTCCCTCTAATGTGAAGTGCTATGTGCTCCCCATGAGCTGCAGGTGATGACTTGCAAACAAGGTGTGTGTGCAACCAAAATGCGAGTAGTTGCGATGAGCTGAATTTTTATTTCCTGCTCACACTGGCTTGTCTAGATTACTAAATGTTTCTCACAAAATAAAGTGAAAAATCTTCTGAGGTCAACAGCCTGCAGTTATGACTTCCTCAGTAAATTTCAGTCTTTGCGGCTTTGAAGGGCAGATTCTGTTTATATCTTTCTGTCTGTCTATCTATCTAATCTCATAACTTCAGCTAAAAATTAAATTGAAAGTCCTAAACAAAATAGATGGCAAGCAGAAGTAAAAGTGGGTGATCTGATTTCCTTGACAGCTTCTGCATCCTGTTAATTACTGAGAAAGTCCCCACTGTGTGCATGTTAGTAGTTCTCTGCATTATTGTTTATCAATATTGTTCTTTCTGCGAAGTTTTTAGGGACTCTGCAATTCCTGTGACTTTCCTGCATCTTACGTTTATTTTCCATGACTAGGGAGTTGCATTGTTGATGTCAAGTAGAGGAGCTGTACTTGGTCATCACACCCTTAATGATACACTCTTTGTGTTTTGGATTGTGATTTATATGCCTCTGTTTAAGGCTTCAAGGAGATGTGGAGTTTTTGGGGGCTTTATTGTGGTCGCTATATGGCTTAGCTCAGTCAGAGAAGGTCTGAATTTTTCCCAATAAACTTTAGTTTTGTCATGTGGAAAAGCTCATCTTCATTTACTTTCTGGTGCTCGTTAGGATTTGCCCTGGCTTTGGTAACATGTCCTAAAGTTACATGTCCTGATCCTACTGCATCCCCATTCATAAAGCTCCTTGTAACTCCACCCAGGAATGTGTTTGAATTCTCATCAGAAAATGAGCAATACCTGCACTGCCTTTCCTACGGCTGCAGGGTGCTTTGAGCTCTGGGAAATGTAGCATTTACTTGTTCTGTATTTGGGCTTTCTGAGTGATGTTACTCATCACAATGTACATCCCTATCTGCTCACATGGTGAGTGCTCTACTTTTTAGTTCAACTCTCAAAATAACTTTTGTTGAAATTGTTAGGTAAAATAACATAGACATAATTACTTTGGTAATAATTTTTCTAATGATTCAAAGTAATGTAACTTACATTTTTTTAAAAATGTAGTAATTATTTCAGCTGACACCTATTTTCTTGCAAATGCAAGAATCATTTTGCGATATGATCTGTAAGGATTTAGTTACTTACGATGATTGTTATATTTCCACATGCCCACAGGAATAAACTGGAGTCTGTTAAGTTTCAGAGATTGTTTAATAATTTATCGTTCCAATTTTCTGTATTTCAGCCCCTGATGTGTGATAGTAAATGGAGTTATTTCACTTTTCTCTTCAAAAGCAGTACAGAAAATACACTTCCTTCTTATTTTTTACAGCTGGCACTGTATGTGCTGTCATTCCTGGAACCCAGGGACCTTCTGCAGGCAGCCCAGACATGTCGTTACTGGAGAATTCTGGCTGAAGATAATCTTCTCTGGAGAGAGAAATGCAAAGAGGAAGGTAAGGCTGAGCAAAATGATGGATGTAATGGTCAAAGTGTTGCCATCATAAAAAGTGCAGTTCATTTACATAATAAGCTTAAAGTTTTACGAAAGCAATTAGTGTGACTTTAGATTTAGTGCTAGTTATGCTTTAAGCTACATGGTATGTATCTCTGTTGAAAGCAGGGAATAGAAATAATCCATGGAGTGCTGGAGTTTAGGCTTGAATATCTTGTTTATAAAGTATGCTAGTTGCATGTTTTTAGAATACAGTTGGGATTGCTTTTTGAGGATTGTGTTTATTCAAAATGCAACCAAAAGAAATAACAGTTGAGGTCTAAAAATGATAGTAGTATAGCCTGGCAGTTGTAGTGTGGAGGAAAAACTGTTTCAGTGGTTGGTAGAAGGGCTGCTGTAATTTCACATAGCTTGCAGGGTAATTAAGGCAGAGATGTAGTGGGAGATGGTGCTAAAAGGTTTGCTTGGAGAGGGACACACAGTCCATTAGCCACATAGATATTATCCTGCTCATGCCAATTCAAGAAGATATGGTGCTCCAGCACTGATATGACTGGGCAAAAAAAGGCTCCCATGAAAGTAGCCATGTATTTGTGCACATGGAGAATGTAAGCTCTTATTTTTAAGGATAATTATAGAACAAGGAGTATGTTTGGGCCAGGGGGAAGGGGGGGTTAGAAGACCACATACTTGAGATCCCAGAGCAGTCTCATCTTGGACACAGGACGCTGTCAAGACTGCCTTCGATTATGGAGACAAGGACTTCTGAGGGGCTGATGCAAAAGCTTCAAAAAACAAAACAATGTCAGTTGTAGCTGGCTATTTGTGAGGGCACCTAATATGTTTTCTTTTGTGATGGAAAGCAGGTGTCTGACCTCTTAAATCTTCTCTAAAGATTCTCCTCTTAAAAATTTCAGTGAAAATGCATTAAAAGGACAGAGTGATAAAAAAGGAGAAGGTTGAGAGGGGAATGAGCTTACATTTGTGAGCTTACAAGTAAGAATAAATAGATCCAGGTAGGAGAGCACAGGCAAGCAGGCCAGTATTGCAGCCTGCTTAGCCTCAGTGAGCTGCTCAGTAACATGAAGGAGCCCTTAATTCAAGATTGCAGGCAGAGCAGGGGCTAAAGGCAGAAGAGTGAAATCCACATACTGGCAAGACACAAGGCTCCTTCCGGTAATGAAATGCAGTAGAAAGAAGAGCTGCATAGAAAAGTGAGCAGGGTGAGAGAATTGTAAAAAAAGCTGTATCTGTAGTAGCAAGGGTAAAACAAAGCCCTGCTGCTTAAGTGTCAAGTCAGAAAGGGCATAGCTATACTTAAATTCCAGCCAAGGGAGGACAATGCCAAAAGCAACTCAGCCTTTCAGATCAAGAAAGTAATTAAAAGCTCACTAATACCAGGAGTCACAGTGAACTTAAAGGTAATGAAGATGGCTGACCAGAGTGGAGAACCACAGACAGAAAGGTTGACTTCTTGAGCTGTTCCAGAATAAGCATATAAGTGATTAAGGAGATTTTTGGACAGTACCCATTTGTAAAAGGCAATATTCTGCTGCATTGCCTCAGAAAGGGGGATCCAAACCCGAGCTAGGAGGTTGCCAGCAAGGAATGATGAACTAGAGCATTTTCAGTTGTGATTATGGTAATGATTATGCTGAACTGACAAGGACAGAGAGAGTATAAATCTCTGAGGAGCAGGGTGGTGTCACTGACACACAAATGTTGGCATGCAGGAGATTGTTACATTTCTGCCATATTTCTGCCATTCTGACATTCTATTTTAATGTCAGGGGTCATGGTAAAGGTTTGGGAGGAAAAGTGTTTTCTGTGGGGGTGGCCTCATCTCTTCCCCTTCCCCCCCCCTTTTTTAAATTCAATTTTAGGGATTGATGAACCATTGCATATCAAGAGGAGGAAAGTAATAAAACCAGGCTTTATACACAGTCCGTGGAAAAGCGCCTACATCAGACAGCACAGGATTGATACCAACTGGCGGCGAGGAGAGCTGAAATCGCCCAAGGTGAGGTTCTGAGCTCTGTGCACGGGGCCGTGAACAAAGCAGGAGCAGCTCGTGGCTCTGCTTCTTTCCTTTGGACAAACAAGACTATCCATGCACAAAAAGCAGTGAAATGCTACGGAAAAAAATAATTGGTGTTTTAGCCCACCCTGGATTTAAATTATATTTTAGCCACCATTTTGGCAATGTGTTACACTTCATACTGCAGGATCCTTTCACCGCTCTTCTAAGAACTCCTGTACAATTTTGGGAATTCTTATAAATATGCCAGCCTCTTTGAGACAGGTAATCATGGAAAATTGATTTGCAATACTTATGTTTAAACATACAGACACATATATTGTACATATATAGGTGTATATGTATGTATTGGTAGAGCTGGGTTATGTTGCAACCTAAAATATCCACAACTGTTCTGTGATCAATTCATGCTTTATTTTTAAATATATTCTTTTAAATTGAGCAGCACAAGACAATAACTTCATTCTGTGTTAAGATGTCTGTGGGATTTTCTAAATGTTAAAATTATTTTAATGACATTGATATTTATCATTGCAACCTTTCCAAATGAAGACATCAAGCAATATTTCAAACCTTTTGTAAATAAAATAGGAACTCTCTAATCAAACCTGATAATGAACAAGCAGACAGAAATGTCAAGAAACCCCATATTCATAGCTTTTTAAGGTTTTAAGGCAATTTACTTGTTTTGTTAATTAAAAATAACAAAAAAATAAGAACAAAAGTGTTCCCTTGGAAAACCTATGGCTATATCCTGCTGTTTATTTGGCCGTGACTTACATACATCTCTGGCAATGGTTCTGTATTTCTAGTGTTGATATGCCACATCAAGTTATCTTGGAATTATTATTAAAATTACAGCCTCTGGCTTTATCCAAATGCCATTTCATTTCAACAAACATCTTAAAAAATGTTTGGATATCTTAAAGAAAAAATTCTTCATCTTATGTATTCTACTAAGGATTTTTTTAAAATTATTTTATTTGAAATAAAATATACAGAAATACACTTCTTCCAAAATCAAGCATTGAAAATCCCACCTCTGTAAAGCAACATTCCAGTCCACATTCCCAGCACATGGAATTGTTGCTTTTGTTTCCATTTAATTGAGTTGATGTTTTTCCAGTTTTTGACTTTGGTGCTGACTGGCATTTAACAAAATACAATGCTTGGCTGATAAGGGAAAAAAATAGATGTAGTCAGCCTTGACCACTGAAATACAAATACACAGCAAATAATCAGCCCATCCTTTTCATTCAAGATTGAAACAAAAGGTAACAGTAAATTGAAAATCAACTGAAAAATAAAGAGATGGAATAACTGCAGAGGAATAGAGCAGCGTCCAGTTACTAATTCAGCCCACTTTTGTTAGTGCTTTTTCCTGGTACTTTCAGGAGGCTGGTAGTAGCTGTAGTTGCCTGCTAAGCAATGCAGCATCACTCCATGGAAGGAGGGAATCACCTTCTTTGGTCCCAGCTGGCGGTAAATTAGACTTGACACGCGGGATTAAGGGGCCTTATTATTACTGAAGCAACTCTAGCATTTTGTAATTTATGAATCAGAAGAGCACTTTGTTTCTCCTGCTTCTCTAATCTCCTGCATTAAATTGTGACTGTTGCTTTTGTGTTCTTGGTTGCAGGTGCTCAAGGGCCACGATGACCATGTGATCACGTGCCTGCAGTTCTGCGGGAACCGCATCGTGAGCGGCTCCGACGACAACACGCTCAAAGTGTGGTCAGCGGTGACAGGCAAGGTGAGGTGGCTGCTCTGCTGCATTCCCTGGGAAATGAGCCACAAGCAGGGCACTGGCACAGCCAAAGGGCTGCTGGGCCATCAGACCGCGCTGCAGGGTAGCCTTGGGTGCTCTGGGGCAGGAATCGGAAGGTGTACTGGATAAACATGTGGGTTGCCTTTTCCCACACAGAAACTCCTCCAGTTCAAAAAAGTCACCTTGATGTGAAATTGCAATGCTGCTCATGTTACCACTGACATATATCCTTGTTCTCTTGGCAATTCTGCTATTCTTGTGGAGTCGATTGTGACATGGATTTTAAAGAATTTGGACAGAAACATTACTTTATCTTCCTTAAAGCTTAACTTAGCCTGCATTTACCCCTCTGGATCTCTTTTTCTCACTTATCTTCTAGCATTCTTTCTATTGTTTTCTAGTTTTTGCAATGGAGTGTTCATTTTACTGGCTCAGATTTCAAATACAGAGTTTGTTTTTCTTTCCAAGCTTCTATATTGCTGAGCCACAAAAAAAAAAAAAAAATTAACTTGCTTTAGGTTTAAATATTTCCTATTAAATTAGATCCAGCTCAGGCAGGAATTTAATAAGCTTCAATAATTTAATTCTGGCTTAGAGGAGCAAAACAATATGTGCAATCAAAAAGACAGTTCTGAGCATTTCAGTCATGTTAGAACATCACAGCTACTCAGCCCACAGGTTTTTCTTTTCTGAGGTGACTGACCGACCAAGGGTGTAGAGAAGGCCTTGGGGAAACAGTACTTTTTCCTTTTAGACTGGTATTGTGTGCACTTAGCTTGGATTTAATGGTAGAGATAACAACAGGACAGCTGCTAAGGATAGCGTGTTTAAGATGTAAAAGGTATCCACTTCATAATGTGGAAGCTGAATGTATTCAGCATTTGTCATTGCATGCCCAGAACATCCTTGAAGGGATTGTTAATCCTACTGTGGGTAAGAATAAAATTAAGAGCCATAGGCAGCCTCACCCTGCTGCTGTTGGCTTCCCTACAACAAACTGTCTAATGAAGGATCCCATAATGAAATGTGCATCTATTTTAATTGAAAAGGGCAACCTAAACACAAATGAAAAATACTTTCTTTGTACATACCACACTCCCAAAAGCAAAATTTTCCCTTAAATATATCAAATTAAGCACAGTGGCATGACTTAACAATTACTGTTCAGTAATTTTTTGAAAGTAACGGCAAAACCTACTGTGGCCATTTACCCCAAACCTTTAAGAGAGCCAGAAATTGTGTCTGAAAGATGGAAGCATGCTGTATCAGCCCTCATGCTTACTGATGCTGAAGAATTAATAAAATAAAGAAACCCTAAAGGTTAGTTTGTGCAAATGAACATGACTAAATAATTCCCTTGACAGATGTAAAGCCCAAAATAAGGATTCTGTGTTCTTACTGCTTTAACAGGATGATTTCTTAAAATATGAGCACATTGGATGAAATAAGGAAAAGAGAGAACTGTAGAAATGAACATCAGCTATGAACTGAAAAAGATGGATTTGATAGCAGTGAATTAAGCCAGGAGCCAGTAATTGCAGAAAACTGGTTAAAAATTGTTAAAGAACAGTACAACAAAAAAGCAAACCATTTTCAAGGATGCTAGAAAGAACAGGATATTAACAACAGGAATTACTGTACTATCACTGATGCAGAAAAAATACTTTGGAAGAAAATTCATGTGATGGAAATACAGCATGCAGTGATAATAGAACATCTCAGGAGAAATTCATGCTTACTACTGAATTATGGTTTTTCATATTGGAGTTGATCCAGATAATCTGTGTTTGATTTTTTTTTTCCTAAAGTAACCTTTGGCTTAACATTTTCAAAAGGTATGATCACAAGGAGAAGATCCAGGCAGGACAGTTAGGAGGCCAACATGCATCAATGATTAAATGGAGTAAACTGAAAGACTGGGTATTTAGGATACACTATCTCAAATAAAAAATATTGGACTACGTCAAGAGGAGTCAACTAACAGTTAAAGGAAGGCCACGGCAATTAATGCCACTTAGCATTAGATTACAGAAAAAGTGATCCTCAAACTGCCTTGACCTCTTTTCTCGTGCAGTTAAAGGTTTGACTGATAAAAATAATAGTGCAGAAGTAGATGGCTGTGTGCACTGAAAGACTCTATCCCCATGACAGAACTGAAGAAAATAGAATAATGCAAAAATCAACATGGCACATATTTAAATGGGTTAGAAAATGGGTAATTAGAGAGATCATGTTGTTAAAGTAAATGCAGAATCTTCATGGAGTATCTTTCTAGAGGAGTCTTGCAAGGATCTTTCCTTGTCTGTACTAATTAGCATTTATTGCTGCCTGGTGGGAAAGCATATATAGTCATTACTTGTAGGGAAAACAGCCTGGGAGACAGAGACAAGCCATTGTTCCAGGCCGACAGGGGTTTTATAGAGGAAGGTGTGAGCAAACACTGTCTGTACATGGTGAGAATGCATGTCATACATTTGGGATCAGAGAAGGGAGGCTGTGCTTATGTAGTGTGGGATTCTCTCCTGGGCAACAGTAAAGTCTGTAAAAGGTCTGGAGCATGGTTTTGCAGGAGTGATGCTGTAGCTGTGGTTTACAGAGAGCAGTGTTTCTTGGATAAACAAACAGAAAAATGCAACAAAAATATATGGTTTATAGATTGGTGGTTAAACTACCAAGTGTGCGTTCTCTCCACTTCTAACACACTTCAAAAAGCTATTGGAAATCCTGCAGTGACTCAGAAAAATGCCAGGAATATGACTCAGGGCTGCAAAACATGTCCTTGTATTGAGAAATGTGGAAAGACGGCTTAGTTTGTCAAGGGAAAGATTACAAGAAAAATTCCTTATAGTTAAAGTACCAACAGTTGAGAGAGAAATTTGATGAGTATTTTTTTAAAAAGGGGAATTTTTTTGTTAGATCAGAAAGAAGTCTCCAGGGGTCTTCTGGCTCTTGCTATGAGAGCTCTTACCTCCAAGATTGCTTTTTATTTAAGTATCCATTCCTCTGTGTCAAAATGGTATCTAAGGAAAATGTTTCTTTTCAGTGTTTGAGAACACTGGTTGGGCACACAGGAGGAGTGTGGTCATCACAGATGAGGGACAATATCATCATCAGTGGCTCCACAGACAGAACGTTGAAAGTCTGGAACGCTGAGACCGGGGAGTGCATCCACACCTTGTACGGACACACCTCCACCGTGCGCTGCATGCATCTCCACGAGAAAAGGTGAGTGAGCCTTCCTGCAGAGCTCCAGCCACAGTCTGGCCCAGCATTTGTACACTCCTGCTCACAGAAAGTGCTCCTGAAACCTGGGGACCTCACTCAGCACTGAGTGAAACACAAACCAGGCAAAACATAAATCAACGCAAGGGAGGAGATGATTAATAGGAGCAGAAGCATAAGAATACTAAATGGAGAATTGGACATTGAGTCATGTACTTCAAAAAGTCACAGTCTGCGTTATTTCAAAGCTAATTCTTTGTTACACCATGATCCAGTCTCCCACACGGAATAATTTCTTCTTTTGTCAATGCTACAAACTTTTATTCATTTTACCAAATAACCTTCTAAGTATTATCACTCCAGTATTTTAATTACATTTTAACTGATTATAACATAATTTTTGCAATAATTATGTCTTGTTTCAACAAACATTAGCAGAACTCTGTTATTTGGCTGTGGTATGGAGTTGTTGACAGATTATTGGTTGCATTTATTCTTTTTTGGAGAGTGATGAGGTGTTTCTATATAAATTCCATTAATGTTAATTCCATCTCATTTCTGTTATTGCCTAAAAAACCTTATAGAAGTATAAACTGAAAAAAAATCAAGCAGAATAGCTGTTACTTTACTAAAAGTGAAATTTCTGAAGATTTTTGTTTATTTGTTATAATTAGTCAATTTGGTTATTAAAACAGGATGCCTGTAGCACTGGCTGGAGCTCAGCATGTTCATAAGCTTTCATAGGTAGATACAACAGCCCACAGAATTTCTCATGGCATTGTTCAGGAATGAAGAGCCTTTTTAAATGCTGATTGCTAATTATATCAAACAGATCCTGAGGAGGTGAGTAGAGAAAGGAAGAAGAGCATTCCAGTCATTTGAGACCCCATTAAAATGTCACACCAAGGCAGAACTTTGGTGGCTGGTGCACCAACTCTATCTAAGGTCCCAAACTGAAACTCAGAACCCGTTTGTAGCCATGTTTGATTGCTGTAGTGCTTCCGTGTCCAGTGCTGAGTACAGGAGGGGCTCTCGTTGCTGCAGGGTGGTCAGTGGCTCTCGAGATGCGACGCTGCGAGTGTGGGACATAGAGACGGGCCAGTGCTTGCACGTCCTGATGGGCCACGTCGCCGCAGTTCGGTGCGTTCAGTATGATGGCAGAAGGGTTGTAAGTGGTGCATATGATTTTATGGTCAAAGTGTGGGATCCAGAGACAGAGACCTGTCTGCACACACTGCAAGGGCATACTAACAGAGTCTACTCGTTACAGGTATGTGCTTTTTATCTGCTGCTTTGGTTTCCTTAAGTAATGTTTAAAGTCAGTTTACTTCATCTTGTTTATTAAGTTGTGGGTACCTAGTACAGAATTATACAGACCACAAGCTTACAGAGGCATGTTATAAACCCCTCTTTCATTTTGTTACACTAGTTATATGTTGTCTTAATTTAGAAACTGAATTTTTTTTTTAGAGTACCATTTTTTAAAGGACTCAGTACAATAAAGCCCAAGTCTCTATACCAGCAAGTTATGTTGTTGTGGGTTGATGAGTTGTTTGGTTGAGATTTCTTTTTTCAACTCTTGCATGTATTTTGGAGTTATGTTTTTGCTTTCCTCAAGAAATTCCAAACTTACTGTTTTAAATAAATCAGAGCATAGAGCAATTGACAGTGTGCCAAAACCCCTATTGGATTGATGTTCTGATATATGGAGTTCTGTTTATCTTCATTTTCTAGTCCCATCTTCCAATTCTAAACTATAATTCACAGTAAGGCTGAACCTAAAATTTTAATGATCCTTTGTAAATCTCTAGCTTTCTACTTCCTCTTCTCTAAGTACAGGCCAGATATACAAGTGCGAGACTGTTTCAAGAGCAATGTGTTAATGGAGGTGCAAGTTATTATGGTGCTGCTTTGTGGCATCTCTCTATTGCCCACCAGTTACCCACAGAGCTGGCAAAGATACACATAGACCTCATGTCTTGGGTCTTCTTACCTTTACTAACCCAAAACATCATCTTGTTCATTCATAGAGTCAAAGCATCACTTCCAGGCATTGAAAGGCAAAAGAAATTAATTTCATGCTTGTGCCTGTTCACACCACAGTCTGGCAGGACTTGAAAAAGAAATCAACAAAGACAGTTCAAAATTGGGAAATGGCATTCAGCATGTAACTGCTCTGGTTTGTGACTCAGAAAGTGAAGCTCAGTGCTAGAGACATTTTTCATAAAGTATTTCATATCTCCCCATAATATATTAAATATGAACAAAGTTCCTAATTGATTTCCTTTCCCAAAAATATGTAGCAAAATCTTATCAAAAACTCCAACCCTTCTCTTACATTCATATGCTGAGGAGTGCTCTCTAGACAAGCAGAAAGCAAGTTAAAAATGCTCTACTACCTATCTATCTCTCAAAAATAGCCTGAGGATTTATTTTGTGTGGGGCAGTTTGGGAACAGAGGTTTTTCTGCCTTATCTTCACCACTAGCTCTTGTTTTGCCTTACAAATATTTATGTCTTGCTCTGGTACTGTAGTAATAAGGGATCAAATGACTGGGTTGTGTTGCACATCAATATGCTCTGAAACAAAGGGGAAGGAGGTCGGGGAGGCCAAGCTGGAAGCTACAGGTGCTTAAGGTTTGGAACAGAAAGATTCTTTAAAATTGCCTAATGGCTCCAGTACTTCAGCCTGAAGTAGCCCCAAACAGCAGAACTCCCATAAATAGAATAATCAGATAGAATAAGCCAGTCCTCCATGGCAGGTTCTATTATATCTCCATAATTCTCCATGTGTAGACCTAATATTTTCCAGAGATCCTTATGCAGCGGTTGAAGACCACTAACCATGCTGAGTTTTCTTGCTCTTATGTGCCTTTGCAGTAACCCACAGATTCTCAAGGTTCACTGATCCAAACCATTGTTTGTTTCACTGCAGCACCATCAATTCCTCTGGATGCCCAGCCTTAAACCTTTCTTTCTGCATACCTTATGAACAGAGAATACAATTAGTTTGCAGGAAAGGGGCAAAAGAATTCAGAATTTCTTACATCAATCAGGTTTAATTCTTTTTAGGATAGAAAAATATTTTCTAGTGTTCCCAAGTCTGTTGGGCTAGCTGGCAGTCCTTGTCTTTTTATCTGAAGTCAGATTATTTTCCATCCTCTTTTGAAAGCAGGGGACCCAAAAGAGGGTCCAGTGCAAGTCTTATCAATGCTTGCTAGAAGTGAAAGTACATTTTTTATGCCTTCCATTCAGATACCAGAAGGTCTTTTTTAGTGTGTTTTCACCAGGAATGCAGTCCCTACAGCAGATAAGCAGTCTGTGTGCCAGTCACTCTCCATTTTTTTGAATCTAGATGCCATGCCAAACCATGTCTGACTGCAGAGATCTAAGATACTCATTTTCTGCAGGTCTTACAAGAAGCAGCAGGCCCAGATAGTAGAGTTCCCTTAACTGGGTTTGTTCCTTGCCTTATCAGGTACCAGTCAGTCCACACAGACAAGTAGTGTCAGATTGCCTTAAATATAACCAAGATTCCTGTCCAGCCTCCCTTCTCCCAGGCTGCAGTTGTACCTTCATTCATTCCCTGCCAAGTTCAGATCTTCACACTTTTCACTTGACTTCTACACTCTTTGCCTTTGGTCAGTTCTACTGTTTCAAATGTCACTCAAATCCCAATGAAAATAGTAAATGCCAGACCTCTCTGAAACTCCTTCTGGTATGTCTGATAGTACTCTGAACAAAGTAATAGTATCCCTGCCTCAAATTTGTCTCTCTCTTTGTGAAAATACAACCAAGACATTTGCTGTTTCACGTGGCTTTTTACTCCGTCATGGGAAAAAAAATCATATTGGTTAATACAGTTTTCCCACGAATCTGTGTTGGCTGTTACTTACTTCATTACAAAGGGCTAAAAAGTTCCTTGTGGAAATTGAAGTTACGCTGATTGATCCATAAGTCCCCTATCCCATCATCTTCAATAAAGGAAGGAATTGTATTTGCCATCTGAAACTTGTCTATCTTCCATGGGTTCTCAAAGATAGCAGCAGATGTCTCTGAGACTGTCTTAAAACAACTTGCCTTATGTGATTTTGTTACCCCATTCTAGCAAAAGCTTGTACTCATTTGTCATTGGCATTAGGGCTGTGAGCCTATGCTCACATGGCTGAGGACTGAGACAAAAAGAAGTTAAATAGCTGGCCTCAATCAGTGTTTCCTTCCCACTGAGGATAAATCAGGGGGTTTTGGCCTTCCTCTTGGTGTGGTTTTTTTTTTGTTTTGTTTCGTTATGTTTTTGGTTGGGACCTTTTTACACAATAGTGAAGTGGCTCTTGCTAGTTTTATCTTGTGTTGTGCCCTGCCTTTCTGGTTTTGTCCCAGTGTGCTCTTTTATACACATCTATTGATCTAGATTCTACTTTTTGTACAATTCCTTGTGGTTCAGCCAAGTGGGTCTCAGTAATTTGCAATACTTCCTTTCTTTTACACAGGATAGTTTGGGTCTTTAAGAAACTGTCAACTATCCTGAACTCTTCTTCCCCTCAGAGAATAGATACGTAAAATCCTCATGGGAAGGAAGTCTAGAGTTTTTAAAGTATTCCTTCTTGAAGCCCACTGGTTTTATTCTATGGCTTTTTCCTTTTGTTGAGAATTCTGGACTTATGTCATTGTCACTATAGCTCAAACTATTTTCCACCTTTCTGTTCTCTACATGGTCAGTCCTCTTGGTCAAAAGAATCTCATCTCTTAGCCTGTATGCTTTGCCTACTATGACTAGAAAGTTACGCTTCCTTACTGTACACAATTAGGATTACAAAGAACTAAATTCCACATTTTTCAATTACATTTATGTTGTGACTTTTGTGTAGATGATTTTGGAATAGTATTGTTGTTTTTCTCCTGCTTAAACTCCCTTGGACTTGTAAAAAGCAGGGTTGGCTTTTTAACATCTCCTTTAGGAAAAGTACTTTCTCGTACTGTTGCACACTGCAGGGTAGTCAGGATCTGCTGTGTTTAAAGATGTATTGCATTTCAAAGACCAGTGGCTCAGAGGTTCTTTTCAAACCACGTCCCTCAAGAGCCCACATGTCTTGAACAGAAAATTGCACTGACCATGAAGCACCTGCTGTGGTATCAAACATGGCCATCTCTACTGAGTTCTTACTTTGTACTGCAGTTTCTGAATATATATAGTATCTAACCTTGCATTTAGTGAATTAAATGCTTAATAGCCTTCTTTGTAAGGTCCTAATATAATTGTTTGTAATAGATTTACCTTTCTTGTAGTTTGATGGTATCCATGTGGTGAGTGGATCTCTTGACACTTCCATCCGAGTTTGGGATGTGGAGACAGGCAACTGCATTCACACTCTGACAGGCCACCAGTCACTCACAAGTGGAATGGAACTCAAGGACAATATACTTGTGTCTGGGAATGCTGATTCTACAGTCAAAATCTGGGACATTAAAACAGGACAATGTTTACAGACATTGCAAGGTAAGTTTAAACTACCTTCATGTCAATCAAGCAGCCTACAGTGATCTGTACTGCAGATTTTACATAAACAAACTTTAAAATAATTATGTACAAAGACACAAGCACTGACCACTTAAAACTTAAATATTTTTCTGATGACAGCTGTATGATCTTTTTCTGAACTAGAAGAACAAAATGTATTTAATCTAATCTATTCAAATCACTTGCCTATTATGAAAGGCAGATGGTCTGGACTGATAGCAATTTGCTATGGTTATATTAGCCTAATAAGCCACAGGAATACGTAGGAAATTACATCTCAAAATAGACAGTCTATGTATTTATTTAGGGGTCACTTGAATGTTTCAAAGCCTACAGTTTAATTGGATCAGGAGGCAAAGTACACTGTCTGTTGCAATAAATCAAGAGATGCAAGTGGAAGATGTTTTCTTTATTTCAGTAAAAAGAAATATTTTTTTCTCCATGTTGACAGTTACCACTTAGGCATCATGCACACAAACACATGCTTGTGTTTCTCCCCACAAAAAAAAGGTCTTATATCATTTTCATATATCATATGCAGCAGTGCTGGCTGGAGCAGAAAATTAAATTTCCCTGTAAAGCAAACTCTGCTGCTTCAACATATATATTTATATGTCGGCATATAACTGTCAGTATTTACTGATGGAGTAATCTCATAATAACACCTCAAAGGATCTTGGAGACAGACTCTTACTGCAGTCACCTCATTGAGGATGGTTAAGTTCATTTTCATGGATGTCCAGTTTGCCCAGCTGCAAACATACAGCACAACGAGCTCACTGAAACAAAGAAGAAAATACTGGGGAATTTTTTTATACCTGCTTTCACTTTTTGAAAGCATGAAAAGGCTTCTGCACCTTTTAATGTACAAACCCAGGAGTTTTAACAGATAGTTCTCTGATAGTTCTAATAGATGGAAAGAGCTGTATGCAAATAGCGAGGTGTTTATTCTAGATGCAGCACTGCCTGACACTGCTTTCTAATTAATTACAAACAGAAATGTTTTTGTTTACCCTTACAGGTCCCAACAAGCATCAGAGTGCTGTGACCTGTTTACAGTTCAACAAGAACTTTGTAATTACCAGCTCAGATGATGGGACTGTAAAACTTTGGGACTTGAAAACGGGTGAATTTATCCGAAATCTAGTCACATTGGAGAGCGGGGGAAGCGGAGGCGTCGTGTGGCGAATCAGAGCTTCCAACACAAAGCTGGTGTGTGCAGTCGGGAGCCGCAACGGGACTGAGGAAACAAAGCTGCTGGTGTTGGACTTTGACGTCGATATGAAGTGAAGGGCAGAAAGATGAATTTGTCCAAACGTGTAGACGATGTTCTCCTTTCCCTCCCCCCTGAAAAAAAAAAGAAAAAAGAAAAAAAAGAAAAAGGAAAAAAATCCCTTGTCCTTGGTGGTGCAGGATGTTGCCTTGGGGCAACAGATCCTAAAGACCTACAGACTACGAAGGAGAAGACAAAGATGACAAACTATAACTGACAAGAGAGGCTTTTGCTGTCTCGTCACATAAAAAGGCTACACTTTTGACCGGGGCAGCTTTGCAAAAATCCAACTTTAGAAATGAAACCAGGTGCAATTAATTTCTTTACTTTCCTCCAAATGCTCCTTGAGCAATTTGGAGTGGGGAAAAAAAAGTTACACTTCTTGTTAACAGGTTATTTTACCACAAAGATCTTGAAATGAGCTGCACAGGCGAGCCTGCTCGTGCACCCCTGGGTCACCCTGGGTCCCAGCAGCCCCTCTGAGCAACGTGCTGTCCCTAGCCCCGCTCCAAGCAGGGGGTTGGACCGGACTCCCTCCAAGGTCCCTTCCAACCTCCATGAGCAGTCACTGGTTGACTTTCAAAAACTAGAGAGCATCTGCAATGAGAAAAACAAACAAAAGCAAAAACAAAGAGTCCATTCCTGGTGTGGAAAAGCTAAAATATTACTGTGAATTGTTTTGTACAGTTTTATCAGAGCTTTTTCTTTTTTTTCTTTATTCCTCTTTTTTTTTTTTTTTTTTTTTTGCCAACCATTGCCAATGTCAATCACAGTATTAGCCTCTGTTTAATCTATTTACTGTTGCTTCCATCTACACTCTTCAATGCATAAGTTGCTCTGAGGTGGCAAGTTGTCCTGGATTTTGAGAGTCCTCTGATGGATTTAATTCGCAATGCTGGTGCTAGAAGTAGGTCTTCAATTACGGGATTGTTGTCCCACCCCTGTACTGTATTCCCAGTGGCCAAACTTATTTATGCTGCTAAATGAAAGAAAGAAAAGCAAATTATTTTTTTTTATTTTTTTTTTCTGCTGTGACGTTTTAGTCCCAGACTGAATTCCAAATTTGCTCTAGTTTGGTTACAGAAAAAGACTTTTTGCCACTGAAACTTGAGCCAACTGTGCCTCTAAGAGGCTGAGAGTGGAAGAGTTTCAGACAATTAAGAGTGAAGTTTGCCTGCAAATAAAGAATTGAGTGTGTGTGCAAAGCTTATTTTCTTTTTTCTGGGCAAAAATTAAAACACATTCCTTGGAACAAAGCTATTGCAGCCTGTTCTGTGGGGAAATTTTTCTTTGTGAGGGCTGTGGTGAATGGAATGAACATACATTAAAAAAATGACAAAATTTTTTAAAAATATTATAAAATACAAAAATTAAAATAAAGTTGCTGGTCAGTCTTAGTGTTTTACAGTATTTGAGAAAAAAACAACTGTTACAGTTATTGCTGGGAGGAACTGACAGAGCAAAAACTTAAGTTTTTGTAAGATGTCACATGCAAACAAAATGAGAAAAGAAAGAGTCAAATGGTTTGCCTCATTCTCCAAGAGCCACAACTCAAGCTGAACTGTGAAAGTGGTTTAACACTGTATCCTAGGCGATCTTTTTTCCTCCTTTTTTTTTGTTTTTGTTTTATTTATAGTCTGATTTAAAACAATCAGATTCCAGTTGGTTAATTTTAGTTATGTAACAACCTGACATGATGGAGGAAAACAACCTTTAAAGGGATTGTGTCTATGGTTTGATTCACTTAGAAATTTTATTTTCTTATAACTTAAGTGCAATAAAATGTGTTTTTTCATGTTAGTATGTCTATTTTTTTTACTTTTTTTTATTTTCTAGTTGTTAATTTATTATTATGTATCCTGTGAGGGGTAAAGCAGGTCGAGTTGCTCATCTTACTGGTAGATGCTAAAATATGTCTTGGGACTTTTTATATAACCCTTCCACAAACAGGTGTGTGAGTGTCCTCTCCTTCAGTTGCCATGTAGGATTTGTCACGTGGGTCTGGACAAACATGGGGGAAAGACATTTGCTCCTTCTCAGGAGGAACGTGTCAGGACCTTGCTCTGGGGGGGAGGCAGCTATAAAAAGCTGCCAAAGTACGTAAAACTTCTTCCGATAGCATGTCGTTACTGCATCTTAAATTGAAACCTGATGTTTATTATTTATGGATTTCAATCAGTTGATTGCAGTTGACAGCAAAGAATAAATCCATAAATACAACCAAAATCAAAGTTAGGATCGTAGGAGAGCCTGAAATAAAGCTTCAGAACAAATATTAAAATAACATCATTCCACATCAGTCCAACAGCATTTTTATCAGGGCTCTGAAACCAAGGTAAGTCATCATCTGTCTCAAACACTTAGCACTTGAGTGTCAGGTTCTGTCTCAAATCTCCTTGACCAAAATCATTGTTTTCTTCTGCGTAAGCTTTTCTTTCAGGGCATAGCATTTGCTTGTTTGTGACAGTTTTCCCCTGCAGAAAGCTGTCATTAAAAAAAAAACCCAAAACAAAACAGTAGAAGAGAAGATGCATGGATGGAAAGGAAAAATATTTATATACTTACACATCTATGACTATGTGCAAACAAAATTTAATTCCAATCCCTACATTATGCAAAACATGCAATGGTGAAGGATCATGCTTCCATCTGGCCTCTAGAGATTAAAAAGCCATCCGAAGTGACTGAGCAGCTCCAAATTGCAAAAATCTGTTCCTTGGGTTGGTGCTTAAGGAAAAAAAAGCTTGCAGCAAGCACTGACAATATAAAAGCTGTGATTGCCTATTATTTATGTAAAAACAATTCAAGAGTTAATCCTTTCCTATAATGGCAGTGAAAGACTGGCAGGACATTGCAGGGTTCTGCTGAGAGTGCAGGCCAGGACGCTGGGCCCCCCGATGGCAGAAGGTGCCCCAGTGTGGGCTGAAATATTTGTGAGAGGGGATGGAAATAGAAGGGTAGAAACATGAATATTTAATGCAATGAGCAGAGCAATAGCTTTTAAGATTATGTAATTTTCTTCCATGATTTGTAGAAATTGCAACAACGTTTTCAGAGAGGGAAGGTGCTGGCCCGATGGAGCAAGAGGATGAGAGGTTTCTGAGTAACGTGCTGGAGGGCAGGAATACAAATCTGGGTGGAAGAGTGAGCTGACAGAAGAGGGAAACTAACAAATCCAGGTGTACAAGTCAGTTCAAGTACATTTTAGGCAGCCAATATGACCCGGAGGAAAATGTGCTTAACCAAAATCGAGAAGTTTTCCTGTTGACGGTGTAGGTCCAGCAGTATCTAAATGTTCAAATTAATACAGAAGAACTTGAACTTGTTAAGCAAACCATATTTTCAGATTCCTTCATCACAGATTTAGGTTCAAATAAACTATTGGCTGCAAAGCCAAGATATGTCAAGACTGTCACATTAAATACAAAAAACAATGCAGTACCTGAAAATATTTTTAGAAAAGCTTTTCCCATTCAATAAAACAACTTTACAAAGTTAATTGTGTTAGTGCTTTAAGGACTTCTAATTTTATGAAGTCTGTTTAGGTTTGTAGGAGTTGCTCATGAGCTATCTGAACAACACAGCTCAACAAGCAGAAATTTTGTGATTTAAGTGACAGAACTTCAAAGATGGGCCTGTAGTAAACACATTACATGTAAGAAACTGTTTGAGCAGTTTCTCTTTACACCCCCCTTTTGTTGATGTACTTACCATAATATAGCTCAAAGTATGAACTCTTCTCCTTTGACAGCACATGCTCCAAGTAGACTGCTGAGGAGATATCTTCCTTCCATGTAATTAGATTTTGATTTTAAGGTGGGTGGAGTGTTTGGGGCTTTTTTAAAATAAAAACATTTAAGAATACTTGTATAAGACTATAACATCTTTATGCTCTCAATACACAGGCACTTCTTGAATCCAGTGGCTTAGTCATCATGAGCTATGTCAAAATACTGCAGCCATCCTAGAGAGATAACTGCAGTGGTGTTGCTGGCATTTCTGCTCTCTTATTTTCATGCTGATTCCCCTTTTTCTTTTAGTTTTAGTCCTAGAAAGAGTTTCCTTATTTTCTCCTGTATGTGAAACCACAACAACAACATTAAGGTAGTTTTTTATGTCATAATTTTTAATGGGCCTTGATCCAGCAGTAAGTCAGAACTAGTATTGCCACTTCCTCCAAGAGCCTGTTCCTGTGGTCTCAATTTACTCATTCAAGAGATAGAACCAGACATTTAACAGCTGTGTCTACACCAATTTTTAGTTCAGATCAGCAGAACTTTCCCAATAGAGCACAGTGCTGCCTTGGAGACCACTAACAGGATTCCTTCGGGGTGTAACTAAACCTGGAGCAGCTCTCCAGGAGCACACTCCAGGCACTCAAGCCACTGGAGGAGCATGTGGGACCAAACCAGAACTTGTCCAACACTTCAAGAATACATTCATGTGGACATTAGGTCTTCAGCAACAGCATTTTGTAATTGGCATTACAATTCTTCTCCTGATGCGCAGCACTAATTGCTGGTGTGGACATAACCATCAACAGATCCTCTCCCAGCTCCTCACTCAATCAGGACCAGCTCCCATCTGAACAGCATCTACCTGATATCACTTATAAGATTTTGCTCAAAAAGTTCAGATGCCTTAAACTCTCAGCATTCCAATGGAGAGGTTCTTCTGATCAACTTATGGAATCCAGTAAAAAGAAATGCAATTCTCTTACAATCAGTCTGGTCAAAATCTTCTACCAGTGAATCAACACCTGATCACTCATAAAAAGAAACAGTGAAGTTGTGCAATTGTACAGAAGAGCCAAATAATTATCATAGTAATAATAATAAAGAAAAACTTGCTAGTAATGACCTTCGGTCACTCTGACAAATGGTTTATTACTTAAAGGGTAATATTCAAGCCATACCAACCACTGAATCTTTAATGAAAGTGGGAATAATACTTTCTTTCCATCTCCTGCCATTCTATCCTTGATCCCTGTCACTGTGCACAGACACACATGCTGTGGAATGATGTTTAGCATTTTCTGATGATACATGATGTTTATGATTATACACGAAGTATGTGATCTATTTGATATACACCAGGATTTTCAAACTTCATCCCAAAATGGCATATACAATTTTTCAAACACCTCTCTTCAAGCATTAGCACAGGTTTATAAATACAACAGATGTTTTTACATAAAAGCTGTTCCAGATTTTTTCTGAGATAGAGAGTCTGACAAACCAGTTGTCACCAAAAAGTCAGTAGCCAGTCCAGGCTCTTGTTCCCTGTTCAAGTTGCCCTCTGGCCCAGGAGCTGCAGCAGTGCTTCAGGCCAAGGAAATGGTGCATTGTGCTACCAGGAGCACGAGCTGCTGAGGGGAAATACTGCAGCACTCTGTGAGACTGCAGTTGCCTAAGAACCAATGGCTTCCTGCCCATGTACACTGCATTGCTCTAGCCCAGCTGGGACAGGAGAGTCCTATAAAATCATAACTGAGCTCGGATAGTCTCCCCAAGAACTAGAGATGGCAGAAATCATTAATCAGGGCAGTTGCCAATTCAGCAGTGATTCTAAATTACAGACTGAGACTTGGCCAAAGACATCCTTCAGCTCTCCTTTGTCCTCATCTCTGCCTCGCTTAGATACAGCCTCAACTCCCTGATCCCCATTGACAAGCTGATCTTGTCCAAACTTTTGTAGTAGCAATACTTTGGTGAAAGATAAGCTGAGCTTTTTGTCCTCTGTGCTGCTGGAATCTACCTTGTACATTTTGCCACTTAATGCACCGGGACAGCACAGCCTCGAGTCTAGCACTGAATGCTCCAGGGTGTAGTGCATGGAGATGAGAAGACATCATTCATCCCAGACTGAAAGATTCATCATCAATGTCATAAAATGATCCCCAGCCTGAGTCTAGACTGAAAGAAGTGTTCTAAACCTGGTTCAATTAGGTAAATTTCAAGTTGATCTCAACTCCTTAATTTTCCAGTCATGCCTGAAAAAATAGACACATCCTAAGAAACTTAATAGTTAAAGCAGGATCATAAGTGTTGTCTCCTGGAAGTTGAGAGAGGTCATGGTCTAAGGACAGTGAAAAAACATGGAAGGCCTATGCAAGCTGGATCAGAAGTGACCTCTGGAATTCAGAGAAGGGCAGATGACAACAATTTGGGGCTTTTGCGGGGCAGGGTGGGGAGGCTTTCCAAGAGATCATAATTTTACATCCTACAAAGGCTACTGTGGGATATTTCATCATTGTCATCAACAAAGCACAGGAGTCAGATTTTTAATGAAGCCGTTAGCTGGGCTGCCCTGTAATTGAGGATACAACCAACCCTGTTAGCTCTGGCTCACCTGAGCTGCTCTTACCTGGGGCAGATTGTTTGATGGGAAGATGAATGAAATGCCCCCAGACCTCCTCCTTGTGTCTGGTTCCTCATGTCTGAGATGCAGGTTTCGCAGGCTGCTTGCGGTGCATTATTTGAGAGTGCTTTGTTCTTTTAATTTAAAACAGGAAACGTGGAATGTAGAAGATCCAAAAACTTCAAAGGCAGTTTCCATTGCCAAAGGAGTAGCATTTAAACTCAAGTTCATTCTCTAGATTAAATATTCAAACCTGACAGTGTAAGAAGATGCTCACACCCTCAAGAGGATTGATGATTTCTAAGGGACAGAAGGATTCAGACTATGCTGTAAAGATCAGTGTGGTAAACTGAGCAGTACCACTCTTCCTAAATGGAGTTTTGTTTTGAATTCCTCAGTTTGAAATGAATTTCTAGCAGTACCACAGCTTTACAGATATACAAAGATTATAAAACTCGTTTTCTTTACCCTGATACACAGAAAATCTGAGTACTACATTCCCCTCTCTTTTCAAACTGCCATTTTCTTTAAAGTTTCCTGATATGTTTCAGAGCTGATTTTAAATGTTCACATTGTAGTTTGGAATAAGAAAGAACTCAAAAGCTGTGGAGTAGATAGGGCTCAAAAATGTTCCTTCAGAAAATTTTCTGCTTTTTGTCTGCTTTGGTGTTCCTCCTGTCAGTTCTCAGTAGGCAGAAGTGAACATTTCAATTAATTAACATCCACATTTTCCCAAATAAACAAGTTTATATAAATAGTTTTCTGTTGGTCTGTTGGTGTTTCTATTGCCCACTTAGCACACACTTTAGGCATGCACTGGATGGTGTTTACCATTCTGCTGAGTACTGCAACCATTCAAATGCTCCAATTTCATGCAAAACAACTCAATACATGATGTTCCTTGTGTCCATCCTTCAGTCTTGCAAGCAGTTTTAGATTTCAAGCCCAGTAACTGGTATGTGTGGATTTACCTGCTTATGGGCAGTCATTTCTGAGCAGAATCAGCTCTTGAGGCCTCACTGTTTATCACTGTTGGCCATATGGCACAATAGGGACAACCTGGGGCAGAGGAGCAAGAAGGAGGAGGAGGAGGAATGCTTTGTGTGAGATACCACTAATGTGTTCATCTTGTAAATGGGATATGGCTCCACTAAGCACATAAGTCTCCAATTTGATTTGAAAAATTCAACACTTCAGCCTAAATTTAAAAAGGCTCAAACTACATATTCATTTCTATATATACACATTCTCATCTTGGAATACTTAAAGCTTTACATATTTAAAAGAAGACTTGACAACGACATAATTTTTCTGTTTTCCTCTATTTACGCTTCTTATTTTCTCTTTTCTTTGACACTCACACTTCAATTTCCTTATGTTTCCTTTCCTCCTTTGTCCCATTCCCTATGTTTTTCTTTTCATGTTTTACCATTCATGTCCCTATTTTCCAGATTTTTTTATCCTCCTCATCTTTCTCCATTTGTGAATATCTCTGCTTTGAACTGTCAGAGCCAGCTTTCCTCTCTTCCCTTATTCCAAGATCTGAGTTGGCGAGCTGGAGTCTTTTTCACACCCTCTGTACATACAAGATATACAGGAGATACATAAGCCAGATGAGAAGCAAATATAGAGCACTCAGAAAAATTCTTTTTTTTCTGCATCTAATGTTTGTCTATCCACAGTCCACAAATAACTCAAATGGTCCAACAGCAATAGGATCATGCCCTCTTACCGCCAATTTCACAAGTGGCTGAGCAACAAGAATTGTCTAATTCAATACTCATCAAGCATTCCTTCTTCTGCTGTCTGACAAAATATAACATTTTATTAAAAAACTATGTTTTCTTGCTTCAAAGGAAATCTAGTATGTAAAGGTAATTTTGAAAACATTACTCATTATGAAACATAGGTAATACATGATTTTCTAAATCTGTGCAGTGTTTGGAAGTTACTTTTGCTAAAAAACTTTTAGAAGATTCATCTTTGGACAGAAATTGATCATCCTCACAGATGCCCATTTTAAAAAGTCCTTTTATAAAGCTCTGTACAGTAAACAAGAATTTGAGGCTGCAAATGAACCTATATTCCAAACTCCACAATAATGGCTGATATTCCTTCCAGTACTACCAACACAGCACAGCTGGGATAGCATGGTCTGTCAGGGGATGTTAGGAATAATGTAAAAACCATGTCTAAAACAATCTAGTACACATTGCTCACTAATTCTTAATATGCACTGACAGCATAAGCAATAAAAGCTCTGGAGCCAGCGTAGGATGTGACTGTGGACCAGGTACAGTGTCCTGGTGCTGCTGAGATTTTACTGTTCTAGTGATACAATATATCCCACTGGAAAAAGCCCCAGACATCCAGCACTCATCTGAGACTTGGCTTCTGTATTGTCTTAAACCAACAAAACTCAAAAGGATAAGCAGCTATTAAGAAGGACACAGTGTCCAGAGCAACAAAATCACAAATAAGAAATCCTCATCTTTGCAGAACAAAAAGCAGCAAAACCAACCAAACAAAACCCAACCCAACGACAACAACAAGCCAAGCCAACAAAACTCAAACCCAAATCCCTGAATCTTTTATCCCCTTGTTTCATTTTGTCTTAATGATACTGTTAACAATTGCAGGCAACCTCCTCTCCCTGTAAATGTATTTCCACTCATCGCACAGCCCAAACTGTGTATGCCATACTCACAGATTGTATGGCTGCATTTACTCAGTGAGAAAGACAAATACTATTTGCTACACAGGTGGTTTTTTGTTTTTTGTTTTTTTGTTTTTTTTTTTTTTTTTTTTTTTTTTTTTTTTTTTTATTATTGCTAGTTCTATCCAAGCATTTTGCTCTTGCTTGTTGTTTTACAAACACAGCAGAACAGCAACCACTGTACTTCCCCTATGGCTTGAACCAGGCTGACAATGGATGAGTGTTCCTGCTCATCCTTTCCAGGATGAAGGATCACTGGATCAGAAAAAATAAGTTAGAATTAGAGAGAGGTTCAAAGTTCAAATAGCAGGACACGTGACAAGCATTGTATCTTGAATGCCTGAGGTGCAGAAGCCTTTCCCACTGACAACCAGACAAGCACCTTGCACAGCTAACAGGAGCCAACACACAGCAGACAAAGGCAGCTAAACCCGACAGGAAAGGGTGCAGAAGCTCTCCTATAGACATAATGAGTGCACCAGAGAAGAAAAAGTCTTGAGTCTAATATCAGCATATTCTGATTTGCTCTTGGAAAATCCAAAAATCCACACGACACCCCCAATGTGCAACCTGATTTATCAGACACCACAATGCAGAAAAAATTGTTGTGACAAGAAGACAAGAGTTCCTCTAATCTTTGACTTTCCAGACAAATTATCTCTAATTAATACCTGAGTCCAGTTATTTATGCACACAAACCAGAGCTTACATTTTCTGCACCACAGAAGCACCCTGATTCCAAACACCTGGCCAGCAGGAGCACGCACAGATGTCCCTTCAGCCACCAACCTTTCCCTCCAGGCTAGCCACAGCCACCACACACCCAACACACCCTCTATAAAAGGATCTCAATCTCTCCCCATAGGTATTCTCTAAAAATTCAGGATTTTGCGCATAAAGATTCTTCTTCCTGCCGCTTTGGCTTTTGAAAGAAGCAGTAAAGGTGAAACAAAAGACATTGCTTCACAGGCAATGAGTAGCTGTGTGATAAACAGGAAGGAATTACTGTAGTCATAAAACAAATGAAGTGGCAGTGGTAATATCTCCTGCTAAACCAAAATTTACCTTGCCTACATTTTAGGACACTTCTCCTGTACTTGGTAAGAAGCTGGAGACAACTAACTGTGAAGTTCAGGCAGTATTTTTTCCTTTCCAGGAGGGATGGCTATTTCAACCCGCTCTTCTTACAAAACATGGAAAACCTATTTTCAGTCTAACCCTTGTCTCTCTGCCAGGTAAGGATGTAAATTTTCGCTACTCTTGGAAAGCAACATGGTTTTCTGAGAGCCACTCCTATTTGGAAGCCTCCTGTGGGATGTGGTGCATCCTTTGACATCTCTGTTTTGTAGCAAGAGCATCCCACTTCCTGGGTTTCCATCTCACATCTTCTTAGGAATTTTCCAGCATCCCAGTGTGCATTAAACAGTGAGCAATTGAGAGTTCAAGCAAATAATATGGAGGAATGGATAATAAGCCCCCAGGAATGCATCCAGCTACAGTTATACTCCATGAAGGTTAGAGGCCCAATTCTTCCTCATTTAACTCTGATGTTGAAGGAATTCATAGTGCTTTATCCAAGCTACTAATTTGCAATTTTACTGCAAACAATTTACAATCAAATGAAGTGAAAGCTAGAAGCAAAGAGTACGTTAATGACCTAATTTTCCCTTTGCATTTCTCTTCATTTTATCTCTCAGTGAAGACCAATCTTAAAAAATTGGATAATTGGCCAGTAAATAAATACAAACTTTTTATTTTAATTATTACTGCACAAAAGCTGAACTGTTGGTATGAACTGCAGCGTGGTCTTCTGCTGAGGACAGTCCTGTATGACCAACCTTCAGCAAAAGAAATTGGGATAACAACATCAGCTTTTCAGACTGAAAATTCATACTCTAATGAACTAGTACAAAAATGCATCACAGTGTCTGAATAAAAAATGTAGCATTCTGGGCTAGATATATGCAATCTGTAAATTATACAGCCATGTGCATGCTAAGATGCTTCTTAAAAATACAGTAACTATTCTGTCAAAAACATAGCAGGAATGTCAAAGCAGCTTTTGTAATACTCCACTGGAGCTTTCAATACACCAGGTGCAGCTAAATCAGTGAATTTTTGTTTTCTTAGGTTTAGAGGCAGTCTAAAGGCATTGGTCAAGCACCAAACCTCAGCCTGGGGGAAGGAGATAGGGAAGGTGGTTGTTTCACAGGGCAGTGGTCAGTCTGAGCCTTGCTCCTATGAGAGACTCCCTGCTGCCCTGTGGAACTGGGTCTAGTGGTGAGTTGATCTGCTGAGACAGCTGGAGAACTCACATTTTTAGAAACAGTTAATTTTCTGGAGGTTTAGGGAGCTGAGCTGGCTCAAGGGGGTCAGTTAGCTGCCAGCACAGGGGAAGCAAGTGGCCAGAAGCAAGGCAGGTCTGCCTCTCCCAGCATCCTGATGAGATGCTGAAGCCTCTGGAGACACTGAGTTAGGCTGATACGTCAAAAGGTGTCAGAGAAAGCAGAGGTGCTGCACTCATCTCAACTCCTGCCCTTCCCACATCTCCTGTCTCACTCATTGCCATGCTCACCCGACACCCAGACCCCATCCAGATGGTTAAACCCCTCTGGTAACAGCAACCAGCCAGGTCAGCTTATATGCCACATCCTCTGACCAGTTCAACCATCCCAGCAGATATCTGGGATGTAACACCGGACCAAACTGGACTGTATTCCTTAGAGAAGAGACCAGATGCTTTGCCCCAGCTTAGCTGTCCACATCTAGGCAGTTAGCACACCCTGAACACTGAGCTATGTGCTGCTGGTAGGAAAAGAAAGAAGAGAAAGAAGAGAAAGAAGAAAAAGAAAAAGAAAAAGAAAAAGAAAAAGAAAAGAAAAGAAAAGAAAAGAAAAGAAAAGAAAAGAAAAGAAAAGAAAAGAAAAGAAAAGAAAAGAAAAGAAAAGAAAAGAAAAGAAAAGAAAAGAAAAGAAAAGAAAAGAAAAGAAAAGAAAAGAAAAGAAAGAACATTTCTGGAGGAAATAGAGAGACCCATGCTCAAGATGCCATAGGCTGGGCACCCCCAACACCACCTTCTGCAGAGAAGATGAATCAAGCAACCATAAACTAAACTTCCAAGTCCATCTCTGTGCTCAGCCCTGCTCGCTTCCATGATGCTGCTGGAAAAGCAGAGGGCTGCTGGAGGAGAAGAAACCCCACAATCTGCTCAGAAGGTGTTCAACATGTGCGGTGGACCCCGCTTGTTTCACCTCCAGGTGTAGCTGCACCGTGTCTACTCATTATGAGCCCAAAGGAAATGCACAGCAAGAGCCTGCAGTTACACAGCTTGGTCCCAGCATGGAGGAACAGGTCTGAGCTCTGCTTAAGATGTGAAATTGAAAGACATCGAGACACATAATTGGGCAGAAAGCTGGGCCTGGCCCAACTCCACTGAGCAAGGTAAATCAATATGCCATCAAGGAGAGAAATGCAGCACGGTAAAAGGAAGTTTGGATTGCAAAGCACACTCTGTCCAATGGCTTGAAATTGAAATGCTTTCTTCTAGCTAAGCAAACACAGCACAAAGCATTCATTTGAACAAAAGCATATGACAAAAATCCAAGGTGCAACAAGAACTTCCCATATGCATTCTCCTAGGCAGAGAAAAAAGGCAGTGAGAACCTGTACAGCTGAAATCAAGCATTAGAACCCAGAAAGAAAAGAGTTTTGAGAAAAAAATAACTGAATTCAGATAACTTGAGCAGGACATTAAACATTACACCACTGAAGAGAGAACAGACATGACTTTCAACATCCAGATACCTGTCAAATAGGCCAAATTATTTTCAGGACTGAATCATAAAATGGTTTGGGTTGGAGAGGACCTTTGAATTTCATCTTCTCCAACCCCCTGTGATAGGCAGGGACATCTTTCCCTAGATCAGATGGCTCAAAGCCCCATCCAACCTAACTTTGAACATTCCCAGCAAAGCTACATCCACATCTTCACTGGACAATCTGTTTCAGCATCTGACCACTCTCGTAACAAAAAAAAATAATTCTTCTTTATGTCAAATCTAATTCTACTCTTTTTTAGTTTAAAGCCATTGCTCCTTGTCTTGTCACTACAAGCCCTGGTAAAAAGCCTCTCAATCTTTCTTGTAAGTCCCCTTAATATTTTATCTCACTACTGCTCTTACTGGAAAATGCCTTGAGGAATAGGCTAAGGAAACACAGACACGTAAAATAACCCAAATGCCTTAAAGTAAAGCAAATCCCACACCAGGACTTAGGGAAGGCAGCAGTCTCAGCTACAGATATAAAGAAGATACAACTTGAAAAGCATAAGCAAATGTAGGAGATAGCTATTAAGAAAAGGGACATATTGTATTGTGCAGGATCGTTCACCCTTGTGCAGAAGCAGCCAAGTGAACAGCAGCTGCAGGAAAGGCACAAAGGGTGTGTGAGCTGAGGCCTGTGCCCTCCTGAGGGGGAGCACTCAGGGAGGCAGCAATGCTGATCATTAGCTCTCACCACAAAATACTTGGCAAAGACAGGGAGGAAAAGGCAGCTGCAGTTTTAAATTAGCTTTTGCACTCTACTACTCTCATCTTTTAGCTGCTTCATGGTGGTCCAGCCTTCCAGGGCAAGGCAGAGGAGCTGAAAGATGCCAACTGCCAGTGGCCCCAAGGCTCATTACAGCAGGCTACCATAGGGTTTTCCTTAGGCACAGAGATTACCCAGATATTCTTCTCTTCCCACTTTCCTTTCCTTGCAATCACCTTTGAATGCAAAACAGTTAACCTGAAAGCTTCCCACTACCCCATAAACTTTTCAATAATTTCTCTATGCTAATGTGTTTCAAGAGTTTAAATTAGCTAACTTGCATTTTGGCATCAGAGTAAGGCAGAAAACTTTCAGCAATGACCTGCGAAAGATATTTGTGAAAGACAAATTTGCCAAGTGCTTTGGCAACAAATTACCAAATGAAAGATTAGGCTGCACAAGCAGAGGCATAAGCAGAAGATGTACAGAGGAAAGGATCATTTTAGGACTATGCATTCAGTGCCAATCACCTTAATGTGGGAAAATAAATAAAAGGATTCACAGGACAGACATCCAAAGAGTCCAACAGACCTAAAATTAAGAGGACATAAGAACAGATTACCAAAAAAGCTACAAATACTTGAAGATGCAAAACTAGGAAATCTGTGGGTTAAAATAAAGAGAACAATCTACATATTTACAGGAGAAAATCAAGGAAAATCAGATCTTTGGGAAAAAGTTGCTTCACAGTAAAATGTAATAGTCAGTGGTATGGTTTCCCTCAAGCAAGCAGCTGAAGTTTGGAGAACCTTGGCTTTGAAAGGACATTTAAAAAACCCCAACCAAACAGAATAGCAATTTAGATTCAAAACTTGGAAAACATATAAGGCTGTAAATCATTGAGAATCGAAGTGAACAAGCTCTTAAAGGCTTCCGCAAGGAGAGAGAATATGCCATGGGACAGAAATACGGGCCTGAAGCTTTTCCCACTTGCAGCAAGCAATCCTCTTTCCTATCCCTGCCAAGCCAATATCGACTTTTTTCTACCATGTGACAGCGAGGGACGTGTTCTAGTGATGTGCAATTACTCTTTGGAATGCAAACACTACTTCCGACAAGCTGCTGGAATCACAGTGCTGGTCTCTAATGGAAGTTGTCTGCCTATTCCCATCTCCATCGGGACAGCAGCCCATGATGCAACTCCACTGCCAAGTCTGGCCTAGACTGCTCCCCTGAGATAGCAGAACCATTCAGCGTGCTGAAAAGTCATTTTAAGAAACATAGAAACATAAGTGCTTTATCCCTGCTTGACTCCATGCCAAGGGAATCACACAGATACCTTGGGATGTTTCTGTACTAAATATTGTGTAACAGCTACTTCCCTCATTTGAAATCTTCTGTTGTTCAACAAAACAAAAAAACACACAACTTCCACCCCTAGCCTCCTGATAATTAGAAAAACTTCCCTTTCATAGTCTACCAGAAGCTGTCACAATGGAAGAAGATCTCTCAGTTTCTTTATCTTCCTCTCCTACAAAAGCAGGACTTTTGGTCTTCGAGCAAACTTGATTTCTTTTCTCCTTGTTTCTTACGTAATGGTGTAGTCAGAGCTGTTCCCTTCTGAACCATTATTCTATGTCATTAAGAAGAGCTCTGTGCCAATTTTAAGCACCAACATCCTTTAATCCCTTCATTAATTTAAATATATTCTAAAAGACACAGTTCTCTACTGGGACTCCAAAAAACTGCTCTAGGACGAGACTCCTATACAGGCTTCCCTTCCCAACTGCAAGAGAACTGTTGTGCTTGTTCCCTGCAAGCATCAAAACTGGTGGCTGTTTCTGCTGCAAAGCAAAAATACCAACCTTCTCTAGCTCAGCTGCAAGACCAAGGGCTGCAAAAGAAAGAGCCCAGTTCTCATGACTCATTTTTGGAAAAATCGCACAGGTCTAGCAACAGTGAAGTCTGCAAGTGCCAGCACAAAAAGCTGACTTTTTTTTTTTTTTTTAATGGAAGCTTGAAAGGGCTTCTGGAAAGTGGAGAAATGCCACTTACAGAATAAAGCCAAAAGTTCTCAGCCAAAGATACACAAAGGCTTTAAAGAAATACCGGTATCATTATCATAATTTTACAGATGGAAAAGAGAATAAATGAGAAGGTATTGCGATGTCAAGGTCATCAATTCAACTCAGATTTCCTGAGATTGTTTGCTGAGACACAGATCCATTCTTTATCCAGATTTATTTAACAGGCAATGAAATAGTTGCAGAGAACTTGGCCTTGTTCTGAAAACATAAAAATTAGCTTGTAACATTGGTTTTGGTTACACAAAATCAAGATTATATATGCTGTTTTCCTTATTCTCTACTTAGTTTTGACTGAAGAGTCATTAGAGAGAACAAGTGAGCTTAGTAAAATGAAAATATTACTTAAGGCTTGCACAATGTAATTGTACTTTAAATTCTAGGGTGAAATTTCTGACCTAACTGCAGCTTATACTGATTTCAGTCAGGCAAGATTTTCACCCGTAATGTGTGGTAAAAGGGAAGAAAGATAACTTTGTAAAGGCACTTTAAAGAAGTACTACATTCAAAGGGGAGAAAAGTTAAGTGAATGAAGTATTTCATGTAAACTCAGTGAGCTCATTTCCCAGATGAGCGAGATATCTGCTGATCTTGCCTTGAAGGGCAAAAGGCAAAGATGGCTTCACCTCCTAAATGTGGCCTGGGGCACAGTTAGGATGATTTACCTTAAGACAGTTTAAATGCTCTTGCCTTACTCTGACTGAAGATCACGTCTCCTGACAGCCAAAGACCCTGAGACATTGAGGTTAGGTCTGAACCCAGCCCCAAGTCCCCAGAACAAAATAGAAAAGGCACACCACAAACATCTGAAAAGAGCAACAGTCTCTTCTCAAAAAACTATTAAAGAGCGGCTTTGCTAAATGTGAGGGGGCAGTAACTAATTAAAAGAATCTATTAATTGAAGAGCTGACATTTTCTTGTACAATATCTGACACCTACAAGTAAATAATTACAAGAAGGCATAAGTAAAAAGTGCCAGCCTGATATAAGCAATGACAACAACCTTGTAGATGAGAAAAGTTTCCAAGAAAAGTCTTCAAGAACTTTTGGAAGATAAAGAGATACTTAAGGACTGGGGAAGGGCAACACGGAGTAGGGAAAGGAGAACACAGAGATTCAGATTCCAGTGCACCTAACTGTAATTGCTGGCAAGGATAGAGAGCAATGAAGATTTGTTATTCTACTGGAATGGAGAAGATAGCAAGGTGATCCATAGCAGTCAACACAAATGACAACAACCCAAACTCCTGTGGCATTTTTAGAACCCATCAATGGTGCCCTGACCTACGTCATGCAGCCCTTCCATAGTGAACCAAAGGGGTTGTGAGCAACATAAAGCATGCACATTGCTAGCCCCAAAACTGCTTTTGGAGGATAATCACTAGCTCGTTTTCTTACTAAAACTCACAGCAAGCAGTCATTTCACTAATACCCTGGGTGATGTAATACAGCTGTATGTACAGACAGGGAAAGTTGAAAAGGGCAAAAACTGATGGAGATCAGGGATTCTTAAATCTAAGAAAATGGAAAAGTGGTCTGAAATAAATAGGAGTGCCTCAGTAAAGACAAATACTAACTGCTATACTTCACTTGTCAGTGAGCTGAAGGTCACAACAATCAACTGCACAAATAGTGAATGACCAGCCAGGAGACAGAAGACAACCTGGGGGCTTAGAATGGCTCAGAAATCAAATATCAATAAACACTGTCACACTGTTAGAACAAGAAAACCCAACCAAACAAACAGAAAACCATCTCCTAAACATTACAGCATTAAGAGCTAACAAACCTCCCTCAAAGTAGTTGTTCAGCATAGTATTCTACATTTCAAAAAATACACTGACTGTACACCACTTAGGATTTAGAGGTGATGAGGAAGAGCAAGAATGAGCAATGTCTGGACAAAAGACTCTTTGACCAGATGCTGAAAGAATGAGAGAAGCTCCATCTGGGGAAGAGAGACACTGAGAAAGCAGCTAATATATATATAACATGTATATGAAGTGCTGCTGCAAAGAGGAAGAAGTAAAAGATCCTCCCTGTTCAGAGATAAAACAAACCATGAGCAAATTTATCATGCTTGCTTAATTTTTATAACAGAAATCCCTCTGAAAAGGTTAGATAAACATTAGTAGCAATGTTTGAGGTACAGCTGAACTGCCCTGGAGATAGGGATTAAACACAAACTTGAGGTCCCATCCTTTAAAATTATTTTTATGATAAATCCTGGTTTTTAGAACACTGCATATGATTCACTCACTAGGCATATGTGTCATTTACAAATGACTATTTTCAATGTGTTTTCTCTCTCTAGAAAACACAGCAATTTTCTTGACTCTGATTTGTGATATTCCCCCCACAGTTTCTATCTACAGAAGCATTTAATTTAGAACTTTGCACATCAGACATGCACATTTGAACAGTATGCAGTATTCATGACACTCTCCTGGCTGAGTGAGGCATGGAGCCAGTGATACTCTGGGAGCGTAGGCAAGGCAGAAACAGGAAGGAGCAGAGTCAGCAGTGCTTGTGGAGGGAGGGGAACGTAGGCTGGGAAGAGAAAAATGAAAAGGACCTAGGGCTAGCCAGAGGAGACCAGAGAGTAAAGAATTTCAAAGTTAGGGCAACTCTCCAAATTTAAAGGAAAAAATTTTCTGTCCTGTTAAAATGCCCCACTGAACATGATGCTTTGCCTTTCCATGTTGTTTTATCCACTGCTCTCATCCCCTCCTCCCCCACCCTGGGCCAGGATAACTGAAGTACAGAACCATGTTTATACTTGTTCTACTTATTGAACAGGATCTTAAAATTGTGTGAGCTGGAGGCGGGACTGATGACGAGCTGTCAAAGAAACTGGAAACCAGAAATAATCCAATATGATCTTTACTGGAAACTGATGTGAAAGCAGCTTTTGAGGGTTTTACTTTTTGCAAGAGCCTTCAAACAGGAGCTTCACTGTAGACCAGCATCTTGTTTAGAACTTCTTTCCAAATGGTAGATTTCCCATGCTTCCTATTTTCCTAAGAGAAAGGTGGGAGAACACCATGAAAGGAGTAAAATTTCCACTCCCTTCTTAAGCACTTGGAACTCTGCCTTCCAGTATACTGCTTCTTATTTAATTACCACTTCAAATAAGGCTGCATTGTATCCACAGTCAATGCTTTGCTTTGCTTTCCAACAGGCAGAGCAACATTGTAAAGAAGATTTAAGGTGCATCACTAACAGCCGTAGGAAGAGAATACGATGTCCTCCGAAGAAAGGTGTAGAAAAAACAATGAAAGTGCGATACCTTGCTCAAAGAGAGAGAGCAGGGGAATCAGAGAAATTGGTAGCAAGGACAGTGAGAGAAGGAGGCACACATAGAAGTCAAGTGATGTGGAACTTGTCCCTTCAGCGTTTATGTTGGACATTGAAGGTGTATGATCTAAAATAATTCAAATTAATGCTACTGTTTTATTCACATGGCCATAACACTTGGAGTACTGCAGTCACCAAACTGGAAAAACAGAACACAAGGCACTTGCTGTCTTTCCCTGTTTTACTTAGTAAGCAGCAGCCACTGCCTTATCTGGCTGTCATTTCCCCCCTGATTTTTTGTTATTGCATCAATAGTACCACTGCTGCCAGTACTCCACCAAAGGTTACCATTACTCCAAAGGAACAGAAAGGGCCTTAGGCAGTTTCCACTGTTTGCACCACTGCATTAGTGAAATCAGTGGAGGCTTGTTTGAGACACCTCATGCATCAGCAGGCACGAGGGCCTTCTCTGCACTGCACCACCCACCCCTCTTGCCTCTTCTGAAGCACTCAATGGATGTGCTCTAAGTAGAAGTGAAATCACCCAAGATAAGCAGAGAGAGAGAGAGAGAACGTTTTTTCCAAGTATATATTCCTTATACTGAAAAGTGGCTATTTTTGCCTTGATGTCATATACATAATACATGGATTAAGTTGGGATGGTATTTTTCTGCCTGTTTATACTTGCATCTCTCCAACAGATGGAAAGTAATATCTGCAGCATTGGCTAAGCTGAGAATTATTCTAGCGTAGGCAATAATAATGATCACAAATGGTAAAATGAAGCAAAAGTTCAAATTTAGCTCATCAATATATGATTTTCTCCTTGCCACAGAAAACTTGGCAATAGCTGCTTCCTGCTTTTGATCCCTTTTGAATGCAGCCAGAGAAATCCACCTATACAAAACTGAGATTTTAGCATGGGATTTCCAAAAGTCATCTAAAGGACTTCAGAGCATAGCTGGGCAGCAATTCTCATGTTTCTACTGCACAAACAATACCAACCTTCAGAACATAGCTAGGGAACACTTGTTCCCTAAAGGAATAAAAATTTAAATTATCTGTGTTTCCTACCAAACAGGATTTTCAGGATTTCCTTTCAAGTAAACCAATGCTGCTAGACTACTCCATAGCTGAGAAGTGTGGGAACTGCAGCACTGAGAAGCTGGGAGTTCAGGCTCGTGAGGTGTCACAAGTCAGAAAAACATAAGTTTCAGCTGCCAACGAACAGGTGCAGAACCAAAGAAGCTGGGATTTGGGGAAAATGACAACTTGCCACACTGCCTTTAAAAGGCTAAGCAGACACGAAACTAGCTCTGAGTTTTTTGAAAGTACATCTGGAGTTTGTTTGGAGGTTTTCTGGGTTGTTTGGGGGTTTTTGTTTGTTTGCTTTTAAGACAAAAAATGAGACTTGAAAATTGAATGAAATCTATGATCTTATGTCACTTAGGTAATTTAGAAAATCCGACTGTCCTGTAATAATATGAAGAAACACCTACAGAGAAAGATGAATATAGGAGGGTAAGTTCATCTCTGCATTCAACAAAGCCCAATTATACTTAGCAGATTTCTGTGACAATATATTATAGTACCAAAAGGAATTGCAACCCATTGTCAGCTTTTTGGTTCCAAGACAAGCATGGAAAATTCATTATGAAGCTTATCTGCACCTCCAGGTACTTGGCAGACTGCAACAGTACAGTGCATTTTTGGGGTGCTCAGTGCTAACCCTTCCTTGTACATGAATACCTTTCTAAAGGTTTACACAAAGGCTGTGAGGTCTACAGATAATTCATCTCCATTTTGCTTATTATTAGATAATAATAATTTGACTATCCATAAATGAAGCATGAGATCCAGCCAAGAAACAGGTAATGGCCTCTGAGGGGTAATAAAATCATGAATATTTGGGGGCAACAAAATCATGACTATTTGGGGGCTGCCTTAAAAGAATTAGAAATCTTTCAAAATAATTAAAAAAATGTTTTACATAGTTCTTTAATTCTCTTCTTCCTTAGGTACAAGACACCAACAGATGAGAAGCTCCATGTCCATGGCAACACTTAGCTGCAAAGCCATGCAAATATTTAAACTGAGATGGAGATCCCTGAAAGACAAAACAGCTTGTCAAGGCTTCAAAAATTTTATTAAACTACAGCTTTCTACACTATATGATCTTCTTATCTACTATAGAAAATGGTAGGCAAGGTACTGAATTAAATGAGCTGCACAGCCAAAAGGCATAGTGCAATAAGGAATCCATTACCTAAATAATTTTATATCTAAGCAAAGGGAAAATGTAAAGACATTTACATTAGTGTCTGACATGAATGTAAACCCTGCATTACTGACAAGGCAATGATAGTACAGCTGTCCATTCTCTGTGTGACTGCAGTACTGGGCCACACATTTATCAAACTGTCCCTTCTATTTAAAAATAAATTAAATATGTGTATGAATTCTGCATTATTAGCTAGCAACAAAGCCAAGAAATTTTTTCTACTATTTTTTATTTGCCATCAATGCAAAATTGGGGTCTGAGAAGTTATTGTAAATAATTTTTTTCACTGAACTTCTACACAAAGTTTATGTGTTTCTGTTAGAAATGTTTATGATTACAGAGTCAATCACACAATGCAATTTAGATGATAACCATACTTATATTTTCTTTTTCTACCCTTTTTCAAAACTCTGAAAAAGGAAAAACATGCAAGTGCTGATCTAGACATTTTTTAAATGTGGAAATTTTCTGGTTCAAGGACATTTCTACAAGACACAATAATTTGAAACAAAATGGGCCAAATTTTGCTTACTAAATCCAAGTGCACAGTTCAGCTGAAATAAGCCTAACTGCCTCTTACAGACCCTATCATCTGAGAAATCCATAAGTAGCAAACTGAAAACAAAAATGGACGATGGAGTGAAATCAAAGAATATTCTTTGGTCCATAGTGGGACCATCTGGCAGTGACTCCCCTGATGTCAGCATATTACTAAACACCTTCACGGATGGACTCCCAGTGACTCAGAACTACATTTCCTCTGTTCCTTGTTTGTTCCTGAACAGCAATTCCCTGCCTAATACCATGGGAAACCAGCGTAGCAGCAGTATGAAAAAATTAATGTAATGCAGTGCTCCCTAACACTACCTTGGTTTATTAGAGAATTCACAGCTTTTTCTTAAAAAGAGAACAGGTCTTGTCTAAATGCTGTCCCTAATCTCAATTCAGAAGATGGCATTCTGCTTTTCTAAGGTTAAGTTCATCATCAAGCAAAGAAGAATAGAGTAAAAAAAAAAGAAATTCCCATCAAAGTCATTAAATTAGACTGATATGGGGGCTATATTCTGCTGACCACAATTTGTGAAGAAATACACAGCTGGCATAATTTATCATCACACTCCCTATGTTAATAAAATACTATAAAATTATTATAACATGTACTGGCGTGTTAGGTCACATTCAGGACAGTTGATGAATGCCCAAAAACTGTTAAAAATGCAAGGAAAAGACAGCCCTATCAAAATGAGAACAGCCCGTTAAGAACATTATTGCAGTGCTTCTCAACTGCTATTACCAACTCAGCTGGTGAGAAGTGAGATACCAAAGTCATTTTCCTTTCTCATATAAAATGACAATGGTTCACTTTTTTATTTTTTAACAGAAACCACTGTATTATTCATTTTGTTTCCATTCTTATTCCAAGAAGATCTGTTTTTGTAAACAGCCACTGAAATGAAAACCCATGCATACATTAAAAAAAGACTAAAGGCTAAGTAAAAATAAACAGATGAGAATTCCTCACCCATATTGCACACGAGCGAGCTCTCTCACCTTACCACGATTTGAAGTTTCTTTCAGAAAATAAAGCTAGACAGAACTACACCTTTCATTTTCACAGCTCCATTATAATGATACATCATAGGAATAATTGTCTGCTAAAGCCTTGTAGCAAGTATTTTTATCATAGTCTATCCAGTAAGAAGTCATGTCATTTGACTGGAGAATGGTAACGCCAGCATTAAGAACAGGAAAATAATATTAATTAATTCAGTCTTGTAAGTTGACCTCGGGAGTATGGGAGAATTTAGAACAAATTTTTAAAGGATGGTTAATGAGTGACATGGACCTAAATGCAAAATGGGCTAATATTTAAAGAGTTCTCCCAGTTGACATGGAAAGATAATCTATATTTTAGACAGACAAAAGAAAGTCAGTCAGTCTTATATAGGTAGATTTGAGTAAAGCATTTCCAGTGGAAACCATATATCAATTTAAAAAGCTAGTGGGTAGACAGCTATGATATGCAAAGGAAAAACAGCAACAAGAAGTACTAAGGGGAAGAATTTAAGACAGCAGCTTGGCTACTGGATTTTTTCAAGGATAAATCTAGTTTAGTATTTTCTTTAATAATCTTGGCATGAACAACTGGGCTAATGAGAGTCAGTGATGTAGGGTGTTGCTGCCAATATAAGAGGACCGCAATACCTACCTCAAAAGAAATGGATTTCTTTGGTGACAAGAACAATAGAAACTTGACATGCGTCCTACATGAACAAAAAATATTGTGATTCTGCACTTGGGAGCTAACTGCAAAAACTGCCACAAGAAGCTGAGAGCTCATCAATAAGAAATTACTAAGGTGGAGAATGAATGGTCTGTAAGATTCAGCTATGAAAGAGACAAATGTAATGCTAGGAAGCATCAATCAAGGTATTTTCTGTAGATAGAAAAGAATTTATGCCATTGTACAAGGGCTTTCTTTCAAAAACTGCACGTGATAATGTCTTCAACATTTAAGACACAGATTCACAAACCAGAACAGGGCAGAGAAGTGCTGCCACGACCATTCAGAAGTGCGCATCTTAAAAGAGAAGGACAGAGAAGATGAGATGTTTAGATTGATAGACAACCAGGATGTTATCTGAAGGGGGAAAAAAAGCTGACAAAAGAGTAAAAAATGGTACGAACTGGCCATTGGGCTGAACATTAGCAGTGGTTTCTCAGATATTAGGACAATTTGGTTGCAGAAGAGCCAATCACTGCTGCAGTGACAGAGAGCAAAAGAAGAAACTGTTAAAAGTGTCTTATTGACTAGAAAACAGAGTCACCACATTAATGGTGGTGCTTGATATTTTATAGCTTGCAACAGCAAGGGACTCAAGCTGACACTTTTAATTGTATGTGTGTGAATGTGCTGGCCTCCATTTATTTACAAATAAAGTAAATAATAACAATATCCATGAAATACGAGAGAAGCAAGAAAAGCCTACAATTTTATTTACTTTATCACATTTGAGCAATCACAAGCAGAAAAGAGCAATTGAGAAGAGATTAGTGGGTGCTAATGCTTTCCACTGCATTAGAGGACATTTTCACAGGAATACTGACAGTGTGTCTTAGGGAACGACACTGATAGATAAAGACAGAGTAGTGAATCAAAAGACATGCAGATCTTCTCTAGAAGAATTCCAGGGTAATGAAGCAAATTACTTCTGTGTATAATGTCTTTTTTTGTTTTCATAGTGTGCTTATTCCTAAAAAAATCCAAGGCACTAATGACAACAGATGTAACAGAGCTTCCCCTACAACTACAGCTGACTAATCACAGCACACACAATGCTGTCTAACTAGGATGTCCGGCTTATAAACTTTGCAGCAAACAAATTCTTAATTATCACATTTTTAGCATATATATGTCCATTAACATTGAATATTTTTATGAGTTAACTTTGTTAAGGAAAGTAGCTTCATGCTGTCCATATTTCAATACTAAATATTAGCAGTAACGTGTCTGTCCCCCCTCCACTCAGCATTATCAAGAAACACGCAGGAGTCAGATAGCACCTCTTATTATCAACTGGCATCAAATCTAGGCTGACTCTAACAGCACATAGTGACTGTGCTGGGCATGGGTGGCTTTCCTTTCTCCTGGAGGGGAATTTCTGGCAGATAGTACAGATGCTAGTCTGGCATCTCACACAAATGTGGATTTGCCATACAGGACTGAAAAAAAGTGAAGAAAATTTGAAGAAAAAGAAAATAAGTCAGCTGTTTTACAGGAAGGACATTGACAGCAAATTCTGTGGTGTGTTTAGTTCAGCTTGTCTGGGCCTGACATCACAATCTCACCTATGCAGAGCAGCTTGGTCCCCAAACCCAGTCCAAATCTAACCACTCAGCAAATAAAGCCTTGAGAGCTGAGGGAGTTGGCATCAAGGAAGTACTATTAATTTCTGAGGTGAAAAACCAGAGATTGACACTCATGCTTATTTTGCACAATAAGTCCATTCAACAGTACTCAGGGACAAGCCAAACAAAAATGAGGCTTGGCCCCTTGAGTACACATATAGGGAAGATTACAATGCACACCATTTTGGGCATAAAACACGAAACATACCGCACTGTGTGAATGTGTTTCTGGGATTCTCAGGAGGTTTGAGATTCCCTGGATGCACACAGGGACAGGAGAAGAACAGACTGATGAGCAATCAGCTTTCTTCCCATTGAACAGCTTCCATGGCTCACACAAATCAATTTAACATGGGTCTTATGCTGCATTAAAAAAAAAATCCCAAACAAAGTCCAGCACTGCTGAAACTCGATGCTTGCACAATACACACTCTCCTGAGTAATCTGCAGCAGCCAGGCATTGCCACTGCATGAGTCCCATCCCTGCAAAGGGAGGTTAATACACATCAATGAGAGAAAGAATATTCTTTTTTTTTCCTCACAGCTTTGGCTGGGACATGCTGCAAAACAACAGCTTTCTTACCCTACCTAGAGAATTTCCTGGCCTTATTCTGAAAAACCATTCCATGAGCATTTGTTAACTCATTCAGCACCCCTGCTTAAGGCCCTCTTTCAAAGCCCTACCTGAATAGTGTGATTATGCCATGGTACCATTTATTCTGAAGCTAGCAGAGCCATGTGAGGTATTGGTCACAGCTTTCTGAAATGCAGTGGGAACTGGGATGGCTGAGCTCTGCTGAACAATCAGGTGGGCCAAGAGGCCACTGTTTCAGGCAACTGAAAGTTGCAATCACACAGCTGACTTGCAGCATCTCCCTGCCACAGCAGAGCTAAACCCTGAGGTCAGTGCGAACAGGGAGTCTTCCCAAGGACAAGAATTTGCCTCCATGATAAGGAGTCAAAGCTGCCATGCTGAGGCCAACAGGGTCTAAAATACTGCATGGGAGCAAGCAAGGAAGATTTTTGTTCATCCTCATTTGCCTCATTGGCCAGGATTTACTGAGGGGAGCTCAGCTTGAAAGACTTTTCCTGGCCCCTTGAACCCACTGCTGGGAGCTCCCACAGCCCAGGGGGGTGCTCTGTGAAAGTGAAAGAAATGGGGCACGACTGGGGGCAGGGGCAGGCATTTCTTATTCCAGCCGTGCAAGTGCTGCTGCAGAACATGCCCCCCTGAGAGTTCAACCACCCCACACACCTTTTTTTTTGTCATCCAGCCATTTTATAAAAGCCCAGCCAGAGCGTACCAAGGCTTACTACAAACCTGAACTGAGAGATTTGGAGAAGGTCCTGGATTCACATTAACCTCCTCACGCTTATTCAATTTAAAAAAAATGCTTTCTTCTTAAAACTATGGCCTGGGGATCTCTGAATTTTGCAACTTGTAAACAAACACAGAAAAGCTAATTAAAATGAGAAGGAATATGAGGCAGTTAAGAGTAAGGTAAAGTGTATCACAGAGCAAGTGGAAGACCAAGAGCTTTGCAGAACTGTTGGATTTACTCAGTGAACAGTTTGCATACTGAAGGCTTAAAAGTGTTTTTCTTGTTTGCATGTAATGTTAGTCTAGTACATCCATAACCACAGAACTGGTTTCCTCCTATTTCTTGTCTTTAATTCTTGTCTCTGCATCTCATCTTTAAACCACACCAAACTGATTTTTTTACCCCAAAGTACGCAGTGCACTGACTGCAGTGCCTTGGAATCACACCTAAGAATTATTTAAAATGTTTTGTGGACCTATATGGAAGATCAAGAGTAAGGAAATCTGGGATTTGAGATTAAGCCAGCAGAATTTTCCCTTTCATCTCTTAGCATAAAAAACTTCATTTATCTTCTGAAAGAAACTCAGTAAACTCAATTTCCCATTGTCAGATAGCATGGCTGCAAATGAACACTGTGCCTCTGCAGTTGTTGAGTGCAAAGAGTGCTGTATCCAGATTTGCAGCTGCAGAGCCAGATGGCTCCAAGTGAGATGCCCCATTGTGCAACCAATATGGGCTGGAATAAAGGAAGAGTATTGGAGAAGAAAACCTAAAGGTTCCTTCAGAAGGAATTTCACTTGAGTGCCTGCAGTCCTGTTTCCCAGCTCAGAATGGGAAGTTGGGGTGAGAGGACATGACCGTGCAAGCCCATAGGAGCAGCCCTGCCAGTGGAAGTAAAGGATGACAGAAGCTTTTTCCAAAGTTTAGGCTGCAGTGTATCACCGCCACAAGCCCCTTCCTTCATAGGACAAAGAAGGATTTCCTCACTAAGATACAAAATGTCATCACTTTGAGTGAGTATTCAACTGCTGCAGTGCTGGTAGAATTAGAATCTGCTGTAAAGGAGGAGGCACTGTGCCAGCTCATAAAGCCTGACAACTCAAGGACAATTCCTGCTGGATTCGATCAGCTGAGGTTCAGAGATTGGCCACATGACAACTGCCTCTTACCTACCAACAAAATGGTTATTTTTTCATGCTGATTTAAAACCTAGATGATCCCTCCAGAAGATTCATAATCAGTAATACTGAAAGAGTTTAAAACAAATCTGAACCTCCTTCCCTCAGTGAGAAAGAGAATTTTTTTCTCCCAAAATTTTTATGATGCTCCACTGTCATCCAGGATACCCAGATTCCCTGGCTTTGACTGGTCATTTAGAAAGGAGACCTGAGTGGTTTAATTATTTCTCAAGAAGAAACAAAATTACAGTGGAACATGCATTTAGAAGGCAGAAAGGCAGGACAAGTCTGCAAGCTGCTGAGAAAAATCTGCTTCCTGTGATAACTGCTTGCTGCTTTTTTAATATTATCCGTGATGTCAGAGACTGATCTGCATCCGCAGAGGCAAAGACAAGGACAGTAATTGCATAAGTACTGTTGCAGATTCTTCTTACTCTCGATGCAGGGAGGGACTTGCTAAAAGGCAATGCACAAACCAGTAAGACATGCAGTGCTGTTCTCCATCAAACTAGCTTGGACTCAAGGTCTTGAAGGGCAGCAGCATCAGTGCAAGAAGTTTCAAAGGCCTCTGCTGTTTTGCATTATGAATGACAGCCTAAAATGAGGTCAGCTTTTGTCTGCAACAACTATTTTACCAGACTCTCAGATAGGTCCTCTCGCACTACAGGGTTTTATTAGATGGGTGCACAACAAATGAAATCTACCAAAGCTTACTACAAAGAACTTGGTCTCTGCTTCTGTTACAGCAGAACCCAGAGTATTTTCATAAGTTTTGGACTAAATGTCACATATTCACAGTAACAGAACAATATTCACTTCTCTGACAGCACCTTGCTCCCAGTGTAGGAATGTAGGAAGTGAAAGAATGCTATGAAGAGTCTCTCAAGGCTGCTGAGGTCAAGATTTGCAGGATGTGGTAATGTTCCAAACCCAGTTTTGATCCTTTCAAGGCCACTGCAATGACACAAAAGTGCTACAGCATCAGTTCCAGGCATAATCTTCAACTATTTCCATGACTAAGGCTCCCACACTCAGAATAGCAGAGATTTAACACAGGGTGAGTCTAATATCTGCCCCACTGAAAAGTAATACTTTTAACTAATAACTAAAAACATTGAACCAGCCTGTTATTAGTTAAAAATACAATGTGTGTGACACGTAAAATGGTGGCACAAGTTTTTGAGTTGCATTACTGCATCTGCTTAAAACAGCAAAGGTAAAAGCCATGAATCCAGCAGTAAGGAAGAGCACTGTAATTCTCTGAAGGCCAGGTGAAGGGCAGGTTATGGACAACAAGGAGCAATCCAATTTGGTTACAGTAGCTAAGGTAGAATTTACAGTGGCTATCAATCCTCAGGCTTTAAGGCATAAACTGAGCACCATCTGGGGCCAGCAAGAAATTTCCCTCTGTGGTACACTATAACACAATTGGCTGCGTGTATTTCTTCCTCTGAATCATCACATATTGGTTACTGTCAGAGACAAGATACAAGGCTGCACGGATCACTGGGCTGATCCAAAGCAGCAATTGCTGTGTTGTTCGTTCTCCTCACAGCCCTTCCAGACTGCAATAATGCCATTAATGCCACAGCAGTCATTTGCCAATAGATGGTAATGGACTCGCTGAAACAAACACCAATAGAAACTTAAATGCCTCCAACAGCTAGTCAAAAGCACTAGTCTACATTTTTATGGAGTCTGAGTGATTTACCAGTTTTGTTTTGGAAAACAAATATCCCAATCTAATTATTTGTATTTTGGAATCACACATCAAGCACATTATCTTGCTTTGAATTTAACAATAGCAGTAGTATGAAGAAAAAAAGCACCAACGATGTTTAAAAAAGTAATTTGGAATTCAGCTTTGAATTTACTTTAAAAGAAAGAAGTAAGTATTGTCTTCCTGACTGAGATTTATTAATACTCCGCCTTTCCATTATCTGAACATTTCACTTGCCCTAAAGCACATCTGTAAAGACAGTGAGAGACTGCATGCATTTTCTATATCCATAAATTACAGATGTTGCTCTGAGCTACTCATCTATCAAGACAATTTTGCATAAGAGTAAGACCAACCTGAAAAGTAACCATCTAACATAGAATATAGAAGATAATTAGCAGAAGTACGTTTTTGCTTCTGCTAATTTGCTTTACCAGGAACATTCTTTACCCAAAGCTTTATAATAGGGTGTGGCAGAACACAGGGAAGCAAATCAAAGTCCAAACAACACTTCTGGGTATCAAAACAAAGAAATCAATGCATCAGTAACATGCTGTTGTATACACACACAGCTACAACAAACACAGTAAAGACAATATGGATAATTTCAGGACACCTTCTGTGTTGAATAACTTACAGCAGCTAATATTTTCCAACTAATAACATTTATGTCATATATTTTATGAGTTAGCATATCTGCTGTAGTTTGCCTATAAACATCGGTACTTTGTTTCCATGAACATGCTGTGTGCACCTAAAGAAGCACAGAAAACTTGTATGTAACATAATACATGATTATCCTAAAGCTGAAGTGTACAAAACAAAAAAAGCAGATGACAAAATGCAAGCAGGAGTTTTACAAGGAAAGATTTTGCCATCCAAGAGCCCAGTTACTTATTCTTAACCTTTCCACTTCCATAGGCAACTAAAAAATGAATAAATGCTGAGAGAACAGATAATAAGATTAAGAACACAACTTCTAGGCTGCATAAAATACACAACATGACTTAGCTGAACAGAAAGAGGGAAAACAGTACTTGTATGAGATGAAAGAAAGACACATGCTCAAACACTTAATGCCAATCACATGGTTATCCTAAATAGAAGACAAATACTGCAGTGCTACGTTCAGAGCTGGCTGAATGGAAAAAAAGACAGAGGTTTCATGTCCAGAAAAATGTTCCTTCTTCTCTGCAATTTGCATTTCACAAATCATAAAATACCCTGAGTTGCCCCAGGTTCTCTCTCTTGCACAATCTCTGCAAAAGCCGCTGTTTTCCTTTGTTTTGTAACATGTTTTTGTACAGATGAAACGACAGTTTTCTAAGGCTATGACACAAGTTGTTGGTTTTCTTTTTCTCCTCACCAAAACAGAAATCTTCTCTGGAAAGAAGAGTACTTCAGTTCTGTTCTGACTTATGCAAATAGAAGAGAAAATGATATGGAAGCAGCTGTAACACCTGATACAACAATACTTTAGATTTGATTTCCCCACAGTCAAATGAAGAATGTTGTATGAAAAAAAAGGGAAGGAAAATGAAACTCACTAAAGTAGGAAATTATTAGCCACTTCTTATAAAATTATTTCCAGGTAGGAAAGAAGTGCTTTATATCAACAGTTCCCTCTCTCAGCTCCAAGGAACCCAATTAAAATTCTTGACCACCCACGCTGCTCCCATTAGGCAAGACTTTCAAAACTGGGTGTCTGTCAGACTTACATCTGCATGTAGGTACTTACATGCTCTGATTTTCTTAAATGCTGAGCACCTAGGATAGGATATATCCTATACAGATTCTATCCTATGTAGATTAGAACAACAACTGCTGTGTAACCAGAGAGACAAAAAAAAAAAAAAAAAAAAAAAAAAAAAAAAAAAAAAAAAAAAAAAAGAGAAAAAGAAAAAACACTTATCTTTTGGTTTTGTATCATTGCACTGTGTGAACTCCATCTGTATAACTCTCAAGAGGTTGCAAAAACACCTTCTGGACAGGTACTGCCTGTTTCAAGTGTGAGCACATTTTACCACCACAGAATTCCTAGTCCTTGTGGACATGGAGAACAAGGGACCAGAGTTAGAATCATACCTAATTTTCTGGAAATCAGACTTACATTTAACCTTCCACTTCAAACATCACTGTTTTTCACATAAGTGAACCACTGTTCTTTAGACTGCCGTACATTCAGCCTATTTTTCAGCAAGTGGAAAAATTATGACCACTACATTTTTTTCATCATAACCACAAACATTTTTGCTTGTTGATGCAAACAGAAAAAAAACCAAACCAACCCTGAACCTTCTTTTATTTTATCTCTCTTTCTTTTTTTTTTTCTTGCATAGCAAGTAGATTTCACAAGAAGGTTAGTAATGAAACCCTAAAAATAACATTTCCAGGAATAAAGTCAAAACCTGGAAAGGTAACAAATCATCTACTGTAAACACAAAGAAATTGAGGGCCATTTAAGTGAGGCAACATCTTTGATTCCCTGTCTCTCATCACCATTGAAATCTGAGAAAACACAGAGAAACATATTGTCTGTCCCCTCAGGAAACTGAAATACAGTTAATTAAGAAACAGATTTTTGCCTTTTGATCCTTCTAATAATTCTCCCTCTTTCTCACTGACATGTACACAGAGCGATAAGGGAATGAAGGGTTTAGGTCATTGTTGCTTGAGGCATTATTTTCTACAACCCTTCCCTCCCATGGTGCCATGAAGAGCTTTCAGCTCTTGTCTGTCCTCACTGCATATTAACTGTCTCATACACACAGTAATACTTACAAATAAGGAATGTGGTTGACCTGGCAACAGGGTGTTTGTTTCCTATTTTATCCACCATTTCTTTTAATGACATTAGTCTCGGCTAACTAGAGAACAGGTCTAGCATTGCGCTGTTTTTGCATGTGCCTAGTTATACCAAGTACAAATAACAATCTCCAAACCACTCCATGTTGTGAGAGACACTTCAAGAACATGTTTCTGCCAAATAGGAAAATAGAAAAGCAGAACAAAACCTTCTGGCTAACTTGTATTATTCAGTATTACTTTAGGACATTTTTCCCCCTATATCCTTACCAAGAATCAAAAGGATTGAGAATTATACTCTGCAAAGAAGTCTCTGGGCAGGCAGGGGTCTTGTGAGAGGAAGAAAAAAAGGAGTCATTAGACTAGGGGAAAGCAAGAGACCTATCCAGGACAGACTGATGTATGAGAAATCTCTGACCAATGCAAAGGCCCAAGAAGGAGACTGATGTAATAGTGTTGTAAGTAAGGGAAGACCATATCCAATCTCTGCCAGCCTTGAAAAATAAGAGGAACATTGGTATCTGAAAGTGTTCATTTGGAGTGTCTAACTTGAGGTAAATTTCCAAGGTCTTGATTTTTCAGAAAGGATGACATGCATCTTCTGAAGGTGTAAGCTCCTGAAAAACACTGCAAAACAGGAAGGTGAACTTGTGTTCCCATTCTACTATGATGGTTATTTTGTTCATGTTCTGTATCAATCCCTGGAGAGGAGGAAGCTTGAGGGGAGATCTCATGGAAGTCTGCAACTTCTTGTGAGGGTAAGCAGAAGGGCAGGCACTGATCTCTCCTCTGTGGTGGCCAGTAACAGAACCCAGGGAAAGATGTGAAGTTGTGTCAAGGCTGGACATTAGGAAATGGTTTTTTCACGCAGAGGAAGAAAAGGTTTTTATGAAAAGGTTTTTCACCCAAATCTACCAGAGGTTTGGGCACTGGAATGGGCCCCCCAGGGAAGTGGTCACAGCACATCTTCAAGAAACATTTGGACAACACTCTCAGGAAAATGGTGTGATTATTGGAGTTGTCCTGTGCAGGGCCAGGAGTTGGATTTCGATGATGTTTTTGTGTTCATTCCAACTCAGGCCATTCTATGGTTCCATGATTTTGTACAGCTCTAATGACTCAGTTGACTTTGCCACATGACTCAGTGGTCTCTGTGAGAAAGACAGCATCAAGATGTACTCAGTTGTATCACAGGCAGCCTGTGCCACATCTTCAGCTTAATTTCTCCAAATAAGCAGCACTATAGATAAGCTCTGATTGCTATCACAAGTGCCACCCTGCTCACAACACATTCAAACCCTTCCAGACTATATCTGCAAGATTTATAGACAAAACGATGAAACTCATTGCAACTCTCCTCTTCTAAATAAGGACAGCAGCAATCCCCAAGGCTGTTTGTGGAAGTTGCTGTGGGGGGTACCACAACCCAATGGTTGCCTATGCAGTAACACAGCACCAGCACCTAGCTTTGTACAAAATATGTAAGAGTACACAGTTCTTTTTGGCACAAAGTACTTAGCAAACAGAATAACCATTTTATTTTGCTTGATTACTCCCCCAGCTCTTTCCAGTTAAACCAGGTTGTTATGCATGTCTTTGACATACCTAGAAAAGGAGGGTAAAACCCACAACATATATTCCTTTAAACTGAAATTCTGCATCACCAGGTTCTTGAAAAAGACAGTTAATTTGAAGGAAATGTTTGCCAGTAAAGGCTGGAACACAGCCAGAAAGCTACACTTTACAAAGATTTTAATAGCTACGAAATGTTTGGTACTTTGTACTGAAATTAGTGAACAGGCTAATTTTTTCTCTGTAGGAGACTACACTCAAAACCCTGCAGGTGTGAGACCTGAGTGTATGAGTATGCTTGTGTACACCTGAAACCATTTCCCCAGCATGCAGTTTGAGCAGCACTGCACTGTTTAGGGGCATTGAGGAGTAGTGTGTCTCTAAGTCAGGATTTTCAGTAGTATCAGCATCACACTGTGATGAATGTGCACCACATCAGTTCACACTCCTGCCTGCCTCTAGACTGGAGTGTCTGTTCTTCTCAGAGATAATGATTGAATTTGATGGCTATATCCTCCAGAGTCTCCTCCCTCCAGCATTGCTTCACACCTGAACAAACCCAAGTGCAAAATGCTTCCACTCTGATTTGGTAGCAGTTAGAATGCCATCTTTACAGGATATAAAAAAAAAAAAATCAAGACAGTAAAAGTTCAATTTCTGTACGTAGTGACTCAGTAGGTCCATAGCAACTACATAAAAACATCTTCAATTTTTGCATTAGCAACATTACTTTTAACACAATATCTACCAGACTACCCACAGGCTTCCTTGCTAGATAGAGCTTTCCAAATAAGACACAAAGCTGGCAATAAGTAAGCCTGTGTGTTATCAAAACCAATCCTGAAATAGCTACAATGCATAGTTGGTAAGTCCTTACCAACATTTATCAACAGAAATCTCCCATAGGAATCAATCCAAAAATGTTCACGATACACAAAAACTGTTAATTGATGAGGAAAATCAAACTTGCAATTACAGGCAAATTTTCCCTTAGCATGAAAGTTCATCTCTTACATTGGTGTCAGTCCAGAAGCAAACTGATACAGAAAAAACCCCCTTGGAGATACCTCACCATCCCATTCTGGACAGAAAAAAAGTTGTCTGTATGTTATTGACATAGGACATACCTTCACTAGTCTGGATACTTTTTCAGATCCTTATTAATAAAATTCTTTGCTAAAATGTCAAAAATACCACATTTGACTGAAAGGCATATCCAGTCGTTTCCCAAGGTACTGCCAATGTCAAGATTGTCTGCTCAGCACCTTTATCACCATTTTAGCAGCAGCCAATGTTAGCACACAGGTTAAAAATTAATTTTTTATTCAGCTGAGTCAGATAAAGAGGCAGGGTTTATAGAAAAGCCTGGAGGGTTTCCTTGCAGCCAGAACAGTTGCCTAGCTATAGACTACTTGCCAGTGGGGGCGTCTGGGGGGGTGGGGGTAAATCTGGGACAGCACTTTTGGTATCCCCAACAGTGTCAGTTGCATTCTGTCCTTTGACTACTTCATAGGTGCACCCACATGTGGTACAAATGGCACTGTCACTCTGCACTGCCCCACTTATTCTGTATACACTGTCAGACAGCTACTTACAGTCCTCAGGGCTCCCTTAAGAGCTCTCTGACATTCCTGTTGTATGATGGCATTTGTAGGTTGCCTGTACTAAGGCAAAACTTCTGCTGTCTCTCAAGGGACAAGTGGGTGCCAAATACAGAACTCAGGAATTCCCAAAGCTCACAAGGACCATCCAACTGGATACAACACAGGTACACTCACTGTGAACATGTCTGAAATACTTCTGACTGATCAGACATGTTCAGTGCTGCCTGTGAGAATGTTTTCTCTTGGCTCAGCACACTAAGAAATGGCAGGATTGCTGTTGCCACCCTAGAGATTCAGATGCTGCTACTGCTGTGGATGGGGGAATAGGTGGTGCTGCACTGAAACTTCCCTTTCCAGTCCCTTCCTCATAGCTCAGCTCATGCCTTCCCACCCACCGCCCTTGTTGGAACAAGAAAAGGAGGGAGCATGCCACTCCCTCAGCTGCATTTCTTGACGAGGCAGCACCTTTTCTCCTCCAGGGAAAATAAAGGAGTAAATGAGGCAAATCCATGGGCTCGCTCTCTGTGCTGGCCTGCTCATCTTGTTTGGGAAGGAGATGATACAGCTGGGTCCCCCCAACATCTCCTTTCATCCAGGTGTGGGAAAGAAAACTGGTCATCAGAAACAGGGATCCCTACTGATCAAGGGAAATTAATTCACCCATGCTTATTCCTGGTTCACCTTTTTCCATATGTCCTCAGGAAAATCATAGGGGAATTATTTCTATAGACTCAAATCAGTTATTACAATACTCTTAAACCACTGCTGCAGTTTTTAACAGCAGAAACCTCTCAGTTTTACCCATGACTGCCCCAAGAAATTCTTAGCACTCTGGAATCCTTGCTCCTGGACAGCAGCAGGTCCTGCTGAATGCAGAAATCAACTACAGAAACATGGTTGCTCAGGTCAGGAGAAAGTCCTTCTGAAATACTGGTATTTAGCAACAGACTAGAGAATTCAGAGTAGTTAACTACCGTAGCAGAAGATATTTTAGTTTAGTCAATTACTAGCTAAGTGCAGCTAATCATGTATAAGTCTTTAGTACTATCTACTTTTATAAAATAATTTCTTTAAATGTGTTAGCTATCACTATCTGTAAATTTAGTACTTTTGCATGGCACTTCTTTTTATGATTTTCCTACTTAGACAAGGATTTGTATAGAATTTCTTAGGGCAAAGGGAGGGGAAGAGTGCTTCATTAATGGTCTCCATCCCTGCTATGATCTCCTCAATCAAAATGCAGGATTGAACAGCATTTAGAGTAAGAGTCTCTTTAGCTCTTAGCCCTAAAGATGGTCTTTTTAATAGTCTCAAAATCTGTGGAGGAAACAGGTGAACTAGAATATTTAATGGGTGTCTTGCATTCTACTGAGTTTCACAGGGACCAGGTGGTTTTACATCCTATACCTAAACTTCTGTTGAAGGTGGTTTAGAATTTCCATTTCAATTAATGCATAGCTTTTATCAGTGCTCTTTCCAAAACAACATCCATTATATGGGGAAGCTAGATTATATAAACTTGATTTCAAGATGTTAATCACTGTCTGGGAAAGGCAAGCCTCTATGAAGTTACACAGATTATTCTGTAGCATCAGTAACAGACTACTATGTAATCCTCAATATCATCTCATATCTAAAATTTGTTTTTAAATAAACCAAATTTTATAAGGAAGCTGGAACTGGAGATTTAGGGTGGTTTTATGCAACATTTCTGTTAAGGAAATTAACACCTTTGTGCTTTCTTTGTGGAGCTTTGGATTTGAAGTCTCTCTAGAGGAGCAGTTTGGAAGGCTAGTCATTGCTTAATTAGTACTCGTCTTAACCAGCATCTGGAGTTGAAGATTCACAAGTAGGTATATATTCAAGAAATTCTCAGAGGAATTTACTACCAGTAAATGAATATGCAAAGTTCAGAAAATTGCTCATCTTATCTCACTTCAGCTTCTTCAGAGATTTTCTTATTTTAATTTGGCAAAAACAAATGCAAAGTAAGCAGGAGTACATGCTCTTCTTCTACCTCCATGCCTAAAGAGAACAATCCAGAGGCATCTATAAAATTACTTTCTTTTTCAGTTCCCAAACTCAACACAGGCACACCTAAGAACATACACAGGTAAGGTGTGCTCAGAAAACTGCAGTAATGCCATTAGCTAAGGAAGTTCAGTAAGGTCCTACTTAGGAATGCATACAGCTGCTCTGGGTATCAAAACTGTTAAGGACCAACATCTGCTCAGAACCCTGGAAAAATCAGGATCTTGCACACAGATTTGGAAGCAAAGCTTAAGTATCAGCTCAGCCATGGGGAGTTTTTCTCAGCTCCTAAGGAAACCACCCTCCCTAGCAGACTATGATTGTTTAGTCAGCCCACAATTACTACTTGTTTGAACAGCATACAGACAACAGGCAGAAACAAACATTTAGTAGGGAGATTTGGGTGGAAAAAAGCAATTTGCCACTCACCAATTACTAGCTGTTCTGAACTATTACTACAAGGGCTTTAAAGGACTCCATTAGATTGATTCTTTAGAGATGTTAGACAAAACTAAGCCAAAACACTGAGCTAAAAATAACAGGTCACTTATTCTGACTTGCTGTTGCTTTAGAACAATTTTTTTTCTAATAACTGCAGTTTTGCTTATGGATGGCTGTTTTAACCCATGGGAAAGCAAGCTGTTCTGTAGAGGTTACCTTATTGTTGGGAATAGCAATATGGGGCCAGCTCCTACTTCACCTCACCTCTGGCAAGGACAGCAATGCTGGCAAATACTCCTGCCCCACTGAGCAGGAAAGGAGCTGGAGTCTGTAGGCAGCAGCTACCTGGAGGGGAAAGGAAGAGCTGCCTACATTGGTGCTTCTCCTCTCCCTACAGCAGCAATGGCATTCCTGTCCTGGCCTTCATCCTCACAGCAGAGAATCACAACTTTGCCTTCACATCTGAGATGCCTTAAGCTGAGATGTGGCTCACAGCAAGACAGCTCAAAGGAAGCATACTGCAAGGATTAATTTTGGTATTTTATATTAATATATACAGGTACACAAACAGACCAACAATTTCTAGTTAAAAATCATCTATGGCACCTAACAAACTCATTGTTATGCTGGGAGCGGCCATGATGAGGAATCTTTCTCTTTAATTCATAACAATCCTGAAGAACAAAGTCATCCAACATCCAGGGAAACATCAGCCCAAATATTCTTAGCAAAATTAATTTATGTCAGTTGCAAGTAATTTTATTTCCTGGGAAAATAATTCCATTTGTATAATGCCAAAGACAATGGAAAGCCACAAGTATTCCTCAAGTAGACTGGTTCTTTCCCTTCTGAAATGAGTCAATAAGAAACTAATTAGAAAGCCAAGGAGAGTTGCCCAAGTGGGGATACAGATTATAAACTGTATTTGCAGCATCACCTTCTGCCTCTTTGGATGTAAATAGAGTATTCCAGGTCCCAGGCCACTTGCTGCCTAAGGAAATGTTAAATCCTGAGTGACCACAGGAAAACTAAGAAGGGGAGACAGGAATGCCAGTTGCACAGCTTTTAAACAAATCCTTATCAGATCCCTCTCAGAGCACAAGACTTGTTCTCGCTTGCTTTATAGCTGGAGGTAAGGTGAATTTACTGGGAGTTAGCTATGGATAAGGAGAAAATTTTGATAACAGAACAAAACATAAAATCCTGGAGACCCAGCTGGTGGGGTACCCAATCTACTTTTGTATTCAGCAAGCAGGGAGATTTTTCCCCCTACTCACACAGACTCTTGTCCCCAAACAACCCTCCATAGCAGGTATCAAATTAAGAATTCTGGCACTGGTGTGGAGGATGAGCTTGCCTCTGAGTTTAGTTCTGCCCCATGGCAGAGACATGCTCTATTACTAATGGAACAGTTTGTTGCTGACCATGGAATAGAACAAGGCTTCATCTGGATATATGTGTACATCTTTGTCAGTAGAAATAAAAATATCTATCAAAATCTACAGGTCCACACAAAGAGCCTCACACTTAAACACCAAAAATGAACAGGAGATAAATTCAGTAATACTGTGGTGCAACTAGGAAATGGTAATGATAGTGTATTTATTCTCATGGAATAAAACATTAGTGTGCAAAAAGCATACACAATATTATGGCAATCACAATCAAGCAGAATCAGAGCCCTGAAGATCCTACATTCTAATAGAACCATGTATTTACAAATACATCATTAAACCAAGTATTTAACCTGCACTTGAGAGATGTGACTGAAGTAAGCTTTGGTTTTCTTTCGCTCTGAAATTTCTACTTGCTGAGAAAAAAATTTATCCCAGGGCACAATTCCTGTTGTTCCCCTCTATTTCCATTCATGCCCACCCACGTCAGTTCCTGCCCCTTTCTTTATTCCATCCATCTTGCTTGTTCCAGCTCTCTAATACCCTTGGTTCAGTCTCAGTTCTGCTTGCCCCCACCCTGCCTGCTAACTCTTCTCCCATGCACCACTCATTGGTCCCCCTTCCTCCTGCAAAGACCCTTCCCTACTTTCTCTTCCACCTACTTTCCCTCCACTTTCCCTCCATTTTCCAGCTCTTACCCCTCCCTCCTTGCTCTACCCAGTTCCCCAGGCCTCTCCTGGGGTTCCTGCACCCAAGCCCCCAACTCTGCATGCAGTCATGCCAGCTTTCCTTCAGGCTGCAATGGCACAAGCTTGGAGAAGACAAAGGGAAAATCAGTCCTGGCACTGCACAGTGCTGGAATGGGAAGAGATTCAAGCAAAGAGCAAACAACTCAGACCCCAAAGTTCTACATGTATTCAGCAGAGCAGCTCCAGAACCACCTGAAGGGACAGAGCTTGCTGTGTGGACACAGAACATTTACAGCCCCAGAACAATGTGCACAAACACACTGAGGCTTACAGCTCCTATTTAAACATGTTATTCCCTGTCCCCCAAATCTAAACCTGGCCAGAAAACTGAACACTTCTGTGAATCTTGTACTCAGCCATTAGGTTTCTGACGAGTCTGCTTTGCTGTGTAGGCTAGCTTAGATTTTCAAAGGCTCACAAACTGACCAAAAATGGAGAGATTACCATAGCTGTATGTAGATTTGGATGTATGCCCTGACAAATTTCAAGTCTCTGCTTGAAAGCTGGCTGGAGCTTCAAAAGCATAACAGGTATGCATTAATTTCAAAATAGGCAAAACATCTTTACTCCTTAACCTTATTCTCAGAAATGGACAAACTTAACTTGAAACTCTCCCACAAAACCACCCAACTGAGGCAGATGCTTAGCTTGAAGAAATTAATCCCAAATGCTTATAATTTGAAAATTTGTATACAATTTAAAATGAGGTCATGCATACAAGCAAATCAAAAGAAGGAATTAGTTCAATGCTTCCCATGGGCACACAGGTGTTCAGCCACATCCAGGAGAGCAGGGCCCCATCACACATAACAGTGACTTGGGCAGACAAATGCATCACTATAAATGTGTCCCCTGCTTCTTCCTTCATTCCCCCACTTTATATACTGAGTATGATGTCACATGGGCTGGAATATGCCTTTGGTCAAGTTGGATCAGCTTTCCTGGCTCTGTAGCATCCCACTCTCAACTTCCTCCCCAACATGTCCATACAGAAAGCAGAAAAGGCCTTGACTCTGTGCAAGCTCTGTTCAGCAATAACACAAACATCTCTATATTATCAATTCTGTTTTCAGCACAAATCCAAAACACAGCTCTGTACTAGCCACTGTGAAGAAAATTAACTCTACCCCAGCTGAAAAGCAGCACAGTGGCATTTGCTTTCACTATTAAACTGTCTTTATCTCAACCCATGAGTTTTCAGTCTTCTACCCTCCCGATTTTCTCCAAGCAGCTCTGTGGGGCTTAGTTGATGGCTGGGGTTAATCCATGACAGTTCTCTATAACAGAAAGCACCAGATTACACTATCTTCACTCCTAATTAGAACAAACATACTCATCTTTTTAATTGCCTTTTCCACTTCCTTGCTATTGCTTCTACTGTAAACCTCACTCTTGAAAATTCAGCCATCAGCTTATGTCAACCCTCTTGTGTCCTGCTGGGGGAACAGGCCAGCCCACCAGGTATTTAAACAGATTCAGTGACCAGCTTTTCAGGAAGGGACAGAGTGTGATTCCTATCAAAGATTCTCTGCATTTCTTCTCCCAGCTTTCTTCAAAATACTGAAAAAGTTTATTTAGAATAAAGCATGTTAAGATACCTGTATGTGGTCAAATTTAGCAAACAACTTGAAAGAGTAAGGAACTGAAAGAGGGTATGCTTTCTTCTTGTTCAATGTTCTTGTGACAATTCATTCTGAGGATTCTTGGCTCACCAATGATGTTAGTATGATTTAATGGTCCTTAAAACAATGCAGAAATGGCTTCTCCATTTCAAAGATGAACCTGATTATTTTGCCCATCTCCTCTTCTGAGGTATGAACTTCAGAGAAAATATGTAAAAACACTTCAAGAAATCAACTGTGTACACATCATGTGTATGTTTGTCATCCAGATGTCCATAGAGCAAGAACTCACATAAGGAGTTACTAGAATTGTGAGGTTATCCACCAACAAGGCTTCTTTGGTGGAAAAGGCATGTTACAGTAACCCAGAATTTCCACTGGCTGTTTATTTTAAAGCGAAAAGGCCTATCTTAGGTTTCTTTGCAAACAAGCAAAAAAAGATTAGCAGGCATGCTGCTGCTTCCAACCAGTCCTCCAGGACCTTCATATTATCATTATTATTCTTAAGGGTGATTTCCCCTGACTATCAGTAAAACCTGTGGTGCAAGGCAAAGCTGAACTGTCGCACAACTTTTTGCATATGGGCTCTGCTATGCATTCTGAAGAATAACACTGGAATGTTTTTAAAGATGTTACAACCTGGCCAGTATTCTTCTCCGTCAATAATGTCAGCATAAATCTCAAGAATCATGATTCAACCTCTGAAACAAATTGATGTTTTTACCAGAGCAGAAAAGATACTTTTAAATGGGTCATATAGATCAATGCATCCATCAGAATGGGTCACAAGAACCTGTTCATAACTTTCTGTGGTAAAGGATGTCACAAGATTAAATAGTCTAAGACCAAACAGAAATTACCAAAGATTTACCTCATTAAGTTTCTAAGGCAGTTTATGTTCAAATAATATAGGATATTTCAACAACCTCTACAGTTCTGTGAAGGTTATGAAGATTCTGTAAGTGCAAATAAAAAAATAAATGAATAAAACATTTCCAGTAACACAGAATTCTCTCTACTCAAACTTTCCTTAGTCAAACTTTTTAAAAATAGGTTATAAAGTCTCCTAATTATAGAGTACTGAACCTCATTCAGTCAATCACAGCTCTGGATCCTCTCAGAATAAACACTACACTACTGATAAATGTACAATATTATTCTTAATATCATTTAGCTCCTTATATGAGCAAGGGCATAACTAAGGTGCTTGATGCTGATCTATGCAGAATACTCATGTTTAAAGAAGTCACTGTCAATATTTCAAATTGCTGGATGAAGCATAACGAACACTAATGAAGAACTTTGTCATGGCTTTCTAAAGAAGAAGTCTAACAGCCTGGGAATCCTGACACTGAACACATTTGTTCATTCAAATCTTATTTTCCAGCCCTTCACCTCCCCTATCCACCTTTGATTCTAGTCAGAAAAGTTAATCTATTTTTTTCCTCTATCAAATTCATAATCATTCTACTCTCAGGAGTCTGTTGAATGAATCCAGACTCTCTATATACTCAGAAGTACCTATCTGGAGGAGGCAAAGCAAAGCAGACAAGATGCAGTACCATACTTGCACAATGCAGCAAGGAAACAGGACATTAAAATTACACGTTCTCATTTGTCCAAGACAGTAATTTTACATCCAACTATTAGTGTTTCCACATCCTGTAGTATAGTTATGTGTGCTTCTGTAATGCACATAATCCTCTTCCCTTTAGGAAGCTCCAGGAAACACACTTGTTGATTCACACCAGAGCAGAGCATTATTAAATAAAACTAGTATTTCTGTGTGAATGTGCAACAAGAAGCAAGTAAAGTGGATCCCAAAAGAGCATCTGGTTTATTTTTGCATCTCTAATTTTGCTGGGTTTATTCAAAATGCTGCCCAGTTACAGGAGATCTCGCATCACAGCTATTACACTTTGTGCCGGCATGCCATTCAAATTAGGTAATAAAACCTACTAAGTAGTAAGATTCTAAGTCTCAGTATTTGGTATTGCACAAAGGCTCTAAAATAGCTTTCTAAGATACTTGAATGAGATGAACAGAATAACCCCAATAAATATACAAAAGGGGTAGCTCTTAGTAGCTCTGTCCTACTTTTAATGCTTTTACTCTAACAGCAATGCTATTCTCTACCTCCCCTGTAGCAGATTGCAGTTTTCTCCCTTCTTTGTAGCATGGCTAATAAGTTCTGGGTTAGAGCTGCTTAGACCTCAGGCTACTAGTATGTTGGAATCAATTATGCAAAGCCCATTCATTTTGATACAATGTACTAAACTGCTGCTGTCACCGCAGTAGAATGGCTGCTCAGATTGTTGTTTTGGATCTCTCTCCCTCCCTTTTCTTTTTTGTCATTACAATGTCTTCAACCACTGGCAAAGTTGGCATTCTTTACTGAATATATTGCCTCCTACCTAGGATGCAATGCGCACTTCAAGATTATGAAAACCATCTTGAAATTCAGAAGCAATGAAAGCTTAAAACATAAATTCTGTATATAGTATGAATTCTGTGCACAATAGCATTAAGAACCTGATTAATTCAGTATATCAAATGACTAATTTGGTTAAAAATTACTATTCCAAAATTAAAGAAAGAAAATCCTCTAAAAGTGTAAGAGTTGCAAAAATTAAGACCTCCCCTAACTTTTGTTTTTAAATGGATAGACAGTGTGTGTATTAAAAAGATACTGAGATATAATTATTTTCCTATATATTTAGGATATAAATGGATACCTTACAGTTCATAAAACTGAAAATGGCATTAGCTGTCTCAGATTATCAATTTTTTCTTCTAACAATCATCCATTTCAATGGCAATCATCCTTCTTACATGAAAATATTATTCATAATAATAGAAAAAGGAACAATAGTAAAAAACCCAAACAACTGGACTCAAGAGACATTGTGACAATATACATGAAGTGTTTTAAGATACCAGAAGCAATCTATTAATTCAAAGGCACTGTAGGTGGACTTCTAAAGGTACTTTTCGACTGCAACATTGGCAAGAAATCCTTTTCTTTTTTGAAACAAGTGAACCTGTCTCTGTCAGTTTAGTATGCCAAGTTCGCTCAACATAGGGTCAGACAGGAACCAGAAAGGAGGAGGGAGCAGGACTACCCTTTTCAGCAATTGTAAAGCATTTCATTGGCACAGCCAGCTCATGCAACCTTCACATCCTACCTTACTAAAGGCTCTGAAAAACAACATGAAAATACACTAAAGCCACTAAACATAATGAATTTAAAATGCATGATTCAACATTACATCTTACTCAGAAAATAACACCATTAGAATTCTATTTGACCCCACAAAAGAAGTAAAAAGTTAGTAGCTAAAGCATCCCAAGTGGCTTAAATGTTGCCAGGGAGATAAATTCAGAGAGAAACAGGAAACAATGCTTCAGTCTATAAATGTGAGGTACTAATGTGGAAGGAGGAGCATAACTTTCAACTTACAGATCCCAAGCTTACACAAAAGACCCCAGACAAAGGACACACAAGAACGCCTCAGGAGGCCTGCTGAAAACAAAGTACAAGTACTTCACTAGGAAACTGAGCGTGTATTTCCAGGTACATTATTTCTGATAGCAAAGTCAATAGCAAAAGCGTCTGACTTGCCTGATCTATTCTTCATCTGCTTTCCTTCATGTCTCCATATACAGCCCATTGTTCCCTGCAAGGTGCCAATGAAATGGCCCGGATTAAAACAGACAAAACCCCCTAATTAGATTCAATAACTGTGACATAAATACTTTCCAATAGTAAGAATGATAGAGCACTTGAATGCAGAATGGGGAAATGCTCAAACTAAGCCATGCATCCCATAATGAAAGGCTGCAAAGTTAGAGAGCCATTTCCTCTCTAAACATACACCCCTGAGTTTCAAAGGCTATGTTCCTAAATACCTCCTGGCCAGAGGAGCACACAGTGCAATTATCCTGAGCCTAAGTTACTCCTTCACAAGGCTTCTCATGAACCAACAAACAGAGAGCACGCAAACTAGGTGTAAAAGGACACTGTCAGCTACAACCATCCTCAAAGTTCTGCAAAGTCTGGGAAAGAAAGAAGGTACAAGAGGCCACAGGAGAGCTATGCCCACTGTAAACACCGCGGGAATGTAAACACAGCACAGCATAAATGCTGTGGGTGTTGGCACAGCGCAGCTCTGCTGCTGGGGGCCAGCTTGCCAGCACTGCAAAACTTGTTCCTTTCCCATCTCCCAGCCTCCCCCAAACCCTTTCAATTCAATCTCAAACTGCAATGATCATTAAAAACAATGAGTACGTCTGGCGCAAGCAAACGTGCCTTGCCTACCAACGATCCATTAAGTACCTGGCACTAGATCCATAATATGGGATTCTGACATGGAAAGAAAAGCTTTAGAGCTCATTCAAAAGTACGAGGTTTACATATAAAAGACTTAAAAGGTGCATGTTTGTCTAACAAGTGAGAGAAGGCTAAGTCCTTTGTGGTGATGTTGATGGTTTCATCCCCTGCATAAGCTAATTTTCCTATTTAGATACCACCTTTTCCAAATCACAGATAAATTAAGTCAACTTTATTTAATGTGGTAATGATTTGTAGTGAGTGGCAGAAATTCCCCTGTAATTATGCATGAATTGATGTGTGATTTTCTAATAAGCTTAAGTGAAGAAATCATCATTTTGTGATAAATGCTTTATTTCTTAAAATGCTTGTAACACATTTCTAATAAATTTAATCAAGCAACTCGCACTCATGTAACATTTACAATTATTAAGTGTGCAGTCTTTTACACTGCCTTATCGCTTTGGCTGATTGCTGTGTGTTAAAGTTTAGCATTTCATAAACACGGTTATAACAACCATTATGTTATTTTTGCTCAGAACCATGAATTATTTCAATTTGAAGTTAATTTACATTCTGTACAAGCTTTGTGCCTCAAAGGCAAAATTCTTTTGCCATTTACAAATAGATGTAAGCATTAAGAAATGAAATTAATTGCTTCTACCTTTCAGGACTCACCTTGTCCTTCAACGTGTCATGAAAGAGAGAGCAAAGTCTCACTATAGAAAGCCTATTATTGGATTACAAATTTAAAAGAATTCCCAGAGTAAAACTGCTTCATCCCACTGAAACGTCCTTTATCAGCCACCTCCAATCCTGCCAACTCTCCTGCACCGAAAACCAGCACGTATTCAACTTGGTGGCAGAGCTGCATTTCCGTGGATGCTGGAGAGTCAGAAGGCCTTCTAAAATGACCTGAAGGCACCTTATCCTGTGGTCTCTTTGCTAGGAATTTTAGCTCAGACCTTTCCTCCTACAGGAAGCTGATACAGGGAATAGATGACCTAAGGGGAGTCGCAGTTCTAGAGATTTCTATGAGTTGCCTCATCTTTAAAGACTGGAAATCGGATCCTTTCTGCAATTCCACACATTTAGGCACTGGAACAGCTATGCCAAGTGTACCATATGGGTTAGCAACTTCCTAATAGGAGATCTGCATGATCAAGGGGAGCCTCCAGCTCTGCTATGCTTCCTCACACTCTCTTCAACAATCTCTTATTAGAGCTTCTGAAGAAAAAAGTAGAAGAGGAAACCTTTCTCAGTAGTCCACATCTGTAACTATTTTTTTTCATTTCTCATGACAAATGAAAACCTCATATAAAAAGAATATTAAACTTGAGATGTAGAAGGTGGCCAGTTTTAAATGCTGAATTAGTGTTAAGTGGTACCAGTAGTAAATCTCAAACAAATTACTTACACAGGTGCTGTCCCTAGGGCTAGAAAATGTATTTCTAAGAACCAAACATTAGCACCTCAAAAGACAAGAAAATACCTAACAATTCTTACATGCATATACCTAAATTTTTATTTTGATGAAAGGGTGGTCTGAAGCCATTTAAATTTCAATTGACACAAAGAATATAGCCTAAAAATAAACGCATCCTGCTATCTCAAGAACAGTAAGAAAGAGGCTTGGAATAACTACTTTAGCACTTGAGTACTCTGGAACACATAATTAATGCATAAATATCAATGAATACATTGATTTTGGTTTGAAGCTACTAACTTACCAGTGAACCCAAGTCCCAGTGGTCTACATCCAAAAGGACTTTATTAGGTGCTCAATTACCTTAAAATACATAGAAGAATTGTAGCACAAGCATATCCTGGCAAGTTTCTCTCTTAAGAATCCCTGTATTACAGTTGTGACTAAATCCATCTGGATTATAATCTCTTTTTCTATCTTCCCATCTGTTCTCATGTGAGGGCAAAAAAGTAAGTGACATTGACAAGCTCAAATCCTCTTCCTTGAGCAGGTATTCGCTCCTTCCTCATCCTCACAGACATTTTTCAAGTTTTTCCCCCACTGGTATGAAATTCAATCATAAAAGTCAGAATCAAGCTTCAGATTACTCTATTCTGCCAATATGTTATTGCCACATTTTGTCCTCCCACAGCCTGAAGGTATTCCACAGCCTAATTCAGATCATTTAATCATCCTCCTTCAAATATCCAAGCTCCTCCTCATCTCAGTTACATCACCTGATTGCGTATTTCTTAAAGTTTTTATGTTACAAACAATAACTGTCAAAGATTAAAAAAAAAAAGAAAAAATTATAAAAAGAGAAAAGATATTATGGTCATGTAAGGCTGGAATTTTGAAAGGAGAAAGATACTGAACTTCCACTGGATTCCAATGGGAGTTGGACTTCCATTTGTTTTATATGCCTCTGAATATCTCAAGTCTAACATACCAAATAGTTTGGGAAAGAGAGAAGGTAGCAAAAGGCTTGAAAAACGCAGGAGCTCTGGCTCTCCACAGAAGAAGATCAAAATAGCTGTCAGTTAACTTAAATGCTCAAGCCTCAGCAAAACCAAACATCTCCTGATTCACTTGATTCACTTTAGGACTCAGTGCATAGTCTTAATTCCACTGCTTACTCACAACAAAATACTAGAGTTCTGCTTTAAAGTTAACAAAGCTTCAATTTATTGAACCTCAAATGTCAAAATTTGCATTATTTTCCTGCAGCTGTGTGTGCTATTCCAACTGGCTCACACTTAGATGCTACTAAAAAAGCCCATCAAAAAAGCAAACAATATGTGTACTGTTTTATTAAAAGCTGTAAAAATCTCACTTTTCTGTTGCAAAATTCTTCTGAATAAAGTTGTGTACATTTTCTCCTCCTCTGAAGTATTTACTTAATATAAAAAAGAAGTAATGCATTTGGAAGTATCTGTGGACAGAGCATTGCAATTTTCCTTTCTGAGGAAGAAAATAAATACTCAACTATTTTTCACTTCAATAAAAAACAGTCACTATACTTAGACATTTTTAAATCCAGGCTAAGTCAGAGATTCTCTCTTAAAACATTGTGTTTCATTCCTGTCTCCAAAAAGGTCCCATCTCTGAAATGGTTTAAATAGTAATTTTCTTCATCAGGATTTTTATTCTATGTGAATCTAGAGGTTATATTTCTCAAATTTTGTATCCTATATATGGGATCAGTTATGACATTAGTGACCACTCCGTATTTCAGAATAAAAACTATTTTGAAAGGTAAAATACGCTAAAATCATCAGGAAATTGTAATATTAGCATCGTACTTTCTCAGCCTATACTCACATTCTGTAGTAAAATGGAAACATTGCATTCATCTGATCTGTATCTCAGGTTAATTTATCAATAATATTTTACAATTTTATCTGGCCATCAACATTTTATGAAAGTTATTTGCACTTTCCACTGAACTGCAAAAATAATGAACAATATAAATTCTAATTTTTATGTTTCATTGAAGCACTGAATAGTCAAACCCAAGCCAAAACATCTCTACAATGAACAAAGAAAGATGTACAATAAGACCATTTTTAGAGACTACTGCTGAGCTACACACTTTATTATAAACTTAGATTAGTTTTGTAAGATGAAAATGAAGTTTGATCTTCCTCCTTTCTACAATCTGTACTGATGCTGGTACACAATCTGCCAGGCAGTAAGATACACTTACATGCATTGTTTATTGTTTACCTAGTAACACTGGCTAAGTAATTTTGGAATAGTGCTATCCATCATGGGCAGCAGACAGTGACAATAATAGACTTTTCACTTGAGCAAAAATCCTTGCAAATTCTGCCAAAATAAGGAGAGCAAATGGAGGAATAGTGCAGCCATGAAGTGTTCTCTAACTGACTGGCACCCTCCCTGCAGTGAGTACCCCTACAAACAGGTATAAGCCATAGACATTACAGCACAGAGCTGTTCTCTACAGCTCCAGCTCAAAAAAGTGTTCTGGTACATAACTAAATCAAACACACTCTCAAATATCTTATCTTTCAAGACAGGCACCTTTCTCATCAACTGTCTTGTCTGTATTGGCACATTCAATTTTAACTGTAAAAGAGGACAAATAGATCAATACTAAAATATTTTGGCAGTAGGCATGACATAAACCCAAATAGGTTTTAATATGTTGGTAGCATTACCTGTGGCAGTGAATATTTTTATTTTAACTGAAAAATTTCACTTTATCTTGAACAATGTTGGCATAAACAAAATGCATGGAATGGATGAAATGGACAGAAAACAGGTAGACTATCCCCAAATCTATTTCCAAGAGTGAGAGGAGTTTCTTTGGATGAGTTGGTTGATACTTTATATGAGTCACAGTTCCTAAAAAGTTACTGGTATTACATGAATAGTAAATAGCACAGTTTACCCCCCAAAATAACAAACCCACTCAGCATCTGCCCGTGATATTTAGTTATTGGAACACACTGAAGATTAATGAGCACACTGAAATGTACCTACCCCGCCTGTTTCAGTGCCACTTGTAGTAAAAATTACGGCATTAACTCATGGGCTCTGCATCCCAGGAACCAGCAAGCAGTGCCAAAGAATCCCTGTTAAGTTATAATTACAAGATTTCTGTTTTGCCATCCATTTCAGGGGCAGACACATGTGATCTCAACATGCCAGCTCTTCAGTATTAGACGGAAACAGGATGGGACTGTTAATTAAAACTGGTTAAATAATGAAAAAATTTAAATATTTTTTTATGAACTGCTCTCATTTTCCAGTGCATAATACCTGCTGTCTGCCCCCCCCAAAAAAACCCATCTACATGGTTTTGCAATTAAAGTTTTACTGAAAAAGAGGAAATATATTTCTAAGGAAATGTACTTTTGTGTGCCCAAAAATATTTTAAAAAGATGTATCAGAGTAAGTGTAGTTCACCATCACAACTATCATGGTTTAGCTAGTTTTTTATACTTAGTCTTGTTTTTGTCACATTACCTACTCTTTGTGAAATTTTAAATAAATGCAGAATTATAAGGGGAATAACTTCCCAGCCTCATGCAGTAGTAGAAAGAAGGCTGATGGCAGTAACTTCTTTTTTCTGACATACTATAAAACCCTTGAGATGTTCCTATTAATAATCACAGACAAATTGCAGAGAAAAATAATAAAATAAAGACCTGAGTAAAGTTTTAGGAAGAAGGGGACTTATGAGTTGTGGAATACATCTGGGTATGACACAGGTTGCTGCAGACATAAAGCCATTGAAAGTCCTTGCTTCAGGGTTCTAGAGTATAAAATATTCATGGTGTATAATTTTGCATAATTTGTTTAGCTACTGAAGCATGATTTAGCTCCTTGGTGCACAGAGACAAAGAAAAGAATGAAGGAAAAAAGAACATATTTGACCAAAACTAAAGATTTGTTAGCATTCTGTTGTGTGGTGTTTTAAAACATCCACATGCACACAAACTAGTTTTCAGATACTACAAATATAAATATATAAATACCAAACCATCTTTAATGTGTTTGGTGTTAGATTCTCAAGCTTTTGTTCATTTACTGAAAACACTGACTTCCCCCCAGCCACATGCTGTATTCTCAGAAATATATCTGAGCTGAGCACAGACAAACTGAGATTCAGAAAGGATCTTCATATTCACCTGCTCTAGGCTACTTCCTACTTGCTCAAATGCTCTGTATACAAAGAACAAACACAGCTATGAAGAACCCAAGCCATGTTGTGGATAGGGGATTCAAAGGTATTGGTATTTCAGCCTGATTTCCCTTTGAGCTAAATCTAAGGCAAAATGAACTCTGCACTTCAGAACACAAACTTTACCCCGGATTTGAGAATTAAGTGCAAATGCAGGGGTGCCCACGATAAATCCACACCCTCTTTCTGACAGAGACTCTGCACCAAAGTCCCTGTGACTTAATTCAAAAGGACACCACAGTATAAGAGCAGGTGCCCCTTCCTCTTTAACCATTCCTGCTTGTTTTCAGATTTTCACTCAGTTGCGTAATAAAACCAACTGGCCTACACTTCCAGAGCTCACGCTGAAAAATACAGCAAACACACAGGGAAGGGAAAGAGTGGCAACAAGAAAATGAAAGTCCATGTTAAACTTTATTTTACTGAATTTGTGTGTACCGCTTCCCAAAAATTAATTACTTGAAATAGTTAATTAAACACTGTACATTTATTCATATAGAGAGTCAAAAAGGTTACTGACAATATTGCTGTGAATCAATCTGTTAATTGCTATTTCAACATACACTTTATGCACTCCCTTGGAAACACCTAAGTAAACACATCTGGATATCAAGTTATCAGAATATTTATTTAAGATAAATATTTTGGGAGATGGGTTTTCCATTGTCAAAATACTTTTACAACCATCTATAAATCATTACAGACCTTATACTTTTAAATAACAGTTACATTTCTCTTCTTTCCTCTCTTACTCCAAACATTTCTCTGGGAGTTGGCCTAATCAAGAGATTTTGGACCAGGGCACTGCCAAATATGATGTGCAGATAAAGCTACGAACAGTAACATGAATTGCATCTTAAGGAAAAACTGCCAAATTTAATAAGGCATCTAGGCTCTCCATTTCTCTAAAAAAATAGATCAAGCAGAACATTTAACTATATGTAGACCTTCTCAACTGTCCCATCTTAGGTCTTATGAAACTCGCATGGAAAAATATAGATGAAACACAGATTGAGAGATGTGTTGCTCTGCTCTTTCACTTTAGCCACTGATTAGCCATGGAGGCCACAGAGAGCTGCTCTTTCCTGTCACAGCACAACAGAGCCCAACACTGGGGAAAAGAAAGGATTAAAATCCTCATGAAAAAGGCTACATGCCTCTGATTTTGAAAGACGCTTTATTGAATTCTGAAGACTTTTTGTATGGGAAATAACTTCTATATGTTTATTTGCAATCTAAATTTCCCTATATAAAGAGCATTATTTCTGTCCACGATATCAGTTTCAACATAACTAGTATGTCATTATCTGTGAGGCCAGATGAGGAGGAAAAAAATATCAATAATTGAAACATGTTTTGACTTCACTGGTGCATTAAAAAATATGAAACAGGAAACCATCTATTGAGTGCAACCCCAAATGAGCTTCTGCCCTGCTACTGCCAGAGGGAACATAATCTTTTCATGCAAAATTACTTTGCTACCGTTCTTAATTAATGTACAATCCAACAAGTATGTAAATCAGATAGGAAGTGAAGACTGAAAGAGTAAACACACAATAGAAATTCCTAAACGTTTTCTTCATAATCCCATAAACAGCAGATCAAACTCCACCTTTTCCAAGTAACTTCTTGTCAGTGCTGCCTTTGTACCTCAAGAAGCTCCAGGAATTAGTTGGGGTTGGTCCAGCAGCAGCACACTCTGCACCACCTGCCTTTAGCATCTGTTTGCGCAAGCAGAGAAGGACAGCATGTAACACAACAGTTATTTAAGGTCCTTTGGAAAATCACATCACCATTGCTGAGTGTTTCCATACCTCAGGCTATAGGAAGACAAGTTAAGTCTTGCTGATTTCAAACTCTACCATTTTGTTTTATTTCACTGTGATGGGCAGGCTGGGAGTCACCCAAGACAATGAATGTAGCCATAGCCCTTCTTCATGGTAAACACATAATTTCCCCAGTGATCCAGTAAGCAATAACAAGAAGTTATGTGTAGTACATATAGTGTTTCTATTCCCCTGGGTTTAATATTGCTCACAGTAAAATTGATTTTCTGGAATCTTGCAATAAACCTCATCAAAGTAAATGAAACCCACGCTGGTTTTTTATAAAGTGATTGGATTTGGTGTGATAAATTAACCCTCACCGTCAGAGAGACTCCCAGTAATGCACTTGCTCAATTAAACTCCTCCAGACTCTGTTTAGATTTTAATTTTTCTATAGGACTTATTTAACTCACTCAAAGCTTCCAACTTAATGCTTGCAGAAAGGATAGCAGCTGAAAACCATTCTCTCTCTTTCCAGACTAAATAGATCCACACGATTTATACTTGCTGCGCATTTGCTTGACACTATTCTCTAATCTATATTAAAAAAAACACTGATAGCTATTCATACGCTTTGGGAGCAAGCAGTAGGGAAAAAAAATACTATCTGCTTACTAAGAGTTCCTAATCAAACACCAGGAACTGAGAAGGATTTAATAATTTTAAACTTTTGTACACATGTGAAATCAACTTTTGTAAAAGATGCTAGGATGCTAATGGATATCCTGCAGAAACCTACAGAAGCTTGGCTCACACTGCACTATCCCTTCCCAGTTGATTATTTTAATCTAAAATAACCACCTAGATTTACCTAGTCTTTTGCCAGTATTTCAGTTATTCCACTGTTCAGCTACCATTTCAGAAGGAGTAAAATGTACCAAAAAAAAGAAGAAAATTTCAAAGTGACCTTCCCTAACATTCCTCAGCAGCCTCCAGTGACTTTGTCAAATAAAAAAGTGTCTGATGTCTATTCACAGCTACTGGGCAATATGTATGAAAACTATTTTTGTTGTCATATTTATTCCTGGTTAAATGAAAAAATTATTCATTTAACCAGGAGTAAAACCTCTGAGATCTTTTTTCTCATTTCCCAGACTGTCTGGGGAAAACATGCTGCAGTAAACAATCATGCCCTATTTTATTCCTACTTAAATGAATTATCATAATAATAATTACTAACAAAAACATCTGGTTTCTGCTTAGCAGACGGCAAATTCTTTGACACATTCCTTGCATTTCTCCTTCTTCTTAGTCTCCAGGCTGAGGGTCTCAGGCTTTTTTTAGACCAGTACACATGCCAACCACACAGCATGCCTGATGGAACAGATTTATAGAGAGACTCCTGATGACTATGAAATGCTTCCTCTGTTTTTTCTGCCTCCGGAAAATTATGCCTTTGTAATAATATCTTCTCTTTAGAGCATTTCCCTGCTTTTTATACAGATGACATTTGCATGTAAACAAGTTCTTGCTGTTTTTCTTCTCTACTAAACAACAGCCAGGAAAAGTAATGTTCCCTTTGCCATCATACTGGCCTGTTACTTTAGAATGATCCTAATGCCACAATTAAACGTTTTGAATTGGAAAATGGGGCTAAGCAAAAGAAGTAATCTAACTTCCAATTTAACCAATTTCTACCATACAGAGTGGTCTTATTTTTTGTGGAAAAGAGAAAGAAAAATTCAAATCAACTAATTTATCAATGTGAGACTTTGAACAGTACTATATTAAGTATACATTTACAGTACCAGATTTTGCATTTCTATAATGCCTTTTACCAGAGGCTCCTTGAGCTGCTCTGCCCCCACGAGTAACACTGAAATGGAAAAGAGAGCTCAAACAGCAACCATAGTCCAAGCAGCAAAGAGGCATGAAATAGTAGGGGATGGGATGAGGACCACATGAAGAGAAATACTACCTGCTGCCATGATCTCTACACACTTTTTCTCAAGGTACCAGGGAATGTAAGGCCCCTGAGAGTCTGGGTTTTAAGGTGCAATATGCATGAAGAAGCCTAGACAAGGGTCCAAAAAGGTTAAGAAACTGTCAGACAAGAAAGCGCTTAACCTAGGAGCCATGAGATTTAAAATGCAAATCCCAGCTTTGGGGAGCCCTTCAGCCTCTCTGGCCACTGGTGTTATGCAAAGCTTCTCAAAAGGAGCAGGCAGCCCCAGTTGGGGGACAGGCATTTACTTTCACATTGTGGCTGCAGCCCAGTCTGCTCTGAACAAACTCTGCATGCAGCGTGGCCATTTCCAAGAGAGTCTGCCTGAGCAGTCACTGGCATTTCACCTTCATTTAATGGCCGTATTTCTCACCTTTCATCTTTGCCAAGCCCTTAGCCTGGGGAGGTGCTTTTTCCCAAGCAGAGCAGGTGGGCAGGGTGTCCCCAGCCATGGTGGGGGCACAGAGATGCCTCTGTCCCTGGGTTGTTAAAGGCCCTGGGGCGTTAAGTTGCCCAGAGCTGTCTCAGGGCTGCTCTGCACTGAAGGCTCTGTGCTGGTGGACGCATTTCAGCTGTACAGCAGCCCTGAGCTCCCTCAGCACTACCACAGTACATCAGGTCACCAACCTCATGTCCTTGCCAGAGGGACTCCTCTGCCAGAAGCACAAAGGGGATTTGCCAGAGCTTGGCTTGCAAACAATTTATTAATACCGAGCAATTTTTGGATCTCAAAGTGTTTGGGAAAGTAAATAAATATTAGTCTCATTTCATAAATGGAAATGAGAAGCACTGAGACATTCAATAATATGCAAGGAGCCAAGAGCAGAGTTCAGGGGTCTGGACTTCTCTATCTGACCACTCCTGCCATGGTCCTCTGTCTGTTTTTCAAATAATCTATTTATAGAGGCCATTGGTCTGCTGGCCAATTCCTGCTGAGCTCAGTGATGTAAATATTTGGTTTGGGTTCCCCATGATTCTGCCCTGCAATCTGTGTGGTGTCACTCACAAAAAACAGCTTAGTCCTGTATGCACTGATATAATCAGTATCATCTGTTTTATGTCCCCATTTGAACCACAGATGCTCTACCTTTTTTCACCTAAATTTAAGTTAATCACAACTGCCCATGATATGTTAGATTTGAAAGTTAATAATTATGAACTCAAGTTTATAAAATCCCTCTTACAGGAAAGAAGCAATTAAAATTAAGAATGTATCCACTTAATAATAAAAGGCCTACACTAACACATGGATCAATAGATTTAAATGCTTTCAGCAAATGACTATACATCTTATTAAAATATTTTACATTCTTTATATCTTTTTATAGCCTCCTGTGAACTTTCAAGGTTATTTCCTTGTCGCTTTTTCAAATTTTATAACACTGAAAAGTTATCTTCAACCTACCATTAAACATTTAAGAAACAAACAACCCATACCCTTCCAAACACAAAACACTGCCAGAATTCTACCGTGTAAGAATATTTTTAAACCCAGGAAGGAAATACAAGAGAACTCTTATCTGTTATTTCTAATGTTACATGGACTTGAGTATATTTACACCTTAAAATATGTGATCAAGAAATGAGATTCTTGTGACATCGTATTTGATGTGAATCTTTACCTAGAGAATAACCTCAGGTTCTGAGTATGAGCCAGCTGATTGATATCTAACTGAAGCTTTGTATTAATAGGAAAAGTATGAAATATTTTTCTGGTAAAGAATATGCTAAGCATATGAAAATAATAATTTTTTAAACTATGATCAATTTGATTCTATTCTGGTTCAAGCTGCTAATCTGCAGGCCATAGTAAGACAAATAACCTCATGGATTCAACTGCATATGAGTGTCAAGGCTTTAGTATGAAATTATCTGTTCCAAGAAGAAATGAAATCCAAGTGGAAACAGTCTTCATGATCCTAAAGGAGAAATTAATAAGAACCAAACACGAATTTCAAAGGGAAACAATTTAGGATTTATCCTTGCCAATACCAGCTTCAGGTTGCTTTCATTTTCCAAAGGAAATGAAAGAAAGCCACCAAATTTTTAATTGCTGTTATGGAATATATCCATTCTACAATGTTGTCTTTCACAGAGACAGGACAAAGAGTCCTCTCCTGAGTGGTTTGATTTTGTGACTGCATTTCATAAATACAATTCCAGCAGCATTTACTTAAAAATGAATAAATAAAAAAGTAGCAATTTTATAGCATTCCCACCTCAAAAATCTACTTCAGTGACTAAGCTTTGGGGCCAAAACCTGTACTCAGGTATATATGTCAATAACACCAGGTACACCTGAGAGTGCATTCATTGTTTTCATCAGTGCTTAGATCCGGCATCCTGGTCCATTCACCATTCATGTTACTGCCTGGAGTGGACCTGTAAAAATACAGGTTCCTCACAGCAGCTCACACCCTTCATAAAATTTGTACAGAAATCTTCATAGAGATGACAGGGAGGAGGCAGAAGAACACCAGGGAAGGCAACTGCTCTACTGTGAAGTTTGCTTAGAATCCATGTGAGAAAATCAGACCACAAACAAAAGGTCCTTCTGGATACAGATATTGGTATGCACAGACTAAGACTGCAATAACTTCACCTACATTTCTGTTGCACTCTTGCATTCCCTTAGAAAGGATGGCAGTTCTTCTATTGTAAAAAGCAGGAATTCTGTGCATCCCAGCTTCTGTGAGTGTTGGAGACAACCACAGCATCCATATGGTACGGCAACTGATATTTCATCTCTACAAAGCACACAACAGAGAGTGCAATACTAAGAAATTTGCAAAGACCTTCACTTTCTCATTCCAATCCCATGATAAAATTAGATTCAATTAGTGGACATAAATACCCAATAGCAACAGACACTACTTTTAAATCATATAATGAATAAAAACTATGGAAGATGGAGGCCAGAGATGAGTCAAGCCCAACTGACCCCAAAAAAGATTACTCCAACTGTCTCTAATTAGCAATTGTCTCTAAATAGCAATTCTTGAACCTCCACATTTTCTAATAATGCACTTCTGTACACAAAGCATTTTCTTCCTTACTGGCATCACCAGAGCACTCAGTATTGCTGAATATTGAACTGCTTCTATTTATATGCTTAAGCATTGATTTAGAAGCCTATTTTAAGCATCTCAGTCTGAAAAGGTTTCCATTTTCTCCGTAAGAAAGGACTGAAAGCAGCATTAGGGCACTGTCAAAATGTATAGCTTGAGTAGACTAGTATGCCCCAGCAAAACTCTATCCAGATGCCCACTCACTCTCTCTCTATCTTGCCCTGTTTCCTCAAAAGTTCCTTTGATTTCCAGATTCATGTGAAGCATTCAGTATTTACTCTAAGAGCCTGTAAGAGAAGGGATAAGAGGCTGGCAGTGGAGGGACCATCTCTTTCTCAAACACAGAGGTGAGCCAGGCTGAGTTCTAAGGTGCAGACTGCTGGTTTTGTTCTCTCTCTGCTCAGACATGGGCTGACCCTTCTGATGAAGCTGAGGCTGCCCACTTACACAAGCAGGGAGGACAAACAACTGCCCTGTGAGGGGCTGGGCTGTGCAGGAAGGGCTGCTCTTTTCCCTTTCCCAAGGACTGGTTAAGGCAACAGCCCTGAAGGAAAACAGCAAGTGGGTGCTTTAATAGGCCTTGGACAGAGTACTTCCTGTGAGGAAATCCAATGCAACATTTGATGAAAAATTATGAAAGTGTATATATATACACACTTCTAATTTAAAGTAGGAAAGTTTGGAATACAGATAGTGATACATGGATGTAGGGAAGGTCAGATAATGGAAAGGCCAAGACAGGTGAAACAGCACAGCTGACTGGCTAATAGACCAATGGACTGCTAACTGGAGTATAATAGAGAAAGGTTTCTCAGTCAAAAAAAGTTGGTTTTTTTCAACAAAAAAAAGGTTGAAAGTGGCCTCAACTTCACTGGGAGGTGGAGGGAACATCTCTTTAAAAACAGAGACTTAGAAGGGGAAGAGTCTCCTCAGTGAAAAAAATAGATGCTCTTCTGTCCTCAGACAGGGGCAAGACAGAAAACCTGCCCACAGAAGGGGCTTTGCGTCACATGCTGAAGGAAAAGGCACCTCTGGGAATGCAGAACAAGCCCAGGTTTGCAATGCTGTGCCATCACTCTCCAGTGGAAGAACCATACCCATCTGGTAGCAATGGTGAAGACAAACCCAAGCAATAAATGTCAGAGCTCACTTGTTACCAAACCCACAGCAGCACCCCCAAACATCTGTGACTGCAGCATGGGCCTGGTTCTTACCTACAGAGCAGGGGCATAATGGAAAACATTATTCACACTGAAGAATATCTGTATTCACTAGGAACCTTATAGAATCACTAGGTAAAATGCACGAGCTTAAAAGAACCTTCTCCTGATGTGATTACCGTGTGGAACGTGATTTCTAGTGACTTTCAGAGCATAACTCCTTCTTGAAATTCTCCCATTCTTTCAAAGAGAGTTGGTAGTGCAAAGGGACAAGAAAATTGTCAATTGTCTTGCCAGGAGACACCTAGATGGACCGGGAAAACGGTGTTGCCTAGTCAAGAAATTCAAATAATGAACCTGATTAATTAGTTTTTAAAATTCATTGTAACGCTAATTTTAAAAACAATTTACTGGTTATTTTGAGAGAAGTCTGCCTGATTACCTTCTAGGGAAGATATTTGTACTTGAATCATGTGATATACTAACTTTGAATTAGAAAATATTTCTAAATATATAAATAAATCACAAATCTCCTCCCTGCAATTGCTCTGACAGAGATTCCAGCAATTTTTCTCAAATGTCTGCAGCAGGGAAGACACCAAGTCTTTCCTCTCCCCTTCTCTTTCTTCCATCTGTAATTTCAGCAGCTCCTGCTCAGACCAGGTAAGATACTGAACTGGGCATTAGACTGTCCTATTTGGCATTCACTGCCCCAACTCATCACTGAGTAAATCCTTTCTTTAGACCTGAATTTCTGACAATCTTGACAAGAAACCTTGTCTTATGCATGCCACATTTTCTCCAATACCAATCTTCTACGTCACTGCTTTCTCTTCCTCTGTTTTGCCTCTTTACTGTGATTCCTGTGCTTCCAGATGGTACCTACCCTTCCACTCACTCTTCTGCCTCCTACTTACACAAATTATCCTACAATGTCTGTCCCAGACAGACAGGCCTCACTGTCCTTTTAAACTCAGTTTTATCACCTGGCCTACAGTTCACCAGCTGCTCTGCCCCTCTAAAGCTGCCTCATTCCCAGCTATATAAACCAAAGGTTTGCATTCTCCTCTTTCCCTCGGTATTTTATTGATGTCAGAGTAGGTCTCCATCTTCTGACATTACATGAAAGCTCTTTACCAAGAGAGTAGTGAAGATCCAGATGAGGGTCAAAAAAATGTGTGACCCCTATCCCAAATGCAAATGCTCAAAGGAAACTGTGCCCAGCTTGATCCAGCACAGCATAGTTAAATGCTAAGGGGAAATAGCTGATGCCCTGAACAGAAAACATGTCCACACTGATCTCGATTATGTCTAACACAGAAAGAGGTTAACAACTAACAATATCTCTTACCATGGGATTCATTTTCATGTTGAAAGAGCTGGCATTTCTGGGACACTGGATGTATTAGTGTGACACATCTTGCTACACAAAAAAAGGAGGTGGACTGCCAGCACCAAAATGCAGGAGATAGTCTGCATTTTTAATACACTGAACAATACAGGGGTCATGTTTTTTCACTTTTTTCCATCTTGAGAACATCTCCTGGAAAGAAGACCTTATCTGTCATCTTGGGAATTGACATAAACTGCCAATGAATTCATCTGCGTCTCCTAGAGCATGCTCAAGTAATCACAGGATCAGGAGTTTACCTACGTAAAAATAAACAAACACAAATAAAGCATCTATCTGAGTCTCTTGACTTGCTTTATCAAATTCACAGCTGTATGGTTCCAGATGAAGAAGTAGAGATACTAGTTTTCTTATTAATTTTTCTATTTCAGAAAATGTGGAAGACTGAAGATTGTAACTTATCTCAAGACAGAGGACAGGAGGGAGGAGAAAGTAGAAGGATAACATACCAATGAAATGTTGACAGTTTTCTATTTTTTGCCAACTGTTGCTAAAATGACAGACGGTGATTTTTATGAAATGTATAATTCACAGCAAAATTGCCTAGATAACCAAGTTAAAAATGCTTTGTCTTTCCTAACAACATTATGCAGCAATCAGTAAAACCCAAAGTACATAATACAAACTGAAAATGCAAGAAAACAAATCTTTCCTTTTCCCTGAAGTCAACAAATTTTCTGAGCCCAAATAAAGTTCTTGGCTTTCTTTCAAACCTTCACAGCTTCTAATCAATAGTTTAGTCATACGATGAAAAATGATGTATCCATACTCTTCACCATTGACATTTGCTAACTGTCTCCAAGGTCGCATTGATTGTCAGTTGTTCGGTTTACCCAACTTCTGTTTTGAGCCAAATAATATGATCTTTGTTTCATTAATATTTAATAGTAATTTAGATTGTGCCAGATGATCTTAAAGCTCATTTAAATCAGCTTGAAGATAATATTAAGCTTTCTTCTAGTATAATCTATTACCATAAATGATTGTGTCATCTGCATATAAATGGTGAGTTGAATATGATAATGAAGTGCAAAGATTATCAATATAGAATGACAAATGCATCTGACTTAAAATAAATCCTTCAAGGACCCATTTATTGTGTTTTTAGTGGTAAAAGATGTTTTGTTTCACTTCAAGTATTCTACAGAAAACGTAAAGGATTTGGATCATGAGTTATAATATTCATCCTGTGTGAAAATAGAAAATAAAAATTCCAAATTATACAAGATTCTCTTTTCAAGTGTGGCAATTACAAATTGTATAGGGTCTGTATAGTTTATGTGCTTTCATACATCAGGCTTTGGTCAATTATTAGTTTTTTTGAAAGAGCAATTACAACAAAGCATGTGTTTTTATTTAGACCTGGTTTAGTTCATGTTTGTTTTTCACTAGCGGGTCATTTAAATTAGTTCATTTCAATTACTGTTAAATGCCTTGCCCATTAAAGAAAAGTACCTGAATGCAGAGACCCAAAACTGTTTCCTCTAAAAACAACATCTGTGAGGGCTGCAGGGAAGCCCTGTTTGGCAATAAGGCTGCATCTAAAATAATTAAATTGTCAAATTCTCTAGACTCACGGGTTTAATCAAAATGAGTGGACAATTTCAGGGTCAAAAGGAGCTATTAGAACAGTAAGAAATACTAATAAGTACATTAAAAGTTGTTTAAAACAGTTGAAGAGAATGTAAGTGCATTTGCCAGCAGATACTGTCTAAGGACATTATATAAAGTAGTGATGACATAACAATGAGAAAAATACAGCAGTGAAAGGGACAGGTGAAACTCACACTTGGTGAGAGCTGGAAGAACAGATATTCTGGATCCACAAGCTCTCTCTTCTGCTTTTCAGTCCAAATCTTCCCACTCAAAATTTCAGGGTTTTTGATATCACTGTGACCTTAATATTTGTAAAATTTTACATTTTTCAACTAATCATTCAGTTTGGATGGAAGTACTTCTGGAAAAAGATCCATTTTGGTCTCCTAGCATCTCAGCTCAAAAGCCCTCAGCATTTGTTCTGGCAGATTCATCTGTTGCAATAAATTGGTCATAAACAAATCTGGACTAGAATGTAGAAGTTTTCGTTCTTCAAGAATAAATTCTGGAAAAGCCTTGTGAATGTGATCATGGGAGTAAGAAATGTGGGAAGCGAGACCAAGTTACAGAAAGGACTATAAATTAAACTAAGAGAACTCCTGAATCCAGAAAATTAATTCTACAGTGGGGTCTCTATGGAATCCAGTCCTCAAGCATATGCAAAGGGTTTTAGGAGCAGCATTGGGTGTGTGCACCACACTTAGGGTAGGTTTCTGGTCCTTGTGTGGACCAGAAAGGAGTTTTCTTTTCCTTTCTTCGTCTATCATTTGCTTCTGGAAATTGGATGACATGAAAACCAGGATGTAAACAGACTACAGCTGTGTTTCTAGTGATGCAAAATTCTCAGATGAATGGTGTCCTGCTCACACACAAAGGATTAAGCTATTCATCCGATTTAGGATCAGGAGGACATCTGTTCTCCAAGCCAGATTAGCAGGGATCAGAGGGGTTTTATTTGTCCTAACAGTAATTTAGAACATGATCAGCTTCTTGGGATCACACAGAAGTTAATTTTATAAATATTTTGCCAGCACACAGACCTGGGAGACTAGAAATATCCTCCACCCTCCACTCCTCCTTTCTACATGTGACATGGTACAGGTGCAGCTTTTAGATTTTTACTACAGTTCTAAATTTCTCTCAAGTGTTGAGAATTATGATGTCTGGTGTTACAGGATGATTTATGGATGTTTCTGAGCTAGTATCTACGGTATGTTTGTCTGCCAGAACAAGCCAGGAAGGGTTCAGTTGCCCAGATGCTGCCTGCTGATCCTGCATTCCTACTCACCTACGCATACGCACATTGGGTGCAGTGTGCTCAAATAAACTCCCTGTTATGCCAGAGATGGCCAAGGTACAGGAAGTGATATCAAGCCACCTTTATAAATCAGATCCTACAGGAAAACTTCCCACCATACACCCCATAAATTATAAGGCTACATACACGTCAACAGTAACACTATTGTATAGTAGACATAAAAGCATGAGCACAGACAGATTGTTCCCTTTGTAGGGGACAAAGGGTGCACAACCCAAAGTAGAGAGATGGTTTTTCAGTCCTTATCACTTTTTCTGTACCAATTTTTTCTGATTAAAAATTTGAATGCAGCTCAACGTCAGCTGGAGCGCAAAGCAGCGTGAAAATGATGAATGATTATGAAAGCATTCTTATAAAGTAGAGCTATTTATTCTTTGGCTGAGATTTGGCATTAATTATTGATTTTTAGTCTTTTTAGCATGTAGAGATGTAGCATTTTGCTTCATTCAGGTTGTTCCCTTAAGAATCAGCTAGAACACTGATGATAACTTTGAGGAAAAAAGTCACCAAACCAAAAAACTAGAATTTTTCTAAGCTCATCATGTAAAAGATTTTGATAGTAAAAACTGCAGAAAGGTCAAACCTTAAATTAGTAAGAATTAGTAAAACTTTCTTTCAAATTAAAAAAAAAGCCTCTCATTTCTGAAAGTACAGTATTAGCTCTTAAAAGAGAAAATACAACCAAAGGAGCTTTTCTTTTGTTGGTTTCAAGCTCAAATCCAGACTACCTGGGTAGATGCTAAAATTTTTGTCATCGCATGGATACTTGGTGTCTCCCTAAATCAGCTCAGTAAATCTCACCTCAAACTCACTGCAATCTTTTGCAGTAAATGACAGGAAGTACAGGCAACAAAAAACCCATGTGGATCCTGAAAGTCCACACTACTTATAAACCTTCTGTTAGTAAGAAGGAAGGACTGTTCCTTTTTGGGAGTTCATAAGTATGCCTCCACCACAAAGGTAATCCAGGCTCTTGCTCAAGCACCTGTAATCCACAAAGGAAACCCACTGACACAAGTTACAAGCAATTTATAAGTCCAGAGTGACTTTCACAGGCTGGAGCAGTGTCACAGCTCAGACTTAGAGGTAAGATACAATGAGAATGAAAGGGGAGTTGGAGAGGATGATGAAGGGAAAAACTTCAGTGTCCTTGACCTTCCTGTCCCATCTCCTGCAATACTTAAGGGATGAGGTGGTGAACAATACATACAAGACAGATTTCTAACAGATTTCTAAGAGAACAGCAACTTTTTCTAACTGCATCACCATCACATCCAATTGTGAGGGAAGGAGGGATTTTAGTACTTGTGTTTTCTGTAGCACCAATAACTATGACCAAGAAGTCTAGGAGGTCAGAGAAGACAGTAATTTCATTAATCAGGTGGAGTTAAAGAGGTGTTCAAGCTGCTGCAAGTTTCTCTAGACAAAAGGTTGCAATTCTCTGCACAACATGAAAAAAGCCTGAGTCTCATGGTAGTGGTCTAGAGACACATTAAAATTCAGAACCAATCTAGATGGCTAAGGACAGGATAAAAGGAAGAGCTGGAGGCAATTTTCAGGCTACAAAAGCTGCAGTGACAAAAGGTTAGGGGTATTGGGACAGTCTACTAATCTGCCCATCAATGTACAGCTTCTATTTAATGCTCTGAAATATCTTTTGTACTTTGATACTCAGCAATCCAGTTAGGATTAGAAGTACTTTGTGGGGGAAAACTTAACCATGGTGGAGAGGGCAAAGCTGGGCCCTCAGCTGAAATGGCCTTGCTCTAACAGGCCACAGCTTTAGTCGCTGACCCTTTAGTGACCACCCTGGCAGCACACTAAGGAGTCAGAAATCACAGCATTAGGAAAAATATGTAAATTGGTTTAAACAAAAGTGTGTACTACAAAGGGTAGTAGACACATAGAACACAAAGAGAAGTAAAGGCAGAAGCTCAGCTGGTTAGAGCCCAATGCTAAAAATGCCAAGACTGTAGATTCCCTCCATGGGCCATTCACTTAAGAGCTGGATTTGATAATCCTTGTGGGTCCCTTCCAACTCAGAATATTTTATGATTCTGTGACATTCTGGACTCTCTGAAAACACTGTCCAGAACTCAGAAGACCTTCAAGAAATGAAAGAATGTCAAGGAGAGAATTCTTTTTTTCAGATGAGGATTACTACTCATATGTCAGCAATACTCATGCTCTCTCTGTGTGACACAGATCTACTTGTCTTGCACCTATCTGAGCAGAGCTGAATAGAAAGCAGTCATCATCAGTGCCCTTTTCCCTCCATTTCCCAGAGGAGAGTGCTTGAAGAGATCAAACTAGGGATGGTGCTTGAATGCTGCCAAAGCTCAGTTTTACTTTAGAAACAAAAAGGATCATCTGGAGCTGGGCCTAATGCAACTGAGAAAGGAAAAAGGACAAAGGACTGCAAAAAAACAGCTATAAAATTTTCAATGTACTAACCTAGTCCCACTGCTACAAAAACACAGGTCTACCTCACAAAACAGGGGCATGAAGGAAAGACTTCAATGGCTTAAGTTTAGGTGGCTGCTAAATGAAATGCAGATAGTATCACTGAAAGAAGGCAAAATGTGTTCTTGAACCTCCATTGACTTACTCTATTCCAAATTGTCTACAACAGGTGGCAGATCCTAGATGCAATGTATTTTGTACCTTGCAACAGCTGTGAAGAGGATACTGACTGAAATGTTAAAGAGATACTGCTTGTTGCAACTGTCTCACATGACCAAGAGCAGTTCCAGAATTCAAAATATTTCCTTGTTCTGAAGTTAAATTGAGCTACTGTGACATTCATTCTGCAATTTAATACTCAAAGGCTATGAGAGACAAAGAGATAGAAAGGAATGGGAGTAGAAACCAGCAACATTTCACACATTTTGGTAGATTTTTATACAATATTAGTACAAGACCAGGTAAAGTGCTTTTTAATTTCAGACTTCAGGAGCCAGTTCTTCAGCTAGTGCAAGGTGGTGTAGTTCTGTTGACTTCAACTACAATTATTCACATTAGTCAACAGTTGCTATACACACCCTGTGCAGTCCCATACTTACAGCTTCATCCAAACCAAATTATACTGGCCAAATTAGAAATCTAGCTAAAACTTCTGTTAACTGACTCCCAAAGTAGAAGCCAAAACAGCTGAGTAACACCAGGCTAGACTATCTAAAACTACAGGGTGTTTCCCCTAAATAATCAGGGGGAAATCAACAGGAGGAAGCAAGTGAATGAATGAATGATTGAATCTGTGAGCTTCATTTAGAGGCTTTCACAGAATCATCTCTTTTTGTGCAACTTGAACATAATATATGTATTTTCTCAGATTAATACTGAAGGCTATCCACAGAAATGCACCAGTTCATTATCATCATCAGAAAACAAAGCAATATGGCATCTTAGAGAAGACCATAAATACACATTACAGTTACTCCCTTTTTGTCTATATAAAGCTCTACCAAATGCAAGGGCCCAGAACCATAGGAGCTCAGGGATTTTGTGTTGTCCTTTATATTGTGTGCATGTGTGTTAAATAAACATTCTAAATCTGTTTTTCTTATTGGCAATGAAATTGTAAGAATCAATACATACTTTCAAGAATATAAAGTCAATTTAAAATAGGGGACTATGTGTATATATAACAGTTTATCTGCCTTCTATATTATAAATAAGTCTGGGAAACTCTCCTAGTACCCGTTAATGTTCACTATAACTGTGTTCAGAGATTAAACATCCTGCAACTTGATAAATTAAATACACTTATTACATTGTATATATATAAGATGCATGATAGCATGGTCTGTGCATAAAAGATCAATGGATGCTTCTATATTAAATATAATTTTGAAGACAATTATAATTCATAATTTAATTTAATTCACCTTAAATTGGAAATGTTTATTCACTACCCAGAAATCAATCTCTTTAAAAAATGCATGGATTCACATTTTGCTACTACGATAACTTATTTTCCTACTTCACCCTAATATTGAAATAAATAGATTTTAGAAAGCCTCATAGGCAAAAATAAATATACAGATATATCAAGATTTTTGTATCCATATCTTCCACCTGCATATACATTTACTATTTCTTCATTGATACAGCATTTTTATCCTTCAAAAAGGTACTTAACAACTTTTCCTCACCAAAAAATGAGCAAAAGAAACCACTGAAATTCATTTTTGTCAGCTGTAGTGCAGTGACAGCCAGAGAATCATTAGTAAACAGTGGAAAGACTATGGGCTAAATTGTGGCCACATGGTCTTCATGAAACTCAACTCTAATAAGTTTGAAGCAGACTCCCTAAAATCATGGGAACTGCCAGTAACATCTGTTGGCTCTGTCTCCATTTGATTTAAATAATGTGCTTGTTAGCACAGTTTCCCTGCAGCCTATGCTGCCCAGGCATCTTTAGACTTCCAGCAAACATCAGCACACAAACAGCCAGGGGGACTCCTGAGCTTCAGCTCACAGCCTGTGGACCACACATGGTGTGCAATGCACACGTGCCTGGACCCCCTTTAACAGCATTCCAGTCAGCCATGGAACTGGTGCCTCTCCTTGGGCAGGGTCTGCTCCCCTCTCTGCACTCCACAGGGATGCCAGCACAGCAGCTCTGACACCACTGTCTTATGCTACTATTAGAACCCAGACCTGACTCGTGGTCTGCTCACAGACACCTTGCTCAGGTACCCTCTCCTGGGGAGAAGAGTCCATGTTCTCCCACGTGCCACAATGCACGTTCCCGAGGGGAAGGCCCACTACACAGCTGTGGGAGAACAACAGCGAGGGCATTATCAGTTTGTAATACAAGTGGAAACAGAATGGTGGTCATGGCAGATAACAGGTTAAAGATCATTTTTTTTGATCCTATGTACTTCTATTCTATATCCAATATGGTCCAGTTAATAAGCCATTTGAAGAATCTTGATGTGCAAAAGGCTTTGAAGTACCAGTACTTGCCCTTTTCCAAACAATCAGACTCCTCACAGATAAGGTCCCCTCACCTCTGCAGCAAAACAGGACCAATTTCAAAACCTGTGAAAGACCACTTTGAAGGGACCTTTAAAGTAGCCTTGTTGATTTATTGGTTGGACTCAGATCTCAAAGTTCCTCCATTTAGTAAGCTTTTTTCAAAGTATTTATGTTGCATTAACTGAATGATTTCATTTATGTGTTTAGATGAACTATTAAAATACCAGAGAAAACATACAGCAGTTCCATTAAAATGACACATCAGATTCAATCTTAAGGTCTATGAATAACCTCCAACATTTTATCAGTAGTGCACCATCAGTTTTGCACTTAGGCTACCATTCAAAAAAATCTTAACAACATCCAGACATTCCACAAATCCCTCAAACCACACATGGGATCAGACCAAATTAAGTCTTTCCTACAGATCAGCTCTCTCCATTTTGTAGCTTCCAAGACATGCAGCTCTCCCTGTGGACAAGGCTGCCCTCTCCACCCTGCGGCTTGCAACAAGAGCTTCACCACAGCTCTCTGCAGAGATGCTGTACTTACCACAGCTTTGTCACCAGAACATTTGACCTGACCCAAATTAAGGGCCCCATCCTGATGTGTGATCCTTTCACACATCCCCTGTATATATGTTACTGAAAATGAGTAATGCAGAGTTATTCTTGTACCAGCAATAAAGAATTCTCTGGGGAATTGAGAATCCTTGAGCCCACAGATCTTTTTCCAGTATAATTTACTGAAGGCTGAAAGCTGGCTACCCTAGAAGGTGACTGTGCTTAGTGTCTTGAACCTTCACAACCTCCAGCCATAAAATGAGAATAAAGTTATTTCCCTAATTCATGGGAATGTGAAAACCAAAATTGCAAGGCATCCAACTTATAAGGTGACAAGGATAATAAACATTCTACAGAGGGCTGCTTGAAAAAATAATTTTGACAAATAAAATATTTTGGTTTAGCACTCCCTGGCTACTCACGAACATTCACTGAAGAAAGTGTAAAATGCAAGGCCAAGAACCCCAAAGTTTTAATATGCTTAATTGTATTTACTTCAGACTTTTACTCCCCTAGCTGGGCAGCCCATTTAGAATGCTGGTTGATCCTACATACAGTAAAACATATGCTATAGGACAGTAAGTGGAATTTCAGATTAGAGTATCAGCTTCTGAATTCTCTGTTGTTAAGTGGGTTTAAAAGTGAACTTTATTGTTAGTTGGTTTTAAGGTGGGTTTTTCTGTGTCTAATTTCTGAACTATTATGCACATGTACATTCTTCTAAAACTGACAGGTAACTTGGTTCACTTGTGGAACTGAAATGTAACCTTTAATTTTACAGCCCATGCTTTAGAAAATTATGCCTTTGAGTGGCTGAGACTTTTGGAAGGTGGGAGTGGTACACTAACCACATAAGAAGTGGAATGCCACAAGAGAATTCTTTGAGCTGTGAATAATGAGTCAGGAGTACAGTTATGAAAAGCACATAACTCACTCTTTCATCAGCATGCAGACTCTTTCCTAAAGCTATTCTCATCTTCTGCAGCCACTGGTAAAACCACAGACATAAACTCAGATCCAGTATAAACAAAAGAAATGTAAATGCCAGTGTGGTTGTAGCTACCTCCCCTAGAGATGATTTTGCCACAGGAATAGGCTAAATGTAAATAAGAGGGAAAGTACAGCACTTTGAATGAAACATATCAATTTAAATGAAATAAGGCTACTTATTTTATCTCACAAATCATGATTCAAATAAGATTATCTGGATTTCTGGGAAACAAGCCCTGAAGAGCAATGAGTATTTGTCTTTTGTGATACTTGAGAATCTTTGGACTAACTTACAGCCCATGATTTGCAACCCAGCTCAACAACAGTCCACTGCTGAGCTCTCGTGGCCTGTCCCTTTGGTGTCTGGTTTACCTTGCTAAACAGAGCATCCCCAGGAGCAGATCTCCCAGGGAGCATAGACAAGTAGGTACAGGATGACTGCCAGCCTCCTACGCTCTAGGGATACTTAATCCAGTCTCTGTAAGCATGTACATAGACACTCTCCCCCTCCCCAGACACCACACCCTGCAACAGCTGAAGGAACAGGCCTTAACTCTGCTGTAACTTGTCCAGCATGTTTGGTTTTGTGGCTTCCATTTGACTTAAACAAGGTTTAGTTCTGATTAAACCTGTCACAGCTGGTTTGCTTTCCTAAACAAGACAAAAAATTTATTGAAGCACCTCATTGGTGTTTTCTAAAACTTCAAAGACAACCTTGAACAAGCAGGACAAGTTTACACAGCTGTAAGTATTATTGCATTAATATAATCTTTCCATCTTCAGGAATAAAATACATAAGAACCATTATTTATAGTATGTGGTGGTGCTAGATGTTTTTAAATCACAGAAAACCTTGTTCTTAAGAGCCTGTTTTCCCTGAAATTAGCATAAGTACTCTTTTCCTTTAAAACTCTGGGCTAAGTAAGAGCCTGTACAAATCCTCTTTTAGATTTGGGTCTTAGCTCTTTAGGAATTTTTATTTGTGATTCTTGAAATATCTTTCAGCCTGATCCTTTTTCCTAGAACCTTTTCTGGGAAATATGCACATAAATAGTTTTCCAAATAGACTGTTTTAATTCTATTGTTCTATACTGAACACAATACTGTCCAAAATACAGGTTTTTTGGGGAGGTGTGGTTACAGATGGGCATTCTGGGCCATGGACTGGTCTAGCTTGCCTTGACCCCCTGGTGGCAGACCAGGTACACCTCAGTCCCTTTCAGAGGTTTACAGTGCAAAGATGGCCTTTGAACAGAGGCTTCTGCAGCCTCAGATTAGAAATAATCACAAGTCTTATTTAAACCAATTGTTTTATATAGGATATTATAAATAGTAATAATATTTCTATTTAAAGAGCTAAGGTTCCAAATGCCAAGATATCCATCTGATTAGTATGTACTTTGTAACTCCACAGCGATACAAGGGATGCTTTCTGAGCACATGTAAACCATCATTAGAGCTTCACATTGCAATATTCATACTGAAGTCTATGACAGTTATCACACAACACACTGCCAGGACCTGACAGCTCTGACACTGCTAATACAGAGCCATCAGCATCAACTGAACAAGATCTTCTTGTTTGATGCTGGGTTTAGGCAAGAGTATGACAATTATGCAAGGAGAAGCACACAATAAAAGGAAGGCTCAATGCAAGCACCAGAGTGAGACAGTGTTTGGCCAGACCCATGAGGCTGAAGGAACTGCTGGCACTGGGGCTGAGCCTGCAGTACCCACCTTTCTTCTCTCAGTGTGAGGCAGCACTGGACATGAATGAATGAACACAGACCCATCCAGCAGGCAATAATTAAATAAGGAGTGAGATCAAATCAAAGAAAGAAAGCAGACATTTTATCCCATTCCCCTAAGCACTTGATTGTTAAAGCTGCTGTGATTGCCTTAGGCAAAGTTTGACCCACTGACTGTCCTGAAATCAAATATGGTGGTACATTTTTGAAAAGTACAACCTCTATCCACACATCTCAGACATTTTTCAGGGACATTTAGTTCAAGTAAACTACCATGGAATAAGCACAATTACATTTCCTTCTCCTACATTACCCCACATCTCAGTCACATCCTGGTTTAAACTTTTGACTAACTTAATTTTTATGCTGGTTGTTCATTTTATAATCCAGTTCTTATAGGTTTCATTCTCTTTACTTATTTCCTTTTGCAATCATCCTAGGATAGGGACTAATTATTTTAATAGCTCTCATTACATCATGTCGGTGCATTAGCTTTTCCTTTTTAAACGGAGTTACATTTATACAACATCTTTATTTTTTTTATTCTCACTAAACCACAAGCAAAATGGCAGACTCCCCTATGAGTTATAGAGATAAACAGTGCTTTTAGCAAACTTTTCAACAACAAATCAGGAGAATGGGAGTGAGCATGATCACAGGGTTGGAAAGACTCATGCTGAAGAAACTAAAAGGATAGAAAATACTGCAACATCAGTGCATTGAAGCAGGCTTTAAAATTTATAACTGCTGAAAACAGGACCACTTTAAAATTACTTTATCAAATATACGAGCTTGAGAAGGACATATGGATACACCTTACAGTAACAGTAAATGTTAAAAGGCAAAGTAAAATAACCCCTAGGATTTCTGGGATTGGAAAAGAACTGTCTATTGGATCCTATTTTGACTATTAGCACAAAGCAAAAGCTAAGAACTTGCCCATTCATCTTTACTGCTCTCAAATTTTACTGGAAGGTCCTGGAAGATTGATACTCTGATAAGGCTTCCTTTTCTTCATTCTACCTCAGACCTTACCTCTGCTATCAACAGGTCTAGAATCTTGTCCCTGGCAATTATGTCACTGGCTTCTGCCCTGTTATGACTGAAGAGGTTTTTTCTCGTGTGTTTATAAGCATCCACAGGATGAATGTCAGAAGGAATTGGGGAAAATATTGCATTGGGAGGGAACCTCTGAAAGTGTCTAGTCATGGGACAACTCTGCAAATAGTTATACTAAACACAGAAGCCTGAAAAGGATGTGTGGAAACACCTGATGGTAACTGTAAATGTTAAAAAGCAAAATAAAATAACCCCTGTGTGTATGCATACACATCTACATGTATAATCATCTAAATTCCTCCTCTCCAAAGTGAGCAATTTTGATGATCAAACAGGTTTTCTCTTACCCACAACTTTGCTGCTTGCGCAGCCCTGATTATAATTAGTCCCTTATGCAAATGGCATGTGAAGCCTTGGGAGAAGTGTCTTGGAAACGGGAAGGATGTTTCTTGAGAAAATATCAAGAGATGAAGAGCGGTGTCCAGATGCTTGGACAGAACCGAAATTTGCACTGCTGGCAGAGCCTCCAGACCTCCTCTGTCATTGGATCCATTTGTTTATGCCTGTGCCTGCATCTGTCACAGACACACACCTCTCATTCTGAGAACAAAGGGTCACAGGTTCCCCTGTCAACCCCGCCCCATATTTCCTCACCCCCTTCAAGGCAAACAAACCAAGCCAATGCAGCCTCAAGGAGGAATGCAGATTGGTAGGGACCCATGAAAGTCTCTGCTCAGACTCCTGCTCAAAGCAGGGCTGCCTCAGAATGGCACAGGACCTTTTCCCATGGAATCTTGAGAGTTTCCAGAGATGGATTTTCTGCAGCCTCAGTTGCAACAGCCTGACTCAGGGCTTATCTACTCTCTTTGGAAAACCATTTTTCCCCTGTTCCCAGGGAACTCTGCCCTTGCTCCAACTTGTTGGCTCCTGTTCTTTTCCTCTCTGCACCTCTGAGAAGAGTCTCTGCTCTCTGTGGCTCCTGGCAGGTATTTGAAGGGAAAAAATTCCACTGCCCCTGCCTGCTCTTTCCCATGCTGCACCACCCTTGGGCCCTGCTCTGGATTTTCTCCAAGCTGTCAAGAGTGGTCCTGTTCCAGGAGGTCCCAAATCTGGACACACAGAGTTCCAGATGAAGCCTGACGAGCTACTAGGCCGAGGGCCACCGTCCTTTCCCTGTGCTTGGCAGCCACACTCGTGCTCAGGACGAGGTTGGCCTCCAGCACGGCAAGGATCCTCTCCTGACCCTGCTCTCATCTCCTGCAGGGCTGCCCTGGCCTGCAGCCCCAGCCCGTGCCCCGTGTGTCCTGGCACTCCAAGTCGGTGTCATCCTAGAAGCTCCTCAGGGCAGGTCCTTTTGTGCTGTTGATCAGGTTCTTGCTGCAGATGTGAAGCAATGGCAGGCCAAGAAGTGACTCATGCCAAGAATGCTAGGCACAGTGAGCCTGCAGCTAAAGTATGCTGGAATTTTAAGCCTGATACTTGAGCCTCTTTTTTTTTTTTTTCCCATTTTGTAATTCTGTAATTCATATTTCCTTAATTTGTCTACAGGGATACTACAAGAGGCAGTGCTGAAAGCCTTGCTAAAATAAGCCCACTGTTTCCCTTCATTAAGAGACAGTTTTTTCAACACAGTAGGCATTCATGTTGACCACCTTCAGTTTGTCCTTCAAAATCTGCAGTTTCCAGCCTCCTTGTTATTCTCCACATGCCTGGAAACAGTGTCTGTGTCAAAATTTTCAGGGCTTAGGGGATGTAAGACTGTCCAACCTGTAGTTTGCCTGATACCTTTTTTCGAAAAACAGTACACCATTTCAATCTTTCCAGTCAACAAAAACCTCCCCAGATTGCCACCTCTCAAGATAAGAACTTAGCTTTACAATATCATGTGCCTGCTTCATCGGCATCCTTAGATGCAATCTGTCTTATCTGATGGGTTTTATACATCCAGTGTACTTAACATAGTCCTTAACTTAGTCTTTCCTACCACGGATAGAAGCTCTCTTCCCAAAAATCTCCATGCTAGGTGCAATCTAGAGATCTGGGAGGCCTGTACGCACGGAGCTGCTGTAAATACACATTCACAGACACAGACTCTGCATGCAGAGTACTCAATCAAATGACAACTATATATATATATATAAACCTGCCTACCTGTCAGTGGTAGTATACTAGACAATTAAATACAGCAAAGGACTTAATTAAAATTGCTTACAGGACATGAGGGGACTTTGCCAGTACAAGGATACTGGCCTAAAGGAGCACTGTTCACCTGAGAACAGAAAGATATGCCTACAACCCTTCTGACACCAAGTGATTTCACACTTAGCTACTAATAAATGTGACATGATATTTCATAGGGGGCACTGCTAATAGTGAATGCTTGCAATGAACTTATTGTCCAGTCAGTGCATCTCACACTGAGGAAACCAAACCAGATTTTGGCACCTGCCAACACAAATTTCAGTATGGATTCTGTGCCTTTTTCTTGTTTTCCAAACTCTGTTACCCTGCATGTGTGCTGTGTTTGAAGCATGTTGACACTGTCTTGATGCAGCTGGCACCCCAGATCAATTCCTGGACGCCCAATTTGAAAGCACTTGAAAGGAAAACCACAGGGTTGGCTCTCAAGCTTGCTGGATTTTGCCTGGTCCAGCATAGCTTCTTCCCAGCAGAGTTCCTTTATTTTGTATCTCTTCTCTAAAAACCATGGACATTTGCTAATATCCTGTGTACTAATTTGATTTTCCAGTAGCTATCACAACATCAACATAATAATTAAAAACATCCTTTCCTAAGAAGCACTCTGAACTTTGAAAGCAGCCCTTTTTATTTTTTGATTCCTACAGTGTTCAGTCCAATCTACCTCCAACACTCAGCTTCCTTTTGATCCTCCCCTGCAGATTTGGCCAGAGTAGCATTACTGCATGTTGGTGATTCTGACCAGCAACTGAAAACACTGTCTGCACTCAGACTTTATCTGGCTTTTGTTCTAGTTCCTCACAAGCTAGTTTGGATTAAGGCACAGCCTGCTGCATGTACAAAAAGATTAAAAGATTCCCAGTTTTTGTACATCTTAGCCAAAAAAGCAAACAACCACCACTCCCTGCAGGAGTGACTGCTCTATTGAAGATGTGGTTTCGAGCACCAATTCTGCAAACAAACTCTGGGGCAGTCAAATATCTCCTGCTAAAAGCAGTTGATGAGCTTAGGCTGCTGCTATCCCTTACAGGCAGCAGCCCTGACATGGGTGTGCAAAGTAAAGCCCTGCTCTGCCCACCAAGGGGGACAGACTCCCATACTTCTGATGTGTAAAGATAATAATATCCTGCTCTATCTCAACACCAAGTGTAGGACTGGCAACAGCCCTTCTGAAGCCCCTTCTCACTATTTGCCTGCTCTCCAGAGAGCCCCTCTTTAGATGCCAAGGTACACTAAAGTCCAGTGCCTGAAGCTTCATGTCAATTCACAGTATTAATGAAGCCATTAGGGATTTTCATTTTAGAGAATGCTTTATGATTTTGATACCTGATCAGCTTCTAATCAGGTAAATCTAATGTGAGGAAAAATTTAAAAAGATGTTCTCTCTCACTGCTCTCACTGTTCATTTTGTCTGCATGTGGTCATGCAGGGTAGTCTTATCTTTACTTAAATGCTAATAAAAAGAGACAGTTCCACATTATGAATATCTCCTCATTCTTCAAGCACAGCCAACATTTTTACATATTCATAGCCAACTTGAAGGCAAACATAAGGACCTGGCTACTAATATTTTTCACTGGGAGATGAGCGAGCATCCTTCTCCCCTTAGTATTAAGTTTTGTCATGATTTAAAGGACACTGAGTTAAGATGAACCATTTGTCACTACTGTGTCCCTCAGGAGAAAAACCTGCTTGTTACATTGAAACACCTAATGGCACTTTTCATTAATATCGAGTCCTTTGTATTCACTTCTCTCTGGTTCTGGCAGCAATTCCCTCTGACCACTGCATAAAGTTTCATTATGATACTTATCCTCGAGAAGCACTTTTATTTGCCATAGAAATGACTGGAAAGATAATGTCGCTGTTCAGTAGTGGGTTCTTCTCTCCCATCCCCTTCCTACTCCTTTTATTTAATTTAAGGAAAACAATAAGAGAGACTTAACTCCACTTCTTTCCTTCTCTTTCAGATATGATGAAAATAAGATAAAAAACCTGTCAGGTCTGTCACTGAAATTTCAGTTTATTTATTATGGAATAACACTGTTTTTCCAAGGGAGCATGCTATTCAGCTTTTCCTGTCATCATTATATACTAAGAGGGAGGGAGAATTACCCGATTTTGATCAATAAATTCTTTTGTGACAATAAATGTGAAAATTTCAGGACAACAATTTGTAAACAACCTACTGACTGGCTTATTTTTCCCCTGTAAGAACCTCTGTGCACTACTGCTGTTGCTGATCAGAGAATTTCGAGAAGAGACAATAAAGAATCCTGACAACCACTTGCACATCTCTTCTTTCCTCTCCCCACCCCACCCCACATCTTTTTGCCTTTTCCTGTCTAAAAATAGGTCCTCTTTCCCTTGGCTGTATTTTACATTCTGCTTTTTGTTTTCTTATCTGCCTCTGATTCTTTGTCTCCCATCCCTCACAAGAGCTCGGGGGCCTTCCTCCCTCCCTCACTGTGAATACCATTACCCTAGGGACATTAGGAAATTTTTCAGATGTAAACAAAAGCATAAGTCCCTTTGCTTGTCTTTTCCTACTTTATTCTCTTCTCTATTTCCCTACCCCCCACTTCATAAGTACTTTTGTATGTTTAGCCACCTGCAGAGATTGAGGGTGGAAGACATGAAATAAGAACAAACAAAACCTCTGCTTGCTTCAGCTTAGTCATTAATAGCACCATTAGCTTATTGAACTCCAGGATATATCATGTCACAGTTCATGATTCAGGGTCTCTCAATTGCTCTTGCATTGTTTATATCCTGAGTCAGAGTCTTTCAGATAATTTAGGCTTAATCATTCTTCTGCAACAACAGTCTTACAGGTGCCATTTAATCAAATCTATCAGTTATGCTCTGAGACATCTTGAGGTTTCAGAGGAAACACAAGACACTGCCTTAGCATTTATTTACTCACAGGAGTAAAAATGTCCTTTGTGCTTCAGCTTAATGAAAATGCTAAATGCTGAGGAAGCTGAGTGAGCTGAGGTATCTGTGTCTGTTATGTCAGTGTGGGAACAGGGAGCCTGACCAGAGAGCAGAAATATGGCAACAAGGAAAGAGCCCTGACCTCAAACAACAGCATGAACCAACCACTCTGAGCTAGTGCACACATTTTGTTTGGCTCTCTTCTGTGACCGGACCGATGCAGACAGAAAACCAAGTAAGTACTTGTTAATGCTGTAAACAACAGAAAAAAGATCCTTATTCCAATGTGTTGCTACAGCATCTGTCACCTGAATACTTCTGAGAAGTGTTTTACAACATGGATGTATTTATTCTTATGCTCACCCTTGCTCTTTAATTGAAAACTGCAGCAGCCTGAACTTGAGTTCATGTGTGATCTACAAGTCTGCTTATTGCCGCTGCAGTCCTGCAAAGTTATCAAAGCAAAATACTGGGGAAATGGTCTAAGAGCCCTTTCTGCAGGGAAGAGCTGTGCCCTTAATTTCAGCTTTGTTTTCAGAGAATTGAGAATAAAAGGGAAGGCTCCATTCCTTCAGTACAAATAGGGCTTTTGAGGTTTTTGTGGTTTTGGTTTTTTTAAACATGCAGTCTTACTACTGTTTTGTTGTAGGAAACATTACATCTAAGCACAGGTTGGCAAGGAAATCAGGCTCTAATGTGTTGTGGGCCAATTCAGACACACAGTCAACACAGATATACATGTGTCCTCTACAACCCAAAAGAATAAAACTGGAGAAAATTTAATCTTCCGTTGTTATTTATGAAAATGGTACTTAAGCATTTTTTCTGCTTTTGATTGGATGGAGGAGTATCACATATAACCTGGCTCCTGGCAAAACTAGGACGTTTATTTAACTTAGATGAGAATTAATGATTTCCCAAATCTCATTCATATCACTCAAACACTTTTTTAAAAGTTGCTCAAATCTAATTCCTCCACAGGATTGTCAGTCTCACCCAACTGACAACTTTTAGAGAAGTATTAAACAACATCCTTTTTCATACTCTTCACATATTGCAGCAGGATGAGAAGCTTGCTCCCAAGAAAAGAATTTCTCAAGCTTTGTAGAACAAAACATTCTACTTCTAAATCACATGAAACCTACCGACAGCTAAGCAATTTAATTCACCGGTATTTGCAAATTTCTCTAAAGCATAGAGTACTATTAGTCTTTGGATTATGGATAGGGAAACCGACACAAAAATAATTGAGCTTCCCAATGTTCTTGCAGCAAAACAAAGAACAGAACTAATAAAAGTAACAAGTACCTATCTGGAGCCTACAAACACTCTTTGCTAAAGGGTCTCCATGCTCCTGATTCATGGTGTTAGTAAGCACATGAAACAGTTTATCCAGTGTGTTTCCCTAAGGGACAACTCCCTTTTCACTTTTTAGAGAATCCTGTAGGTCACTGTTTCCTGCTCAACACTGTTGCCTGGTTCTTGGGAGCTTCTCAGCAGCTGCCTGCCCTGGGACCTTCCCTATCACTCTTTGAATTACAACAGTCATCTGATTTGCTTTCAAACTTTGTATGATAGGAAAATATATCTGTATCATCCACTTCCGCCTTTAATCTTGCACTAAGCCTCTGGTCTGTTTATCAACCACAGCATCCTGAGGCACCAGCCTACATTCAGTGTTCTTTTCCACAGTCCATCAGAGATATGAATTGACAAATCCTCCCAAATATAAAGAACTAAAAGCATGCTGATGGCACAACTCTGTTCTCCAATGTTTGTGGGTTTTCACCTAGACCATATTTGCCTGGTGTCTGTTAGGTTGTAGCTGCTGTTCAAAAGCTGCTGCATTTTCTTTCTGTTCTCATACAGTCCCACCTTGCCAATGGACTCCATCAAGACTGTTGTCCACAATAGTAGCCAGGAGAAATTAAACAGGTGAGAATGCTACCTTTAAGCAGAATTTCTTCAGGCTGAATCTCTGATCCTTTAAAAAGCAGAGGAAAGTGTTAGGGAAGGTGTCTGCTTAATGTACTCTCTAGGTACCATTGTTCTGCTGCTGTGCACTAAAAGATGTTCTTGGTTTCATGTTCTTTGTGTCCTGGAATGAATGAAAGCAAGCCAGCAGTGCTTTTTATCACCCCTAATCTAATTGGCCTTCTGCTCTCTTTCACTTGCAGGTAGCTGACTATCACACACTAAGATGTTCCTAAAATGCACATCTCAACATTTTTCTGGTGTATATCACTGCTTTTTTTCTTATTAAATATCTGTTTCTCTCTTCAGTAGCAGAACTAAGAGAGCAGCACTTCCCAAACAGTAATACGAGCACCCAGTGGACCTCACAGATGTTTTCCAAAACAGGGTTTGCCACATTTGCTTTGACTATGTTTTGCTGTTTGAAAAGAACTTGCTCACCATTATCTGAAGTGATGGAATGAAGTGGTTTTGAAGTAATTGGTCTGGGTGGGAAATGAAAAATACTATTTAAGAAACAGACAAGACACTACTTGTTTACACATCTGTTCAGAAACAAGCTTGCACTTGCTCATTCACACCACCAACCTTGACCCATTGCTTAGCAGTGCAGTTGAGCATAAGTAATTCAGCTACCTGACCAGCATGTTATTCACCATGAAAACATTCATGACAGTGCCTGCCACTTTTGTTGGCCACTAAGAAGTAACCAGCACTCTCAATTTCTACCTTTACTGTGGCGCAAGTGGTGCCTTAAATTCCTATTAATTTATTAGGGTTTCAAGCAATGCTGAAAGTCTCATAACCTTGAGTTGTGTAAGTATCTATTTAGTGATGGTTTATTGCAAGAATATATATATATATGTATATATAAATACTCTTTGATTGTTTAATGCTTTCAATTAATAAATGCACATTTTTTCCAAGATTCTAGATATTCTTGGAAACCTGTAATCTAGCTTTAGAAAATGTAGTAGTTTGAAATATTGGGTTCATAAGTTCATTTGGCACAATGCCAGAAACAATGTGGCCCATTAACATCATGCCCGTACACATCAAAGATGCTGTCAAAGGCTAGAATGACTTGAGTAAGATGCTGAAACTTTGCAAACAAAGTGAGAGTATGCTGTGCTCTGACTACCATTACAGAAATAAAACACTTCTTTCAGAAGGCAATGGCACTAACAGTAAAGAGGCTGTGGACAGGCATGTCTGAGAAAACTTTATGAATAGTAAGGATAGTAAAGTAAGGAATAAGTTGCTTAAACTGTTTCCAAATGCCTACAGATATAATGCTACTTCCATGGGCAAATGCTTTTCAAGAATACTCAGATAAAGCTGAACCTGTTATGGAGAAGAGAAAAAAAAAATCAGACCATCTCCAGCCTTTTCTGGGAAAAGTTCCAGTGTAACCAACATCAGTTCCTTGCCAGTTTACTCGGTCTGCCTTATCACTCCTTGTCCCCTGCTTCACCAGTCTCCAGTATGTGTACCTTCTTTTGGTAGTCATGCATCCCCAGACTCATGCCCAACCTGCAGGCCGTGTCTCTCTGTCCTTCTGAAGCCCTGAAGGTGCCTGGTCCCAGCAGTGCCTTAAAACTGGGATAGGAATGGGGGGGGGGGGGGGGGGTGGGGCAAAATATTGCTAGCATTGATGCTGAGGTCTCCTACCTTTGAGGCATGGAGGAGATACGCTGCCACTTCAACTTGGTTTTCTTTCAGACTGTGTCCCTTTGTGACCTCCTGGTAGCACTGCCTTCCTCTGACAGTAGAGTCATGGATACACAGCCCAAGCTAAAATGGGAGGAATAACCTTTTACTTTGCTCTGTTGCATATCTGGGCTTTAGTTGGTGCTCCTCAGCAGGAAAAACTGATGGGCTAGGTAATCTCTTAATATCCCCTTCAGCCATATCTCCATTATTCTCTTCTCCTGTGATTTACTAACAATAAATTAGATTAATAAAAACTGAAAAAGAGACTAAATGGAAGGAAAAATCCCTAAAATAATTGTGTGGAGGAATTAAAAAGAGGAAAAGAAAGAAAATCATCATTATAAAGAAACACAGTGGCCCAAACATTTAAACATGGCTGTTGAAAATTTTCCTGGAATCCTGAATTTTTTAAGTGCTGAGTACTTTCATCTGCCACTAACTGTTACCTTGGTACTTGCAAGTCCTCTCATTGAATAAACTGCTCTGAAAAACAAGACCTATTTCTTCTTTCCAGTGCCTGAAGTGACTGATGCAGATACAGGCATTTAATTTTAGGCACACAGACTTGAAAAATACAAGTGATTAGTTCCAGGGATAGTTCCCAGATAGATTTACTATAGCTAGACAAAAATCCACAATCCATCTGCTTTACATTTTACTAGAAGAGTAGACAGGTAAGAAAAAGCTGGTTTAGTGAACTACTGGAGAGTCTTCACCCTGCAAAACCATCAGACCCTGGAACATTCCCAGGTAACAGATACCTTGGCTTAAATAGCATAGTACTACTCTGGTCTTTCATGGTAATATGAGGCACTTTTTATCATTTTAGTGTCACATATCTACTCTCACATGTGTATGAGAGCCTGGGCAGAATTAGAAAGAGCTGTGACCACTGGATTCCCATTAAACAAAACTGTGGCTCCAGCCCCCTGTCTTTGATTGCTTAACAGGAGGGGGAATGGTTAACCTTGCTTTGAACTATGCACCAGACCTGTGCCACTGGAAAACTCTCCCCTAAAAACCTTATTTCAGCCTTAGATTTAAGAGGTTCTTTTATGCTCTCTAGTTGTAAGGATGAGACATGCAGACCTTCTCCCTTTAGAAACAGGCTTCAAGTGCTTTGAGATGCAGATTAACTTGGCAAAGTTAACAAGTGTGGTGCATCTTGCATACTGCTGTGCTATATTAATAACCAATAACAATTTACAGCCCTTCAATAGGGAAAACTCTGACAGATCAAGCAGCCCTGAAGCATTTGAGTGCGAAACCAGCTGAACCTCTCCATGACAGCAAGATTATCTAGGGACCTGTCTGATTTATGAAAAAGTTACCTGTTAGAAATAGAATGCCACCTTTTTATTCAGATATAACTTTACTCTGTACTGCAGGGTGTCTGGCTTGTGTGCTCAGGAAATGAAAGGAGCCCTGGTGCATTTGCCTGTGCTCCACAGGAGAACATTCTGACTGAAGAATCTCCTCTTGTGGAGCTTCTGTCACTGACTCACTGATCCCACAGTGCAATGGGAAACTCTGGATGGGGTCAAATGCCAAATAGGAAAGCTTAGCAGCCTATTTTATGGTGCTATTTTTTTCAGGAAAAAAACCAAAACAACAAGGGACATGAAGAGAAAGCAGCAATGACACAGGGAAGAAGCACGTTGAACTCTCTCAGCTTTGAAGAGAACATTTATTTAACTCTCTTGAAGGAATGCCTACTTTTTCCATCCCATTTAATAAAACTGATCACAGAGAACTAATTTCTGCTAGGTAAATAGCAACTGGTACATCAATTTCCTGCCAGCAGCTGCAGTTTCAACAGTTTCAGTCTTTCATTCAAATGTGTGAATGCTTTGCTTAAATTGCACATTTCTCATTTAGTGTACCTTGAAAATACATGCTGTCACTCATTCAATCTCTGAGAAGAGTTTGGCTGTGCTGTGGCTTGCATAAAGCAGCACTAGAGAGAATCACTCAAGCGGGTAAGAGGAGACATTAGAACACACACAGGTAGAGTTTGGGAAAATTTAAAAAAGCTTCTGCCTACAATTCTGAGTAGCAAATGAAGCAGAAGTTCTAAATCAGCTCACCAAATCCATCTGATTTCTCTCCAGGGTTAAAGGCCAACAACTCATGTCAAAAATAAATTCTTGCATGGACTCAAGGGTCTTGAAAAGATAAAAGGTGTCTCTTAAAAAAATCCAAGCTGAAAGTCTTAAATGTAGCAATGAAATAATACAAATCTTCAGAAAATTATACCTTGCTGAGCAGTTCCTGTAAGTAACCTTTCTTTTTGTCCCCAACTGCTCCATTATATTGACAGGAAGAAACCAGGATGCCATTTACTTAACCTGGCTAATATTTCTCATTTGTAATTCCCAGAATACCAGTTCTTCTCCCCTCCAGCCTGGGAGCCATGTGATTTTGTGTGTTCATACCACAGGCTGCTCTGCAGATTCCAGACCTTCTCATGTACCATGCTGACATTTTGCAGTCAGCCTTTTTTTGGAGCCCAAGAACAAGTTACAAGAGGGAATATCTCTTGGATAAAACTAGGGCTTTTCAAAAATTCCCAAATGAGGATTTGTATGGGTTTGTTGTTTTTTTCCCCCACTAGGTAATACCTGCTCATGGATATTTCATCTTTTTACAGTAGTAGTCCTATTGGAAAAAAATATGCAGATTATGCTGCAAACCATTCCGTTTTCAAAACAGTTGCTCAAAATAAAATAAAATTTAAAATTTAATTTACATTTGAGTTTTAAAAATCCTGGTTTCTCTATAATAACACTGTTTTAGGAAGGCATTCACAGACTTTCTCCCCGAAGTCACAATTCTTATTTTTGCTTTGAGACAGGACAGACTTTAAAGACATGAAACTTCTTACAAAATGAAAAATCCAGTTTCTGCACTTTCAGAATGAATCTAGTTATTAAAAATATGCAGTGTTTGCCTTCCCTTTTTCTTCTTTGATGTGTACTGTCAACATGTGTATCCACATTATGGCTGCAACATGATGCAAATCCTGGAAGCCAGGGACTTTGTTATCCTACCAGTATTGATAGCTTATCTGAAGTCATAATTCATTAAGCATGGAGTTTGTGATCCTATGAAAGGGAGCAGCAGTTAAAAAGTGAGCATATAATTAGACACATCACCATGACAAAACCCTTCAGTACACATCCTTTTCCTTTTTTTCTTTCTAACATGTTAACTAATATCTAAGTGTTTTGCTAACATGTAGATTTATACTGTGTCTGATTTCGAGCAGTACCCTAGCATTTACCTACCAGATGGCAGAGTTCCTGGGAAGAAATAAGACTGAAGATCTGATAATCTGACCTCCCAGAAGCAGCATCACTTCATGTTTCAGCAAGAGCACTGCACGCAATACAAGTGTGAGTAGAGCTCACATGGCAGCTATGGGCGCACTCTTCAAGGATGCCATCAGTGAAGTTTCAGTTCCAGATGAGTGAGGAGGATGCTCCTTCCCAGCTACCTCACAATGTCTTTTCACACAATTGGTCATCCAGGGAGAAACCCTCAATATTGAGGCAGATGGTTCCTTAATCAGTTGGTAACAAACATGAAAATACAAATCTTCCTAAAGCATCATGCATTGCTACTATGAACCAGCCAATGTAAATCTCATGCTTTGAGCATGCAAAGCAGTCATTAATGGAGATGTGCTGCTCAGAAAACAATTGAAAACACAGCCAAATCAGTAGTTTTGCTTAGGAGAAATTACATTTAGTAAGAAATCAGAATTATTTCTGGGTCTGATTTTGTCCTTACAAGAGATTTATTAGAATGTACAATTAGTGCCTCAATTAAGTTCACTTTCCCTGCTAATGCCTATCCAGAAAGAGGTTTTTACAGGCCAACAGAAAAGGAAAATGTTTCTACAGATCCAAAGGTTCTTCCCAATAACAACATTAATGCCATGTTCACTGTTAGTTCAGAAGCATATAAGATGAGGGCAAATGGAAAGTTAAGCATTCGAAATTGTGCCACTAGTAGGTAGAAATAAATTCCTTTTAATGTATTTGGGGGTGCTGGACAAAAGTAGTTGCCAAGTAGTTACTAAACTTCTACAGACACATAATTTTTGCAAATTTAATTAGTGATTCAGAATTATCATGGATGGAAAGTACCATTCTGTAAAGATCAATTGCTGAGCCCCATTGCTTAGTCTTTCCAGTCATTTGTTAACTGCTGCTAACAATTCACTAAACCTTAAATACACCCTAACATATTCAAACATGTGAGTCAACAAACATCTACACAGGGAAACTAAAAACCCACGAGGCCAATCTAAAAAGGGAAAATGTTTCTCCAGATTCAAAGATTCTTTCCACTAACATTAATGTCAAGTTCAATACCATTGCTAAGACACACATTCTCTCTGTCCTCTCTGCAGAATTTCATTTGTGCACGCCAATAGGAGGGACCTTAGGAAAAAGTTTTTAGGAAAAATGTTTAGGAAAAATGTTTTTTTCTTAATTAATGACGTTTGCTACTTCTGCAATGGGAGACGGGTGCTGCAGTACCCTGTTACTCTTGGACAGCAGCATGAAGCTCACTGGAAGGGAATCCTGGAATGACTGCAACAATTTTGCTCATTAGAAGAGGAACAGCTTCCATCACAAGAAATATATATTGGTAGTCAACTGGAAAAGCAGAAAGAAGATACTAATGCTTACCAAAGTCACGCTGGCAGGTTTTTTTCCAGTCAGGCTATATATTACTAGCAGGTGTTGCAGAACACAGCAAGAATTTATCTTCAATAAAATTTGTTTCAACAAATTTAATTTGGTGTACAAGTACCCAAGCAACTCCAACAATCAACAGAGAAATCAGATTAATCTTTTTAATGATCAAAATTTAAAACCCTGAAAAATTTACTTTTCTCATAATATTTTTCATTTGCATGGAACAAAGAACTGCTGAATGTGCAGATATGTGAAGAAGGGAAAGGATTTTAATTTTCCAAAATTCCTATCTGAGAAGTATTACCATCATGTTACAAAAGCATGTCATGATCTCTAAAAGACTGGACTGTTCCTCTCTGAAGAAAAAAACATGTGGGTATGAGTCTGACAACAAATTTTGGCAGCTGTCACAGGCCTAGGTAAAGCCCTCATATTGCCTTCATAGCTGACATTGCTAAATACATCTTGCTGCATGTAACATAACCAAATCATAAAGCAAAAAGGTTTATTGTCAACAAAGCATTTTTTCCCTCTAAAATGACATGCCATCATTAGCATCCATGCTGCTAGCTTTGAATGATGTGTTACCTACTGTCCTAGCTACTGAGCAGAGAGAAAAATGGGAGAGAGAAAAGGTTCCCCACAGTTCTGAATAGATCCTGTAGTCTGCCCTGGCACACAGAAGGCAACCCTTTTCAGACACCAAAATTGATTCAGGCCTTTCGGTCTTTAGCTTCAACCATCAGATGACTTCCACTTCGTCTGGAAGTCCCTTGGGCTGATTTAGAGGCTGAGGTGCTCATGTCTGCTGGAGATGGTTCCATCAGTAAGTGTCTCTTCAACATTAAGAATGATTCCTTCCAGATCAAGCTGTGTGTCTTGCCAGAGAGTGCTGTTGGCAGCAGCAAAGGACTGATTCAATACCTAGGTGCCCTTAATAAATTTACAAACTAAAACAAAATACATACCAAAAATCCAAGAGGAAAAAACTCATCTCTTCTGGGCACTTAAATAAATGATTCTCTCATGCTACAACACAAAGTTGGAGTGTCAAACTAAACTGATTGCTGCAGGCCTTTAATTCTCAAACACAGCACTACTTAGGATAAAAGAAATGGAAAATTCAGAGTACACATAAAAGTAAAGCCAGCCCATTTTCTTACAGTTCTTAGAATCACAGTGTTTTCATTTATTTTTTCCACCTAGCTTTCTACTAAATCACTTAGTGGAAAAATACAATTTTCTAGATCTCATTTCTTTCTTTATGGCACACCCAGTCATGGCTTGCTGTCATCAGTAAAAAATTCCACTGGCCAGTGGTACTGAACAGCAGCTTTACTTGATAGGGGAAATAAGTACCTGTCTTCTGCAAAAGAGTCTCATTCTAGCTTCAAGCCATAAAATAACATGCATTTCTGAACTCTTTCCTCCAAACATAACTGCCTTTCATATCATCCAGTCATGTGGTTGTCAAGCACAGAAGTCCTTTTCACTCTTTTGTCTTCTCCTACTGTTCACAAAAAGCCAAATATCTTTGCAATGAAAGATCTCACATTTGGCTGCATCCTGAGAGAGCTCTGTAATCTCTCACCAGCATCCTGGATTCAGGATGTCAGCTCTCACTGAACCATGAAGGCAGCTTAACAGCAAACTAGATTCTTCAAAATACTGTTTGCATATAAAAAACCCCCAAAAATCAATGGTCTGCTATTTCTCAACAATATATTTCTCTCTCAGGATGCAAGTACTGTCCTGTTCCTTTCTATCGGTATAAAATTTTTATTTACAGTTCAGGCATAATAAATAGAAAAAGTAAGGCAAACTATTATTTTTTTTCCAATTACTTAATCAAATTATCTTCTTTCTTTACTGGTTATGGTAGAGAAAACTACTTCTGATTCTGAAACCAGAGAATACCACCAATTGCACAGTGCAAGGAAGACTAGGTAAGAAAAAGCCTCTATTCCCAAGAGACAATTTTTGTAGCCATATTCATAAAACAATGAGATTATAAATAAACTAGCAAGAAAAAAACCAAGAATTTAAATTATATTTGAACAAATATTTGGCTTCTCCTTCGGCAAAAGGTCTCTCAAGAAAAAAAAAGAACATTAGATAAATACAAAGATACAAAGCAGTAGCTTGTGCAGTGGGTTACATTCTGAGTTTCTTAGTTTTCAGGCCTCTCTGAAAGATTGCTTTCTCTTTCCCAGCCAGGCCTTTGATATGCTTATCATGCATTTAAAGCTATTTATGGATGGATATATAATCCTGTCTAAACCGATTAGAAAAAATTAAATCAATCCACCAGCATCTACTATATTAAATAATGTACTCATTAGGAAACATTTCTGGAACACCAAACCCACCCATTAACAGTCTTAGTTGGGGGAAAAATGCTGGGGTAGAATCCCAGACAAGTTGTCTTTCTCTCATTTCTGTGAGAGAATTTAACAAGCAACTGTTTTCCAGCAGTTGACCGTGAAATGGATCATGTTTTATTTATTCTGCACAAATGGCAAATCACAGCAAAGTGTAGCCCTGGGATTAATCAGTGGGCTTTTATCACTGGGGCACTGGTTGGACTTTGGTTCTTCTCAGAGTGCCTACAAATCACTCTGATTAGATGCCTGTCTGAAACATACATCATTTGACTTTGCTAGCTCCAGGCATAATAACTGGAAGACCGTATAAAGGGGATGAGCTTCTACAGGGTAGGTCACTAAGGCTTGATATAAAGGGTGAAAATTAGTGTGTCTGAGAGAAGGCTAATGAATAACAGCCAGTAATGCTGTGAAAGTCTAATCTAGAGGAAAAAAATAAGTTACAGATGCTTGAAACATTGAACTGTCCCATTTCCTGGAAAAAAGGCCTGGCACATTTACAGCTGAGTGCTGGTGGTAATGCTGGGGGTCTCACAAATTGCAGTTTTCTCATCTCTGTTCAGCAGAAGAAAAAGAACTACTATGGAGATGAATCAAAATTCAACACAAAAGTTACTGCAAAATTGATATTGGTTAAGATAATTTCTAATTGATGTAAGGATACCAGCTCACTTCTGTATGGCAGGGAGGAGCATCTGGCCTAATGAATCTACCCTGGGGACATTCAAGCTTTCAGCTTCAGTCATATGTCAGTGATTTGGTCTTTCTGGGGATGTAGGCAGAAGAGGACCTTAACATATACCAATCCCAAAAAGAACATATATAGTTTCTGGTCTCATTAAAATATGCCCAAATTTGGCCCAATTCAAACACATGAAGCATCCTGTGTCAGAGATGCTGAAGCTCTATCACAGAATTTAGGTTTTTCTACATTCCATTTACATTCTGCATCTCCCTCTCTACTGAGTTAACATGGGAAGTTCAAATCTCAGTTGCTTCATTTTCCAGTTCCCAAATCCAGAAGCATCTCTACACTACCTGCAGAATAGATATCCCTGCTGGGGTGCTGTGCAGCTCTCCATGATAACTCTTCACACAGAGTAATGATTTACTGCTGCTACTGTCAGCAAAAGCAATACTAGTTGCAATCTGATAGTAACTGCATCAACACAAAATAACAAAGGTTGTAAATCTAGCCCTGAAGCTCTGGATTCAAACCCTACATAGCAGGCCATGTCTCAAAATGGTTTATTGAAATAGTATGTACTTAATTATCTGAAATGTGCTTCATTTGATTGCTACATGATACACAAAATTGCAGAGTCCATTTCTGGCATTTGGGTTTCCTGACTTGGCTGTATATGTTTTTCCTGCTTACACATACAGATCCTATACTGTCTATGAATTCAAAAAAAATACCTTGGGCTCAATCTGGATATGAGGTATATATTAATGTAAACCATTTTCATTTGGAAAAGTAACTATTGCAGCAATATTACTGATTACCTCCTGCATGAACATGATAGATGTGCTTTCTGTTCCCTTTGCATATTACTCATTTGATTCCTTTAGCCTCTTGTCAATACCCATATTCACAGCAGCTGCTTCTGTTCACTGAGCAGAAAGGAAAAGTATTTTTCTTTGAAGATGATGTGAACACTGTTTAATGAATCATTCAGCAAGTACTACTGCAGCTCAGTCATCCTACAGGCCATATTAGACTCAGGACCCTTAAATCTATAGCCAAAATAAGCCCTAGTATAGAATGTCTTCTGTAGTTAAGATAAGCAGTAGCTTGCAAAGTATTAAGGGAAAATCCTATACTCTGATCTGAGGTATATTATAATAGGATCTACTTAATATTCAATAGAGCGCTTTCAACACACTTTCATTTTAAATACAATTAATGCATTGCAATCTCATATTTATCTCTCTGGAGAGCCTATGAATATTTTCTCCATTGTACTGTAAATGGAAAAGAATCCTTCGGTGTCCTGACACATTCCTTTGGAGATTTTCAGTGCTTTAAATCAAAGCACCAAAACAAGAGTTTATTGTAGCAACCCAGAGGGAAGCATCATCTCCAATATCCTGATTCTCTGCAGCTGCTCATTCAGCATGGATGCAAGCTGGTTATTAACACTAACAAATGTGGACTTCCTTTGGAAGAATGACTATCTATATGTCCACACTGCATATTCTTTGCATGTAAGAGGTATCCATAAAAATTTAGGAGAATTTATATCCAGATGCATACCTACTCATATATTCTCAAATTTTATACATATGAAGTTTTCATTACAGGGAAAAAAGTATGAAAGGTGAAAAAAGGCCATCAAGTTGAAGAGTCAAGGGTTCAGAACAGGCAATAACAAGTCTTAATTCAATTCCCCTGTACATAGAGGTTATGATATTGTTATCAATTATTGGTATGGAATTTTTCAGTTGGACTCCTGTCTCATTTGCACTCAGGATAGATAGAGCTCAGGGAGTGAGTTGTTATAACGCCTTGGTTACTTTTGCCCTAATTTTGGCCCTTGGCCTTATTACTTACACAACAGTCTTTCCTATGCTGGCTATAGAGTAGCTAATTTTCTCTCGGTTTTTTTCTACAGTATTCTCCCCTAAACACCTCAACTTCTCCAGTCAATTTTGTTACTCTCCTCATTTTTCAGACAAAGCAACCAAGGCACAGCAGCAGAAGCGAAAACCGCAATAATTTATGTCCTAAATTGATAACACAAACTTTTATTTATCTGCTTATATAGCCTTTTAAAAAACTTTGTATTTCAAAGCAAAACTCCAGTAGACATCAGCTGTGGTTCTGAGAGCTCAGCACATTTATAGCACTGAGTTAGGTTTGTAGAAAGTAAGAACTATAATAAGTGACAACTTTTAAAAATTTAAGAAACTTCCCCAAATTATTTTGGGGCAGATGCAGAAAAAGACTACGAGGGAGAAGAATGCCATTTATTTGCTTTTTGCATGACATCATTCTCCTAATAAACCCTTCATTCTTTCACCACACACCTCACTTTGCAACAGTGAATGATACCATTTCTTTTTTCTATGTATTTAATGAGGCTAGAGTCTTTTGAGGAAAAAAGTATGTAATAAAATAGTGCATTATGGTGTTTATGCACACGGATGTCAATTTAAGGTTGCAAAGAATACCAACTGCAGTATTTCCTAACTTTGGGCTTCCTAAGTTTTACAACATTACCGTTGGTTTAATGTATGAAATCACAGTAAAAGTGCCTAGGCTACTAATATATATTTATACAGAACAATACTTAATAGTGAGAGCTCTAGATATAGTTTAGTACAAGCTTCTGCTGCTTGAATTAATGATGCTGCAGAGGTAGCAGACCATTATTTCTCAGGAGACCAAGTTGTAAGCATGTTTAGAAGACCTTTAAAGTAGATTTCATAACCATTTACTAGTACTAGAAGATGCTAAAATTAAGAACTCTCCAGTATTTTTCACATACTTCAGGTTTCAGGAGGAATATACTCAAATTTATTGCTTCCTTCTGTACTTTTAAATCTTTCTTTCATACTTGGCATGGTGCATTATATGTGTGAGGGGAAATTGCAAGAGATGTTCTGATCAATCAGTGTAATCCTGGGACTGCACATATTCAGGGACATTGGGCAGACTGAATTCATGCACCTTGAGTAGTGCATCTTTCACAAAATTAAATTTATTTAGATCTTCCTACAGAAAACAGAATCACAGATTTTGCCAGCAGTACTACCTGTAAAGAATCAAACATTCTACTAATTCTACAAAAATTAAGAAATCCAATGTAGGAAAACAGAGAGGCGTGTTTTAGCGTACCCAGACTTAGTTCTTTCGGGATTTCATCAGAGATTACATGAGGTACCTTTGCTTTTCATCCAAGTGATTTACTTCTGTTTCCAAAGCAGCACTACATCTTAGATCTTGGAAGAAAACCTAGACAGCAATAACAAAACACCTTGCAGAAATCCTTTGAGAGAGAGAGCAGGAGAAGGAAAGCAAAAGGGAGCAAGGCTTGTCCATACTTCTGATGAAACATATCAGAATTAATTCAAAATTTCTGCAGTTTATTCATTGCTGTTCAGGATAGATTTGTCAAGAGTATAGGCATTCTTAGCTCTTGCAAAAAAATGACTTTTCAGGTAGGTATCTATGCTGAATGAATAATTTGGATGGTGCCATATTTTAACTCTGGTACTCCAAAAAACATATTAGATTATCACAACTTAACTGAAATCAGAACAAACAGGATATTTGATGGATTGTTAGAACATAATTCAAATGCTTCTGTTCAGAAAAGCGTAGAACTTCACATAATGAGACGCATGAGTCTTCAAATAAAACCATACATCTCACACAGAAAACAATCCACCTCTACTTCCATGTACATAAAACATCCATCTTAGCAGCTGGAGAATGCTGCCAGGCAGTGATGTGGGCCATAAGGAGCTTAGCAGTTGCATTCCTTTCCTGCCTCTCCCTGCAAATACTCTTGGACCCAGATAAGCAGAAGAAAACAGGCAGATTGTAAGACAAGCCATGGGGCAGTAAGTTATTTCTGATGGAGAAGCATGTCTTTAACAGATGGAAACTAGTGGTATGATACTCGATACAACTTAATTTTCCTTTCTAAGTTACGGAAGCGTCCAAAGTAGGATTACAAAAAAAAAAAAAAAAAAAAAAAATCACAAGAATGTGATAGTAGCCCTCATCCCAACTAACAGTAATGGGGAAATTACCCATTCCACTCAAAGGCATTGAGATACTCTGCTACGCATTACTATGTTCCCTGAAACCTGTAGTCTGCAGATCTGTGTATTTTAGATGGAGACACAATCCCAAACTCAGCAGGGGCACTGTCTCTTGCAGAGACAAAATGCAGCCCCCCAGGCCCCCTACTGAGGCAAAAGCTTCCTGCTTACTTAAAGTTATCTGGCTGCTCTGTGCAGAGGCTGTTCCTACTCCACACCAGCTTGCTTCCAGCACCCTCAGGAGCTGGCTGAAGCAGGAAGGGCTGCCCTGCTTGGAGTGCCTGATCAGTATAAGCAGCTCCTGCCCCAGCAGCAGCAGCTCCCACAGCTCCCCTTGAGAGCCACTGCCTGCCAGGGGTAGAATGAAGCTTTTCAGGATAGAAGAATGGTGGCCTGGTGTAGAGCCTCCCATTCCCCATTTGAAGCACTCCTTACAGCCAAGTTCAGCTGGCCCTGAGTCTCCTGTCCCTCCAGATGGTGATTATTGCCCACGCTTTGGTCTCGAGCCATAAGGCAGCACGATCAAGGCAGGCCTGTAGCGAGAGGTTCGCAGTGGAAAAGAAACAGAGCCAATCACTGCAGAAGGAGCAGACAGCTGAGAGAGCAGCATGAAGCTGTGCTCCATGGTCTGAGCGGGGCTGCCTGTACAATTAAGCAGCTTCCAACAAATCTGACCTCTGCTCAACCGACTGCAGAAAGCAGACAAAAAATATCCTCCCCAGGACTAACTGTTCTGTTCTGCTACAACAATGCAGAAATTGGCTCTACCTTAGGGGTTGTTCCACCACTGAAACCTGCTCACCTTTATAAAGCACAGCAGAAGACTTCACAGCAGTTTTTACTCAAAATCTAACCCAACTGGAAACGTGCTTATTAGTAGAATGACCCTCCATGGATAGCTATAATATGTAAAAAGAACCAATCATGGTCAGACACTGGACTGGCATGGACAAGGCTAAGGAGTAAGTGAAGCATTGTCACTGTTTCTAATGTCCATATCACAGGAAAGGCAGGCAGCCATGCAGATTTAAACACAAACCTTTGTAAGTACTCTGATCACAGTCCAGAGGACTTCATCCATCTCCCACAAACACAGTTTCCACTTCAACGCTTACCAGTTCCATTGTTCAGGTAGAATACCATTGACATCACGACTCTGTTCAAGACATTTCTTATGAATCCATTTAATTTTAAATTCAGTGCAGGGCCAAAAACTTGAATTCAACCCATAACTAAATAGATGGGCATTAAGAAAGAAACTAATCCAGATTGGTTTTGTTTAAAGTTTGCATCACAGAAAAAGTGCACAGCATTTTGTACTTTTTATATCTTCAGCCAAGTGCTGATCTCAAGTACTATGGGTAACTTGCAGCGCCTACTGCTTGTTCTGGATGTAAAAACAAAAGTTATATTTTGTCCATCATTGCCATTTTAGTCCACATACCATCAAAACTGCTTCTTGTGGCATGGCAAAGAACCAGGAGAGAGGAGAGAAGAGACAGATGATGGTGGCTGTGAAGGCTGACAGCAGGTGACAACTGAGAGAAAAAAACAGAGCTATGTTACCCTACCAAGACATTAAATGCCACAAGACATGAAGGTCCACCCAAATGAAATAAAAAAAGAAACAAAAAAAGCCCCCAAAGCATGAAAACTTAATGAAAAAGATAAAGCGTGACAAATCAAAAAGACACTAAGAAGTTCTAGCAAAACAAAAGTGGTTTAATCTCATATTTGAATTCTTAAATCAGAAGTAATTTTGAGTACTGATGAAGTGAGTACATTAATACTGTATGCACTCCATGCCTTTGATTATCAGGACATTTTTAACCACGCACAAAATTTTAGACTATCATTTGCCTCTGTTTAAGCAATTAGGACTGGATTCCCATCCATGTTCAAAGTTTGTTCAGATCTGACTGCTACAGAGGGGAAAAAATGAAACTTCCTAATATCTATACTTTCTTTATTATACAGCTTATGCCCTTTTCTCAGAAAACAAGACAGAGAGCAGCTGATAAGCCCTACCTTCCAGTGTCAGGTATATCTGAAGTTGTCTGGTGTTCTGTTTAAGGACTCCATCAGCTAACAGCCCCATGCCACCTGCCATCAATCACCAGAAAACAGTTTACACAACAAGGACGGCTTAGACATTTTAAAAGTGACTAGAATATTTTCCAAACTTTAATGTATTTTATGCCAAAATTTATTCTAAGTTTCTTGCTGTACTTTGTATCTAAAAAAAGATAAGCATCTCAAATAAAGTTTATTTACTCTAGGAAGCCCCTGGTGGGGCTATAAACTGAGTGGTGACCACTGAACACACATCTCCTTATCTGATGCATTATGTTCAGTACTTGATGCAGTATGATTCAACAGAAGCTTTTCTCACTGCAAGACACAGTATCTGTTTCTATGGAATCAGATTCCAGTCTGTGCAGACTTCATTTCAAAATACAGTTTGTGCTTTTCTGAATAAACAGGTTTGAATTAGGTCCGTAACTCAGCCTTTATAAATTTAACTATAGCACATAATAGGATTATTTACCACTTTTATAAAGTGACAAGTGTCTGCTACACAATATTTGGGGAATTATACAGTTTGAATGCCTTCGGTTAAAAGCAAGCCTCCAGCCTCCATATTTTTATAAGATCAAAGCTAATATTTCTCTGTTTATCCCCCATTCAGAAAGATGATGTCAAATCTCACCCAGAGGTTTTTTTTTGCATTCAGACTTCAACAGCCACTGATTATCACCTATCACAGATAGAACTGCTGGAAGCTGCTTGGAAAAATCCTCATGTAGCTTTCATTCCCTGTGCCTTCTTCAAAATGCTGTGAAGGATGCCAAGGTAACTCCCAACCCAGAAGGGAGCTCAGGCCAAGGCTGCCCCACAACCTCCAATTCTTATAGCTGTGATGGAGTTATTCTGCAACAATTCATACACCATAAATCTGTATTTGTTTCTGCAAGGATTCTCTGCAAGTACAAATCAAAGACGTGAAGCAGGTTAAGTGTGATCCTATTTTTGCCTTTGAATTACTACCCTTTGCTCCTCCATAGATCCTAGAAACACAGTACTCCAGCTGGAGGGACTAAAAAAGGATGGGAAGAAGGGCAGGTGCTGGAATGAAATACCTTTTTATCTCTATACTCCATGCAGAAGAATATCATCTTTTTTCCTTGTACGTGTCTAACGAGAGGTGGTAGAGTTCCATGTCAGGTAAATTTTAGCTGAACAAATCTCCCATAAGGGTGGAAATGATCCCTTAGCCCGCTGAGACTAGACTCCCACAACCATGGGCAAGAGTACTATAGATATCTTATTCACAACATCTGTTCCAGACAACACCATAAATCATGTATTTCACACACATAAAAACACCCCCACAGAAATTTAATATGCAAAAGGAACAGAGTAGAAGAGACTAAGGTCCATGAAATGGAACTGGAATATTTAGATAACACTTCAAGTAAATCTGTGAAAGCTCATGACTTATATTACAGAGCACTGCAAAAACCAAACCAAACAGCTAAAAAACCCAAACAAAAAAATTCCACAAAAATCAAACGAACAGCTGTACAATTTTCGGAGCAAATTTCCTGCTGAGCACAAGTAAGACAATGACAATCTAAGCAAAAACACACCAATCAGGTAATAATTTGGTGACACAGGGAGCAGCCATATACCCTGATTTCAGCTCCTCTCTAGCTGAAACCATTCTAGTTGACTCAGGGTACAACAAAAACAAGCCTCAAGACAGGCACTCGCTGTGTCAGCCCCGTGCCTCACTGAGAAAGGGGCAGGAGAAATCCCTCCTGACCCACAGAAGAACATCAAGAGCCCCTGTTCCCTGATGCACAGGGATAATAAAACGTAAATCCTCAAAATTTTTCCAGTTATTCAAATTCCTTTCACAGAAGGTAACCCTTCAATCCAGGATGATAACCTCTCTTTTCTACAGGAAAACAAACAAACAGTCAGATAAGCAGGGACCCACAACAAATTTCTTGTGTCAGAAATGTTCTCTTCTGGTGATACAATTGTATAAGATGATCAAGACTTATTTAAAATATTTGCCTTCACAGTACTGGGTGGAAGTGTTGATTTGCTGGAAATGCATCTGGAAAGACTGGATCCGTGCCCCAAGGCCAGATGCATGATGTTCAAGAAAGTATAGTACCAGGTCCTGCCCTTAGGTCACAACAACCCCAAGAACCCCAGCTTTTATCAGGAACAGTGTGGCCAACAGGACCAGGGCAATGATTGTCCCTCTGTACTTGGCACTGGTGAGGCTGCACCTCAAATCCTGTGTTCAGTTCTGGGCCCCTCACTTTAAAAAGACATTGAGGTGCCAAAGCGCGTCCAGAGAAGGACAATGGAGCTGGTGAAGGGTCTGGAGCACAAGCCTTGTGAGGAGCAGCTGGGGGTGTTTAGCCTGGAGAAAAACTAGTTCAGGGGTGACTTTATTGCTCTCTACAACTGCCTGAAAGGAGGCTGTAGCCAGGGTTGGTCAGGGTTGGCCTCCTCTCCCAGGTAACCAGTGACAGGATGAGAGGAAATGGCTCAAGCTGCACCAGGAAGAATTCCTTCACTGAAAGGATGGTCAGGCTTTGAAACAGGCTGCCCAGGGAAGTGGTGGAATTGCCATGCATACAAGTGGTGTAAAAGGTGTGTGGATGTGGCACTTGGGGACACTATTTGTGAGCACAGTGGTGCCAGGTTAATGGTTGGACTTGAGAATCTTAGAGGTCTTTTCCAAATTTAAAAATTCTGTTATTCAGAAGGCCAGGCCTCAAGTGTCTCCAAGTTTTGCTTTTTCAATAGTTTGCAGGAATTTGGCCAGAATCATTATAATAATTTTTATCCTGTACTAGCAAATATTTTATCAAATGTCCTGGAAGTTGAAATATGTCTCAAATCCATTTACAAAGGTGCAGGGAAACAACAAAATAGACTACTGAAAGTTAGACAAAATTAGTTCCTTCCTAGGGCTTTGGTGGTAAAATAACCCTGAGATTATCAAGTCTTCTGATGAAACTGTCATTACGGCTCCCTACACACATAAAATATTCTCTGTAAAAAACCCACAAGTTTCTAAAAATTAGTTACGTACTTGTAGACAGAACAAAAAAGTATAAATGTCACTTCATATAGTCATTTTAGCACAGAATATGGTGTACTGATTTTAATGTCTTGAAATATGCAAAGTAAATGGATTTTTTCTAACTATACATTACAGACATGCAAGATATGTAACAGCTGTACAAATCTATGAAATGTCAGCTAAGATCTGATCTGTGTTCAGTGAAGTTTGTGACAAATATTAAAATAATGGCACTCCTGCCTTTATACATTGCATTAGGCAGATACGTGGTATAATTTTGGTATAATTTAATGTACAGAATCAAAATATGAAAAATTAGCCACAGTAATGCTGCTGCTGCTGAAAAGATGAGCCTTTACTTTCCCTGCCTGCTTGATCCCACTGCCAGCTTATCGCTGGCAACAGTTTGTTTACTTGGGCATGCCATCATCTAGATTCAAAAACTGAACTGACAAAAAAAATAAGGAGCAATTTGGAAGGGGAGAAAAATAAAATAAATCCAACCCAAATCAATAACAAATCCATTAGGTTTTGATTAAATGAGCTCCCTGACCCTTGCTGCTATTACCAGGGCCCATAGGGGAGTAAAAGATCACCATCTCTCAGTACCTGTGTGAACTTAGAATACCTTAAACAGATCATAGAAGTCACACTCACTCTGGTGTGTGGAATGAAAATGTTTATTGGTGTAAGTCGGACAATTTATAACTGTTACAGAATCCCCACCATTTTATCCAGCCAAGAATATGTTCATGTTTGATAAAACTTATACAAGGAAACAGAAAAAGCTATACTAACTGCAGGGTCTTGCATTATTTAAGTTCCTTCCTTCACTAGTATCAGGGTCAGCATCTTAAGAAAAAATGCTACATTTATCCCTCAGAGTAGTAGAAGCTGCACTTAGTCTTATTTTCAGATTATACAATAAAGCACTTAAGAAATCAAAAAAGATCCTCTATGAAATCATGCCCATTAATCCAATCTCTTGTAAAATGTTCTGTGTTTTGCACTTGCATCTCTCATTCTTGCTAAAAGCACAGTAGCTGAGAATACACACTAGTCAGCATTAAAAAACTAGGTACTGTTAAATGTTAACTGTATAGGGTAGCATAAAATTACAAATGGTCAAAGCGCCTGTGTTTTGGCCAGAAGGAAGGAAAATTATACAAATGTTAATAAGAGATTTTTTAAGGTCAGACTTGTAAAATTATCCCAGTGCAAAGAAAATGCAGTTAATATTCTTACCTAATGCCCCATTCCCTCATCTCCCTGCTACTTCAGTTGTGCAGATCTTGGCCAATTTTCGAACTTAACTATTTGTGAAGCTCTCTGTGGGCTCTTTTCTCTCCTCTTATTCCTTCTTAAAGGAAGCAAAATATACTTAAATTAACCTCTGTTGCAACTGCAGCTGAGTCAGTCAAATTACACCAGGGATTGATTTGCCTGTGTCTAACCACTCTCTGAACAGAGATCTCCAGTCTGCTCAGATAAACTTTTGCAGACTTGCTTTGTGTTTGGGTTTTTTTAGGTGAAACAGCACATGCATTTAAGTGTCAAGGTCCATAGGCAGCTGGAACCATCCAAATGTAAAGTAGATCTAAAGGGTTTAGGGGTAAGACACTTGTAGTTTTCAAATGCAGAACTCCCTTGACTACAGAAATCAGAGTTCATTCACCAAGGGAAACACAAGACCTTCTCTCTGCAAAAGCTCTTCTGCTCTTCACATTATATTATGGGTTGACATCAACTCCCCTGAGGTAAACAATCAGAAATATTTCAGAACTTCTAATAATTTAGCAAACAAGAATCAACCAATGATCCAAGTATGCCAGCTGTGAAAATACAAGAGAAAGATGGAGATCAGAGCTTTTCAGGTGGAGATCTGTCTATAGAAAAATTAGGAAGATCTGGAATTTATAAACATGGAACCAGAATCCAGAAAGGAAGGATAAAGTCATAAAAAGTGGATATAATATGCACAAGATTATTTGTATTTGTTTGAAACACAGATTTTAACTTGTAAATTGTATTGACATGCAAGAAACAGCATTCCTATCAAAAACCCCACCCAGTGAATTATGTTAGTAAACCTTGCAGTATAGCACTATGAAGAACGGGAGAAGGTGAGGTTCGCCGTCAAGTGCGGCTGGGGCGACATAGAGAATTCCAAGCTTCAGGGCTTGATGTGTTAAGGTCTTTCAATGTTTGAGTGGAGCAGGTATTAGATAGGTTAGTTGTGTACTCCTATACTTTTGGTTGGGGGAGAGATTACCGAGGAAATGTGAGTCAAAGTGATGCGTAGGAGGAACGATGTTTTTGAGGGGGTGGGGGGGGGCGGAAAGCATGGACAGTGGGGTTTGTTTGTCAAGGTTCCAATTGACTGTTGGGGGGAGGGGGGGTGGGGGTCTCAGAGGAGGAGGAAATTCTACTGCCTAGACAGTGTGGTGGTAAATTACATGTCTCACAATGCTTCCCATATTCATAAAGTTTCTTTTGCATTCTCACTACAAGCTCTTTCAATATATGTCCTTTCAAAATTAATTTCTTTCAAAAGACTTATGCATGAACTGTTCTTGTTAAACTGTTTAACACTCCAATTAAAACAGTATGAATAAAAGAACATTTTGTAACTCAAGGTGACTGAAATCCCAAATGACTGTGTGGTCTTAACTTCTGGTTCTTGCTTTTTTTTTTTTAATAGTTCTTTCTTTTCTGCAATCCCTTCTTGTTCTCTAATTTAAAACCTGGTCTGTCAACCTTCCCTATGATATCAATTGTCCAGTAGGGTACTACGTGGTACAAATCAGTTTCAGATGAAACCCTTAAAGAAAAAAGTGCCTGTTTTGAGAAGAGCTCTACATGCACCCAGTGAAAAGCATACAGTACTAAAAAGAGGAACCCAGGACTATATTTTTTTTGGAGCTTATCTGATTATCGGCTTTAAATCAAGAAATTGTTCCTTTCTGACAGTATGTTGTAACAAATCCTATTCAGCACTCTCAATCCCTTAATCCAGTGGACTGCATCACTTGCAGAATAACTTTAATAGAAAGGGCATAAAATTCAATCATAAGATATATAAATTAGGACATTTCACAATAGCGTGTATGTGAAATAAATCCAGTGAGGATGTGTTGGGGCCAAAACTACTCTCTCATTCTTGAAAAGAAAAACATAATAAATATTTATCTGAATTAATAGATTGTCCACTCAGTCCCCAAGGTCCTTCCAGAGAATCTCATGATAGAAGACACTGAAAAGACTGAAAGGAATTTCATACAGAAGCAGTACATCACCAGAATGACCTTCCTAGAATATTAATGGGATTAAACAAAAAACACACCAATAACATAAATCCAGATCCATATATACATGGCTACAATTACAAAAACACTTTCATGCTTATAGCATGGAATTAATCACAATTGTCTGTCTCAAATTAATAATTGGAAGGCAGATTTGGCACTTAAATTATTTCCACATTTCAGCATGACATGCTACCTATACCTGAGATCATCACCTCTATTTTCCTCCTCCTTATTGTGCAAAATATTTCTTCCCTTTTCTGATCAACACTGCCATCCTATGACTCCCTTACTCTCTGTAAATGCCTTCTTTCACCTGACTTTTGAGCTCCATGTCTCCTTTCTGCTTTCTAATCCCTGATTCCCATGCAGCATCTCACCTACAGAAAGCGCAACCTCTTGTTCATTGGGCTCATCTTATCTCTTCCTTCCCTTTTCACAACCAGACTCCCACCCCATGATCACTACTTGTAGTTCGGCCATAACTCCTGGTCAGCTGTCACAATTCAGAGACCAGTTAAGCAGCTTAACCTTCTGGAAAACAACCCAGAGCTGTGTCAGACAGCAGGGCTTAAAAAATACTGGTAACGTCTATGAAGGCTTCACTTTGAATCACTAGGCCTGCCAGGCTCCAAGCTCCTCCAGGATTCCAATGATTCATCTTCAACCTTTGGAGGAGGTGTGGAGGAAGAAATCTCAGCAATTACAGTCCCAATGCTCCCTTTGCAAGGCTAATTTTGGAAACAAAATTAAAAGCAGGGAAATGCATGTGGTTTTACAAAAACCAGATTAATTCTTAGTGTAATAGTTCGTAAAATGGCCTTCTTGGACTCCAAAGCCTGGCACCAAACCATAGTGAAATGAATACTAGAGGCTTAAAGCAAAGAAAGTAAAACTGGATAAGATAAAAGGATTCAAGATCTGTGTAAAAATATTAACAGGTTTTAAAGTTAGCATGCACATCAACATCAGAGAAAATCTAAAAAGAGAATAAGAAATTACTTGCTAACCTTTGCTCTGTCTGGGTCTCACTTTTGCTCCTACTTTTCTGAAGGTGGAGTCCATGCTATTGGTGACAGTTTGTTGTGGGAAGGGAGAGATTATTATCAACAAAAAATGCCATTGCCATGCTAGAACAAGTATAGCTGAGTATTAATCATGCTGAAAGACACAGCTCCCTGCATCTAGACATACCATTACTGAAAACAATGACTTAATCTTAAAGTGGCAAGAAAACATTTAGAATGTGTGGGTTTGATACTGGTAAATTGAATTGTCTTGCTACCAAAAAGTGTGAGCAATGCAAGTGAAACATGTCTGCATGTGGAATTGGTCCTGCCAGTGGCACATCTCTGCTCCACTGAAACTAAATACCCTCCACATACAATGGCAACAAGGCAGGTGTTGCATCAGTTGTACAATATGACTGCTAGTAGAAACTAGGAGTTCATAACAATAAGTACCTTAAGGTGAACTATTTAACATCAGAAAGTTGGATTTTTGCCACCTCACTGTTTCCTTTGCTGTTCCTCCGTTAGCAGAGAAGTCAGTCGTCATTTAAGGCTACTTAAAGGAGCATGAATAAATATTGACATGTTATTGCCTTCTGCCTGGTCCTAGAATTAACAGCAGAAGGTAGCAGCCACTGACTGCCCAGTAGTTCAGTAAGATTTGCTGAAGGGTCAGAAAGGTAGCAGGAATTTCAGTCAAAGGCTAGACAAACTGTCTTCTGCTCCCAAAGTCCTTCAAAAATAAACACACTACTGCACTTAAAATGTTCCTTCTGGGAAGACAATCAGAAAGACAACAAACCACATATGTCAGATATTATGCACATCACTAGCCATCCTCTGGAAAGCATTCAGTGAAACTATGGTGATGAGTAAGGTATAAAAGCCTATATAAACTTTTTTAAAATTGCAAAGATAATAGTGGCAAAATCTTGCTTGAAGGGAGCTTCCTTGTAGTTTATTTCCAGAAAGGTTTATTCCAGAACAGAAACAAAAAATGATAAAATTAAATCAGATTTAAATAAAAACAGCATTTTCTATGAAGGAAAGACATTTTTTTCTTATTCTCCTGGAGTTAGCCATGTTGCTCTTTAATAAAGAGCAATTTCTGAGAGATTTGCCTGTATTAATCTCTAAATTCCTGAAAGAGATGCTTTACTCTTGACTCTACAGATCTGTATAAGAATGATGAGACAGTGATTGTTTGCAGAAAATAAAGTCCATTTACAGCAAGAAACTGTTTGGAACCAAGAAAGCCTTCCACAACATGAATATGTGTCTGAGTATGACAGCTTGAGACAGCAACATCAACTTAAAGTAACCTAGCACATAAACAAAGCTTTTGTTGGGTTTCCAAAACCCAGTTTTGGTTGGGTTTCTTTAAAAGCATCTTTAGACTTCCCTAGAGAAAGGCTCTGCCTACAAATTATGACCATGCATGACATGCAACTACTGGTGTTCATGGAATGCAGTTAAGTAAATTCATATACTATTTAATAAAGATGTAAATGAGGGGGAAAAGAGAGAATACCATAATGTTAGCCAAGTTGCACTAGTATGAAAGGTTCCACTCCCAATAAAACATCAAATCTAACAGAAATAAATTACTTTATTGTTGACTCTAAAAAGAGTGCAAGTGAAATTTTTACATTGACCTCAAAAGACCTTAAATTATACCCTAGTGAAGGTATAGTAAGTTATTTTGCCTCTGCAGTTAACTATGAGGGTAAGTTCCACATACCTTTAGAAACCAACTTTTCAAATCATAAGTTGATCCAGGAATAACTATCAATACATCTGCCTTAACTCAAAAAAAAGCCTCCAAAACACCAGGGCATTCAAGAGAAGTTTGATTACCACTTTTTTGTAGGGTTTTGAAGATAAACTGTAATTAGGAGACAGTAGGGATTCTAGAAGATCCTAGTAGATGAGGCTTTGAAATTTTAACCAGGAGGGAATTGACAGATGAAACAAAATTAAAATATCATTAGCAAACAAATAATTAGCCATCAAGCAAGATTCTCCCTGCAGATTGTCTTGCTAAAACAGGTCAAACAACCAGCAACAGTAACAAAAAAAAACCAAAAAACCCAAAAAAAAACAAACCCCAAACAAAACCCACAAACAAACAAAAAGCAACAAGTAGAAGTCTGCAATAGTTCCAGAGATTAAACAATTTTCCTCTGGGAACTGTCACTGAGCAAAGTTATCATTCAAAGCCTCTCAAACTGACTACTGAGGCAAGGCACATCCCAGAATCTGTACAGGAAAAGTAAAGGTTCCATCAAAGATTCACAGGCACTGGCCCAGCCAGCTTCTCCCACACAGGAGACAGCAGGGTCAGAATGCTGTGAGGCATTATCCAAAGTAAAGAGTGGAAGCTGCTCCTCAGGAAGAACTGGATCCTGCTCAAGCAGGTTATTGAACAAGAAACTCAGAAACCTGTGCCAATTCATGATGGGACCTGAGGTCAGGGACACAGTACAAGGTATTATACTTCATGCCTTACACCTCACTCCTGCATCAGGGGTTAGCCTCAAGCTAGTATAACAGTAAACTGATCCTGTTTACTTTTCGACAAGTAATAGCTGTATCTGGCCATGCCAGAAGGACATATGGTTTTCCAAAACTAGGGAACATAGCCTAGCAGAAGAATAAAAACTGCTCCTTGATTATGACTAAGAAACAGTAAGTCCAAGTGGCTCTCATAAACCACTCTGTGCTATAAAAAGAAATTGGCGTCTAATGTGAGTCAAAGAGAGGCATAATTTTAATTTCTTGTCTGTTTAGTCATCTCTCCAAGCTTTACAATTGCATTGAGTTTCCTACATAAACATTATTAGTTTCTTTCATCTACCATCAGAAATGCAAAGTAAAGGACAACAATTGTTCATAATCATCTTATTGGCAAGGTGAACCCATAATCAGGATTCTGATCTGAGTAGAATCCAGTGTATTAGAAAGCTCTTCGCAGAAATCCCTGTGAACACAGTACTAATCTAAACACTACAGAGAAAAAGGTGGTACCCGCTAAAGACCTTTGAGGAAACATTGCACGGAATTCTGGTGATGACAATGATCAACTTTGCTGATGAGTGCAAGGAAGTGCCCAAGGCGTCTGAAAAGCTGTCAGGACCATTGGGCTCAAAGGCTCTTGGCCAACAGTTCAAAGTCCTACTGACTGGCCAACAGAAGTGTCATTGCTCATGAGTCACTTCTGGGCCTGCCATTGCTTCACATCTGTGGCAAGAACCTGATCAACAGCACAAAAGGACCTGCCCTGAGGAGCTTCTCAGGTGGCAATGGCTTGGAGGGGGCTGGTGGCTGTGGGAAGGCGCCAGCCCTGCAGAGGAACTACTGGCACTGGTCCCTCCCTGTCACCCAGAGGGCCCTGCTGGCGGCGGGAAGCCCAGGATGCTCAGGGCACGGGCTGGGGCTGCAGGCCAGGGCAGCCCTGCAGGAGATGAGAGCAGGGTCAGGAGAGGATCCTTGCCGTGCTGGAGGCCAACCTCGTCCTGAGCACGAGTGTGGCTGCCAAGCACAGGGAAAGGACGGTGGCCCTCGGCCCAGTAGCTCGTCAGGCTTCATCTGGAACTCTGTGTGTCCAGATTTGGGACCTCCTGGAACAGGACCACTCTTGACAGCTTGGAGAAAATCCAGAGCAGGGCCCAAGGGTGGTGCAGCATGGGAAAGAGCAGGCAGGGGCAGTGGAATTTTTTCCCTTCAAATACCTGCCAGGAGCCACAGAGAGCAGAGACTCTTCTCAGAGGTGCAGAGAGGAAAAGAACAGGAGCCAACAAGTTGGAGCAAGGGCAGAGTTCCCTGGGAACAGGGGAAAAATGGTTTTCCAAAGAGAGTAGATAAGCCCTGAGTCAGGCTGTTGCAACTGAGGCTGCAGAAAATCCATCTCTGGAGATTCTCAAGATTCCATGGGAAAAGGTCCTATGCCATTTTGAGGCAGCCCTGCTTTGAGCAGGAGTCTGAGCAGAGACTTTCATGGGTCCCTACCAATCTGCATTCTTCCTTGAGGCTGCATTGGCTTGGTTTGTTTGCCTTGAAGGGGGTGAGGAAATATGGGGCGGGGTTGACAGGGGAACCTGTGACCCTTTGTTCTCATAATGAGAGGTGTGTGTCTGTGACAGATGCAGGCACAGGCATCAACAAATGGATCCAATGACAGAGGAGGTCTGGAGGCTCTGCCAGCAGTGCAAATTTCTGTTCGGTCCAAGCATCTGGACACCGCTCTTCATCTCTTGATATTTTCTCAAGAAACATCCTTCCCGTTTCCAAGACACTTCTCCTCCCAAGGCTTCACATGCCATTTGCATAAGGGACTAATTATAATCAGGGCTGTGCAAGCAGCAAAGATGTGGATAAGAGAAAACCTGTTTGATCATCAAAATTGCTCACTTTGGAGAGGAGGAATTTAGATGATTATACATGTAGATGTGTATGCATACACACAGAGGTTATTTTATTTTGCTTTTTAACATTTACAGTTACCATCAGGTGTTTCCACACATCCTTTTCAGGCTTCTGTGTTTAGTATAACTATTTGCAGAGTTGTCCCATGACTAGACACTTTCAGAAGTTCCCTCCCAATGCAATATTTTCCCCAATTCCTTCTGACATTCATCCTGTGGATGCTTATAAACACACGAGAAAAAAACCTCTTCAGTCATAACAGGGCAGAAGCCAGTGACATAATTGCCAGGGACAAGATTCTAGACCTGTTGATAGCAGAGATAAGGTCTGAGGTAGAATGAAGTAAAGGAAGCCTTATCAGAGTATCAATCTTCCAGGACCTTCCAGTAGAAATTTGAGAGCAGTAAAGATGAATGGGCAAGTTCTTAGCTTTTCCTTTGTGCTGATAGTCAAAATAGGATCCAATAGACAGTTCTTTTCCAATTCCAGAAATCACAGGAACACATGAAATGCTAAACTGGAATTTACACTGGAAAGGCCAGATTAAACAAACCTCAGTTACTTCAACGGTATAAATTTTACAAGAACATCCAGAGTTTCTCCCTGTATAGCCTCAATTGACAAGGACTGACTTTGGAAAATTTCCCTGAATCCTTCTAATCCCACATATAATTCTCATCCCTTTGAGAAAATGAACATGGATACAATTAGCCTGTTCAAGAAGAATTTAGCAGAATATCAGACTCAGTACAATAATAAAGAGCTTCTCCCATTTCACTGAGGCCTTATCCTTACATCTCATAAATGCCAAGATAATAGCTGACAGAAACAATTTTTCCAGTTTGCAATATCCAAGAAGAAAGCCAGACAATGAAGGGGCAAGTTTCACAACAAAACCCAGGCATGAACTTTATTGTTTACATGGATCAAGTTGCTGAAAGCTATAGTTTACCATTTCAAACAAATGACCTGGTCCAGTGATTAAGCCAGACTCGATAGCAGATCCTGAAAAAACCCATCAGCCATGTCACAAAACCCTAGACCAGCAGCTGCTATCTGCCTTATTTAACAATGGGGATTGCTACCAAAATCCACATGCTTCTCCCAGAGAAATGGTCACATTTCCCTGTAACCACCATGATGTAGGCATCTTAAACCCAGTAAAGTTGAGCTATGACAAGTTGTCCTCGACACCACACCATGTCCTAGATTTAATATAAAAGATAAAAGACATGAGTGAGTCTGGCCCAAGAGAGCCTGCTAGGAACCAGCCTGATTAGCAGAAACAATGTGACACAGCAGCCTAATTGACAGAGGCTTGAAGCACTGCTGTTATTTCATTCAGCAAAACTGTTTTCAAATATAATAGTTGAATAACTGGGTTAAGTACATTGCCTATGTTATGAACTTGACAAGAGGAACCAGCTGGAAACTGAGCTGGAGCTGAAGCTCTTTATCATCACAAGTGAAAAAACCTGGATACCATAGGAGACAAACTGTCACAACAACAGAGGGACTAAGAAGATCAGATAGTAAAAATGTTTGCAGGTGTCTTTTGGCTACAATCCAGAAGATTCAATCTGATTCAGCATAGAAACTAAAGTAAATCCATAAATTTACCTGCAACTCTCTGCAGTGGGTACACTAGAAACTAAAGATTATCACTGGAAAAGAAGGGAAAACCAATATTAGTAAGGAGGTACAACCGGAAAATATTAATGCTCCCTCATACTGAACTGGAATGGGGCAACCCTGAATGTACATACAGACTGGGGAACGAGAGGCTGGAGCAGCACTGCAGAAAGGGAGCTGGGGGTCCTGGTGCATGGCATTGAACGTGAGTCACTGAGCCCTGGCAGCCAGGAGGGCCAGCCCTGTCCTGGGGGGCAGCAGGCACAGCCAGGCAAGGGAGGGGATTGTCCTGCTCTGCTCTGAGCTGGGGCAGCCTCACCTCCAGTGCTGGGGGCAGCTCTGGGCGCCACAACATCAGAAAGACACTGAGCTGTTGGAGAGTGTCCAGAGGAGGGCAACAGGGATGGCAAAGGGCCTTGAGGGGAAGCTGTGTGAGGAGTGGCTGAGGTCACTGGGTCTGTTCAGCCTGGAGGAGACTGAGGGGAGACCTCAGTGCAGTCACAGCTTCCTGGTGAGGGAAGAGAGGGGCAGACACTGATCTCTTCTCTGGGGAGACCAGTGACAGGACCTGAGGGAATGGCCTGAAGCTGTGTCAGGGGAGGTTTAGGTTCGATATCAGGAAAAGGTTCTTCACCCAGTGGGTGGCTGGGCACTGGAACAGCTCCCCAGGGAAGTAGTCACAGCTCCAAGCCTGACAGAGTTCAAGAAGCTTTTGGACAATGCTCTTGGCCATACAATGTGACACTTGGGGTGTCCTGTGCACAGCCAGGAGTTGAATTCAGTGATCCTGAAGGGTCCCTTTCAACTCAGGATATACTGTGATTTTGAGATGTGCACACCAGGTGACAGTTCAGCTCCTTTCCTATGACACGTGTTGAAAAGGGCTGAGGGAAAGTTTAAGTAAACCAGTTTCTATCGTGTATTGACAGACTGGTTGTAGTGATTCCAGAAATTTCTAAGATTTTATCATTCTCAAGGCCTAAGGAAGTTAAATAGGAAGTCATCTGAGCTCCAACCACTTTTAAGATGATTAATACACCTTTATCCTCAGAGTCCGTATGCTGCTCTATACTTGTGACGTGTCATAATTTATAGTTAATTCACATTCAGTTTTGAGTTCTGTGATATGAACATAAACACCTCCAATACTAACAAACATAATAAACATATTTAAATTTAGGACTCTCTCAGGTGGAAAACAAACCTGAGAACAACATGTAGCCGAACTAATGGAGATGCACTTTTGTTATTTGAACAAAGCTGCTGTCTTTAATAAATCTTGTAACTTCACAGAGAGTTACACTGATTTATTATTTTTTTAATAGTGTCTGGAAATGAACAAAGATATTTTATTAATTTTTCTTACAGGTAACTGTGTGTGGTCTGTATTACAATTACAAGTCAACATTGCAAAACAGACCACTACATCTCTGTATGAATCAGCAATAAGGCAAATCATTGCTGCAAGAAGCTAAAATCTGAGAAACAGCATCAAAACTGAAGAGAGTGACTCCAACATTCTCAGTGCATGCTGTCAAAGTACACAATAGTTGCCCAGCTGTGTTCTGTAGAGGTTGTGTACATAAAGACAGTGCAAAAATTATATTCAAAGGTCTTCCTTAAGTTGAATAGCTCACTCCATGGGAAGAAAAATCAGTAGAAAACAGCACAAACTAATACTTATAGGAATAAGTTCAAGTACCCAGAATTCAGACAAGGAACATAAGTAATTCCCACAAAAGGACAAAAAGGGATTTGTACTTTGAAACAAGGCCCTGTGACACAGTAAAGTTTTTATTTTTGTTTGATACTTTGCAGAAGTCCCTGCAACTAGAATATTCTCACAGTTGTGCTGAAACATATGAAAACAGAGACTCTTTAAAAAAATCACACTGAACAAGAACATGCAATCAGAGACTTAAGTTTGGAGGCATTTTCCAAGCACTTTACAAACCAGCACAGTCTCCTTTCATGGCGCTAGTCTCCAAACAGTCTCTGTGCTGGGGTAATCAGCAACTGAACACTCCATAACTCTATCAACCCAAGAGGCCAAGCAGGCCCAGATGAAGTGAACACCACCATGCAGCTTGGTGAGTACCTACAGTACACAAACTCTTCTCCATCTGATCTTTTACAAGCTATCTGTCTGAATTTACTGAAACATGACTGACACAGCAACCATGTGCTTTGGTATAATTTAATTTCAGGTTTCTCTGTTCAACAAAAACTCTGGCAGAGGGGCATTATATGGAAAGGTGAATAGAGAAAAGTCCATTTGTTTCAGGTGTTTACAAAGTGTATCTCCTCATTTCAGGTATCTCTATGAAACTCCAACTCATTGAAGCATAAAATACCAAATACCCCCCCTTTAAAACCCATTTCTTAAATTAAAACCATTCCATGACACAAGAGAATGATCTATTGCTCTTGGAGTTACCAGTCTTAGATATCTCACTGTGCCTCAGTCATTAAAATCAAGCAGGTGTTTGGGGTTTTTTTTCTGAGTTCATGCCATCCACTTGCTCACCTCAATTTTTTGCCATGAGCAGAAGCCATAAGAATACTGAACTACTCAGAACTGTTTGTAGATTGAATATGCACCTATTTACCAGCGACCTTTGTCACATTTGCCAGGCATCTAGCAATGTTACAGCAGAAAAACCTGCTAATACAATGCAGACTGACTGCATAGGAGAAAAGCAGCAAAGAAAAAGCCACAAGTGACATCTATCATCTAGGTATGATTTCTCTCTGTGTAAAGCCAACAGAATCATAAGCTGCTATTGACACTGAGCCAGCTGAAAATGTGAACTGCAGCAAGAGACATAATGCAGATAAATGTCCCTCTTTTGTGCTTTAAAGAGTTCCATAGGTTCTTTCTTCTAAATCCTTTCATTAATTACACTGTCTAGTAGAATCCAGCATTTATTGCAGAGGCTAAATTTTTCTTGATGCACATTGAGCCTACTTTCCCCTTTCCCAGCCCCATCAGCTTAAAGAGAAAGTGGATATTCTGTGATAGAATATGGAATCTCCATCCAGAAACATGCTCTGGGCAGACAACAAAATTACTATGGGCTACAAGTTGTACCTATACTTTCATGCATGGGAATTATTTCAAACTTATCAGCACTCAAATATGCAATTTTATGAGGCAATACACTGATTGCAGTTACTATCTCCTTCTAGAGCTAGATTTGCTGCTCTTTTAAGTTGTATGACTACACCTTCTGACACAAAATCATCACCACACAGTTCTTTCAGGCATACACGTTACAGGAAGGTACAGTAAGTACAACTAGGAATAATTTGTATAATTATTGAGGATTTTTGGCATGGAAGTTTAGATACAGTTTCTAAGAGAGCCACAATATCATTGGGAAGAAATATTCCTCCATCATCAAAGTTGTTTTTAAATGAAGACAAGTGCAATGCCATGGACAAGTGCATGTTCATATGTAGAGCCTTGCTCAGTTTTGAAAAAATTGACAACTTTTGCAAGCAGAGGTGGCTAATTGTGATTTGAGCTGGGTATGCCACAACACTCACTTATAAACAGACTTTGCTGAGGTGAATGCCACTATTGCAGTGGCACAGGACTGACTTTGTGCTCACTGGAGCAGAAGTTCTTCAGGGAAGGGAACAGTGAATTCTGGGGAACCAATTTGTTAAACACTGCTGAAGGAACACGGCAGGGGTGTGGGTGTTCAGTGCTCTGTTTTAACAGTCATTTGAAATGAGTATGAATAGACAGCATTACAAATCAGCAGGCTGTGTCTCAACTGAGGAATTAATCGGTGTGTCGTGATTTCTGGAAAGCAGCACTTAACTTCAGTGGACAGAGAACTGCCCCAAAACAAAAGGACATAAGAGGAAGGGAGAACCTCTGTAGACTAGTTATGCCTATCTTGCCGGTCACAGAGGAAAATTAATGTTATTTTTATTCCTTTAGAACTATTTCAAGCAATTATATCTCATTTACTTTGGTGCCAGACAGTGCTTGCTTGAGTCAGGTCTCTTCTGCCAACAGCAGTACTCTTTAGCCTGCAAGTTTCAAGGTCACGCAGTATTAAACTTGCAAAGGCATTGGCACAAAGAAGGTAATAGATGTTGTCAACAATACTGACATATCTTCCTGAAATAATCCATCTTTTAATTTTCATATTAATTAGAAAATTCAAATGATTTTTAAATGTGTCATGACACAAAACAGAGCCTATAAACCTACATGTTTCTCAGTTAGGGAAAAGTTATTCTTATCTGAAAGCTACTTAGAAATCTGATAACAACTAAAATAAGTACTGTCATTTGACAGAAAAAGGAATCCAAGACATACAAATGAAAAAATCTTCTACCTTAAATAGACAGAAGATACACTTGAACTGTACAGTGTTCTGGGATCTGCACAGTACACACACACCCCTCTGTCTTAGAGGGCCCAGTGCACAAAGTTCAGCACTGGTGCATCAGAACACCAGCGAGTTCAACACAGTCTTTCTCAAGTAGTCATGGTTTAAGCACAGATGTACATACATTTTTAATGTAAATCTTTTAATATACATTCAATACTTCCTTCTTCTGTACTTTCCATGCCCCTTGTGGTACAAGTAAATCTAAATAAACCCATCTTCCTTTTTGTGGCATTGTGAGGTCAGAGACTATATGAACTCAAATCAATTATTAACAATTATTCTTGAAGTGAAACAAATCTATTTCAATAATTATAGCTCACAGAATTCAGTAAATTTTTCCTGACCTTTTTCAGTGCAGTTGATAAAGTTTTGCTTATGTTTTCATTTCAAAATAAATTGTTTTGATTATATACATTTGGGGTTTTTTTCCCTTCATCAAGTGAATTGCAGCTATCTAGAAGTCATTGTATCTTGAACCTGTAAAAACACAAACCTATGGATCCCTACCTCAGTATCCAATTGCTCTTCCGAACTATTAAAAATTACTTGTTTTGCTTTAGATGTTCAATATGTTAAATTAGCAATTTGCTCCACAGGAATAGAGGCCACTGGACAGAGGGAAACTTTTTTTGCTTATGCGACTTGTTGGATACCTAAAGCATTTCAAAAGCTCTCCTTGCCCAGGAGGTCTGGGATAAAAAGTTACTTCTTATAAATATGTACATTTAACCTTAAAGTATCATGGATGAGAAGTGTATGCAACAGTAAAAGCAGGAAAAAACAGTTTCCCACTTTTAACGTGGATAAGACAAAATCCCACTTGGTCTCCAGAAAGTGAAGTTACCCAATTTTACTTACATTGCTCTCTCAGGGACTTCTGTGTCCCAGAACTCACTACTGGGCTGTAGTCTGGGGAAAGAATTCCTCCAGAAAATCCAAAAACATGGAGTGAAAAAGGCAGCAAAATCATAACCAAATAGAAAACACTGAACACTGAACGAAGCGTCACAAATACGTACAGCTGGGTTTGTGTTTTTAATAAATTAGGGCTGGCCACTTTGTCTGCTTTACTCAGTTCCTTTTTTATCCTCTCCCACTGCAGCTTTGGCTCTTTTCCTATCTACTCCCAAAACTAAGGCTGAATGCCAGCGATATTTGATAGCTGAATTGTGGTTCCCGAGGGCAGTCTGGCTATTAATTCAGATCCAAAGTCCAACCCAAAATAATAAAAATCTTTCACAAGTCTCACAGAAATAACTCTGGTTATTTCAATATCTTTCCTTTCTAACACCACTCTTGTAATTTTTTTTTTTTTTGTAGATTCATTTATGTTTACCACTACTCCACTATTACCATCATCTTTTGTTGAAGTCCCACACAACCTAGATTCCTCACAGAAAAGCATCAGTTAGTATTTTCCATACAACATGTGGGTAGTAAGTAAAATGAACATTACTCTGAGGTCTTAGAGACAGAAAGGTCTTAAAGGTAAGGATATTCTTGCCCTGTTTTCTCTGCACATAAACATTATGTGCAGGAGAAAAACAGGGCAAGATTACTCACTGTTAATTATAAAGTTGCAACCTGGCATTGTATTCTAAAACCTGGAGTCTTCACATTCCTTAAGAATCAGACTACAAACACAGTTCTTCCAAATCTGATACACAAAGGATAGTACAAAGGGCTGAGAAAGGGAAACAGAATCATTCCTAAGAAAGACCCACCCCAGGCAGGAAAAAATGTAAGGAGTTTTCCTGCAGTAGCTTTGGGCATTTTTGTTTTGTGCACATTTTCTTTGATTCATCTGTTCTAGGAGGATGGTACGCCATGCAAGCAATGCCAATGTTTTGTTTGCCCAATATTGCACCAAACAAATGTGCCTGCATGGAATTTTTATTGAAAATCTAATGTAACTAAAATGTTTTGCATGGCAGCATAAAGATACAAGGCTGAATACAGAGACACACTACAGTTTATTCTGCCTTACTAACCAACCACAACAAGTGAATTAAGGAAGGATTGTAATATAAGAATATGTTACTCTCTGTTAACAAAGTACCTGTCCAAAGCTACATTTCAATATTATAAAAACAAATAGTTTAGCAAGAGACTCAGAAAATTACCTAGCTTATCCTAATAGACCAGCTTACTTTTTAACTATTAAAAAAAAAAGAATAGAAAAAATAGAAGACATCAATTGGATCAAATAAATTGATTACTCAGTAGTAGGTAAAGGACTGAAAAATAGTTTTTGTAATTTGCCATTATGAGCCCTGGCTAGACACTTCAACTATTTGGGTTCAGATATTACTTGTCCCTCAAATAAATCCTTAAGGAATTTCCCTCATCTTTAAATTTTCAGCTCCCATTTCTCAACCTTTTTGTCTCTCTCAATACTATTTTTATATAGAAAAGTATTAAAGCCATAATAACAGAACAAACCTTGGTAGACTCATTCTCTATCATTGCATTTTAGGTCATCATTTGATGGCTGTTTTCTATAAATACCTTTAACTCATGCACACAGCATCTCCCCTGATTTCAACTCACTCAAATTACTGAACTTTAAAATCAGGACTGTGATCTGGGACAGTCTAGCTGCAACAGAAAAATCATCACTTCTTGAATAAAGACATTGCATAACATAAAGAGTTAGATTTCTCTTGATTTCTGTTGGAAACAGAACCTAGTACAAAGCCCATGACTGGGCTCTGCACTGAACTACTAGAAACAGAGAAGTTCCAGCCTAAAAATGATATTCAATGGTGCTTTATCAGAAGGAGTATTATAAATAGAAGACACTGTAAACATGATGGCAAGGCATTAAATCCTTGCTAAATTTCTCTTAAGGAAAACTGCTGAGCTTCAGTAAGATTTATGAACAAGCATAGACACAGAAAAAACTAAATGAAACTTCCAAATTGAACTATGCACTGATTTTCATTTTGATGAGGACTGAAAATATCACCTTGCCTCTCATTAAGATGTCAGTCACTATTTTGTCAACAACATAGATGCTCTGCAGAACTCAGAGTACAGTCAATGGTATTACACCAAGCCCATGATTTTTTTTCCAATGGTTCCTGGTTTAAGCAGAGAGAACTGCAAAATGTGGCAAGAAGCAGATTCCTGTTCGTGAATATTCCTGCAAAAGTTTTGATTATCATTCAAAAAAAACATGAAAAAAAAATCTTGTGCTTTATGTCTGATACAAATTATGTTATTAGGTTAGCAATTTTGTATGGGAGTCTTGAATCATCTCTGTGCATGTTGGGAATGCTTCTTTCATGTGGTACATTCGGTGCCTTTGAGGAATTGCCTCATTCACTTGAAAATATAGTTCTAGAAACAATGTTTTGTCTGCTGCTCTGCCCCTTGTCATGTTGCATTAGAAGTAGAGGAGGAGAGCTGATTCAGATAGGGATAGCTTCCTAGTGCATTTACTTTTTGATTAAAGACAATATTATTCTGTTTTATGCAGTAGGCAAAAATTCTGCTCTATTAAGAGTCTATAGCACCCTAATGCAATCTGGCAGAACACAGGAGGAAAGCTGGGTCCCTGCTGAGTTCTCTGAAGGAGCCTGAGTCAAAGAGAGGAAAAACACAGGCAAGATGTTAAGCAGGAGAGCTCAGACACAAACCTGGCCACAAAGAAAAATGAAAAGCTTATTCTAAGGGGTAAAAGTTTTCTATTATAAATAATAATAGGACACTTTCAGTAGAGTCTTATTAAACATATTTTCTTCTGCACCATTTGCGAGTCAGATTCCCTTGTCTATTACTATAAACATAGTGTCACCAGTCAGTTTTGCCTAAGTAGCCCCCACTGGCTTGTTTAAACTGGAGCATTCCTTTTTAAAGACTCATTTCTTTTTTAGATACTTTGCATGCAGTGCGAAACAGTGCACGCTCTGCTAAAACAGAGCTGCACAGGAGGAGGCCAACTGCATAATAATTCTTGAAGAGACTGACAATAGCTTGAATATAAATTATGCTTTCATTTTTCTTATGTGTTTCAACCTGATTTGTCTTAATAGCATATTTGCAGCACGTTAATTATAAGGACTTGACACTGTACAGTTGGTATTTAGTAGAAGAATGATTTGACTAGGAAAGTGAAATCTAAATAACTTATATGCACACAAATGTTTGGCAAAAAATTAGATTTGCAATTAAGCAATCTTTCTTGCATTACCTACAAACTCAGCATTTCTAAAAATGACCATCATAAACCACCATGTCTCAGATATCCTTTCATTTGCCTAGAGGTCCTACATAATCACTAGAGACAACTTACACTGCACAAAAATCTACCCATTACATAAAAGCCAAACGAATAGTAAACACAAAAATCCACAGAGAAACCTCCAAGCTGAGCTGAGACCTGCTACTCTGTTGTGTGAGAGTCCTGCCATTGGCCTGTCAATGGGAGAGAGACCTCACACCCAAAGCAGCACTATCATTTTTCTGAAATCAGTGAGGCTGTACCTCTTACAGCAGCTCTGAATTTGGCTCACTTGGGTACAGAATGCAGCAAGGAGGGAACAGGAGCAAATCTCAAGTGCTGAACATAACATATTCATGCATTCCTCAAGTAATCAGAAGTTAGACTAAAATGTTATTTAAAAAAAGAAGTGAGAAAGAACTTGCTGACATCAATTTGTCTTTGAAATATCTTTCAGTAATATAAAAGGCTTCCCATGATACTTCTATGAATTGTCTCTCCCACCCAGATCCCAGGTGTCAACTAGCCTCAGTTTCAAATATATTCCAAATGAAACACTTTGCACATCCTCCCTGAATGTGTTCTTTTCGGGGGTGGGTGTGCTGGACAGTTTGGCAGAAAGCATTTGCTGTAATTAGACAAACACTTCAGGAGAAACAGTTGAACAGATTTTCACTGAACTGCTGTACCTAGTTAGATTTGTGCTTTTGCTAATAACAACCTCTACCAGTTTCAACCCTAAAGATCTAAGATGCAAAAGACAGCATGAATAATTCAGTGAGCATGAGGTCCTGAACCTTCCTTTCATAAAGAGAGAAGTAATGCACCTCAGGTATAAAGTTTTACTCTAACGGGGCTTAATCTTTCTTTCTCTTTCAGTGCTTTGTTACTAAGTGCTGTGTAGGTGTGAAAAGCCGTATTACCATGTAATTTTGTTGGGATCAGGCTTCCAACTACCTGCGTTGCTTCGTGTTCATTTACACAGAATGATCAAAATCTGTTTTATTTCCTAACAATAGCAAATTTTGCTATAATTATTTTAAAATGGCAAATTCAAGGAATAGTGTCCTGGTTAATTCACACATGGCACCTATCCACACACGAATGAAATACCATATTATTTACTACCTTTCTCATAATGAACTTTGTAATAAACAACTGAAAAACTAATTTGTTTTTTGACAATGGCAAACCTTTGAATAGAGAAAATCACAGAGTCGAACACAGAGTGCAGTCCTGTGTGGTAAGTGGTCTCCATAGCAACCAATAGATTTTATGCTAAGTCTGGCCTTTAAAAACATTTCACGTTTACCACCGAGAAAAAGATGGCCTTGATTTAAAAATGATACAACAAGTATCTTGAATGTGCATGCTTTCTCTTCTCTCTTGCAAATAAAATTAGCAGACGTCCCTTTAACACTAAATCCTCTGAGAGCTGCGTGTCATCATTGACGTATGTGTGGGCCTCCTTTAGGCTTGGAAATTTTTTTTCCTTGCATATCATTGCAAGACTTGAAGCCCTTTCCCCCCCATTTACCCCTCCTTGTTTTTCTCTATCCAGAACAAAAATAGAACATCAAGTTCTTATCTCAGCCAGTGATCATGGTGACAGTGAAAATATTATTGCATGCTTATCTATAGCAGTTTCAATCATACAAGCTTATAATAACTTGCAATAATGGAAGAAGTAGTAACTGTAGCTGCAACGCCTGCTACAGCCTAATTTATTTTCACTCCACATTCAAGTGACTGAAGCCCCTAAAAGGAAATGTATTTTTAATAAAGAAAGATTCCAACTTAAGAACATGTGTATGTAATTATTGACAATGATATGCCATAAAGAGTTGTATGATTATAATCATTAGCACTTAATGATAATTTTGTTTGCAACACTGGAATTTGAGTAACAGGACATGAGGGTAGACGTAGAGAATTATAACTGAATTTATCATTATGTTTTCAACTCTTATAACCTGACAATATAGGGTGCATGGCTTTAATATTTAATTCAAAGCAGAGCTTGCATGCTCAGGTTATTGCTCTTGGCATGGGTGTGAGATGCCTGCTTTTCGTTGATTAGGAATGCAGCCTTGAGAGCTTTGGATGAGTAGGAGGGAAGATACAGAGATCATTTGTTGCTATTCCTGTAAAGGTAATTTCAACATGCATTCAGCCATCATGGTGACAGTAATAGCACTTCATGCATAGCCTTTCACATCATCGAATGTTTGGTCTCTGTGTTCCATTCCATCATAAATGCCATAAAAGCATCACTTTCCTACCACACTGATTACTTTCTCCACTATTTCCTTTGTGCAAAGTACACTTTCTTTTCACTCTGACTTTAGAAAGGTCCTGTGTTGAGCCTCAGTGAAGAAGGCATCAGAATCAAGTTCTGTTTGCCATGAAATAAGACAATATAACAAAAATTATAACCCTTTTTGTTTCTTTCTACTATGTCCTAATAGACTTCGGTTTCTCCAAAGATGATCATCAATGCAGCAACAAAAATTAGAGCCTCCACAGTGAAGGAAACAGGCAACAAAACAGAAGCTTCTTCTGTATGAAGAAGCACAATCCCCAGTACACCTCTAGAGAAGACAGAGGTTTGCCCCCTGTATAAAAGAAATATGCTACAAATCTAGCAAAGATACAGCCAGCATAGCCACAACAAGGCCAGAGAATTCTCAGGGACCATGGCAGGGAAAGGCAAAGTAAACATGGCATGTCATTCCTTTCATTTCTTGCATCAGGATACACTGAGCACACTGGGGGGAGTCATCAATCCCAATAACAATGCGTGACGGCACGCCAAGGAAATCTTCCTTACGGTGAACATGCAGCATCAGTGTATCCTCACCACCACCCCCACCCCCTCTTCCCATGCTCTTTCCTTCCACACAGATGGAGAAACACTATGCCAGAGTTATGATTAGCATAGGGTTGGAGTTATCAGAAACAACTGAGCAGTTCCTGACAGACCACTTTTCTTATTTAGAAGAGAATTCAGAAAGACACATACTGCAACTCCATTGCAGAAGGACGGAAGATTGAAGCAGAATGCTCCAAGGGAGGGTCCTTGTGTGGCAGACAGACCTCCACAGAACCAGTAAGAACCACAGTAAGAAGCTAAGATCTGCATTCCAGACCAAGCAGCACCACAATTTCTCTGGGAGTTGTGCTCTTACAGCTTGCCTTCATGCCCTGCTTTGAAGGGAAAAGGTGAGTATTAATACTATGGGATGCAGCAGCGTTTCCAACAAACTTACGGGGATACCACTGCAAAAAGACATCTTATGCAAAACACAGGATAAAGATGATGGTACTGTATTAGCATGCCTCCTACCCAGAATCTCTTTCCTCCACATACTCCTAGAAGCTAATTTATTTCATTTTTGGCTTTTTTTTTCTCTAAAGCACTTACTCTCTTATCATCAGATGTACTTTCAGCAACTCTGTTTCGATTGTACGCAACTCTGTTTTGATTGTACAGACCTTTCATCTTCCTCAGTTCTCTAAGAGAAAAAAGTTTCACATGGCCAGTTCTAAAATGGAAGAGAATTGATGTGTTCTGAATTAAATATCTGCCCTTGTTTTGTATTATTTGGAGAGACGTACATACCTAGAGAAGGGATCCCCTAACGCAGGAGTTTCTAATATTGACTCATAGCTATTCTAGTGAATAAGCCTGAAGGTCTGTGTTTGGGGAAAATAAATCAGGTAAAACACCTGAAACTCTCATGAGGCAGATTCAACAGCCTTTTTCTTCTTGTTTCTAACTGGAGATGCAGCAATGAGATCTTTTCTCAAGTACTGATTTTATTTGAAAGTGGCAACTTGTCATTAAATACCTGTCAGATATTCCAGCTTCCACAGTTAATTACAATATAATATTCACTGCCTTGAGACAAAAATGTCAACATAAATTTGAACTGGGGCATGAGAGGGAGCAAGACAGTAGGCCCAGGCACTAACCAGCAAGCCTACTCTCTATGTACGCAGACCAAAGGTCCACCAGCTGCTGTCCAAGATAAAAATAGTCACTCAGAACTATTTTTATAGATATTATAAAAACTTGTAAATGGGCCCAACTTAGAAGTTCTATTCTATTATGTCACTGCCTCTTCCACACAGAGAATGTGGTTATTCTAGTAAAAACAGTGGGTTGTTTTACATAATGAAATATCCTAGACCCTATTAATTTCTACATATAAACTGTTTTAATGTAGATGTGTCAGGAATCTGAACATAATGCCTAGTGACAGCCGTAGGATTAAGCTCTTCTCACTCAGTTAGAATTGCTAACTTTGATTGTAAATTGCTTTTAAAGAGCAAAACATATACTCTAAGTCCTCCCAATGCCTCCTACTAACTGACATCAACAAGGCATCTGGGACAAGTGTATGCTAGTAATTCATCTTAATAATCTGTCAGCAAAGCTGTCCTAATAGGATGTGTCTTTCATTTTGATTAAAATGACCCTCTGAAATGTGGTTCTCATAGAAAGTTGACAAGCAGAGGCAAATTTTGAACAGTCTGGCACTTCTAATTTTATCTCTGGAAAATGAAAGTGCTGTTAAATACTCTTACATAACTACTCCCTCTGTTTGGCTGTCTTTTCTTAGCTTCTACATGAAGAACCTGTCTATGCTCCTTTGATGATCAATAATAAATAGTCCTCTTTGGTCCATGTGACATTCTTTTATTTTTTATTTTCTGCCTCCATTGCATGATTTCCGGCATTGCTTGGAAATGTCAGCAATTTAAATCTGTAGTTAAATGAACTACATATTTTTTAAACATACAGCCATGCAATGAAAACACTTCTCATGCCATCTGGAAGGTTATAATCTTGGGATTTTTTTTAATGCATGAGCTGATGGGGTACACCATGCTATCCCAATACTCATACACACATTAAACTCTTCAATATTAGATTTTTATTGTGCTGCCATGACATGGTTTTTCTTTAGGAATCTTGTTTGTCCTATGTCCTAGGACTAATCATCATGAATTGGCAACAAAAACAGATCTAATATTTACTGTAAGGATGGAAGACCACAGATTTGATACTAAAGTTGTCAACACAGACTTCCATGAGTTTTCTCATTAGACAGTCATACACTTCACTTTATGATTGCTGCCATGGATAAAACGCAATTTCAGTGTTATTATTCTAGGTCATGTTGCGTGTACATTAGAAAACATTGATAGTACCTTTAGAAGCTAGTTTCAGGCATCAGGTAGACCAAAAGTTGCACCAAGAAGAGAAGCCTGACTTGGAAAGGCAGTTGGGGAAAGAAAATGTTGCCAGTAGGCTGTCAGTAGGAAGACAATCGCTGAGTAAATAGTAACACCAGCTGAAAAATCCACTTAAAAAGTCCACCAATTTTTTGCTTTTCAGCTACCTCTCACAAATTGTTAGAAAACACAGGTTCTAACACTTCAGCTAGCTAAAATGGAAAAAAAGAAGAACAAGATACACGAGTATTTTTGAGAGGTTTATGCAAATTTCTTCCTCCACAATTTTGGAAGGGCTAGTTGGTAATTTCATTCATGCTCTACTTAATATAATGGGAGAGTTTGGACCCATTCCAAGACAATGTATAATGCATAACATATGTTTCATCTTGAACATACGCATGCTGTATTCCCTTCTTACTTTTCTAATCCCATACCTGTATCCTGTCAGCATCAGCCTTAAAAATAAAAATGATGAGACAAAATATTATCCCACAAATTCTGATTCACTGTCTTTGCACATGAAGACTAATGATTAATAAGATTTTGAATAACAATTCAGTACCAGGAGTGTGGAAATATGGGACAGAAAAAAAGAAATATGGAAGTTCAGTTAGTACAATTTACCTTCCTAGACAGATCAGCTAAAGCCAGCTTGAAACATTTTTTTTCTCCTTCTTCCTGTGGTAAAACTTGGGTTGTTCTCTCTAATGTGCAAGACAACTCCTTGACCATCATTTCATCTTTGGGTTAACTGGAGAGAAAGGGTTCATATGTATCAAACACAAGTTCCTGATTCCCCAACTCTGTGTTGGGTAATGACATGCGAGGGCCAGAATCAGGCTTTGTACACCTCAGTCTTATACCACAATAGTAATATGTTACCACTCTTCCACAGTGTAGCTTTCCCTGGGAAAGGACTGGGATCTTGGACTGTAGTTCTACATAACCATGCAGCATAACATGGAATTTTTGTCAGAAAGCAAAGGAAAAAAGTATTTCCTTCCATCTCCTCCAGACTCACCTTGTTGTAGCCTCCCCTCTGCCCCCTTCCTTTTGGCCAGCCTTTCAGGATCTGAGCTGAAATATGCCACAGAGAGATGGAGCATGTGTGTGTGTGTTTGGACAGGGGCTAGTTCTAAGGATGAACATGGATGTTCAGCACCTCATAGTCAGAGATGTAGCAATTAAAGGAAAAAACCTGGCAACACACAGCCAACGTGAAAGGAAAAGCAGGGACCACAACGTGTCATAGGAATATGCACAAAACTGCACCAAAGACAGAATTAGCAAGGGAATGGAGCAGAAAAGGGCATAAAATTTCCTTTTTCTATGTTTTGGGGTTTTTAATAAAGGCAGCAGTCTGATATTAAGCTGGATTCTCACATCTGTTTCCAGTCTTCCAATTCTGAATGAGTGCTAGGATCAGATTTTGGATGAATACCTAGAGTATTCAATACAATGTTCTACCCCTACATGGATTTCACTTCTTTAGTCTGGCTTAGGATATCAAAACCCATCCTGAACACCGTTTCTTGTCATACATCTCACATGGATACTTGAAGCAGTAAACCAGTATTGTTCCTGCCCTCTGCAAGAAGAGGAGGCTTACACAACCTGCAGAGCGAAAGAGGAAACCTGCCAGCCTGCCTGAACAGGACTCCCAGGCATCAGATTCACAGTCCCTGCAAGTTCTTCACTTGGCAGAAACAAAAAAAAAAAATTAAAAATGCTACTTCTACTGACACTTTCCCTCTCCACAGAAATCAATTGTGTTTGTAGCATGTAACTTTCACAGACTGGCATCAGCATTCCTGCTCTTCAGGGAAAAAGACAGGTTGAAGAAAGAAAAAGATCACTGAAGGAGCAAGGGATAAGCCAAGCATGTCCAGCTCCAAAAGGAAGTTTTAAAAAAATAATTAAAAATTTAAAAATGAGCCACTGATTCCACCTTCACAGATAAACTATAAGTGGTTGTTGTCACAATCACTCCACAAGAATAAAAAAATTTATGAGGGAACAGGCAAAGCAGAAGAATTTATGTTCCCTGAAGTACCCAGTCCTCCAAGTATTGTGCCAGTTATTTAAGCAGAACTGTGCGAAATTGTACACTCCATGTGATACTTAGCAGCACTGCAGCATTTTTCAATTTAATTTCATCAAATGTCTTAAGGGGAAAAAAGTACCTTAAAAAAAAAATCAAAGCTCATTTGTTAAAACAACATTTCCTAAATGTATTTTTAATTATCATTCTGATTGACTATTTTGAATTTTTCTTCAATTTATATTAAAGAAGACCTTCAAATATTAAAAGCCAATCAAATAATAAATAAAACTATTTACTAAAGTCTCATTTAACCCCCTAAATAAGTGAGATAGATTTCAAAATTGCAAAGCAATCAAACATTTGTCATCATTCCAGCTCCAGCACTGATTCACTCACAATTTCTTTCTTTCTTTCTACCACAGAAAATCTCGGATCGTTAATCCCTGAGTTGTCTGAACAAGAAGGTGCTTGGTCCCCAAATCCAAAAGCACAGAAACAAGTTGTCCTTTACACTTGAGAGGCTGAATCCTAGGAGAAATATTGGCTCTAAGAGCATAGCATGTGAGGGGAGAGACAATTCATGTTCAATTCAGAACAAAGCATGCAAAGAGGAAAACCTTTTCATCAAACAGAATGAGCCACACCGCAGCTCAGAAATCAGTTTTCTGGTTTTGGCTCTACCTTCATGCACCCTGGGAATACCAGCAAGTTCATCAAATTTCTGTCTGCTTTGATTTACCCCCATTAAAAAAAAAAAAAAGAAAAATCATTCCTTTACAAAACAATTCAAGATGTATAGATGAAAACTCTGTAACAGATATTAGAAGATTTTCTGGATTTTGCCTAAAATCTGGAGTCTTAAACCCTTCTTTAATTCACAGTTCAGTGAATTATCCTGAAACATAAGTGTCTTTGGATAAAAACATTTGCATTTAGATATATTTAACCTTACATTAAAACCAAAAGATGAATAATCCTTTAATGCTCCTGTCATATTTATTAGCTCAGCTCAAGGTGAGCAAAAGCTCTTGGGAGCAGCTGTGCCAGAAATTCTTTCCCTTCACCCATTCACTATTTTTTCCCTTCTTTAACTGCAGGAGTTCAGTTCTAGCACTGTTTTTTCATACTAGTTTTTCCCCTCCTGGCACAAAAATCAGAATGCAGCAAAGACATAAGGGATGAAGGATAAAAGAAATAAGACACTAAATTAACTGTATACAGAGTGAAAGAGACACAAAGCTCGTTGTTCATAGATAAATTCTGACCTATCCTATCATTAATCTCTACATCATTTAAATCCAAAGGTTCTCTCCCAAAGCTCAGCCTAATTATTGCTTCTGTTTGTGTTCCCAGAATCATTTAGGTCGGAAAGGAACTCAAGAACATCTACTCCAACCCACTGCCCAAGCTGGGTTACCTAGAGCAGGTTGCTCAGGGATGAGCCTAGCCAAGTTTTGAATATCAATGAGGCCAGAAACTCCACAATCCCTCTAGACAACCTACTCCAATGTTTGACCACATACACAATGAAAGGTGTTTTCTTGTGTCCATTTTCACTTGTATCACTGGGTGCCACTGAGAAGTTTGACTCCTTCATCTGTATTTCCTCCCATAAAGGCATTTATATAGGTTTATGGGATCCCCCTGAGCCTTCTGATCCATAGACTAAACAGTCCTGACTTTCTCAGGCTCTCCTCACAGTGGATAGGCTCCAGTCCCTCAAACAACTTCACAGTTCTTGCTCTGTTCACTCCTGGAAGTCTGTGTCTTTCTTGGGTGGGCAAGCCCAGAACTGAGCACAGCACTCCAGCTCTGCAGAGGGGAAGCATCATCGCCTTTGGCTCTCTGGCAAGAGTCTTCCTAGCACAGCCCAGGATTCTGTTGGCTTTGTTTGCCCCATGCACTGCTGGCTGTCACCCCAACACCTGTCAGGACCCCAAGGTCCACTCCACTGCAGAGCTGCTTTTCAGCCAGTCAGCCCCCTGCATGTTCTGGTGCCTAAGGCTGGGAAACAAAATGAGCAAAAACTGTGTTGGAAGACGGAAAAGTGAGCATGACACCAGCATGAGAAAGGAACAAGGACAACTTGCCATCAGCACAGACTGTCTTCTGTGGCTGTGATCTGCTAAGCTCTTACAGCTCACTTACTTTCCAGAATCTGATTGTTACAGCTATTTCTTTCTTTTATAGCTCAGTGATGACAGCTACAGAGTACTGCTAAGACAATATCTACACCAAAAAGCCCTCAAAATACTCCTCATCCCTTCCCATTTTTCTCTTCTGTTTTCATGATTAGAGATGCACTCAGAGTTTCACAGCATGAATGCCATTGGCAAAGTGGGATCCCATTCCTGACTGCAGAGAACACACAATCTTTAACTGAAAGTTTTTCATCAGCTACAGCATAGTAACATCCATTGTGACTTATTTGTTTCTTTGTGTCAGTACTGCAATCAGGGCTAAAATAGCCCAGAGTTTAACCGCGGCTATTGCAAATCCAGCCAGTAGTCTGGGGCACGAACTCCCATCACAGAAGTCCATCTGCCTCTAATCAATTAGCAGAAATACTAATAATTGAATGCTTAATACTACCTACCAAGATATGTTAATTGAACACTGATCACCTTCAGGCTGCTCATCATTGTCCCTACCTCCTTGCCACCATCTCCCCTGGTTGAAGGTACAACATTTTAAATCTGCTGGCACAGTTGTATCTTGAGTTGCTTCCTAACAAGGCTGTTCCAGAATTATTTGGGCTAGTTTGGATACACTCTAAATTATTTTTTCTATTTTGAATAATTTTGACTGAAAACCACAGTAGAATATTTACATGTTCAATCACGGAAGCTGATCAGACAGGACTGAATCTGTTAACCTGTCCCAAATTCAGTAAGAGCATTATGTCTAACTGCAATCTCACTAGCAGCAGTAACCTTCTACATTACTTCAACTTCGCCATCTTCTAGACAAAATGAAAACAGGACTTTTCTACAGCATTTTTGTATGATGGATAATGGGCATTTAACTTCTGCATTCCCCTTAAAAGCTCATCCTCTGTATAATGAGCCTAACTTCAGCATCTGATTTGCATATCTAGGCTTAGTATGGGTACTCACCATAACAGATCTGTTTTAGAAGTAAGATGATTTCACCTTTAAACCTAAGATGGAGCAACTGTTGGCATCCTGGGTGTAATCACACAGCAAGGTGCTCTGTCTTTATCAAAAAACCTTGAGTATTTATCTCAAAACCTGGAGTATTCTGTTGCTGAGAATGGGGACAGACAGCATTTGGGTGGGCAGCTGGCTAAGGCCAATCTGGCACTGAGCCAAAATAGCATGGGGAAAAAAAATGAATTTGCAATTCATACCAAAAAACCACCAGCCACAGAGCTTAACCTTGCCTATATGCATTCCAAAGTATGATGGAATATAAATAATATTCTTTGTTATGACTGTACTGCAGATCTATTGTTTCACATGGCAGAATTCAGAGCTTGCTCTTTGGTGGGCACATTTGTTTGGATAGCATCATGAACCCCATCTCATTGGGAAGCACTTTTAAAAATTCACACTTTATATTAATTTATTTCCATAAAAATCTTAAGGTTCACTTCTGTTCTGATCAAAGAAGCCAAAAACCGAAATTGAGCAACATGACTAAGACCTACCCTGAGGCATAAAATACTTTACAGCAAAGAATTCATATTAAAAAAAATATTTTTAAAAGTTTCTGCTGCAATGGCAAGCGCGAAGAAAACAAAACATGTGAGGCTTGCTTGTTACATAATAAACACTTATTCTGCTCTCAGTTATGTTGCTTTAAAACCAAACTAATCCAATGGACTAGCAATGTTTCCCTGGCATGTACCGGTGTAAGAGGAATGGAGGGGAAGAGCAAAAAATGCAGAGAGATGGCCAAACAATGTCATATGACTTAATGCCAGCTCTGTCCTCCCTGCACGGAATAAGATTAAGAAACAGAATTTTTATGTCACCTGGCATTAGCTTTAACTACACAAATTTTGTTAGCCCATTTTCCTAGTACAGAGTTCATTACCAATTTTTGACATACAAAATGGAAAACATTATATTTTTGGAAGTAGCTTTGCCAACTGTATTACATGAAAGAAACTCTTTCAAGGACATTCCAGAATGAGACATTCCAAGTTTGCCTGTCCCAAGTTTACCAATTATTTTTTCCATTTTAGTGTCAAGAGGAAAACAAGGCACACACAAAACACACCAAATGAAAATAACCCCGACACAAACCCAAACCTCAAATCCAAATCTAAAACATTGTCATAAAACCCCAAGTCCAAGAGATTCTACCCCCACCACCAATGTCCTTTTCAAGAGAATGAAGCATCTTTAACAGTTTTACTGTTGCTTCCATTAAAAGTAATGTTTTGAGTTGCATCAAGCTGATCTCAAGAGAGAGGATGACATCAGGATTTCTTTTCACATTTTGAATGCTACGTAGCAATCTCTGTCAAGCACTTTAACAAAAAAAGAGACTTTCAGAGGAGAGACCTCAGTCTTATGCTTAGAAAAATCTTTGAGGTTCACCCAGTATTCTGTGGCACAGCATTCGGTTTTACATCTGAGACCTAGAATATTGGGAGGATGCAAACGAATATATTAGATCTTATAAGTAATCTCTTCTCCTGAGCAAAAAATGTGGCTTTTATGGTATTCTCCCACCCTGGAATGTTTATGTTTTACAGGTGTTAAAATGCAGGAAAATGAAAGGTGTCTCCCTTTCTTTGTCACGCATACACAAAATAATCTATACAAAAACAATGATGTACACAAAATAATTCCTTCCCTCTGCTCACTGATGGCTGTGAATAGGAAAACAAACCTTATAATAGGAAAGAACAGGACATATTGAAGAGACCTAATAAGAATGAAGAGCTGCAGACAGAGGGCCACAGTTGCTGAGCACAGACTCCACTGCACACAAATCACTGGTAGATCTTATGTTCCCCCACTCAGAAAGCAACCCCAGCATCATACAGGAGGCGTGGAGCCTGCTGCCCCTGCAGTGGCAGTCCTAGCAAATGGCTCACATAATAAAATTACCTTTGCTGGTACCGAAAATAATACCCCATTCTGAATGTATTTTCAGGGTTTTCTAGGTGCATTATATCTCAAAATATACTAAATGTCTTGGCTTACTGACAGACCTATACACTTAGCTTAGGGTTTGAAAGTCATGCTAAAAGCATGTTAATTGTAAGAATAAGGTGCCTTAAGTAGGGGCAGGCTGTCACCTGGAAACCTGTCTGCATTCAGTAGTAACTGTGGTGAGTCACATAAATATTCAGCTGATCATCAGGATACAGGACACTGAACACACCCCATAAAAGCCCTAGTGAACAGCCAGGAAAATTCTACATTTATTTCTACACACCCTCTGAATATTGCTGAGACTCAGTTACCCTGTCACTTAATGAACTCTGCACCTGAAGAATTTACTGTGCTATAGGGAATGGTATCTACACAAACACATGATCATGTCAATCATCACCCTAACATCTGCCAAACCACAACATTCCAGTAATTGTAATAATTATTTCATTGGTATTAAAAATAATTATTTCATTTGACCATATCAACCAACAGTTTCTAAAGCTGTTAATAACATTATATAGCAAAAAGTAGAGACTTCCTATTTCAGGTGACTTGGTGTAAAAGGTGAAGTATAGATAATTCCTTTTCTTAGTTTAAATCCAAGAAAGAAAATTGTTTAGCTCTTTTTTTTTTTAAACAGCAACTTATGAGATAGTAGCATTTCCTAGAATTTCCTAGGGATTAGTAACACTTTTATGGTGACAGATAAACACATATAAGATTAATTTACTAAGATATTTGGTAACATGGAAATTGAATTAATCTGTTACAATTGATCTTTCACCTTACCATATATTTAGCTATTGAATCCATTTGTAACCTGATGAAATATTATCCAAACACTGAATGCTGCTTTGGTGGATGTTTTGGCTAAATAGCTGAGGATATTGTAGCACAAATTTGTATCATATATCCTGTTTAGTACAGCCCAAAGACAAAATTACAGGTTCTGGTATTTCAGTTATCTGGTATTCCTGTGCTCAGGAATTTTCCCATGGCTGTTTCTAATACAGAGAGGTTTAAAAGACAGTCTTTAGCAGGTTGGCCATACATTACTCTGGACTTAACTATGTCACATCTACAACTCTGACACAAGAACTTAGAGTATCTTCATGGCCAAATTTTGGCCAAATTCTGAGTGTAATCACATTAATTTACCAGTAGTCTGATATGACAACAGAATCCTCACACTTGGGTAATTACTCAGCAACCCTGAGCAAATTAATCTAGTTGAGACGAAAGAATCTTGTTTTTCTATCAATTGCCAGATATGTTATTCTACAAGTCCTCACAGACTTACACAATAATACATTGAGTGCTCTGCAGAAAGTTACACATTATAGCAAGAGGAAAAGGCATATTCTGAGACACTTCAGACAGATTAGTATCAATTCCCCTTCCTAAACACAGTGAAATAAAGAATTAGCCATAGCAGTGGAAGAAGAGAGAATTTCTATATTTTTCCTGCTTCATGTGCTTTTATCATGGATCAGCTGTGGTCTGTGATCTTTCAGAAGTATTTCACACATGCTGTGTGGGTATTAATATTGAGGCCAACAACAGAGAAATGCAAACTGGGTGCATACTTCACCCTGTGTGTCAAGCCAATCTAGCACATACCATGTTAGCAAAGCAGTAGTTTCATGAGATTTAAATTGTCTACATTCTATAATTACACACACAGTTACTTAATTTTAAAATAAAGTCCTACACAGAAGAAATCAAACCTTAGCTGTGAGTATAACATGTATTTTGAATCATTTAGACAGGGCTGAATTCATCTGTATTTGTTAGAATTCATCAATATCAGGAATTTGCAATATTTACACATTCAAATCAGAAATGGCAAGAAAATCAGAATAGTCAGACATGTAAAGACATAACAGCCATACTGCTGCCCACAAAGTAACCATGAATGCAAAAAGTATTTGATTCAAGCCTCACTTATACCAAATGATATAATAAATTTCTTTGTTCTTGACAAAACCATCAGGCTAAAAGATCTATGATAGACAAAATCCCTTTCCTAACTAACAATGTGGTTGTCACTTTGCATGGGAGGAGTTTGAAATCATGATGCATTCAAAGGACTTGGGCATTTAGCATAGGAGACAAAGCAAGGAACACTGTAGAAATTTGGATTACTTTTAGACAGTTATACTGTCATACTGCTATAAAACTCTGTTAATAAACAAAGAACCAAATATGCTACATATTGCACAAAGCTTTCATGTTTAAGAATTGCAATTTAGAAGACAAGAAGCATATGATCGGGGAATTATAAGATCAGTAAAACCCCAGTTTATTAAACAGTGCTCTTGGCTCTGTGAAAAAATGTAACCTCTTTCTTTTACAGGCATCCTGACAGAGAACTTAAGACAGGGCTTGAAACATGATTATAAGGTAGCTTTATGGATAATTACATGAAGTACCTTCTAATCATGAGAGACATTGAGAGAAAGCAGAAAGGTGCTTCTGTAGAAATGAATGAGTGACAAGGCAGACCAGCAGCACCAGACAACAGGTGCTTCAAAAACCAAATTAAATACAGTAGATTGGGAAGTGGATGATAGCCCTGAAGGTCCTGAAAGCAACAACTTTTGGGAACAATCTGGAAAATTATTCTCTAACTTGGTTCTACCAAGAAAGTAAAGTGTTATTTTTTAGGAAATTACTACTTCAGCTGTACACAATTCCATGAGTATCACATAGCTTTTTCTTTCCACACATCTCTCTTCTTTAAGAGGCTTAGAAGAGAGAGATAGCCACGAGTCACTCACTTTCTTCATTGGACTCAAATCTTTATGATTTAAAGAAGAGATAAATGGAAGAAAGCAAAAAGTAAAGAATTCTCTCCTGCCTCTAATGACAGCAGTTAGCACTTTGGAACAGCTCAGGTTGCTGTGGCCTCCAAAATGCACTTCTACAATCACCTGGGTTGACAAGATATGGGGTTGGTTTTTTTAGAAAAAAGAAGTGAGAAAGCTTAGCAAGACAATTCTCTGAAGTTCTTTTGTGGCTGAAAGCATAAACAACAACAACCATCACTTTCGCTCCTGCAGCGCATCTGTTGCAATAAGAACAACACGTTATGGCAGAGTTCAACTGTGTTGAGTTGCAAGGATGCAAGGATCTCCTTACAAAACATTTGCAGTAAGATTTTACCTATTAATATCTTACCCATATTCCAGCTAAGGTAGTCTAAGCCTACAGTGGAACAATATCTAGCACAGCTAATCTTCCACTATACCAAGTAATGGCACTTCATTAATCAACTAGCTTAAATAAGTCTTGGGGAAAGTTTGGGGTTTTTATGGTTTTAGAGATTTTTGGGGTATTTTGGTCGCTGTTTCTTGCTTGGATTTTGTATGTATGTTTGGTTTTTAGGTGTTTTCCATAATTTTAAATTTATTGAAATTACTATTTTATTTTCGCTGCCATTGCTTGTTTTATATTTTGTTTTCTTCAAGAACAGTGAAACTGGTGGAAAACTCAAGGTACTAACAGCAGACACAATCCTTATCCAAATGAACAGGAAGCAGGCATGAAATATATCTGCAAACACACCATGGGGGATGGCAGTGTGTGCCCCCTTCTCATGAAATAATGTCTGAGGAACAACATTTGAAAGCAGAAAACCCTGCCACTACTGCTCCGCACCCCGACACCCGCAAAGAGATGCATTGCTGAGATTACCTCTGAGGTTTCCTCCCAGTAATTACACCAAGTATTTAAGAGCTTCCAAAGGATTAGCAAAAACATCTATTCTGTTTGGGTCTTATTTTTCTTTAAAAAACTTGTTTTACTACCCTTAGAAAGTAGGCTAGCAGCAATGCCTCCAGATGGGAATAACAGTAATTCACACACTTTTCTGTTTATCAGTAGAACATCCTTTATATTAATGCCAAAAGATTTCAGGACAAAATATCTTTCCAAGGAATTAATTATTCCTCAAGTATACAGGCTGAATTAAGAGGTATCACAAGTTTCAGTACTGCCAGCCTGGTGAAAAACCAATGGTCACAATATTTTCCCTTGCTTATCAGCTCTCAAGGAAGCCCCCGCAGCTGTTCCCCTCTTATGTACCAATGGTTTCTTGTTTTATACTGTTCCTTAATGTGACCAATGTGAAAGCACCTATGCTGGAGTCTTAATTGCTTTGCTTCAAAGCTGAGAACAGATCTAGAAGCTTACTGTTCCTAAAAATTTGCCAGAATTTCCTTGGCACAGATGAGCAGGACAAGACATGACTGATCGATCATTATTATTGCTAAATAGGAAAGGAGTAATTTAATTTTAAAATATATTATACACGTCATTTCTCTGTACTGCAGTTCCAAAGTCCTGAGTCACTTAATAGCTAGAAATGTGTGTATGTGTGCGTGTATTATTTGCATTTTACTCCAAACATCCCAAAAGAAGGACTAAAACAACCCTCAAAAAGCCAAAATCAACCAAACAAAAGCACCCCACCAAAATAGCTTGAAACATAAAAAAATAGGCTTAAATAAATAAATGTGCAGTTATTAACCCACATATAAATGTGTATTCAGTTCTGCTGTCCTGATCAGTACCAATTTTCTAAGTGTAACAAGGACACTCAGAAATGAAAAGACCAAAACAGAGAAATAAGTCATATTTTTAAGACTATTAAGGGAATTATTTACCTTCCAGGGTCTGTAGCTAGTTAAAATGCTCACTAAATGTTTAGAGAATAAACCCAAACACCTGAAAAAGCACTAAACCACTCTCTGGAACACCTCCTTCCCTTAACACAGATTACAGATGCCTATAGAGTGGGATAGGTGAATAATATCCACTGCACCTATTCTTACATAGGTAATTCCTAAGCCACAGGCATTTTTAGGCTGACATTGATATTTCCCTGTTTCTATATTGAAGATATGCTTCTATGAAAAATATAATGTTAATTTAATGAGGGAATCTAAATTCACCTTCTATCTTTGCTGGAACTGATTATCTTCAAACACACATAATAAGCCAGAACTAAACACAGAGAGATTGACTTGTGCTTTGTTGACACCTTTTCTTCTATCACTCGAGATGAAGACAAATGCATCTTCATCTTCGGCTGTTTCTTTGCGCAGTATTTTGCCACTTCTGCACTGTTCTGAAATGCACCCTATGAGATTCAAATATCTTCATTGTCTCCATTTTCAAGTTGTGACAGATAGGTATATATGGATTACTAAATTACTACAAAACCACCAAACGCTTTGAGTCCAAATTATTAGACACATTCCAGCTTCTTTGTATTTTTTGCAACTTGTAACTCCTGGTATCTGGCCCCTGGAATTTCCTTTTTTTTAGGAGAAGATTACTGGTGGCAAGACACACCTAGGGTTGTGCTTGTGATATATTTTGCTTTTCAGAACCAGTGTGGAAAAACACCCCAAGTACCTATCTACATATTACACTCATCTAGACTCCATCTGGATCACACTGAGCACTTGTTCCTGGGAAGCAAAACAATGTGGGTGACTCCAAATACATTACTGCATTGAGATAGCATATTTCCCACAGCATTAAGAGATACAAACTCCCTCAAGATAGATAAAAACCCAATCTTGTTATCTTGCTGCATGTTCCATGCACTGCCTTCACAAAAGGCAGCATTGCTTTTGGGCACTTTGTCCAAAGCCAGGCCACTGAAACTGTTGAGGGATGCAAATAAATAGTTCACCCTGAATGTACAGCTGTACCAACAAGTTAAGAACATGACACTGCCACAGCATCCTCACACCAAAGAGAGTAATACGCAGGCAAAGGTAATCCTGAGGATACACTAACTTGACAACATCCTGAGAAGTAGCAGAAACAAACACGATGTAACAACCAAATTTATAGGAATTGTTATCAGCTCGTAGGAATTGTTAACCCTGGCAGAAATTACCTGGGCAATGATATCTGAAATACCAAAGATGCCAAACCCATAAAAATCAGACCAATGGGAAAAGAGTAAATATTTACTTTGGAGGAGACAAAAGTGGTAGGGAGAGAATTGGCAAGTGGAAGAGGGGTAAGATGACTTCGAGAGCAAAATCACCCAGTCATAATTGACCACGGAACCTGACAAGCAGTCATATGTTGGATCACCACAGTTTGCACAGGCCAATAAAATCGCTGCTTCCATCATGCCTGCCTCTGATTTACTTACAGGCTCAAGAAAACACATCTATTTTCCTTGGCATCAGTTCTTGGAGCACTCTACGTAACATCAGCATAGATACACCTCACCTTTTCCTCTCTTACAGGGAATATTTGTAAACAAGTTAACATATTGTAAACATATTGTAAACAACTTGACAAATCTAGATCAAATTCACCATGTTACAACAATTTTCAACCATATTTTTGCAAATTTAGTGCCAAGCAAAAATAACAAAAATTGACCACTCTACATACAGTAGTCCTCTATAATTCTCAGTGCATCAAACCTTCTACAAAAAATGTGTAAGTTTTGTTATAAATGAAGTTTTGGGAAGCTTTTTTTATAAAAAAAAATTACCCATGATAAGGATAATGTTTATTATATTTCATAAAAAGAGAGCTGCTCATGATGAGGGAGAGGAAATGGATTACAAATTATATGCTTAGCAGCAGACCTGTCACAGACAACACCACTGGTCTCAAAATACTGACACTGAATCCATCTCAAAAGGAAGCATTTTCTGTAGGATAAGAACTCATAAAGAACTCAGGGCCCAAAGCTAAATGTGACTGTAACATTCTAAACATCTCAAATGCACAAAAAGCAGGTTTTTAAATCTCAACTTGTTCTTCCCTGTGACCTTTTCAGCTTTCTTGGCTGGAGAAAACCTTTAGACAGAATGATTTGATCTTCAGGGATTCTAGACCCTTCTGATTTTAGAGAACTATAATTCTTCCATTTTCTTCCAGGAAGGTAATTTCCAGCCCAATGCACACATTAGGCACTTTAAAGCTTACATGGGCCTAAGTCAACACTTTCAGCAGAAGGACCGTGCACATCCTTTTGTGTCACCTTCCTGCACAGCTGCTTCTCTTCTGGCACTCACACTCAGGGAGCAGGATATGGGAGCTGTCCTAAAATAATGTAAACAACTTAGGATATTTGTCAAGTTTTCAAATCCCCATCAACTCCCAGATCTCATCTGCTCCATAGCCCCACAAATATTTGTTTATGCATGGAGAAGGGGCTCATGTTCTTCCAGTTCAGTGACAGTTTCTGTCAAATTATAACACCGAGAAGCCAAGAATCTAGAGTTGCTCTAAAATCACAAATAAAAAAGCCTCTCTAAAAAACCCTGCAACTCTTCCCACCCTGAAAACTCCAAAACCAAAACAAAAACCACAAGAAAACCACATACAAAGAAACCCCAAAACACACAAAAACCTCCAAACAACCAAATCCCTTAAAAACTAGTTATTCTCAAGAGATTTGAGACCTACTTGCGCAGATTAAAGAGTTTTGCACTGGCTTGAACTGCTTAGTCTGCGTTCTTGAAGCCTTTTTGGGTGTGAAATAGCAAGAGCTTAGCAGTAGCAAGTTTGCCACTTTGTATTAAATTAGTTGAATTTACACCACTTTGAGGCTGAAATAACCGTAACTAGGACAGACAGAAGATCTTAAAGGTTTGCAGCAGAGTAGCTCTTACCAATGGCTTCATATCAGTACAGCTACACCAAATAAGGAACCCAAGCAACCTCATGTTCAGGATATACACCTGAACTTCAACTGCAATCTGTTTTCTCTTTTAATCAAAGGCTTTTCAGGTATTCCTACTTATATCACATCTAAGAAACTTTGAGACCTGATTTTCAAAGGTTTGACACTAAGAGTTTCACAGGAAAAAGGGGAAGAGACATCAGAAGATAAAACCCAATTCTTTGACCCCTGATTTTTTCCCCTAGAGAATTAAGTTTCACCTTAAGTGTAAAAAACTCACTTTGGAATACTTTTTAATACCTCTACACCTAAAATTAAAAAAAAAAAGAAGTAAAAACAATCCAGATTTGGTTATATAATCAAATCAGAGGCTAATCATCTTCTCAGCAAAGACAAGGAATTTTTTATATATAATCTAGTCCTATATTTCTTATAACTTAACCTCATAGTATGTAAAATTGAATGCTCACAGAAAAAATATTTGGCACAGAAAATAAACCCCTGAAAATTCTTAAATACTTTATATTTTCTGCCATATTGTGGAGAATATCAGATAGAAAGGCCATAAATTTTAGTTTATAAATTTGTTCCAAGAGGCATGGATGACTTTTTTATTTTATTTTTATTTTTTTTACTTACTGCAGAGGAACTGAAGGCCTTTGAACCTCTTGTAACACGTCTCTTTGGAAAAAGTGGTTTCTTATTTGATCAATGTGTCATAATAGTAAGCAAAAAAAAGAAAAAAAAAGAGTTTAATTCAGTTTGCACAATCATATCCAGAAATCTCTTTCCAAATGTGTGGCTAAAAGTTCCCAGACCAATCCAGCTCTGTGCAGTTCAGCTCTTGCCATAAATCACAGCAGAGCTGTGACCATTCTCACCTATGTACAGCTGCTATGTGTAGCTTGAACACTCTACATGGATCCTTGGTTTTTTTCCCTTTTTCAGTTACTAGATATCATCTACAGGAATAGTGATGGAAAAAGGAAATCCCTGGTCTTCAGATCCAGCAATTCTGTGACTTGTTTCTCAGAGAAAAAGAGGTCTGTCTCTTCTGAACAGAAATAATGGTAACATTGGTCAGAGAAAGGAGAAGGCAACAGAGCAAAACTTGACATGAAAAGGACAATTACTCAACAGTGTCAAAGGAGGAAGGTGAAAATCCCCAATAAAATCCCGAGGGAGGAGTTGCGACAGTAAATCTCAAGCGTTTCCATACTCACAGTTCTTGGCTGACCCCTGCACATTCAGAAGAGTAGCCTCTCTCACCACTGTGCAAAACACACAAACCCAGCCATTTTCATGCCCAGCCTATATCACTACATCAACAGAAGTTCACATTTTATGACTTCTTAAGGTAACATTAAAAATACACAAATCTCTAAAATACAATACCCCTTCTGTACCAGGGGTGTACAATTGTGAAACAAAACTTATTCAACTGAATTTTTGCAATAAACCAGCTTCACAGAAACAGATGCTATTTCATACACAGTGAAAATGTTTCTTAATAGTGCCCTCTAGTAAGGCATCACCTCTTCTAAATCAGCAATAGCAATGTGCATTGGTGCAATATCTAACTTTTTGTTGAAAATAGTTATTAAATCTCTATTTTCAAACACATATACTTTTCAACTGGCCTTTAGAATTGATTCCTAAGCACTAACCTACAGGAATAAAACTCTCTCCCACGCAAGGCAAATACTGCAGCCTCTTTACTAGTGCTAATAGATGCTTCACTGGAGAATGTCAGCCATGACTCAGACTCACTTCTTTCAAATAGGGGATCATAAGTTTTGGCATTTTTGAAGCCCTGCAGTCATTAAACTATGTATTTTTTACATACACACACACTCCTTTCCCCCCCCCCCCCCCCCCACCCTGTGCTCTGAAGTGGAAAAACAATCTCTCACCATCATCAGCTTTCAGATGGAGCTGGGCCTTACAAAATGAGATCATCTAAGACATAATAATAAAAACAAGAAAAATAAGCAAGAAGTGGTAGAAGAAAAACTACAAGCATTGTTTCTGTGACTAATATTTTAACACTGTTAGAGTACACAAAGGACAGTAACAACCTGCAAGAATTACAGTACCAGTAAACTCGGAGAAGTCATTGTTCATGGTGGGAGTCTCACAGCCAGCTCCAGCCTTCTCAGCAAGAAATTGCTAGATTCCTCATGCTGAGTTGAAAGGAATTTTCATATTCTAAAAGACTTAATTATGGCAATCAAAATATAGTGATTATTTGCCCTTTAAACAGCAAAGACGTACCTGTGCAAAGAAAAACATGTTACAGGTGCACAGAAACGGGCAAGTGTCAGGGTGGGTGACACTTCTCTGGTCAGAACCTTGAGCATGGAAAGACACTTTAAGAACCTGGCTGGAAAAGAGCCCATCTTCGATCCCATTGCCCAAGTTGAGATAAGAAAATCAGTAATTTTAACTACTTGCTTGACATAAATTGCATAAAAGTCAGCTAATTAGACCTAACCAAAATTCGGACATCCTGCAGCTGCAGAAATAGAGAAAAGCCATTTTCCACAGGCACAGAGTGCTGCCACTGCAGGGAGGCTGAGCTCAGCTCAGCTGACAGCGTTGCTCAGTGCTGCTGCAGAGACCTTTTCTATTGGAGAAATTTAGGACAACGCTTAGAGTCGTGTCAGCTCTCTTTATTAAGGTCCTCACAGAGATTTGTTTGATACAATATATTTTTACCAGATCAAAGTATACTATATGTATGTTAGGCAAAGTAGAGAGCATGCTGTACTTCCCTTTCCTCTCTCAGAGTTTGAAACAAAGCATTAAGAACCAAGGTGTGAGCCATTTATCTGTCAAATAAAGATCAAGGATGATTAAGAGCCTCTGGCAAATAAAGATCAAGGATTGTTAAGGGCCTCTGACAAAGCTGATGGTGCAGTGTGTCCCCATCCAGCTTTAAAAGCATTGATACAGAGACCCTTGCTTCCAGAACAAACCAGAATTGTTTGGAAGTTTGAAGTCATTCCCTTCAAGATCCATGAAGTTCAGTACCTGTTCTTCATGCCTATGGAACTTTTGCTTTTTCTTTTCTCTGATCTTGCGTAATATATGAATTAAAGTGTCTGTAATGGCTGATGACTGGTAGGCTGACATTAATAACTATATTGCTACTCTGAAATATTGTATTATTGCTATTAAAACAAAATAAACAAGCAAAAAGCCACCAAAAAAAAAAAAACCCTGAATAAAAGAATTTACAATTCTGCCTGCTTCCTTATGTTTGCAACCTGATCCAAATTCATACTTGGAAGGTGTTTAAGAAATCATGAATCCAGCTCTGTGGATATGGGTAAGTAAAGCTGATCAGAAAGAGTCAGTCAAATGGAAACAAACATAAAGCCCATCAACTTTATTTTTTACTGAACACTTGGATTACACTAGAAGATAAACACTGCAGGAATGTCTCTGGAGACTGCAGTTTGGGGACTCTTCATTATGGCCTGGGATGCTTTAACAGATGACAATTAGTAGATTAGAAGTTACCCAGTTGAACACTTTGGCTGTCAGAAGATGTCATCAATGAAAAGTGAAATGGGCTGTAACTGACACTTTTTTCTAAGAGAAAAATATCAAAACAAACAGGGAACAGGGCTTTGTTTCTGATGTTTTTAAAAGATAGATCTCTTAGGGGATGCTTGTGAGAATTCTAGAATTCACTGGTGTGGTAGAGCTGTAGCTGTGGTCTGCTGAGGAGGGTGGAAGCACAAGAACTTCCAATCATGACAAGACACCAAGAAATGCACCTCAGATTTAAGATTCCAATACTTCAAGGCACATCTTTAATTAAAAAAAAAATTTAGAAATCCATCAGTATACAGACCTTTTCTCTGAGATTTCTTACTTCACCACTTACTTCTGCTGGATGATATGGAGTGTGATTTCAGCCAAATCTAATTTCTTTAGACAAACAAGCACAACAAAACCTAGGACATCTCCATCTAACTACATTCAGACAATTCTTCATGCCTATAGAAGAAAGTTTTTCGTTTGAAGACATTATAGTCACTGCTGCTAAAAAAAAAAATAAAGAACCCCCCAGTAAACAAGTCTGTACCAAAGTTACGAGCAGCAGAGTTCCTCAGCCCGGCAAAGTGCTGGTTACTCCATGCTAGAGGAGAACATTTAATTCCTTTAAAACTGATTGTAGTGCTTACTGCTATTATTACCAAAACATCTGCCATTGCCTCTCACTTCAGACATTTCTTCTTGTTTAGCACCTCTCATAGGAACTGTGCTCTTGAATGTTGTCTTTCACTGACGCCTCTTTTTTGGAAATCTACCATAGGCATGACCGTCCATTGCAAGAAACTTGGGCATCTGAACAATTGTCTTTGTATTTCACCCAATAAACCTTGTTCAATATTCCCAAAATGCCAGTAAATGACAGTTTCAGACTGAATATAGAGAGAACTGCAGATGAGGTACTCACATCCTGAAAAATTAAAGTAGTAAAAGTGCAGAAATTGAGTGGTAAGGTTCTGCTTTACACAGATGCAATCATCACTGGTTCATCTTGTGATGATCTGAACTAGCACCTAAAATAGATTTATTATGGAGTGGCTCTGTATTTGTTTTAATTCCTTTTTCCTCTGCTTTTGATTGTTTTGGGCTTGGTTTTTTTCCATCTGTCCCAGTCCTTGTTTTCTTTTTACCTCTCGTCTCAAGTAGTACTCACAGGAGGAATTACACAGGGGAACCTACCTTTAAAAACATCGCTCTGCAAAATCTGCAATGACAGTGTCTTTATGGACTCAGGTGTGGAAATTAAATTTTGGCATGAATTACAGAATACCAAAGTACACTGGAGTAGGCCATGTGAATCATAATTCAGATTATTCATATTGTAACATATTGTGCACTAGTATGACAACTAAATTATGGAACAGATAAAGATCTTGAAACTGTGGAAAGAAATAGCAGTAAGTGGACATTTTATTCATTCTCAAAGAGAATAAAACTATTTTCAGGATGTGAACTGTTCTTCAGAAATTTATAAGGTAAATACATTTATATCAAACAAGTAAATACAGTAAAAATGAAAAACTTTAAATTAATTCTTGTTAATACTAACCTTTCAGACTTTGTGTACCCTAATTTACCTTAGTTAAACCAATAGCATAATGTTCAGAAGTGTCTGGGGGCATGCCAGGTTCTTTTCACATTTTTTTGCTTGGGTTTTTGTTTGGGTTTTTTAATGTGGCATTTTGTGCCAGAGCTACAAAGCTTTTAAGGCACCTAAAAATATAATCATCCAACTGAAATTTTTAAAAAATGAAAATAAAAAATAGAATCTGTGGATTTCCAATTCCTATCCTAAACCCCCAAAATGTTACTTTTTCTAAACTCTCTGAAATAAAACAAAACAAACTGGCAGGAACCATTTTATTTAAAGAAAAAAGTGTACTTTTTTGATAACAGACAGCAAACCAGACAGCAGCTGTCTCTTGGAGCTGCTGAGGCAGCTATACTCTAGAGGAGGGCAGAGATTAAGATAAAATAGAAAAAAGGACAGAAGACACCACAGTGGTTTCTATCTGCTCTAGATTGCTCCACATACTGCATGCAAGTTTCTTTACATTGCCTTTCAGAGATGATCTCTTCCTCCCTGTTTTCTGCACCCTTTTTAGGTGACTTAAGCAACTCCTTCTAAATTCTGTTTCCTGCACCAGATGTCTAAAAATTAGGCCCTGCAGAACATGATTCAGAAGCTCTTATTCAAACAATCCATATTTTGTAAAAGCACCCTTTTAAGCGGCAGCAGAGGAGCTGCATTTAGAAAGATGGAGAGGAAAAAGAGAAAGCTATTTAGTAATAAAGCAGACAGTATATGTCAACATTTTGTACATTAGAAGTGACAATACATCTTTCTTTACCTACAAAAAGAACTGAGTCAATGATTTAGCTCTTTATCCAGAGGCAAAATATGATTTAAAAAAATCTGGACACTGCTTAAGTGAAGTAACATTTCAGACAGATCATATATTTTTATAATGACTCAGTCAAGTTTCACAGAAGGCATGTACATGTACACAACTACCACTGTCAAGCAATGATAAATTTCTACAATTCCTTTGGTAGTTCAACAAAACGAAACAAAAACACCTTAAGACAGCTAAAATACTCTCACAATAAATACTGAAAGTTCACATTACACCTCTGAGATGCCATTTTGTGGAATCAAATAAATCCTATGTCTCAGAGGCAAATTGAAACTTAGGAATAAGAGCAGGTGCTTGGGACATTCTTAGATTTAAAAGGTTTTAAAGTAATTTAGAAAATCACAAGTGCTTGTATGCAATACTGTTGCACTCTCCAAACTGAGCTTGAGAGGAAGTGAATCACAGTCTTTTTGTTCAGAAGCTTCTCCAAACACCAGCAGTATCCATAAAACTCAAAAGACATTAACTCCTCTTAGAAAATGGGGCTATACAACTGCAGTAAGATCCATCTCCTAATCAGATAATCTAATTATTGCCACAAGGACTCCATTCATCCCAAGATATGAAATTACACCGAACAGAAAGCCTTGTTTCTTTAACTTGCTTCCTGCCAGCAGGCTGAGGTCCTGCACACACATACACACACACACAGAGTACCAGTGACCTCTTTTGAGCCAAGGCTTTTGGGCTGCTCTCTGGTGACACACCATAAGACAGCACTTCTGTAGCTTTCAAGTTGCCCTATGGTGAATGTAACAGTAAAAGAGGATGTTTCTGGTTTAGTGCAAATCTAATAAGCTAATAGTATTCTGCTTCTGTAAAATTTAGACACACATAAATAACAAACCATTACAGTGACAACTACCAAATTCCTCTGTCTATAGAAAACTGGCAGTTCATAAATATTAAAGTATGCTGTTAGCAACAAAGTACAACATATAGCTGTTATTTTTCCTAAAGACAGGGAAACAGTAACCATTGCTGAAAAAATTTATTATTTATAGACCTTTGAATTTTAAAGTCTCATCTCCGCATTGTAATTTTTTCATCAAAATTCAAAAAAGTATCTGTTTGTTATCCCTTTGATGAATGCGCTGAAGTCATGGAAACAAGTAACTATTGCTGACAGATTTCCCAATGATATAATGGTATTTGCCACTTAACCATCAATACAGTGCTTTAAATGAGCCTTAATGTTGCCAAATAACTACCACGTAGATTCATTAAAGCTAAAACATAGAAATGCTGTCACAACTGGACGTTGCAATCATGCATCAATAATTTGCATCAGGGAAGTGTTACAGGGGAGAAACACACTCCGAGCCAAACTTCCCTTAGGGCTTACTGCAGGGAATTTCTAAAGCCTTCTGAGTTAGGAAGGATAACAAACAAATTTTCTACCGAGACAAAACATGTCTTGAAAGTATTATGATGGGTCCCAGAGCCCCATCATATCGGTGTGTGACTTCTGTAGTCGGAATATTTTCCTTTCCAAATTCAGCGGGCATTACCCACCTTAATTCTTCTTCAAAATAATTTCCTTCTTGTAATGCTATCAGTCATAAAGATCCTGACAGTAAAACATGAATGGACTAATAAAATAATTACCCAAAGTAGTCAAACTAACTTATGCAGAAGAACCAAACTGGAAAACTAAATATATTTTCCATAGACTGTCTTCTATTGCTATAGTGATTTTGGACGTTATAACAGACTCTGGTCATACTGGAAGAAAAGTCTCACATGAGTTTTTAAAATAGGAAGTTGGGAGGAAGAATTTCTTTTCCCAAGGTTTGTTAAAACAATTTTCCATCTTATCTCAAAAATGACCTCTCCATCAAACCCAAGTAGAGTTTTCTTGAGAGATTTAATGATATTGTAGAGATCAGGACTAATTAAAAACCTCTAAAGACATATTTTAGAAGTTTTATTGGTAAGTAAGTCACACTAAGACTACTTCATGAAGCTTAAACAACCCTCCAAGCTGAAGGGATGAGCAAACAGCGATCCAGCACTGTTAGCCATGGGCTAAGGTTACAGCTGCCAAATAGTCCAAGCTGGTCTGCTGGATCAGGGTGTGTAACTACAACAGTCTTGGATGAACTGGCAAGGCACCACTTAAAACGTTCTCTGACATTTGAATCTCAGAACAGAAATTCATAATCTCTCCTGCATGGAAAGCAGAATCTGGACACAGGGTGAACTGAAGAGGCTGCTTGGTTTTTGGTCACATGTGGCATCCAGAAATTACCCTCACTACAGAGAATGTGTACGTGTTCTGTGGCTTACGCTGTAGTAACAAAACTCTTTTTCCCCCACAGATACCAGGAGAACACTGCAGAGGAAGGGAGCTCTTTCAGGAGAAATAACGGGAAAAATCCCCTGCTGCTCCTAACAGTTACTCTCCTGTATCTTCACCTAGTGGGTTTTTTGTTTGTTTTGTTTTAGTAAGAGTATCGGTAATGTTCAGCTAATAAGGAAAATAAATTTGCTTCTAGCAAACAAATATGACAGCAAAAAAGGTGAAAATTCTCATTAATCTCTCGACACACAGTTGAAACTTGGAAAATACAGCTTATACAGTCCTTTATGTAAAATATATGAAGTGCGTGCATCTTCAGAAGGGCTTAGAATGTTCTTTTCAAAATATCAAACCTTGTCAAAACTTGCACAATTTCAGATTTTACAGTAACTTTGAATCCTAGTCTGGGCTGTCAAAAATTTTTTTAACCCAGTTCTGAGAAGATCTATGTTACGTTAAAAACTTAAGCTGTTGGTTTTGATTTTTGGGGCTGGGAATTGGGTGTTAGCTCTTTTGGGGATTTTTTTTTTTTGGGGGGGGGGGAGAGGTGGGAGAGAGGGAGGTTTGTTTGGATTTGTTTGTTTTAATAAAGCTAGACTTCAACTCCAAGTTTTATATATGTGATTCTAAAACATAATCTATAAATTATTCAAAATTGCCAGAGAATTCATCTCAGGAATACAGAAGCGAAATCAGCAGCTAGTGGTATATTCAAAGGGTGCATTTGGGGGACTTTCCTCTGGTGAAATCTCTGAAGTACTGGAATATTTGAACCTATCACAGTGTATGTTGTCTATGTCCAGATGTACTGTATACAGATGGACAGCAAGAGAGAAGGGCAGAAGAACTGTAGCCAATGTAGCAGTGTTCTTCCACATCATCCTCTTTCATGTAATGTCCTCAGATTCACAGAGACCTCAGGAGATCACTTTGAGGGCACGCATTCCTTTATCTTTCTGAAGGAGGGGATGTAAGTCCTCTGTGTAATAAGCATTTTTATGCTAAAGACAACTGGTGAAGCTCTTTTACTTCTTCATAGGAGGCAATGATGTTTTCCAATAGCAAGCATGAGAAATTCTGTCAGAATATGGATTTGTGCTGAACTGCAGCCAATATAAGGAAGATTTACTTGTACAAAAGGCAACTCATAGCTACTACAAGAAAGTGTGGTGCCAGTTGCAGCATACCTCCAATACAGAGCAGAGCACATTAGCATTTATACATCTCAAAGGAATTTCCATAATCAAAAGCAAGAATAAACTGCAGAGTGCACTCAGGAGGCTGCAGTCACTTTAAGAAAGCAAGAAAAGCCTCTGAATTACACTGCAAGCCAGTGACAACCTCAAAACCCCTGAGGAAAAAATAAAAATGGTGCAACACAAGCACTTCTCCACTTTTCCTGGTGAGAATTATTCAAGATATTAAGTCATATCCATAGCCTGCATTATAAGAGGTAAACATCATTTTAGCAGCATAGACTGTTAACCAATCACAAGCTGAAAAAGCACATATCATACAAGGTTTACTTCACCCCACCCTTAGTTCTTGCAGAGGTATGTTTGAGCAAAGTCTCACAGTCTTGTTCCTTAGTTTACTAAAGTTCAAGAAGAGTCAGAACAAGAATGTTTGTCATGAAGACATCTGATTTATCCATTTTGAAGTTTCTTCCAAATAACTGGCTTTTTCCTCAACCTCTGCATGCCAGCTAAAACCACCAAAAAAAAACGCCTGAAATCTTGCTTACTGAATCCCAAAATACCCTGTTGTAAGAGAAGACCTAAAAACCTCTGAAGCCACAGATCAGTTAATGCCAGCACAGAGACAAGCAGCAAGATATCCAACAATATTTAGGTTAAAGCTGAAGCTGACAGCTACCCCCAGCTGAAGAAGGCACACTCTCAGAGAGTAGTTAAGACCTAGATTGTGTTTGCACAGTGACACAAGGAGCCTCCCTTCTTGGAGATACTCAGCACTACTGAACAAAGCCTTAGCAAACTGATGCAAAACTGATGCAGCCTTTGCATTGGCTCTGGACTCACCAGGGCGTTTGTCCATTTGACCTCCAGAGGCGCCTCCCAATCTGAATATTTTAAAGATATATTTTCTCAATGCATGAACATCCATTAAATGTAAGTGCAAACCTGAATGGTGTTGGATGACTTGGGATGCATTCACACACTCACTGATTCTATTCTCCATCAAGATTTTGTGTATTGAGGTAGGTACCTTAATGCACAAAATTGCCAGGTACTCCATAGCTAACAGCTCACAAAAGACCACAACATACAAAGAATATTTTTGTGATTTTAGAGAAGCTACAGGATAACCTATAGGTACATCTAATAGTGATTATATGAATATTACTAATATCTTACCTCTGCAGAGTCAGAACAACTTAGAATGCTTATTGTCAACCCTGATTTCAGAGGACCTTCACTGCCTACAGGAAAATCTGCATTTATGTACCCATGCAAAATTAGCATTCAGAAGACACATGAGGCTCTCCCAGCTATTTACTAGCTAACTATCTTTTCTTGATTCATCATGTTTTTGCAGCAGAGCTTCCCTGACTGTGGAAAATATCTGGCCCGGGCAAATGCAGATTCTTTGCTTTTCTCAAGGCCAAGCCTGAATTCTGCACCCTAATCTCAAAACACTATATGGCATAAAAGAAACGTTGTTTGAAAATCATCCCTAAGGAGGGAAGAAATCAAAAACTTTTGATTAATATTTTTACAGAACTTGTGTAAATTCATGTCAGTTAATGATTATGAGCTGGTCTAAATCAGATAAGGAGAATCTGGTCCTGAGAGTTTTGCTTTCAGAATGTAATGTACCATCTATTTATCAGAGCAGGACTCCATTTTGCCAGTGTTTGTTTATTCTGTTACCACAGTGTTTAGCAAACTATTTTCATGTACAAAATATTTAGTGTTATTGCTTGTTTAAGTGTATGTATATGGACTTCTAAGAGAGCTCAGGGTTTGCCAAAACTAGTTAGGCATGCTCTGTAATTTTATCATGGACGTCTCATACAGCAGGCAGGCTGCAGTCAGTAAGCTTGATTCAAATAAGGGAGTAACTGTATAACATTAAAATATTGTAGAATTCTGGACAGGTGCTGAGAAACTGCAGCTCCACACAGTGTTATGGCCTTGGCAAAACACCCCTGATGGATTTAATGACATTGTCTCTGATTATCTCTTTTTCCTCTAAAGATCTGTCCTAATCAATTTTGCTCTACATTTTTTTAGTTTGGGTCTCTCACAAGAGATCCTTTCAAAGGCCAGCCCTTTATGCCACAACTTTCCCAAGTCCTCTGATTGCAAAACCTGCTAGACAAACATCCATCAGCACCGAGGCATTTTGATTCCACGCCACTTCAGATGTCCATCTCCCCGTTGCACACATACACACTTCACTTACTCTCCTGGTAGCTTCCATAGTTGGTGACTACCTTTGGAAGCATAGTCTCCCCTTCACCTCCAGGGGAAGAGGCTGAAGAATATCTTGCCTTTTTTAAGCATTTACCAGCATTTAATGAATGGTACCTGCAACCCCTACTTTTTGCCAGGCTCATACAGAATCCCAAACTCAGAAGAGAGCTAACTACCAGTTTGTAAAAAGAGGGAAGGGGGCATGAAAAGCACTAGCTCCTCATTCTTCCCAAACATAAGGGAAGATCAATCACTGTCTACTGGAATTTATATTGGAATACTCTTTAAAAAGGGAAAATACTACCTATGTATCCATGGCCCATTTTGGCAGCTTCCTACACCAGCTATTTGTGCTGTCTCCCCTTGCATAATTCTTCCATCCCTATTAGTGTTTTTTAAGGCCTACTAAGACTATTATAATGAAAAAAGAATCATCTTATAATTTAAGACATATAAGTTGCTATGTTTTTGGAAACCAAATAGAATTCATTAGAGACATACATTAACCACTAGCTTCTGATCTTCCTGCAATTACCCCTTCTTCAGAAAACCGTAATGAGGGTTTTAATAAAAATTGGTTCCTGTATGCTAAAGCATTAATACTTGTGAAATGGAAATCACCTTCTCCAAAAGAAGATGAATAGAGTGTAGGATAGCATGAATTACCTTTGGTAGAAAAAGCCTCTTGCAAAAACATCAGGCAACTAAGGTGCCTGATACAGAAACTGCTATAATTTTTATGAATGGACTTAATTCTGTTGGTTTCATTTTTTTCTCCCCAGTTTCTTTTATAGCATGGAACCCAATCCAATAGGAAAATGACATATATGCTGCAGGTTTCTGAAATTCCTTCAGCTTTTCTTCAGCTTAAAACAAACAAGAATTAATGGTCCAGCACATCTTAGTGCTCATTTGTATTCTTCCAAGATAAATCCCATGTAAATTTTCAGCATTGTGCAGAACACCAGCAAGTTAAAAACATGAGAGAAGCCTGAATGAAAAACCCAATGCCAGGTTTTTCTTAAGTTTGAATAGATGTTCAAATTTTTAAAATCATCATACCTTTCCAACAGATTCAAATAAATCCTACAGTAAATTCATGGCCATTCCAAATTGTTACAGATGGTCAGTTATTGAGGGAACAACCTCATGTACATGTAATGCGCTTCTTGTTTTCAGAGCACAGTCAGAGCTTTTTGATGGCAAGTAGGACATGTAAAACTCAGGGACAAAATGAAAAATACAGAAAATCAGTTGGGGAATTCTACACCATGATTAAAAACCTGTGAAGCAATCAAAACTAAACCCATGCATGCAGCAAATTTAATGCATGCAACTAGTGTTTAACACAGGAAACTGCATACTCCCTTTGCCCTTGTGATTTGAAGGTCGTTTACAGTCTGCTGTGGAGCACAAATAACTAGTGAGTACATTGTCTGTTTAGGGTCCAAAGTTATGGGTGTTTAGAAGCATAATTTTCAAAGTCACATTGCTTTATGACTGTTCATATGTCTAAAGACTAATTAACTGTGACAAGCTGACCATTAGGGAAAAGCATTCATACACAAGATGACAGATGTTTTAACACAAATGTAATGCCAACTTAGTAATATATTAAAAAAAAAAAAAGATATGACAGGTTTAAGTTTCAATTCATTGGAGATGTTTCAGAATACAATAATCACTTTCAAATTGATGAACCCTGTTAAACTAGGAACAGAGTATTCCTTATTTAAACAGTGATTCCATTCTCAAAATTGAGTGATATAAAAAGATTTTACTTCTGTACACTGTGACCTATTCCCTATCTCTATTCAGCCTTGACTGAACAAAGATTTTATTATTTTTACTTTAATTTCCCTAGAAAAATGAGAGACAATAGGAAAGAAAAACATAGGATGTAATTTCAAATATTTTTTTGGACCAGCCACATACGATAATCCCCAACTTTATAATCCATAATTCTAATGCCCCACAAAATTGACCTCATATTTCTATTTCAGAAATAAAACATGGAATATTTGAGGGGAGAAAAAACCCAAGCAAATTACACCATATATTTCCCTTTTATTTGCATCCTTCATACCAAGGAAATTAAGGTTTCCTTAGTATTCACGTACCCTGTCTTACTCTTCTACTCTAGGGAAGTTTTGCAAATGTGAGTTATTCCAAACTGCAGACTATTCTGGAATCATGAGAGCTGTTGGAACAGCCTGGTGGGTATGTTTTTAAGATGCCTCTGACCTGACTGTCACAGCTTGGCATCTGAGCTGCCACAAGCCCATCTCATGCCACAAATTCCAGTAGCTTTCTAAGGAAGTATTGCAGCATCCAGCATCTATTGTAAGAAAACCATAGTTGAATATTTTCTTTAAATGCAGCAGTTAGCTCATGTCCAGAAACTACAGGCATGACTGCAAAAATGTCATGAGTAGCTGAGGCAGCATTACACTTCTGTAAAGATGCACAGGGAGGAGTACTTTATGGCTAGTGCTTCTTGCGTGCAGCACATTCTCTCAGGATTTTGATTTGGAGGGGGATTTTTTTTGTGGATTGAGATTTGTTTATTTTGTTGCTTTTATTTTTTTAAGATTAAAAGGTTTTGTGGCCAACTAAATGTCAGTTTTCCAATGGGAAAGACTGCCCTCACCTTTTGTCCAGGGCAAGGAAAACAAAATATAACAATCAAGTTTCAGTTGTTGGACCTCATGAACAGATGCCCAGCACTGGTCCGTTACCGTGCCTGAGAACATAGCCTGAATCTAACAAAATTAAATTCCAGACTAGTATTTATCCATCCAGATAGTATTCAATCATCTCAAGCCTTGGACATAGAAGCATTCTATAAGATTTCTAGTCAAAGATCGCACCAAAAAAATCAAACTTTGTAAACTTTCCCCTTACAACTGTTCAGACTTGACAAGAGCTCACAACACCCCTACAAGTGCAAAAAGAAGAGCTTGGTTGCCACAGCATTTCTCTTACAGCCCTTGAGCCATAGCAGATATACAGATTAAATTTCAATACAACCCAATGGTTTGGGGGTTTTGTATATTTATTTTAGCAAACACCTCTGAGATGCAATCCCAGCACCATCTCCTTTACGGGTCAATGTGCAAAGCACAGAGCAGGAGAGAATACCTTGCACTGTGTGAAGACTGGCACAGTGCAATGTATTCTTATAGACCACTGGCAGTCAAGAAGAGTAATTCTTCATATTGTCTTCTTGCATTGAGATTACTCTAAGGCAAAAGGAAAGGAAATTACTTTCCTTAATTGCTCTACCCCAAATGCACATTTTGCTCAATGCAATAGCTCCTGCTTTTTTCCCCCCATTAAGGCTAGACTCAACCCAAAAACATTCCTGTCCATGATTTTGTTAGCTCCTTATATGTTCCTTTTGTGGAATCTGGTATCCATGTAATAAGCAGAGACTATCTTAAGTACTGCACAACAGAAAGTATCAACCATATTATACAGCAATAATGACAGTAACAACTGCTTACAGAGGCTTAAACAATTTTTTAAACCCTGTTTACACTGTGTAGTATCTCCTAACAGTGGAAAGATGAGGTAACTTGACAACCTCCATACACTGCAGCAGTGCTGAGACTCTGATCTTCTCTTGGAGGGAGGAAGACATGGAGAAGCAGAGTGCAAAAAGTACAGGAGCAGGGTATAAAAACAGCTCCCCTGGAATATTTATTATAAATAGGAGTTAGCTATGGGATCTCTCAGTATAGTTTATTTTCTCCAGATCATCATGTTTAATAGCACTCAATGGACAGTCCTTCCTAAATTCTCTCAACTTTTTTTTTAACCATTCCATAGTTTTTCTGAAAGCTAAAAAAATCCTCTAACAATTGATGAAATCTAAAAATGCAACCAGTCATAACATAAAAAAAGCAAATAAAACCCACTTCCTTTTGTTTGTCTTAAGTGTTCAAATCAACAGTTTTCTAATTTGTATGCCATGGAAAATAGTGAGTGGTCTTTCCCTGGCAGGTTTTTATCTTCTAATTTTACAGGTCTTTGTCATATTCTCCAAGCTTGACTCTTTTCTAGCAGGTGCAGCTTTAGTGTCTGCTCATGTAAAAACTATTCCACATCCCTCTTCATGTATTCCTCTCCTACTGCATGTTTTTCAGTTAAGCACAGTTAAGTACACTTTTACTTCATCCCATTTGCAGCTCATTCATAAATATGTTAAATGGCAAACCCTCAGACTCAAAATGCTAGAAGGAAGATTCTCAGTTACCTCTCTCCATTGTGAAAGCTGACTATTTTTACTTCAGCTTCATTTTCTGTCAAGTAACTATTCATCCACAGGAAGACATTTCCACTTACTTCATCAAGCTTAATTTCTTCAAGAGTTGTTTATGAGGTCTCTTTTCAGAAGACCTTCGAAGAATCTCAGCATACTGCACTAAGCACAGCACACATTCATGCTCATTGACAAGTATAAAACTCTAGGGAAAAAAATCTAGTTGATTAGTGAGGTATAATTTTTCTTCAAGGTGTGCACAGGATAAAACAAATAAGAAATTCCTTTTATAAGCATCTTTAAGCTGTGCTTATAAAACAAAATTTGATTTCTTTTCTACTAATATGACCAGAGGAGAAGTCAGAACTTCTGGGGAGTATTTTGCTACAAGCTCTTAAAAATTTGCATAAATTTTCAATTCCATGTTCTGAGGCCACTTTGAGTAACAGATTTCACCTCTTCACTCATTAATTTCATGACTGAGAGATCTCTTAAAACTCATGATTGGATTGTATCCACCCCTGAGATTTGTAAATATTAATTTTACCTTTTCTTGATTTCTAAAATTACATATTACTGCTAAAATCTCTCTCAATGACAGTTCAACAGGAGTAGTTCCTCAACCTGCATCATGGAGGCAAAAATTCCAGTGTGAGAACATGCCTGTACCGTCCTAACAATGGAAGTGAATTGCAATGCTCCTCAACTTGACTACAGGCACTGGAAAGGGAATGTGATCATGCTTTAGATTAAAACAGACTGCACCTCTACATCATATTACTTATTGCAGTTTGTTCTCTTTGACACAAATACCAGACCTTTTCAATTTTCAGTAGGATTTTTTGGGTATATACAGGTTTGGATGGGTTTGGGTTCTTTATGGAAAGCTGATATTTGGGTTTTTGGTTGGCTTTTTTGGGGAGTTTTGTTTCGGTTTGAGGAGGAGGGGCTTGTATGTTTTTGGTTTTTTTTTTTTTTTTTGCTTTAAGACAGCATATTGCACACCCATAATGCAAACAAAATGACAAGAATAATTGTAACCACATCTCCTGACCTCAGTGTCAGGTGTATAGTTTCAGAACAATACTAACTCCAGCAATTCTCTAAATTTTCATTGGTATGATTAAGGCCAAAGTTTAGGACCACCAAAGTAAAATAAATTTTAAAAAAGCAAACCCAGAACACACAACCAAAACCAAACAGCAGTCATACAATAAATTCCAAACTTTACATAATATAATAAATTTATCTTTGTAGTAAGATGATAGTTTTGGCCTTCTGATTTTAAAATTATAATCCAACCTGGCTTTGAACATTTTGTGGGATGGGTGATTCACAACTTGCCTGGGTAACCTGTGCCAATGTCCAACCATTCTGACAGGGCAGAATTTCTTCCTTATGTTTTCTTCCTTTTATCTGAGGTTTATATGTATATTCATTTTTTCAGAGCATACATCCCAAGATGATGACCATTCAGCTACAATTCATTCTATTTTGCACAGAATTAAGGATTAAGAGGAAAGAACGTCTTGCATACCTAATTCTTGAATTACCAATATAAACAGAAGTTATAAACCCAATAGTAGTTGCAGGTGTTCTCCCTCCTGGGACCAGAACTTTGGCTGTGACAAAAGCATAAGAATGATCTCTGACAGATATGAGGCACTTTCTTCTTCCTCTAATCTTTGTTAGAATTTCTTCCAATGCAAGAGTACTGTGCCCTCAGAGCATAATTATTTCAATGCTCCTTTTAAATCCCTGCAGTTGTACATCTTTTACTACACTGAGCTTCAGACAAACACTCAGCTGCTACCTTTGCATAGACTGCATTAGGAGCAAAATTCTTTGCTAGGATCTTTATTAAGGAACATCTAAAATGAATGTCAGCATGCAAAAGAGGCTGTTCTACAAATTTCTGAATCACTGCATCCTTATTCCTGTTGCTTACCCCTTACTGTTTATATTTTCTAATTCTACCAATTACATGTACTTAAAATCGTTGTAGTTTAAAATACAATTGCTAAAATTCAGTTGCATCAGCAGTTAAATGATCTCTCAAAGTTCTGGAGTCAGAGGTAACCAAGTTTAGGTATTTTTCAGACAAATTGGCAAAGGATTAATTAAATTTCCAACATTTTGATTTTCTAGTTTTGAACCCAGATAAACTTTTGTTCTTTTCAGTTGACTTGCCTTCTAGCACTCACAAATGCAAAAAGAGAGATCAACATCATTAGCATTCTTTGCACCCCAACAATGTATTAACACATTTTCCTTACAGTGTGTGCAGAATTATTCTGTACATCTTGAGGACTATATAGTAGTACATGATATTTCTGCAAGAGTTTTATGAAGGTAAAAGCAAATAAGGGGGAGTGAATATGACTCTTATGCACAGCATCTTAGGCAATATTTTTTGTCTTAATTTTCATTACAAAAATTGGTTATAGGCCAGATCCACATCCCATTGTAGCAAAAGGAATTGCCACTAATATCAACAGGAATTGAAGTGCTGAATATTGTTTAAGAATATTTTATGAAAGATCCTTGCTTATAAACATCCTTTTAAATTGTTCCTTATGTATTAATGATAAAACTTGGATCAGATTTTATCTATTTATTTATTAGAAATTACCTAACTTGTGTAGCTTTTCTAGTCTGGAATATTTGGAACCTCTTGTCAAATCAGTACCCTGTTTTGCTACAGTAGCTCTAAATATTTTACTCTGACCACTACACATATTGTGAAGTCACAGCAACAGGACAGACAGAGGAAAGGAGAAATTTATGGCTCCCTACTACTATTTCCCTACTACTCTTTAGTTAAGAAATGTAACTTATTCTGCTTTTCCAGAGTTGTTTGTGTCTCTCATCCTCAGGGGATAATTTTTTGCTTTTCTCAGAAACTAATACCAATCCTCAAGACTACAGAACTGTCTGAATTTCATGATGCCTGTTCCTTCTCAGGACTTTTTCCTCTGTATGTGCAATAGATAGGGGCTTTTCACCCCTTTCTCTGACAAGGCAGGCATTAATAGGCAATGCTGAACAATTCTTCGTATTGTATAGCTAAGCTTTTTAGCAACAGGAAAGGCATAAGCAGCTCACAAAATGAAACCTATAAGTGTCTCACTGACTTGGTTTAAAACTGCAGAGTGACAAAGGTTCTCACTGCAGAACTTTTTTTACAATAGTGTGTATGTGTATATAAATACAGACAAGACAGAAATGAATGCTCTAAAAACGGTGAACTAGAATATTTGGAAAAATAAACCACACGCAGGGTGTGCTCTGAGTATCCAAGCACTTCATCACAATATAAACACAAGGTTAGCTGAATTAAAGACAATGGTCCTCAGCAGTTTTCCCTACAGACCAGTAATTTGTCAGCACAAATGACATTACTGCTCAGAGGATGCTGAGGTTGATATTCGTCATTCCCCAATGGGCAAAGAAGACAAGGTTAATTCTTGGGATCTGGTCTTCCACATAAGAACTTCATGCTCCCTCCACAATATACTGCCTTAACCAATGGAGTTTATGACCACGTTTGTCATCTGTTTCTGAGCCAGAGCCTTTTAATCTTGAAGCTAAAAGAATCCTCTTGCCTGCAATATCTGAGGCACATATATTCCCATGCTATAAAAACCAAAATTTACTGCTAAACTTACTCCAGTGTCTGTGAGGAAAAACTCTGCTTGGAAGTGGCTGGCTCCATGAACCTGTTGTGGCCCTGCTCTGGACTTGCTCCAAAGATGATCAGAGGGCTGGAGCCTCTCCTGCGAAGGCACACTGAAATTGTTCAGCCTGGAGAAGAGAAGGCTCCAGGGAGACCTTGTAGCAGCGTTTCAGCTCCTAAAGAAGGCCTACGAGGAAGCCAGAGAGGGACTTTTATAAAGGCTTGTAGGATGAGAATAAGGGGACTGGATTTACACTGAGAGCAGGTAGGTTTAGCTTAAGCATTGGGAAGAAATTCTTCATGGTGAGGATGGTGATCTGGAACAAGTTCTCCAGAGAAATTGTAGATGCCCCATCCTTAGAAGTGCTCAAAGCCAGGCTGGTTTGAGCTTTGAGCAACTCCCTGCTGCCAATGGTAGGGGTAGTTTGAACCAGAAGGTTTTTAAGGTCCTTTCCAGCCCAAACCATTTTTATATAATTCTATAATATTATAAAGGAACCAAAGGATGGATGTAGGGAGGACATCTGCAAAATAACTGAATCTGAGCATTCAGTCTGAAGCCTCCCTACCACCAGAAAGATTGCTAAGCACAGGGGATTTACTAACATAGCAGGAGTAGTCCATAGCTTTTTATCCAATAGCATTTAGTAGTCACCATGTCAGTGCTGTACAGCTTTCATGTGTTCATTAGAGACAAAGAGTGAATGTTACATCACAAGAAAAGCAGGATGACTTTCAGGACCACAAAAGGAGTCAGTGTTTCAGAAGATGCATACAGGACCCCTTTTTCTGCTGCATTTGAGAATTCTTAAAAACATTACTATTAATATTTAGCATATATTCTCGAGGAGTGTCAGCAAAATGAGGATTTCTCCCCTCTTTCACCCTTTACATCAAGAAAAGCCATAATAGACAAAATTCACTCGAGAATTCTGTCAGTCAGGTGCTGAAAAATCTCTCCCAAATCTCAGCACAATATGGGAACGAAGTAACTCCAAGTTACTTCTGGAATGGATTCTCTAACTGATCAGGAGTGAAAGGGGCTAAAAGGCAAAATAGTATTGAGCAAAGTCAGAGTGCCTTGTACTCACTCTGAGCTCTTGGAGGATACTTGTGGCTACAGACAGTTAAACTAAACAGTATTTTCCATTGCTTATAGCGCCCTTTTCCAGCGCTGTTCAAATCCTTTAAGATTTCACAGGTTGGCTAATCCTATTTCTTTTTAAATCACATTAAGCCCTTCCATGTGTCTTATGGATAGTGAAAAGAATGAACACACACCTTGCAAAGACAGCAGAGTAAGTCTCTCACATGAGGAGAAATGAGCTGGCTAAAATTCAAAACTACTTTTACCTTCAATACCCAGCAGTGAAAGCCATGGTTAAAGGATTGGGCAGTCTCCAAAATACTTTCCAACTCCATTACTACAGCTCTTGGATATGCTAGGTCCCATCAACTGCCTAAGCAGTAGACTTTGAACAACACCTTTTTTCCAGTGTTTTGACATCAAACATAATAATTCCTTTACCAGCCAGAACACAAACATTCCAAATGCCATTGCTGCTGAAAACTAAAAAGAAAAAAAATTATAAAACACAGAACACTTGTGGGTGTGCTAACAGGGTTTGACTGAAGACAGTTTTGTCCTGCCATTCCATTCCAAAGCCATACACTGTTACAACCAGACTATCACTAATTTTTTTTTTTTTACATCTAAGCAAGATTTTGTGAACAGCAAATACCTGGAGTTTAAAAGCCACTAGTACTAAGACAGAATTTAATTGAGAAGCTGAAAGATAGCCATACTCCATTTCCAAGTTCCTAAACTCTCAAACCCACCATTTTTGTTTTTGCTATAGAAAGTAATACCTTTTGTAATACCTGTTCTAACTGACATAAGTGACTGAACCCTGGTAGACTTTCCCTGCATACAGCCATAACCTCCTCAGGTCTGATGCTTTACCTGCTGAAAAATGCTGGCTTTCTGTGCATGAAACCTGACTGCATATCCCAATATGCTATTAGCTTTTCAAATAACACAGAAAACTAATTTTCTAGGGATTATTTTTCCCTCCCAGACCATAAATCTCGTTCTTTCTGAGCCACTTAATGGATATGTTTCTCACAGCTCTATTCAAAGCAAAATAATTGCTGTACATTTCCAGATTATAAACCTCTTCTTTTTATACCACAAATCATCTCAGAAAAGTTTAGTACACTAAATGCTGGGACAGGTCTCGACTATTATCTCTTATAGCAGTAGAACTCTAGCTTTACTGTGTAATGCTCTGTCTGCTAAATTCCAATGACAATCAAGTGTGAGTTGTAGAAAAAGGATGCCCTATCATTAACACTGCACTGACCAATGTAAAACAATGCTTTTTAATAATTGCTTGTGTTAAAAACAAACCCCACCTACAATCTGTTCTTTCTGGGTTTGCGTGCTTATTTATGTTGTCTATTGTAATTATCGCATGGGAAGACATATTAGTTGAACAAACACATTTGAAGCCACACTTCAAGTTTGCCATAATTCTATTTCTTCAGTTTTAAAAATTCCTATTCTCAGAATTACAGGGGGAAAAAAAGAGCCTAGGAATTGTAGCATGGATAGCAGTTCTCTATGGGCCAGACTCCTCTTAGGCCGCAATAATTCTATTAGTACAAAATAAATTAAATCTACAGAAAGTTTGAACTGAATTATCTAAGCTTATTCCTATACATTTAATTAAAAATTTAAGACACTCAGCACCTTGCATAAGACATTCTATCTTTATCCTGAAGGATGAGACATTTATCTGTAAACTAAAACTAAATGTCTCCTGGTGAGAAATCCTAGTTAAGTGTACCTACCACAAACAAACTGCTAAGTGAGCAACATGCAGTTATACCTGGAATAAACAATTTAGTCTAGCTAGAATGAAGACAATCCAAAAAAGACTACCACAAATGAACATATATAGGGGTGGCTGGGATTCAGACAGCATACACCAAAGCAAGCAATTTTAAAATTTACACACATGATCAATGGAAAAGAGATGAAATAGAAATTGATTTGTTGAATAATTACCTTCACCATCAGCATGTTTGAAAAACAACCATGATTTCAGAGATGACAAGAAGAGACTGACTATATGGAGTGTGATTTATAAACAGCAGCCATAGAATAGGTTTTGTTTGCCTGGACATTATTTGTTTGGAATTTATAGGACCAGTCTTTTATCCCTCTAAAAAAAGGAGGAAGAAGGGAACAAAATAAATACATAAATAAGCCAACAATCACATTTATTTTCTGATACTCAATGTTCTGCTCTCCTACAGATAACACAAAACTTGTGTCCATCCTGAGTTTAGGCTGTACAATCATATTTTCTTCTCTTTTGCCAAACTTTACTATTTTAAAAGACTCCTGCAATGAGAGAAAGCCCTACCCACTAAAGCAGAGACAGAGGTATTATCTGCATTTTAAGTTTACAGTGCGCAATGCATTCCAATTTTACTGCCTTATTAAATCGCTAGTCTAGAATGATGTGGGACAAATCATAATTTAAAAAAACATACATAACACACTTATTTGAAGCAGAAATCTGTGCAGAAGGAAGATGACAAGAGCTAAGCCACATGTTTTTCTCTGAGCCAGGCTGAGTAACGCTACTGTCTTAAATATTTAGACACTGAAAATGCATCCTAAGAAAAAGGAAGGGCTGCTGTCCCAAGAGTCCCTTTGGGCTCCTCCTGCCCCCATATTGCTAAGGATTAAAAAAAAAGATTAAGGCAAAGTCAAAATATGTTAATAAATATCAGAAATAGGAGTTAAATAGTAACGGTCTGTATACCCTCAAGTATTAAAAAAAAAACCCCAAAAACCCAAATCATACTTTCTTTTGAAAAATTTTCAGTCACTCTAATCAGCTACCAGTCTCTGGCTGCCAAAGAAGGAAGTAGAAGTGTGGGCCATTTTTCTGAATACAGAAGGCCAAACTGAAGGGCAGCTCTCTATGCCTAAATTCAGCCAGAGAGGGATTGTGTTGTTTCCCCTAGAGATGAGATGCCACCGTGTCACCTGATGGCTGTGCTTAAGAGAAGGTGAAAAGGGAAGGGCTCTGCCACTGTGACCACAACCTCTGGCAGCCTGCTGGTTCAACCTAGAGCACAGTGGAGTCCTCTCAGGGAACTGAAGGAGAGACTGCAGGTCAGATATGCACCATAATGAGCTCATAAATATAAAACCAGCTAAAATAACATTCCCAAATTGCCTAAACTTTGAACAACGTCTTCATTTTAGGACTTTCAGCAAGTACCCCAAGTCACAGTGGTGAAAATGAGCAAAACCAGTACTACTCTATGTCAATATTAAATCCAGAGGTGGAATGAAAGGGGAAAAGAAAATAAGGAAAGAAAAAGAAGAACAATCCAGGAAGAAAGCAATTTGTTCTAGAGATTGAATGTACTGCCAATCAAACCTAAGAGCTCTTCAATCTGAAAATTACTCTATCTAATAACATTAAAAAATGCAAAATTCATTTAATTTTTACAAGTTATTATGAACAATGTGATATTTACTTTTTTTCTTTGAAATATGTGTAGTAGCTTAAGTTCCATGCATTAATCAATAAAAAAAGCTGAGAATTCAATTTTGAAGTGCAATAAGCTCCATCCAATTATTTGAAAAAGTTTCTCCATTAAAGCTTAAATTTTGCAAACATTTCATGATACTGACAGACAGGCATAACTCTACTATGAGTATATGGTATACTCCATGTCCAGGTGTCACCTTTTTCAGCTCCATTTCAGCAGTAGCAGCATTGCAAACCTTATCTCACCTATACAAACCAAGTCTGACACCCCTTCAGTTGCCTATAAAAGCACATTTATTACCACAGAGTAAGAGAGAGATTTAAACCACATCTGGCAAAAGACACTAACAATGCTTCTCCGATTTAGAGTAGCAGATGGTGATAGCATAGCTGAAAACACATTTGGCAGGACAAAGAGTCATCTGTCCAGCTATTGAAGCCCCACCATTAGTGGCTAGCAAAATTCAGCTTGATTTTGTGAAATGAAATCAAAACAACTAATGCTTGGGAATGGTTTGACTGCTGGACTTACTGATTATATGATAGCAATTCTGACTGTCTAAAATTCTCCATAGTATCCCTCTAAATCCTTCTTTTCTTCAAGATATTGGTTTTCTTTCTGCAGTTTATTTGCTTTATAAGTGATAGTCTTGGATGTTCATTCTTGTCATTTTATATCCACCGCAGCAAAACTTATAAAGGCCCCATTTTACAAAACCAACAATCTTCTACATTGGCACCATACTTATATTAAGCTTCATTGTACAATTATGAAGAAATTATTGTTTATATAATAAATTGTTTCTAGAATAAAAATCTGCTTCCTGTGCTGTTATGATGCCTAGGGAAGCTATAATGTACAAATTCTTTTAAGGGATTCATAGTACCATGAAAACAGTGGAAGAGTTTTCCTGTTGGACAATATAGCACAACCAAACAATCTGTAGAGGTGTGCAGTTTGTTGCATATTGTGTTTGACTTAGCTGTACTTATTTACGTGTAAAAAATCACTATTTCATCAACAGCAGCTGCCATTTAAGATTAAAATTCAAACTTATCTTATTTGCACTCTAACCCATTTTCTCTATATTAAAGAGGATGCACAGTTGTCAGCAAGATTATGTGAATTTCCATCAATACACAGGGTGCAGATGTTGTTAGTATTCCAAATCTACATAAAACCAAACATAAACCTTCTGAAATAGCAATGTTATTTGCATGCAAGTTCACCCCAAGAATCTTTCTCTTCACAGTACCTCTCATTCTGAATGCTTGTTGTCTCCCCCTCTTCCCTGCCCCTGCATATAACTTCCTCAGCTCCCTCTTAATCACTTTCTCTGCTTCAGTAGTTTACCTTCTCTCTGGATTGCTTGAAGATGAAGCTTTTATAATACAGCACTTACATGAAGTATTCTTAAGCACAGCTCTCCTTTAATAAACAGCAACAAAGCTCTCATTAAATAAAAGGAAAATCTTTTTCTTTGTAACATAGACAGACTCAAGTACAAGCCCATTCCCAAAATGTAAAGTATGGCCAATAAATTATAAATTCTCAGATATTAACACAAATCTGAACCTAAAAATTATGGATAATATGTCCAATCTGGACAAGAATGCCACTAAGGATTCACTTTTATAGCTATTACGTGACTAATACTGCCAGCCAGGCTAGACTGCTGATATTCCTTGTCAACATCTTCCTGGGCATGCTCATGAAGAAGGAATGTGAAAACATTTGGCAATACTGCTACAATTTTAGCACGTCTCCAGTTTTCTACTTGCTTTGGTATAACTTTTAATACAAATGACTGGGTCAAAATTAAAATTAGGATAAACACTTGAAAATTTGCATGTCCTGTTTGATGTGATATGCAATCCATCCTTAGAATGAAACTCTCCCACTCATAAAAGCATACCTTGATAGTGAATAAAACACTCGCCTCTTCCCACACATGCACAACTGGACATCGACTTTCAAAGCCAGGAATACTCTTTGCAGCAAGGATCAAAGGAGCCATGTGAACTAAAAAGCAGGAGATGGAATGAAAAAAATTCTTCACATATTTCAGTGAGAAATATGAGTGTTCCATCCCTATATTTCTGAAAGCACTTTACTTGGCACTCAGAAAAAACCACTTTGACCTTCTATAATCCAGAACACTAATTGTTGGTTTGGTTTTCAAAAAACACTTTGTCCAGCTTGAGCTCAGCACTAGCTGTGTGACCTCACTTAAAAGTAGTCATGACACACCTGTCATAGACATCTACATCATGGGAAATGGAGACAAGCAAGGGTGCTGGCCTACAGACCCAGTCCCACAGCCAGGGCAGCTGGGAATAGCAGTGTCCTTAAGAAGCTCTGCCAACATTGCCTTTGAGACATATTTGGAAAGTGAAAAGGCAGAAAAGCCTCAGCAGACATCTGGAATTCCTGGGTGGATATATAATTACAAAACCTGAATCAGAGAACAAATCAAGTGGACCTGAAGGTTCTAGCCACATATGCTTAACCTGATTCATCAGGTTTCCAAATTGTATCCTTCTGCTGTTTTATCTTACACTGCAGAATCTTCAAGCTGGCTTAAAACACAGTCAAAGAATTAAACTACTAATCCACTGTTTATTTCTGCCATCCAAAAACTGAAAAATAATTCGCTTGAGTGGTCTAGAAAGCTCCATGATTTGCTGGCCAGCTTATTATTTCAGCTAGATGTTTTTTCTGGTTTGTCCAGGGCACATAAAACATGCATAAGCCTTTAGTGTCTATATGCACTCATTAGATAACATAACACCAATCAGCCTTCTCATGAGCAACTAGAAACCTAGCTGGATTTCCAGGGTGAGCACCCAATACTGCTAAATGAGAAATCAATACAGCTCAATAGCGTATTTTGCAAGACAAGTGCTGCTTTTACTCCTGACCCCATGCACAGAGCTTAACACAAAGATATCCTACCCAAGCAGAGAATGTCTCACCTACAGTCACAGCAGAGAACATGCTGTACAAGCAGGCTAAAATGTCAACTCAGTCAGATATTTGATTGCATGTACTTGATAGAAAGACAGAGTTTAATTTCCCTGCAGCAAACAAGATATTCTTGGGAAACTTGAAGATGCACTTGAGTATCAGCTAACAAAGATACTGTAGCTTATATAAAATGAATCACAGTACAACAATTTCAAACAGTATTATTCATAATTTTAAAGCCAAAGTCAGTATTGTACATAGTAGTTGTTGAAGAAATATTCCTGGAAGATAGTACAGCCAGAAATAGAAGTATATACATTATATATAAAGCCTACATTGATCAAAGACTGCACAAAAGGGTTTGTCAGATAGAAGAGAATCACAGTGGTGCAAAGCTACTGATTTTAATTTATCTTTAGGAAAGATACTTTTTTTCTTTCGTCTATATTATCAATGTGATGTTCTGCTCTTGAGATTCAGTGGGCAATGTAGCAGGGAGCCCACAGAACACACCCACATGGCACGTCCAGTCTGTGACGCAAAGCTTTCTCACTGTTTCCACAGCCCCAGCACTGGCAGCTGCCTCTTGCTATGCTGTGCTGACTAAGAGCATCTCAGGCTGCAGCAAAGAGGAAAACACTCATCTCAATACTGACTTCACAGCATGTACTTCAAGAGGTTTTTCTACCTTTACAGAGAACACTGCAAAGGGGAGAGACTGGTTTTATTATACGTTATAGTCTCAAAAACTACTAGACTCTTATAAAATAAAAGGCCTTCAGAAATAACTTTTATTTGTGGTTTGTCTAAAGTTATTTTCAATGTCTCCTCCTCATGCACAGCATGTGTAACAAATACAGTACTGGAATCCTCACAGTTATAGCCTGAGTAATGCAATTTCTGACCCTTGTTGCAACCCACTTGACATGAATCTCAATGGAGATGTATACAACATATGCATTTATTTCTATGTGTATACATTCCCTCACAGGTTTTCCCAAAAATCTTAACTACAGCCTCTCTGGCCTCATATAATACACATTCTTGTCCCAGTCCAACAGTAACATGCATTTGCCAAACCCATGTAAATTCTGCACTCATCAATAAAGTTTTGTATCCGCAGCCATTATCTCCAGTCAGTCAGGCAACACCAACAGTGCCCCTTCCCTGCCTTTCATTGCTCATGGTGTGACCTCATGCTTGCCCCCTTGCATTCTGCCCCACATGGGCTTACTCAATACAATTTTCACACACTCATCTTACTTAAGTCTGGCAAAATGCAGTTCCAAGGGGTCTTACACTCTCAGGATTTTCACGGGCAAAATTTCATCAATGTACTTCCTTTTTTAGAGTCTACTGTTGCATATCTAGAAGAAAAGTCTGGGGGGGGGAAAAAGAGGACTAAGAGGCACACCTGTTTTTAATCCATTAAGTATGGGGAGAGAAAAACTCAAGCTTTTAGACTTGCTTAAGTGCCCCTGTTGTACTACAATGGAAGTTCTGAAAATTTCAGAGAAGAAGAGTGAAAGAACGATACTGGTTTTCTTAAGTTTCTTGGATGGAGGACTTCTCTCTGCCAGGAGGCAGACAGGTAGAGAATGGGGGTCTCCTGCAACCTCAGGTCCCTACAAAAACAGTACATTGAAGGCTGTAATCACTTTATTAAACTGGGACACCTCACCAAGCTTTCTTTGAAACCAAGAAAACAGGAAGCCAACTCAGCAAATTAGAATCCAAAATTATAAGGACTGATCAATCCACTTGCTCAGTAAAGCTCTAATAGATATGAGTTTAAGAACATCTAAACTTTTTATGATATACCACAAGGGTATATCCCAAGAAGGGTCAATTTTATCACAAAATCACTATCAGATTAACCCAAGTCAGCTTTTTCCCTGAAGATGTTTTATTCCTGAAGCCACCTCCTTCCTCAAAGATCTAACACTGAGCACTTCAATCAGAAAGAGAGATACACACAGGCATGCAAACACTACAAGCGCTGCTCTACACTCGAGATCTGGGCTTTGCTCTTCCAAATTCAGACTCCTCCTCATGCAGGGTCACAAACAAAGACTCTGCAGTTTATCACCAGGCAATATTCAGTATTCCATGTCTAACACCTTGAAAACTTCAAGAAATGTGTAACGAGGCAGGAAAAGGAAAGAAAGGAAGGAGGGTCATCTTCAGTTACTAAACATCTTCATGTTAAAAAAACATATCTGGAACATGTTCTTGAATAATTCAGAAAATTGTGTCCAGTCTCTAGAACTGTACTGGCTGCAATAAATTTGAGTGAAAATTTCATCTGCAAGTGATCCTGAGATGAAATTTATTTTTAAAAATATCTAGGGACTTGAGGTGAGGTTTTTTTAGAGGTGGGCTTGCTTTTGGAGTTTTGGGTTTTTTTCTTTTTTTTTTCCTAGTAGAAAACTCCTATATTTAATATTGACTACTCAAAGCAAATAAATACATCAATTATATATCATAAAATACTATCTCCATATGAAATAATCAGTTATCTTCAAACTTCATCGATTTATTTTCCATGGTTTTGAAAGCTATTTGAATGCGACTCTAGGGCAAATAACAATGAAAAGCTGGCAGTATGGAAATGCTTTCACTGGCTTACTTAGCATCACAGTCAAGAAATAGCTACACTGGCATCCTTGCCAACTAGGTTCATATGTCAACTGCTACTCAAATTATTTGGAGGCAATAGTCCAAAGAAGCTGTCCTAGTGAGGACTGCAAATTACTGGATTCTTATTCCCCACTTCAAAAATACTTAGGAGTACTGTATGAAGCATCAAACGAAATAAAATTTGGGAAATACCACTGCTATATGGGCCTGAAGCAATGCAGCATCTAGAGTTAATAGATTTCTTGGAAGGATTTTATCTGAAAACCATACACAAAAATCCAATTAAAAATCTACACTAGGAACAAAAACTACAAGGTTTTAGTCTCAGCTTCAGCTCCCCTTCACAGCTCCAGCCTTCATAGCTAGCTCTGTTCATGGTTAAAAAACAAACGCGCAGGTTCCATTTTTTGGACCTGTTTACTAAAAAAAACATAGATTTACATAAATTCTTCCACAAAGACTGTTTAAGACAGAGGACACTTTAATCTAAAACCAAATCAAGCTCATGTGTGGCCAGCTCTGACAATGAGCAGGGCAAACCTGAGTCTGTTTGTACCTTGCATCTGTCCCAGAGGACGGCAGAGAAAGGATCAGAAGAAATGCTGTGCCAGCTCCCCCCAATCTCAGTTCACTGCTTTCCTCCTGTCCTTCACAGGATCAAAAAGATGCTATTTCAGATTTGACAAAAAGATATGTATATCCTTCTTTTGATCTCTTTGGATTCTAACTTTCAGTTCCTGTCCTCCCACACACACCATTTCTGCACGGTGAAACCACGCCAATACCACTCAGAAGACTCCTGCACTCCTACAGACCAGAAGCTAGACGTGCATTTCATAAAGGTTAAAGTACTGACGCTGAACTGATCTGAGTAGTAGCAAGACAAATACAGTATTCCATACCAGATTTACTAAAATTTTTGAGAACAAATGAAACCCAGTTCCATCCCACCAGGGAAAAAAGGAATGAATGTTCTGGGACAAAACCCAGCAAGGGCACACTTCTAAATTGATGGTGCTATGCTACAATATATTAGAAGAGTAGCAAGAAATCTAAATACTCTACACAATTGAAACACATGCAAAATATTCCAACTGAATTTGTCTCAGTATTTAAAGATCAAAGATAAAATTATTTCAGACAGGATGCTTCTTTTCCAGACAACATGCTTAAGACTAAAAAAAAAGCCTGTTTTAATTAAGATTTTGGCACTGGCTTTTGAACATCACAAGTTTGTTAATTTTATGTAAAGCAAAATAAAATTATATTCTCAATGGACTTCAGCAAATTAAATGAAAATATTTCCAGCAGCTAACTTGAAAAGGGATATCATTAAAGCACTGAATTCAATCTTATCTGTAGTTACCACTTAAACTTCTAGTCACGACACATTCATTCAAAACAAAATAGCAGATTGTAATGTGGGCTGATATCTGAAGGCATTTCATAAGCATACTCATGCTGAAGTCTAAATTTTACATGATCACTAGAGAGATTACCTTTGAACTACTTACAAAAATGCTTAAATGCCTTTGTTCTGTCTCTGAATTAGCATGTGGCCTTGGAAAATTCAATATTATTTCTTACCATTTACTTCCCTTGACTAGTTAGCTGAAATAATACGCAATACAAAACTGGAGATAATTTTCTCTTCAAACAGGAGTGGTATTAGAGGCAGAAAAAAGATCATTCAGCTATTCAATTTACATAGCTTTCAAATTTACTGTCCAAAAATCCCAGGTTAGGGATATAAAGAATAGATGTAATTGTCATTTGCTGCATTAGAATTATGATTTTTCTGTTTGTATGGGGTAACACTGATAGTTCAATACGTTGTTAAATGAAAAAATTGCTTTGACACTTGTCACTGTATCTTGAGCTAGAAAATGAGTGTGGTTCTTAATCAGAGCAGACAAAAGTACTGTACTGTTTGATGAAAATTACAATTTCTAACTGGCTCTGTGTAAACCATTCTCACCTAATGCCAAGCCCTTAATGATAAGTGCTGCTAGGAAACACTCCTGGGCATGCAGTCAGTTAATTATGACTTCAGTGGAGAACAGTTCATGAGATTATGTACAGTTGCAACACAATTAACTTGTTTATCATTTCTTACATACCTGCAACGTTTGTCTATGTGTGGAGCACAGATTGTTTGCATATAATTTTAACCTTTGTTCAGAGGGTTTCAAATCCATAAGGGTTTGTATGCCTTTTCTTTTTAATAGGAAAACAGACTAAATCACAGTGTTTACAACTAAGCTTTGTCTCTGTCACTTGGTTTTATGATTCCATATATAAAAATTAGCTAGATCTGTGCTTACTATAGCCACCTGCTGAAACTTCAACACCAAAATAAGATCTATAATTGGATATACAAAAACAGAAGCCCTGAAATTATAGCACAGGCCTAAAATTTGCAGCAGGGATAGTGAAATTGTGCAGCAGTGTTTATATGTGGCTGTCAGTAGTTGTAACACCCACAGAATCTACCATTAGCAGTTTTAAAAGACCAAGAAATAAAAAAAAAAATCCTTTGCACACAACCTTCTACTTTTAGCAGGTTTAATTGTCTGTCTTTGCAGGAGCTTTTCCCTGCTCCCTCCACTGCTCTAGAAGGAGGGCATGGACCCCATGCTCTACAGGAGAAATGCATGCCATCTTCTCCATGTTTAGGAATCTTGGTAGAGGGGACATAAGAACATTTAATTCCTCAAAGCTTCCTCAAAATACAACTGAAAAATACTCTCTTACAGCATGACAACAGCCATTTTTAGCTAATTTATTTTTAAATAAAACCCACTTCTATTTACTAGCATGTACTAACCCACTCCTATCTACTATACTTCTGCAGTGATTAAAAACCATATACAAGACATAGGGAGTGAAATAGTCTCTTCTTCATATATAGCCTTAGTTTGTAGCTTTATTTACAGAATGTCTCAGCAGTTCATTTTATAATCTCCTACTGAGTATAACCCCAGAAAAGCTCCTTCTACAGAAATACTGGCAGAAGTGAAGGACAGAGTTTTGGACTTAAGTCACTGCATCACTTAAATTCAACCAAATTTTGACTCAACAATACTAGTCGTTAGAATAATAAAAATTACTTTGATTGGCACTCACTAGCTGCTGCAACATAACAGGAGTTCTAAATCCATTGGAGAACAATAAAATAAAATACTTCTGCTATCAAGGTATGGCATGGCATGGCTCTGGCACATCCTGGCATAATACATTTGATACTGGAGACACATCCAAAGCTCAGTCATGTTCTAGATCTTATAGACCCTGCTCCAGGTGGCCTCAAAACTATGAGGGAAAATCTCAAAATTTTGCAACATATCTTGGGAATCTGGTCCAAAATCTCAGAACAAATTTTATCTCCAGTGCTGATGTTGAGCAGAGAATTTAGACCTCAACATCTAGAAAATATTATGCTGACTATGTAGAGCTCTGGTATGACTCAGAAGAGAAGGACAAATCTACTGCAGGCTCTTTTGAATTTAAAGCCCCAGAGGAAAACACTGTGTTTTGTACATGTTTTGATGTTTGTACAGCCTCTCCTTCTGGCAGTTCCATTTCCTCTGGAAGCAGAGAAATCAGTCAGAGCTGTTAATAGGGCAAGGTAGAACTGATAAAATTATTAAGGATGTTCTCCTTTCTGCCTGTCCAGATAAGGTGGTGTTGGCTGGGGAGCTGCTCACACCATTTCCACAAGAACTCAGAATAGCTTTGTCTCACAGAAAATATGGAATGCTCTGGTGCTCTTGCTTCCCTCTCTCTGACCTCCAAGAGAAGCAACGGCCCACAGATGCCTAGACAAGTTACAATAGTGCAAAATACAAAATCAAAGAAAACCGGTTAAACTGAGGGGGGACTGTGAAAATAAATTAGTAAACAAAGGCAGGAAAGGAAAATTACATCTTCAGAACCTAAGTGAAGCTGCAAGCTGCATATGACAAGGACAAATGAATGTGTGTCCTATCACTTAGCTACACAGTCCAGAGGGGGCCCCTATAAGCACCAAAAGCACACCACAGCATCAGTCTGACAGCCAACAGCCTTAGCTAACCTAGGAGAAGTTGGGAGATCAAAAATGGAGAAAGTTTCATTTAATATTGTTAGCACATGTATCAGCTTAAGCACCAAGCCAGTCAAGGTTGTGCCTGTGAATGCAGGGACTGACAATCCTGTTACTGACAGGTACCTGTGAGTCTCTCTGAATGCTGTGGTACTAAACATCACTGACCTTGGGAGCTGTAACACTGCAGGTGTGCTTTAGCACAGGCAAATCCTATTTGGAGGTTCACTAGGCCTGCATGGGGCCCAGAGAAGAGACTATTTATTTATTACATCTCTTTTCTGAACAATCTGATCTTCTGCTTCATGGACCTGTTTTCTGAATGCTGCAATATTTCCTTTACACCTCAAGCTGAACAGATACAGAAAAGTCAGCTCTATCAAGGTCATTAAACTACCATTTTGGGTTTGGTTTTTCTTCACTTAGTAGCATTTAGGCTTCTCAAAAATCTTCAGTCATGGTAGCTTTTATATCATTTATATGGAAGTTTAAGCCTCTAATCTGTTTCCTCACCTTTGCATCAGTCAGAGGGCGCAACAACTCTCACTTACTAATGCTTACAAGAAGTACATTTTAAACTATAGTAACTGACTGGATAATTTATGAGTCCTAATATCCTAGCAGTAGCAATGCTACTTTAAAAATCACATTTTTTTCATTTCTAGAGAAACTAAAGTTTTATCATGGCAAATTAAAACTGTATATTAGCTCAGAGATTTATTACATTGTATCTTTATTCTTGCTCTCATTTTGGACCTCATTGGACCCCTTCTATATGTTCAGAGGGACAATCAACACTGTTCAGTGTGCACAGCTTATTAAGGATGGTAAATTTGCCAACAGCACATATTCCAGTGCACACATTCAAGTCTTTGGCCTACCTCTTCTTTCACAGCTTCCATCCTCCAAACTCACAGAACAGTACTCTCATTCCCTACCACTGTGCCCATCATGACATTTGTGCTTCCCAGCATCCTGATACTCATCCTTTTCATCTCTCAGTGGAGCATGTTTTCAGTTGTCCATTTAACCCATGATCTGCCCTTGAGAGTGACCATAGGGAATGCTATTTAGAAAACACAAGAAAGAGTAACACTGCCTGCAACTCATTCCTCTAATATTCTTTCAACATCAGAAAGGGCTGCATAAGAGGGGCTAAAGGATACATCCATGCCTAACCCTTCAGTACCCATTTATAGACCTCTTGTATGTCATTTCATCTAATCTCTTGCAAATCTGCTGAAATTGTCTGCTTCTGGAACATGCTGAAAGGAGCTTGTACAAGTTCACTGCCTGCTGTGCAAAATACCAGGGCTTCATATAGTGCCAAGATCCTGCCCTTATCTTATTATAATGACCCCATTTTGCTTGTTCTTCTGGCTGCTGCACATTCAGCCAGCAATGTCAGCAATTTCTCAACTGAGAGACATTGAGACACTCCTCTTGCATTGCAATTGCTTCTTCTGAGCTGGCTTTGTGTGTGAATGGTTTGAGTGATTTTTACTTAGATCCATTAGATCATTTTAATCTGTTCTGAAGCTTGATCTGCTGCCTTCCTCCCCCACTGCCTCTCTCTCCACCCCTGCACTTCCTGTGGTCCTGCTGGAATACCTCATCCTTAGCATACCACGTTTGACTTCTGAAACAAACTTAGTGACTACACTCTTGGAGATTTCAATGTTTACCTCTGATTCACTGACTGTGATTCCTGAAGATCCCTCTTTTGCCTGCTTTTCAACCCATGAACTGATGACTATTACACTCAGATGCCATAGCAACTTAGTTTCTTTGATGGCTGAGAAACCTTCATTTGAGTCCTTGTTGTTCTTTCTGGAAGAGCAGAGCAGGAAGACACTACAGAATTTTTTCTCCTCTTCTCAATCATGATGCTCAAGTTTCCTTGAGCAAGTGAAGCACAGAGCAGCAACACAACCAATCTGTTACTTCTGAAGTGAGATAAAAACAGTGACATTAACAAAGACAGAAAATTGACTACTCAGAATTCTGCCCCTCCCTGCACCTGAGGAAACATTACTACATTGTTAAGAGACATCTTTCCCCATGTTTCCCCAATAGTGACTTTGATCATTGTCTCTATTTCAGACCTTGCAAATGAGACAGGTAGACAAATTGAAACATTTAATCCCACCATAACTGAAACCTCTTCTCCTGTTATAAAACCTTCACAGAACCACAAAGTTGGAAGAGACCTTCAAGATCATCAAGTCGAACCCATGCCCTAACACCCCAACTAAACCATGGCACCTAGTGTCACATCCAGTCTTTCTTTAAATACATCCGGGGATGGTGACTCCACCACCTCCTCAGATAATTCCAGTACTTTATCACTCTTCCTAAAAAAACTTTTTCCTAATATTCAACCTATATTTTCCTTGATGCAGCTTGAGACTGTGTGTTCTCCTTCTTTAATTCTCATTCTGGAGTTGCTGCCTGGAGAAAGAGACCAACCCCCACCTGAGTACAACTCCTTTCAGGCAGCTGTACAGTGAGAAGGTCACCCCTGAGTGTCCTTTTCTCCAGGCTAAACACCCCCAGCTCCTTCAGTCATTCCTCATAGGCCTTGTGTTCCAAGCCCCTCACCAGCCTTGTTGCCCTTCTCTGGACATGCTTGAGTGTCTCAACATCCTTCCCAAACAGAGGAGCCCAGAAGCGGACACAGCACTCAAGGTGTGGCCTCACCAGGCCAGGATGCCCTTGGCCTTCTTGGCCACCAGGGCACACTGCTGGCTCATGTTCAGTCAGCTGATGACCAGCACCCCCAGGGCCCTTTCTGCCTGGGCACTGTCCAGCCACGCCATCCCCAGCCTATAACGTTGCAGGGGGGTTTTGTGGCCAAAATGCAGGACTCAGCATTTGGATTTATTAAACTCCATCCTATTGGACTCTGCCCATCCATCCAGCCATTCCAGGTCTCCCTGCAGAGCCCTCCTACATTCCAACAGATCAACACATGCTCCCAGTTTAGCATCATCTGCAAATTTACTAATGAAAGACTCAACACCCTCATGCATGTTGTCAGTAAAAATATTGAACTGAACTGGGCCCAGCCCAGACCCCTGAGGAGCACCACTAATGACCAACTTGCATCAGTCCTCACCAAAAACACTTCTAAGATCAGGCAATACCACGTTTGGATATCAGCCCCACCTTGGGAGGGCACATGTAGTAACCACACACAGTTCAAGGAGTTCTGACAAAAAAAAAAAAAAAACGGGTTCCTACAGGAAAAAGTTTTCTGAAAGTCATGCCATGAAGACTCAGCTCTGCATTGCACGAAACAGAACTGAACACTGTAGTGCCTGTGAGGAAGAAAATGACCCATAGAATGAGGGTAGGAAAGAAGCAATTTTAAAAAATAGGCTAGCATTTTGCAGACTAGGAGGAAGAAATTTGTTGACTTGGAAGAGAGAGAAAGATGTTGGTCTTTTTCCTCATAGTCCTATATCTATACAGGCAAATCCTACTTGATTCCTTTTCTGAGAGGAAGAAGCATGTTATCCAGACACACATATTTCTTTATTAAACAAATTCCTGTATAAAAGACCAAGACCTTTCCTTTAAGAGCAGAGAGAATCATGCTATGTCCATGTCATTCTTTGACCTTTGGTAAAATAAAACTATAGGTACAATATACATTGAACGTACCCAAATAATCTCAGCAGTGTCGTTAGAGATAATGAAATTGATGAATTCTTTGTAAAAGCAATGCTTGAAGAAAGTTAAAATTAAGGAAAAACAGCGTTTACTTCCTCAATGAAATTGTGGCAGTGCCTTCAGGAGAGTGATTATTTTCTTCAGTGGTGTCTCTTATCAGCAGCTTCATCTGTTTGCCTCAATTGGGATGTGCACTTGCTGCTTGACTGGCTTGATGACCCCAGCTACAATAGCTATGGGCAGCAAAGGTCAGGAGTTTATAATGCCTCCTTCACTTCCTAAAATGCCAGCTTCAACTTCCCTAGAGCCAGGGGTTCATACACATACAGCATATAATTACACTTTAAAGGGTTATGGTTGAGAGACAAGGAAATGTGTGCATTTCAAAAGGGGAGGGAATTTTTCCTGTGAAACAGTCACTGCTTTCAGTTCACCCCAGGAAACAATAAAAACATCACCTCTGCATCATGCAGAGGCATATGCTGAGCATCTTGCAAACTAAGCCTTACTTCTTCATCCCACCAGAAATTAAAACATGTGGTGTCCTCAGCTCACCTCATTTTGTACAGCCACTACAGCACCTGAAGCTGCCCATCACATTACTGCTACAGCACATTTCATTTCCTTTAACTCTTTTTTTTTCCTAATGACTGTAATAAGGCTCATTGGGTTGAGTAGGGGTTTGTGCTCAAGCAGTTAAATGAAATTTAAGATTGCAACACAACCTACAATGCATCAGAGCTGGCATTCTTAACAAACACTGTTTAACAGGAACATTATTATTTATGGGGAAATGGTTCTGAAAATAAACTCCTACGCATGTTTAATGTTTTCTTTCCTTTATTTTTATTCTATGCAGCAGGAAAGATTTAGAAGAAGAACACAACCCAAAACAATGAAAAATGACTTAATGCCCAGTAATGACTAACTATATGCAAAATTGCTTTAAAAACCAAAAATCAGTTCAAGAGTTCTTCAATCTACTATATATCAATAGATAAAACATGACAAAAATGTTCATTCAGAAGAATCTTAAATTAAATTTCAGTCTAATAAGGGTCATTTGTCTTCTTGATGACTTATATCCAGGAGTGAGGAAAACACAATGTAAATTCTCTTCATCACAATCCCTTTTTCATTTCTTATTTGCTGATGTATATCACATTATTGAATTTTAGAAAATGATGAGAAGAACTGGTAAGTGCTTCACCCTGCAAACTTTCATTTTTTTTTTAAATTGGCATGTTTGAATATGCTCAGGTTTCAAATAAAGTTGAAGTATTTCTTTTATTAAGCCATTTTAGCTCTTAAAGTTAACAGAAAGTCACCTGTAAAGCCCAATCTAGGCTGTGTTTTCCTACTTGGTTCCATAAATCCGCAGTTATGTGCCTACAGGTCACCCCAGAAACCACAAACTGCTCTTCCATAGAGGAAAACAAATGTGGAGGGATATCAAACATCACACTGCTTTAAAGAGGAGTTGCACATTCTGGTCATGAGCCATGATCCCTAGTTCTCCCATACACAAGTATTCCCTTGTTTTTCAGTATCCAGTGGAATTATGGAGTGTGAGCTCCTTGAATGTGGGGCTGGAAATACCTTCTTTGGCTACCAATCAATGCAGAAGCCAGAATCCACTTGGCATACACATAGCTAATCACAAGGAGCCCCCGTGGCTGAGAGGCTGCATTGCCAGAGATGCCTGGTGCTTCCACTGTACAGCTCTGCTTCCTACTTACATGGGAAAAGCAGGACTTGTTTGGATACAAACAGTCTGCAAAAGCCATCCTCTTGAAACAAAAAATTAGTAAGAACAGCTATCTTTTCTGTTGTTTCACTTGATAGTGTCATTACACAAAAAACTGCAATACACCCAGCATTGATCCTTGTGGGTCCCTTCCAACTAAGGATATTCTAATGACTCTATGATTCTGACTTGTGAAGTATCTTCAGTTAATTTAACTTGCAAAACTGCCGGCTGCAGTTAGGTCCATCACAAAATTAATTCCCAAATCAATAATGAACCATAGATAAAATTACACATTCATCAATATGAAAGTTAACCTACTTGACATTTATATTCCTTAAACAGATAGTTGGCATGTGTCTTTTCTATGAATATTGACAAGTCAGAGGGAAAACGCTGTTACAAGATTTTATGGTTAATGCTATGACAGATTATTTTGACTGATAAACCAAGTTCTAGACATGAGATCTTTGATTTTCTATTACTTTCTACAACATACTGTCATACGTCACATCTCTCTGCCTCAGTGTCCCGGAAGGAAAATATCTACTCACCTCACAAAGTGCTGTGAAACTGGATCAATTTATAAGCCCCATATAATCTAGAGTATCAAAATAAGTGGAAGCCGTTCAGCATTCTTAATAATGCTAGTGCCTTGCAGGATCACATCTGTGCAGCTCCTTGAAGATCAAATACACAGTGACAAATTTGAATCTATTTGAAGGCAAAGTTTACCTTCAAAACTTAGAAGTGTTACATACGTCTTACTATTAGTCAAATCATCATGTTTCTGTTTTACATAATAGTAATCACAGTAATATCTCCAGATTTGTAAATGATAATAAAATTAGAGTTAGATTGAATAATAAAAGTAATACAATCAGATTTCAAAGGAATTGGACCATTTTGGTAATAAGGCCAGCAGATGGCAAATGCAGTTGAGTGTAGAAAAATGTAAAATAATTGGTCGGGGAATATGTGCTAAGAGGAACAATCATAAGAAAAAGCATTATTTTGGCGGGGGGAGGGGGGAGGGAATAAACCAGAGAAGAGAATGGTGTGGTTTAGCCACTCCCAGAAACTAAGTACCACGCAGTCACTTGCTCACTCCACACCTCACCTGCCCTTGGAGGAGGGGTAATGGTACTGGAGCATGTCCAAAGAAAGGCAAGGAAGCTGATCGGGAGGCTAAATCACATGAGGAGCAGCTGAAGGATCTAGGGGTGTTTAGCCTGGAGGAAAGAAGGCTTAAGGAGGGACTCTAGTGCTCTCTACAACTACATGAAAGGAAATTGTAGCAAATGGGGTTGTTCTCCCATCTGACAAGAGACAGAGCAAGAGGAGATGGCCTCAAGTTGCACCAGGAGAGGTCTAGATTGGGAAAATTTCTTCTGTGAAGGGTGATCAGGCACTGAAATCTGCTGCCCAGGGAAGTGGGGAAACACCATTCTGGAAATGCTCAGAAAATGCATAGATGTGGTACTGGGGACTCTGTTTAGTGGTCAAGATGCCAGGATTTGCTAGGTTAAGAACCAAATGTGGTGATCTTAGAGGTCTTTTCCAATTTTAACAACTTTATGATTCTAAAATCAGTCAATTTAGATCAGATATGAGGAATTTTTTTACAGTGAGGGTGGTAAAACACTGAAACAGGTTGCTGAAATGGATGCTCCATCACTCAAAACATCCAAAGTTAAGTTGGACAGCACTCTGAGCAACCTGACATTATTGAAAATGCCCCTGGGCATTGCAGGGGCATTGGACTAGGTGATCTTTACAGGTCACTTCAAACCCAAACTATTCTATGAATAATAATAATAGTAATGAAAAAAAAAAAAACAACAACAAAACAAAACAAAGAACCCCAAAACAAACAAAAAAAACCAACCCAAACCAAAATACCCCATGCCCCCAAAAACTGACGGGGAAAAGCCCCACAAGTGATGCACAATGCAATTGCTCACCACCTGCTGACCAATGCCCAGCTCATCCCCAGCAGCAATTGGACCCTATCATTCAACTCCTCCTGGATTATGGGAATGATATTTAACATGGAATAACCCTTTGGCCAGTTTGGGTCAGATGTCCTGGCCATGCTACCCTGACACTTCCTCATCAGCACAGCATGGGAAACTGAAAAGTCCTTGTCTTAGGATAAGCCCTACTCAGCAACAATCAAAACATCAGCTTGGCATGAGCATTATTCTCATACTGAATCCAAAACACAGCACTGCTTCAGCTACCAAGAAGAAATTAATTTTATCCCAGCCAAAACCAAGACATCAATATATTAGCTAATTAAAAATGTTAAAAGGATTTGGTAAAAGGAATTTATTAGAAACTACAAGGTATAATGCATGTGAGCCATTTTTTACAATCAAGGGATTCAGTCAGGAAATTATTTAATTAGGTAACAGAACCAACTAGTGTGAAAGTGCAAGTATAAGCAGAAGCATTTGACACCTAACAGGACATATTTGGCATCACATAGTATTAAATCCAAAGTCAGTAAGGTCCTTTGAAGATCAAGTGCACTAGGATATAACTAAGACCTTTTGAAGTTTGAAACCCCAAACAAAAACAAGCCAAAATGAAATGAGAAACACTAACATACCTAATTAATATTCAATATCCCAATGAAGAAATAACTCAGGAATGTGTTTGTATATGGCACCAAAAATGCAGGGTCCTCATCTAAACTAGGCAGACCAAGGACTCTAAACAAGTCCTGATGACCACAGTATCAGTTGTTCCAGAGTCAATTTTCCAATTCTGTCCTAAAGCAAAGGTGCCTTTTCTTAATACAAATTTCATTTAAAAGGTTGTAAATTTAATTTGTTCATAAACCCCGGAAAATTTACACCCAGATTCTCTACTTATAAACATCATGGATCACAACAGCATGAAAATAATTCACATAGGAATAAAACCTTGGTTACAAACACGGTCTTGTCCTAAAAAGACAGACCATGACATCACCAGAAGGTGGTCAGTTCTGGGTTGCAGCAAAGTAGAAGTATTGCAGGCTTGCCAGTTCTGGTACAAAGTGGTCCTCTTAAAAATAGAGACAATACAAATGGGAAGACAAAAGTCTAACTTAAAAAGAAATATTTGTGGAACACTGAGAAATAGGTACCGTTACACTTAAAGGGTGTTACTCCATGTGATCACTGACATTTCAGGACAATGAAACTTGTCAGACAAGTACGGGCAGTCATCGCCCATTTTCACTGAAAAAGATGGTATGGATATATGAAAAAATCCCTGCTTTGTTACAACTATGGTTTTTTGTTTGTTATTTTTCACACACTATAAAGGTAGAAATATCTAATTTTTAAAAAGTCAATATTGTTTGTGCCATCAAGCATATTCACAGGTCCACAGAACTGGAGCAGGGTTCAAGTCAGAAGTTAGAATTTACAGAACAGGAAACTAAATCGAAAGGCTGTAAAAAGCAGACAGGTGGGATTAAAATCTCAATAAATATTAAACCCCACATTTCTAATCCAAAAATGTCATTATTTCTTGTAATAAAATGGCATAATTCTTCCCCTACACCATTAATTTCCTTCTCATCTGAACCTGCTAACTTTTGTGCTGGCACTATCATATGAAAGCGCTTTGAGTGCTTTTCTCTGATTGCACTGACAGAGTTATATGAACCATTACCTATCATAACTTTTATTTCAAACCTGTCAGTTCCTCCTCTTTGTAGCCAACAAGCTGTAAGAAGGGGAAAAAATGCAGTCTCTGTCAGGGAATAAAACCATACATGCAAAAACGAGCTGAAAGGAGCATCTGAACAAAGGAGAAGAGAGGGTGAAGAAAGAGAGAGATAAGAGATTGATAAATCTGCTCACCCTCTCTGCAAAGGACATTCTGTTCTCCTGCCATTAGAAAGTAATAAATAAATAAACCCATAACACTAACACACAATGCATGCTAGATGTGGCTTTTGGCCATGATTCTTTGTTCGGCCACACCATGTACTCAAAACACCTCAAACATTCCATAAACATTATGCAAATAAAAATAACATTGATACCACCTCCTCATGCATGGAAAAATGCACATAAATTGAGCTTGAATACATGAGAGATTATGTGCTCCCCTCAAAGCTGTGTGTATCTTAGGAGGTGCTTTTCAGCAAATCCTTTACAATCCACACAATGAGCAATGAACAATTAGTGTTAATTAAACAGCCCCCCTAACTACAGTGCTGCCAGGGACAAGTTAATGACCTCAAGATGCACTTGGATTTGAAACTCCGTTCCCTCTGGGTGCATGCCAGGCTGCCTTACCTCTGAAGCTGTGGCATGCTCCAGCTGCTAGCACACACGTATGGAATGTCATTCCCATTTGCAGTCACATGCACCACTCTCCAGACACTGAAGTAGCCATTATAGAAGGGCACTGCAGACACAGCTCCAAGACTAAACCATGCCAGTAAGTTCTGATTTGTCTGCTTGAAACACCCAGAGAAGCCACATGCAATGGCAAAGTGACAGCATACTGACAGGCAGACCACCACAAAGGCAGCCAACTTAATGCAGCAAAAACACATTCCAGAAGCTTATTTATCACATTCAGTGCCCCAGGTTAGTACCACGCCTACCTCTTAACATCTCAAAAATAAATTGGGAAATTTTAAAAAAAATTAAATCTTAAGTAAAAAGAGTCAAATCTACCACCACCCCTTCCCTCATGTAGTTCGTGTTACCCTCCTCATGTAACACCACAGAATCAACACCAGAAACTGAGATGTCCTACTGCCTCTCAGGAAGTAGGAGACAAAGGAACACAATGATCAGTTATCCCTGTGAATATATAGTGGAAGTCACTGAAAATGACCAGAAGAAATAATGTCATGAAGTCAAAAACAGACAGCTAAACTCACAGCTGCTCCTAATTTGGGCATTATCTACAGACTAGACTACAAACATTCATCCGAGGTATTCAATCAAACTGAATTCACTGTCAATAAAGGTTGGAGCTTAGTAGGGTGTTTGAGAACTTTTATCTCCAAAGGAGAAGATGAAAGCATGTGGAGTATGTGTTAAAGAATGAGGCTGGAGCATCTGCCATGGCAAGCATGCTATTGGGCAGCTGGAGGAATCCCAAGAGCTGGCTCAAGGAATCTATCAAAGAAACGAACAGGCGGAAAACTCATGGGACTTCACAAGCAAGGATGGGCAGTGGCAGAACACACAGGGATTGCTGAGCCCCACTGGAACCCCAGAGGTTGTATGATGGCACCGAAAAGGTTCATATTTCCCATCTTGTTCTGAAAAATACACCCATGCTCTACAGCTAATATATATGTTCCTTCTCAAGAAAACAAAGCCTAATCTTTTTGCAGATAGTAGTAATACTTTCCCTCATGGTTGTTTTTTTGCTTGTAGGATCTCTTCTTTCCCTCCATCTGTCTCAAATGACATAGTTCAGTTAAAATACAAGACTTGAATCAGTTGTGATTTTGGTGAGGTTAAGGACAGCAAGATATTTCCACCTCTTTTCCAAGAACTAGCTAATGCTAAAGTCAAGAATGTTAAGATGTTGTGAGCTTTTTGTCACTGTGATAGAGAGAAGGATAAAGAAAACCTGTTCCAGAAGCACATATGGTGCAAGAAAAAATCTGAAAAATAAAGTAGTAGCTCAAAGCAAAGTTATGATAATAGCAGTATAAATTTCTTGCAGCTAATATGCAGCTTGTCACAGCCCCTAAAAATCACAAGTTATTAAGTATGAAAACTAGAATGTAATAATGACATTTTGCATTCCAGCCAAAACAGAATTCTGGTTTGAATTTTATTTTCATTTCAACAGATGAATAATGCCCACTGAAGGATACAGACTGCGTACAAAAGACCCAGGTAAGTTCAGGTCCTTTCATTTAAAAAGGAAAAGAAAAAAAAGAAAGAATTTTCATGCTCAGATCCAAATGTAATCAGTGAGAGAGAAAGAAAAAAACCACCCTCATTCAGAGGAACAAAGGAAAAGACCATGGAGAAAAAAAATAAAGAGAATTGCAAATTGCACTGCATTCAAAACATTGTAATTTGTTCACATTAAGCTTTGATACATGTGAAATTCCAAATACAGCTAAAGCAAAATGCAGTGCACTACAGGAAAAATTAAATCTTTAATTTGCACAAAGATCCAAATGTAACAAACATATCAAGATATTGTCTGCTGCATTATATGGAATCAGAATATATCAAGTCTTCTTATTATTTCCATTATTTCATTTGAATTACAATTGCACCCATTGTCCAGGGGATAATTTCCAGAGATTCTATCAGTACTTCAAAGGATTCAGAATCTAAAATAGCAAGCAGCATACACAAGAGAAATGAGAAAATATTAAAGCATATCAAGTAAGTGTCGGCTTCTTCCACCAGCTATCTATCCACAGAAAAAAGTAACACCTATCTGGTACAAAACTCACATTATCACAGGCTTGGTGAAAATCCATCATGTGTTCCTAGGAGTTCCCACTTTAAAGAACTGCATATGGAGGAAACGAGAACTGCCTCAATTTTTCTGTGCTTCCAATAGGGCTCTACTGTGTGGCTCTGAGCTCCCACTATACATAGCCATGAAATCAAGGCACCTGACAGATCTAATGTTCTGAGCTTTTAGCAGAGCATGAGAAGACAACAACTAAGGAATATGCTTTCTGGAAGTGCTCCCTCTCATAGTGCTTCTCTGAGTAGCACATCTGCCACACACTTGCACTTTCTCATGTGGACTGCAAAATGGGATAATGCTGACACACACCACAACCAAAATCATTAGCTGTTTCCCATTTGGGCTCATTTACAGAAACAGAGATGTTAAAGTGCTGCCTTGCAAATAAGAGACAAAGCCCAAAATGCAATAGGTATAAGTGAATTGCATTTCTTTCAGTGGGAGTCATTGGAAAAGTCATCTCCAAGTTTTTCCAGCAATCTGACCTGTTTGAAGCCAGTGCTGTAGCAAAGCTCCTAATGGGACCAGGGAGCCCAAGTTGTGCACATGATGTTTCTCTGCTATAGCCATGAATTTACTGCTGGAATACAGAGAGAGAAAAAACAGTCAGGTGAACTTCTCTTCTGCAGCCTGTGTCCTCTAGGAGGTTTGCAGACACAGAAAGTGGCAGCTTATGGATGGAAAGGAAAGCTGTAAATGCCATTCCTCACAGCTGCAGTTACCATGGTGCATCCACCACAGAGGCCATTCTCTTAAACACGGTAGGAACAAAGATGAAGGAAACATTGGTCACTATCACAACTTTAATGAGAGACAGCAGATGGCAAAAGGGTAAACCACAAGGAAACAGTGGAATAGCAGTGGTCTTGGCATAATCCAGCTGCTTACGTGGTAGGTAACTTTTGCGGGCACTAGAAATAAACTTTTTAGAAAGGCTTTGGGGGAGAGTTTGGAGGCAGTCCTGCATCTGTTCATGAAATCACCGAATGATAGCATTAAAAAAAAAATGTTAAAGCCTTAAATGGTTTATGGAGATTAGAGACCGAAGGCAGAAATAAATGTTTTAATAATGCAGAAGATGAGATATGTAGGAGAGAACAAAGAGCCTTGAAAACAAAAGATGAACATCCTACATTTAATGTGACAGGTTAGGTGGAACTAGCTGATGAAGTCAAGGAAAGAAGTGACAGAGGTCAAACTGAGAGCTATGGAAATTCTCTTTAGAGCAGCAATTATCACTGACAGAAGTGGATCAAACCTGCATTGCCAAAGCTAGAAGGGTTGTTGGCATAATCAAGGTATACAAGACAAAGCTATAAGAATGGCCTGGAAGGCTGAGGGCTCTGTTTCAGCTACACTGAGCTTCAAGAGGTGAACATACAAGTCCAAGCAAAGATCAGACAGGACAAGACTTTCATTTCCTCATGGAAGGTGTAGAACCTGGATGATGACAAGACACAAAAGAAAAGTGTGTGCATTTATATTCTGAGAATTCTGAAAGACAGAGGACTAATAAGAGGAAAGCTTTTAGAGATTATGGCTATGAATTATGGTGGTTTTGAGAGGGGAGCAAAATGAGGATTCAGGAAGTACAAGACAAGAATTCAGTGCATTCTACATAAGGGCCATGACAACACATTTAAAGGAAATATCAGTTGTTGATCCTTCTTAATTCTCAGTTTGTGTGAGCCTCACTATTACTCTGCAAGCTTGTGTGTGCATGCATTAAAAATCAGAGAGAAAGTAGAATCTCAACTAGCAGACTGCTAACTCTTGACTGAAAAAAGGAACCTAGTAAACAACACAGGGAAAGCAAAAGAACTTTACCAAACCAGCCCACAGAGAATGGAACCTGCTTGTCAATATTGAAACTGTTTTCTAAACAGAGTAGTAATAGAAAATTAAATAAAAAAGGAAAAAAATCTCAAGCGCCATTTGCCAGTTTCCTACATCCTATGTCTCTTACACGAGCTTTATAGAATCCCAGTATGGTTTTGCATCAAAGGGCATGGGGGATCCATCACCTCTGGACAACGTATTTCCATGTTTTACCACCATCATTGTAAAAAATGGCTTCATTAAATCTAATCTAAATTGACCATATTTTAGAATCACTGGCAGGTTTTTGGGTTTTGCATTCATAAATCCTTTAGAATGTAGCAATGGACAATGCAAGAGCTGCTGAAGATCTAGTATCTCCATAACAGCCTATGACTACTTAGAGAAGCAGAATTTTTTCAAATCTACAGAGTCATACAGAGCCTGAAGCCCTGAGGCAGCTGAACCAGCCAATCTGATAACAACACTTTTATCATCATTTATGAAAATTTATTGCGATCAGGCCACTGATAAAACATCTGCTTTAAAAGTGTGCTATGCCAATCCTTTAAAAAAGTAAGGAGTAGAATCCAAAAAACGATTTCATCTCAAGTCCTGGAAATCATGGAACACCTCTTCTTTGAATACATTTCCAAACACACACATCCCCAAGGAAAGTAAACAGGAAAATCAGCATTGAATTATTAAGCTTAAGCCACACTTAGCCAACCTACAGACTAAATACTTGTAGGGAGTGGTGAAAATAATCTGTGTAGAGTTTAGTAAAGTTTTTGGAAGCTGAACAAGTATGGGATGGAAGAACAGACCCCTAGTTAGGCTGAAAATAGGCTGGACTGCTGGGCTCAAAGAATACTGCTGGGCACCCACTGCTCAATGGCTGGCAGTCAAAAGTGAGAAATGTTTGCCAGTGATTGATACCGAGATCTGTATTGTTTAGTAAGACCTGGGCAATAATAACGAGCTTCCAGTATAGTGTGAAGTTTTGCACCTGGGGCAGAGTAAACCCATGCTGGGAAGCAGATGGATAAGTTTCAGCTCGGAAGAAAAGGATCTGTGAGATACAGCAGATGCCACCCTGAACAGGGGCTACAAATGCTCACTCATAATGACCAAGGCAAACTGAACACTCAACTGTACCGGCAAAACAATCGGAGTCATTACCCTCCTCTGCATGGTGTTGGCAAAGCATCAGGAATCCGTGCCCAGGTAGATGGCCAGGTAGATGTGGAGAACTTGAGAACATCCAGAGGAGGATCACTGAGATGGTCATGGCCTTAGAGAACATGATTCTTAGGAACCAATTGAGGAAGCTGAGCTTCTGTAGGTCAAAGAAGAGGCTAAGGATTGCTAGAAGAAATGCAACACCAATGGAGTTAAATTCTCCTTGACAGTAGCAGGTGAAATAACAAACTGTCTTGACCACAATCTGCAGCTTTGGGGATTCCAAGTGGACATGAAGAAAAACATAGTACAAATTTGTGCCCTGAAGCTGTCAAATTTATGCTAGAGGAACAACACATTTCCCAGTCAGCCACCTTGCAGACCCTAATGCCACCAACCTTTTTGTCAACACTGAGCTTCTATCCATTAGATTGAATAGGCTAAACGTCTCCAACCGAAATACCTTTCTTAAAAACGCATTACAGCAAAAGTCTAATCAGCATAAGGACTCCAAAACCTGTACTGACTTACTGAATTTTTTTTTTTTGTTCAGGGATGACAGGAAAAAGAGTAGAGATTGAAACAGGGAGCATGTTACCCTTCCTACATTTCAAATATCCTGTGAAGCTATGACAAAACGGGATTTGCAGGTCTGAGCTGTCATTGCATAACATTTCAAAGCCACAGTCCTCTTTCTGTGATTCCCTTCTAGCCCAGATCTGTAAGTTTCCCACTCAGAGAAGGAAAACCCAAGGCCCTGTATTTGTAGCTAGACACTATGCCTGCAGTCAAACTGTCAACATCTAAGCACTCATGTAAACAGGTACATATTTTAATTCTTTCTCCCACAGGCATAATAAGTATTATTAAGTCTAGAGCAGACAGCAGATTTTTAAAAGGCTTTAGTTATATCAATAGTAAGTTTGAATGGTTTTTTAGTCTGCTGTAGTAAGGAAGTAAAATATAATAGCCTCTTAACTGACACATTGTTATCAGTCTTATTATGGCTTTCTTCGTGTCTGTCAGTGGATTATGGTAATTTTTTTAGTCACAGGTCTAATCAAAGTAGAAGACTCTGAGCTACTGACAGCTCAGGAGAGATATAACTGCTTACATAATGCTGTCATGAAATTCTAACGCCGGCAGAAACTTCAGCATCTCTGCAGTCCAACTCTCCTCCTAGTTAAACAAAGCAACTCCTAGAACAACAGGTTCCTTTTCATGCCAAAGGAACAAAGAAAATCCCATGGTCTCCCTCAAATTACAACAGTACTCATAACAAGAAACCTTTTTCTTCCTGGAAGCTGGTATGATGCACTCTAGAAATGGCTTTGTGATCAGGATTGTAAACTCATCTTAATATCTACCTGTCCAAAACAACTCTTTGCTTATTTCTGAAGAGCTGGTCAAGTTAAACCATTACTCCACATAGAAAAAAATTCCTTTGTAAGACTGAAACACCACCTCCTCACTCAAGCAAGCAAGGTGAAATTCATTTTTACCTCAAAGAGCCAAGGAAGAGCCTGGTGCAAGCATTATACAGTGGCTTAGAAAGGGAACAGCCAGGACTGTATCCACGTGCAGGGGGTGGAATATGCCTAAGCAGGTGCTAAATTGTATCTTGTGGGGATGTCTGTGTTCCTCAAGCTTTGTGAGTTTCTACTAAAATAGATACAAGATCAGCAGAAGATCCCAACATTAAAAACCTTACAGAGGATAAACCGTTTGCTTTCTAAAACACATTTCTAAAATACATCAAGTATTTCCAGTGTAGTTTGTACTGAACTTGAGGGCTCCAGATTAAAAGCTGAATTGGCGCATAGATTTAGAGTGTTTATACAAAACACTACATGAAGGCAGCTCACAACATCTCTCCAAAAGGAGTAAGAAAGTAGAGGAGCTTTCACTTTCTTCAGGTGTACCTCACATGCCAGCTGCAGCAATGGTCAGTGACCCACTGAATCCATCACTGCAACCACTAATATACTTCTAATTTGCTACTGAAGAATGAGATTCTATAAGTGCTTCAATCACAGCTGATGGGAGCTTGAAGCACCACCAATCAAAACAAGCAAACAAACAAAAAAAAACCCCAACAAACAATAAAACAAAAAAACAAAACCTAGAAAAACCAACCAAAGGAAAAAACCCCATCAAACAAACAAAAAAAAACCCCACCAAAATGCACAAGACATCAGATAGTAGACTGGGGGCACATATCTCGCCAGCATTCTTCACCACTGATATTACAAGAGAAAATATGAACAGACAAAACAGCAATCCAGGAAAGTAACACCTGCTTCTGTTGTGGAAGCCAAGAATAAGAAATCCTTAAAGTTAGTAGGAATGTTGCCACAGCCTGGTTTTGTTCTCTGCATATAAAGCCAGGTTCTTAGCTTGATCTGATGGTGAGTGACATTCCTCCAATAAAATAATTTCTTGCCTTCCTCGGGAATAGGTTGGATGTCAGAACATTCTCAGGCACAGGAGCAATGCACTATGGAGGTGTCTGGGAAAAAACCTATTCAGAATATCTAGCCCCTCCTGAACATGACAGAATGGGTCTCAAATACATTTGAGTATTTCCAAGTCATCTCTTTCCCCTTCAACCATTTTTTTATTTCGCTTGACTTACAGAGAGCTAAAAAAAGCCAAAATCAAAAACAAGCCTGGTCAAGTGAGCTAAAGATTTGATCTTCACATAAAATAATACAGGCAGGTACTGAAATGCTGCCCAATGCTACATTTCTATTATCCACAATAGCACAAATCATGCCCAAAGAACATCTTTATAAAGCAATGCAAAACACTTTGAAAACAATATGGATTTTTTTTTTATTGCGTGCAAGCTGAGAAGAGTCTTATTTTCCTGGCTACTTAAGTGGTCACAGTATTATCAGTCAAGTATAATAAGAACTCCACAGAGCTTCATGAGTCCCAGTATTGGATACAAAGCCGACTGATGTCAAGGTGAAATATTATCTTCTCATTGACTTTAAAGGGTTTTGACTCAAGCCTATAGCAAAAGATATGAAGTGAAGCAATGCAAAAACACTTGAAATAAGATAAACCACATCTTAAGTTTAAAGACAAATTATTATAGGATACAGAACCTCTAGCACTTACTGCTTATCCTTGTAGGATTTAATGCTATTTTCTATAGTTTCTGTTCTGCAATGTACTAAGGTTATCACCAATAAAGATTTCTGTAAGACATTTCACCTTGCTTTTGCAAATCCTTAATCTTTCCCACCAGATTTTGATCTAGACTTCAATATCATTCATCATTTTAAAAAGCATACTAATTTCAGAAGCTATTGAAACAAGCTTTAGCATAAACAAATCAAAGTACAACTTGAGAGCAGAAAGCAGTGAATTCAAAAATACTTTCAAAATAAAAGTGATACCGGCTTAGCTTTTGTGGCTGAAGGAAAGCTGTTGCAAGTAATACAATGGGGTTCAAATTATATAGGTGAACAAACACCTTCTACTAAAATCCTTCTTTTTCTAGGTCTCAGAGTTTACTGTCAGAATTTACTGGGGGAAGGGCAGAGAACCTAGTTATTTGGTAAACAAGTTCTAACTGACCAGCACTACCCTACATGAATTCTAACTAGTGTCAATGAAGTATCTTAAAAGTAGTTTTCAATTGGTTGGTGATAGGTTCTGGGCAAATACTACATAAGCTTTTAAATTTTTTTTTAATATATTCCTTGTGAATTAGAAAAATCTATCCAAACTGCAAGAAACTTTTTCAAAACTCATATCAATACTCATCTTTTGTTAATTGCTATAAAATTCCACCACATTAACATATGACAGAAATACTGTTCTAACAAATACTTGAGATTAGTTAGTGCCCAGCAGTAGTAAGTGAGTTATCAATAGAAGCAATGATTGCTTCTCTAAGTGAAAGCCACAGCAAACGTCAAAACTGAAAACTACTGAGATCTGGGATCTAGTGACGTGACACACTGTAACACACACTAATTCCAAGTTCTGCTCTGACCACACCATGCCCCTATCTTCTAATCACACTTTCCAGCCTGGCACTTCAGTGCATGTAAAATAACACATTGAAGCGCAACAAGATAATTTAAGGTGCTGGAAGGTTTAGCTGACAGCAAAACAGGTACTTCCCACTACCACAGGAAGGACAGCTACTGACTGCAAAACTCATTCTAAACCATGCCCTTTAAAAATAACTGGCCAAAAGCTAACAACTCCTCTGAATTCCCTGGAATAGAACTTATTTCCCCCCTACTCTGCTACCACCCTTTAAGGCTCTGTTTGTAAAAATGGCATAGAGTAGGCAATTTAATTTATGCTGATATGGGCCCAATAAAGGAGTGACAGCTAGCAGAAGGAGCTAAGAGGAGAAAGGTAGGAAGGTATACAAATTAAATATGGATTACTTGACCTCAGCTTTCACTAATGTATTCAGGGGACTCAAGACTTACTCCTAAGAGATTGAGGCTTGGGGAGGGTTTGTTTGTTTTGGGGGGTTTAGTGGAGAGGGGTGTTATTTGTGCCTGATTACTCTATTGTTGGTTTTTTTGAGTTAAGATTTAGTAACAGAGAGCAGTCAGCTTTGAAGGTCACTAGATAAGGACATGACACTAGAGTGTTTTTCTTCCTGCTGCTTTCCTTGTACAGTGCACCTAAAATAAACAACATCATCATATGCTACTTAGTGGAATTGAATCAATTATATCAGATGCTGTGTTGTGCTCAAATACATGAAGCCAAATAATGAGCATTTGGCTTATTGTTCATCCTTTTCAGGAAACTTGGTCTTGGGGGAAATTGACAGCCAAAACAAAACACCATGTTATAGCCTGTGGGGAGTGCTTCTGCTCCAAAAATATGATAAATACCATTGTCTTTCATTGTGGAGGTATCCCCCACTAACACAGGCTACTGCTGATGGCAAGGAAGCATAGAATGAGCCACCTGTATGCCACACAACAGATTTCTGAACAATACCACTTTTAAAGAGCCAGAAGTATCAGGCCACAGATGGTGCTTTAAAAATCATTACTAGGGCAATTTGTTGCATCTCACCTCAATCTTTATTTCTGCAATTATGCAATAATATATGCAAATCTGTCACTGAATTTTACAACAGCTATCGTTCTTTTTCACAAAATCCATGGCATCGCAATCATAATAGTAAAAGATTAATAATCCACATCATTGTCTCTTGAGCCTGCAACACCTCCTCAGATCAGAGATCAGCTGGACAGGGAAAGCCAGTATGTCGGACATCTTGGTCCCTATGGAGGTCTCAAAATAACATCTTTTATTGATGAAATACGCTGATGGAAATACCCAAGTTACTGAGAGAGGAAAAAGTGCTTTATGTTTTGGACAGTTCCTAGACTCTTGGGACAACTGGGACCACTTCAGGCTTTTTTCTTCAGTGTTGCTGTTTCCTTGTGGTGCCGTTTGTTTGCTTTTTTTAAATTCCCTGCTTAGAGGATTTAAAAACTTGCTGCTGCTGTTTTTAAATTCAAGCTTCTGAACAAAATCTATGTATGCTATGATCTGAGAGGAGATTGTATTCTTTCCATTAAATTAACCAAGGTTGCATTATAATGGTTTCCCAAGCACTTTGGGCACAGGAGGCCTTACAATCTATTTTATCATATGCAGTTCAAGTGCCCCAGCCAGGTGGGCTACAAAAACTTTGTAATCATTTTGCTAATCATTTTCATCCCTCTCTTGTTTTCCATAAAGGAATTTATTCTCTCTAAAACCAGCTCTTTAAATACATACATTTTCTAACACTCAAATCTACACTTGTATTTTAGTCCTATAAGGGAATATCCGGAAAATGAAATAGCAGGGAAAAAGAGTTGAAAAGGTCATCACATCCCTGAAAATCTATTTGCTTCTGAAATTCTAACAGACAGTTTTGGACCTGACAAGACAAACCATATTGTGGTTGCTCCAGCTGCTGCCTGTGAGCCTATCATAAGCTTGCACAGATTTTCAAAACAAGTCTCCTCTTTAAACTATTTCAGAGTATTGGGGGGAAAAAAGAAAAAACACACTACTCCAAAAAAAAAAATCTTAATGTGCTACTGAAAAGTCCATTTGACTTAAATACCAGGAAAATTCCCTAGAGAAGGCTGACTCACCATCTATTTTTTAATTGCCATCGTTAAAATTATATCTGTATTGCAGGTATTTCTCTTACATGGAAATTAATAGAATCTGCCTTCTCTCAAGCAGAACAATTAGTCCATTCAGAAAACCTACATAATTTCTAATAGCAATTTGAAAGTGTTTATACTGCAGATTTATACACTTAGGTAGGAATAATTAACTGCTCAAAGCAAACAGTGGAGGACATCTTGCTAGGTATTACTTCTGTTGGGAAAATCTGGTAGTTACATGGGATCACAAATATTAATTTAATAATTGTTTCTTTGTTTTACTATCATAAAATAAACATAGATGTTTATGCCATCTATAGTCATAAATATTAGCTGAAAGAAAAGTGAAGTATTTCTATTCAGCACCAGTTAAGCCAGAATTCCCATCAAGGTGTGACATTTCAAGAAAAACCTAGGCCACATGGAGAGAGTTCAGAAAAGAACGGAGATCAGGTACCTGAAAATACCAGATATGAAGGAAGACAGACACAGGACTATTTAGCTTGAAGAGATCAATGGAAACGTACTAGTGAGAGTCTTACTGGAGTATACAGGACTGCTGCAAAGAGGAAGGGATTAATTTGTTCTGCCTACCCACTAGGGCCAGACAACAAGAAGTTGTCTTAATCACGGGGGGGGGGGGGGGGGAGGAAAAAAAAAAAAACTTTGTGGTAAAAAAAAAAAATTACATTAGGAAGATAGTGAAGGACTAAAAAAAGTAGGAAATATCCACTACCAGTGGCCCTTGAGATCAAGATAGACAAACACCTGTCAGAAGCACCATCAGACACAGATGATTTCACATCATTCCACAGTATCTCTTGTTTTTCTGCATACTCTTTTTCCTATTTAAAGTGCTTTGCAGAATGTATCTGTTATGCATTTTGCCCATCTCCAATTTTTGGTCTTTTTGGGGTAGTACAAGTGTTCATTCACTCACTGAAAGCTGCAGCAAAGAGAACTGCTACGTTTGAGGACTAAAAACACATGCCTAGTTATAGTTGCAATAAAGTCTATTGAATTAAAAAAATATAGGAAGTACCTGAATTTGGGAGGGGGAAAAAAGTAATACAAAAAAATGACATAATAACTTAGAGAGTACAATCTACTATGAGATTTCTTGAGGGCTAGTACAGGCCTGAGATTATTCTTGCTAAACCAAACATATGCATAATGTGGTGAAGAAGCAATGCATCAGACTTGGCAACTTATGCAGGATACTGTATTTTATTTCTCTTTCAAAAAATTTGAAAAGCTATGTAAATTCTAGAAAGGCACATACAGCATCTGGCACCTGACACTTACATGCGCTTACCAATTGTACTTAGGGACTGAAATAAAGGGAGCTAAGAAAGAAATTTCAAAAGTGACAAAGCAAGAACACAGCATTATATGTATGCCCTATCCTACTCTGGGTTCACCTTTCAAATAAATCACTACATCCAACAGATGATCTGACTCCCTTCTCAAAGCATTTAAGAATTTGTTCATGCCTTACACATGAATTAGCAGCTCTAGCATTTATTCATGGAAGGAGGAGGTGGCAGAGAAGCAGGAGTGAAGGAAAAGATTTGTCAATGGACAGCACAGTCTCACTAATTAGTATGGGGCAGATGGTGTAAATACTTTGGTAATAAATAATAATTATTTGAAGTGTTGCACACAGTCAAGAAGTCTCTGGGGGGTCTCTTTAAAAAAAGCTCTTGCACCACTGCACTGATTAATCTCTTACTTCATTTGTGTTATCTACCTTTCAGTAAGAACCAAAAAACAACAGGATTCCTACAGGCTCCAGTAGGATGAATGTTACAAAGTTTCAGGCAACTAAACAAAACAAACCTAGCAAGTTTTATGTTAAATCTACATTTTAAGCATAGTTTTGTTGAATGTTTCAAGATACATGTGTCCACTTGATTAAATAGTCCCTGAGTGTGAAATCTTACGGGACTCTGCGCAAGGAATTATCCAGGGTAGAAAAGACTGAAGGTTTGATCAAAATTTTTTTTTTCCTTTATTATTGAGATAAATTGTGGAATGAGGTAACAATTCTAGTCCAATACTATTATCAGCATATGAAACTTCATCTACTTTTGTGAAGGACAGGGTCAAATATAATAGTCACAAAGAGTAGTAATTTACACCTCAGTCTCACTGATTTAAAGGATCAGAGTGCAGCACAGAATAAGTGAATAGCTTAATTCTACTGCTGGAGCAAACGTAGTGAGCAGCACAACTGGAATCCTAGACAGGATGGCAAAACCACAGCTATCTCAGCCAGCCCCAGCACGTTAGCACAAACCTGCCCTCTGCCAGGGCTTGTGCCAATACAGCAAGGCACAGACACGTGCCCCATGCCCTGCTGCAGGGAAGTGCCTACACCTGGCCCACAGGTGAGAACAGGGCTGATGCAGCAAAGGCCGCCTCCCCAGGGGCTGTGGCACAGGTGACAGTGTTTCTGTTACCTACACCAGAGACTCATCTGGTGGCTGTATTCAGATTGGGTCAGACTGTGGGTCTGACTATTTATTTTTCTCTTGTATGAAAAGGGAAGAGACAGGGCACTCACTTCCTCTCTCATAAGGAATTTCCCTAAAAGCCCATATACATATATGTATATACATATATACACACACACATTTCAGTAAACCATATTTCCTCTGTTGACTCTATTTTCTCTCTTTTTCCATTCTAACCTAGTTGAATGGGTTGTCAGTCACTGTTTGGCTAACTCTGACTTGTCCCAATATGTAAATTAGACTCCCCTCCCCCCATACTTTCATTCCCTAGAGTGGTATTTTTCCTATATTTAAATAATTTTATTACTTATTACTTGGACAATGAATCCAGACCTGGGTGTTTGCCTATGCTAATAAATATATAACAATGAAATGAAGATTTCTTCTGCTAGAACAGTGACATGAGATAAGAAGTACAATAAGAGTCCTAAGGTTTAGAAATGATGTACTTATGAAACATGTGGGCAAACTGTGAGGTAAAAAGATTTTTGAATCTTCACCGAAATAAAAATATGCAAAAATCAAATCAAAACCAAATATGCAACGTGCAATGCCCAATTACTGTACTGTAGCAGTAGTAATTGCTGAGGGAAGTCAGTAGCCCAAGCAGGATCAGCCCAAGCCTTGGGACATCAGGCACTGCATTCACCAGTTTACTTCCAGGCAGCAGAGCAGATGCAGTCCATTCATAAAATCCTCAACCCAACAAACAAACTTTCTGGACTGAATCCCAGCCTTACCTACATCCACCTAGCTTCAACTGCACCACAGCTCTATTTACTGCCATTGATTATGGGAAGAAAACATTCAACCACATCCACACATCACTAGCACAAAGAACTGTAGAGAAGCAGCAACAGCTCCATTTCTGCAATAGGACTTGACCAGTTTCTCTGAAGTCCAGGATTATCAACACTCAAAGGAAGAACAATAATGCTTTATTTATTTCTTCAGTCAAAACCATATCACCTCTTCAGCTTTCTCACACAACATTGTGACAGTCTGCTTGCAATTGGAATACCTGTACAGGCTTCCCTAACTGGAAAATCCTCACAGATTTAGTGCTTTTCTGAAGGCCCCACTCCAGGGCCCCGGTATAATTTTTTTGCAATGTCAGTGCTACTGCCTCTGAAATCAAGGCCACTGAAAACTGAAAACAACATGAGCATGAACCCAGACCTAACGTAACCATGCTAAAAAAAAAAAAAAAAAAAAAAAGTAGATACGTAACATCTGGGTGGAAGATTTATATTACTATTGTCCTCTAGATAATTCCACAGTGGGATATGAAAGCCAATATATAAGGTGATTTTCAGCTATCTCTAACATAATTAATCTCAGAGAAATAGCCCAATGGACAAATACTGAAGGTCAATTTTATTATTTTTTTGGTTAAATAACCAGGTAGATTAATAGCATTAGACAAGCCTTGTTTGGGAAACCTAAGTCAACAGTACTTAAAAAGCAGAGTGCTGGATAGACAGACTCAGACATCTTAGAGGAGACAGCATTTCTTGGCATCCTGAACCACTTGGTAAGTTATAAGTGGAGGGTCTTCTCCAGAGTGCAGAGTTTTTGAGAAAGCTACACAGAGTCTGGGAAAAAGAACTGCCGCTGTTTACAGACTGCATTGTTGGGTGGCAGCAGCAGTAATGAAGATTGGTGATGGAAATCTGCTGGGCTCATCCATCCATCCTAAAATTCCAAGTAACATTAGGAGCTTTCAATTTTCTATCCCAAAAAGTATTTTTCTGGCCTAGCTTGGCCTACCCTCCATCTCATGTTAGTGACTTCCAGCAATTGCAGGGGAAGTCCAGTGCAATTATTCCAGGTTTTCATCATTACTGTGATGGTCCTGCTTCTCTCTATCCCCCCTCAGATGGATTTAGAATAGCAACCTATAGATTTCTGTGCAGCAGCAAAGAACTGTAAAGGTGCAGCTATATTCTGACCTAGTTCCATTACTACTAGAGACATTTCTGTGCAAGTGAAAAACAGGATGAATGGCAGAGAAGAAACACTGTCTGCCACCACTATCATACAGCTTGTTAAATGTGCCTCACTAATACCAGGGCAGATTGTGTAAATCACCTGCCTAGTAAATTTGGTCCCTCGAGTTTACAGTTTGGTATAAACTCCAGCTTGATTAATCATGTAGCAGATCTCTGATCCTGCTCTGTTCACTCAGAGGATAAGCACTAGATATTACTTTTTAAGGTTCTCTTTTCACAAGCTTCTAGAGGCCCACGTCTATCTTTAATGCACTTTATTAGTTCATTCCCGAAGTCCAAACATCTGACTGATTGAAGCAGGTTACGGATGCCCTTGAACTCTTTGAATAATCACAGTATGCTCCTGACTTGGTTTATTTCCACTTCTGTCGAGCATTAAATCAACAGCTTCCATTATCAACTGAAAATACCTAGTACCATCCTGGGATCCCAAAGATTCAATTCTCTATACCCTCATTATACTTACTTTGTAACATTCATAAGAGTTAGTTCAGTATCTTGTAATTCTCACATACCTTTTGATATTTGATATTTCATTTTAAAGTCCCAGCTTTGAGAGTTTAGCTGGGAGTTTGGTGGCTTCATGAGAAATCACACCCCTAAATTTGACTTTATATTGTGAATTAAAGTTAGTTTAAATAAAAACTGACACTCTAATTCTTAGCAGTTTTGGAAAAAATGAAAACCAAGTAATTAACACTTACTACTACTTTAAAAAGAAAGGAAAAAGAAAAAATATAGCCTTACATGCCCTTTGATTTAAAGTCAGTCTTGTGATGTGACTGGGGGGGTTTCAACTCTCAACACTAAGAACTGCCCTTTCAATGAATTCACATCCCATGAATTTGGATCCATATTTAAATGCACAATAGAAATTCAAGCTTGAACAGCTAAGTGAATACAGCCACACTGCGAAGAGATAAGCTATAAATGAATAGCTTAATTGGACACTTGCAAAATTAACTTGTCAAAAGTAATTACTCTATACATGATCCAACTGGAAATGTTTTATATCATCCACAAGCTGAAAGAGTATTTATGCTATTCCTTGGCCTTTAAAAGATACATTTACAATATGCTGATTATTTACTAAGCTGCTATCATGCATTTGCAAACCTTTCAAACATTCTGGTAAAAAGAGACAAGTTCATTTCTGAAGAGGTTAGCAGATACACTGACTATATTTTTAATGAAAATTCTCATACTTTCTTCTTCTTACATTAGAGTAAAAACATCCTGGCTAGAGGTATATGTTTGTTTTCTGTGTGTAAAAATAAAAAAGGATTTAAAATTAAACAGATGGAGACTGGGAAAGACCAAGTAAACAATCACAATAGCAAGTGTCCATATTTCAAAAGACTGCAAGGAGAAAAAATAAATCAACAAAACACAAAACTAGACATGCTTTGAGAAAGAGGAGACCAAGAGGAAGCAAAAAGTCTCTCCCTCACAGGACCTAAAAGAAACAGCAAGCTTTGCATAACTCATATAGAAGCAAATAAAATGCTTCCTGAACTAGACAGTTCCCATCTAGTACCATGAGACAGAAAATCATAATTGGAAAAATAGAATGTGCTGATACACAGATATATGTCTTTCAGCCATGCATAAGGCAGCTGCACAGCTATTCAAAATAAGGTGTTGCTGCATTTCCACCTCAGCAACACAGGAAGCCACAATCAAAAGCTGGCCTTTGAGGCCATGTAACCTTCAGATATAGCTGCTACTGCAGGCCTGGCCCACCAGAAAGATTCTTCTTTACATGCAGTAACAACACAAGAATTGTCTCGTGCCTTGGCAGAGAATCCCTTCTCCTACATATACCACCCTGATGGAAAAGGCTTCCAGCGTCATCACTCATGCATTGCCTTAATCTACACGGTAGCAGGAAAAAACAGAAGAGAGATCAGAAGCATTGTTAGAACAAAAAGCAGCAATGGATTCTTATGCCATTACCATTACTTTTGGCCACTACTGCATCAGCAGAAAGAAAATACTTCTAAAGAGAAAGCTATCCTACCAGATTATAAATGCTAACATCTGGAAAGGAAAGAGAAGGACATATGGCAAAGCTGGAAAGGATTGGCTCCAAAGTCCCTTTGGCAAAGTTGTTACTGCAATTATTTAACACATGCTACCTCCTTTGGGTTTGTTTTAGCAATGGTTTGGGGAAATCACACCCAAACTCTTACTCAATCCCCCAGAGCTCTCTTTGAACAAATCCTGTAGAAGCAGCCCTTTGACACAGTCTAAGTATCCTGTGCTACTGTGCATTCCCTGCACGTGCTGCTATCCTGGACAAAGCAAAGAGGAAATACAAACTTCAAAGATTATCCAGTGTATTAAAACTTAATGAGCCATTGCCCCAATATGTGCAAAGCACACAACACCTCTTACCTTCTGGCTTCAGACTGCAATTTACTAATCAGCTACTGAAGCTGAAGCACCTCAGTCCCAAAGCAGTTACTGACTGATTGGTTAATAGAAGTTCCTACAGAGAGAATTTCACTTCTATAATGGAAGGATTTCATCTAATCTGAGATGATGAAATCACTTGCTGAAGCACTTCAGTCCCAAAGTAGTTACTGATTGACCAGTTAATAAAAGTTTTGATAGAGAAAATTTCACTTCCACAATGGAAGAAACTAATCTCATCTACTCTGAGGCGATTAAAAAAAAAAAAAGAAAAACTACAAAAAAAAAACCCAACAACAAAAAATTCTCTCAATGCCCCCAAACAAAAAAAACCAACCCTACATACAGGACAAACTTCACATAAAATCAAAAGATCCCAAGCTCCAAGTAACAAAACAGAAAATATGTTTGTACTGCTTCTGTGTGTTCTGGCCTGTTTTATACCCAAAGGCTCTTATTTCTCCAGCTCGTCACAATCTGTCTCCACCTGCAAGCTCCCAGTTAATGCCTGTGACTAACACACTATCTTTACCAGGTCCATGGAGAAATCATAATCTGGACGCAAAAGCAATGAGTCTGAAGGAAAGAAAAAAACCAAGAAAACCAAAAACATAAAAACCCCAAAACCAACTCAAAACTGCATCAAGTTGTGAGATGGATGTTTAATTTCAAGGGCACTGCCATCCTCTTTTCATTCTCAGGAAGAAGCGATGGTTACATTTTTTATTTCACTGTGAGAAAAGTTACCAAGCACATCGGTATGGCATAAATACAGTACAGAGGGGAAAAAAAGCCAAAGACACATCATGAACATTCTTGTCACTTAATACTAAAAACAGAACATAAACCAGATTTTGCTTTGAATGCCACGGCACTGTATGAAGATGAAGACAGCAGTGCAACTTTGCAATTAAAGAAAGAAAAATTTATGTTCCAGAGTGAAAACATTATATCCAGCAGGACAAGGGTTTCAATATCAGGTGTTCTTCAAGCCTGCCTGGGTTAAACATAACAGAATGTATATGTGTATGTATTTGAAGACAAGGAATATACAAGAAGTTTTGAAAATAATGAGCTAACTCCTAAATCAATCTTAAAGAAGTAAAAAGAATCCTAAATAAGTAAAACAGAAGTCTGTGTTCCTACAAAGGGAAAAGATAGGGCTGTCTTACTTCAGGATCTGCAACTTTATTCACAGTTACTTACCCGCAGTATTTTCCTTCATTTACATTTCTGCTGTGCTTTTAGTGAAGTAATAAATCACAAAGTTCCATCTGGACAACAGTTTTAGTTCACATCCTTATTGCTTTAGACAATTAACATCAATCCTTAATGTTAAGAACAATAAAGGCAGCCCTTAGAAGCATCATGCTAAGTTGTGGAATTTTTTTAATATCACCTTTTCAGATTGCTAGTAGGTTGAAGCCAATCTCATGTTTTAAAGAAATTGCTCTCTTATAAGCAGCAGCTTGACAGAATTTAACATTTCAGACTATCTTTAGATTGGTTTTGATTAAAAAAATTAATTTTAGACTAATCTAATGACATTATTATAACCAGCTTACTCCCAGCATTACATTGCTTGACAACTTCTCCAAACTATTCCTTCACTTCATTCATGACAGAGAAGTCAATAATAATGGAAGGCTTTGCTTATTCCTAATACTATCTCCTACTCAGGGAAAACACTTTGATGCATATTCCCAATTTGACTGTTCAGCTAAAATTTTTCTTCTTTAACAAATTTAGCATAGATCTTTGTGTCTGTTTTTTCCTAGGCTAGGCTGTCAGCTGGAATCTCATAACTGAGAATATGAAAGTTCTTGTTTGAGTATCAGTTATGTGAAACTATACACTGCTGAAATGTTAGATCCATGACTTTATATATATATATATAAAGTCATAGACAGCCTGCAAAACAAGAGTTATAGCTCTTAATTTAGGAAGCAACAGGCCTCAGCCATTACAGCTCTTTGAAAATTATAAGCAGAAGAACACTACACAAAAATGCAATGCAAATTAAATACAAGAATAAATTAGCCTCGCTTCTATATGCATTTCCCTCTATTCTTCCTTGTTCTAAATGGACTAAAGCAAAAAACCAAAAGCTAGAAAGACATTGTAAAGGTTTTCTTGCAGATACCAATACAATTAGAGAGAACATACTAGTAAAATTTAGATCAGCTGAAATATTATCAGTCTCTTCCTTTTGCATAATAATCACAGACAGTCCTCACAATAAGTTTATTTGACTTTAATACAGATGATTTAGCCTAGCCTCTGCTGTTTCCAAATGTCATTTCCATTGCTGGAAAAATACACTACAAAAAAAAAATAAAACACTATAACATATTCCTGATAGACTGAGCTATAGCTGATAGACTGAGCTATAGCTAAGTATAAACCTGACATAGTTCCAGAATTACAACTCAAACATTAGGGAAACATTGTGCATTATAGCAGGTCCAAATCTAATGGAGGGATCACCCTGTAGGTAAATCATACTGATTTTCAACTAAAAGAAACAAATCCCCAGGCAACTAGGAATCATACTAAAGGTAGCACAGGCTCATAAGGTAGATATTCCAACAACTTAATCAAGATGCAATACCAAGACAGCAGTGATATGCTATGAAACCCTCACATACCTATAATAATGAAACTTCACACTAGAAAAACAGGGATTTAATTTATTAAAAAAATAAGATTAGGGTAGTACTCACCCTCAGACAAGGTTAGTGGCACTAGGCTTCCTCAAACACTACCGGAGGTTTACACAGACCTCAGCTAAAACAAGCCCTGTAGCTACTTCACTTCCAGCTCAGAGTTCCAAGACAAAGGGCTGTAGTGCGCTCCTAAGTGAGAGCTTTCAGGATTGCCAGCACCTGATTCAAGCCACAGGTGTAGCCAATGCTCAGTGTAGCTCTCCCAGACAAGGCACACCAGGTGAAACCAATACAGAAAGGTGGTGATACACAGGTATTACATGGCTGATCCAAGGTTCTCTTCAATGACACAGCCTTAGGAACAGTGTACTCACCTCCTACACCAGGACCTATATGTAACTTACATGTTTTCATTACCGTTTACAGAAATTGCTTGTGCATTAATATTTTTTGTGTTTTATTTCCTATCCGAGTCTGGCCTTTATTTTTCATCTTGTGAGTCATAACAATTTTGCTAAATAAAATGGCACTATGTCCTAGTTAGGAAATTGATGTCACTTGGATACAAGAAGCTGTTCATATTACCCAATCTACCACTGCATGCATGCATACCCACATGGTCAGCAGATCATACAAGGCACCCCTCTTAGGTCCCTAAATACTTTCCTGTGGTCAATAGAAATATCCTTTCCCAGTCCTCGAGATCAAGTACACATTTTTATATTTGCCATGTCCCATTACTGGTAGATAGACAAGTTGAATCCATATTCCAGACTGAAACAGTTTATTGTCACTACTAGTTCAAAGTTGCAGGAAAAAAAGAAAATTTCTCTCTTTATAGCCGCAGAGAAAAAAACAAAAACAAAAGCTTTCGAGGTATAGAGGTGATCCTAGAGGCCTAAAAGTTTGAAAACATCTCTTACCATAGTTTGCTTCCAGACTTAGCAATCTGCTTTGTTACTCTTCCCTGCAGGCCAATGTCTGAATTTTTGATAGACTATGGATCTACTCTTCCAAAAGTCACAACCTCTGCTTCAAAAACTAGCAGAGATTCCTGTCTGCTCCTTATTTCAAATGCTGAAATAAGACACTGCAGGCAGCCTGTGAAGTATCTAACAAACACCCCAGTCTGAATATCCCATTCCCTGCCATACCAAAAGGAGACCTCACAGTCCCCAAAAGGAATAAGTATGGGTGCTAAGTGTGACTTGCAAGAAAACAGATTTTAGGGCTCAGACCGTAGAAACTAAAATTCAGAAGGATCTTCTTTCAAATAAATGGGGTAGACAGCTTTATGGCTTCAATGATATGCCGTTGGGTTTTTGCTCTCTGCAAAATTCCAATTTCCTCTCAGACATTGGTTAAATTCCTACAGTAACAAGAGACTCAGAGCAAACTGTCCCCTGGGTCTACCCTCTCTAAGATACGAGTCTACACAGTGCTGAACTATCATAGCACCAATCTTTATGCAGTGCTATTTTCCTATTCCAAGCCACAGCATGATCTATAAACACACTGCAGTAAGGACCAAATATGTAGCCTTTCCCACCTCAAAGTAAGCTGCTGGGAAATGCAATTATTCCCTGTGATTGACCAGCTTCCTGCATATGGATGTGTGGGTTTTCATTTATTACCTACTTGTTTACTGGAAAAAGGCTGCAAAGGTTCTTCTAATGGGATTTTTTTCTGAGGACGGAATTGAAATAACACAGGGATAATTTAAATCACAAACAATGGCACTTCCCAGTCATCCTCTCTCTGTAAGACAACATCTAATACAGCTAAAAGTTCCAGAAAAATTGTTTGTGATGGATTTCAACCTTTTGGGCTGTCTACTCCCTTCTAAATAATATGTGCAAAGGGCAGAAGTCCATGCAATCAAGGCAGAGTAAGGCTTTAAGTAACATGACTTTAATATTCATTAGGTTTTAACTTCTTAGCGACTATTTATGAAATCTTCTATTACATCAGGAGAACAGACTTAAAAGAAAGTCAAATAATCTGAAATTTACAATTTTTACCCCAGTAGAAACACTTTGGAGCTATATTTAGAATCTATCCTGACAGCTGGGTTGAAGTGACCTGCCAATCCCTACACAGTATCAGAAAATAACTACATCCAGAGCTCATGGAGGACAATTGTAAAGAGAATAAATTTGTTCCAGAAATAAAAACCACATACTAAAGCTACAGTCTGAAAAGCATTTTCACCACAAGACACTGCATAGGCCACTGCTAAGTCCAAATGAAAATGGGGTCTTCCTCAAATCAGAATTATCAGAAGTTCTTAAATATTTCATTGGCTCAAAGACTACTACACAGGGAATTATATTATATATTATATTAATGTGTGAATTTTCCTACAGGAGAGAAGGAAAAAGGCCACTCCAATGTTCTTCCCATCTCCACAACACATACAATCTTACCTGTGGTCAGTTCTTGTCTATTGGAAAGGAATTTTTCCTTGGTCACTCTTTGTTGTACAAGGGGAGGATATTTCCCAAGAAAAGGAATGTGACAAACTAATTTTAAAAAGATATATGGTACAAGTAACTATACATCAATGTCTGCTGAAAGGATCTCTCAACTGGTTCTTTGTTGTGGTGTTGTGAGGGTTCCCAGGATGAGGTGAGAGATGAGAATTTGACTCCTTGTTCTCAGAAGGCCAATTTATTATTTTATGATATTATATTCTATTAAAACAAATTATATAACTAAAACTATACTAAAGAAAGAGAAAGAAGACTAGACAAGAATGAATAATAAAAATCTGTGACTGACCAGAGAGTCTGACACAGCTGGACTGGGATTGGTCTTTAAGTAAAAACAATTGACAAGCTGGGTAAACAATTCTCCAAATCACATTCCAAAGCAGCAAAACAGGGAGAAGCTACAGCTTCCCAGCTTCCCAGGAGAAAAAATCCTGGTGAAGGGATTTTTCAGAAAATATCATGGTGACAGTTCTTCTTATACAGCACTTCCAGGTAATTTATTAAAAATACAAACATATCAGAAAATCACTGCTATGAAACATTGTTTATAAGACATTTTCTTAAATTATTTAATTAGGTGAATTATCTTCTGCATGATTCAGAACCATTCAGCACCTCATACTGGATCTTGGGAAGACAAGATGTTGTAAAGGTTCCAGGATACTTCCAAGTGCCTGTGAGCACCACTGTCTTCTACTGGAAGCTGTGGGAGTCCATAAAAATTAGAGGGTTTTAGGAAGGTGGTAAAAAGACAGGCCTCAGACAGCAGATTTGTGAACAGTGCTAAGGCAGCAGAAAAGTTTTCTAAGCTGTCGTGAAGACATGGGAAATGGAACAATAAGAGCTATGTAGATGGGCCTTCTAAGTTGCAACAAGTTTATTTAGTGTATATTTTAGAAGGTTAATTATGAATAGAGCTCTGTGCTTTGTCTTTCATAAACGAACTATTGTAAGAGAGAATAAGCTGCTATTGTTTTAACCAAAGCTACGTGTGCTTCATGCGATTGGATAGGTCTACTGTCAATATGCTTTTGCTTTATGTGATTGGCTGAAACTTGGACTGAGACTGTCAACAACTGGTATGTTGTAGCATTAAGTTTCTTTGGCATTCTGTCTGGTCAGCGAGCTGTTCGCATCTTTCCTCTCCATTGTTATAACAATGTAATGAGACTGGTGCTGGAAAAATAAAAGCTCAAGACGCTGATTCCAGTTGCCCCGTCCTGTTCATGTCTGTATATAAACTGCCGGTGTACCAGAAGCGATCAGCCTCACTGGCGTGTGTGTGACTGATACTCACTGAGTGTGACTGACACAGTGTGTGACTGACAGAGTATGTGACTGACACTCACTGAGTGTGACTGACGCTCAATGAGTGACTGACACTCTGGGTGTGTGACTGACACTCACTGAGTGTGACTGACACAGCGTGTGACTGACACTCAGGGTGTGACTGACAGGGTGTGTGACTGACACTCAATGAGTGACTGACCAGCCTCTGGAGGCTGTCGCTGCCACGGTGCACAGATGACATAAACAACTACAGCTCACATTCATTCCCGTTTAAGCTCCACATGCCTGCGGTTTGGGATACAATGCCATTAATTCTGTTATCTGTGTTACATAAACATGAGAGATGTTTGCAGATGCCCTGGACAAGGCTCTTTATTCCCACAGAGCACCCCCAGGCCCATCCGAGACTGAACCTTGCTGCCCTACCGACAGAAGTTCAGCTCCAGAGCTCACCGCGTGGCACTGCAGCACTCGATGCCCACGGCCTGCTCACGGCCGCCGATACAACGGCAGCTGGTTTTGTAAAAGCGTGAGCCCAGAAGAAAACCACATACACAGCACTCTGAGGATCTGAGCCCCCTAACGCGTTTTAAACAGCGGCCAAGCAGCGAGCCCACGGCTCGCTCCGGCACTCCCGGGATAGCAGCGGACCGGCGGGGCCGGCGCCAGGCCAGCGGCCTGACGGGAGTTGTAGTCCGTCCGCACCGCCCGCGCTGCGCGCAGCCATCTCGGACTGCGTTTCCCAGGGGGCGCTGCGGGCGCCTGGCCGCGGCTAGCAGGGCAATGGCGGCCCTGGTGGCCGTGGCGGCGCGGGGGTGCGGCGGGCTCTGGCGCCGGGCGCGGCAGCGCGGCGCGGGGCAGCCGGGGCCCGAGCCCGGCCCTTTCCCCCGCGGGCAGAGGGCTGTCGCCTGTAACGCGAGAGGCGGGGCGGTGCCGGCGGGGAAGAGCGGGTACGCTGCCGGGACGGCGCGGGGAGAGGGGCCGGTGGAGCTGGTTGTGCCCTGTAGCCCGGTCCGGGGCTCCGAGCTTGGGCACGGCAGCCGCGCTGACAGCGGCGGTGACAGCGGCGGGGCCCGGTGTAAATTCGAGCGGTGTGAGGCATTGGTGCAGGCAGCGCACGTTTGCCCCGCGTTCCGCCGAAGCGCGGGCGGCCGGTGATGGCCGCGGGCGGGGCCGTGACCCTCCGGCACGCCGGGCTGCCGTGAGAGCCGCAGCTCGGGCGGCCCGAGCGCTCCCGTGGGCCGGGAAACCACAGCGAGCGCTGCTGCGGCTCTCCTGAGCGCGGTTTCCAGGGTTATTCCAGCCCAAAAGAGGCTTTCCCTTCCAGTGGAGTATTGCGAGGTACGGGCGGTGTGCCTAAGCAGAGCATTCTGTTCCCGCTGCAGCTGAAAGTCACGGCCTGAACAAGTTCTTCTGTTCTCTGCTGTCCCACCAGGGTGTGCACAGCTGATCGCTTCCAGAAAGTTGTGCAGACAGCGGCAGGAGTGTGCTGCTGATTCTTTAGAGACACAGATAAACATAATCCTTGAACAAGCACGGCAAGGAGCTGCAGGTGCCTCACCAGTGCTGTTAGTAGGATTGAAGGACTGACTGGGGCACGTACGTTTATCTCTGAGTGTAAGCCAACACGCTGATTAGGCAAAACCTGGTGTAATTTTTAATGCCATGATACGACAGAAAGGCATTTCTGAAGAATACAGGAAACAATGAAATAAATTTGTCTCTAAAATGTAAAAGAAAGCCCGCATTATTTCTCAAACCTCGAAGCATTTGTATGATCAGCTAAAAATACTGAAGAATAATACTATTTCAATGAAATAAGATGTATTAGCTCCTTTAAACATCGAAACCTTAATCTTTCATGATAATATTATTCTTCCTAAAGCATCAATATAAGTGGCATCTGCATCACTAGTTTGGTGTTTGTAGGGGTGCCCTCAGCTGTTGGAGGGCAGATGGAGAACTAAAATCTTGGCAGTGTAGAATGTTCACCTTTGGAAGGAACACTGTACTTGATATATTTGTTTGATGTTTTTCCATAGCTTGCTTGTCTCCTGTAGCTATCTGGGTACTCATACTGCTGAAGTGTTCTGCCACAGAAATGTGATTTCATCAGTGAAATATTATTTGTGCCACTTCATTTGTACAAGGCCAGATAATTACTTACAGAAACTGTCAAGCAATTCATACTGTAAAGGTGACCTTTTTCTCTTGTCCATATAAAGGTTATGGATGTGAGAATTGCAATTACTTTTTAGATGATATGGAGAAGCTTTATTCTGCAGAATACATTCAGAGAACAGTAGCTCTCTAGTTGAAATGATGATTTCTCTATTACCAGATTACTAATGTTTATGCTAATATTCTACTAACGCTGCTCTGGAGAGCCACCTTTCCCAGCATGCAAGTGTCTATCTGACAGAGAATACATAATTTATTATGCCACCTGTCTGTTGGAGATTTATCAAACTACCTGAGAAGTAATTCATATTTATGATGATTTGGGGATTTTCACAAGGCACCAAATTAGGGTTCATCCAGCATGCAAGTGTGCCTCATTAATTTCTCTGAGATTTCTCGTGTAAGGAAAAGTTAAAAGTTTTAAACCATTACATTTTTTATTACATTCTTTTTTGCATATAATGAACGCTGCCATATATTCCCCCTAGCTTCTGTTCTCCAGTATCACAGCCCAGCTTTTCCTGTTACAGTATAGAAATATTTGAAACATTGTTTACAATTTTTTTACAATTACAGTTTAATTTTTTTCCATAAATTAAGCATTCCTAATTCTTCTGTTCCTGGGTTTTAACATCATCTGTATTTAAATTGTTTCTCCCTTCTCCTCTTTCCTTTTCAGCCTTGCTCCGTGGGTACCAGTTGTGGGTCTGGAAATTCATGCACAGATCAGTTCCAACTCAAAACTCTTCTCTGGTTCCCAAGTCCAGTTTGCAGCACCTCCCAACTCTTTGGTATCTTTCTTTGATGCCTCTTTACCAGGAACTTTACCAGTAAGTTAAGCTGCAATTTCATTTATGTCAGGATTAATGTCAGACAACTTTGTGTTTGCTTCTAATATTTTATTCTTCCCAGGATTTGACTAAAGTTATATATATGACTACTTTTCCCTGCTTTTCTGATTTCTGTTTGTTTCATAACATGAGATGCCTAGAATTGTTTCTTTTCAATTTCCTCACTCCTTAGTTATTGCCTCAGATACTTTATATCCCCTCAAAGGAGAAAAATCAGGAGTGTCTCTTCAACATAGTGAATGGGTTGTGGTATTTCTTTGAGGCCAGAGTGGGTGTGTTTGCTTAGTATGCCACACAGGAAATTCCTTAAATATGAGAGATGCCTAAAGCCCAGTGAGGGAAAAACATCTTAGATTTCTGAGTGGCCATTTGATGTTGTTTTGCCATATGTTTGTTTATGTAGCTGTCATTTGCCATTTGGAATGTCTCACTGGGGAGTTTCTTTGCTTCCTGAGTAGAAAGTCTCCAATTTAGGAAAGTGTCAACCATGCCTATTTCCAGAGCAAAGTAATTATTAAAAAAAAAAGTAATGTGTGTGAGACACTGGGGATTAATAGGTCAGAATAACTAGCTAGCACATAGCAATAAGGTTTATTAGTGAAAACTTAATAAGTGTTTGAATTCACAGCTTAATTATAACTGTGATGGCTATGACAGTACTGCTGTGGAATTCTCTGAGTATCTAACAAGTTTAATTTAAAAATAAAAGTTAAAAAATTATAACATAAGCTCTTACAATACAGTGAAAATAAATATTTAATAGACTTAGCATTGCCACATGCAACAACTCTGCAGAGACTAAGATGGGGTCTAATTATTTAAAGCAGAAACGTTTCACTGACTATATTCATTAAAGTGCACATTTGAATTCCAGTTATAGAAATGTATTTTTAAATCTAGTTGAAGTTTTTCATCACCATAAAACAGCCTAAGATAATCTAAAATTGAGAATTAATTTGTGGCTGGATTTCTAGGGTCTTGATATATGTCATGATCGTTAAAATGAGAAATTATGTTGTTATTTTATTTTTATTTATGTATTTGCAAAGGTTTTGAAAACTAAGGAAGCAAAGTTTAGATGCTGAAAAAATTGGGACTTTGCTCTGGTTGCAGTGGCAATTCAGAGCTGAATTTCAGATCTGATTATATGGAGATAATGGGAATCTTATGCAATAATTTGGTTTTAGAAGAGTCTAGCTAGACTTAAAGACAGAAAATTAGTTCCTTTCACTTGGGGGCAGGACTAGGTTAGTCAGAAAATCCAAAAGAGTTCAAGATTCTAGTTTTGGACCTTCTATTTAATCTTCTGTTCATGCACAGAAATTCTCTTAGATTGTCTAATGCTTATCTTCAGTCAAGTAGAAAAGCTGTTCTTGAGTGAACAAAAATGAATATTTATGAGGAGGTTAATTTTTCTCTATGTTACTGTTTATCACTGTATGTGTGTGTGTCTTTTTTCTTTATTAATGAGGCTTTAAAATGAGGCTTGGTATATGACCTTTGTAAGAAGACCCCAGTACATGTGGGCTTTGGTAAAGAAAATAACTGCACCTGGAAAGAAAAAATCCAGAAAAGTTAGGTTAAAGTAGTGATGCTATGTTAAGTTCTACTAGCTGCTTTTATCTCTACAGAGAGAAGAAAGATTTTTTCTTACTGTAGTAGTGATGAAAAGAGAGTTGAAAGTGGATGTTACAGAATACATATTCCTGCATGTTAGAATGTGATGCAAAATCCAGTCAGGAGTCATAACTCTATTTTCCCATTGTATCTGCTGCTGCTGAGTCCAGCATTTGCTCTGGAATCAGATGGGCTTGTTTTCTCTGTGTAAATTTGTACATGGCAATAGTATCTGAAGCAGAATTGAATTTTGGTAAATTTTGAAAGATGGAAGGTAATTTTTGAAAATTCAGAATATTTCTAGAATAAAACCAAACCAACAAAAGCCATTTTAATAAATGTTAAGTCATTGACTAATAAGAGTACTTAGAAGAGAGATATTTGGCCTTTCATTTGGACTCCATTTTGTTGAAAAATGAAAAAAAACTAGCAGCAAAGTTTTTATACAGTAGTTGTTCTGAGTCTAGAATGGAGTGACTGTTGTTTTAACCTGAGAACTATAGGGACAGTTTTCAGTGTCACAAGAATTTAAATTTACTGTGTGACAGCGAGATGGCTGTGATAGAGAGCTGTCCTAGCATTTGCTCCTTCACAGTGGGACCAGAAGTGATGGTGCCGAAGGGAGCTTTTCAGGTTGCTGTGCATTTCTGGGTCACAGTAAGTATTGGTATGAGCTTTTGCTGTGCTCTACACAGGAGAGGTGAAACTAGAAGAATGTGTTTAGCCCTCCTCCTGCTTTCCTTTTTATATTTGCTTCCTGTAAGATTAATACAGTTTATTTTATTCTTCTGCTGAAACTAGGCCTTGGGAGGGTCATCATAGTGGAAGTAGCATGGCCATTTCACTGTGTTGTTCTCATAGCTGCCTCTGAGAGACAGCTACAGGCATGAGGAGCTTTGCAGGTGCCCTCCACTTTGGCATGAGACAGAAAAAAATGATTATAGAATCATAGAATCATGGGATGGTTTGAGTGCCAGAGACCTTACAGCTCATCTGGTTCCAGTCCCCTGCCATGAGCAGGGACCCCTTCCACTAGACCGGGCTGCTCAGAGCTCCATCCAGCCTGGCCTTGAACACTTCCAGGAGTGGGGCAGCCACAGCTTCTCTAGGCAGCCTGTGCCTCAACACCCTCACAGTAAGGAATGTCTTTGTAACATCTAATCTAAACCTGCCCTGTGTCAATTTAAAACCATGTCCTGTTATTACAAGCCCTTGTAAAATGTCCTTCTGGCTCTCTTGCAGGCCCTTTTTAGATACTTGTAAGTGCTCTAAGGTCTCTCTGGAGTTTTCTCAATGCTGAACGACTGCAGCTTTCTCAGCCTGTCTTCATAGGAGGGGTGTTCCAGCCCTCTGGTCATCTTCATGGCCCTCCTCAGACCCTCTCCAGTAGGTGCCTGTCCCTCTTCTGTTGAGGGTCCCAGAGCAGGATGCAGCACTCCAGGTGGGAACTCACAAGAATGGATTAGAGGGGCAGAATCCTCTCCCTTTCCCTGCTGCCCACAGTGTTTCGGATGTAGCCCAGAACATCATTTGCTTTCTGGACTACAAGTGTGCTTTGCTGGCTCATACTGAGCATTTCTTCAACCAGCACCCCAAAGTCCTTCTCCTTGGGGCTGCTGTCAATCCATTCTCTGCTCAGCCTGTGTTGGTGCTTGGGATTGCCCCAATCCAGGTGCAGGATTTTGTGCCTGACTGTGTTAAACTTCATGAGGTTTGCACAGGCACACTTCTCAAGCCTACCCAGGTCTCTCTGCATGGCATCCCTGCCCTGCAGCATGTTGGCCACACCACACAGCTTGTTGTCATCAGTGAACTTGCTGAGAATGCACCTGATCCCCCTGTCCCTGTCACTGACAAAGACACTGAACAGCTCTGGTCCCAGCTGAGACCACCTAGCACCACTTGTCACTGGTCGCCACTTGGACATTGAGCAGATGACCACAGCTCTTTTAGTGCCACCACCCAGCCAATTCCTTGTCCACTGACAGTTTGGGACTACATTTGACTCCATACATTTAATTTAATTTAATTTAATTTAATTTCATTTCATTTCATTTCATTTCATTTCATTTCATTTCATTTCATTTCATTTCATTTCATGAAATTTGCAAAAGCCTGGGGTTTTTACCTTGGGAATGGACTTGGCGATGATCTTGGCTTGGTATCTTCGGAAGACCGATTCTATACATGGTAGCAGATAGTGCATTACACCTGCAAACTGGACTAAAATTCTTCTGAGGATCCATAACGGTGGTTGCCCTCCCAGTCTGGTTTAGGCTCTGAAAATTCTGAGAGGCTTTAGAAAGGTTTTTAAAGCTAAAATTGGGCTCACAGAAAAAGAATCCATGATTATCTTTTTTCGTGATGGAGGTGGCTGACTAAAAGTTAATTACAGCTCAGCCACAGAAATCAGATAGTAGATCTAGCAGCTAAAGGCTGAAACCTTTTTGTCAGTGCTTAGTCTTTGTCACACATTTTACGTTTGTTTCTGGCATGACTGAAGTGAAACCATGATCCTTTGTAGGTAAGTATATAAAGGAATAATCTAGGATTTACATATCCAAAGTTTAAATTAATAAGATTTTAATTAATATTAGCCCTACAGTCCTAAATATTTTAAATTTTTTAAATATCTTCTCATGCGTTTGAATTTAATTCTCCCCTTAGTGTGAACAGCATCTGTTTTATCTTTTTATTTTTACAACAAACTTTTCAGAAACACTTGGAGCAAGCAGATCACTCCTTTTCATGGACATGCTAGAGCAGCTCTCAGCCCTTATTCCTTCTGGCATTGCAGCTCTGGCACCCTCAGCTCCAAGCCTGGGCTCGTCCAAAGCCAGCAGTTGCCAGCGCAGCACTGCAGAGTCGCTGGGAGCACCTGGATCCGGCTGTTGCCTTGCAGTGCTGGGCTGCTGAGGGGCTGCCCAGGCATGTGACAGGGCTAATCCCCAGTTTGGGATTATAGAGGGTGCTTCCAGCTGTTCTTGGCAGTGACAGGTTCCCAGTGTTTTCCCAGATGTTTTGGGTTTACCAGACTTAAATAACATCTAGAATTCATCAGAATATACAGGATTTATCTGATGCATTTGCTTTCAAAGGCTCTGAGAGGTTTGTGTGAGATTTTGGTGGATCTGTCTGTCAGCTATTCATACTGGAACAGAAACAGCATTTGAGACCAGAGTTTATGCTTTACAGCTTGAAACTAGATTTTTTTTTTTGTGTCCTGTGCCTGTTAAATCTGATGATCGCCACAGCTGCTTTACCAACTTGTGATTTCAGTTTTGTTTTGACATTCCTGCTGGCATGCAATGTGAATTTACTCCCTTCTTCTACTACTTTGTTTTGAAAAAAAGCTTGCTTCTTAGCTTGACTTTTGATAACTACAGCTTTAATTACGTGCACTTTTCATGGGGAATTAACAATCTTCTGATCTTTGTATGGATGTTTTTTTAGTTTCCATTACATACATTACATCTTCTTTTCTTTGAAACTATATGATGGCTAGGTTTTTGTATCCATGAGCTCTCCTCTAAAAATAAATTAGTGGCAATGCCTGATGGAAAAAGTGAGTTCATGCTTGTTTTAAGCCATTTACCTATGCCTAGGTTCATTTAAGCTCCTCATTACTCATTTCACTAAAACTGCAGTAATTTGTACTTAGGAGAAAAAAGAGGACTTTAATAGACTTTGATGGTACCTTTCTGTTGCAGTCCTTTCTTTCCTGATAATATTTGGGTTTGTAACATGCATTGTATGGTCAGTGCTTGGGAGTCTTTTCTTGCTCACACAGTCCCAGCTTGCTGGGCTTGTAGTCCAGAAAGCTTCTATAAAGAAAATACCAAATAATTTAGAAAAAGACTAGAGGAGTGAATTAGGCTTTTAAGCCATTGCTCTCTGAGGATGCTTTTGTGGTTCATAGACCCTTAAATGTCCAAGTTCATGCTGAATTAAAGCCTGCCTACCAAATTTCAAACTATCTATCAGTTTGAAGCTGTTGTACTGGTCAGAAGAAGCCTTTGAAAGATGATTAGATGCTGGCCTCAGGTGACTCTGGACTGGGTTATGGTGCAGGTTGTTTCTCATTCTGGTTTTTTGTGCTCCATAGGATCATTCACAGCCCCAGGGTTACCTCTGGTACCAAACTCCTTCACTGGGGTCTGAGAAATGTTGTATTTCCTCCATTACTGCAGCTGCTTAGCTCAACTTTATATCCTACTTGGAGCATTTTTTTCTGGAGACTCTCTGCTCTTGTGTATTGAAGTATTCTGTGACATTTGTTGCTCCTCTCTCAAGCTTTGAAGATGTCTCTTGTAACATTTTCTCTCAGTTTTTGCTACGTCTCATATATTTGTGAGTATTTCTGACCCACATTCTGGGTGTTTTAATCTTTTCGTCAAAGCTAACAATTCAGGTTGGGCTGTCTCCTTAGCACCTCAGTAAGTGTTGAACTCTCTGTTTGTTCTTGTTGGCTTTACTGTTCATCCTTAACAGGTTCCCTGATGCAAACTTGCCTGTTAGAATAGCATTGAGTTGATACAACATCTTGTTATCACCTATTTCATTGATGCTTTCAGTGCATCAATGATGTTGCCTGTGTGTTTTCTCTTACCTCCTTTTCTGTTGTTTCTTTTTAATCTCTTTACCTTTTGTTTTACACAGGTTTTTTTCTACTTCTAAGTGGGGAAGCAGGAGTTGGCAGTATCTTGTTTCCTTTCTTTCACACAGTCGTATTACTGCAGTTACTCTGCCATCTTGGACACTTCTGAGCACACAACCACTGCATGATCTATCAGTGGGCCCCTTTCTGAATTCATTTGGAAATTGCTGCTGAAATGCACATAAGCTTTTTGCAGTAGCTTTTCTCAGTGGGTGGGAATTTCTTTAAGTTGGACCCGAGAGGGGAATTATTGTTGCAAATTTTTATTACCTCTGTTATCAAAATCACTATAGGTGTTCTGGCATTCTTAAGGTTTTTATTTGATTTCGTTTTCTCACAGTATGTAGTCAGTCTGGTTCCAGGTGACTCCATCTGAGGAAATCCAAGGTGGTATGTTGTATATATGTGTATGTTAGCAGTGCTCTCTTAAGCAAAAGTTTCATGGTTCTACCAATTTCTTAGCATTTTAACTTTGCAAATTGACCTCTTGCTACTTAATTCTTCTTCTTAGCAATTGTCTTGTTGAAGAGTTTTTCATTTAAATGTGTTTAGGGAAGCATTGTCTGACAGTAATGACAGATAATTGTAGACTGGGTCTTTGTTATCTTATGGTTAGCTGTCTGGTGAGTAATGTTGCATAACTGTCAGGTTTTTGTATTTTGTTGGAAACTTATCTTGGCGCAATTAGGCTGTAATCAATTCCTGGGGTAAAATTAATTTCTTTGTGTTCTCTCTGATTATCAGTCACCTTGCTACCTTAAATATGACTGTATTTGATTTTGAGAGGATTATGTAAACTTCTGCAAGTGATTTTTATTAGTTACATATGCAAATTTTGCCAGAAGGAAATTGTTTTCTGTTTTTCAAGAAATACTTGTTTTGCAATTTTGCTGCAAAGTTCAGCCCAATTTTACTCCAAAAATTTTAGAGGGTTTTTACTCCAAAAAACCATGTGGAGGGTTGTTATGACTATATTAGTAAGCATGTGAAGAAGAAGTTATCTATGTAGTCTCCCCACTGATCTCAGCTTTTTTTGGGCTGCTTCTCTTCAGATACTTGTGACACTTTATACTCGTTTTTGGATGTTTGATGAAACGGGAAGATGGAGGTGTCACGGGAGAGAGAGTTTTGAGGTCACTGCTTAAGTAAAACAAACTAGGGATATTATTTAAAGGAAATTAGTCTCTGTTGGTTCTGCTATTGCAGAACAAGTTCGTTAAAAGCAAATAATTTGTTTGCTCTCTTACAATTTCTCTTAAACAATTTGTTAATAGTTCTTTGCAAGACTTGTTGCATTATGTCTCCTATTGTTTTCCCGCATTAGTATAATCTTTTATTTATGTGTAAAAGACCACTTCTGGTTTACTCCTAATTTGTATATTGTGCTCACTTAAGGGATCTGGGTCAGCCTGCAGGGAAAGATGGCTGAGAACAAATAAGCATGTTTTGGGAGATAGCCTTTGGGGAGAAAAGGAATGAGGGAGTCAGAGCAAAGGGCTGAGAGTTTAGTGTGTGTTTGGTGTGGGCTCTCAGACACACAAAAATTGCAAGGAGCTGAGGGCAGATAGCCAAGACTTTGAAATAATAGAAAATGACAGTAAATGGGGATCAAAGGTCAGAATTTGTTACATCTCAGAAAACCACAGAGCTGGCTCTCACCAAGCCTATGAGCAAAGGAACATCTGCAAGGAAAAACAGGGTAGGAGTTGGTTTACAGACTATTTTGTCCTAAATGCTCTGAGTGTCTTCATTTAAGAAATGAAACAATCTATGTTGTGTTGAAGAAGGCAGATGATACTCACATTCAAAAGCCTTTTTTTTTCTGGAACTGAGTGTAGGAAGAAAGTCTGAGATGGTTCTCCTTGAACATCTTGTTGCCTTTGGATTTGATCATAGCCTGTAACTTGAGTTTTAGCCATTGCACTGTGCAATGTCTCCAGCAGCAGTGAAGTGTTATAACTGGATCTTCCTGCATGAAATGTGCCCTGGATTAGATAGCATTAGCAGTGATTTCAATTCCAGCTGGCATTAGAGAAGGGAGCATCCTTATGACAGGTCAAAAAATGCCACGTGGTAAATGGAGAAGACTAATGTCAGCAAGGAGAGCTTGGATGTTAGAGAGGTCCTGGACTTCTTTATGGGAACACCACATAAGCACAGCTTTTGGTTATGAGTTTCATGGACCACTGTATCACCATTGCATTGTCCTGTCTTCTCTGTGTGTTCTCTGGCTTGGAACCGGTCCTACAGGGTAGAATTTTATTTGGTTTTGGATGGTGCTGATGGGATGAAAGATATGATCTGGATTGGTTGCTTCCCAGAAAACAAATTTATTCTGTTGAGACCACTGAGCAATTTGCCCGCACAGTGGTCTGAAGGGATTTTTTCTTCTGTGTTTCTTCTAGCAACTTCTGTTGGGCTGAGAATTCAATTCTGTCATTATTGAAATATCTTTGTACCTGGTGTAACGTTACATTTTTCTTGCTCCCAGGGGTCAGCATTTCTCCCTACTGCTGCTGCATTTTTCTGGTCATCGCTGTCACTGGAAGATGCTTCCTCCATCCTAAGCCTTGTGATAAAAGCTTTCAGCTTTGACCAAGTGTGCCCTCTTACTCTGTGGAGTACATCTGAGTAGTGTGTTTGGGAGCTGGGTACTTGTTGATGGCAGAAGTGCCTAGTTTTTAGCTATGACTGGAATCATTGGGTGCTGCATCACCACAAGCCAACTTTGCCACTAGACAAGGTTGGCAATAATGTGTTTTGTATAGCAATGTATGGGTTTGGTACCAGACTGTGGAAAGGTAAATTTACAAAGTGCATTAGGTATGTTTAATGCCCCTCATAGCCTTGGCTGTTGCAGCTTCTGAGTTGCCATTTTGTTCTCTTAAGCTGGAATCTCTTTTGATAATGCTAAGATCTCAATTTAAAATGTCTGGTGCTTCTTCCCCTTCTGTCTTGCCCCTTTCCTTAGAGATAAGAACATAATGCTCATACTGGGGCAGCAAACATGCTGTGAAGTAGATGCTGGAATAAGTGCAGAGGACACTAAACTGAAAATTTTAAAATTTTCCCTGAAATTTGAGACCACAGGAATGTGGGTTCTTTGAACACCTAAGAAATTACAGGGCTTAAGTTGTCTTGTTTTTTAAATTTTACTGCATCCTTTGGGGGATGGAGTCTGATTGTAACCCATTGAAATAAATTTGGGAAATGGTCAGCTCTTGATGTATTGTATCTCCATTCTGTACATGCATAGCTCCAGTTGGTCCCTTCTCTGTGTGTGGGAGGATGCCAAGGCAGAATGCTGCAGAGCAGTAAGTACTCATCTACAGTGTCAGACTGAACAGCCTCAATTACACTGGGACTAAGTACATACAAGGGTATTCTATTTTGAAGTTTAACTCATGATTGCACTTCAAAGAACCATATATTGCAGCAATTTGGTACTTTTAACACAGCTAGAATAGTAAGACTGGGTATATCCATTAGTAGAAGCAAATAAAAATCAGAGTGAGATGAAATAGGAGTACTTGAAAATGTGATTAGATATATCTGTTGAGGTTTCTAAAGATTGGTGTCTGGTCTACAGAGAACTGGCTGAGTACATTATACTACCTCCTTCTTTCAGATATTATTTTGAATGAAAAGGAGCTAAAATTAAATATTTCGTAGGTCAACAGTCCTGTAGTTAATCTGATTAATGCTGATTTTTTCATGATTGTAAGTAGGACTGAAGGTCTTAAGATAGCCAGAAAATATTAAATCTACTTTATTAAAATGTGTGACCTAGAATCAAAAACTTCACAAATTTCTGGGGAATTATTTTGATTTTGCCATTTTTAGTACAAGGAATATTTTCTTCTGTAAGATAGGCTTCCTGGGTGCAAATGTTATTGCAGAGATGATTGTTTTTTTATAAGAAGTAGCAAAAATAAACCTTTTCCAGGAGAGTTATTTAGATATTTCTTCTTTTTTCCCCAATTATCCTATACAATACTCATTAGCAAAACAAGAAGCTGCATACCTACCCTCTTTAAAATCTAAACATGGTAATTTACTAAATATAGAAATATATATCTTTGTGTAAAAGGGTGCCAACTTTCTTTAATATATTAATATAAGGACTAAACCTGCTGTTAAAGGAAAAGCTGTTAGAAAATTGCTTTTGGTGGGAATTCGTGCCATTGAAGGTATTGTGTATAGTTTTGAATAGCTACTGAATATTGTATTTAAAACCAGGGTCTTGACTAAACTGAACTTGCAAATAAAGATAAATTCTTAAAAGGAGTCTTTCCACTTGTGGTCTAGATGTAAAGAATAGACAAGTAGCAGAAACAGATCTTGGTTGGACTGTTCTTTCATTCCTTTAGTGCTCAGTTACCATGGTGCTGTAGCAGGAGACCAGAGCTACAAGGGAAATGGTGCTGGTGTTGTGATGCCATTGTTAAGGTTTTTCATGAGTTTCCAATACAAACAATTTACATTTCCTTTTGTAATAGCTCTGTAGGATTTTTTTCAAATACTAGGAGGGATGCTTCCCATTTGGAAGAGTATATTGAAAAAGTCTTTATAGACTATTATGTCTTGTCCATAGCTACTGCAGGAACTACACAGCTTGCTTTCAAGGCCAGCAGTTTGCTAACATAGCAGACAGGCAGCTTGTCGGTTCAAGCCAGTAATTTAAATCTTTGGTGCTAGTCAAAGCTGTCAACTTAATAACAGCTTACTGCATAAACAAGCTGGAGGGCTTACTCTAGGTCATCAGTATGGGAAGTTTCACATACTGAATTGATGTTTATCACTGCAGATTATTTGAAAAGCAAGGCTTGTTTGAAGGAAAGGTAGCAGTGATTTGTGCTTACAGCCTTGGTCATGTCAGTGGGTAGTAAAAGTCACTTCAGACATGAAGCAGTATTAGACAAGTTTTGATTTTTGAAGAAGAGGAGGGTCATCTGGTTGAGTTTGTGTTGTGCTTTCTTAAAGGCACACAGGGCAGAGGAAGCAGATTGGCATGATAGCCATCTCAATGTGCCACAGCAGGAGAGATCTGCTTTGCAAAGCCTTCTCTCACCACTGAGATGGGTGAAGGAAGTTCATGGGAAGTTGAGTGACTAATGGAGCATATACAGTGATTTGGCTACTATGATGCAGTACACTGGGGACACATACACATCAGAGTCATCTAAATTCTTGGTAATGCTACATAAAAAATAATCAGTACTTCATGTTTTTATGCCACTTTTTCCCCAGAGCCGCCAAAAATGTTTCATCAGCAGTAGAGCAAAAGATCTCTCTGGTTTAAGTAGTGTATAAATGGAGATTCTTTTTTTCACCTCAAAACAGTTATCCCTTAGGGCAGTGAGTAAGGTACACACTCTCCTGTTTGAAGTAAAAATTGAAGAGCAATGAAGTGCTATGAAGCTTTCAGTGATTGTGACTTGGGAGTTGGGTTTTGTCTTGTTCACTGATTGCAGTCAGTCACAACCCCTGCACCGTCAGGGATTGTAGCAAGATACTGGCTCACTGCTTTGAAGCTGTGGTGTTTTGAGTCTACCAGGCCTTATGGAGGCTTGATGGGTTTCTGGTGGCCAATTTTATTACAAGACTGACTGGCAAGGTCCTCACTAATTTGTAAAGCTGAACAGGATTGTGCAATAAGGGTTTAGTAAGAGGAAATTTGCCTGTATATTTAGAAATATGAAGATATTTTAAACATTGAACAGTTTGACTACCACTGTTACAGAATTCCTTAAACAGTAAAAAAAAAAGTGTCTGTACTGTCTGGAAGCATTAATTATTGAAAACAGGAGCATCTACTATATAATGAACTGCAGTTATGCTGCTAAAATAAATTCATATTTTGTGGTTAGCAATTTTCTTTAGATTAGAGTCAGGACTAATTGCATGCATTTTGCTGTGGATTGATATTTCAAAGGGAGATTGTTCTTCCCTTTTTCTTGTCTGGAATTTGCTTTATGTATCTCTTAAATTTTTTAATAAGTAAAATATGCCTGAACAGATGATGTGTTCTAGTTAGCCATATATAGCTACTCTAAAGATCTGAAAGTTCCCTTGTTAAATGTCTTAAATATTTAATTTCTTTTCTGTATAAGCAATTTTAAAGTTTTTCTTACATGAAGAGTTGCCTATATCCTCTCTTACTATTTTGATTTTTAAAAAACTAAGTGAATAAAATAAAGAGATTTATTTTCTGGCTGAAGATGTGGGATGATGGGAAATGTACAGCTGCTTAATATGTTTTCAGAAATCAGGCTGGAGAATATAAAAAATAAATACTGTCAGAAACATGGAAGAAAACATTATTTAAGCCTTTTATGTTCTGGTCAATGCAGATGAAGTCATGTACATTCTTTTACATAATGTGCTCCCTTAATGGTCCTGCTGGAAATAGACTTCTTGGCAGCTGTACAGTGCAGAACAAGATGGATAAAGTTCTGTTCCTGTTTCAAAATGCTGTAAGTGTGAGCATGTCAGAATTGTAGTAAGACAAAATCAGTCTTTTTTCCTTTTCAGTTCCATCCATCTGATGTTAGTTAAACGAACTGTTAAATTAATGAGAGCACATCTGAAAAAAAACCATCATTTGTCAGTAGTTTTTGGAGTGAAATTCTGTGGATCCTGACCCTGCTGAGGTGAAGGGTGTAGTGCTGAGAATGATGAGTCCATCCAGTGAAAAAACTGCATTTAACTCCTTTGTTTCTTTGTGAAGACCTTGCTGGATGTTTAGATCACATGGCATTCTGCAATAACCTTTATTCCTTGGGTTTCTTAGGTGCTTGAAACATGTATACTTGTAGCCATGGGATCAGTTGTTGTCTTTTGGGTTCTGTTTTAGCAAAGATATAAGTGTGCATCATTTCATCCTGGTTAAGCAAAGCATTAAAATCCACGATACTTATAAATTCACTGTGGTTCTGTGGTTACAGGTGCTCTGAAGTGTTCTATGGTAACAGCCCTGCAGTCCCTAATGCAAATCCTGTGGTTCAAATTCCCAGTATGAGCTGACAGCTGGTAACAAGTCAGTTATCATGGGCTGTGATTTGTCTCCTGTATCCTCAAAAGATTCAATAGCACTGAATGTTTGCAAAAGTAGCGAGCCAGAGCAGTGCACACCTCCATATGTGGTATGACAAAGTGACTGAATAGCTTGTATTTTCATGGTAAAGCCTTGCAGATTTATAGCTGCCGCAACTTTAATGATGAATAAGAGCTACCCACACAACGAAAGAGATCTAATGATGACTGAAGGCAAGTGAAATTGAATATATGCTCCTTTTACGGCAGTGTGTGGGAGACACATTTGTAACATACTGAGGATCTGAGCAAAACCATGTGTCATGTTTCCTTAGGTTCTCAACAGGAGATGTGTAGAAGCAGCAGTGATGACAGGCCTGGCTCTCAACTGCAGCATAAACAAGAAGTCCTTGTTTGACAGAAAACACTACTTCTATGCAGATCTGCCTGTAAGTATGCAGTGTGGCTGGTCCCTCCTGGGCTCTGGGAAGGACAAGTCTGCAGTATGGATGGCAGTAGGGGAGGAGTGCAGAGATGCTGCTTCTGTTTTCACTCAGTGCTCTGCTCGCCCCAGCAGGATGCTGCACTGTGCCCTGATGGAGCAGGCAGCTGTACCCTTGTGCTCACTGATTGAATATGATTGCTCTGATTGCTGACTCCTTGCTTAGCTGCACAATTCCAGTAGCCTAATGTAATTGGATTGGGAGCTGGAGCTGCTTTGTCCCTTAAGTTGTCCATTCCTGGTGTTTTGTACTAATTGTCTGTTAGGGTAAAAGCAATCTGATAAAAGTCCTTCATTTAAAGTGAATGTATAACTAACACAGGCTCCAGTGGAATAAACACAGTAGAGTCTTTTTTATGTGTGCTTAGGGACCTAAAAATATTTAATTTCCCTTCAAAACTTTCCCAGTCATGGTTCCAATAAATGAAAAAAACCAAACAACTGAGGAATCGAGTCTTTGCAGTGTGGTTTGCTGGTAGATTTCGTATGTGTAGAAGGTGCCACTGGAAGTCAGATATATTTTGCTGCATTTGATATGGATGTAGAAATACTGAAATAGTTTAAGAACCTGACTTCTGTCCTTACAACAGGATGCAGCAGTTTTTGAGCCTTTTTTTCTCTCTAATGACATTAAACCTTCCTAATTTTTTACTTATTTTTTCATGAGCCTGTTGTACTGAATGTTCAGTTTAATTTGTCAAAGAGAGGAAGGTATTTTTAGTTTCTTTGGTTTTGGGGTAAAGATCTGATGACATGAAAATAAAAATATGTGGGTTTATTTTATTTGGGAAAGATCAGGAATGTTAGCTTATCTTCTCTTTAGGTGAGGAGTCTCAGACATCCAGAAAAGCAGAGTGGGAGACCTCTCAGATCCCAGATGAATCTGTAGAGATGCTGTATTATTAACCAAATTACTTTCTTTCCCACTCTTGTTCAGGTATTGAAAATATTTTGAAGTTACACAAAACATTTTCAAATACAATTGCTTCCCACCTTAGAAAGAGAATTATATTGTAGTTGTCCAGTGAAGACCTGGATCTCAGAAAGGATTTCTGTATTTTTTTTTTCTAGGTTGTGAACTTGTGGCTCTTCTGTGAAGTTGCTATAATTTTGATTTGGTTTCTGGGGATAACTTTGCAAATATTTGTACGCCATTAAGAGGCCCTTTTACTGGGAGCTGTGCAGTGACCTGCTGGGAATGTGAAAAGCAAACTTAGCAGTTTGAATTGCCAGTACTTTTTTAAAACATGTAGAAGCCCACTTCAAGACCTGAAGGGGAAAAAGGTGAAATAGCAGGAAATAAATTTGACTTTCCTTTACACATCATGAAGGAACATCAAAAACATCACAGACAAATTGTTTGCAATTTACTTTTAGTGCTTACTCTGTTAAACTGAAATCACTCTTATATTCTTGTGATGTCTGCTGCTATCAGTCTGCTGACAGCAGATTTATGGGTGAATGTTGTCCTGGGAAAGAATCCACGTCCATGTGTCCAAGAGAACAGTTGAGGTGGAAGAAGCTATGGAACTCTGCAGACAGGAATTACAGGATCCTCTGGTTACATAAGCATGGAGATTTGGTCAGGGAGATGCTGACATGTTTTATTAGTTGGAAACATGTAATTCTGGCTTTAACTGACTGACTTCTGCAGTTTAAGCACTGACAATAAACTGCCTGACCTACATTTTGTAGTGAACAGTCTAGTCAAGAACCTTGTAATAAGATGCAGATTTTAGGCTAATGAGCTGAATAGAACAGATAAATCCAGCTCTTAGGGTCATTTGACAATGGGATCATTGTTACTTCTGAAAACAGGGCTTTGGATGGGAAATGGGATTCTTATTATTTATTGTCACTCAATATTTCTGGCTGTAAAAAATTATTTTAATGAGAACTTCTAGGAGATGAGAAGAGCCTGTGATTAGCTGCCGCAGAGTCAGTTATTTTCTGTTTCTTACAGTGATTATGTCTAGTAGCTCATGCACTTCACTGCATATATAAATTGGGGTGTTGACAGGGCCAGACCACTGTTCTCCATTCCAGTGCCCTGGAATTCACCATCTCTATATTTTGGAGTAAGCTCGTCATCCCTGCAAAATATACAAATACTCCTCCCAAATAATTTGTGTCTGGCAGACTTTTTTTTCATTTTCAGCGCCAGTGCCATAGGCAGGTGAGGAAGGAGGAAGCAAAGGGGACCCCATCTCAGCTGTCATTGACTCACTTCTCTATTTTTACATCATTGCAGTTATTCCAATACCTTGCCACTATTTTGGCCTGCAGTTCCCCCTTTGAGTGGAGTCCCGGGCATGAGGTGGCATTTATCAGCTGTGTGCCCTGTGTGGGGTGGCAGTGTCTTATCTTTTAAATTGCTACATTGATGAAATAGAGCTTCCTCCTTTTCCTGATTTCCAAACCTCCACCCCTCCTCTCTCCTTCCCTCTAATGAGTACAGTTTGGAACAGACAGAGGGGGACAGGCAGCCTGTTGGGAGGATGAGTGATAGCCCCAGCTTGGGGATGGAAGGACAGTAACTGGCTTCAAACAACATGTAACATGATCATGGGACCACAGGCATGGAAGAATCTCTCCAGTCCATTTCCTGCCCCTTTGTCATCCTTGGCAAGAAATTGTGCAGTTGATTATTGATTATTTCAGCATTAGTATGGTGTTGTATATTTGTCTGTTATTGAGGAGTCCTCGTATTTTTTCCAGACTTCCAGCTTCTTACTGTTATGTTGAATTCTAGACTCATCTTCTAGCTTGCTTCCTTTCCATTTAAGCAAAGTTACTTTTGAATTTACATGTGCATTTATTCTCTCCTCTTATATAGGTCACTCTGAAAGATGTTGCATTTTCAGTTTTGTTCTTAGTCAATTATATTTGCACTTGGTCTGCTTTCTGAAAAGTGAATGTTTCAGTTGCGTATAAAACTAATTTTGTTGACAGGCTGGCTATCAAATCACTCAGCAAAGAGTTCCTATTGCAGTGAATGGAAGTCTGTCATACAGTCTCTGCATAGACAACAAGATGAGCCAGATGGTGACCAAAACTGTGAGGATTAAACAAATTCAGTTGGAGCAAGACAGTGGGAAAAGTCTCCATGATGATACAAGGAGCCAAACCCTTGTGGACTTGAATAGGGCTGGTAGGTTTGGAATATTTTCCTATTTTTCTCCTCCTTTTGGATTAAGATGAATCTTTAAAGGTAAATAGATGACACGAAACAGGCAAAAAATAAGAACAGCTTTGTGGCTCTCTCCTTGAAAAAATAATTCATGAAAATTACTCTTACACTGGAAACAGATGAATACTTGATTTTTTTAATGGCCAGTAAACCTTTCCCATTTGCTGTTGGCTTATGGCAATTGGCAGTAGCAAGTTAGAAATCTCTTGGCTCCAGTTTGCACAAAATTGTGTCACATAGAGCCACTCAGCTATTTAAGCTCTGCACTGTATGTGTTGTTAAAAAAAGTTAAATATTACAGATATAGTGGATCAAGTTTGTGTATAGAAAGAGCAGCTGTTGGAATCTGTTGGTGCATGAGTCAGACATTTTTCTTAATTATTAGCTTTGATGAAATGTAGATTTTCTCTTTTAACTTGGAAATTATAAATGGAGTGATCCAAAGGAGTGCACAACATGGGCAGCAACCTGGCTGGCCTGGCCTAACTGGGACGAAGTACTCTGGTGTCCATTGGAGCTGAGGGCTGTGGCTGCTCAGGTTCCTTGAAAGCTAGATCCTGAAGCTGAAAACTAGACTACATCTGTTTACAGTTCTGCTTGCTCCAGAATTGGTTTAAGATAAATAAACTTGCATCTGGAACCCAATTGGCTTTAAATGAGAGTCCTTCTAGAGGAATGGGTCCTTCTGATCTGCATGTCATTGAAGGGTGGGGGTTGTCTGCAGCTGTCAGTTACTTTAAAAAAATAGCAGGAAAAGTTTTTATAGCAATCTGCAGCTAGGCCCATTGTGACAGTTACTAAATAATACATGGGGGTTTATGTGTTTTTTATATTTTTTTAAAAGAAGTCCAAGTTCTTTCATGTGTTAGCCAGTTGCACTCTCATATGCCAAGATCAAAAGCTAGTGTTGAAAATCTCCTGTCTTTTTTCCTGGTAGGAGTTGGTCTCATGGAGGTTGTCATGGAGCCTGATATGTGCTGTGGGGAAGAAGCAGCTGCAGCAGTCAGAGAGCTTCAGCTCATTCTGCAAACACTTGGGAGCAGCCAGGCAGTCATGGCAGGTACTGAGGGAGAATGTTCCCTTGTCACCAGTAATTCTCTGCATTTGCAGGAGTTTTGCAGCTTCCAGTTACTTTGCTCTATGGTTGCTTATAATGCATAGCCCTTTCTAGCTGTTGTTTTACAATCCTCAGAGTCTGTCCTAATGTCTGCCATGCTTATAGGCCTGCCTTTGTCTGCAGAGCTTTGCCATGTTAGATGCTATGTTTCCTCACACAATGATCTTGCAGGATAAAGCTAGGCAGGAAGAAACATCCCCAGGGTTCTTGTGGTGCTTCTCCCCGTCGCTCTCTATCTTGCTTGCCACAGCACTGCAGCACAGAAGATCTGTAGCAAGAATTAATTGTAGGGTATGGAAGGGACAAAGGGACAAAGTCGTGGGAGCATGGATCATCTTCTAAGTGTCAGGTCTTAGCTAGTCATAAAATTGATGTGGGCAGTAAACTTGTGCTGGTGTCATGGATGAGATGGAGTAAACAACAGCATATACAGAAATGGTGCTGGGGTTAATTTTAGCCAGGATTACCTATCCTTCTGAAACCACTTCCTCTTGCAGGAAACGTTGCTTCTGGCACCAGCTCTTTCTGTAATTTTAAGGCCCCAATTTTCACAACAGGTGATGTGCAGAAGCATAGCCTGCATTCAGCCTCCTCACTGGTGATTCTGTCTCATTAATTGTGAGATTCAGATCATGCCACTTTTCCTCAGTCTTAATGTTACCAAAATTCACAACCAGCACATGCTTACAGGTAGCATACAGCAGACATCTGCTTAAGTATTTAAAAGTGGTTTCAGTCATTCATCCCTTCCACACACATCCACAATTAGCAGCTGCTTATTAGTGTTCACAGTGTAAGCTATATTTTTGCCTGTGACAGTTGGCCTCACTGTCTGGCAACGAATTCAGTCCATTATACAAGTGGATATCTCCTGGAAAACTGAGTCAGAGTGGCCTGACACAATAAATGGGATCCAATAAATGTTGGCCACTGATGTAACTTTAATTGAATGTAGCAGGAAATAATAATAGCTAGGCATTATCTATTTCTCTGAATCTCTTCTCACACAAGTGTCCCACATGTCAAATAAGGCACAGTTGTCAGTATTAAGCAGCCAGTTTGGATGCTTCTTCAAGGACCTTCATGGGCATACAGATATACAGTCATTTTTTACTACTGAATTTGGCCTTAAGATTGCCATTGGAATTGCATTGTGGTGTCTTTTATCGCAGGGAGATTTCTGACTTTATATGAGAATACCAGTATTGGAAATATTTTTCTTCCAGGAAAGGTAGCTATAAAAGTATGTGGATTTTTTTTTTTTCTTTCAAAGTGAAGGTTTTAGGGGCTTTTGCATGTACAGTGAAGACATGTGCCCAGTTTTATCAGATGTTATTTCATTAATAACAAACAGATGAAAAGATGCTTTCATTGTAAAGTGAAAGAAAAGTAAGCTGGGCTTAAAGAAAAAAAGCCTTTTGTTGGGTTTTTTGTTTGTTTGTTTGTTTGTGGGGGTTTTTTGTTTGTTTGTGGGTTTTTTTTTCGTCTAAGAACTTTTGCAGCTTCGGTCTTTTGCTTATGCCTGATTAAATTCATTGTCTGGTCACACTGGCACCTACATCCAAGTAGAAACAGGTCACGTCTCCAATGAAGCAAGGGCAGGACTAGACTATTCCTCGTTTGGAACAAGTGCAAGTTTCACCCCAAAGAGGGAGCACATGCAAAACACTTCCCTTGAAAGAGATGTTGGGTCATTCCAGCATCTCTGTCTCATTTCCATGTCTAGCAAGGCTCTGTGAAGACAGAGGAAATTAGTGTGCTGTCATCCAGCCTGCTTTTACAAGTTTTACCAGGGCCTCATCAGTCAATTTAAATCTATTGACCAGAATGGGTTCTGAAGCTGTAGCATCTTCACAGTTTTAACTCTGAACCATTTTGCACTCTCATTTATAATTCTATAATATTATAATGTATCCAATCAGTAGGCATTTGTTTCTTTTTATCTGTATTTAAAATAAAAATAAAAAGAATTAAAAAAAAACACATGGAAAGGCTACAGATGCTCAATGTGTAATATGGGAAAAATAATGTTTCTTAACATTCCAGTATGTAATACAGCCTCTCCTGTTTGTGTATTCCCAGCAGCTGATAACTGTGGCAAGGCTTTTCTTCTCGGAAGAGATGTCTTTAGAGGGACAATACTTAGAAAGAGACAATTATTATTTCCTTGTGGTTGAGTCACTAAAAATTTTTAAGGACATTGATCCATTTTGGACTGAGAGTGCATGATGCTTTTATATAAAACTTTGTACAGTTTTTGGCAGCCAGGGACATTTTGAGGGGTAAGATTGCAATTTCCTGAAGGAGAGGAAGAAAATTACAAAAGAATCCACTGCTGCTCACATTTTGTCCTTGAGCTGTAAATTTCCAAGAACACCTTAGTAAATATGTTCAACATAACCTTAAGTTATTGTGTTCCATGCTAGGGTAGTATATATCCATCAAATTGTAATTCCAAAAGGTATTTTTGTGCTTCTTTGAGAGGAATGGAAGCTCACAATCCACCACTTTGCTTGTCTAATTCTGCCCTTTATTTAAGATCTGTGAATCAGAAGCTCTTTTCACTGTATGGCTTAGAGGATCTGTGCTGCACTGCATCATGCAGTTTTCTGAGAGGAATTATGAGCAATGATTTAAAACTATTTTGAATGATTCAAGGCAGTCCCTTGAGATGGAATCACATACAGAAAGCTATGATTAAGTGGTTGTTACTCCTTTCTGAACATAGAGAAGTCTACTATTAAGGCTTTGCACATAACATGCAGTTTATTAATGCATGCCAAGGTTTTTAGCTCTAGTGTACAGGGCAGACTGTTCTGTTAATAAAATTTCCTTTTACAGAGGGTCAGCTGAGAGTGGATGCCAATGTTTCTGTGCATCACCCTGGAGAGCCTTATGGAGTGAGGACTGAAGTGAAGAATATCAATAGCATACGATTTCTGGCAAAAGCAATAGGTAAATGGTGGTTACTTCATTGCAAGAGCATTGTAGGTATTTTATGTGCTCTGAGATGAAATATGCCAGGCTCCTGAGTGCAGTAATTGGCCTTAAATGCCCTGACAAACTTCACCTGGGTGTCTCCTCCATGTGCCTTGCCTGTGGGTACAGGAGTCCTATTTACGCTCAGGCTGGGGCCTTCAGACTTTGTCTAAATGGCTGTGTCACAGGGGTGCCAGTTTTCAGTCCTGTCTCCTGAAGGACCTTGGACCTGTTCTGTAGTGTTGTTCCTAGAACTTAGCTCCTTTTGCTTCTCCCTGAACTCCCTCAATGGGCCCTGGACTCAACTCATCCCCTCACCTCCACTGGCACTGTCAGAGGACTCTGTTGGTGGCACCTGCCCTGCTTGCGTTGTTCAGACTCATGGGACCACATCAGACCATGAGGGCATGGCCTGGCCTCTAGTCACCCTTCTCTCCTGGCTTATCCCTCTTTATGGAGCAGCCCCACTCTTGCTGCTCCGTGACAGAATAAATCTTAGTATGGGATACTCTGGGAAGAGCTGGCATGTTAGTCTGCAGGTTTTTTGCAGTAAAACCTCTGCCTATAAGAAGAACGAAGCAGGTGGTTCAGTGCCTAGCGTAGACTAAAATATTTTAGCAGTGGTTTTGTGTCTTCCAGTGGAGATGATTGCTTTCCACTGAGTATGGTGTGTGATGTGTGTGAAGTTCAGATGTAGCTTGGGTAGGAGGAAAATAAAATCTGCTTGTTACATCTCCAAAAGAAAACTGAACTGGGTGACTGCAAGGTCACCAGGAATGTATGATTTGACTGCAGTGCCCGGGAGAAAATGGTTTCCATTTAAAGGAAATGAAAGCAGATGAGGGAAACACACAAAGAAAGAAACACTGCTGGAGAGAGAGACAGTGACTGATAATTCTGCCCATAACTACTGCTGTTGATTTCATTAAGGTTAAGACAACTAAGTCTTCCATTATGGCGTAGCAGTGAAAAATGAAATAGTGGAGTGCACTAAAGCTAATACTGTAGTCTAACAAGCTTACTCTTTTTTCTCTTATTATTGTCAGACTATGAAATACAGAGGCAAATTAAAGAACTTGAAAATGGAGGGACAATTTTGAATGAAACAAGAGCCTTTGATTCCAAGCTTGGGTGAGTTTTTATTTTGGAGGAACATAGGAATAGCTGCTTTTGAGTGCCCACATATACCTAGTGACATGATCAGGAGCTGTAATATAGTGTTGCTCAACTTGTGTCTTCTAAAGTTAATGTTTACAAGTATGCTCCCTCTTAGGGAGTAATTTAAGGCTGAGGCTTTTTCACAACAGATTGTGTCCTGCATCAAGCAGTGTCTGTGAAAATGACTGCTCTCTTACATGCACTTATTCTTTGAAGTGGTTTTAAGAGGCTTTCCTAATCTTCATGAGGCAAAGGTTTTGGGTTGTGGTTTTGCCATAAAACTAACTCCGTGGTGTATCTCTTACCACATCTTGTTTTGTTTTTATTTTAGGTGCACAGTACCAATGAGAGACAAAGAAGGAAAACAGGATTATCGGTATTTTTTTTAATAGACCTAACATTTGACAAACTGATAATTTATTAAATTTCTGAAGTGTAGCCAGTGTAATAAGGATGTAAAGTTAGTCAGTACAGTTAGTATGTGTTGGAAGTTTACCTTCCACTGGAAGGGGCAGAGACCTATCAAAATCAATGCTAGTCTGAGCAGTCAGATCTGGATTTGTGTCTTATTTCTGATAAAAGCCCTGGACCTTTCCCAAAGACTAGGCTGGGAGTACTTCAGCTCAAAGTGGGAAAGTTGAAGGTTTACTGTATGGCCAGTATAAGTGTGTTCTTAAGAATGCCTGACATAAAACATCAGAATTTCTGAGTTCAGCATTGCACCTGCTTTAAGTAAATACAGAGGGAAGAGTTTTCAGCTTTGGCCCTGCCTCTCCATGCTTAGATTCTGTGATCACAGATCACAAACACTGTTTGAAAATCCTAGCTGCTATTGAAAGGTGTCAGCATTTCATAGGCAGGTTTCTACCTTGAAGTTCTTTGTAGACCTAATGAAGGTGCTACCTTGCTAAGTACTTAGCCTTTCACAAGTGTGAAATGGCAAACACTGAACCATAAAGTCACCCTTGAAGGATTTAACTGTGAGGCTGAGGGGACAAGGCATGAGTCTTATTTGCAGAGCAATGCTGCTGGGAACGAGTTCTGAGGCAACACTGTAAGGCAGCAGCACAGCTGCTTGGGGCCATCATAACGCAAATCTTCCCAGTAGTTCCCTAGCTTTGCATCCCTGGGAGAGCTTCCTGTTAATGCCAGAGTTCACTTTCCAGCAGGAGAACTTCCAGAGCCTCTCCGCTTTGTCAGCTCTGTGTTCCTGTCAGATCTTATATTCTACCACTGATCTTCCTACAGCAGAGCAATAATTATGAAAACATCCCATAAACTTTGAATTTAAATCTGCTTTTTAGATTGTGTTTTTGTAGAAATGCAGCAGTGATCATTTTGTGAATTCCTTGTAGGGGCAGGCATGAGCAGTATTTAAAAAAAAACTAATTTGAAAAAATGCAAAAGAAGATTCATTAAAACCTAGACAAAACCAATGAGTCTAAGATATTTCGAAAAAAGACCATAAAGATTATTACTAGTACTAAGATTATTAACAGTATTGAGCTGTAAACTATGTTTTTTAGGGTTTTTTGTAACTTAGTGCTGCACATTATACATTAATCTTAAAATCTGTGTTTAGGCAGATTTTAAATAGAAGTCATTATAGCTCAATGCCCTTTATTCTAGTGGTTTTGAACCCCTCATTTGATCATGTAAGAGTGAAGTTTCTGCTTCAATCACAGTTATTTGAGTCATTTGAATTGGCCTTCTCTTTAAGGGAGCCTTTTGTTCTGTGATAGCACCCTGCTGAGCACAGTAACTTTGCTTTTAGCACAGCATGAGATTTCATCAGGATTTTTGAAGTTTGGCTGGAAAAGGTTACAACCTGCCCAGATCACTCCTGGCAGTTGGCTGTCAATCCAAGTTCTTCCCTGCCAGCCCACTCCCATTTTTATCCAGGTCTGTAATTCATGCTTGTTGCCAAAAATGGTGGGCTGTTTCCATATCTTTTGCTGGTGCTATTGGGACTTTTTATTATTATTTTTGGTGAAGAAGTGTTTGAATTACCCCTTTTGTATTATGAACTCTTTAGCAATTGGTGGAAAATTGCTGAAGGAAAAAAAAAGAGAGGCTTTGCAACTGCTGTTGATTTCATTAAGGTTAAGACAACTAAGTCTTCTATTATGGCGTAGGTTTGAAGCCTGATCTCTTTCTACTTATCAGTGATATACCAGCTTTTTAATTTTCAATATTTTGTTTAGTTGAAAGGGTAATACAGCTTTCAGGGAAGTATAAACTTGTGATATAAATGTTATTCCTTGTTGCTTAGCTTCTGAGTGAAAATAATTATAAAGGAGTTTTTCTTCATTTTTACTAGGTTCATGCCAGAGCCAAACCTTCCCCCATTGATTCTGTACGATGCAAAATCTTTGCCAGCTAATATGAACCATCAGCAAGTGATAAATATTGATTGGATTCATGAGAGACTTCCTGACCTCCCCAGTGTGAAGAGGAAAAAGCTTGTTGAACAGTATGGGATTCTTCCTGAACACAGCTTCACCTTATTGGTAGGTCTATTGATCAAGTGCTAAAAAAAACCCTCAAAACTTCAAAGGTGCATGGTTCTTGGAAAGATTTACAAATGTCATATTAACCAGCTGTCAGTCCTTATGAACATTCTAACTTGAAGTGTGTCCAATGCATACTTTGTACCATGGAGCCATACACATAGAATGGTGGAAAAAATGAACCAGACACAGTGTGCCAAGAAGTGTTTCTCATGCAAAGTGCAGTCAGATAACTGGTACTTAATATTGATCTTGTCTGTCTAGACATTGCTGCACTCCTGACTGACTGCAACAAATGTAGAGCTTCTGAATACTGTCCCTTGTCTGCAAGTGTCTGCTCTTCAGCTCTGGGCCTGCTGCAAGGCTGGGCACATTGACCATATTTAATGAACGTGAATCAAAATCCAAGGTCTAAATCTTTCAGCTTCATGTGCTCCTTGACCTACCTTCCACATTATTGGAAACACTTCCCCTCCTTCTCCCCACATTTATTCTTAGGGAAATATACCAAAGGGTTGCACAGTATCAACTTTGACCTCATAGTGCAGTTTACCAGGGATAGGATCAGAAGAGGGATGAGAAGGGAAACAGTGGGGCAAATACTGTTAAAAATAAGGAACTGACAGCAAAATCCCATAACTCCCAAAATTATTCTAGAGGACTATGAGCTTCCTAAATGCAAACTGTCATCTCTCTTTGCCAGTGGTAACTCTGGGGAGGGAGTTAGTATACTCATCCTAGATTAGACATTTCACATACCCAGCTAAGCTAGGAGAATGTCCCACTTTGGTTACTACTGTTGTTAGTGGAGACAGAAGGAAAAGGATTTTTTCAGAGTGAGATTCAGAGCAGAACTGTAAGTACTTTAAATTGTCCTCTGGAGGACATCTTTCCTTTGACTGTAAATGAAGGGAGAGCAGTGCACATAACTACCTCATATCCCTTCTTTGTACGTCTGTAATTTAATACACTTGTACACTTGTAATACAGAGGCTGATTCTACAGGAAGAAAATGATTCTGCGTTCTGAGGAAAGCTGTTAGGAAAACTGCTTTTGTGTTGCTGTGCCATTTTAGTGAGTTGCAGACTGTATGGTGGGCAGGTGAGTCATAATTCTCATCAACGTCACAAGACTGCAGTCACAGTATTGAGAGGTGTCAGCAGTTCTTACCTTCCTATTTCATTGTATAAGCTGCAAAATATGATTTTGCTGCCAGCATTCCTGTTCATGCATGCATTTTTCCCATATTTCTAACCGATTAAATTAAGTGTAAGAGTAGAAAGGGTAGATAGGTCCTGCATCCTTTTTTTCTGAGTTTTTCTACTTCTTCCTCTCTGTAGTTCATTGGTCCTGCCAGCTGCTAAGTACTACAGCTGCTTGCTCATTTTCCAAGCCAGTAGTACAGGGAGGAAATTAGGAAAAGCAAAAGTAAGGCTCGTGGTTTGAGAAAAACACTTAAGTGAAGGAATGGAGTAGGGGAAAACCTAAAAATTATGCAAATACAATCACTCACCACTCCAAAAGTAGACTGATGTGCTGCCAGTCTGCAGCCAATGACACTGACTACATCCCCCAAAATGCCCTTCCCTCAGTTTTCCTTGTTGAGCAGGGCAGAGAATGTAACCAGTTTGGGTTGGTTGTTAGACTGTCCCACCTGGCTTTGTGCCCATTCTTGGTCTGTTTGCTGTGGGGAAAGAAAGTTGCTCAGCAGTAGCCAAAACACCTGTGTGTTGTCAGTGTTGCTGTGGTCACAAATCCAAACCAGGGCACCCTCTTCAGAACATAAACTCCGTGGCAGCCCCGCCCAGGGCACCCATTCCTTTCACTTGGCATCAGCCCACCTTTTGTGGGTATCAGGTTGCTGGTATGGGGGGCTTCTGTTATCTCTGCCAACTAGCCCTGTATATTTGCCTCATCGACTGCCCTTTCTTTCAGCTGTTCTCTGAAGTCCTTTATTGCCTCTGCTTTTCCCCTTATCCTTTTTGCGACATGAAAGACAATTAATGAGCTCCAAGCTGAAATTTGGGATTCAGCTTGTAATAAGCTAATGCATCCATTTGAATGCATGAAGTGAGCAGATTCTTTGTTGCAGGTCTCCTTTTATTGTGCATTAGAATGTCAGCCTGCACACTCCCCAGCTGAGCTGCTTGCCTGTGCACTGGGACACCCGTTAACCTTAATTCATCGGGAAGCGCCGTGTCCGTCGCTGCCTTCAGCTTGCATCAGAGGCTGCACAGGATTGCTGATAGGGCCAGATGCACACATCTAATGAGCATTCTTTCAGGTTAGAGTGCCCAGGAGTGCTCATTAAATAAATGGCAGTTGTAGAGGAATGGCTCTAAAATGCAAAGTCTGTTCTGCACCAGTTTGATAGAGAAAGCATTTTGTGCCAAAGTTGCAATCAAACACACATACTCCAGCATGCAGGCTAGCTCCTGAGCTTGCTTCCAGAGCTTTGTCCTCACAGACAGGAGCTGCCTGTAAATACTGTGGTGTTGAGAAACTGAGATTCCTTCTTTGCCTAATTACAGGATGTACTGAAAGGGAAGAAGTACCCTATTAATATCTTCATATCTGAAATGCCTTATGTGTAAATGCCTTCATTTTTGGCAGTTTTATATAAATTGCAGAGATAAATTATGTTTCTGATTTTTCTTCATGCAGAATTATTCTTACTCATAATTCTTTGAGCCACATACACTCCATGGTATTTGGGTACTCAATTTCTTCATGCAATTTCTACTTTGCTCTGTAAACTGGTAAGCTGGCAAATACATCAGTCAGGAAGGATCTCTGACAGCTTTGCCAGTTATGGTATTACAATATTTTCATCTTGCTATCTGTTGAGTGAAAAATAAGCTATATTGGCATAGACATTAGTGTATTAATGAAGACATTAATGTACTAATGTGTTAATGCAATGCTCCATTTTCAAAATGCATGCTGAGGTCCAGGGAGGTCCAACCAGAAAATACATTGATAGTCACAGCACAGCATGAGAAAAAGAGTCTCATCACTTCCTTTGTCATGTGAACTCCAAATCTTCCTTTGCATCTACTAGTCCTCTGCTTACTCAGATAAAAGTGGCTGTTCCACTTGGCCTGATTGCCCTGGTGGAACAACCACACTGGTGACTCCTTCAAACAGTCACAAGTGGGTTGCTGGAGGAATTGGTTTTGACCATTTTGTCTCATGCCCTGCCATTCTCAGACATGCTAGTACACAGGTGAGCTTAAGCTTCTTTTAGAATGCAAATAATTTTACAAGAAGCTTTATGAAAAAGTTTTTAACTTCCTTTGACTGGTCTGCTTTTCTCCTCAGTGTTCTGGGGTTTTTTTCCCCCCTGACAGTCTTGTACATTTTTGTAGCACTTGTTACCACATGGTTGGCTATTGTAGGAACTGTGATGGTGAAAAGGGGAATAACAAAGCAGCAAATTACATTTTACTTGTGAACATTGAAGCAGTTTTCTTCTTTAGTTCTTTGGGAAACATTACTGGTCTTTAAAAGAATAAGTTTGCATTACAGTCCCAATGTCCCTGGTATTCTGTAAAATAAAGTATTGTTTTAAATTTGTTTAAAAGGTACCTGAAATCACTACACCACTAGGGTTTTTTACATCTCACTGCTATGAAATCATAATTTTAAACCATGTTTAAGAAAGAAATTTGTATTTGATTGAAATATTGGTATATCAGGTTTCATGCCAGTGAGATTCACATGAATAAATCACAGCATATTTGGTGTGTAATGGAAGCATGGAGTGGCCTGCATTACAAACGTGATGCTGCTATTCCAGATTTCTGGTTTTCTTTCAATGAAGTTCAGAGTAGAGTATTCAGAATGAAGAGAGGACAGGCAGTCAGCATTCCTGTAAATCCTGTTGGAGCGTGCAGTTTTCAGCTCAGATTTGCCGCAAGGGACAGGTCTGTGAGGGTGCTGGTAGTTGGAGTGAATTTTGCAAGAAAGTTTCCCAAAACGTAAACCAAATTGAAGTCAAGTAGTGCAGTATCTAAAAACTGAAGCTAATCAAGTTGTCTCTGTATTTTTTTAATATGACAAGAAAACAAGAAAAATGTTTCATTTCTGTCAGTCATTCTGATGTTTTGACATTCTCTGTACTCATTTCAGTCTAGCATTACTGGGCTTTCCTTCTCTTTGGCTACAGAAAATGACAGTCCCTTTAAAAAACCCAAAATGAAATGCAAGGGAATTTTGGGGAGTGTTTCTGGTTATGTGTGCACAAGTAGTGAGTATGGGGTTCAGAGACTTGGTAGCATATGTAAGTCTGTCTCCCTGAGTTTTCCTGGGCTTCTCTGCACTTGCTGCCTGGAAATCATCTGATTAAAATGCAAAGGCTGCATATGTTTGTCCTTGATTTTTCAAAGGTCTGGCAGCAGGATCAGAACTGTAACTCCAGCGAGGAGAAATTGGGATGTGCCCATTGCTAGGGATACACTCTGTAGCCTGTACATGATGGAAGTGCTGGACGTGCTGTGTCTGAGCTGCGTAGCTGCATTCAGACATGTGGCATCTGCAGACATTATTTGCCTGTGCATAATGTTGTAGCTAAACCTACTCTGCCTGGAATGTTTGTAAAAGCTTCTGCAGCATTTGTAAAGAACCCAGCATTCAGACATGCTCACTTTTTCCTACCTAGATTGGACAATCGTTGCTGTGTAAAGGAACCCACTATTTAAATAATGAGTGTTTGTTTGTGCTATTGAACCCTGAGGTGAATTAGAAAGAGTACAGTACTTGGCAATACATCATTCTAGGAATTCTGCTTAACGCACACAGTTTTTAATCAAGTTTACTGTGCTTTGGTAATCATGTCATTCCTTTACTGTTTCTTTGAGTCAGATTTGTCCCTCTAGTCTATTTAGCCTTAGTTTTGCATAATTTGATTAGAGAGTAACTGCTAGTTAAATTAGAATAGTAGAGAAGAATAGAATGATGTCAATGTGTATTAGATAGATAACTAGTGGGAGTTAGAAGGTTTACCTTGGCTCACAAGAGACCTCAGTGGTTTCCCAGGCTGAGAACTTCGTTTCTTTGGTCATGGTCTCAAGGTGAAGGGGATGGGTCTGATTTTGTCACACCAGTTTTACAGCACTGATGTTAATCTAGGTACATTTTGTTTTGTTTCACAGAACAGAGATCAGTAGTTTTTAGTCTTCTCAAAAGCCATACATCATTATCAATGAAATATGTGGTGTCCGGAGCTTTTGGAAGTTTGTGTTGTGAAAGTTTGGAGAAGGAAAGTCTAAAATTCTGTATTGCTATGGCAGTAAATGGCCTTTAAAAACAAGGACAAATGAGACTGTTTTGATGGGATGTGAGTGGAGAACTGAGACTTTTTGTGGTTACCCTGCTCTCTTTTTCCTCATAACTGTTCAGAAATCTGGCTGCAGTCAGTATGTGTTTGAGAAATGTTTTTGCTGTGATGACTGTATACTTAGAATAGCTCCTTGGCTATCTCTAAGCTGTTACCTCCTGACTTCTGAGAGCTGGCTTGTCCTCCTGTGTGTTTATGGCACATACTGCAGAAGTCCAGCAGCATGCTGGATTTGGATTCCTCCTTTAAAAGGTAGGAGCTGCCACTTCATACCTCTTCAGCCTTCAGTAAACCTAATGAGTTCTGTGCTGCATTTAAAGGTCCATCAGTGCCTTGATGACAAACACCACAGCATTCAACAGACTGTGCAGTATCGGTTCTTCTAAAAACAATCTCAGATTTCACTTAGGCTATAAATTGAATCTCCCACTGTCATATCTTCTGAGCTGTTAGTGTGCTGTGTAAAAGCTTACCATAGCTTCTCAGAAAAAAACTGGAAAATAAAACCCTGCTTCTTACATATGACCTTTCCATATCTCTGAAGGGTAAATGCAAGCTAAACTTACTAGTTCAAGCCAAAATAAATAGAAGTGATTTCAAGATCAAGAGTGAAGTAGTTGCAGACAATTTCAAGAAAAAGCTCTTCTTGGTAAAAGGTAGCATGACAGCCTGTGAGAGCATTGTATTTTCTAGTATTATACATAAAACACTTGCAAAGATGAGAAAGCTTCTGTCCAAATGCTAATTTTAGGGAGGCATTAAGAGAAAAATGATAGTTTATTTGTTGGAAGTTCTACTGAAACAGACAGGCTGACAGGTAAACTGTATATTCCTGTTCTAGGCATAAGATTGTTGGCTGTTATGTTAATAAAATTACTCCAGAGTCACATGACTTTGCCATGAATTCACAGCTGAAGTTTACTTGAGGAGTGAGCATTTATATGCTGAGTGTAATTGTATAATTAATTGTACCTGTAACCTGTGTGACCTGCTCCAGGTGACCCTGCCTTGGCAGGCAGGTTGGACTGGATGATTCCTATAGGTCCCTTCCAACCTTGACAATTCTGTGATTCTGTAATCATGTTTGCACTCCGGTATCCCTTTAAAACATTTAACTTTTTATAAACAGAATGAAGACGGACTAGCAGAATTCTTTGAAAATGTGGTAAAACAGACCCAAATGAAGCCAAAGAAGGTGATCGGCTGGATTCTAAAGGACCTGCTCAGTTACTTGAAACAACATTCCCTTACAGTAAAGGAAAGGTCAGTCTTCTTCATTGCTGCAGTGGTGAGACAGAGTGAACCTTTTCTCATGACTGGTACCATGTCACTCCATTGCTTACGGCTGCTTTAGTTGCTGCCTGTGAAGTTTGTTACTCCAGGCAGTCATGCACGGGCCTTGGCTCTGTCCTACTGAATGGAGTTAGACAAATACATGGCAGACAAGAGGATCATGTAGTTAAGAGCAGCAGTCAGTGTTTAGTATTTGGAGTGTGATGATGGTAAGGCACAGTCAGGCCTTACCAATTAGTACTGAACATGAGGAAAAATAACTTGTCATACTGAACTGTGTGATTTTTAGGCAAGCAGCAGTAGCACAGATACATTACAGCACCTTATTCTCCAAGGTAACTTCTGCCCACTTTTTCCCTAGCCCAGTCAGTTCTTTTCTCCTGGCTGACCTCTTGAACCTTCTAGAAAAAAAAGAAATCTCTTCTACAGCAGCAAAGCAGGTAAGTACCTTTTTGATTTTGCTGTACTCTGCATCTTTGGCTGCTTACTTCAGTTGTGTAGCAATTTTATAATCATTGTGTAGCAGTACTATGATTGCATTAAAGGGAAATTATCTACACTATTGATAAAGGACAACTTGTGTATCTGTGCTATATAAATATAATAGATGCAAATGCCTCATGTTTTTATATAATCTTAGAGACATATCTGCATATTCACTTTTAGGAGAGGGCAGAAGCTAAATAGTAGCCTTAAACAATGTGAACTGAACTCAAATAAATCCTGCTTCTGAACAGAACAGACAGTAGATCTCAATTTCACTATTCCAGTCAGGCCTGCATGAAAGGTCAGTGGGAGCTAATCCTTGGCTTGCAGTTAAGATGAGAGTATCAGTTACTAGATTCCTAGGGACAGTAAAGTCTACGTTCCGAAGCATTAGCAATGGGAAAGGATAGAATTCATCCAAGTGGAGTCACAAAAAGAGTTCTGCATTGGTGTACCTGAGTCAAAAGTGACAGAGGTCTGGCCTTTCTTTTATCCTTGCTTCTTTGAGCAAGTGCTATCATGAAGCTCTCAAGCAAGTAAAGCTGGGTTGGTTTTTTTTCCCATCTTGCCTAGGACAGTCTGAAAAAGCAGCTCTTGATGATTTGTTTAAAATTGTGAAGTGGTTATGATGGGAACAGTACTGCTGTTTGTAGACAAAATGTAGAGGCTTTTTTGTCATGGGCCATAATCAATCATTCACCTTAAATTGTTGCAAGCTCATTTATATGGAATGATTTGTCTTTTCAGATTAATTATTATACTCTAGTTAAGTGCATTAGGTGACTGTTTCAGTGTTTATCAGTGAAACTGTTAATGAACAGTGAATGAACTTTTTATGGTTTCTTTTTTTGGAGATGCTTGTAGTTCTTAATTAAGTTAGTCTGTGTCTGTGGATAGCCAGCTGCATAAGACAGACGTCATAAATAGGGATTTAAGCGCCTGACTTCAGGCATGTGTGTTTGGAAATTTTGTATTGGAAAAGTAAAAGCTTCAAAAAGGAGATAAAGTATTAATAGGAAAAGCACTGGAATGCAGAGCAGCTCTTTGCCTGCGGGGTTGTGGCACACCCATCAGTTTGGTGTCTGTTTGAAAAGGAAGCTTCAGAACTCCAGTCTGAATCTCTTCCTTGTGGAGGTAGGGACAGGGTACTAATGCTCTTCTATGGGATTTTCTGCTTTGTGATACATTTGTGTGCCAGGCACTTCTGTGAAGTGTCAAGAATTTCAGAAATGCATTTGTTGTTTAATTACCAACTCCTTGTAATGTGCATGTTGTCCTCGGTGATCTGAAACTGGACCCAGAAGTCGCAGTAGTTTGCCCTCACCCAGTGATGATGCTATCAAACTGCAGAAACCTTGCCACATTTAGAAAAGTATTTTGGTTGCCTGGATGTCAGAAGAGTAACAAATGTTTATAACAATTCTCAGCAGTAGGCAGAGACGCTGGATGGCCCGAGGGCAGAAAGGGCTATATATACACACCAGCAGATGAACTGCAGCTCCTGGGGAGGGTGCATGATCTGCAGTGGCAGACACCAATCCAGCGGGAAAGGATGGAAGGGTCCGATGGGGTGAGCACACAGACATGTGTACACGTATGTGCTCACTGTGGGAAGCTGTTAGCCACTTAAATTATTTAAAAGGTTTTGTGTTTGGGCTCTGCTGTCTAAGGCAGTAAAAGAGGCAGATAAAAGCTGTGAGCACTGGCTGTACACACTGAGCATTGTGGGGTGGGATGCAGTGCTATGCTAAGGGCACTGTGTGCTCACATAATTACCATGTACATAATTACAGAGCTCATGTCCAACTTGCATCAAACATAGCATCCCACTCCAGAGGTCTCCAAAGCAGTTCCAGGCTGGCATGCCTATGCAAAAGGGGGAGCAGCTTCCAGCTCTGCTGGCACATGGGGCTGTGGGTGAGCATGTCCTGGATCAGATGGGCACATGTTGCCTGTGGCCCAGCCCAGAGGCACCATTTTGAAGCCCACAGTCTGAGGACTTGGTGCTGCTCACCCAGGGCTGAAACCAGTCTGATGGGGAGTGTGCCTGCGATGGGACCTTGCTCCTCAAGTTGCCAGGCTGGCAGCAGGTCCATGGCTGGCATAACAGACCTGCCTGTGAGTTATGACATTATGGGAGGAGGCTGGTTCCTGGGCCAGGGAAGTGGAAACCTGTCCCTGCTGCCAATAACCGTCCTGGAGCAACTCCGTATGGACACTCTTGTCGCTGGTTAATGGGGATCCGAGCCCAGCAGGCCATGGAGCAGAGCAGACCTTGGGTTTTGCTGGCTTCTGCAGTTGCATAGGTCACCCACATAGGAATAACTTCAATAGATCTGTTTGGCACCCCTACTTTAAAGTGGATAGTAGGGAAATGAGTACAGTACCCATATCTAAACAGAACCATCTGCTTTGACAATTATGACAACACCATCTGGACGACTGGACCCAACCTGCCCCCCGCTTCTCTGAGAGGCTGAGGGACACCCGCCAGACATGACAGCTTCCGTCACTGGAAAGGAGAGGTGCCCACAGGACTTGCTGGAATGGTGCTACCTGCTGCTTTCCTCCTGTTCTTGGCAGCAAATCACTGCAGCTAGGGTTTCCAGTTGGAGCCTTCTTAGGCACAGCAGTCAGCTGGCACGGTCACCAGCTGCAAAATGTTTGATATGATGCCCATGACAGCCAGACGTGTAAGTCCTGATTAATTCATCTTGACCAATGCTGCTAAGCCTGCATAGGTGGAGACCACAGAACATCATTAAAATCTAATCACACACAGGCAAGAATCAATAGTAGAAGCTACTGAGATTTCAGTAATGGAAATGAGGCCTGAGATTCATGTTTTGGCTCTGGAGACTTCATAATTTGATCCTCCTGTGCTGGTGCAGGCAGTTTGTGTAAATGAGTTGAAATCGTTTTTTAAACTGCTTTCTTTAGATTTGTACTCCTTGCCAAGTGGAGAAACACATTTTTTAAAAGTGCATCTTTGACAGGTCTTGGCCACATCTCTTTCTGCTTTCCTACATACCTGTAAACAAGCAAGGGCCTTGATAACATTGTTGCTCTACTAAGTGGAGATGCTTGTTACCAAATGGGAAGGGACACATGATGCAGCTGTCACTGAGAAAATCTGGTGCCTTCAATGTTTCTAATGGGCAAGCTTTCCTCAGTGCCAGGAAATATTTGGCATAGGCATAACAGGGAATCAGAGCTGGATCTCTGACTGTCAAGCTGTCCTGCCCCTGATCTAAGTCAGCCTGATGTACGTGTTGCTCCTGGGTAACTCTGCCATGGTTGGCTGCATAGGTTTTGTTTGTTGCAGATTCCCATTCCTGCAGCCCATGGTATCCTGCTTGAATACATACCAGTCCTAAAAATCCTATCTGCCTTTTTCCAGGAGAGTGAAAAGGCTTATTCATTGTCCAGTCTGATTTGTGCAGTACTTTAGACTGTCTAGGATGTTTTGCTAGAGGTTGTGCTGTGCCTGGCAAGGACAGGGCTCATTCTGACGGGTGACATACAGTATGGTTGCCTTGGGAGGCCTCCAGGACAGAAACCTTCCTGTTTCATCCCTCAGAGAAGAAGCAGAAGGGCTGCCAGGAGTAGCAATGAAGCGCAACCAAAAAAAAAAAAAACCCACAAAAACCAAAAAATCAAAAAAACACCATCACAAAAAAAGGCAAACAGCTGCAGACAGGCTGAATCTCTGTTGGATATGATATATTTATTTCTAGGGTTATTCCAGGTAACACTGGCATGATTTTTAAATATCACACTAGAAGGAAGATCTTGTAGAAGACATCATATACAGCACTGATTTATTCAGTGTAAAGATCTGAAAGCTTTACTTATAGCCATTGTATCTCTGGCTGCTTATCAGTAACTTCAGTATTGTGATCTGCCTTTGGCCCTCTCTCAAGGAAAAATTAAGATCTAGCTGCCACAATACAGCTGTGTGTCATTAACCTCTTACAAGGTCTCCAGAAGAGTTGATAAGATCCCATAAAATCTTCAGTGTGCCACTGGCAAGCAAATACCCCCTTGCAGCAATTGTATGAATGCACGGTTCTTAAATACTTGCTGTGAATAGAGAACTCTTTAACCAAAGCTCTTTTGTACCCACAAATTTGTCACACTGAAGCAAATTGCTGGGGTAGTAAAGATCCCATCCCATCCCACGTGCATCATTCTACCTGAGTTCTCTTGCTGCCCTGCAAATTATTTAACATGCAGTTTGAATGCCCCTCCTTGTCTTCCCATCATCCTACAGCCTCTTCTTCATCCTACAGGGAATATTTAATGTTGAAACTTTGACATGACATGCATTTCCATATTGGGACACAGCAAAGGCCCAAATATACAATTATATCTTCAGCTCAGGATGGAACACAACGAGCTGTTTTAATAAGGGTTTTCTTACTCTCCTCCCACGGCCCTGAAATAAAAGCAAAGGGAATACAGAAAATGACTGCCCAAGGAAATTGGTTTTTTATAAATGTTTTCTCCCCTCAAGTGTATTCCAGGGCAATAGTCCTGCTGCAGTGTAGGAAAACACTAGCATTAACGAGTAATTATTCCACAGGCCTGGGTTTGCCCAGCAGTCCAGTACTTTGAGATGATGCATAGGTGGGCTGGAGCTGCTGCATTCATTCTGCTTGGCACCATTTTTCTTCTACTTTGTCATACATATTCTCATTACAGCCTGCTGGCAAGGCCTGGTAATGGGATGAGTTACCTGGGATTGGACTTGGTACAATAGTCAGCTAATCGTCAGTTCCCGGGCAGAGCTATTGCTCATGGAGATGCATATCCTTGCTGCTCCCAGGCAGGTCTGTGAATGATGTGAGAAGAGCAGGAGTACTGGCAGAGGAGCAGCCTTGCCGGCCCAGAGGAGCAGGGGGTTGTGCTCAGCAATCCCGTCTGGAGAGCCCCCGGGCACTGGGGGAGCAGGCAGGGCCGGGGCTGGGGAGGCTGCGCAGCACCTGCTGCCAGCCATTAACCTGGACTCGAGCGGGAAGTGGCAATGCTTTGTCTCAGTACAGGTGGCAGAAGAGGAGGGAGGTACAAGGGCTCTTTCAGAGAAGCACACGATTAAATCTTGGCCTTGTTCACGTTTAGACAATCCGCTCTTAGCAAAAAACAGGGCTTCTTGGATCCATAACCAAAATACTGCATGTAAACAATGTTGGTAAGTCAAGCCACTGACCTTCGCTGCTTTTATTGTGATTTTCAGGTGCTTGCAGAATTGTGGAAGGGAGAAGGGAAGACTCCCCTTGAAATTGTTAAAGAACAGAAACTTGAACTGTTACAGGATCAAAAAGAGCTTGAACAGATCTGCCAGGCAGTGATTGATGGACACAAAAATGAGGTGATTATGATGGTGCTGGGAACCTTCTGCACTGTGGCAGTCTGTGGCACTGAAAGGGGGTTAAAATAGCCTCTTTTTTCCCTTTTGATGGCATTTGAGCTCTAGAGCCATAGCAGTAAAGCTGCTGCCAAGATATTATCAAGCTTTTCTTCTTTCTTATTTTACTAAGTGGGTTTTTTGAAACTGAAGCTTACCGAAATGATCTGCAAAACAAATTACCAGTCTGGCTAATGTGCTAAGTCATTCTGAGAGCCCATAAAACTTTAATGCAGGAAAGCAAAACTGCAGGGCCCTGTCCCTCTCCAGCTGTACTGCCATTAACCTGACCCTGCCACCCAGCCACATAACTCTGATTTTTATGTCATCTGTTGTGATACTGGGGCAACACTGTTAAACTGTTCTGAAGCTGAAGTTACCTGCCAGCAAGGCATATATTAGTTATAGAATTAGAGACTGCATCAGAGCTGGCAAGGCAGAAATTCTGCTTGCATCTGACTTTTTGCCATGTCCCTGTCTCTGTCCACTGCCAAAGAGAGGAGCCTCACTGGCTCTCCTGCCTGACAGTGGCTGTGGGGTGGGGAGGAGCCAGAGCCCTGTGGCAGCAGCAGCAGCAGCTCCAGAGCTGCTGCCCACTCTGCTGTTCTGCTGGGCTGTGGCAGCAACACAAACGCTCCCCTGTGGGGTATGATTGGCTCTTCCCCATCTCCTTGAAAGACACACAGCAGCCAGCGTGGCTCAGTCTAACAAGGTCTGAGCTGGAAAAAAAGGAAAAAAAACCCTTGTTAATCATGAAGGGGAGGAGTGGGAAGGGATCTTGACATAGTCTATATAATCTGCTTTATAAAAAGCAAAATGAAAACAAGTGCTTATATGTTCTCTGGAGCAAAAATGTAAAAGCAGAAGTGAATAGCCTACTTCTAGTATAAACAATGTCTAGCTCCATTTGCCATTTGGAAAAAAGCATTAACATCTTTTGAGAACAATACCGCCCACTCCAGATCTCATTGGGGGATGCTAAGAGCTCTGCAAGAGCTTTTGATAAAATGAGCTTGCAGTAGGTCGGCGTGACCTCCATCCGACTTGACTCATTTGCAGAGCCTGATAAAAGTGCTGCTGTATTTCCAGGCTGGTATGAAAGCATAGGCAGGGAGGGAGAGAATGTTAGAACTGACTGGGAAGTGCAGGAGCTGGAAGGTCCATAACCACACTCCCATTTCAATGTGTTTTGAGAGTAATTTTTTTCAGAACAAAATAGCTTCTAAACAGCTGCTCAAACCAACACTGAGCACTTTATGACAGTGCAGGACTAGGACTGTACTGCACTCTGCCCCACATTGGTAATTTCTAGCAGATCCAGAGTAATGAGTGCTTTCCTCTGTGCAACATAACAGAGAAGATTTTAGACTGACAATAATTCAGATACTGTAATGAGAAGCAGTATTTGCATCTGAATTTGGTATTGGCACAGTGCATAGCTCCTATGTTGCAGTCCTTCCCTGAACATCTGCACATATGTCATCCTGTTTCTTTGCATCGATTGTGTTCTGCCCAGTAACTCTGACAAGGTAGAGAATGCCTTTCTTGCCACACAAACAGTAGCCAGATGCTTGTCTTTCAGCAGTAGCATCTCCTTTAGGAAGGCCCAAAGGTGAAATTTCTGATCCTTTCAGCTTTTAAACGTGGCCCTTGCAATGTAGCAGATGATTGTGCATCAAAGGCTGTCTGATAGGAGGTCGTCTTTGACCAGTTAATTAATCATCATGCTGCAAAGGAGTACTTGCTTGAAGGAAAGAAAAAACGCCTACATCTGTGCTTGAAGGACATCACCAATATTATCAAATAGATTTTGATTTGCTTCAAATTACCTGTTATAACAGGACATTATATTCAGTAAAATGGTAGATCCTATTAGCAAGGAAAGTCCATCTTACTTCTCTGGCTTTTTTCCAAGAAGTTGCTGTTCAAGCTGCAGACACTGTAAAATCCAAAAGTATTTTCTGACTCTTTCAATAAGAGGAGCTCTCTCTATTAGTTGTAAGGCCCTGATGCTGTAGGGACTTGCTGTTCTCTCATGGGAGCAGAGCAGGAGCTTATTGCAAGGCTGAAGGCAGTTTTTGTAAATAACACTTTATCCCAAAATGTAGTCTTTTATCACAACAGACCAAACAACAAAAATATTCATACCTTGGTTGGGAATGAGTGAAGATGTTCAGTTTTCCTGTAACAATGGTGTCTCTTGCATTTTTTTTTTCTTTAAAGGTTATGGCAATAAAGGGAGGAAATCCAAAAGTTCTAAATAAGTTAATTGGTCTGGTACAGAAGGAAACACAAGGACGGTCCAATCCTGTTCTGGTGAAGCAATTACTAGAGAAGAAGCTGTCAGGGTAGCCACAAGAGAAAAAGCATACAAGCAACTAAAGAAGCATGTGCTTCGTTCTGTCTGCAAATGAACTTTGGTGTCTCCTTGTGCAGTGTTGTGCTTGTTGGATATACTTCAAGCAGCTTGAAGTCCCAGCCTTCCCTGGATGCATCAGCCAAAGGCAGATGGGCCAGAGAAAAGCAGGATACAGCCATTTGCATCTCCCATGCTTTGATGTGGGACTTGGAAATGTGATTTCCACACAGCCCTGGGAAACAAGCTCCCAGAGGTATCTGTGAGTACACAGAGAGCTGAAACCGCATGAGTTAGTTTTCCAATAAAGCGGGTACAAACTCAGCTTTTCTCTCTGCCTGTTTGTGAGAAGGGGGATTCAGTCTCAAACTCAGTCTGGGCATGCACACCATAACTCTCTGTCATTGTGAGCACAACAGGAACAATTATTAAAACATCCAGAAGTCATTGAGGAGCCCACGTGTGCCTCAATGCCTTAACAGAAGGGAACAAAAAGTTCACCGCTATCATTCTTCCTGGTTTCTGAGGAAAGGGGAAAGGATGAAGCCATGAGCTGCTTCACTGTGAGCCTAAGGGTAGTGCCACAGACAGAAGTGCTGGCATCTCACCCTGTCAGATTGTTTGCTCACCTTCTCTCAGTTCTGCACCCACATACCTGCTGTGCCTGCTCTCAGTTCTGAGGAGTGCCTGAGGGGTGTGTGTCTGAGCCCTTCTGAGGGTCACATCAGAGGCTCAGAACAGCAGATGTACAGCCAGCCCTGTACAACCTACAACAGAACAAGCAGAATCATAGAATAGCTGGAATTGATTATTGGAGTCCAGCTCCCTGGCCCTGAACAGGACAGCCCCAGCTCCAGTTTGGTTTTTTTCCTCTGCAGGGAAGAACTTGTCCCCATGTTACAAACACCCAATGCCCAGGGCTGCTGCTTCTCTGGCACGTGGTTTTCTCCTGTCATCTGGAACTGTACTGTTTTGGAACATGCAGTTTGGAACTGTACTGCTTAGGAATGGAACGTGCAGTTGGCTGAGCTGGATTCAGCTGGAGTTCAGTCCTTCTCCACTACTTAATCCTAAGGGGTGTTTTGTGCTGTGGTAGTTTTTGTTTTGGGTTTTTTACATTGTTTTTCAGTTGCTGGCTTTCAGTAATCAATGAAATGCAGGGATCCAGAATAAACTTTCCCGTCCCAACCAGCTTTAGCTGATTGAGCCATTAACAGGAAATGCAACAAGAAGGAGCCTGTCAAATTTTCATGTAGGGGGGAAATAAATCCCATTTAGTACCAGATGCTTGAAGTTCTTAAATCCCTCCCGGAGACTGCTAAGCCATACTTTTTAAAGATCACACTTACCTCAGGCCTCATAGCTACGTCTTCAGAATTGTTCTTTAGGTTGTGCCTGCAGGGCAGACATTGTCACAGGAGTGCAGCAGGTGTGGCTCTGGGACTTCAGTCACCTTTGGCAAATGTGGTGCTTGCAGCACTAATTCAAAGTAGGCTGATGGCAGTTCTTCCTCCTGAGTGGCAGTGCTGATGTTATGTCTTGAGGAGGATGTTGCTGTACAAACTGGCTGAGGTTCAAGTGCAAACTCCTTCGTTGGAAGGAAAAAACCCCTTTGGTTTTCAATACATTTAATGAATAAAATGTATACCCATTATTCACAAAAAAGTACCTTTACAATTCAAACATCATCCTACAGCTTTCAAAAAGCAGTAACACAACTGCAGTCAAAAACTGTGACCCTTCAAAAAACAAACAAAAAGCCTAAACCTCCAAAAACTTCCCCAATCACACCATGCCCAGGATTTTCATGTAATTTGACCTTCACACTAGGACTTCTACTATCACTTTTCACATCATGAGCAAAACCTACCATTTTTACTTAGAGTGGTGTGGGTTTTCTGTAAGTGTTCAGTCAATAAAGGTTTAGATTATACAATAAACTACTGGGATTCTGTTCAACTCTTGCCATGGCAGCAAGAAACAAGAAGGCACAAGGGTTTTTCCACGAAATCTTGAATCTTAGAGATCTTCCCTCAGTTTAGAAAAACATAGTTGTTTCCCAGAGGTGATCCTCCAAAGGTTAGTGTTTGTTGTGGCACAGCTGGATGCTGCTTTGCTGAGTTCCCCACTGGTGCAGCCTTTTAAAAAGAGAAATCAAACCAACAATGTATTTGGAAGAGTAATAAATAAGGTGATGAAGGAAGTATCTCAATTAATGTAGCAAGGCTACTGCTGATAATTCTCACTATGGGCTACTTCTTCTTAGCCACTCTTTTACCATGGAATTATACTTTACTAATATGTGCAAAACCTGTTAAAAATCATCAGCCAGGTTCTCTCTGAGTAGAGTCTGTGTCAGTACATAGTGCACCTGGGCCTGTGCAAAGCACTGGACACTGTCCTGCATGGCAGGAGAGACATGGATTTGATGGGTGGACTGCTCAGGGGATAAGGAATTGGCTGGTTGGTTGCACTCAAAGAGCTGCAGTCACTATCTTGATGTCCAGGTGGAGGCCAGTGATGAGTGGGGTTGTCCAGGGGTTGTCACTGGGCCTTGCCCTGTTTCACGTCTTTGTTGGTGACAAGGACAGTGGGATTGAGTGCTCCCTCATCTATCAGCAAGTTCTCTGATGACAACAAGCTGTGTGGCATGGTCACTGCGGGACAGGGATACCATCCAGAGGGATCTGGACAGGCTTGAGAAGGGGGGCTGTGCAAAGAAGTGGGACTTCAGGGTGCTGGGGGCTGACAAACTTGACATGACCTGGCAGTGTGCACTCACAGCCCAGAAGGCCAAATATGTCCTGGGCTGCATCCAGAGCCCTGTGGGCAGGAGGGCAAGGGAAGGAGATTCTACCCCTGTGCTCTGCCCTGGTGAGACCACACCTGCAGTGCTGCATCCAGCTCTGGGGTCCCAGCAGTGGAAAAACAGGGATCTGTTGGTGCAAGTCCAACAGAAGATGATCAGAGGGCTGGAACATCTCACCTGTGAGGACAGGCTCAGACAGTTGGGGCTGTTCAGCCTGGAGAAGAGGAGGCTCTGGAGGGACCTTATAGCACCTTCCAATTCCTCAAGGGGGCCAACAAGAGAGCTGGAGAAGGACATGGGCACATAGTGGTAGGATGAGGGGGAATGGCTTTAAGATGAGAGAGGGCAGGTTTAGATTGGATATTAGGAAAAACATCTCTACTGTGAAGCACTGGAACAGACTGGCCATAAAAGCTGTAGATGCCTCATCACTAGAAGTGTTCAAGGCCAGGCTGGATGGGGCTTTGGGCAACCTGTTCTAGTGGAAGGTGTCCCTGCCCAAGGTGGGGTGTCGCCCTGTTCTTCTAAAGTTCTTCTAAGCCTTCTGATATTTACATTTTTGTAATAGAGTTTCTCATGCACTTTTCATGTAAATAATGATTGTTTTGCAGTCCTTTCTAGAAAAAGAAAAAAAATGATAAACTGTTAGTTTAACCAGCGTAGTTAAAGAAGTAACAATTTCATCCTCCAATCCATAGTCACCTTTAGAATTCTACAAATATCAAAGTCAAAAAATAAACATGCTCCTTTTTGCCTTAAACATCTCAACCTGTAAGCGTTGTTCATTTCGTGTTGTATTGCACCAGTGGGGGGGTTAGAATTATATTAAGGTCCCTTCCAACCATTCTGTGATTTACTCTTAAGTCTCAATCTATTTTCACCTCCAGCTGCCAGAGACAATGGATAACAAGAAAGATTAAAAAGGGATAATTGTAATATTCTTTCCTTCCAGGGAAGGTAAAGAGAAGCCATAGTCTATAAATTTTGCACTATATTATGAAACAGTCAGTTCTGAAATTTTTTAACTCTTTTGCAGACACAAAATGTAAATTTCTTTTTGATACGAGAAAGAAGTGGTTTGAGCCAACTGAGATCAAGATAATGAACCTTTTTAACATTTGTGGAAATACCAGCTACCAACTTCAAAGCAGCAGTAGCTGGCAGTGCTCAGACCTAGCAATGGGAAGGCTCAGTTGAGCCAGCTCACATTGCTCCCACTATCCAAGCCTGCATTAAGGGGCTCATCAGTCACCTCACACCCCTTTGACTGAACCAATACAGCCAAAACATGGGATCCTTTTTGCCTGCCAAGGCCCTTATACAGCAGCCTAAATACAACCACCAGCTTCCCATTCCCCTAAACGGAGCTCACAGCAAATTAAAAAAAAACAAAACAAAACAAACAAACAAAAAACCCAAAAAACCAAAAAAAAAAAAAAAAAAAAACAAACAAAAACCAAAACAAAACAAAAAAACCAAAAAAAAAAACCCCCAAAAAAAGTGGAGCACTGTACTGAGCAAAACAAACAGCTTTGGCTTATGTCTGCAGAAGCAAGAGCCTCAAGGAGTTTAGTTTCTGATATTTAAAGACAAATAAAGCAACCCTACAGGACGGGTGGGTCTGCAGGATAGAAGGCAGAGCCTGACCCTGGAGCGTTCGATGTAGGACATCCTGCAGACCAGGAGGCTGTCCCAAATGTGGTTGTATCAAGGCTGGAGCTGTGGAATGAAGATTGAGGCTTTGACCCCAACTTGGAAGCCTCATTTAGCTACTCCAGTGCTCTCTGATCTGATGATTGCAGATGCCATCTGTGCAACAGCATCAGGCAGGGTGAATTAAGGACAGTTTCATGCAGATTTTCAGCAGCTACTATCCACAAACAGAGGACCAAGGAAAATGCTCACAAATTAAAAGCTGACACCAGACACGACCATCTCATCTACTCATTGCTAGAAATCTTTTAGGAGGTCAGGCCTGAGGGTGGAGAGCTGATACTTACAATCTCATATAACTGAAGTATCCTGTATCTGAGGCTGCAGAAGAGGAGAAGAAAGTTGTCTAAAAAGATGCTGGCAGTGCTCTAAGTAGTGAAGAAAGAATTTCTAGCACTCAGCCTTGGCTGCAGAGTTTAATTTTAACTGTGTTAAAAATAGAAGTACATGATAGGAACCTTAACTAAAAAATTATAGCAGAGCATTCAGCTGTGGTTTCAGTGCGGCCCCTTTCCACTCTGCTTTGCGGTGTGGCGTCAGGGTTCTGGGATGCTTTTGTGTCTGAGCACCCTCTACCTACACTTACACAACCACTGACCTCAGCAGCACCTTCCCAGGCATTTATGGCCTTGTGTGCATGCTCAGCCTGGAGAGTGTTTCTTTTCTCACACATAAAGAAAAACGAATTGGATTTTCAGTCAGCTCTCAGTTCTCCAACTGCACAAGGGAGAAGAAGTAATAGCACGCTCCTGGTTAGTTTGGCCTCGTTGCCAGCATCATCTTAAAATGCTATTTACACATTCTCACACACTGGATTCTGAATTCAGGCAGTGGCCATTTAAAACACCAAGTTACAGCAGACATGAGGTCTCCATTTATCAATCCAAATGCTCAGAAGCTTCCCTGCATTGGGTTGGCTTCAAGTGCAAGTTGTCCCCTGCCCCCTCAGAAGCCACAAACACACAGGTAATACACAGACAGAGAGGACTCTATTGATAAACAGTGTGAGGAATGCAGTAAAATACAAAATCCCAAGTTGTCATGACCTGTAAATTGCTGTGCATTTTTCTGCCCATTGTGATGGCAAATTTAGATTCCATCTTCAAGAGCCCCTGGGCCAAGCACAATCTGTAACTAGGGATGACTGCAGTGGAAACACAAAACCACTGGGAATCACTTCTCTCCTGAATGTACTCCAGCCCACATCCCACATTAGGCTAGACAGCCTGAATTTTAACTGCAATAAATCAAACTGCAGAAATGTTCAGGTGCCACCATGAGAGAACAAAGCTGCAGTAAGAAGGCAGTTTAATGAGCAACATTAATGTGCATACTCCCAGTAGAACTGAACCTTCTGTCCAGGACCATCCTAGACACAGATCCTTGAGATCTCCTGTAGGGCGTACAGGCATTTCACAACTGTCTGCAGCATTTGCTGACCAGCTGCAGAACTAAGTGGTGAGGGATCCTGATCTTTGATTTCTCCCCTTTATCTGTGTGGGGGAATCCAATTCATGACCCTGTGAACGATTCCCATCTTTGCCTGCTGGCCTTGCACAAGAAAAAGACTGGTGACAGCTGTGCCAGATCCCATGTTAACCCATCTCACACACAGGTAGCAAACTAACCCATGCAACATTCCCTGCCTTGTCATTGCAGCCATTGGAGAAAGGCCTCTAAGTCCAGTACTTGGAACTGCAGAGCTGCACTGCCATGATCCTCACAAGAGCCACAGCTTCACTGTAGGGAATGCTCCCTCCATGCACAGCCTTTTGTGTAAGCACAAAGCAGAAGTTCTCCCAACTGGTTGCATCAGCCACAGCTGTAATTGTCTAACCCACTTAGCAGGCATAACCATCAGTAAGTTGTATTTTAGCTGCTCAAGAGGCCACACTTTCAGGCTGGTCCTAGAGGCTGCTCAGTTTTCTTCCACACTAAAGCTCAGAACCCAATGTTATGACCCCAGAGATTTAAAAAAGACACTGATCAGTGTTTCTGAACTCCCAAGTTGTGCTTGGACACCAAGAGACATGAGTTGTTGGCTCAAACTGGAGCAAGGGATACTGAGACCCAGAGCCACTCCCTCTCCTTGAGTTCGAGCTGGCATTTCGTCTGAGCTCTGGCCAAACTGACACAGCAGCCCTGAGCTGGACACAGTTTCGTTGTCTCAGATTTGACTCGTCCATGTTATTTTTTGGTCTAAATCCAAGCTAGTTATTTTTAAAGTAGACTGCAATAAAACACAGCTGCTGTGGAAATGGCTTCATCAGAGACGTAGGTTTGCAGGTATTTAGTCCACAGCATGGAATTGTATGCGGGCAGTCTGCTGAAGTGCCAAAGTTGAGAAATGCAGCCTTTGCACAAAAGTTCCATCAGGGCTTTTAGCCCAGAGACTTCAGTCTTAATTTAATCCAGCTGCCACAAGAACCATTATAATCAATGAACAAAAAGAAGATTTGCACAGTCAGCAACAAAACGCCACTTTAAGCACCTACATATTTGAGAATCCAAGTAATGCTCCTTTTCATAAATAAGAGGCTTCCAACTGAGCACGTAACAAATGAAGTACATTGATGCTGGGCCACAACATGTTTAGAAAAGCTGGGGGCCACTAAAAAATCAAGTGCATTCAGTCAGAGCAGGGCTTTAACCACCAACAAAGTCACAGAAATAGTGCTGCATTCTGTGGCTGTCTGCGGTCAGACAGCTGGCACCACCATCCTCTTACCCAAGTACCTATTTATGCAAGTCTGACACCACCTTGCCAAGGAGCAATTTTTACCATTCTTTGTACATTTATGTCCCAAAACACACAGCACTGCTGTCCACTTGGACAGGTACTGGATGACATGGTCATATTCATTTTTCAAGTTGGAGCTTTTTCTTTCTGGTCCCTGATAAATCAGAGCAACACAAATGTAAATTCTGCATTTCACACAGAGGGAAGTGGCCCCTGCTACTCTGTGGCATTTTACCTTTGGTTTGCTCATTAATGTAAGCAGCCCAAGTGCCATGTATCCTCCATTTCTGCTGATAATGCTCAAAGAGTGCAAGGAGGAACATACTCTAATTATCTAAATCAGATCAGGGCACAGCAGTATTGTTACTGTACAGTGCCAGAGCTATCTGAGTTAAAAGAAAAGAAAGAGGAAAATCCCAGTATTCTACTCATAAACACAGATGCAATTTAAATGGTAGAAATGTAATGGGAGCTGTCATAAGAACTGCAGGCATGACATAGCAATTTCAGTTAATACAGCAGAGTAAATTGCTTATTAAATCAAGCCATCCTCAAACAGGAGCTGTGGCTACAAATTCAAATGATACAATGACATAATTTAACTGCAACAAATCACACTGTTCCCATCCTTTTCTTTCCAATCCTGAGATTTTAGAGCATCTTAGGGGAGATAAAAATCCTTCCTGAAGCATGAAACCTTCTGAGAGGCTTAAGCAGAGTGCACAAAAGGGTAGTGAGTATGTACACGCTGTGCTGGATGGTGAACTTCTCTTGGTAAATAGAACTTAGCCTCTTGAACTTAAACCCTTGGAGTCTGCAGGATGCTGCAAGTTTGTTTGCAAATGTTTTTCTCTGAAGGACTGAACAGACCACTTGGGTTTTGTGCACGGGCCAAAGAGCGGCATTGGTGGCAGGAATGCTGTTCAGGCTTCCTGTCTATCCAGTCCTGCTCCCATTCCAAAGCACAGCCCCCTGCTGATGTCCAAGGTTCACCTCAATCACACTTTGTTTTCTCCAATCCTAGGAAATTTACCAATCTTACTAAAAATACCAAATCGTATCTGAAAGGCAAGTGCTCTGTACCACAGCATGACACCACTGAATTCAGACTTTTTGCAAAGTGACAAAGCCCAAAGAAAGAAGAAACAAGTAATTGATTAACTGGATGCTTGGAAGCATGTACCTGGGCCTGCTGGTGGGCGGGACAGTCCATGCCTGATACTGGAGTCTTCTCATCTCCACAGAATACAGCTGAAAAAAGAAGTTCTCATTTCTGTTCTTGAAAACCAAAGCCAGAAGTTACCAGACAGAAAAAGACAATGTATTTTTCACACCCAGAACTGCAACACCAATAACCTGATCCCATTCAAAATATCATAATATTCTTTAGGGCACACATGGAAAAGATCCAATTTAACAAAAATGCATAGAATACAATAATAAAGTAGTAAGCACAACCAGCAACACGTGAACTGCACCTGACTATACATGTCCAAAGATCAGCACAAGCACAAATGAAACTGCTGAGTGCTTTAGTCCAATTAATGCAAACCATGTGTATGTTTACTGAGACCAACCCAAAAAGCATCCAGAAATGGCCAAAGGTAAAAGAGAATGGCTACAAATTTTTGAAGACAAAGTACTCACTTTATAGGTAGGCTGCAAAAACAAAATAAACAAAAACTAAACTAAACCAAAACCACACACACACACACAAAAGCAGGTTTAAAATGCTGGAAAGATTCCTTGCAATAGCAGAACAGCTTAAAAATACACTCCAAGGCTACATAATTGGAAATGTGGCATTCACAGTTTGAAGCATCTAGTAGGAAACTGGAAATTCACTTTGGTATCACTGAGCCACCACCTGCAGTCTTTGGAACAGATCTGCCAAGGCACTTCATTTGGAACTGATGCTGAGCCAATGTACCAAAGAAGGACTGCTCCAGTCACACACCCACCTGAATGTGGGAAAAACCAGATCACAAAGCACTTCCTTGCTCTTGGAAAGAGCAGCATAATGCTGTTGTCCTCCAGGGACCTACAGGCAGGACCACAGCTTGGACCGCAAGCACAGGTTTTTTTGGGAAAGGATGTATCTATTGGTGAGAGACAGGATAACACATTATCTAACTGGAGAGAAGAAGATGATTAGAGAAGCATTTGGCTGAAGAGCTTTGCACACAGATGTGATTCATCTCAAAAGATCAACATTTTCCAGCTAAATCACAGGTTCTGCATTTTGAAGGCAGGAAGAGGCAATTCCCACCAACAGTTTTTTGTGCTGGCTGCCAGACATTATACTGCTATTACATCTGAGACACAGCTGCAAGTCTGATCCCACTCAGAATAAAAGCAATGCAAAGGTACACGTATGATCTGCATTTTTACATTCTAACCAGGGGCACTGCACTCCTCCACCTCTTCCTTTGGGGAGCTGACAGACATTTCCCATTGGTGAGGGGACACTGCACAAACACAGCTCTGACCTTTCAGCAAGAAGCCTTCCACACAACTCCAGATTTCAAAGGCTGACTTTATCCTACTGGATGTATAACATAAGCTCTACTAAAACTTATGAGGAAAATCCTCTCCTTCCTATAATTTACAGATGCTTTTATGAGCAGTCCACATTTTAAAATAATGTAGCTTAACAGACCTGCTGGGATGAAACTGCAGTGATTTTGTCCATTTGCTGAAAACACCAGTTAAAATTAACAATCTCAAAAGAAATTCCTTCTATCCAGCAAATAAGGATTCTTTGTTTAGAATACAAAAAAAAGGAAGGGAGTGTTCAGGTAGTAATTTACTGTCTTGAGCACTGGTCTGCAGAGTTCTTTACTTTTAAAAAAGTGAAATAATCTTTCTAATTCCTGTTTAAAAAGTCCTCAAAAAAAAAAAAAAGGATTAGATTGCTTCTGCATTTTAGCAATTGTTTCTGAACCACTAAAAGTCAGCTGATCAAACTTTCCTTTTGCTCACATGCAGTTCTTGCAGAAGAGGTGACAAGAAGAGCAAGCACTGACTGTACAACCATAATGCTAAAACACTTCCAACGCACACACTGAAACCCCTCAAGCCAGGCTTGTGAGTACAGCATGGAAGGCAGCAGAAATGGGGGAGTAGGGAAGAACCCACAGTACCCTAGGACAAGTTAAAAAAAATTTAAAAAAAAAGAATCAGTCAATCAATCTCATTACCCATTTACAACAACAATGGAGGGCTGGGGCGGGGGGGAATCTGAAAAAGAAAGAGCTCTCTTCAACCTGGGTAACTAATACCTAAGGAAAAACCCCACAGCTTTGACTTCAGCTTCCAAGAAGGCTGGTGAGGTGAAAGAGGGCCATGTGGAGGTCAGTAAGTGATTTATGGAATGGTGATGCAGTGGCATCTGAAAAACTAAACAAGTCATGAATGAAACCAAACCAGAAAAAGTCAGCTAGGAAGCAACAGGATCCCCAGCCATCATGGAAGTGAAGACTGTGCAGCAAACAAGAAAAGATGGACCCAGAGAAGTGGAGGTGATTTTGTTGGAGGCAGACTTTGGGATTTTAATTTTTTTTCTTGGAATAGCCTACAGCAGGCTGACACAATGAATGCAGACACTTTAATCTATACCTTGTAGATTAAAGGAAGAACTTTTCAGAACTACCTAAAGGATTTAGGAGCTTAAGCTGCACTGCACATTCCAGAGGAATTTGATGTGCAATTAATTAGACTGTTCTGGAATGTCTTTGGTTTTTGTTTTTAAACTAGTTTTTTCCTTGAAATCTCCGAGAAACTGTGTTTCAAAATCAGAATGTTATTAACTGGAATTCCACATTATGGAATTACAATGAGCAGGAGAACTAATGTACGCAAATGTTATTTCTGATTTCCGTTTCTTCACATTTTTTGGAGTCGCTGTTAGTTTGTATCCGGGGCAAAAGGGTTTATGGCTTTCTTGAACTAAGCCCCTCTTTATGTAGCCAGCTACAACACACTGGAAGCACAATTATGCAGCTAAGATAAGACAAAATACAGTGGTGATGCACCAATTCATCACGTTTGGGTTCTTCTAATGAAGCCCATTACTCACAGAAGAGAATTTTCTCAAGCAGTTAGTCACCAGCAGACAGCTTTCCCCATTACTCCTTTCTTTTCTGCAGCTGGTGAATAGCCCGGTCCTCCCCTCACCATCCCAGAAATGCAGTATTAAGAAAAGTCAACACCTAAATTAAAAGTAAATAAACAATATTTAACTTTCCCTTAACCAAAAGAAATTAACAATAAAACAGTACACCTTTCATGAGCAAGCAAACCTTTTTCATTTAATAAAAAAAAGATAAAGAAAGACAAAAACCAGCCTGCTCTCCATTTAACACTACAGAAAAATACGGAGTATCTTTCTTTAGCTTATTAAAACAAGCATACAAATAAACTAGACACTAATAACAGCTTGCATAGAAACATTTTGTTTTGTACTTTGTGCAAATCTTACTAAATAAGGCATGCTGGCGGGCTTAGGTAGCAATGCAAGAGTTATCAAGGAATGCTGAGGAACCGCAAGGAAAATTCCAGGCAGTCTGCAATCCACATTCACTTACACACTTCACTGGACTTCAAAGCCCAACAGCTGATAGCTGCAGATCTGTCTGCAACATAAGGCAATATGGTATGTGTAGGGCCCAGCACCTGCTTTCAGCTACTCAGGGGTTTGCTACACATAAGATCACTTGAATTCAAAAAACCTGAGCCAGTACTTAAAATGGGGGTTTTGGGTGGGGATCAGTAAGAACTCAGCTTCAAGGTGGAGCAATGGAAGAGGCAAAGAGGACAATGACAGCAAGAAGCACAGCCCTTCGCATAACCCCTTCAGGTTTTGTGCAGATTTTGCACGTCTTTTTATACTGTGAACTTTTCCCTTGGGGCAATGTTTTTTCAAGCAAACTTGTCTCCTAACAAATTATCCAGAAGAGCATTTCTGGAACAGAAAAAGTTAACGTGTTTGTGTATCTTAGCCAGCCAACAAGTGTCTATTGCAGAAATCCAACAGGAATTAGTGACACTGAAGAAGGATGGCTGTGTAACGAGGAAGGGATGAAGAAGGAAGCTGCAGTAAGAGCAGTATCAAAAATCTCAAATAAGTTATGTAGCACAGAGGGAAATTATAAGGCCTAACTGGAATAATATTTTGCCTCCTTCTTCCCCCTCCAAATCAAGTATTTTCAGGAAATATTGAAGTACAACCTTCTTTTGAAAGCAGCTTTGCATTAAAAATCTGTTTAAACTCCAAAAGCTTTTTCAAAACACATTTTAAAAACCCACTAATAATAATCTTCAAAATCCTCCAGTATTTTTTAACACAAAATGGAATGTTCCTGGGCTAGAGCTGCCAGCTCCTTCAGGAACTCTGGGAAAAGGGCAGCTGCAAGTACGGCGTTCCTCACGTGTGCAGGAAGGCTGGGATGAGCCAGGCCTTTCTTTCCTTTCTGTCCCAGGAAAGGCTGCAGTACAGCTGGGTAAGCTTCAGGAAGATTCCTTCCTTTCCCTGGGTTGCTGCTGTGATGGACATTACCTAAAGACAGGAGGAGAGGGAGAGGAAAGAAAAAAGACTCTGTATATTAAGCACATAGAGTACTTGTACAGTGTCCAAACCCAGTTTATAAGGATTGTGTTCAGAGCTGTAATCTACAGTACATCGTGCAAGGAGATACTGCACTAATCCAGCATTTTAAAGTTCTACGTGGCCAGGTTCTATTGCATTTTTTATTACCTATCTTTCCCCAGGTTATATATCATTCAGTTACAGCTCTGATGAGAGAAATATGTGGGCAGAAGAGGAGTCAAGGCAAAGAGTAATATGGATTTACCTTCTGAAACAGCAGATAATATCTATCTGTCTAGAGCCAGCATGGTTGTCTCCATTTCAACAATACTATGCTCTATCCCTCCCCCACATCAAACTGTTGTTTTGATTTTACTTCTCTTTCTCTATCCTCTCTCTGTGAATCACCATGTCAATGGGTTCGAGGCCAAGCTATCACATCACCGCATGAGTTTGAAGCAAGTTAGAAACTAAGGGGAAAAAAAATTTAAAATTGGATTTTTCTGCAGCTATAAGCCCCACTAACTACACTAACTTCCCTGTAAAGCAACTAACCATTAAAGAGAGCAAGTGAAAGCCACTGTGTGTTCTGCTATATGATCTCTGCTGCCAGAGTTCAGAGGATCAGAGCTCAAGTATCAGAATGCATGGAATTACAGTGACAGCAGCACTTAGATTTCAATCAATTGCTCCTTGTTTCAACCTGAAGCAGAACTGCCCTTTAATTAGATGATAATTAATTTAGTGAAACTAAAAAGGTGACAAAATCTAATGGTGATGGAAATAAATACTCTACAAAGAAAAATTAACCTGTAGAACTCACTGCTACAAGATAGAACTCACTGCTACAAGGTATCATTGAGGCCAACAGCAGAGACAGATGAAGTCCCCTCTAACTCACAAGCGGGATGCTCTCCTGTGATGTGTAAGTAAATCATTAAAAAGAAATAAAAGGGCTGTTATGCTAATTCACACACTGCAGACAAGCCCAAAACTGCATTGCTGCCTTCGGAAGGGGTTTCCCTTACTCTGCACACAGTTTATGCTAAAATAACAGTCTCAAGTGATGCCAGCCTTGCTCTGAAAGCCCTCCAAGCAGCGAACAGGGGGAGCTGTAGACGAAGGCCTCACTCGATGCTGCACAGCAATCCTGTTCAACAGCTCTGCACTTTTGTTCCTTGCCTTTACTTCACCCAAGGCACTGTGGAATTACTCTACTCTTCCAAACACTTGGGAAAAAAAATCATCTCAATCATTTAACAGACTTGTACTTTTCTTGAGTTTAAAACACCTTTCCAACTCCAGACTTATCAATCATTCATGTTGTTATTCTACAAATTTCTACCTACTAGAGACAGAGTACAGGAATTTCTATTCTGTGGGAAAATCTGACTGTGGGAGGAAAAACAACCTAAATTATAGATTACAATGAAAAGATAAAGTTTTAAGCTTCCCCTGAAGATTTTTTTCTCAGATTTTCTAATGTCAAAACATTTCATAATTAATATTTTAAGTTTTTTTCTAAATAGTTTAGGCAATATAACCAGAATGCTAGTACACTGTCAAAGCTTTGCTCTTCTTTATACTCTTCCTTTTAAAAAGAATCAAAACTGATACATCTCTAAAAATGTTTTTTGTTTAGATTCAAGTGCTTGTCTGGAAAAAAACCCAAAAAAACAGAAACGCACAGAAAGCTGATCTAGGAACTAGAGATTTGGTTTTTTTTCTTTGATCAGGATTGTTCAATTCTCTCTAGGGTCAGGATGCAATCTGAGTCATACAATTGAAAATTGAGCAAATGAATACTCTGAAGATTGCTACCAACACACTGAAAAAGGGGCAGCTTGCACATGGAACTACATCGTGGCAGCTCTAGATGTGTAACCAGAGCCCAAGCTGCTGTGGAAGAAATCACACACTACTGCAAACAAAAAAGAACAAATTGTACCACTTCTGTTCAAAAACCTTCTGAGACCAACCCTGTAAAGTGAGAGAAAATTCTCTATAACGTTTTGGTTTTACATTTGTTTTCATATGTGAATTCTGTAGGAGGCTGGCTATGCTCACACCTGCAGAGAACACTGGGGTTTATTCACCACTTCTTTTCAGGGGAAAAATCCCTCAGAGAGCAACCAATATGTCTGACAGTCAGAGATGGTGTTCAAGCTAATGCAAAGAAGTCCATGGGGAGTTCCCAATTTGTTGTTTGGTTTTGGTTTGTTTTTTTCTTTTTTTCATTTACCATTATTGCAGCAGTTCCTACCTTGCACTATTTAATCAACATAATGAACTACTGGTTAATGGGCTACTGAGCCAACTCTCCCACAGGATTACAGTCTGATGACTTGCATCACTAGTCCTGTAGGAAACCAAATCTGCAGTTATCCAGAAATTTACTTACTCTCCATTTATTTGTCAAGAGAAGCCTTCTTTGCAGGAGTTGCCACTATAAAGAACAAAGTGTACTAACAGGGTGACTAAGCAGCCTTGTTTCAAATTCCTAAATAATGACCAGCATGAGTCAACCTGGCAAATTCTGAAGCCCACAGAAGAAAACTGATGTAAAACAGGAAGTATAAATAAATGTCATTGGGAATGCATTATGTGAAAGTTCTTATTGCCAGCACCTGAGAAAAAAGAGGACTCTGAATATTGCCTCCTAGTCTCATCTCCCACATGCTAGCTACAGTGCCATCTAATTGTTCAGCTTTCTATTCTATGGCACCAAAATGCAGAGCCTAAAACGTTACTGACATGTGCAGGACACAGCTTTTTTTACAGCAGACCAACTCTTTGGGATGCAGCCTTAGCAAGATCATAATTGTATAGACTAGATATACTGCAAACCTTAGAAACACAGACTATGCTGACTACAAACTAGGTAGATTACTCTTCAGAGTCTTGAAAAATGAAAACACAATTAAAATGGTACATAAAGAGTCCTGATTTCCACACCCCTGGAAATCCAAGAAAAGGATCATCTTCACAGAAGTGTGGGCAGAGTGGGTGATTATTAATGACCCCCAAAGATGAGTAAGCACACACCTGTAAATGCAGCCTCTCTTGAACTCTCTTACAGAGTCAGTTCTTCATGACTCACCAAATTTGACATATTCCCATCATGTGGCAAGCTGGCTTTTAAGAGAAGCCTGCATCCAACACTGCCCACTCAGCAGCAAGGTGAGAACAAGCATGTCCTCAGGGCAGGACTTCAGCTCTATCTATTGCCTGCCTGTGTCTGGAAGGTTCTTATTTGGCAGCTAAGACTTCATTTTGTTTATTTTTACTGGCTTGCCCCACAGTGGTAAAAATAAGTAGAGGTAACTGTGAAGACAGGTGCAGTATGCACTGTGCTTGAGAGGCAGCAGATGTTACAGAGTCCCCTGCAAAGGTGGCTTGGTGGGGTGATACCTGTATAACTCCCCACTGCTCATAGACACACACCTTTTGGGTTTTTCTGCTTGTTTTGCTTTGTTTGTCATACAAGAAAGATACTAGCCAGAAAACTTTCAGTGTCTTATCTCCTTCAGTGGTAGCCCAAACCATGACACCAAGCCTTATTCAATTGTTGCAGAAAACAGTTAATCCTGGACTTCTGTCCTCTCTAGCATTTATCAAAAAAGAACCAATGACCTAGCTGAAGGTCAGGCTAAAAATAAAATGAAATCATGCACATATGCCACCTCACCTCATGCTTTGAAAGTGAGTTTGTTTACTGTCAGCAAGCCAAGAACTGATTTTGTTACTTCTTTAAACAGACATTTTATATACCAAATAAAAACTCGTAAACAGCAAAGAATATCCAAACAGACCCATACACTGTGGTCTATTGAGCATCATCACTTTAAAGTCAGAAGGGTACAGCTGGCTAATGGCATCCACAACATTTTAATCATCTGGAGAAAAGGACAGGGGTAAGTCATGCCACCAGCACTCCTCTGAGCATGCTTATCATTTACCTTTGGTGAGCAATTCTTCCGCAGCATCAGACATATCCACACGGAAAAGCAGGTACTGTTGGGCCTCCAGGAGAAGACCTGGGAAGTCTTTTTCGATGGAAGCAAAATGTTCAATCTTATTTTTCACAGATGCCAGCACCTGCCAAAACAACAGTAACAATTACTTCTTTCTCCTTTGCTCCCAAGTGCAGCCACAGACTGAATATTGAGGCTTTCTCTACCTGCATTAAACTAGGGTTCTGACAAAAGCTATGTCATACAGAGTTTCCAGCTCTTTGCACAAATGCAATTAAAACATGGAAATGAAATAAGAAGCTCTCAGACAGGTAGGAAAGCTACATATGAACGTGAAAGGAGCTAATGTAAGGTTTAAGCAGCCACTAAAGACGCTGCTCCAGTAGGCATGGCTAACACCTGTGGTAAATACCTGATAGAGTGAGCGCACGCTAGGCTGAAACACCATGTTGGTGTTGAGCAGAAAGGAGCGGAGAAGAGGCTGTGGATAACTTGCCAGCTGAGTAATAATCCCAATAAGCAGCAAATTTACGTGCAAGGAATTCTCCAGCATGTTCTCCAGCTTCGACAACACTACGCTGATGAATGGTCCTGCAAGAAAATAAGAATCAATGCTTTTGTTTACACAGAAGAAAAACCCTCAGATCCAGGAAAAAGGCATTTAAAGGGAATTTTGACCATCATAACCAACCAAATTAGCCCTCCCACACAGTAATTAAAGACAGTAGGGAGAAAACCCAAACTGTAGCTGAACAGAGAAAGCAGACTTAACAGAGGTGTTGAAAGCTTTTGTGGTTAGCAGCACATTTGCTACCTAGCCAATCAGTTTAGATTAATGGCTTATTTAACATGCATGACTATTCCACTTGTATGTGCCAATAAGGATTTAGCTTAGGACATTACAGTCTACCACTCTATTCCCCTTTAATAAATTGGAAGGGTACTACTAGTTTTAATGCAAATAGAATCTGCTCTTTTTACTCTTCCTGTGCCTTATTTCTATGTAAGGACTGGGCAAAGTGAATTATTGCTAGCTTTCTTGTTCTATCCAAAAACTGGTGTTCTAAAGAAAATATGAAAACGCTATTCTAAACATAAAAATCAAGCTGTGGTATTTCCCATCACAAGAAAAGGCATCTTCAGTATACCAAACAGTCACACAAAGCAGGGAAGACATTAAAACAGATTTATATGCATAATTGCTGGTAGACATAGGCATTATCATATAAATGTCACTGATAAATAATAGCTTTAGTTTGTGTATTCATGCTGAAGGACAGCCACTGAACTACAGAAGCATTTACCATGAAGTACATAAACCTTTAGTGCTCAAGCTTATGAAACCTTTGCAAGGCTGAGAATGACTTCACCCAAATACTACCCTGCTAGACCACACAGCTGGGGAGATGCGTGAGGCAGCCAGTACAAGGGACCTACTCACAAGTAATGTCCCTTGTCCTACCCACAGTCCCACCACACTATTCCAGTTGCATGAGAGCTAGGAAAACCATGCAGAAGAATGATTAGCACTTATCTTTGAATATCCCACCCTCAAACCTGGCAAATGATACATGCCATGGGCATTTCTAGGGTCAAGCAGGTGGCCATAACCCAACACCATTCCAGCTCCCCTCAGCTTGCACATGGCTGCCATTAGAGCTGGCTGGGTACAGGCACAGCCCAGTTCAATGTGCCTGCTGGAAACTGCAGCAGAGGCTAAGGCACTTCTGGCCCAGAGCAACAAGAAGGATCAAATGAGGAGTGCCCCTGCTGCCATTTCATTTAGCACAAAGGCAGCACTCCTTCCAGACTCATCTCTCAGGGCTAATGCTGGCACAGCTCAGCCGCAAGAGGAAAGGTGGGCATGTGGCTGCTGCTTTTCAACCACCACCACAGCCATCAGACCCGGGCATCCAGTGGAGCAGCCAGCCCCACACACTTTTGCTGAGATACAGTTTCTTCTGTCCCAACATAACCCATCTTGTTCATGGTGACATTTTCACAGAGCTCCTGAGGGGAGCTCTACTGTAGCAAAAGGGATGGCAGAAGGAGCTGAGATGTGTCACTGTTTCTCTTCTCTAGGTAACACTTCAAAGATGAGTAGGTAAAGCTGAAGCTGCAAGGGAGGTTACCAAACACATTAAAATTTTTTTTAAATTGATAGCATGACTTTCACTCCCAAGAATTTATTGAAATGAGACTCAGAGGATGTAAGCAGAGTTTAGAAGTCTTGTAAGAAACAGGGTAACTAGATGAGAAGTCAAAAAATTACTCCTTTCATGGCCATGAAGTCAAGCACTGATATATGGAGAGGGAAAATACAAATTCCTGTTCCTGAACATCACAAGTGAAAATAGAGATGACATGCTTTTACCGTGGATATAAGACACTGAGAGGGCATTTTCTTCATAGATCCAGGCCTGAAGGGAGCATTTTTGCATTGCTGACACTTACTGGCTGTTGGAAACTTTTGTCAGAGAGAGGCCTCATCCCTAAATGGCATCCCAAAACAGTAAAGCAACCTAAAAACTTTATCAAACACATCTACAAACATAATACAGCACCCCAAATTAGATACAGAATCATAGAATTTGGGTTGGAAGGGACCTCAAAGACCATCTAGTTCCAAGCTTCCTGCCCTGGGGAGGAATACCTTCTATTAGACCAAGCTGCTATCTTTGAAAGGCCCTGCAATTTTAACATTTCCAAGGTGTTGTTGCAAGTACCTCCTTACATGCAATCACTAAGATCTCCATTAAAGCCAGGTAAGGAGTTTAAGAGTAAAACACACTGTAGATGGGTAGCAAACATCTAGGCTTATTGTGTTTAGCTTTTTATCTTCATTTTTCTCAGTTCTGACGTTTTCGCGGGTTTGGGCGAGGGGTGGGTTTTTGAAATTGAACAAATGGAGAGGGACCAGATGAAGAATGAGAGGCAGAGAGAACATTTTTGAGTTACATTTGACAGCAGATAATATGAAACAAAGATTTGGATACAATTAGCTTCTGGTACAAGGAAATTGCCACCACAGCAAAAATAGCAAATTAGTCGAAAAACAGGCTGGATTTTTTAATTAAGAAACAGTGCCAAGCATTTTGGCCACAGCTGACCAGAAAGGGCTGCTTTTCAAAGAACACCTATTTTCCCCCTCCAAATGAATGAGAAGCCATCTTACAGAGGTTTTTTGTTGGGTGAGGAAACCTAGTACATTATTATTTTTTATTATTTGCATTACTCTGGTATCTAGGAGACCTAATTAAAGACCAGGAGCCTGTAGTGCAAGGAGCTGCACAAATACAGATCAAAAGCCCACTCTGACCTCCAGTAATAATGCCGTTCCTGAATAGCTTGGACAGTCAGCAGAGAGCAATCCTAAATTGCTGCCTGGCACTAGACAGAAAAGCATGCCAACAGCGAGGGCAGACCTGACACTGGAGAACAGGATGTCAGGGCAGAGCAGGGAGACAGGCACGTACAGACATGGCACCAGTGCTGACACCTTCTGCTACAATGTGGAATAGCAGAGAGAGGAAAAATGGCACTGTGATGTTGCATCCATCCCATCAGAGATGAAAGTTGCCAGAAAAATAAATTATTTACCTGGGCTCTGTATATTAAAATAGCTACTCTGAACACCTTTCAACTGAAAAAGCTTCCCCTGGTGTGACAGAGCTCTCACATACAAACAACATAACTTCTGCTCAATGTTCTAAACAATTACCAAGGGAAAAACCCTGAAACACTATCATTTGCTTTCACCACATTGATGATTCTGCTGTATTTTCACATTGGATCTCTCACTCTCCTTGGAGTGGTTTCAGCTATGTAGGCTATACTCTGTTGAGTGCCAGGACTCTTCTTTGCTCTGTGCTTGTATTGTGTGCCACACTGTGTGATCTCATTTGGCCCCCTTTAATCACCATGCCTTCTTATATTTGTTATGTATGTAATTAACAGGACATTCCACCTGTAAACGGAGCACTCTGGCTCCTTGGAGAGTGCTTGGGAGAGACATCCTCCTTTGGTCCAAAGGGAGATGATATGCTCTCTGCAGAAGGGGTATCTGCTGAGAAATTCTCAAAGTCCTCCTCTTCTTCTGCTGGAGATACAGGATCAGGAGCATCCAACTTCTGCTCCTCCATGCTTCCACTGTTTGGAACCAGTTCCTTAATAATTCTGTCATACTGTGCAATGAAATCCTCACCATCTGTGCTCAGCAGTTTTACACTTAAGTTACAATCTGCCTCCTGAGAAGAAATCTTTAACTCTACGTCTGGCTGTGGATCAATCTCAGTCATTTTCTGGTTTATTTGTTCTCTCATTACACCTTTAGTTGAGCTTGAATTTCTCTTACTGTGCTCATCCAAGTCCATTTCCAGCTGGGTCTTTGCAAGAGACCCATTGACTACTGTCTGGCTCTGTACCTTGTGTTCTCTGGCTACATTTAAAGGTTTCTCTTTGGAGCTGTCATCATCTTGAGTATCCTTCTGGGCACATAACCTGTAAACCATAACATCATCCTGAAAGTCTGACTCCTCTATATAAGAGCCTTTGATGAGCATAATGGCATTTTTTTTCATTTCTTGAATGTGTTTTGGTGGCTCTGCAGGTGGCTGCATTTCTGTGCTTCCCAGATCATCATATGGTTGTGGTGAGCTCACATTAGAACCAGGAGAAATCCCTGTGTCATAGCTATCATCCCATTCTAGCTCCAGCTGTATCTTCTCACTGAATGGAGTTGCTCGAGCAGAGCTACACATGCTAGGTGTCCTTTGCTGGAGCCGAAACATGGGGTGCTCCACATCCGCACTGTTCTCCTCTGCAAGTGTCTGGATAAAGGTGTCTGGATCAGGATTTACTCCATCATACAAGGCAGACCAAACCTTACAATCTTTCATGCACTGGATGATGGCTTCCTGAGCTTCCCCCAGGTACTGCAAGTAGCTGATGTCCACAGCCCTTCCATATTCCACAATGCAAACAGATTCAGAAGAGCGTCTATCAGGATCTGGAAGTAAAGAAGACAATTCATATCAAGAGTAGTACACCAAATTTTCTCCAGCAAGGCATCCACTAAGAGGTTACAGGGAGAGTCTTTAACCCTAACAATCCAATATGGCAGGAAGACCAAGGCACAAGTGAGATTTACTCATAAACACATGACTTTTTCCTTTCACAAAGACAGAGCTGTAACTCATGATTTCTACGAGAGCGGCCTGCATTCAAACCTTAATGCAGCAACCACACTGAAGCAGCCAGAGTTGCTGCCATGTATCAGTACACTATTGTCATGAATGCATATTCAAGCTGGATAATTAAAACAAGGTTTCGATCGTCCTGGACATATGGAAGGAATTCAACAAACTTTCTACTCCAGGCTTACCCACCAAAGTTTATTGCTGCCTACCACATTTCCTTCCCCTTCTACTCCTTCACAATTCCTCCCATAAGATGATACCAAATCAAACTCTAATTATTTCATCTTCCCCTGAGCACCAATTACCTTTAGTTTGTGCTGGTTTTGTCCAGAGAATATAGTCTTTTCCTTGGCTTTCAAGTGTCAAAGTGATTCCAGTGGAGCAGCAGAGAGGTGTCAGGGCCAGCAGTTTTGCAGCAGATACAGAGTAACAGTCTCTCTCTTTCACAGCCCGGCGCTGGCTCAGCATCATGTGGTTGCAGGGGATCAGATACCTGAAACAGCAGTGTCCAGTATCACTTCTCCTTTCATGTTAGAGAAAGCAGCAACACACAGAATTCCCTTCCCACCTTCCTTCCTTCTCAAAAACCAGCAATAATAAGGAGACAGTAGCATCAGAACAGGAAATCCTTTGGAGGTCAGAGCAAACCTGTTTTAAGAAAGTATGGAGGAAGTGTGGGACAGGCAGATGTCAAAGGCTGGCAGAACTGTTTGGTCTGGCTATGAATGCATTCTGTCTCAGAATTCTCAATTTATTTGTTTTCCTGGTAAATCCAGAGAGAGGCAGTTTGCCAGGCAAGCAGCTAGAAAAAAAAGGAGGGAAGGGTCATCCAAGCATTTTACTGCAGTAGATCAAGGCTGAGCTCCTAGGCAGAGGAGGGAAGAAACTAGAAGAAGCTAAGGAACAGAGAAAGCATGGTCTCATGTTGAACTTCTTTAGAGAACTCTGGTTTTACTTTTTAAAGGCACTTTTGTAAGAGCCTCAGTGTTAACTGCACCAATGATCAGCCATTTAAAATGCAAAATTCCAAAGGTCCCCTAAATAAATAAAAGGATCAACCACAGCACTCTAATGCTAGAGTAGTGATGTACTTGTGCTCACAGAGGTCCTAGCAGTATTTCCAGGCACCACTGCCAGATCTATAGGGAATTTCACCTTTATGCCAGTGTATGGAGGGACAGACAGTACCTGGAATATTCATGTGATCTGCAATGCTAAAAGCCCAAATCAGTTACACCAATATTTCCAAATAAATAACCAGTCCTCATCTAATAAACATACCCAAATGATAAGTATTTTGAAGCAATGTATAAAATCACAAATTAAAACCAAAAATTATCACTGCATTTAGTACATCACTTAATCTACCTACAACAGTGCAGGAACATGAAGTATTCTCACTGAGCGAGGAATCAAAGAAGTGGAAAACCACAAGAAGGGTAGGAGCTGCAAACAGTATACAGATCTGTATCACAGTGCATAATACACTAGCAAAAACATGCAGGAGGAAAGAATTATGCATTTAGAAGCAGGGAATAAGGACTTTGGAGGTGATAAATATATTCTTAGCTTCTCTCACTTTTATAGAAATAAATCACAAGAAAAATCTCTTGCTCTGGAGATCTCAGGACCTAAATCAAACTTCGTCAGGTCTGGTAGACTTTTGTTGGAACCATAAATATTCTTATCTCTTTAGTTACTTGAATTTCTGCTCTCTTGGAGAACTCCCACCCAGCTCTGCATCTACAGAGAGAGACCATATGTCCCAGAGTTAGCATTAAAAATGGGAAAAAGAGTTTGGGCTTTACCTTAAAACTAGCTGTAACATCACATCTTCACAATGCAAGCCAATGAGTGTTCTGAACAACGCCAAGGAGACCACACAGAGCTGGAAAATGATAAACATTGTCAGCTTTTGATCTGGAAATTTTATCTTTCCAATCTTCCCTGCATACTACATTACAAAATGGCTCCGTCAGAACATCATGATTTATAAGACACTCTCAGAATGACATTTCATTTAGTCAGCACCCCATGAGATTTTTTTTTTCAAGTTGTCTAGGGCTATACATATAATATGTTACATTTTAACAAAATACAATCCTAAACAGAATTTTCCTTCAAATAAGCTATTAAAAAATCAGTGTTAAATATTATTCAAATTTATTAAGTTGACTTAGCATGAACTGAACCATGTAACTTTCAATACAGAGTTTTAGTTTTTACCTGTGACACAGAATTTGAACCAATTAAAGGTCTTTTCTGAAAGAAAAGTTATTTATAACTTCAGGTTTCTGTTGCTTTAGGTATAAGGAATTATTAGTGTTCTGCACATTAAGAAGCTGAATGGTTGAAGAGCTTCACAACAAGCCTTTGGAAGAAGGCAGATTCTTGCATAAATGTGTGTTTTTTACTGGGAGAGGAAAGCAGATTTCCTGTTTTTCTCCTATGAAATTTACAAGGAGTCGAGTATAACTTTTCTTCATGGCATGAAACTTTGAAAACACCTGCTGCTGTCTCAAATTATCCTGTATTTAAGAAATTTAAGTTTACAAGGAAATAGTAATCATTAGTCTTTGCAAATGTGGAATCTTCTGAATAACTAAATCAAAGTCTATTTTTGTACTGTGTAAAAAGATAAGATTTAAAATACACTCAAGAAAAAAAGAGGATAGTATTTCTACAAGTCCTTTCAGGCACCTGTCTCTAAGTAAGCTTAACTCTGTGAATTATTAATTAGTATTTTCATCAATAGTAATGTAAACAGCTTTTGTGCTATGTTTGCACTTGGCTGAGCTATACTGCAGAAAACTCCTTTAGCATCACAGAACCACTTTGGCTGAGATCCTGAGCTGCTCAGGGCTGCAGAATTCTTTATAATTCCCATCTTGTTTGCCTATGGAATAGTAATTAATGATCAGCAGAGACAACAGTATTTGCATTTTTGTTGACAGAACTGTTTCAGTTTTCAGAGTTAATCCATCTTAGAGATGCACTAACAGCAGCATATATATCGATATTAGCATGCACTTACATTTCAAAACAATTTTCAGACGAAGCTACTGTCCCTAATACACAAATTTAATGCACATGCTGGTGTTCTGGCTTCTCTAAAACATTACTGCACATTCTAAGCATTCACTTGCACGAAAACTGTATTCTCAGCTTCATCCATGAAGCTCTGCATCACCCAAAAGTCAGCCAAGGTTTCCAGTCAACCAAGGCTCACTCAAGTAGTCCAGTGCAACTAGTCATTTTCTCATCCAGAAGATCCAACTGTTGGCAAAAGTAACTACTCTCTCTGGCAGGCAGCCCTCCAGCCACTGTGCTGCACTGTGCCTAGGCTGAGAAGGGGCTCAGCACAAACCTGAGATAAACCCTACTGCACAAGGAAATGAAGGCAAAGAGAAGGAGGCAGCAGCCTCATCACTTGAGCAAGAAAGTGTGTTCTTTTAATCAAATAAAGCAGGCAATATCATAGTTAAGTAAACATGCTACAGAAACCCAGACTCTAGATTCCTGAGAAATACAACAGTGAGACCGCAGTTAACAACCGGGATGCATTTGGAGACTTCCTTAGAGGACTCTCATTGTTTCCCCAGACAGACCATTTGAAAATGCTTGTTGATTGGCAAAACTCCAAAGATCAGAAATGCTCCTCACCACAAGTATATTTATAAGTCCCAGGGAGAGTTATATATGATAGCACTAATCCAGCACTGGTCAGAGAAAAAATGCTTCCAAATTTACCTTTTATCTTCCAACAGGATTCAGACTTCCAGAAGCTCTCTTTACCTCTATCCCATTTCCTACATATGTGAAACCACCTCACAGCTTTATTAGCTTTGTATAATGGTTGCTAAATGTCAAAACACGCACACAAAATTGAGAGGGTGCAGAAACCATACCACTGGGTTGAGGGGAGAAAATTCCTAGCTAAACAAGTACCCAACTGTAATATATGAAATCTCCCACTTAAACATTGAACCTACATCCATGCTGAGTTCCTGAACTTCCTTTCTGCTTGTCTTACCCGGAATGGTGTGTTGATTCTGCTGGTAAGTGTATCCAGGATATGAACATTCTCATGTCGGTGCAGCAAGATAAAGCGGAGGAAAATCTTGAGGAGGGCTGGCTCCGAAACGCTGCGCAAGAAGAGATCCAGGTATGCAGTCGTAGTCATCACTTCCTCCACAGTCACCTGTAAGCAAAAGTAATGCAAATACTGCAAACACAAACATACTGCACACACAAAATATCCACACATCCATCCTCTGCAACAGTACATCCAGCAAAGCTCTCCATCCGTAACGCTGCCACAAAAACACTGAGTCTTCATTCTTAAACTGGCCTCGCAAGCATTTTGAACCCATTTCCTACCTGTCTTGCATCCTCAGGAAAAAACATCCTCCCTCATGACACCCCAGATCTCACACATAGTGAAAATCAAAGGACCAAATCATGCTAGAAGATCCCCAATACCCTTCTGCCCGTGTATCTCCTTTGCATCACACTTCTGTTGTCCCTCAGAAGCATTTTCAGATGCTGTGAATGCCTGCATCTACCACTTAATTAAAAATAAATGTCAGAGCAGAATCAATGCACAGTACAAAGTCATGGTTGTGCAGCTTTAAAGAGAAAATTCCCATAGATATGCAGAATTTTGTCATGATTTTCCTTCTTTTTATTTTGTCAGAGCACAATTTCTCATTTTACTCAATTTTTAAAAGGAGTATATATACAAATATATTCACACATAAAGCCCAACCCAAAATCTTCACTACTGACTATTAGTAGATCAAAATAGAATTCATGGTCCATGTGACATTTGCATACCATAACCCACGCTGCTCTGCTTAGTGCAATCCCTTGGAGATTATCTATTCACAGAACACACTGGCAAAGCACAGAAAATTCCAAAGCCCACCTCTGCACCATGTACTGCTCTTGCAAAGTCAGCGTTTTTTAAATAGTTACCCAGGAATCTAATAAGCTTAAGGGCACAAAGATAAACCCTTAAATACAAGAATCTGTCTATATGAAAGGAAGTATTAAACATCTTTTGTTTACCAAACTTAGCTGGATAAATGAAAAGATTGATTTTATTAAAAAAAATCAAAGCTGTCACTTAAGACCTAAGAGGATTTAAAAAATACTCAGAAGGGCAACGTTTATGTAACATGCTGTAAATATTAAAATCCCTGTTCCATTATGCTGCATGTTAGCCATGTACACAGTAATGTCATGATGCAAACATTCTCTTTAAAGCATTTAAGATCACAAGCTGCTTCTGGGTGGTTACACAGAACATAGGAATGGAGTATGCAGCCTGCAGACCTTATGGAGACAGAAGCTCTAAAGCTAAGGTCATTGAATCACTCTCAGTCTGAGGCTTTATTCTAATACTCAGCTACACCATCATTATTACAGTGGGATAGTAGCTCATTCTGGCATTAGAAACAAAGCACCAGTGAAGTAGCAACAGTCAAATTTTTCATCAGGAAATAGAAGCAGCCCAGCTCCAATCAGAAACCTTTTTTTTTTCTTTGTTTTTATTGCAGTGAGTGGTAAAAAGCAAAGCGAAAGAAATCTATCATATGACATCATTATGACACCATACAGTTCACGGACAAGTTTAAACTCTCTGCCAAGGAAAGGCCAGACAGAAGTAATGCATCCTCACATCTCCATGTCACTTCTTCATCCTTTCTGGGGAAAAGGAAGCACTTTCTTGGCTGTCAGTTTCACCAATGTTTGCTGACAGAATGTATATGTATCAAATACTGTAGGTGTACATGAAAGCAAGAAAAGCCAGCAGATTCACAAGGGCAATGACCTTTTTCTAAAACCCACACTCTTTGGACAACTCATCCTACAATTTCTATCAGTGAGAGAAACCCACATGCTTTTCAAAGTGCATATCATGAATGAAACAAAGAGCAGCAGCAGAAGAAAGCCAGCTGGAGAGCAGCTTAGAAAAGAAATGTTACATTCTGAGAGTGTGTTCAGTGCTCCTAACAGCTTGGGCAGTAGACAAAAAATGAAATCATGTTTAATAGCCAACACCTTACTGATACCACTAAGCAGAGCCAGAAGAACCAACCAATGATTAATGAAGCCTTAATAATTCATAAAAGTGTTACTTGTAATCTTGTTAAATCCTAATTTTTTTTTAATGAGGGGTTTTTTTGAAGGGTACCACATTACATTTAATTTTTATTTCTTCTTGGGAAAAATGTTGGTGAATCTGATAAACCATTTTCCAAGAAAGAGACAAGATGACTAAGTCTTGTCAAGATTTAAATGGATTTGTCAGAATCTTTTTCAATTTTCAGTGAAAACACACTGCCTTATCTACAACACTCCTTAAAATTTCCTCAAAAAATGAAGCTAGGGTCTATTTTGCAGGGTCACTGTGCCACATTCAAAGTAGGCACATTAAAGTTGCACAAGTAATTTTTATGCTATCATGTTCTAGAAGTTCTAGTGTTCTCTGAGTGTGCCTTTGTGTGCAACATGTCCCTACAAACCAGCAAGAAGACCAACCTTCTGCTTCCTTGCAAAGCAAACAAAAATATTGCTGTTGGGCACTTAAATGCAAGCCAGGCATGCAGCTTAGCAAAAACATCAATTAACCTGGCAAGCAGATGTCTCTGCTTTTACAAGTACTGTATCTTATTTTGTCATCTTGCACTCTGTGTTTGCTTCTCCCTTTTAGCATATCCGATGGTGAGTGTAACATCTGAAAATTCAAAGCACCTAGAGAAGTAGTCAAGAAAGCCAATTTTATCTCCACGAGGCTAATTTTCCTTTTACTCTGTGGAATACATTAGTCTGCTCTGATTGAGCCTCTGGAGAGCTGACTCTTTTTGCAATTAACTAGAGAAGGACGCTGGAGAAATCAGTTAGATGAGGCTAAACCCAGCCCTGGCAAAAATCCTTTTAACTCTGCACACCTTCTCTACAGACAGCATCATACATAAAACATGGAGTGTTGAAAGTGAGACTGGTTCAATTTGCGCAGTTATTATTGAAGATTTCTGTTTTCTACGATACCAAAGCCACGCTATTAAGCTTCATTCAGTCTACCTGCTGGCTGTCTCTTCTTAAACAAATGTCTCGTGAGACGGATTTGGGGGAAGAGGGAAATCATCTCTAATAAATTCAAATCAGTACTCAGATAAACAACAAAAGAAGAAACCTTCCCAGAGAACTAAAGAGGTGCTAGCCATGTCAAGTATGTCCACTACAGTCAGATCCTGAGGCAATTCTACAAAACTGTTATTGTAAACATTGATTACAGTATCATTTCCCCAAGTAAGCTTTTAGTTACTAGCCCTCGGAAATGAACGTCTTTGAAAAGATGATAAATAGCAACCCAAAACTTACAAAAATCTTATATTTAATTTGAAAATTCTTCACCTTTGGTAATTCAAATGTCAAGAAAAATACTGTAACAAAGGGAGACTAATAAAATCAAGACACGGGTTTCTAGAAAAATCCTTTGTTAAGTAATTAAATTTCAAGTTTGTTTTTGATAAAATTTTTATTAAAATTTTATTAAATTTCAAGCTATGTTCTGATAATACCTTTTTCATAAAGGCATTTCAGCAATAATAAAATCCACCGCTTCCTCAACAGCAAAAACAGAAACCCACCAGTAGCAATTAGATCCTTTCTCCTAATGGCAGAGACCAGGGATATCTCTGCTCTTAAAATAAAACTACAGGATTAAAAAAAAATAACAGCAACAAAAGAAATTCATTTCCATTGCATTAATCAGACCACTAATCTACCATTTTAATTTTGATTACCCACAAACACAACAACTAAAAGTTGCTGGATTGTTTTTCAATATAAATATAAACTTTCTATCTAAAAACACCATTTTAAAAGCCTCATCCATATGCTTTTCTATACAAAATCAGCTGTTACAGATCTCTTTTTGAGATGTAAACTGCAACAAAAAGGACTAGCTGACAGTCTTCATGGCCAGAGAGATACTTGACTGGAGATTATTGAAAAGACAAGGCCACTTTTAGCCATATAATACCCTTCTATAATTATGTAATAATTTTTAGCAAATCTTTCCTCACCTCCTCTGATGACTGATTAGATGGTGAGGCAGAACACTGTAAAGGGATCCAGCTTTTACAAGTCACTCTGCCAAGTAACAGCAAAGAGCTAGAAATTATTGTCATTGCAAGTTCAGTTTAATATATTATACTCACTGTGTTAGACCAATCACATGGATTCTTTACTATTGGGCTTTTTCCCTTGGGAATCACACATATATTTTCTAATTTACAGCTTCATGCCCACTTACATGAATATGCCTACATGATTCCTCCTTTCCATCACATATCCCTTCTTACAAGGACTTCATGTTGCCCATGAAAAGACCACAACTGTTCGTACTTGAACTTATCCTCTAGATCCACCCACAAGCAGTTCCAAACTGGGTAAGTTCACCTCACTGATAAAAAAATCCAACCATTTCCAGCGTCTTCTATTAATTTTCAACTTCTTGCCCCCTACTTATATAGGCAGAAGGGTTCATCCTGCACAATGAATTGGATCAGGAAATTGATTCAGATTAAAAATATTCAGAAATAAAGGTGAGTTTTAACCTCAATCGGTTTCAAATACAAACAGCTGTCCTGGCAAAAGAGAGGGACAAGCAGGGTCAGGGGCAGAGGGTATTTGCCCTCTGGGAGAACCAGAAAACCCGAACTGTTTCAGCTTCGTTCAGCTAACATTTATAAAATGCTTCAGTTTATACCAGGTTAAAATTCAATTGAACTGCATGGCTGAAGCAAGCACTGAGAGGCATATTTACATATATCCACACCATAGCTGGTAAAATTAAGTTTTGTAGCTATTAATGGGCTTCTGCAAAGCACAGGGCTATTCAAAGTTTTCCAGTGACACTTGGTTTACATGTTTTTACAGCAGCTGTCCAAACGCTTTTCAGTAAGGTGAAGGATGGTATTATTCCTAAATGGGAACTGACAGTCTTGTAGGATATTTATAAAGATGCTCCTTCTAATCTGTAGAGTATAATTTACAGGTCATTTCCCCCTAGCTGAGCTGTGTAATCATCAAGCATTATTGAATTATCACAGTAGCACACCATGTCAGAGGCTTTTTTTTAGATGGGTTAGTGTGCAGTAGACTTGAGGTCCATTTGACAGAGCTTATTTGACAGGACTGTGCCAGCACCTCTGTAGAGCAATTCTGTTCACTTGGCCAACAGCAACGTTTTACGTCAACAAGCTGGTACAATTTTCCATTATTCAGACTAAACCAAGCATTTTCAGATTAAAACAAGCCTTCAAAGTATAAAAATAATTAGATCATAGTTAGCAATTAAATGCCATGTAGTAGAGGAGCAAATGCTGACATTAAAATTTTGCTTTTATCATATAATTTGTCAGATTTTAGTGCTTTCTTCAATAAATTGAAGTACCAAAAATTACATAAACATTCAAGATGGTCTGAATAGCTGCCTGTGTCAACCAAATTCTTTGAACGCCAAACTAAAATGAAATCACATGTGTTTACAGTGAAAGGATGTATACAACCAATCTAAATTGTACCAAAGGAAACAAAATATTTATAAATACCAAAGCTTGGCTCCTAATTATCTAGCACATGGTTTTGACGGCAAAATATTCAAGATCTTCTGAAAAGGATTTCACTTATATTTCTACAAAAGTGCTGTAACTACCCAAAATAATAAGGTAAATAAACACACTCTACTAACAACTACATAGAGACCAAAATAAGGCAATACAGCCCCTAACAGAACCAGTAAAAATGACTTCAATAGGGTTATTCTGGATTCACTCTGGGATTTCAATGAGGTTTCAACTGAGGGGAAAATTAGTCTTATTCGATTACTTAGACCCTTGTATAATCTGGCCCCAAAAGACATTGTATTTTATTGATAGATTTCAATGTTAGTTTTGAAAGTGCAGCAGGAAATAGCCAGTGAAGTATGTCACAGAATCCAATGGTATGACTCTGAACCATTCTCTGAACAGAACCATACCTTCTCCCAAGTATTTTTTTTCCTACGTATCAAAATATAAGGAAGAACATACAGAGCTGTATAATTTCAAGTTGGAGCTGACATGCCATCAGAAGTTACCAGTCTTAATTTAAGAACAATTTCTGTAAGATAGCCTTAATTTTTTCTAAATCCCAGACACTTAGACCAGAAAGAATAAAAGATGATTTGGGAAAAAAAATAAATAATGGGAAAAAACGACCAAATTAACATTTTCTTTAGCTCTGATCTTTATAGACAAACCATTTATTCCTCTGTTTTCAAATGAATTTGTGACCTTGCAGAAAGACATGCCTTCGCCCCTGCTTCGCTAACAGTTTCATTGAATTATTTTTTTGATGCCTCAAGCAACTCCTGTGTCAGAAGTAAGGGAGGTAACACTTCTGTAAAAAGTACAATAACATCCAGATAACCAAAGGACAAGGCAGGGCTCTCCAGCACAGGCAGTTAATGCACATGCCCAGCTACATAATACAAATCTGGGCTCTGACTACCCATTCAGCAATGTGCAGCTTTGGAGATAGGAACATGCTTGTCAATTGCTCATTACACATGTAGGTGGGATAACCCACACAAAGTGACAAGAGTAGGACAGACAAGGTATAAATTAGGCTACAGGAACATGCTATATTTAGGATACTTATCTTTGAGAAATGAAGTTAGGGAGTCATAAGCTTGAGAATGTTTGGGTTATTTAAGCACATCACAGTTAATCTGCTACAAAAATAACCTGCACAGAGCTCACTGTGAGAAACAGGTTATTTCAAGCTAGCTAGCTTGCCCGATCAATTTGAAACTTCCTTAACTGGAAAAAACCTGAACTAGAGAACTCTTTTTTTCAACTCCATACTAGCTTCCCAAGATGAAAGCAGAAAAATCACACCAGGAAAAACATATTGGTCTTCCCACCCCCGACTTTTTCATGGAAACATTTCCATACTCAACGGTCTCGTACTGTTTCATTCACCCAGTGAACTGTGTACATAGTAAGTATTTATAGGGAGACAACATGCAAAAATTTTTAAAAGGCAGAGCTTACTACATGGTTCCATAAATGTCACAAACATTTCAAGATCACACATAAGCATATCTTAAAGTTTTGAACCACAAAGTGAAACTTTAAACAATTTTTAATGACATTTTACTTACTGAAATTTTAATACTACTTTTACCAAATTCTGGTTTGATAGTCAGATGTTTTGCATTGAGAGAAGAGAATGAGATCAAGGAAAGGAGGTAAGAGACCTGGACGAATTAAGAGCTCCTAAAAAGTCTGAAACATGAAGAGACAGAAGCATGGAAAGGTGACCCAAGAGGAATATGGAAAAAGTGCCTGAATACGCAGAGAAAGGATGAGGAAAGTCAAAGCCCAGTTGAAGATGAAGAAGAGCTTCAACAGCAAAAGAAAGATCATGAAAATGATTGCTCACTGCTAAATGGGGATGGGGACCTGACGACAAAATACATTAAAGACATCACAGTACTTAATCACAGAATAACTAGGGTTGGAAGGAACCTCTGGAGATACCTAGTCCAATCCCACGCTTGACTGGAACTGTCTTTGCATAAACAATTGATGCTACTCTGTGTCTTGCTGCAGAGCTATTTTTTCCCTCAGAACATACTTGTAGAAAAATTAGGATATAGTACAGAAAGATCCGGTTTGTAGTAGTCTGCCTGCCCAAGCCATTCTAAAGCAGAACCAGAAACTCATCTCTCTTCCAATTTTTACACTAAGATTGAACCATGAGGGCCAGATTAGATGTGTAATGTTCAGACCAGTATGCCACATGAGGTCTAGACAGACCTGACCTGACTGACTTCCTTCAGTCCTATCACCAAGAATTATCAGAAGCAGCTGTTCCACACCAGTTAAATTTTAGAAATAAGATTTATAGAAACACCTTAGGAAGATGTACCAGTAATTATCATCATGTCTTCCTACCACCCTTTAACCTTGCATTGATTTGTCTTCCTCATCAGGTATTTATGCCATGCTCCATTACACACTGTATTTGAACTCAAGCCAGAATGAATCAGAACAATCCAAAGTGAATGACTGAATTAAAACTAAAATCTTCAGCCACAAGTAGATTTTATGACACCAAATCAACCTCAGTCAGTGTAAAAGAAAAAAATCAAGATACATTTAGTATTGGGCTAAATGAAATAACTGTTTTAAAAACTGTCATGAAACATCTGGCCTCTCATTTTGGCCCTTTCCAATTTTTTATTAACCTCAAGGTTAATTACAACATTAAGTCCCCAAAAGGGAGATACAGTTTTCAAAGTCCACTCTTCCCCTTAGTATTAATGTTTTCAATGGCAACTAGAAATTATTTCAATGTATGAAAGAGCTGTTGCAGCATAATTATCATAGTGAATAGACATATGCCCCAAAAGCAAGACGGCAAAATATTTATTTCCTGTTATTAACGTGGATCAGAGAATAGAAAGACTGAAGAGGTCAAATGTGCCTCAACCTACTTAATTCCTTTTGCTACAGAGTTTTGGTCTCATATCTATGAGAGCCTTGTATCAGATCCACTAGATGGTGCAATCCATCTTCTCCATTAAAATCATTTGAAGTTTATACAGAAGAAGTTAATTTTTAACGAGGAAGAAGCCAATTTTAATGCTAATCAAGGAAAGGTTTATTATTGGAAGAACAAGGCACCAACCAGAATATCAGGGTTCAAGAAAGATCTAGGCTATGAAAGTCACCTATGTTAGCAGCCAACATCCTCATTTTCAAGAGAAATACAATTTCACCCACTTTCAGAGTATATGAACAAAATTTTCATCAAAGGAAAAAGGGAATCACAAGAGCCATCTTTAAATTATTTAACATCAACAGGGAAGTAATCGACCCAGTAAGAGGTCAGGAGATTTACTGACTGATAAGAATGGCTTTCAGAGGTATGGTAGTATTCAAAACAATCTAAGGTTAATCTCGAATACTTCAGAGATAAAGTACCACTCACTAAGACTAGAATCCATTCTGATATCTCCCTGATTATCCATAACCTTGACCTGAAACTGGTTAGGCTTTTCACTTCTAATTCCCAGTCATGGTAAGGGATTAAGTCCAGATACAGGAATAGAAAAAACTACCGCCAGGTAAGGAGGTGTGAACTACCTCAGAACAGACTAAAGCCTTGATCTGGATCACAGCCGAATTTTACTTCAACCCTTACCCAATTCCCAAGTGTTTGAGGTCTGCCAAATCATTGGGAAAGACTCTGCATTGCTTATGACTTTCTGGTGACTATTTACCATGAAGAATTGTGTGTGCTACTGAAACAAGTTGTGAACAAGAAAGCAGTGTACAGTGTTTCACTGTCCTCCAGAAAATGGAACAGCTGCAAGGCTTTGTGCTTGGTAGGCTCTGTGAGAATAAGGAGACCTTACAAAAGTAATTTTTTGGTTTGCTTCTGAAAGTTTTTTGTGGATTTTTACTCTCAGCAGTTCCTACATTTTCTCCTCAAAAGGAGTGTTCTTTTTCAGGGCAATGAAGACTTAATTAATAAAATCACAGAACCATATGATAACCTGGGTTAGAAGGGACCTTAAAGATCATCGAGTTCCAACTCTCCTTCCAATAGCAGGGACACATTCCACTACACTAGGTTGCTCAAAGTCCCATCCAACCTGACCTTGAACATTTTCAGGGATGGGGAATTGATATAATTGACATATTCTGCAATAGCTGGAAATACAGCTTTTTGCAGCCTAACCAAAAGATATTAAATACCTAATTCACTAGCATTGGTGACACATTTTGCAAAGGATAAACCCTAAAATTCAAAGAAAAAAAGAATTTGTTTTTCTTCAAAGTAACATAAATTGCACTCTAATGCATTAGAAAACCGATTCCAAACTCTACTTTAGGAAAATAACTCTACTCAATATGATAAGGAACTACAAAACAATAGCAACCTTGCTAAGACTAGCATAATATTTCTTGACTAAACATTTTCCTTGTGAGCACCTTCCTTTAGAAAAATACTCATTTATGAAAAACATGCTCATGGAATCATGTCTGCCACAATGAAATGTCTAAAATGTCACTGCTTTTTTGATGATGTGAGTCTAGAACAACACAAACATTTTGGTTCTTCATTACACTTAAGAATTTAACATATTTTCAGAAATACCTATACGTTGCTTAGGAAAGTATATGGAATGAAAAGATGGAAAGTTAGTCCAGAAACATACTGAATTGCATGGAAGTCACTAGTGACAATATAGCTGATATTACTACTACTACTACTCCTCCTACTATTATTATTATTATTATCTGAAATTATTATTATTATTACATCCAATAGTATCTTTACACAGAGCTCTTCCATAATACTTTTTCCTATTATTCTTTTGTGCCATGCTTGCAGACATCACTGACCTTATGGAGTGCAGGAGCCATTACTGGCACCAAAAATCCATTGTAAATGTAATTCACAAGCTGGTTGCGTATCAAGGGATGTGCCACCTAAGAGGGTGGGGGAGAGAAAGACACAGAACAGCTCCAGTAAGATTTAAAAGACAGGGCACAGAATGCTATTATTCATACCAAAATCCTTTCCCATTTAATAAGACATTCGTTTGTCCTTCTCACCAGCATTTGATATGATTCTGGTTCTTAACAACTGTTACTTCTACAAAGAAAAACACACACCACCTTTAATTACAGTAAGTCTGCCAAACTCAGAGACATGGCTTTTCAATCTTCCTGCATGCTGACAAAGATGAATGGATGGACAGAGAAGTGTATACAGTCATGCATCAAAGCAAGATCTGAAATTCTAAATTCAGCTCCTGCAACCTTGTTGGGGTCATTTGAAGGTGGATTTTCCATTGTTAACTTGTCCTTCTACAATAAAGAAAAGCAGAACAACTGCTTTCCTATAGTTCAAGGGCAGGTAAATCAAAGCACACTCTAACTATGGGGTAAGAATACACTGTTCACATGCCCTTCACCCAGCTGCTGTAAAACAAACAGAAATTACAATGAAACCTGCATAGTTCATTCAATGGGATGGTTAAGAGCTTTAAAACAAACAAACAAAAAAAAAAAACTCCCCCAAAATATTATTAGAGCCCAAAAATTTACTTTTATAATTAAACTTTCCTTTTGTCTTTGCAATGAAAACACATCAATTCATGTATATAAAAGCAAAATGAAATTCCATTCAGAAGCTTTCAAAACCAATATATTATGTTTGAAGTTCACAGAGACTGGAGTGTCACAGCCTACATGTGGCCTCCAATAGATTGTCCAACCTGCAATTTTTACCAGACTTCCTTTAACTTGTAACTCTTAATTTGGTAAGAGGAAGAAGAAGAGTAGCCCTTCCTATGCTATGGTTCAGGGAAAATGCAGTAAATGGCAAGAGGTCTTGGCTACCCTGTTCCTTTCTAATCTCTGGCTAAAGTTTTTGGGTGAACACAGACCAGTCCACGTGCAAAGCAAAAATTCCTACTGTAATTGAGCTTTCAGGTCAGCTGAAGACTATACAGACACAGTCAAGCAGCAGTCAGAAACTGCTCTTTCTGCATGTCAGCTAATATCCTTAACCATTTTGAATCTATTTGAACAGTGTTTTTTAAAAATAATTCGTTCTTTAACTTTTCTGCAAAGCCCTTTATGTAATTTTTACGATAAAGGTATCAATTATGATCTCCTGCAAACGTAGATCTGTAGAATAACACTGGTTAGACACCAAAATTAATATTGTCTCCTCTTCATGTTTAAACATGCATGCTAAAAATCTTGTATAGCGCATTTGAACAATGACAGCTACTATTATTTTTGCTTGTTCAAGGCTTTAATAGTCAATCAGTTCCTTTACTGTACTTTGCACGCATTGCACCGAAACATATCTTTTATTTAACAGTAAATGTGACTAAATTTTCAATCCTATCCAGCACATTTCTTCAAATAACACAAATCCACAGTTTCGGCAGAATTTAGATCCAGCTTTAATGAAATACTGGATTTGGGTTCTATCAAGCATTCAAGGCTTAAAAACAATACATAAAGACAAGAATTTCATTTTACATTTAAATCAGAAAAAATTAGTAAGGGAGCAAAGCACTGAAAAGAAGAACGGAATAGATTCAAAATAGGCCAATATATATGAATTTATACTTCTAGGAGGAGACCCAAATAATTCTGCTTGGAGGGCTTTCTTTATGTTGTACTCACCGACAGGCAAAACAGACTATTTTCACTATTTTCTTCTGTATGCTGTTATGAGTTTAAACAAATACAGATATAAACCCAATTTTTTCCTACATGTAAAGGCATTCCATTTACTTCTAGGATCAACAGTGGTATTAAAATGCAATAAACTTTTTTTTTTCTTTTAACAGAAAATGCTCCCAATATCAAGCTTTCATTTGAAACATTTGGTACCTGAAAACCACGAATATATTAGTTCATCCTCATAACCAGAACAGACAGCAAAAGGCATTCATTATATACTCAGCCTATTTTAGTCTAACTTTAATAGTTCATGCCATTAGCAAAAATAAATAAACTCTATGACTTACAAGCTTCTGCAGGAGCTGCATCTTACTACTACTTCTAAAGAATAGGCTAACTCCATTCAGTTACCTGTATCACAGCATTGCAAAATTCAAGGGAATTCATGAATTGTACAAGGGCCGGTGACAAAAGCCAGTCATCTTTCATCAGACAGTGCCATTCTTCTCCTTTTTCTTCCAGCTTTGTAGGCAAAGATGAATAGAGGCCACTTAGTCCTGTTGCTAGCACCTGTATTTTAGAAACAGAAGAGGAAATAAGTTAACTTTCCATCTGCTTGATTGGCAGTACCACAAATGGTTTCTCCTACTAGTTTTAGTAACATAAGAAAGTGTTAAGATTAATTTAATTTCCTTTCAAAAAAGTCCTGTGGCAGAAAGACAAATATTTTAAAGAGTCTTCCATATAATATGCTTCTTTCAAGATCTAGCATTTAGGAGAAAGTGATGGAGAAAATCAGGTTATCTTGTCTTTTTTTTATTAATACAAAGTTATAATTTCTTTTTAAATTTTTCTAAACTTATTTTGTGCTTTCCTTTAGTCCCTTTTAGCAACAGCCATTATCTACAGCTTGTCATTTGTTGGTGATTCAAATGTCACTGCTCAAACATGTATGAAGTCATTTCACTCGAAATATGAAACATCAGAAATGGAGGGGGAAAGTGCCTCATCAACAAAAATGAAGTTCAGCCCCACTTAGACCAGAGATACATAGTGACTTTGCCAGGCACTAAGACTCAGCTGAATCTATTTTTAAAGAAGTAAATTTAATGGTTCATAATTTCCCTTTTTCCTTATTTATTTGAAGGAGGGAAGCTGAAAAATAAAAGAGTCTGAAATCAGTTATTATTTAAACAATGTTTTCAGTAATATTAAGCCTTACAGGTGATTTATGTAGAATATATCACCAAAGAACAAGAGAGCACTTTTAGTTACAATTTAGAAAGCATATTTCCAAAAAGGTTTTTAAATTTTGCTGAATGTATCTAGAGTATGGTATTTTCAAATGCAGTCTTTAATTATTAAAAGTTATTTGAAGCCAGAAACTTTCTAAATATTACCTAGGACTCACTCTTATCCTTCTGAGATTACTTCATAGAACTTCACGATAATTTTTTAAGATGATTCTCATTTTAATGGGAACATTATAACTCAGCCCGATGGAAATCTTTTTCATTTTCATTCAACAGACTCTTCTAAGAATATTTCCTCTTACAAATGGCTACTTGGCATCTGCAGGGCTAGACTGTCAAAGCTCAGATGAAACACAGATCTTATCTACTAAAACACTGGAAAACAAACAGTTGACAATGTCCAGATCAAAGACCAAGGGTTCACAGATAGTGATCAGGTTTTGGTCATACACCAGCACAAGCAACTGTAACTGTTAATCCATACAGTCAGACAAAGAATGTCTTTCTGAATACTTTTTATTCCTAATGGACATAATTTTGAAGATGGATTTATTCTGGCATAGGTAAGTAAGCCAAATATTATAGGGGGGGGAGAATACTGCGGAAATTGACTACTTTAGTATGACAGCTACACAGTCTTATATACACAGCTAGATAAAGGACAAAGCTGGACATAAATTAAAAAATTGAGAAGCTAAAGCTATTGAGCAAAGTTTTATTTGTACAATCCCATTCTTCTACAACCAGAATCTCTTTGGGTTTTTTTCTTTCTCACAGTAGAAGAGCTCAGAAAAAAGCTCACACAGAACTACCTACACATAACCCACACAAACACTCTCATAAACCCGGGCTTCCAACAATGAGAGAACTTGACATTTGTTTGTCTTGTGAACTTTTAATTAATGCACACTTGATTTTCCATTGTCTGCTTAAAGTTTAATTGCTATTCATAAACACAAACAGACCCTCTCAGTATGCAATCTGATTCTCAGAGCTGTGTCCCATCCACATTTCTCCTTCATGTGGGTATTAGCCCTTAAGCACAAGAAGCTGACCTTGAACAAAACATACTACTCTCCACTAAAAGGAGCAGTGAACTCACAATCAGTCAAAGTCTTGCAGTCTTTAGTCTGTCAGACTTACTGAAGTAAGAAGTGACAGATGCAGCTGCTAAAATCTGTAAAGTTTAGGAAGCTCTTATTTTTGCTATGAAGTACAACACAAGTGGCTCTGTGGAATTATGTTTCTTAAGCACTGAGACAGAGTAGCCACAGGAAGCAAATTCATCTCTTCAGATAAAAATATTTTAAAATGTTCACAAAGTGTATGGTATAAATAGGGTTACCATCTGAAATTACCAAGAGAACAGAGTTCTAATCAGTAATGAAACATTAATAAAAAAATAATCTGAAAGGGAAGGAAATGCATGCATTCACATCCTGAAAAAGCAAGATTGGTTTTATTTTTTGTTTTACACAAGCAGTGTCCTTTTAAACTTCTTCTGGCATTTGTCATGTCAGCCCTACATGCTCATCTACTTTTACAAGCATCCTCAGCATTTTCTTTCTCACCATTGAGTCATGAGTCCCTCTTCAAACCAGTTTCTTTGATTTATTTACTTTCTCTTGACTCACAGAAGACACTGACTACATGATTTGTAATCCCAGACATATTATGTGATTATAATGTGTTGTTAATGCATAAACAATTGCTATCTGGACAGTTATTTCCTTTTAATAATTTTCTCTCCTCCCACATCCATAGTCCTTCTCTCTCTTTGCAGCCACAACTTTTCAAGGACGCTACAGAGCCATCCCTCCTCCTGCTACAACAGTTGCTTTCCTAAGCTGCAAGGTATTTACCAAGTTTTGTGAGGGACTTTGTGATGTGACCCTGCTCAAAATTCTTGAGACTTTTTTTTTATTATTATTATGCTGAACAGATAGTATCTTCAATCATATCCAGAAAACTTTCACATCAAAACATGATAAAAGCTATTTGGTGTAAAATCAGAAAACTTTACCAAGTAGTTTGCCCACACATTCTGTGTTAAAAACATGTTAGCGATGTAACCCACTGCAAACTGTCTCCTTCCTTCCTTCCTTCTGGTTTTTTCAGCTACAGTTTTGAATACTGTGGATCTAAGGAGAACCCAGTTTTTAAAAAGCTGTTAACCAAATTTATGTCAAAAAACAGGAAGGTTCACATTGGCACAGATCTAACACTGATCTGGCTACATGAGGCAGCCCAGATTTATGGCCAGATCCCAGCCCATGGCGATACCTATATTATGCAATAAGGCATGGCATGGTAAAAAAAAACCCTACATGTCAACCCATCCCCAGAAACAAAGATAACATCAACACAGTGCCACCCAAAACATCTCTGCTATCAACACAGGACTGCATTAACTGTTCTGCAGAGTACCTGAGGCAGTATTTGCAGTGATTTCAGGGATATACAGCAATGTCACTGACACCTACAAAATCCTCCATCAGAACAAAATCTGTTTTTCAGATCATCACAACTCAAATTCAAAAAGATACTGTGCTGGTGAGCTAAATATATGGCATTACATTAAAGTCTTATTATAGACTTAGGCCAACCTCATTACTGTACAGAGAAGTCTGATTTAAGCACATTTTGACAAGAAGCCTTCCTAATTGGAATGATTGTCAGTCATGGCTCCCTGCTGTTGAAAGCTGGCTTTTATCTTCAGTGTAATAAGGCTGGTTTATTGTGGGGTTTTTTTGGTTTTTTTTGGTTTTTTAACTAATTGGAAAATGTAATTATAGAAGTTATAGCATGGATCCAATAATGGTATCTGTCTTAGGGACAGTTGGAGAATCAATACCATATTATTTGGCAGTATCTATTAAACCAGATCAACTGGAGTCTCAAATTGATGCAATATTTACAACTGACAAAAGAAATAATTTAGAAGTTTTGTTGTGGAATTTTTAGGTTTCATCTACCCTACAAATGTGGCTCTGCCCTACTGCTCAAAGCAATCTCAGAATAAATCAAAACTTAAGGCTGGAGCAGCTGTCAAGCAGTGGTTGGGATTCCAGTGCTCTCTCTTCTACAGCTCTCTGCTTTAGTAGCCATGTAAGACTCTCCTCCACTTCACTTCCCCAGGATTTTAAATCAAAATGCAAGCCATGTAGAATATAAAAGAATCCATCCAAAAACTGACCCACAAGAGCAACTTCTGTACAGAATGATACTTGGTTTGAACACACCCACTGCAGATCCCAGACTGTGATAAGGCATGAAGAAGCAGGTGTTGTTATTCCAGTCTGCTTCAGCTTTAAAACTGCAGTAGCACAGCTTTGTTAGTTAAATCAGATTACTTAACAGCAAGGTAAGTAAAGGTTTTCTATTCATGTAGTAAGATCAATTTGCCAGGTGTAACAATGCAACAGTGCTACCAAGTTTTGTAACAGAGAACAACATAGCAAGATGGTGGTTAGCCTGAGACAGCCATAGAAATCTCCAATTTTGTGACAACAAGAAAATACCCCTTTTATCTTGAAAATATTGTAATATTTCTGTAACACTCTAACTATTCTCACACTTGTTTTTTGAACTGTTGAACTGATGTCAGTGTGGGAAGCACAGCCAGCTTAAGCTTGTGCTGCCATCTGAAACAACCACCCTCAGGACACCTCACTCCTTTCTGCCCCAGAATCTCAAAGGTGCCTCGCAGTAAGATAGAACAGATTTCCCTCCCACTAAGCTCTATAACTTCCATTAGTTTTCCAACTCAATTCACTGTGTGACTGCAAAAACATTTGTGCTGGCCCAAAAGCACAAAAGTATAGAAACAAGAAGCAAGACTGTGTTTGGCATTAGGGATGGTTTAAACATTACCATTTATGAAATACATAGGTGTTAGCAGAAACAAATGTGTTACGACACTTCTTTACCAAAAATGACAGAAAAGGAGGAAAGAATGCAGGAAAGACAGTTAGTTTAGTACTGAAGACCATGTAAAATAAGAACAACTTACTGGGCAAAAATAGGTGTTTTCTGCTATGTGATTTGCAACAAGGTTGTTTTCTGCAGACAGAGACATAATAAAAAGCAGGGCATCCCGGGCCTGCTGGCCTACTGTTCCTTCTCGATGGATGAAGGGGATCAGCAGGGAAAAAATGAGGAAATTGGCAGCTCCTTGGTCCTCACTAGTGTGGAAAAACAGTTCTAAAATGGAGGGATCTTTGGCTATTATAGAGCAGAGCTGGTTCAAGAGGACAACTAACTCTGTTTCCACTGTTGGAGTGGTTGTTCCTGAGCAGGAGCTCAGCAACATCATCAAAGGCTTCAAAATGGGCTTGTGATGCAGCAAAGGCTGGTGAGACTGGGTTACGAGCATTTCATACATTTTGAGTTGCTCAATTTTTGTCTCATCAGTGAACTCTCGCCGTAGGCTCCAAAGGAAAAGCTTCTCCATGATGTTTTCTGAGACCACAAACTCCAGAATAGGCCCCATTGAGGCATCCTTTGCTTGCTCCTCAATTAATAAGAAAAGCATGTGCTCCACGTAATTCTGGACAGTGCTGGCCTCATCAGGAGAGATTGCCCCATATTTTGCCTGAGTATTTTTCAAAGGATCATGCTTCTCTAAAATTTTCAGAACCTAAAGAGAAACAAAGACAGATCAGTTTTAATGCACTTGAATGCATCATAAAAAGCATGGACCTATCACTGCAAGTGAAAAAAAATTATCAAAATTCTTTAACACAAAAAGCATTAAGTCTTCTTATGTTTTCAAATTTAGGAAGTTTGACAGACAAGACCCAAAGTTTCACATTTGTTATGTACGAGGCAAGAATATACTGCTGTTGTTCACCTTTTTTAATAAGCACCTAAATTTGTCATTTACCCTATTCCTGAAAACCAGGGGTTCTCTCAAATAGGGATAAATTAGGTTTCCTTAGTGTTCAGAAATTGAGCTTCCATGATATTTGAAACAAGTTTTTCATGGAAGACTGAAATCAAGGGGCCTGTTCTCCAGCCAGAGTAACTGTGCTCAGGAATATCAATATCATGGGATGATTTGCAATAATAAAAGTAGTAGCAGCCCACAGTGCTGGTCTTTGCTTGACACCTTTTATATGATACCAAGTGGCCATTGACACCCACATACTCTTGCAACTTTCAATACAGTAATAACAGTCATACCAGAACTTGTAACAATGAATTACATTCTGTGTGCATGCAAACAATAAAACTCACTGTCTGTAAAAAAAACCCATTGTCTTTAGCCTTTTTGCCACAAAACCCTAAAGGAATAGTGGCTCCCCTAATATGACACATCACTAGCTAGGTGAGAAAAGGTGATTCTTGAACAACAGCTCCTCTGACGCTGGAACACCTCAGAAACACCACCATTTGTCTGGCTGGTTTCTTGGGAGAGCCAAAGAACAACAAGAACAGCAGCACAGAAATCAATTTTATCTAAATTGTTAGGTTATTAATATTACTGCAGCAAACAAGAACTTATATTATGATACTCACAGCAAAACATCTTTGCTTAAAAGCAATTACAATCCTGATGACATCCAAACAATTTTTAGAATATGCTGAAGTGTATAATCTACATCTATCCATAATAAACAAGAGTGCATACAGCTTTGCACTGTGCATCTAATTTACTTTAAAAAGGATAAGCAAGACTTACCCAGCACAAGGAAAAGAAGCACAGAAGTCTGCAACAGGGTGCAAGTCATAATGAATCAATAGGAAAGCCAGTAAGAAGATCTGGGCCTTCAATAAGATATTACCATGTCCTACCACTTCCCATTTAGATGCAAATCCAGAGTTCCAAGTGTGATTAGTAAAGGCTAACCATACCTTCAAAGGTCAATTATCTTTGCATTTGAAAAATAGTTCAGTGTCATCTACTACATTCTGCATGAAAAGACATTTGTTCCTGAGCAATTCAGGATTATCCCAAAAGAAAGAATGAAGAAGGTTTTTATTAATGCAGATTACTTCAATCAATAAAACTAATTAACATTACCTGTGCCCAGTGTGTTCTAAACACTATCATGCATGTTTCTGGGTCAACACCCTGCAGGCTGGGAGCCTGCCTGTTTCTGCTGATACTTGTTCCAGAGGACATTATAAAATTTCCACAGGTCAAGCCAACTAGGTCATGCTGAATTTCTTTTTAAAATCCTCCAGTGAGCTACAGATGTTCAAGCATCATGATGAGACTGATACTGTGTCCTGAGCTTTGGTACCCACACAAATCTGTTAAAAAGAAAACAAAACCAAAAAGAAATGTACCACACATGTACCAGTGCACATCAAATCATAGTGCCTAATAGAAAGAACATTCTTAAAGAGAACACAAACTTTTCTTCTTTTAACTCTGTTTGAGGATAGAATTTTTTAAAGCATGTTATACGGGATCATACTTTTTCTCATGATAATAGCTTATAATGCTCAAACTTTTGAGATCAGTGACTGTAATAAGGTGCTACTGAAATAAACAAGCCCAATAGAAGTTTATGCAATAAACATTTTATGCAGATCACTGCATTTTTAGTTTCTCATTATGACGCTTTTGCCATCTGACCATGTCTGTTCAGAGTTACTTAGTAACTAATGTTGCACAAACTGCACAGGTAAAAAAAGTAGATGTTATTTCTCTATTTTTTTAAATATCTTCCAGTAATAGATAGAACTACAAATTCTTAGAAGTGTTCTGCCAGAAATCATAAACAGTTGAAAACATCTGTAGAGCACCATATTCACATAGAAGGGTGCATTTCTATCAATACCAAAGTAAACAAAACCAAACAACATGAAAGATAAAACCTTCATGTATCCAAAGCCAAATAAACTGAGATGTCATATTAAAGAACTATGAGAATAGGATAAAACATTGAAACATTCCATTCATCCATTATTCAATATCCTAGATATATGAGTATCAAAGCAGTTGCACACCTGCAGGGGAAAGTTAAAATGAAACAAAGATTGATATCTTGCAGATATTTGAGAGACTTAAGAGAACATAGTACTCCCTTACACACCAGTATCTAAGCCACAGAGCTCCCCCCCCCCACACACACCCTTTTTTTTATAAACTTTACATCTTTATTCTCTTTTTTGCAAACCAACTCGGCATTTAATGTATTTCACTTTGGGACCGTAGCAAAAAAAGCCCAACCCAAAACGCCCAACAACAAACAGAATTTTTTTGTAGCATAAGCTGCCAAATCCCACACAGCAATTCTTTGCCAGTATACAAGGGATTTCTCTGTGCATATCTTAAAAGATGAAAATATTTTCTCTGTAGCGGACATCTCTGTATATGTGCTCTATTTATACTCTTGAAACTGCTAGCACAGGAAAACATCCAGCCTGTCTCAAAAGTAGCAGTGACTTTTGCCATTTTAAGAGAGTTCAAAAATATACAGGGTACAATTGTTAAGACTTCTGAGGCAAGCAAGGAGGTTATACACTTCACTGTGTATATATACACACATATTTTCATATATTCAAGAGTCAATCTCCATCCTAACCCTGCTTCTTTCAGCATTTACAATGTATTTATTTCCTGCGCATTTGCTAAGCACTCTCACACAATACAAGTAACATAATCTAGCCCATCCTTTTTGCAGATAACATATTCCATGTGTGGAGAAGCCAGCACAACCAGCATAAATCCTGCACACCTTATCTGTTTGGGTGACACCACTTCCAGAATGAAGTGGCACAAACTACTCTCCAGATTATAAACCACCTGGAACCAGATGCAGTGGAGAGGATTGTGCACAACCAGTAAGAACTAGCTCATGTATTCATTTACTGTGTAAGACACCTGCCAGTACACTGCTACTTGTTAAACAATCCTGTGAAAATGCATTGTACATACTATTTCTACATAACTGATGTTCCTGGGGAGAAAAAACAAAACAAAGCAAGACAAAGCAAAAAACTACAACTCACACAAAAATAATCAGAGATCCAAGTAGCAAGTGGATTTGAGAACCCAAGACCCAGGATCTGGGTGCTTTTATCATGACTTCCTTAAGTAACAATACCACTATACCTTAAATGCACACCCTCTGGCAATGTGTTTGCAACTCTGAGCACTCACCATTTCTACCAAGAAACACTGGAAAAACACAATGCATGCTTACACACCATTTAGAAAAAGCCTGCTCTAAGTACTTTGCCTAATACCATAACTGATAACCCAAGGAATATTTAACTGACATAAACTTTAGATCACCTGCCCACTTCCTGCCGGTTCCTCTTTGCCAGCATCTCCTGCAAACAGAAATCTTCCCATGTCGGTAGAAGTTCAGCAGACTCCTCCAGGCAAAAGTATTCTTCACTTTACAGCCCTAATTCACCATTTTAGCAGATCTCTACCCTGCATGAAGCAAGCAGCTTTGGAAAAACTAATATGACAATGTAATTAAAGATGGTATCAGAAGGTGAAGTAAGAGAAGTTAATTAACAAAGCAGAGGCAATTTATGAGTTCCTTCATTTGACAACTTCACAGTTGCTTCAATGTAGCCATTGCATGTTGTTTAGGAATTTAACTGAAACTAATATTACACATCTACCTATCACATGACAAATTCCATTAGTAGCACAGGATCAGAAACTTCACATCAGTCTTCAGTATTTGTGATAAAAACAGTAACAAAGGAGACTACGGCTATCTTCACAAATTCTGAAAAAAAATCAGTGCTGTAAGACTCTCCAGATGCAGACAGTTCAAGCACACAGCAGACAAAAATGGCATGTCAAGGGGAACACAGGACTGCCACAACATGGATCCCTCCCCATCTTTCTGTTTGGCACCAGCTCCACCCAAGGCTGGTGTTACTGCTGCACCTATGGTTTGGGTTAGGTCATGCCTAGGCTTATGGTTCAGAAAACCACAAATCTAAAAGTAACAAGACAGCATTGCAGACTGAAATGTGCAATAATATTTCTATGTTCAATTCAATTCCCATAAGGAAGAAAATATTTCCAGTTTCAAAAGTGTCTTGGGATGCTGGGATTTCCTTAGTAATACAAAACACTAATATATTGTGTAGGCTTTAAAGACTTCAAACTCTGTAATAGTGTTTCAAAAAGCTTTTGACAACTTAAGTGGTCACAGAATAGGTCCTAAAAACAGCATCCCTATTTTAAAAAGGTAATTGAACTGGATGAGAGAATATCTTGCAAGATACATTTCAATCTAGCAACATGCTGTAGTTGTACCAGAAGCAGACAGACTACATTCATTGTAAGCACATTTTGTTACTGTATTAGGTTTTCTTGATTATATTGCAAGACCAAATGTGCAACACTAAATGTAACAACCCATAGTTCTCTGTGAGTTAAATCTCACTTCAATTAAACAAGACAAATAACCTGAGCAGAATGAGTCCAAAGGTGAGGAAGTAAATTAATTTATAAAACACGAATTCATGGGAAGAAAAAGTAGAAGTGAACTCAGGGGCCACTAAGAATGAAAGTAACCATTTATTTTATTAAGCTCATTATTAATATTTAACAATAATTTAGCTTTTTGTCTCTGCTAAATCCTGATCAAGTTATTACTCCACCATTTGATAACCTTTTCAAGTGTGAATATACCTCTCATGCAGTCCATTCAAAATTCTACTTCCAAAACCCTCGGCTCAGTTTAATACTTGGACTCTGCCATACAGTAACAGAACCTTCCTAGCAGGCAAATCTTTCATATCTTATCTAGCAGTTATTTAACCCTACCACAAGGTCAAGCCCACTTACATATGCCTTCTAGAGCTATTTCAAAAAGCTTTAGTACAACTCGGCCTATTTCCAGTTGAAGAAAGGCAACAGTGCACAAGATTCAGTCATTGGGCTCATGGGAGGATATCTACGTTCAGTTTTCCTTCAGAAGCCTGGAAGCCACCACCTCTTTTCACACAGCTGATTACAGGGCTCAACACCTTAGTCAAAACAAGTACATATTTTACTGCAAAGTACACTAGGAAGAACAGCCTAGCAGAGAACCCCTTGTGAAGTCTTCTCACAGCACAGTGTCTCTTTTAAAAAACTTCACTTTTGCATTAAAAAAACAAAAACAAAAAAAAAAAAAACAAAAACAAAAAAAAAAAAAAACCAAAACCCCACAAAAACAGCACAGAAGTTTGCAGGATTGGGCTTTCCCAGGCAATGCATAACAAAGAAAAAAGATACACAGCCTAATACAGTAACACAGTAAAGAAAGTATGAAATATGCTGCAAGGCTATGCAATTTATCATGGTTGTCTTCTGTTGAGACATTAAGATGCCATGCTCAACAATTCACAAACACAAGCAAACCTCTGTTATCAGATACTGCACTTGCTCTCTATAGGCCAAAGCTTTCCACCCTGTCAGTCCAGGTACACCAGAGGCAACAGAGAAGCCTTGATGGCAATGAAAGAAACAGCACGTATCAAAACCTTTTCATGGATCAGTATAGCATAAAGGGGCTTGAAATTAGACCACTTCAAAAAAGCAGAGGGAATTTATATGCTCTTGCTCATAGCTATGCAATCACACCTCTGCAGTCTCTGCTAAGTGATGAGGGAAGGTTGGGAGAATAATTTTAGCATGCCTCAACTTAGTTTCAACTTAAAAGGGACCTTCTTCAGGATTTGTTTACTTTTCATTGAAAAGAAAGCCTTCTGCACAAATTAGTCAGATTTTCTTTAGGGACTATGATCAGGGATAGAGTTTAAATCTTATTAACAATAATGTTCCAAAGGAAGACATCAATCCTTTCAAAGAAAAGGATTCATAGCGTTTGTGGCAAAGTTTCGCTGCAAAAGCAAAGCCTGTGAAGAACATTTACATCCCACCCTTAATGATCCTATACAATCACCACAAGAGTGCAGAAGGATTACAGGTTGTTCACTGGAGAACAGTAGGTCTGTCACAGGCAACTGCAAAACTGTCACTGGGTTAGAAGTCACTGCATCAAGGAATCCTCATTTTCATTAAGTCCTACTCACCTTCAGAAGCTCTACTAGTGAGAAAGCTGAAGCAGATACTAGAGGAATCATTTAAACTGTGAACAATTATCTGCCTTGTCCTTTCATATTTCAGTGCTGCAGTCTCAATTTCTCCTGTCCTTTGTCTACCTCAAGCAAGCATTCCACATCTAGGCAGCCTTCTTCAACCCAGCTTTTCTACCCAATATTTGCAAACATGCTAAGCTTTCCATGAGTCGGTGGGACAAGATGATTTACACTGATAAAGCTTAAAAGCCTAACAGAGAACAAGACACCACGAAATTTAAAGCAATGTAGTTAATCAAAGTATCAATCTGTTCTCATCAAGCACAATTTAGGCCAACCTGCTAACATGAAAGTAAGAATGTCTTGTGCCTTGTCCCCACAGAGACTGCCTAACGATCTCTCTCATGAGAGAAACTACACGCAGTGTGTTTTATAATGAGACAAAAAAATCTTCCTGTCCCATCTACAGTCAGCCTGCTTCAGTTAAAAACCACAATTCATCTTTTATCAAATGTCTGGGGAGCTACACTACTCACATATTTATTGTAGATTCCCATTAGCTCAATCGGACTACCACTAAGCTCTTCATGTGATCTGTATAATCCTACAGTGTTATACATTAGGAGGTCCAGGTTCCAGCATTAAATGACTCCATGGTTCTCCAGACATATCAAGAGGCAATTCCCCCACAGCAAGCAAGCAAGCAGCAGTGACACCCCAAGGCCCAGCTGACAGCCCCAGCCCAGCAGTGCTACACTGGCATGAACAGACTTGCTTCAAGCAACAGGATCAGCTCCTGCTGGCAGCCTATGCCTTGGGACACAGCCTAAGCCACATGCCAGGCCCTCAGAGACCCTAGGCAGTTTGGTCCAAAAGGCATTGATGGGTTAGACTGAAATTACACACACTGTACCCACAAAGATGGTTCATCAAAGGTTGTGTTATCAAAGCAGAGAAATGGCACTGACTACTCAGGAAAACAGGAATTAAGCAACACGGAATACTTGACAGAGACCTTGACCTGCTCAGGAAAGGCCTGATTTACCTGTTACACCACAGGGTATGTTCATCTACCACACTCATTTGCACATAGGCAATTTCACTGGAACTTGAGAGCATACGATTACTGAAGCTATGTTTGGAAAGTCCCAGGAGGAATGAACTACATATTCATATCCCTAGGTCATAGTTCTGAAGCTAGAGAAAGAAAAAATATATGGTTGTTATTCTAATGGTACGACTTGATCCTTTTTATGAGAGATAAAGAATATAATAAACCTGTTTCTCTGTTGTATTTTATGTCCTCACATTTAGCCTGCTACAGAAAGGCAACAATTCAGTGACAATTAGTCGTTCAAAACACCGATTACATTGGTTAAAAACATAATAATAAAATAGCAGCTAGGGTTCTTAAAATCCAAGATAGATACCTCTCTATTCCCAATAGCATTGTGGCACAGTATGGCTGAGGTGTCTAGTCTGTTACTAAACAAAAGGATATCAAAACTGAACTTTTAAAAAAAGCCTTTAAAATAGCAGTTCAGAAAAGCTCTTTTCTACCTACACACTAAAGAATGCAGGTGTCATTGAACTGAAATCAGTTGAAAGGCTTTAACTTTGCTGGTTCATTCCCACATCACCAACAAAATTGATGACCCCAGAAAAGATTGTTTCCACACAAAACCAAGTCATAAAAATGTCCAAGGCCCACAGACCAAAGTGTTTGGTGCTGTACTGTGTGAGACAGCCATTAGAAGCAAAACAAATCTCAGTTTAAAACTTTGTACTGCAAATGTTTCCATATGAAGTTTCGAAGAGAAACAAAACAACTCCAGAGGGCACAGCACACGTCACTGAGTGAAAGAATCTACTTTCCATTATTTCACATATAGTGAATTACAAATATCCCATGCTATGTCTAGACTAGCAATTTTTTGCTATAATTGAAATGAATTATTGCTAAAAGGTTGCTGCCAAAGTCTTCATCTTTACTGAGAATCTGTACAGGGTTTATTTCAAAATTCATCACTATCCAGGAATGGGAGGGAATGACACATCAGAAAGCAGATATTTGACAAAACCTACTTTATGTTCTGATTATGCTAGTGGAAGAAAGAAATCAAAGTGCCCCATGCACTCTGCACATCAATTTTGCTTTCCAAGATCATTCTGACACCTGTGTGACACACAAACCCAGCTCCAACATGCTCATAATTTAGAGAAACCATGTGCTTGCTGAAGTGATGAAACATTTTTTGTTGTTTAGATTGTTTTTGAGAAAGTTAAAACGGTTTCTGTAGCTAAAAGTATAAAATAAATTCATAGGAAGTTATTAAGTTGCCTTTCTAGAAAGCCTTCCTGACAGAAAGATGAATGAGACCAGCAAAGCAGTAGAAGACTCTATACTCTGAAGATTTAAAACTATTTTCAGAACACTAGCATACAGAACAGGAAATACTACCTTCCCCAGAGAAAGATGGTCTAGAAAAATGTTATCAATATACCTGTAATTATCATATGTAGATTACAGAAAACAAGATTAGGCTATATATTTTATTACTATAGCAATAATATGTAAGACAATTTTTCAAGTGATTTGTACAACACGTCAAATTACTCATTATAATAAGCATAAGAAGTCCAAGAATAATGTTCTCAAGTGTACAGAGTGGCATTAAAGAAGACGTGTGTGCTTTCAGCATTAATCACAATAAAATGCAATTACACATATATTCTAAACACTGTGTGTTTCATGATAGAGAAGCCACAATTTATTTTTTTTCATTTCTGCAAGTTCTAAATATAGTCATAACACAAGAATCAGCAGTAAAACACCATTAAGAGTACCATGATTATTTGACCAATAAACAAAGAAACCAAACAACATGCTTCCCAAAAGGATTGTTGCCAAGTTTGCAGAGAGAAAAGAATTTCCACTCTGCAGACAGAATTGCTCTCTTGTTCTCATGCACATGATACTTCTCTTCATGTTTCTCTTTCAAACTAAAAGCATCAGAAAAGGACAGAATATTCCATAAAATCAAAACTGTTATGTATGGAATGGTTATTGCATAGTTGTTAACATAATCTATAAGCATATTTATTTCTCCTCCCAAAACTTCACACAATACAAAGTTCTCTTTTTCCTGGAAAAAAATCAGTTCATACCTCTATCTAAATTTAAATAGCTATAACACAGTAAACCCTTCTATACCTCTCAATATGTTCATTATAGTACCTGGACTATAATAATTGACTACATAACTTGAATTTGTCATTTATCTTCTGTACACAGTTATTGAAACCACTCATTTTAGAGATAATTACCACCCCAAGCTACTTATCCACCAAGTCAACATTATTTCCTACACTCTGAAATGATAGCATGTTAGTGACACGATGAACTAATGAACAAAGAGAATGAGCAAAAACATCTTGTTACAGAGCTTCAGGACAACTGTTTCAGTGCACTGTAGGATGGCAGAAGCCCATCACAAATTACTCCTCAAACTTAGTCAACCTAATGAGCTACTAAAATCTGAAAGGTTATTTTCTTATCTCGCCCTATGTACATCTATTGCCTCATTCTAGGCAGGCCTCGTGGCAAAATGTTACATTTAGTGGACTGATACTTTTAAACATAAATGTATTTATGTCAGCTTTCTTTTCTTCTTTAAAAGAATTAAAAGAAAGATAAAAACTACAGAACTCTTGAACCAGTACTGTTTGCATCAGACATTTCCAATTTAGCTTCGAGAAAGCTTTAGAAGCTAGTGAACTTCCCTTGTCCTAAATTATGTTCAACTTTAACACAGAGAAAGCCCCCTGCAAAATTCTTTTGGATTTGCAATTGTCAAACTTGGGCAAAACCACTGAATAAACATTAGTGTTTAAGATGAGACGCACAAATCGTTGTATCTCATTGTGCACTGAAGAACAAAGGGGTGGAAGAACAAAAGGGGGTAAAAAATTGCAAAATGAACACTTCCTTACAAAATCCTATCCTACCTCTCCAGCTCCCCATTCCCAATGCACAAAACCCCAGGTATTCATGTCATAGGAAACTGCACAGAAACACTGCTCTCCCTCTTCCTTCCCATTCCAACTCAGAGCAGACAAGCAGAAATTGAAGATTCATGTTATATTAATTCCTATAAAAAAGTCAAGAGCTTCAATAAAATAAAACATCTATGAGCACAGTTCCATGGAAAAACAGCCTCTCCCTCTGCAGTGCCACTCTTATTTAAAAGTACTAGTACAGATTTGCATGGTGGGTGGACTTTGGCAGACTACAGATTCCTATATGTAGGTTCAATTTTTTGCTTTTAATACATAGGGTAGTAAACAAGAAAATCCAAAATTGAGTGTTGGCATTTTTATGATGTTTAGTGCATAAAAAGCTAGATCAAAGAAAAATCTACATGTTATTTATATTTCCACTTCCATTTAGTTACATTGCATTTTATACAGGTGGTAGATGTTTTTCCCTTGAAGCTTCTCCAGCTTTCCTAGGAACAAAATTATTTGTGTCATGTAAACAGTGTTAAGTTTTTCATTACACAGAGTGCAAATTAATTCTGCGTCTCTGATCTCCTAACATAAGGCTACTCTACTATGAAAACATTTTACACTCTTACACCACCTAGTCTTCTGCAACTGAAAACTGAATATCATTACAGCATGTCCCATTCCTGTGAATGCCTTTCCCTGGATAATGAAACATATGAATGCATTGGGCAAAAATGAAACATATACAGTCTATACAACACCTGTCTCAGACATGTTGCCAGCACGCAAAAAAAAAAAGAAACCGATAAACAATCAGAGAGCAATAAAAAAAATTGTTGAGGCAATATGACACTTAGATAGCAATTCTGTATACTTTTTTTTCAGTCTTGCCTTTGAACCTTTGAGAAAACACAAACAGAAATACAGGTGTCTTTCTAGTCCGGGAAGGAATGCAGATAAACTAGCAACTGTCACACCCTGGAGAGTAAAAGAAGGCAAATAACCTAACAAATTGCAAATGAAAACTATTCATCTTATAAAAGGAGTGCTCTGAAAAACACAGAACCTCACAAATGTATCTACTAAAAGGTGAAGCAAGTATCAGATTCAAGTAAAAATACAATCTAATTACCATTTAAACTTTTTAACACTTGGAATGACCAATACTGAAAGCCTAGTAAATAAGAGAGTTGGATGTCAAGCCCCAGCAGGAATGCTTCTCAGCACAGATAACCAAAAGTCAAACCATAGCCTCTCCCATCTAATTTTGTAACACCTGTGGAGGCTTCCACCAGCGTGGGAAAGCAGAAGTTCCACCCATCACCAGGCTGTTCACTCCTGCCTGCACAGTTCAGAAAGTGGGGAGTGTCTGTGTGTCCTGGGGAACCCTGCAGCTTCTCACCTGCACTTCTGTCCTTCTGTGTAAGGCTGTCAGAGCTGCAGAAGCTACAGTATCCTGTCAGGTCTGACACACCAGTCCTCAAGAGAGCTCCCAAGCTGAAGACAGAAGCAGTTCAAAGAGGCAGAGAAAGTCTGTTTGTATGCACAGACCTTGAACAGCTGTCAGCTGTAACCACAGCACACTTGGAAGTGAGACCTCCGACTTTTTTCCTGAGGACATAGTTCTTGACACTGAATTAAAAAATTTATGATTATTTTTCCAACCTCTGAATCGTAGAAAGCAGATGTCAAACCAAATTTTTGTTTTGATGCATCGGTATGAAAGTAACTTTAGAATATGCAAAACTGTTACATCATTCACCAGCTATCCCTCTGCTAAAACAAAACTCACAGTATTTCTACTGTCACCACACACACTGCCATCTCCGTTGTTTTATCTTCACCTTGCCCCACAGGTAGCATTATACTTGCACCGTGATTCATGCCACAGCCACTGCAATAATAAAGCCCATCCCTGCTGTTTCAGAACTGTCAGTCAGTTCAGACATCCCTGCTGTTCTCAAGCAGACTTCCACTCTGAAAGACATTAGCCTCAGTCCTGACAGTCACAGAACGTCCCAGGAAGCCCTCCGGTGACTTCATGAGCATTTGCATACAACCAAGTGTCTGTGCTGAGAAAACTAACTGAAAATAAATGGTGTTCCTAGTAAGTCAGCACAAAACCAAATATATATGACTAATGACAAATTAATGAAGGATAGAAGGAAAACCCTGCCCTTGTGAGACCACACCTGGAATACTGCACCCAGGTCTGCAGACCTCAGCACAAGAGAGATGTGGACCTGTTAGGGCAAGTCCAGAGGAGGCTGGAGTACCTCTCCTACAAAGACAGTCTGAGAGAGCTGGGGTTGTTCAGCAAAGAGAAGGTTCCAGGGAGACCTCACTAAAGCTTTTGAGTACTGTAAGGGGCCTTACAAAAAGGAGGGAGAGCAATTTTTTACATGGACAGACAGTGATAGGACAAGGGGAAATGCTGAACTACAAGAGATGGGGCTTAGATTAGGTGATAGGAAGAAGTTCTTTACTCAGAGGGTAGTGAGACTGTGGAACAGGCTGCCCAGAGAGGCTGTGGATGCCCAATCCCTGAAGTATTCAAGGCCAAGTTAGATGGGGTCCTGAGCAACCCTTGTCTAGTGAAAAGTGTCCCTGCCCATGGTGGCAGGACTGAAACCGGATCATCTTTCATGTTCCTTCCAACCTAAGCCATTCTATGATCCTATGAAAGCCTCTCTTCAGGAGTACCAAAGGCACATACAGCTGCAATTATGGATACCACAACAATCAGCTTAATTGGAAAGAATCAGTCCTCAAAAGTTGCCAACACTTAAAAATTAAAACCACTGGATTCCATGTGTACAGGTGGAGTTGTGGCAATGCCCCTCCATTCTCTAACTCAGTAGGACTGGGAGAAAAATACGTGGTTTTCTCTAAATAGGGGGAAAAGCTGAGTTTTCTCCGTGACAATGTATCTGCCTATCACCTGACCATCACCAAGATCAACACGGAATTACAACACATCACTGTGAAGAATGACTACTAGCATACTTCATCTACACCCAAAAGTAGTCAACAGGCTCTGTGCCCCGGTGAGGGCAACAGCTGTTGCTATTAAAATACACTGCTAGGATCCCTCAGCACACTACAAAGAGGTTTAAATATCAGTTTAACACACTATGGTAAGAAAAGAAATTCCCCTTGCACCCTAGCAACCATTTAAACAGATTCTGTCATGACAGACCATATGTATCTGAAATACTGCTTTAATGTTGCTCTAGAAAGAGATGCAAACATTAAAAAATTCAACCTGGCAATGCTAATTAAATTTTTTGAAATAATAGGCCATATGGAAGCAAACCTGAACCAAATCAGCTTACAAGTGGAATGACTGAGTTTTGTTGCCTCAGACACCCCAATCACCCCTGCTCACTCCCAGTCAGTGAATCTTACCAACATTTATTGAGAAACCTTCAAAGCTGGAAAGTTTCTAGAATAATTGAACAAGTTTTGTTAGACTTAGACAATGCTATATGAGCAACTTGCTGGGGAAAAGCGTCAAAATTGGACTTGCTAGAATAATTACTTCAAATGTGTTCAAGTTTTTTTTACTTGCTCTGAACAATATGCAGGGCAAACAATGAGCATCACAAGCTGCAATGGTAACTGCTTGTATACAAGAGATCAAGCCATGAGGCTTTACTCCTTTACTCTTCTCCTGCCTCTTTCCTTTTACATGGGCCTGAGGCAAATTACTCTGCTCAGTTTCTCTCTTAACACAAGGGCCACAGACTTTTGGAGAGCTCTGATTATTATTAAAGCAGCAAGTCAATATTATTCAGTTGATTGTCTGGCCATTTACCTGTCCCAGAAACTCTCAGAATCCCTATGCACCACACTCTTAGAGTGACAGACTACACACTTAGACTTAGAGCCCATCACAAATTCCTATTTGGCAAAACACTTCTAAAGCCAGAGCCTATGAGTAATGAATTCTCGTCTTACATTCATTTCTATATTTTGGCATTGTGCAGAAGAGATAAGACACAATCAAGGCCCCCTAAATGAAAAGAAATAAATAAATGAAGTGTTTCAGAACACCAGTGGGAGAATTTCATGCAATGTATGGCTATTATTAGATTGCTATTTTGCTTAGCAGATCAGAGAGTATAATCGGCAGATGATGCAGCCCTGATTTGTGAAGCACAGCCTTATTAAAGGCTAATGAGATAAATGAGTTAAAATTTACATTTTGCTCCACTGATAAGGTTCATTGGCACACTTAACTCCAACACCATGGTTTGAATATTAAACCCACTTATTAATGTCTAGTAAAGCTAATTATAATGCTGAGTGGCATTAAACTATAATAACCAAGCAGAATGTTAGAATCACATCCTTTAGTATTACTGTAGCCCTGCAGTAAGTGTTCTGCACCTGGAAATAAGCACCTGTTGAGGTCATGTTGAGAGAAAGCACAAGCCTTCTGTGCCTTTTTCCTGGTCCTTCTGAGAACCCAAAGTCCTGTTCTTCTAACAATATATGTTAGAAGAAGCAACATCAACATAAACATCACTGATTACTATGATTTCAACAGTGTCTGTCTGTCTTACTGCAGTAACAGCAAGGATTAAGTGACAGGTTTTTTTAATTTTTGTATCTACAATATATTAGATTACACTGGACATATACTCTCTAATCCTTAACAGAAAAAGAAAGCACTGAGATATTAACAAAATTAACAACAAAACTCTGGAAACCATACCTGTTGGTTTTTTCTCCCCCTTTTCCACTATATTCTGTTAAAACTACAAACATTTCTATAAAAACATCTCCATTTACTGGAAAGGATACTGGAAATACGCTTTAGACCTTACACTAGCCGATGTATTTTTATGCCACATCTATTTAAGCACTTAAATGGGCAACAATTATTTTTAAGGATAATGTAAGACAACAAGGACCACGATATTCTTTCCCTTTTAATCTCCACAATGTGTTGGTCCTGTGACAGCACTGGAAAGATGAGATGGGATAATTAAGTGCCAGATATCCATAGATCAACAGTATCCAGTGTGGGGACTCACACGTGCCAGTCCGATAACAATTTACAGTCAGCACAAGCATGAGATACACAAATCCTCTGGGATCTCCCCATCCCAACACAAGAGCAGTGCCAGCTCTCCTTCCTCTGGGAGAGTCATATACAGGACTGCAGAACAGCCATCATTACCTTTTCAAAGAAGAATATAAAGAATGACAACAAAAAGCATAAAAACACTACAGATAAAATCTCCACTTTTTATTTGTAAGGTAATACTCAAAAGCAGACATTCATTACACACGTAAAAATGGCACTGCAGAACAATTAGATTTTCCTCTTCTGTGGGAAAAGTGAAAAGGCACTTGCACTGTGACAGTAAAAGGAACTGGCTGAGCAAATCATGTGTGAAACGTTAAATGCAACTGCTTTTTTGAACACACTTTTGTTCCTTTCAATTTATCACCCGATTTAAACATTTAGCTTGTAACACAATCCGTTCCACTTTCCTCAGCCCAGCTCTAAAATACAGGCATGCAGGCATGCCATATTTCAGCAGTAGAAGCAAAGAAATGCTATGGAGGTCAGAAAGAAAAGATTTGGTATACGGCTTTCTGCGGAGCATTCCACTGCATCCCTGCTTGCAGGAAGCTGAGAGTACTGCCCAGCACCCCAAGCCTGTGCCGCAGCTGGAAAGAAAGAAAAAAAAAAAAAAAAAAAGAGTCTACTTCAATGGTAGATTTGATAGATTCAAGATGCCACAAGCTCACCAAGCCAGCTGAGCCTTCACCAAAGCCCTTCAGTATGAGTTATGCCAAGGGAACACACACCCTGTCCTCTCCCTCCCACTCTGCCATGCTTTTCTCATGGGTCCTACAGCACAGACCTGAAGCCAAACCTAGAAAAGATTGCTTGTCGAGGGCCCAAGGTATCCCTCACAGAAATGTGTCCTGAAAATGGATACTTGTGACTTTTAAAACACAGAACCATCAAGTCTCTTTCCCTAAGGGAAAACCCTGCCAGCCTGATGCCACAGGAGCAACTCTCTCTACACAGGTTCTTCCCACAGAGCAGAAAGTGCTTTTGCAGTCTTTTTCCTCCAGTACATTGTACTGGATGTGGCTTTTCCCAAACCATTTTATGCTTATGGTTTGTTTACTAAAAGCATAATCAGAGAAGCTCCTCCAATTACTATTTCAACTGTGCTAATACTTGGTAGGCATTCTGAATCTAAATGTTTCAAAACTTCTCTGCATCTACAATCAACAGATACACCTAAAGCATACAATATTCTTAAAGAAGAGACAGCCAACAGCACAGTATTCCCACAGGTAGGCTTGCCAGGAAAAGATATGTGGTAAATAATTAATTTTCCTAAGTTAACTTCAGTTCCAGACTAGCATTTGTGAGCATCAGTGCCACAGAAAGGCAACTAATAACTCTAGTTTGTATTCTTGTCCAGTAAGGAGTTTTGCCTTATGTGCAAGCACTGATAGTGAAAGTTTTATCATCTCAGGGACAGAAAAAGTAAAGAACACTTATACAAGTCCAGTAAAATCTCTTCTGCAAAATTCAAACAAACCAGAAGACTTTGCTTGGCTACTACTGGTTTTTTAAATTATTTCCTTCTTTGACAGATAATGGGCTGAACACAGATAGATGCTGAGCACTGGTGTCAGACTGCAGCATACAGAAACCTCCAGTATAATTCACCCTACAAATAATTAAAGACATCATTCACTGCTTACCACGATTTCTTTTAGTGCATTACAGATGTTTGGCAGGAAGGGTGGGGACTATTCTAAACACATGGAAAGGGCAGCACATTCCTGACAAATCTTTTTAAAACTGATCTTAAGCTTAGTAGTTTAACACAGCGAGGTTTCAAAAAGTTCATAAAATGTTACAAATACTACCAGTGTATATTCAATATTCATGGCTTGAAGTGACTGAGCTTCTACATAGACTATCGATTGTGATCTAATTCTTTTTGCACTTCTATTTGATGCCTCAAAGATACTAGCAGATCACAATAAAGAATAGTTCATAGAATCAGGAATAAGTTGGCAATAAAGAGAAGATTTTGCAGAAGGTAGTTCATTTTCCCTGGAAATGATTCATAAAAATCTAAAAAACTATTTAAGAAAAAAAATCTTAAAAACTATTTAAAAAATCTAAAAAACTATTTAAGAAACAAACTTCATTAACATATCGTTTCTGCAATAATTTTCAAACATACTGGGTGTTTCTTAAGAAACACCAGACCTGCTGGTACCCACAGAGGGAATGGAAAAACTTCAGGCTTAGCTTTAAGTCAGGGAACTCAGTTTAATACCCCTGAAACTTTTCTTCCAAGTTTGATTTTATTTCTTGTGCTCCTAAACTGCCTTGACTGTGTGATCAGGAGCAAAGTTCGTGGACCTCAAGATCTTATTTCCTATCATTTCAGTCAGCTGAATTTTTAGAGGATCAGAATACAGTTATATATTTCTTTACAATAGAGCTGCATTACAACCATGATAAAGAAATGGGAGAAATGTTCTGCTCTGTTCATTACAATCAATAGATTATGAGGCTCAGTCACAAAACAGAAGGAATTATGAAAAAGAAAGTAATCTTTAAACTATTAATATTGCCAGAACAACTTTTCTTTCAGATATGCAGACTCCCACCTCCCAGACACAGCTAATAATGTCAGAAGCTCTGAGATTCATACGGTCAGAATGACTAATATTTACATTAAGCAAATGTATTGCCATAGTAACATAGACACCACAGAGCTATCTACCTGCCACAGCTCTCTAAATTATTTAGCATGCCAATACTACAGTGACACTGTGTAAATGATCACATTCATTAAGAGCAGAGTATGTGCTGAAAAACCGAATGTTAGACAGCCATATTTATTGCTCAGAAAAAAACAACAGCACCAGTATTCAGAAAAGAAAAGCAGAGAGGTATAGAGGAAGGCTCTAGCCTGAAGCAGAACAACACACCTTTAAAATCTTCATCTAAAAAACATGTTCACATCTGCATCCCTGTGCAAAGCAGCACAAACAATAAACTCACTTATGGGACATAAGGCTGACCCACTGTGGCCAGAACAAACTGAGATCTGAGTTATGTTCCAAGCCACATTTTTGGAATAGACATTAAACTTGCTTAATTTGCATTTTTTATTGCCAAAATATTATTCTACATTGTGGAGTTGCAAGAGCTAGTGCACAGAAAATAGAAACAACTATGACACACCCTCAGAACATGGCTATTCTTCAACAGATTTATGGTGAGGAGAGAAGTGCAATACTTTCGATGATGGTCTGCCACTTCCTCAAGCAGTAGATGATGGCAGGGATCTGAGTGGTTTGTGTAAGCCACTATTCTCATCCTGAGTTAAAGCTTTTGGAAACCTCAAGCACTTCCTGCACTATGGATATTTTCCCCTCATCACAGGCAATGGCAGAATCAATGACAGGTGGAGAAAACAAAGGACAGCTCAGATCAACTCTTGCAACCAGATGGATTTCTTCCTAATTTTGATCAGCTATAGCCCCTTCTTTTGTTGGACACAAACAATGTTTTTTCACATTTCTCTTTGAATTCAAAGTAACAAAGAAACCCCCTAAGAAGCACAGCACAAAGATCCAGGCATAAAATTAACCCAGCCCAGCTCCAACCAATTCCTATTTTCTCTGACTTTTTTAGTTCTTCATAGGCTCAATTTACAGTATGTCAACACAAGAGAAAGCTTTGAATAATTTCTTCTACTACATTTTTATGAAAGTAAGTTTGGCATACACCCATCTCTTATTATTCATGTGCGCTAAAATGCACAAAGCCCAACTTAAAGACATTTTCATGGCACTAGCAATAACCAAATAGAATCTCAAACCAACAGATTACTGTAACAGAGACTCATGTAGAATTTGATCTTCAGAGACAGAATTTTCAAAACAATGAAGTGTTTGGAACATGCTCTTCTCCAGAGAGAATACTGCTTACATAACAAGAGTCTGCTTTTCTTAACCAAGTCACTTTAACTAAGAATTGTTCAAGAACTGACTTGATCCTCCACAGAAGGTCCAGAAGGTACAGAGATCCTGTTCTAAAAGCAGTTTTAGAAAGCTGCCTCATGGAACCCAATAGCCAGACCAGTGAGGGTACCTCAAATATTGGTGCTGGAGGTGTGACGCACAGGTGTGATGAAGAACGCCTAAAGGTTGTACTGGCTACAGAGTTCAGGTCATCTGCCTGTATTTAGGTTGTGAACCTCTGTTTGGAGTCTTCACTCAGTATCCCATCTGAGACTGTGAATTTAACAGAATGTCTGCTGGTTTTAGAGAAATGTCTGTGAAGGATGAATACTGCTCTTAGGACTGTCAAAGTATAAAGGATCATATGAGAAGCAACTGACTAGTGGACTAATTAGCAGTAAGGAATAGAATTATGCAAAGCCTCCAGATTCCAGGCAGAGCTATCAATTACATTTACATGTTACAAATCACCTTGCTGATGAAGTGCAAGCTGGAAATAGGAAGTCACCTTCAAGTATTCAGCACCTTAAAGCACATTTGTAATGGAGCCTTAGGGGATATCTGTTTAGTTGTTGGAATAATTTAAAATGTGCAGTAATACTTGAAATGATTCCATGACAATTGAGCATTCAGCTAAAGTGGCTGAGATAAGCCTTGACAATTCTAGATAAGAAATGCTAAGCAATTAATAGAGGTATCCAAACACTAACCTTTAAATCCACTTAGGCTGAATTTTCTCTCTCAACTTGTATCTTTCAAGCTTTTAAGTGAGAGCACTAGGAAAGTCAGTCCTGCTACATAAGCCACAACTAATTCTGAACACAAACCCTGTGCTCTGCTTTCAAGCCAACAGTGAGTAGATGAACCCAAAAAGCAAGGGAACACAAAAATAGTGGCTGAATTTCATTAGGTTTGTCTCAGCATCACTACAACAGAATCCAAATCGTTTTCTACAGAGCAATTCAAGTAGCAGCAACACAAAGCACTCAGCTCCACAGGAGTCCTTCATGTATCAGATGTGGTACCATTCACAAACTAAGTCTATGTTTCTGCATGTGGCTAGATTATGTCCCCTCACCAGCAGGGCAGTACAAAAAGCAGAAAAGGCCTTGGCTCTAAGTCCTGCTCAGCAATAACAGAAATACCTCTATTATCATTAGTGTGTCCAGCACAAATCCAAAACACAGCCTCATACTTGACATTGAGAAAACTAACTCTACCTGAGCCCAAACCAGCACACTATGAAAATCCTAGATCTGCAGGGCGCTTTGTCAAAGAACCAAGTAACTTCATACAAATCAGTTAAGAGCTGATACCAAAGTTTTGTTTGTTTTTGAGATGTTGCAGTATCTGGGTAAATACAATTTGCAAGAATATCCCATGTGTTCAAATGATTCCTCAAAATCCACAGGAAACAACCACAGCGAAGACTCTAACTACAGATAGGGACTGAGACTATACTTTTTACTAGAAACCCAGAAAACCTACTTCCACATTCTCCTCTCCTTCTCAGCTAGGATGGGAATGGAATCCTTTGTCAGGGTTAGCTCAGCCAGTGGCCTCTCTCACCCTAGCAACTGCTTTTATACACAGCAGGGAAACTGAAGAGGTAGAGCAAAGCTTAGTATTACTCCCTCAAGCTCAGGACTTTACAAGGAATAGAGTCTTTTCCCACTTTGCATACCAAAACAACTCAAACAACTCCCTAGTGCAATGAACTATGTCCTTTTCCCCTTCCCTCCAGCCTCCACAATGAAGAAGTATCATTGCTTGTCCTCTGACAGAAACCTCCCACCCAGACTCAGCAAACAGGACTAATGTAGTAAACAAAACCAACCCTTTTTTTTTTCCCCAGGCAAAAGGCAATGGGAAGAAGTAAAGAAAGACAAAAATGGAAATCAAAAGATAGATTTATATTACTTACAGTGATTAGAACACTAATCAGCCTCTTCTGTACTGTACAGCAGGGTTAAAACCCCCAGCACCACCCTGCACACATAGAGCAACACACACCCAAAACAATGCACACTGCTGTCAGCAGTTGAGCTGCTGCGTACTTAATACAGAGGCAGAACAGGTATTTCTAAATTCATGTTCAAACCCCGTAAGTGCCATACCTAAAAAGCATATCAAGTCCTCCATATCTACAACTTGAACATAAAAACTGCAGTTTGAGATGCAGACATCTTTCTTAAAAAAAAAAAAACTGAACAATTACATATGCATTAAATAAACCTTACGCCATAAATGTCCTTGATTCTTTATGTGCCAAAACATGAAAAAATAAATCCAACAAATCCCCCACAGAATAAAAAGCAAATAAACAAACAAAACCCCAGACATGGGACCAGCTTACTACACATTATTAAAATGCCAAGCACAGTAGGTTGTTAATTTTTCACTTGAAGTAACTGCATAACTTGGCTGGGGAATTATTCAGTTCTAAAAACTCTGTAGCCATTTCATTTCACCTTTCATTCTCTATCATCCACAAGTCAAAATCATGTATGCCGTTTAATGAAAAGTGCATAAGTCCTTGAATACCACAGACAGATAGGATGAGCTGTGAGGGACTCTCTCCAAACCTAATAAGCAAGAAACCAAAATAAAAATTGAAATATACAGATACTAGTATAAGCATAGTAAGCCAGTGGTATTTTTATCAAAATGAAAAAATATTTTTCTTCTTTCTGTAAACCTCAGATACCCTTTCAATCTTTTTGTCATCTATCCGTGCTATGCATCATGAAGATAAATGGTGATTAGTGAATGGAAACAGAATGGTGATAGATGAATGGAAGCAGAATGGTGATAGATGAAAAACAGTGACACTTAAGAGTACAAGCAGCTTAAAGAGTACTTTGAGTATAAATATAAGTCTATGAGCAAGAAAATAATTACCTATATTCTACAGACAAACACAGCACAGTCCCAGGGACAGATTCCTTTTCTGTGAACACCCTCATGCTAATAACTGTGCAGGAGTCAGGGTCTGGAAAGGATGGAGAGTCAACTTGTGGCAACTAAAATATTTAACCACAACAGACATGCTTTTACCTGACAAACGTAAATGGGAATCCCATTTGCAGGGATCCACTTCAGAGATCCCATTTCCAGGGATCCAACCACTCCCCTACAGACAATTTAAAAACAATTTTTCTACATCATCAGATGCTTACTGCTTTTGTATGCCACTACAGCAATTTTTATTAAGAGAATCAACTAAGATGGTATACCATACAGGTTTAAAAAGTAAGACGTAAAAATTATCACCCAACACAAATTCTCTAACTTGTCAAGAGAAGGGGAATGGGATCTATGTCCTCCAGAAGTATCCAGTACTAGGCTTGTCTCAATTAAATTCAAACCCATATTGTTTCAGAATACTTAAGGACTTCTGTGGAAGCTGATAGTGACCTGGTAAATGAAACAGGCTGACAGAGCACATTGTCCTACTATTAGTAACATGCCAGGCAATACAGAAAGAACAACACATACTTTAAAAACTGCACCTACACAACCTCCCCACTTTACATTTTAGAAGACACAGATGTAAGATACACTGCCCTATACACTTCAGATGTTTTTCTGGAGTATATATTTGTAAGATAATCATGCAAACACTAAAAAAAATTCCATAATAATAGAAAAAATCAAAGCATTCATAAAAGAGAATGAGTAATTCTGCCCCAGATTTTCTGGTTTTGATTTTGCTTTTTGTTTGTTTGAGATAGTTTTTACTGTTTGGTTGAACTTTTTTTGTTTTGTTATCCCCTGCACACTCAGGAAGTGTTTCAGGAAAAGCCACAAGTTCTGAACAGGGTCATTCATGATACTGATTCCGCTGCTGACTTACCTTTTTAGAAGTGCCAGACCAGTTTTACCTCATTTCTTTTAGGAAAGCAATGCAATGGGACAGTAACTTCATCTCCCAAATTAACTATTGTTGGATACCCAGCTCTAGGCAATTGGCTTACTCTGTGCAAGCACTTTATTCCTACCCTCCTACTTGTATTTCTCAAAATACAGCATATTACTCACTTTGACTGCAGTTGCTTCCCACATGTTCATTTCATCTTAGTTTGTCTCACTGGATTTCTTCAACTGCACCTCATTAAATGAATGAGATTTTTTTTTTCTCTGAATTTTTTCTTCCAGTTGCATGCTAGGCTGACTTTCAGTGAAATGAAGGTAGATTTACACCAATGAGAGGAAAACAGAATGTAGTTGTATGGTCTTAAACTTTAAGAGACAACAAAGCTTTCTAGGCTATGAATTTTGATACTCAGAGATTAGCAATTCATCATTGTTTCAGCTGTATCCTTCTAGGACAGCACAGTTATCTAGAGAATCCCTGATAGGTTTTTTACTAAAAGCATTGCTCCATAAGCTGTGGTGAAGCAGCAGAGCAGTTCATGGTCCACACAACAAAGATGTCCTATCCCATGTCCCTGGCACACTCATGCTGTAGCTCCTCAGTTTACAAACAAGTAAGCTCAGCAACAGCTTCAGGAAGAGTAAAACAGAAAGGAGTAAGGCCACATCACTGCAAACTGGGAACAGAGGCTGGGGAGGCTGCGCAGCTGCCACCCTGGACAGAGACTCCATCAGCTCTTCTGCTTCTATAATCATTCCGTGGTTCTTATTACCATAACTGCATACTTAGAGTCAGCAAGTCAGACTCTGAAGACTTAGAGACAGTCATTAATGCTGTGCTAGTTCTTCTGCAATAATGTTACAATAATTCAAACTTACTAACAGCAAACATGTTCAACATGTCACCTGAACCACCAGACTCCAGGTCTCATCTAATTCTGAACTGAATAAAGCAACAGCAATATTCTCTGGCCTAGTAGCCAATGTTCGCCTGCAAAGGGACTCAAATTGATAAAAGAGACATAAGGAAACATTACATTATATGAAACACTTGCAGAACTGGACAAATTCATTAGATATACTGAATATGACATTCAGTATATCTAAACTGGAAAACATTCCTAGATTAATCTCTTTTTGCAAATAAATCAATAAAAATTCCTGATTTTTCTAGAGTAAACTTTTCACATCCTTTCCTCTGGAATTGAAAGTGTTCTGATTTCTCAAAGATTGCTTTCTCCAAAATTAAACCTTCAACTCTGCATTGAGCCAGTTCCAAGCTAAACATGACCCTTGGAGGCCAGCAGATCTTCTTGTATCTCATCCACCCCAGCAGCTAAAAGTAGGACTGTGCCTCTCCCTACCTAGCCAAAAAGAAAAATAATCATGGAGAAAGGAACTCCTTATCTATTCTATCCCACCCTCAAAGGTCCTTGGCAAGGAGGGAACCAATTCCAAAATGCATCTACTATGGCACGAGTAAATAGACTAGCTCCCACCTAAAAATGCTCTTTGGTGTACAGCTGACACAGTTTTGAAAAGGAAAACAGACTGATAATGTTGCAGCCCTAAAATAAGAGAAGGAGCAGGAAAGTAAGTTGTTCCTCTAAGGCATAATACTTTTCTGACTTGCTCCTGGAATGATGCCTAGCATTACTTCCTTAATCCCAGCAAAATGAAGTTTCAGTCTTGCCATTCATAAATAGCAAAAATTTATGCTGAAGTTTCTGAGGTGTTTTCAGAAGACAAATACTTCAAATAATTTGGCTTTTGAAAGATTTTCCCAGCATCGTGACCTTCCTTAGGACTTGGAACTGAAAGGTTTCTTTGGTTATCAAGCCCCCCTCATTTGTTATCATAATTTATAACCCTTCATAAATTGATGAGGCTCCAGCTTTTTAATATTCTCTTGCATTCACTAAAGACACTATGACATTTCCAAAGCAGGGACTTATTAGTCCACACACTTTTTGCCCAGTATCACATTGTAGCCTACGTACTCACTAGAATCACCTACAGGATGCAGTTATAGCCAGAGAGGTTTGGGAATGTTTTTAAAATTAGAAGGCAAGTAATTAGATCTTTAATGACTACACTGCAACTAAAATGTTAAAGTTACTGAATTCACATGTAAAAACTTCACTACCAAAGCCTCTTTAAAAGATTCACCTTTTAAGTTCCAACTGGTTGCTCAAGGGTGTACATGAACAATTATATCATGAGGCTGAAATAAAGGTTCCTCTCTCCAGCACTTCCTACAACAGTAATACTCAGCTGTTGGTGTGTAGAAAGTATATTTTGCATAAGTCACTTGAGAATCCACAACATTTTACAGATCAGCAATGTAATTTCAACAAACAGAGAGAACAAACTCTCAACTCAAGCAAAGCTCATTAGGATGTAAAAACAATCAGCAAAACTGATTAAATATCGACATCTTGAAATAAGATTGAGGGGTAGGAACTTTTTAAATTATGTTGTTATATGTCTTCTCAGTATAAGTGGGTAGCCATTAAGTGTGAAAAACAGCTATAAAGTGAAAAAAAAGCCATTGAACAAAATCAATATTAAGTGGTGCTTAGACCAAGTTAGTTTGTAGTATCCCTTTTTATATCTGAAGGATCACAAACTGAAGCAGTTTGTGATCCTTCAGATATAGCACTCAGATTTAAATTGATATAGTGATTAAACTAACACCAACAGCTCTTCTGTGAAACAAAATATTGATGTTGGTACAGTAAGTCACAGAGTAGTGCCAATCAAGTCAAAAAGTTACAGAAATTGTATCTAGAAGAACACCTTTGGTCAAAGTTTCAATATCATTTCAGATTAGCCTCCTTCTGTGGTAGGGTAGTCACCAAAGATTTCCCCTTAGCAAAAGATTCAAGCAAAGACATTCACATATTGTCACACACTTGACTCTGTGCCACACCTAGAATACAGTGAGAGACTTTTTCTTCCCCTTGAATATTATGCTGCTACTAGGAGAGACCCAAAAACCCCATGTGTTTCATAAAGCAGCTTCTGTGCAAGCTGCAAAAAAATCTTCAAATGAGACTAATGGTCAGCTGCACACCTTTGCAATACATGAAACAACCTACAACAGAACAGCCTGTGTATAAAATGCACTGTAGCACTTCACTGGAAGAAAGGGAAAGATCTCAAATTGAATGGACATAAAAGAATACTACAATAAATCATACTGCAAACTACATGCTAGTTTCAATAAGCAATGTCCTTCAGGAATGCATTATATTTTAAAATTCACTTCCACCTTTTGTTGGTTAAGATAAGCTACAGTTTATTTTAGTTAGTAGAGTCACAAAGTAGGATGAAGCAAGTATTCTGTTTAGCATGCATTTTGCAAACTTGAGCATGCATATGGCAATGGAATCAGTTACTTTACTCCCACCCAATTTCTTCACTTTAAATCTCAAGCACTGCCAGAAAATCTCATTAATCTAATCTGGAGAGCAAAAAGGTTTATCCAAATTTCGTTTTCAATAATGTAATACTTACAGTGCCAAAATCCTTGTTTTAAAATACAACAGAAATACTCAATGTGCATTTCACAACATTGAACTTAATATGAAACAAAGGCCACAAACACTGCTTTAAAAAGTCCAACAGTACACTTGCAGTAGGTGACAGACTAGTTTTTCATTAATCCTATTCTACTTGAAGCAAACCAGAGTTTTAAAAAATTCCTGTGAATCAAGAAAGTTGAATGACAATATACTTCTGTAGCTCTAAAATGTACAATATGCAGAGTCCTATAAAAACTTAAAATAGTATGTGATACATGATTTAGACACCCAGAACTTGGACCTTGCATTCTCCTCCCACTGGACAGCTCTTCTTGCCATCTACGTTCCTGCACAAGTGATAATTTCTGACAAATTATGGAAGTCATTGTTACAGGCCATAAGAGTCACCAAAAGCACCAACGATTTTTAAAACAATTTTGAAAGAAAAAGACAAAACCCACTGAATTTATAGAATGGAAAGACTACTAAATAAGACCATGGATTGGTCCAATTATATTATAATACTTATACTCATCTTACTAAATAAGACCATGGACTGCACATGGCCAGGGACACTGCCATATGCTTGGACTATGCACAAGTTCTCCTGCCCCTTTCTCTCCCACCAATTCCTACTCTGAGGACAGCCTAATTTCAAAACCTTCAGTGATCCCCACTGCTCCATATACAACAAATATATCAAACATTTCCAATGCTTGGCTCGTGAGCAAGCAGCTTGTCTGACAACAGCTACAGAGAGGTTTCTAAGATGTTTCTGTTCACCCCAACAGATTCTAGTACTGCAAAACCAAATCAAAACCTAATCAACATTTAGCCTTTCAATTCAATCCATTCTTGTAGGCCTATATATTAACAGTATATCTTACTCCTCTTTCATTTAGTCCAAGTTTATATTTTGAAATAATAAGGTATACCTTAAAACAATTTAACTAAACCACACTAGCTTTACCTGAAAATCCTCTTTGTCTTAAAAAATATTGGGATCTAAAGAAAAATGATGCACAGGAAAACATGTGTCAGCTCAGAATTTGATCCTTCAAGATTTTGTTCTACAATCTTATTTTTTATTAATCTTTTTCCTTCTAAGATAGCTGTCACCACAATGGTGGGCTTTTCCTCCAAATTAAATGTAAAACCACTATTTTGATAATAATCAGTTTTATTATGAAAAACATGATCACTTTTTTCCTGCTTTGCTTTTTGTGGTTTCTTTATGTCTATCATAAAATCTCTGAAATTCTAACCTCACATTAACCAAATCTACTTTATTCAGAATGGTTACATATTCCCTTAGATTTTACAGGAACACTACCAAGGACAATTTACCCTGAGTTAGTACTAAGGTGTAGCCAATTTTGGAACAATACCTACTTACCATGTTTATTTCCATGAGCCCAAAGTTAAAAAAAAGAGTTGTCAGACTATGATCAGAAAACCAGTCATACTTTCCCATTTCCTCGTGCCAGTGGCCTCTATCCACCATTACACCCTGCTCACTTCCCTGCACTGTGCTTAGTTCTTCAGGGCAAAATACACACTTAGCTAATTAAACTGAAGACACAAGCAATGACAAGTAAACCAAGATGGTTGGACAAAACATTCTTTATGACATACCCAGGAACTTTACTCACATTGTGTGATACATACACAAGATTTTTCTTTGTTCATCTTGAGCTGAGAAAGAAAAAACACTTCATGCATTATGAAAACCATGTGTCCATCTTTATATTCTGTGAATTGCCAGGTGGATGTGTCCTTTACAGACCTCTCCCTCAGCATAACAGGAAAGCAAATTTGTATGCTAGTGTATAGTGATGAAAGATTAGAAATCAGAACCATTTAAATTATTCATAAAACATCACTGATTCCTCAAGAAGGCCATGTGAAGTAGCCTGCAACTGGGCCAAGGAATCCTATGAAAGAATAAAGTCATGTAATAGCTATTTTCTATTAATATTAACATTTTGTGAAATTCAAGGCAGTTTAAAAATTACCTACATCAGTAAAACAGGATCTTCCTCTGTAATATTTATTTCTGTCAGTAACCAAGTTTTTACTGGCTTGCTCCGAAGATGAAACTCACTGCTGAATGAAAAAGATGTTTTCCTTCCCACAAGTCTGAGTCTTCACAATTTTTATAATGAGAACAAACGCAAAACTCTACAAACTGACACCAGGAGAAAAAAAAATGCAATACAAACAAACAACCCCCACACCACCACTCAGGAAGAACACAGCTCAAAGGAAGCATGATCCTGAAGTACTCCATATAATGAATTTCTTTTACTTTGTGTCTTTGATCATTCTGAAATTCCAACTTGAATCTAATAAAGTCTTACTTAGAAAAATTTAATTGAAAACAAAAATATATGGGAACATATTTGTTCCAGACGCATTAATATTGTCCAATAAAAAACACTAAGTATTTAATACAGCTGGGACTAGAATTGGTAATCACAGATATTCAACAATCTTAGACTAGATACTAAAGCTCTTGTGTTAAGGAATTAGGGGTTTCTTTTACTACTGCTGCTAGGAATCCAAACATACTAATAAAATTGAGGAGTTACACAAACACAGAACAGGAAGAAATGAGAGAAAGACTCCACAACAACTGTGTTGGTTCATGTCACTTCCTGCCACTAGTGACTGTATTGCCTTTCCATTAGCATAACTAGATTTTAAATCAGGGAAAGAAGAAACAGACAACTGAAAGCTTTACACTGCTAGAAATAAAGTTCTGGAGTAAGACCAGACTCTAGTTTAAATTAACAATTGTTGTTACTTAGTTTTCTCTCTGGAGAAGGAAATAGACTTGTCTTTATTGAGCAAGATATTATATTCTAATGCTACAAACCATCTGAAGAACTGTTACCTACAGCAATTGATTGACAAATAGTCACTTGGGCAACCAAAGCTGCTTCCATACAGCCACAGAATAATGGACTTGCTGCAGGTCAGTACATGTAAAAGCTTATACTCAATGCATTCTGGATAAGGTGCCTTTAGTCTCGGGAATATGTAGTCCTTCCAAACATCCTGCTAGATGAGCTTTTAGACAAGGCTTGATATTCCAAAGCATTCTAATGAGCTGGGTTTAATAAAACAGGTTTGCGACGCTGTCAGAGTTGCCAATTTATTCAGAGAGGAAACAATAACATACTGAATATTTGGCAAGCATCAGATTATCTACAACCCCTCAGTTTCCTGAAGATACTTTGATATGATACTCTGGGACATTTTATAAGCTACTACAGAGAAACCAGACACCTCCTTAATCCTTACAGAGCAGCACATCTTAGGATGAGATGAACAAGATCCTTGTTTCCCACTTGACAAAAGTCTCCCATCAATACCAAGAATTGCAACAAACAGCGCCAAAAAAGAGGTGGAAGCACTACAGGGAGAATAAAACCAGACACATGCTACATGAAAGGCTGCTGAGAGATGGTGTTCATCTTCATAAAGTGTTTGGTGGTTCAGAAATAACAAACAAGGCACAAGAGCTTACCAGAAAGTTAATACTGAATTATAATCTAACAGCTATCTGTATTTTTTCTAATAAATTTGAAAGTAAACCTAGGTATATAAAACAAGGAACTAGTTGTTATTATGAAGTATCATTTCATATTTCTTCTCCTTTCTAATGTTGTTTGACTGGTATAAATGTTCCACCTGATACAACAAACACAACTTGGGAAACCAAACACACTGTCAGGTTTCCTGTGATTTCAAGCTTGTCTGTACTAATCCCAGTCTTATTTCACACCCACACATCAGGCTCCCTCCCTAGCTTGCTTGGGCTTCTCTTCTGTACACAGCTTCCTTATGACAATCTTGCAATTAACACCCACATCTCCTCCCTAAATGATGCCAACTCTTCTATGAAACATTCATGCTATGAAACCACACCCCTCTTTCATGCCCTTTCATCTGGCCCTTTTGCAAACTGAGAATAAGCATCTCTTGGGGAGGTGACTCATAAGTGTTCAGCCCTTTTCAGATTGTAAAATAGCTTATCTAATAAAACACAGCACATGTACAATGTTGCATCAAGAACCAAACAACATTCGTGTTTGTAGATCAGGCTGGGGAAAAGACTTATCTGAATTTTCATCTAACTAGTCAGCTAACTAGTTTCACTGCAGAGTAAGATAAAGATGATTCAATGACAAGACAAAGTCTAGGACCTCTGTCCCTTATTCAGCTTTTGTCGTAAAAGGTTTTCTAAAGTTTCTGTGCTCAATTTTTAAGCTCAGATAGAGAATACTAGTCTTTCTTCCTTCAGCTCTTTTTGTATCCTATATTGTACATATTGGAGTCACGAGAAAAAAAGAAAACATTCATTATTCAGATGACAAGCATTTCAATTATTTCATATCCCGTAAGCCAAATAATGTGGAGATATTCTGAAACAAACAAACAAAAAAAAGAGGAGTCTTTCCAACTCAAGAAAATCCTGGTGTACAGGCTGTTGGGTTCTCATCAATGTGCCATGGGTAACCTACCTGTGACTTAACAGGGTATGTAGGTCACAATATATTTATTGCTCTCCAGAAGTTACAGGGCACTAAAAGACAGCTAAAGCACCTTTGATAATTGCTGTATATTCATTTCACATGTAAGCAATGACTCTGATTGCCACAGGAATATTGCACAATAGTTACACTGTACAGGTGTGAACACAAACAGAATTGAAACACAAAATGTTGATAGGATGCTCTAGAGCCCATGGTGCCTAAATGCAGCTGAGTGCTACTGGAGACTCTACCAGGCTGGTATCAGACTGAAGTCTCAAGCTCACTTTCCATAGGATGGATGTCCATACCACAAAAACTGATTGTGACACTCGGCACTCCAAACAGCAAGCTCATGGCTCAGCAAACAGACTTCTGTTCTGAGCTACCTATTACACACACACAGACACACACTTATCTTACCTGCAATTAAAGCATGTCAACAGGTCAGCAAGGAAAAATTGGCTCTGGCAGTTCTTCCATTTGGTCAAGAATCTAGACTTAGAGTTTCTTCCACTTTCAGCAGCATTCAGCTTTCCACTACAGACAAGGAAAGGCAGAGAAAGTAGAAAAGTAAAAATTATCATTCTCTATTAACAGAAATCTGGCAGTGTAAAAACTGAGAAGGAAAAAACCTCCATCTTAAAGAAAACAAGATAATAAACTCTCAAATACACAGGAGAAGTAGTAACAGAGCATGTTTCACATTACAAGACACGTCCACGCAGACAAGGTCAGAGCTTCCAGGCTTTTCACCAATACCTAGTGGGAAGCCCTTGAAAACACCAAGGGCATCATCAGCTAAGAGCCCACACCACTGCAGAAGCAATCCATATTTGCCTTCCTTGCTGCCTTCTGTTCACTGCTGCAACTTAAAAACATTTCCATCCATGCTGCAACCCAAAAAACAATCATGCATAACACACTGAATAAATCTGAAGCAATTAAGAAACTGTTCTGGCTAAAAAGTAACCACTGGGAAAAAAAAAAAAAAAAACAAAAAACACAGAAGCAGAAAAAAGTGGTATTACACTGAATAGTAAAGCTGGATACACTGCCAAAAAACTGATTACAGAACTCACTTTTCAGACAAGAAATGCATCATAACAGCATCTTGTTAAACAAGCTAAACACATGCAAGGGAGAAGGAGTAACCCACACCTTTCTGTCAACACTGAAGTAATTCATATTAAATTTATATTTGACATGTAACAAGGCTGCACACATACAGAAAAATGCAAGTATGAAAAGCGTGTCTATTCATTTACACAGTGCTTAGCATTCAAAATTGATTTTACAGACATCCTGCTAACCTGCCTGACAGAAATTCCTCCAGACTACACAAATTAATTCAAAATAAGGAGACTGTCATTTTTCTGTGTCTTATAAGCAGGGACGTAAAACTCTGAAAGTTCTCAGTATGCTGAAAGGAATCCTGCAAAAATTTAGAAAGTATCAAGGCAAAAATATTTTTGTATAAACGTAATTTTTAACCAAGAACTCATAGTTTAAAACAGGTTCTCAAACAGCTTTCCCATCAGGGAAGCATGAACAAAACAGCCAAAAATTAAGGCCTTAGGGAAAGACTCTGGTTTTTATACTGCAAATGTAACATGGTTTCAGTACCTGTGAGACTACTGACCCCTTGCCATTTCATGCCCCTGAATTTCAGGGATGATTGTATCAGGTTCCTCCACAGATGTAACCAGAAATTTCATGAAGAGACTTTTAGCATAATTTTCCTCCTCAACTACAATAAAGAGGTAGTCCTAAAAATTAGCCAGTTTCCAAGTGAAATGGTAACAGGGTCAATCTCTCTATCCTCCAGATCATCTCTAAAACGTTTCCTGTAGCAAAACTCTGTTCACAAAAATCGACCTTGCTAACCCTGCTATTTTTAATATATTTTGTTATTACTGAAAATCATTACAAGTGAGGGCTCTAAAGGAAAGAGATTCCGCCATAATTTTTAATAAATACTAACTTCTGTCCTGTTTGCTTCATACATTCATTGCATCTGGTCATAAAAACAACGTTCCAAGTTTAATTTGTTAAACACATTCTCCCTATTTTTGTTTTGCCGTATCATTTATCTGGGTAAATTTTCAAGTGAAGCCTATAATTATGTTTTTGACCAGACTGTCTTTTAGATTAAACAATTTTTTTTTCCCCTGGATTATCCTCTTTAATTCGCAGCATAGCTTAAGAACTATTGTCATACAGGTAACAGAATAGGTATCGTCTAAATGACATCCTCATGTTTGAGGTTTTCAAGTTGATCAGCCTGGTATTTTTATTTCCTTTTGCTACACATGAAATAATCCATCACAGGGACCAGAAAAGAAGAAAAGGGGAGAAAAATTAAAAGAGAAATTGCCCCTACCCAGAGTGCAAACTGAAGTCCTAAAGGTAACCCACAGCCTCTAAAGAAATAACTATTTCCACCATATGTGGGAAAGGAGTAGGCAATAATCATCTGTGGAGGGGCTTGAAGCAAACAGAATTAAGAGGGTATTGGGGGAGGGCAAAACCTCTCAGCATATTTGTTTTAAAGATTCCAGCAGGCTTCCATCTAAACATCATCTTTTATCTAGAACCTCAAGCCTGAAATTGAAAATTGGTACAAGAGACTGAAACCAGAACCAATGAAGAACAGACACACGAGGGACAATCCTATTTCTGACACGGCTACTGCATGTTTTCAAATATATGCTTAATAAAAAATTACACAGTGGTGCCACATTTTCAAACTTATTCAGTGTTTCAGCTTCAAAGTCCTGCAAGACTGACTCAATGAATCTTTGTTACTACTACCAAGGCAGTAAAGAAAATCACAAAGGTCTGCTCTTTTGTAGGCTATAAAAGTTCTTTTGTATTCTACAAAAATTTCTCTATAATATGCAGTTAATGTGCAGGTTTTAGAGAGAAGGCATTCAGAACATGGAACGATTCCCTGAACCAACATATGTAAAAAAATCTGAATCTGAAACCTTAGCACCAAGTTATGGAAGATGTCCGGAACCTAAGTACCTTTAGCTTCCCAAATAATTTGGGAAAAAAACCAACAAAAACCCACATAAAACCAAACCCACACAGACACCCCTTAGGTTAAAGTGTAAAAGAAGACTCAGTCTAGTGTATGAAAGAACAAAAATTTGAATAATTTAGCAAGTTCCAATTTTGTATCATCCTTTTTAATATTATTTTTAAAGCTGTAATTAAATTAAAGAAGCATGGTGATAATTGAACTGAGAGCTTCCTGTAGTTGTGGCCCAGGAGAGTCATATTAATCACACAGTATCACCAGTTTAGTATTGCCAGAAAGGAAATAATACATCCTTATCTCCAGGGAGCACTGACACTGCGATCTCTTTGCAGGCACTGACAAACCACTACTGCCAAGCACAGTCTTGCCTTATGTAACATTCTTGGAAGAGCAAGTATTTTGCTTTTGCATCAAATACACAGCTTTTTAAAAGCAGGCAACCAGGTAAAAAATAATACACGTCTGCATTTTGTATTCTGGATGGTAAGGAGGGGGAACAGAGGGAGAGAGAGGAGATTAAAAAGGTTCTGCCTTCTCATTTCTGAAAACTGAGACAGGTGAGGAAAACATAAAATGGTAGAAGAACTGCTCAAAAACTTTGAAGCAGACACAAAAATGTTATATTTTATCTAACATTTTCTATCTCATGTGATTTATATGAATTTTACATATTTTCTGGATCACAGTATTCATACAAACCATATGATTCATAATTATAGGAATATAAGAAAAAATATTTATCTCAGCTTACATTGCTTCAATAGCCTGAAATGCTGTCCTAAAATGAGAGTGGTGAGGCATGCATATTAAAAAGCTTTAGAACATAATCAATTCGTAGTAGTACCCTTCATGAATTAGGATGCTCTACTTTGTATTTTGAGATCACCAAATCATAGCAGACAGCAGTTTTCAATGTTTCCTCAGTCCACAGCAGAGCAGACTGTCAAACTTTCTTTTAACGGGCAGGTTACCAGGACACTCTCAGAATGGCAAAACCCTTTTCAAGGATTTATACGTTCTCTCTCTCTCCCTCTGTTTTGTTTTGGGTTTTTTTTTTTTTAACACAATTAATTTTGAGCTCAGAGTTATACTGCATTTTATTTGAGAGGAAAGTTGTCCTTAGAGACTGTATCGCATCCCATGCATCTTAACCTACACCACTACCCAAGCTGGATATTATGAAAGATGCATAGCTTTGTGGTTTGGGAAATTCAAATTGCTTTCCTTATCTTTCCCCTTCATGTGAAAGCCCAAGAAAATAATCCTAGAAAGCATAGTCCACAGATATATGAATCAATACAAATACTCCCAGTACCAACAGATACCATTCAAAACAGCAGATGGACTTTAAAATATTAAGAGGGAAGCATGTTCCGGTTTCATACATGCATGAATTAAGATAACAAACACATCGTAGAGGTGATACCTCCTGGGAAATCTCCCTCTGTGAGTAACAAACCAGAAATCTTCTAAACTGCTAATTTTACATTAAAATGTGCCTATTTGCTTTTGATTTAAGGATCAGTTGACACTGCAGGACTGCCTCAAATCTCTGTTTTCCTTCTGCTATTCACAGTTTTGCTGAATAACATGCAGCTGAAATTAAAACCCTTGTTTAATGTCACTGTTGTTACCCCTATCATTTGGACAAGAAATATCATGCAGTGAAGAACCCCTTCTGCTTTGGATTGTTACTGGGCAAACAATTAAAGAAAAAGAATTAGTGTATTCAAATAAACACAGGCTACAAGGGCAGCACAATAGAGGGTTGTTAACAACATACAGCAGATTACATGAAAGAATTTTCCAAATTTTCACTAGCACAAGCTGATTAAGTCTGCATGGCAGAAAGCAGACTCACACAGGTCTGGAAGCAGTAAAGCACCAGTGGCTTGGATGCAACACCACACAAATATGAAAAATTGTTTTCAAAGCTAATGCAGGCATCTTCACACCACATTTCCTTGCACTCCCTGTTCTAGGATTTGCTCCTGCAGAGCCAGTGTGGGTATAGCCATGCCCACGGTCATTTTTTCATGTTGTTATCTCTAACAGGGAGCTCTAGCTACTTTTTAACAGCCACAGCGCTGTGAAGTCTCCCTCATCTACTCCATGCAGGTGAAAAGAAAAAAAAACACAACAGAGAAAAGAGGCATAATGTTTTGATATCTTCTGGATCCTCCCTGTCAGTTGAAATATAAGAGTAGAGGTACTGCAGTGAATTCTCAGTACTGTGCTCTCCCTGGATTTTACACATCATGCTGCACCACAGTAACCATCTCCATTTTGTACTCAAAGGATTAAAAAAAATCACCTCAAAGTCATCTCATCCTTCCCCCTGTGCCATGGTAACACACATCATGTTTCTGTCACAACTCAAAGCTGCTTTCATTACCTGTTCTTAAAATCATACACAACTTTCTCTGTAATATATTCCAATCAATTCCATCTTACCAAGCGAGGAAAGAAAACAGATCACTGTGAAAAACACATTTATCTCATACACTTGGACAAACCCTCACTTTCTCATTTCTCCATTGTCTTCTTCACGACTTTGAATCTAAAATAACAGCTCCCAGTTCATTCAGTCATTCCTTCAGATATCCAGGTATCCTTACTGCTCTTCTCCAGACTCTCTCCAATGTGTTCATATTCCCTTCTTTTTTTGCTTTTAAATTCATTTTTAATTAATTCCATCTTCAAAACATGACACTACATCAATATTGGCTGGAAAGATTAGTTCATTTAACTTGTAGAACATATTTCTATTTACACGTATGTGGTGCAGGCACAGGATCCCACAGCAAGAACTGGAAAGGTCCTTAAGGTCAACTGAAACAAGCCTCAGAGAGAAGCATTTGGTTCTTCTGGCCTTCTCCAATTGCTCCCATCAACCAGGAGGCAGAAATTACTTTAAAGAAGCCTTGCTGTGTTTGAAATAAGGAACTGTGTTATAGGGGTTTGCAATACAAACTTCAGTCACAACCTAAGAACCAGCTTTATTTAAAAAAACCTTCTAAGAGCAGAATTCAATCATTTTGATTGAAGATATTCTCTAATTTTACAATTCTATAGCAATGTTGACTCCTTGTCTATGAAAATATATAAATCCTTCATGTATATATCTAAAATAAACCTCTCACCCCTAAACAAGAACACTATCTCATTAGTCCATTTCTAGGGAAAACAAAGTTTTTCAAGCAGTTTAGCACTTGCCCACAGTCAATTCCTCCAGACATTCTTTAATAAGAATGAAATTTTGACAGTTTCTATTATAGAGTCAAGCTACCAGAGACCTACTGCTCCTCTTCTGTTAGCATTTTGGAAAGAAATTCTATTAGTCTAATGGTTTAATCTTAAAAATAAAATCATATGGGCTACTGCTTATTTCTTTGTCATCTTCTACTGCTTTGGGAGGGTTTAATTCCCAAGAAAAATACTAGAACGGATAAACAACTGAGTCTACAGTTGCTCATTTCCACTTGCCCCTTGCCCCTGACACCTGCACAGACAGACACTACAATCCCCCTTCTCAGTGGCACAGTATTACACATACCCTCCACGAGTTAAGTAACTGCAGCAGCTCAAGGATTACATCAGCCAGCCCTTACTCTTTCAACAGTGTTTTTGTAAACACTTCAAACTTAAACTGCTCTAAAACTCACTCTTTCCTCACATCAGCTTAGGGTTTTAGCGCTTGCCTTAGACATCATGTTCCCCTCTAGGTCCCAGTATCTTTTATTAGACCTGAGGTGAAGAAACAAACAAAAAAAAGACCTCAGCCTGCTTTGCATTTTCTGTCCACAGTTCCACTAGTCAAACAGGAGCAAACCTCCTCTTTCTTTTTACTAACTTTCTATTCCTATAATGATTTCTCATCATTCTTTTTGAGCTGGCCATTCTGAATTTTTAATTGTATGTGTGTGTGCTTTATTTTTACACTTGTCCTTGGCAATCCAGCTGGGAATTCCTTTCCCTCCTTGCATTTGTTGTTGAAGGGCTCACTAGTAACCAAGTCAGCCTTTCCCTACTTTTCATATTTTCCTCTGTGGAAGAATAGTTTCAATTTCTGCATGAGCATATGCCACAGACTGCAATATTCCTGCTTCTGAATAAATAATATTTTTATCTCAGAATATTTAAAGGTACTTTGAATTATAACTGATTAGACCACATTGTCTCCTGACACCAAGCCCAATGCCAAGTGCTCCTGAAATGTTGCTGTTGACTTGATGCCTCTTTTAAATCTGAACTGTTGTTACTTTAAATGTTTGCAAAACAAATGCATACTAGTAAGAGAATATGCCTTGCTGCCAATACAGCAAAATTTTATCCTGCTCACTTGCTACTACTTTAAAATCAAACAGTAATATTTTAGCTAATGAATGTAAGTTGCTAAAAACACTACTAGCAAAAGATACAATTTGCAAATAAGCATGCTTTATAAATGCAGTCTTTGGTAAACTGCCTTAGTTGTTGCTCTCTGAACATTTAATTTTTTTCAAACAATAAAGGTTCGTGTGAGAAGAAAAAAAGTTCTCCAAGTTCAAGGATTCCACTGGCACTAAAGCAAAACAAACCCAGCCCTTAACTAGCTGAAGGAAATTTTTCAAAAGAATCTCAATACTACTTTATCAACACCAGCAAGTCAGGAACCCATAAGCACTGGGCTGCCAAACATCACCTCTGTAAAAATCATGCCAGCAAAATATGCTGAAAGCAGATGCAACCATTGACAGTCATAAAAATCTCTGTGTTACCTGGCAGCAACTTCAAGGAAATATCCTTTAGTGTTGTTCACACTATAGGGACCAAAATATTCAGAACAGAATCATTGCAAAGGCAAATCAGTTTCTGTTCTCCATGCTTTTCCTCCACTCAAAATGTACTCTCACTTCACAAGCTTCTCATCCTATGAATATGTTTCAAGAAGCTGATAAAGAACTTTCTAATTGTTTACCTGAAACCACTCCAAGCAGGCAAGCATAATTAATCTTAATGCAAGTCAGCAATTCAGAAAGGAAATTATCCTGTTACACCTATTGCTGACTATGTGTTCTTATGTGTTTTCTGCTTCCGTGTACTGAATGGAAAAATGGCCAATTAAAAGGAAAAAAGAAAAGAAAAAAGAAAAAAAAAAATCACAATCCATACCAAAGGCATTCCAAAGACATTGGGGGATTTGAGAACAACATTGGAGCCAAAATAAAAAGGAGTAACACACTCTTTTCTGAAGATTTTTATGGTTTGCAGCAAAATTTTTAGCTGCTTAGCACCTGTTGTCACTTTACCTTGGTAAATTCTAATTCCACTCACAGAGAGGAACAAAACCTTCCCTTCCACAACAAATCCACATCATGCTGGGGTTGGGGGCATGCACTTCTTGCAAAGTCCAGCACTGGGAATCAATGAGTTCCTCAGAAGTGGAGATAAACTTCTGACCTCCATAGGTTTTCTTACAGGAATACGGAATTTATAACACTGAACTAAAACAGATTAATGGCACAAGTGAAGTGCAAAAATGCCACAAACTTGCCAAGAGGAAGCAGTTCTGTTTATTAAGAGCCATAGGTCCAGTGCAGCAACTTACTGATGTTCCACCTTCAACTTGTAATTATGAAAGGCATACCTCCCTACTCAGGCTTCCTTCCCCCCTTGTATGTTTAAGGTACATATGTTTACAGAAGCACTACTCAGGATCATGCCAGTGCAGTGATGAAGCAGAAAACCAAGTTATCTCTCCCTCTCAGGTTTGCTGTGTTAGGGCAGGAGCCTGCCACAGCAAAATGAGTCAACACAATTCAGTAACAACCCATGCCACTTCTTGGGCTTGGCTGCACAATAGCAACTTTTTAACCACAGCTCTCTGACTAGTGTGTAAAAAACCTAAACATCTGAATTTAGTTATTACAATTATATTAACTGTCAATTGTTAATAAAACAAACTCAAAAGTATAATATTCTCTTTTTTTCCTGCTCAGGGGTATCTCAGGTTTTACAAAAGATTTTGTGAATGCAAATAGGATTGATTCTTCAGCAGTTTAACTCTCCAACTGTTAGCCAACAGCTAAATTTAAGTTACAATACAAAGGTTTACTGGAATATAAAGACTGTCAATACTTTAAAACTTTTATTTGTTTCACATGCTCTAGGAAATCCCTCCAATTGTGAGCTTGTTCAAGGCCACCATTTGATCAGTTCCACAGGCAACCTCCACTTGTATTACTAGAATACTCTTTTCAATAAAAACAGAAAGAAATCCAACACTTCACCAATATACAATTCAGGCAACTTGCAAAACTGAGCTAGAATCAGAAGGATAATGGGCACAACTGTCTTTCAGTAACAGTTACTGACAAAGAATCTAGAGCGTTTTCATTAGCACACAGCTTTCCTGTCCTAAAAAAAAAAAAAAAAAAGAAAAAAAATACAAGTTCTTCTAAGGCATGCAAATGCTTAAATAAATAAAACTGTGTCTGTCATATGCTTGGAGACTACAGTAGAGGTACAAAGGGAGAAAACATTTGACTGTGCTTCTAAAGCTAGATGGCAAAACTACATGATAAGAATTTGCCTCATACTTTTAGCACTAATCTAGCTGTGCTATGTATGCTCTCGTACAAAAAATAGATAACACCATGCTCACTATGTTTAGATCAGAATTAACTGTCATGGTCTAACATTACTGTATTCATAGGCAATTCAGTATTGCATCAAAATTTGACCTTTTTTAAGGAAAGGAAAAAGATAAAGAAGTCATTGATTTCCCAATAACTCACCACCCATGGCAAGCCACCACAGTTTCAAACAGAATAAATTCCACGGCAAATTTTCCAACTGCTAGGAGAAGTTGCTACATTTGGTTCAGAGATAATCTAAGTCCCAACTACATGCTGGGCCTCCTGCATACAGATAGCTATGACTGTGTCATGTTTCCAAACTTTCCTCTGTAAATTACATGTAATCTCACTTGATAGCATAGGTAACACATTCTTAGATTATGTCTTCACATGCCTTGAGCCTGTATCACCACTCTCACAAGCTCTTATCTCACGTGCTCTGTTTCAATTCCACATGGAATTGCCTCACCTGGACATGCCTTTCAGGATCATCTTAGACAATACTTTTTTGGCCACATGGTTTAACGTGCAAAGCATTCTTATCATACCATCACTGAGACCTTGACTGAGAGACACCTACCTTACTAACAGGAAGTCAAGATCAATGTCTACAATAGAAAGTAAGGGAAGATTGAGTCTCAAAGCTCCTCAGTGTTCATAATGCTAACTTCAGCTGGTGAATGCTTCCTTACCATCACAGCACTTCCACAGTTAAAGCTGACTCCTTAAAATGTACTGGTGTGTGTACACATGTGTTACAATGGAGTGATACTAAGCCAGAGGCACTTATTGTACACATTCACAAGTGCATTCAAAATCACAGAATCACAGAATTATAAAGGCTGGAAAAGACCTTCAAGATCAGTAAGTCCAACCTGTGACTGAACACAGTCAATCAGAGCATAGCACCAAGTGCCACAAGCAGTCATTTCCAGAACACTCCCAGGGGAGGCCCTGGGCAGCCCATGCCAACGCTTAACCACCTCTTCAGTGAGGAAATTCTTCCTAATGTCCAGCCTGAATCTCTCCTGGCACAGCTTGAGGCCATCCTCTGTTGTTGCTTGCCTAGAAGAAGAGACCAACACCCACCAGGTTTCAAGCACCTTTCAAGCATTTGTAAAGAGTCATAAGGTGTCCCTTGAGCCTCCTTTTCTCCAGGCTACACACCCCCACCTCCAGATCCCTCAGCCATCCCTCACAGGACTCACTCTCTAAACTCTTCACCAGCTTCACTGTCCTTCTCTGGACATGCTCCAGAACCTCAACATCCTTTTTGTGAGTGGCCCAGAACTGGACTGAGAACCTGAGGTGCAACCTCAGCAACTTGACCCAGGTCTAATTGACCTGCAACCCATGACACAATGAAGTCCTAGCTCTACTTTCCAAATAAATTAATAAGATCAGAAAAAGTCACTGTTTCTTGGTTTTAAAAATACAGGCATTCTTACAGAGCATCCATACCAGCATCTACCTACAAGTCTTTATTTGACCACTATATTGCCAAAAGGACTGAAAAAAATTTCAGAATTTCTAGGTCACTCATACCTCAACTTTTGACTAGTGCAGACCTTTGTAATCTCTTCTGGAAGCACCCCAAGGTTGTTTGTCTTTACTCAATACCATAAGAGCATTAGAAGTGCAACCATAACATACCAAAAGTATAGGCATCTGCTGTTGTGTACTGCATTACCTGAAAAACAACCAAAAGCACTATTCTGCTAAGAGCCTTCCTTGATGCCTTTCTTTCCTGGTGCTTATTTTGATGCAGATACAGCACATGACCCTTTTGTTGAGGTGCAGCTATTTAGTATAAAACTGACCTAACCCATTAGGCTGAGAAGAGACCACAAGTAAGGTAACAATGCCAAGCCGGCTTGTCCAAGTAAAAGAGTCTGAGAGCCTGTCTGTAAACCAAAATACAGTTATAAAATTGTTACCAAAATAGATTAATGGAACAAGAGATCAAAAAAGCCTTGTTCTCAGCAGCACATAACAAACACCACAAACATACCAAGTACACTAAATATGCCATGGGAGAAAGAGAGAGAGAGAGAGAGAGAAAGAGAGATAAAGAGAGAGAGAGAGAAAGAACACATCTCTCTCATGTCTGAGGGAAACTACTGCTCACAGTAACATCAGATCAGGATGTGGAGAACTGCATCTTTAAAAAGTCAAGTATGCTACTCAAATATTATAGAGCTAAACAAGATTCCCATCAGGCTAATTAAAATATGGAGATCTTTTTCAATTAAACCCTCTGCAGGCATCAAAAGGCAGCATCTATATATAACAAATAAAGATATTCAAGGGAGGAACAGCAGCACTTGTGAATAAATTCTTTGTTATAAAAGAAGTCTTAAAACGATGTATATCAAAGTAATCTTAATAATCCTTCAATGTACAGTTTAACAGAGAAACTGATGCTGCAGATGGTACTGAGAGTCTGTAAATCTGAAGACTTAAGCTTGACAGGCATCAATGCATCATTATAATCTTTTTGAAGAAAAAACATAGCAATAGATTTCCAAAACTCAGTCTCATGCCAGGATCAAAACCACATTAGCAGCAGTTTCTCCAATTTTGCTTCTCTTGGCTTCAGATTCTCTGAAGGTTTGTATACCATCTAGAGGACTAAAACCCCAAAAATAAAACAAGAAAAACAACTCAAAGCCAAAACCCTTAATCCAGTTTTTACCAGCACCACCATATAATTTAGACACAGTAAAGTTTAAAGAAGAAAAAAAGGAAACTATGTACATAAAGCTAAGTTTCTTCCTCAGGCTTTGTCCACACATTTTTCATCAATCTAACAGGATTCACTTCTTTTTCAAAGCACATATCGTCAATCACCATGGATCAATAAACAGATTAAAACAGCTGTTAGTGGAAGTCAATTGAAAATATTTGTTTTGATTGAGACAGATAAGAGGAAAAGGCATCTGGATGTTCCACAAGTTTCACCACTGCCATCCTCACATCAATATCTCACTGGTACAGTCTTGCCCTGTACAATTATTTATACTTCACCTTATGGATTGTAAGTTTTTCTGTCTTTCCTTTCTCCCTTTGACCTTCCATGTTCATTAAAGCAGAGCCACAGAGAAAGAAACAAATTACAGCATTAGGTCCTAATTCTTAATTAGTTTCAGATCAGGTGGACTCTTGTACACACGTATTCCAGCAGAAGTAAAGTGGTACAGGTAACGTGAAAACTGTCGTTTGACATCACTCCTTCAGGTATTACAAACCTTTCCAATCAACATTTTTTTCTAAAAGGTTTACTTCTAGAAATTATGATGTAAAACCAGCACAGGGCAGAGACATGGGTCTACACTGCATGACCTAACACTACTCCCTTATTGGTGCATGAGATATCTCTTTGAACGGATAATTTTTTTATCACTACCTCTTCTCTCTGAAAATGAAAACAAAACGAAGACCTCATGCTTCCCCACTAAGATGAAGCCCTAAATCCTTCTTACTGCTATATGGGAGAATAAAAACACTGTTGTACTAAAGGAAAATGTAGCTATAAACACTTGCACAGCATCAGTTTCACACTGATCAACAGAAAATACCTAGGCAGAGAGGGCACTGGCAGATTCTGAAGTCACATTCAGTTCAAACACAAGTAATAGGGTGGCATACAGAATTACACAATCACTTTTATGCATTTTTTTCTTCTTACTGTCATTGTATGAGATATGTTAATGCTAATCACAAAACCAATCAAACAGCCCAGAGAAAAGTCAAACTGAAATAAAAATCTCCAAATACCATCAAGTATGCCTTAGCCTTTCTCAGTTACAAGAAACCACATATCCCAACCTGGCAATCTCCTATACTGGCAGGCTGGCCTTACACACCACGTCCCAGCAGACAGTGGGCACCTGCCAGCACCTATGTATTTGTCCACATGGAGCAATTCAATCATGTCGAGTTGCTCCCAGCAGCCTTGTGCAACAGAAAGGTTCACACGACCTTGCTAGTAGTTCCTCAAAGATCAGAGAAAGCAACACAGTAATCACTCTGCCAGGGCACACTGCCTTCTCCCGTTACCCGGGCCCCGAAGGTGCCGAGACCTCTGCCTTCCTTTGGCATCCAAAGCAAACGCCAACATAGCCTTCGGTGATTCGGTGAGTGACGCAACGAGAAAGAAATAATCAATGTTAATTAATTAACCTGTTAAAACAGAAGTCCGAACCCAAGCTCAGCACCCAGACACAGGGTCACACAGGGGGTGACAGCGCCACGCAGGAATACCTGGCACTCCGTCAGGCGCCACGTTTGGGAGGAAAAGCCTTCCGGAAAATAAAAGAGCGTAACCCATGCTCTCACCTCGGCACCTGACCGCTCACACAGCCCTGCGCGAAGCCTGACTCCTCTCTCTCCCAGAAGTTTGCGACCAACGCAGCCCAAGGGTGGCCCTACAAACCACCAGCGGAAAAGCCGAGCCAGAAAGATAAAGGGGATTAGGCGGGCATTACTTCCACTGACCTATATACTGCCCTCAGCCCGCGGCGGCCCTGCGGCAGACGGCAGCTGCTCGGCCGGGGGTGACACCGGCCTGACAGCCCGCCCCGCCTGCCGACGAGGCCGAGCGGCGGCGCGACACCCCCGAAACTCGGTGCGGGGCCCGTCCCAGCCGCCGCCGCCCCCTCACGGCTCCCGCCCCAGCGGGACCAGCCCTACCTGGCGCGGGTGGCGGCGGAAAGTTTCTCTGGGGAGGGGCCAGGCGGGCTCCACTCCCTCTCCGCCGAAATCACCGGCTCCGGGAAGGAAGGAAGAAAGGAAAGAGGGAGGGAGGTAGCCACCCAGGTAAATCGCCGTCCGCGACGGGACAGCGGGGCCGTCGTTAATCCCTCGGACGGGAGCGCCCTCGCTCACGCCCGCCCGCCCCGAAGGCTCCGTCCCCTCAGGCGGGCATCTTAACCCCGCGCCGCCCCACCTCCCGCTCCCTCACGGCGGGCGGCCCCCGCTCGGCACCGGCCGCCGAGTTTGTGTAAGTGCGGCCGGGCCGTGACTCAGAGCGGCGGGGAGGAGCCGCGACCTGCCGGGGGAGGCTCGGCCCAAGGCGGCCCTTGCCGGGCGGGGGCCCACCCGAGAGACGATTCGGGGCATAGAGCCCGACTTGAAAAACGATTACCGTGCAATTAAGAACGCTTCCTGCCATCTCTGCCTGCCTACTTGGAAAACCCGCAAGCCAGAAGTACCATTTTAAATCTATCCCGATCTTACAAATGAAAATTAGAGGTAGTTCCCTAATGATACAAGCTGCAAGGTGATCAGTGGCCTGGAGCACTTCTCTGAAGAGAAGCTGAGAGAGCTGAGGTTGTTCAGCCTGGAGAAGGCTACGGGGAGACCTTGTTGTGGCCTTTCAGTACTTGGGAGCATCTCTCATGAGCAGAGACTGCAGGAGCTGGGCCTTTTTAGTCCTTTTAGAGAAGAAAGGACTGGGAGAAAATCTCATTAATACATACTAATATGTTAAAGGCAGCTGCCAAGGGGATGGTGCCAGACTTTTCAGTGGTCCACAGCCACAGGACAAGGGGCAATGGGCATAAACTAAAACACAAGAAGTTTCACCTCAGTATGAGGAAGAACTTTATGTTGAAGGTGGCAGAGCACTGGAACAGAGGTCATGGAGTCTCTGTCTCTGGAGGCCTTCAAAACCCATCTGGAGGAGTTCCTGAGTCATCTGCTGGAGGTGAACCTGCTTGGGCAGGAGAGTTGGACTACATGATCTCCGGAGGCCCCTTCCAACCCTGTCAATTCTGTGATACTTGAAGTAGGCTCATAGAAAAGAGTGAGAGGGACCTTTTGTCCCATTATGGGCGCATAATGATAGGACAAGTGGTAAGGCTTTAAAACTAAAAGAAGAGAGCTTTAGATGAGATGTTAGGAAAAATCCCATATTGAGAGGGTGGTAATGCACTGCAGCAGGTTCCTCTCAGCTCTGGATGTTCCTTCCATGGAAGTGTTCAAGGCTAAGTTGGATGTGGCTTTGATCAACCTGTTCTAGTGGGTGGCATCCCTGCCCATTGCAAGAGGTTGGAACTGGATAATCTTTAAGGTCTCTTCCGACCCAAACCTTTCTGTGATTCTGTAACACCATATAGTTCTTATTTTTAAATACCTCACTGTAACTGTGATATACTGCTGTGGTGAATAGTTAAGCATAGTTCAATATGCCACTATATTTTCTTCTTTTTTTTTTTTTAAGGCTTCAGATAAATTAATTAGACTGTAAGTTTTCTTATTATGGTTTCACTAAAGACTCAAAATAGGAATAGATGCTGGCCTATTAGGGTAACAGCTCATTTTAAAAAACGTATAGTATAATCTACCAAGTGTAAAGGTGTTGTCTCTGAGCTCAGGAAACATTCTTTGCAAAGCTCTGTGTAATTAAAGGATAATTTACTGGGATTTCTAACTAACTAGACTCACACAAACTGACTCACACCTAGGTATGCCAGAGTTAAGGTTTCCCAAGCCAGGATAAAACCGTCATCCAAAAATCCACTAAGAAATAAAACTGATGTAACATAACTGAGGTTCCTCCACTCCTCCACTTAGGAAGACTGGAAGAATCATTGGTTCTTGTACTGTATTTTGGCACACATTGAAACTAAATCTAAACTTTAAGGAGCAGGGAGTACTGCCATTTCTGGGGACTATAATTCCTCCCTCACATGCTGTTGTTTATTGGTTTTGGAACTGCAAGATGAAATAGTAAGGCCATATAATTCTTTATTGAAAATGCTATAGCAGAGGTGCTTGGTGCTCAGCAGAGCTAGGAACACCATCCCCTCACAGTCTGAATCCAGAATCTATTGCCTAGATGTCTGAGCATGCATGTCTCTCTTTGCAGAGCTGTTTCCCAACATTAGATCTGGTATTTCTTTACATAAATTCAGGAAGCAGCTTCCAAGTGCTGCTATTGAGCCTGGGTGTGGAGATGGATGGCATTTGGCTGCTGTCTAGGACAGCAGAGCAGAAGCCAGCTTAGGAATTTGGTAAAATTGTCTAGAGGACTTCAGGAGAAACTGAGAGGATACTTCTGTTTAAATTGTTTGGTCTCAGAAGCATGGGAAGCATCAGCCAGCACACGGAGCAAAGATGCCCTTGGTGTGAAGCCTCTCCTCATAAGCAGATCGTTAAGGAGTGAGCCTCTGAAGCACTGCCTCTTGCAGATGCCGATAGAATCTGGTTTGCTTCTTTCTGTTGCCGCTCTAAGCATTTTTAAAGCACTCCATAATTATTTTTGCTGTGATAATTTGGTTGAATCCAAGATAGCCATACTTTTACATCCCTATCTCTTAATGATTTGATAAGCTGTTCTATCACACAGAGTTAGAGATGGAAGTGTAAAGATGGCTTATCACAAGCTCACACTAATCCTGCCAACTCACCCTCTTTGTTCTGGAGGCATTCTTAGCTACTGAGAAATACTTCACCCAAATGTAAGAGTCAGAGGCATAGCCCGTGAACACAAACACAACCGACTGACAGCATAATTGCAAGTAGTAAAGGTAACATGAGATTTCACTACCAGAACTTGCTGGTCTTGAATGTTGTGTCATTGATACAGTTGTGCAGTACCTCTAGTGAAGTTACTAATAATTACAACTAACTTTGTATTTACAGAAGTTAGAGAGCGCAACAACATTTATGCTTATACTTTTGGTCACAAGTTTTACTCCACAGGAAAATCAGGCTTTCTAATGAAATTCCAGAAAGTTTCTGCTTTCTGTGACCCAGGGCATGCCTGCAGCATCAGAAAGATATTTTCTGTTGCAGACAAAAAATGACCAAGTGTATCTACAAAGGTAAACCAGACAGCTTTTAGAAGAGCTCTCTTACAGTAGATTTCTATGTCATTTTTTCATGTTACATATTTTTTCCATTTGTCCATAAAGACGTGTAGTTTATACAAAGAATTGAATTACACTCTCCAATTATTAGTCACAGGTGTACTACATAGAGAAAATCCCTATGATAGAAATAGTTTCATTTAAAGAAACCCAAGTTACTGTCAACATACCAGAATGCTCACTGTAAATTAAGTGATCTCTGAACTGCTCCATTTAGCACAAATTTTTCTTAGATTTGATCTAGATACCACCTCAGTAAAACAAACCTATAGCACATTTGCTTCTTAGCAAGAAATCTGATTTCCAGGAAAAGTGTTAGAAAATAAACATTTCCCACTTAAGAACAAAGAAAAATACAGGCATTTCCCAAGTCATGTTATATGCCTTACTACAGCCATTGTTCCTTATCTTCTCTGAGCCACAGGAAAAAATAAAGTTTGCTTTAAATCTTCAGAAAGGTGCTTCAGAATTTTCTCTACACATACCTTAAAACTTTCGTACTAAGAAAGGAAGGCACTCTAAATGCCTATGAAAAAATCTTTGGTTACTTCTACCTAATTCATATTTCATCTGAATGGTATAAGCCACATTCATCCCTTAATGTTAAAAGATGTCTCCAAGCTTTTTTTTGAGATACAGTTTTGCAGATATTTTGCTGCAACACAAAATTTTCAGTGTAGTACCATCCTAAAATCATTAGTACAGGGCAGGCAAATGTTGTATTTACATGGATAGAATCCAGTCACTTGACTGGACTGGAAATTAATGCAAATACATATATAGATTGGAAATTACTACATTACCTTTAAGTGTTTGTACTTCGATGAACAAAAAAAAAGTTAAAGATTTCATAATCTATCTTAATTGGTATGTATTGATTTACCTGTTTCAAGACAACACTTCAAATAAAGGAAAATTTGTTTGAAAAGTTATATAACAGGATTTAGTTGAAAGAATTTACCTATGACTATTATAAGTTAGTGATTTATGAGGCAAACCAAAATAAGTTCACTGCCCCTTTAATAAAATTATTTTTCCTCTTTAAAACCAGATTTGGTTATCTATGATACATTGTAAGGGCCTGACAGTAATTTTGAGAATACGTTAATTCACTGTGCTCCAAAAGTCAGTCCACTCACAGTCTGTAATTTCTCATGCACTGTAAAATGTCACAGGTCAGCACTGCTAGCAAAAGAAGTAATCTTCCCTTCCTCCACCCATTCTGTTCCTCCCTACATTTCCATCTTCCCTGATCTATACAGCTGTTTAATAAATGAGATCAGTTCCATGATCCAGATTAAAATTACCCCCCCCCCCCCCTTTTTTGTGCTTAAATTTAACACGGATCAGTTTTTTGATCTGCTTCACCTGCCACCACATAAATACTTACTCTGGCACAGAAGAGGGAGCAGCATGAGGTCAAGAATGAACTGGGGCACCATAAATTAGCACAGAGAATATATAAAGCAGAAAGTATGATTTAAAAAATGGCTTTTAACAGGCATCTAGAAACAATCGTACTCTATTCCATTGCTTGTGAGGGTGGGTTTTTTGGTTTTTTTTTTGAGATTATGTGCCCAAAGCACATGATACAATATTGCTATTCCATTATCTGAGAGCTTTCCTATGTCCTCTTTAGGTGCTCATCTTTTCTCTTTGTGCTTTAAAGACGCAGAGCTGAACCTTGGACTTGTGCTGTAAATCCTTCAAACTGTGTCTTTGGGGAGGAGGAAAGCAACTGACCATTTAGGAAAAAATCTTTCCTACTGACAGAAACAAGACAAGACCTTCTTCTCCACATGCTGCTAGATTTGCAGGATAGAAATTTCTTCTGTCTCTTACAGATTTCTTTCAGATTTGCTAAACCATCTTTGCCAGAAAAGATTTATGTCTGGACCATAGCAAATCCCTTACCTTAAGAATACAGCTGGAGGATATTTAACAAAAATATATCTCTAGAGGCTGAGTAGCAGTAGACATATAAAGGCTCAGTCCTCCTTTTCTAATTACAAGTTGTACTCCAAGGTCCAGGGGGAGATTTGTCCAAGAACTACATAACACATTTTTTAGTGAAATTTAGGTTATCAGCATTACTCTGCTGTTCTGGTTATAAAAACTGTGATTATAGCAAACATGGTATCTGAGCAAATAGAGCCAAAACTACTTCTCTATAACTATCTGTGTGACATCTTAATCAATGGTGAAAAACATCCCTGTTTTCTACACTACTCCCTCAAAAGTCATGTCTGAAAACCTGAATTTAATAATTTAATTGTTTCAGGCTTGTGAAAAAAAAGGAATGTTGATGGTTCACCAGCAGGGAAAATTTTAGCAGGCCACAACAGCAGTGCTGCACACTGGGTCAAATGCAAGGCCTCTTCCTAGCTAATTATGATGCAGTCTGTGGAGATTCCCTAGAGAAGCACTTGCTTATTAATACCTACACAGTGTTCTCTGTTTCCATAACATCTCCCTCAGTATTCACCATTATATTGCCCTTCCAAAGTCACACCTCTCTCTGCTTTCATAAAGCCTTCTATTTTATCCTCCTGATAGACCTTTTGGTAGACTCTAATCACTGAGCTACTGACAATGGGGAATAGGTTACCTGTGATATGGGAAAATTCCAAATCCCACAGTCTGAGTTACACAAAACCTGTCTACCAAATGTGAAATCAGTCATACTGGAATTTTGCAATTTTTAAAAAATTGTATTTAATTTTTTATTTTTTCCTGAGCTAATATAAATTTTCATCTGCTGGAAACTGAGGGAAGGAAAAATAAATTGTCATACTGTTCTAGCCCCCTGCTCTCTGAATACAATGACTGTGCAGCTGCATGCCTGGGATGATGCAGAGATAAACAGGCAATGGAAGTTCATATAATCTGGCATGTCTCTCTTATATTACTTGAAATACAATGAAATATTATTAAGAAGCATTCTTGTGTGAATATATGAATGCTGATTTTCTCTGTGAATAGGCTAATGCTAGACAGGAGATGAACCATTCAGCTGCAAGGCAAAAAAATCTAAAAATCAGAGAGTAGTTGTTAGTAATGTTTTGTTTCTCTGCAAGGACTTTTTTGTTCCTTGCTTTGGTCTGGAATAAAGTGATTCTTCTCCATTTTCAGATACTTTGTATGGCCAGTAGCTGTTGCTTTCTACAGAGAAAATAAGAGACAGAAGTAAGACTTACCAAGGAAGAAAGCTTTGCTTTGCATTTCTTGCAAATGCAAGGATGTACAGAAAATAAAAGTTTATTGCCTAGAAACTGAGTTGGTTTTAATGTTTTGCATTGTAGCTTATTTTCTCTTCAAAGTTTGTGGGTGACAAGAGTTAAGAATCTTAAGTATAAAGTACTTAATTGATAAAAGGTTTTGCAAAATCTTTTGAAAAATTGTTTTTAGCTTTTTTGCCAATAATTTGATTTATACCAAATAAATACTTAGTTCAAGAGAAAAGCTGGGCATCCATCTTTGTGTGCAATTAAACACTTCAAACTCTCAGGTTAGACAGCTGGAGAAAGACAAAACCTCCAGAATGACTACCAGACAAATCACACATGTAAAACCCCGTATTTTAAGGTCCCTCCTTGTTCTGCAAGGTATTCAATAGGAAGTTTACCAAAATTCTCATAAATTTGCTGAATTAGAGGTCAACGGCTATTGGAGATTTGGGGGTCAAAAATCTTCATTGGTAGGTGCTTAAATTATTTGAAATAAAATCCTGTTGGGATTTTTTCAAAAGCATCTAGCAGGTGAGAAGCACTCATAACCCTTTGCATTTTAAAATCCGTGGATAAAATGCAAAGACCAAGTTCCAAGTCTCTTTCTCACCCTTTGAGAGTTAGTTCCTATCTGCCAGCTGATACAATCATCCTCCTCTTGTTTGCTCTTCCAGGATTGTACTCTTTTCAGCATAGTACTCTTGTACTTTTCAGCTGCAAAAGACTCCCTAATTTCCCACTTTGCATCAATTGATGGGTAAGAAATATTGATGCAAGGAAAGGAAGGTGAGTTTTAATTTTTTTGGCTGAGTTAAAATTAAATCCTGATCATTTATATTGCAGGCAAATGATCTATTAATGTACTATATCTAGAACCAACAGCGGCTCCTCAGCAGATATGTTCTGAAGGAAGCTCCCTTCTTTCTGAGAGCAGTTTCTAGATTCTGGGTGCTCTCTAAATAAAAAATCTTCATTTGCAGCCCTAATTTGTACCCTAATCTCCAGGGAGTACAGAACTGCAGTTACATGTCCTGTGTGACACAGCTCTTTAGCTGGCCCACAGCAGCTCCCTGCTCAGCGGCACTTGTTGGATGGCCTGTGTGGGGACTGCACTCCATGAGGGACACGTAGCTCAGGCTGAATCTCACCCCAGCACCTGAAAGTTAAGCACTGCCACTGCTGTTGGAAATCTGGCCATTAGCTGTCTTGCTGAAGGCAAAATAGAGAAACCAGAAATACTCAGAATTCAAGGGAATTTGTCTTTCAGCTGCCTTTTTGGGTATTTCTGGATTTTTTTTTCCTTTTGCTGTAGTATTAACTTGCATTAAGGGAAACTTGCATATTGTTGCCATTTACCAGTACGAATGTGTATAATACATAGTTACTATCCAAAATAATTTGGATGATATATTAAGATGTTGTTAATTTTGAATTTGGACCCTTACAGTTAAAGAAATATGCCCTAAATGTAGAGCATTAGTTGTATGCCTCTGAGAAATCAGTTTGCATGACCAAGAACTTATATATTTAGAATGTAAGCTGCCAGATACTAGTGTCTAGAGATTCTTTATCAAAATAATTATTGAAGTTCAAGCTTGACAGCCTTGTTTTTAAAAAATAACAATATTAGAGAGTCTGTCCTTTAAGATGTAGTCATTGGAAATGGCAATCCTGATGGAATTCAACATTTTTTATTTGTTGGCCCTGGCAGTTGTGTATTAGTAAAATAAATAAATTAAATAAACAGAAACATCTGTTCCAGTCACTAGAGGCTTATTGCTGGAGTTATCTGCATCAGATGGGAGGAGACGCTCTAGTAGAGGAGCTTGGCTTTCCAGAGCAGAGATTAGTGAAATCAGTAGGAATAAATATCAAGAATTGTGTGACCTGTGGGAAATATCTCACCTGCCAAATGAGACGCTAACTAGTGCTAAAGTTCGAAGTCCTCTAGCATCTATTCTGCATTATTCATACGAGTAGAAATCCCATTATATTCCAAGTGCTAGCAGAGTCTCAGTCTGTATCTTATTAAAAGGAAAATCTCTGGCTTAGTTGAGAACCTAAGCCTGTAAGATTTTTCTTTTCATTCATTATTATTGGATCCAGGATACCTTGCTCCATATATGTGTAAGAAGAGTATAAATGTGTGAGTGTGTGTGCATATATATACATATATGACTATACACATAATTTTTTGTGCGTGAGTGCACTGGATAGTTGTCATGCACAGAATGCAAGAAAAGACAACCTAATAATGCCTCAGAATTCCAATTATATTAGTATCTCAATAAACCTGAGAGAGCAGACAAAATAGGTATCCCTCTGCAAGTATTCCTATGCTGGTATTCCTACATGATAAATTAATCAAAGCTCTGGTAGAATTTTCAAAAATATGCGAAATAGATTCTTTATCAGGGGGACACGTGTAACTTGCTAAATTCATGAAAATAACATGGGAAAGTTGTATATAGCTGTAGGAAAAAAGTGGCAGAATGAACCAGTATGTTTCACTTTTTGATTATAATCTGCAAAGTCAAATTTAAGTTGCTTACTGGGTTTGCAACTGTATCCAGAAATACATGATAATAATAAATAATAAAATAGAAATGAAAACATAATTGAAGTTTATAGGCTTCTTCAGAAGATGATTGGGCTACTGAAGGGCTATAGTTGTATAGTGCATAGTTATTTTAAATGCTAAAACCAGATTTCTTTGAAACTAGTTCTGTACTGAATCTTAAGCACTTCAGAAAATAATTTCTGGTAGTTAATCTGTTCCTAGCAGGAACTCACAGGTTGGCTTCTTTTGATAGAAATTGCTCTCTTCTGGGAATCATGGAACATAGAATGGTTTGTCTTCAAAGGGACCTTAAAAGTCATCCAGTTCCAACCCCTCTGCCATGGGAAGCAACACCTTGCACTAAACCAGGTTGCTCGAACCCCATCCACTGGTCTTGAACACTTCCAGGGAAGGGGCAGCCACAGCTGTTCTGGGCAACCTGTTCCAGTGCCTCACCACACTCACAGTAAGGAATTTCTTCCTAATTTCTAATCTAATCTAATCTAATCTAATCTAATCTAATCTTGATCTACTTTCTCTCAGTTTAAAGCCTTTTCCTCTTGTCCTATAAATGCCCATATAAAAAGTTCCTCTCCAGCTTTCTTGCAGGCCTTCCTTAGGTATTGCTAGACTGCTATAAAGTCTCCATGGAGCCTTCTCTTCTCCAGGTCAAAGAACCCAAACTCTCTCTCAGCCTTTCTTCCTAGGAGTGGTGCTCCAGCCACCTGATCATGGCACTCCACTGGACTCGCTCCAACAGATCCACCCACATCCTTCTTGTGTTCCCCACCTTACTCTTCACCTTCTTCTGGTTCAACTGTAACAACCAGGGACTCATAGAAACAGAATTATTCATGTTGGAAGAGATCTCTGGAATCCACCTTGGTCAAGACCTTGCTCAGAGCAGGACCAGTTAAACCTGGTTGCTCAGGGCTTTTCCCAGCCCAGATTCAAATGCTTTAAAAGTTTCTAAGAATGGAGATTCCACAACCTCTCTGGGCCAGTTTTCCAGTATTGGACTGCCCTCATGGTAATAAAGTTGTTTCTGATAACTCGTGGGAATTTCTGTTTTGTAACTTACTCCCATTGCCTCTTGTTCTATCTCTCTGCCCCTTCAATAAAAGATAAGGGCATGCTGCCAGCTCACATTCAAATAAATTTCAAACAAACTCCACCAGTATGTCTAAATCCTTTCATGTGGGGCTGCTCTTTACCCATCTGGCTTCTAGCCTGTCCTATTGCATGAAGTTATTCCACCCCTGACACAGGACTTTGCATTTGCCCTAGTTAAACTTTATGAGGTGACCATCAGCGCATTCATCCAGGATACAGAGGTCCTTCTGAACAGCAGCCCTGCTCTCTAGCCATGCCCTCCAGTTTGGTATCACTTAGAAACATGCTATACATACAATCCATCTCATCGTCTGGGTCTTTTAATAAAGATGTTATACAGTATTGACCCTGCTAGTAAATGATAGTTAGCTGGATTTTGTACCATTGATCCTAGATAGTTTCCTGAGGCCTTTTGATGTTTATTCCCTTAATTTCAGTCAGTAAAGTCTGTGGCACCATTGTTACCATAACATGAGCACTGGAGTGCTGCCAATGAAGAGATCTGGTTGCAGGTTTAAAGCAAGTGAGTAAGCAGCAGGTAGTTGTAGTGTGAGGGACAGTAACTGAAGTCTAGGAGGAGGTCTCAGGATCAAAGGGGAGTAAATAAAATGGAGGACAAGGCTCACAGATTAAAATTGATATGGAAGAAAAGTACTTCTGGCACTTCCTGGGCTCAGAAAGTTTCTGAACACCTTGCTGCTGAAGAGAGAGGTTACTCAAGCTATTTTCACACTTCTTCTGGAAGTATGGACTGTTTGCTGTTGCAGAAGATGGGATATTGGGCTGGACAAACCCATCTGTGGCTCACTTCATGAGCCATTATTGCTTACTTGACTTTCATCTCTTTTCACATTAAAAACATGAAAGTATCAACAGACTAAGAGGTAGTGATGTAGAAGTTGGAGAAAAGAAGATGTTGCCTTCGTTTTGATAAGCAGGAGAATATTGAGAAGGTTGGAGGTTCCCGCTATCTTTTTAATTCTTTAGAAACATAAATTTATTGCAAATAACTGTTACAGTTTTGGGAAGTATTGTATTTACCAGTTCTCTGAACTTTAATCATTGAATGTTCAGCCAAGTAAGTCAGATGGATGTGTGTGGGTAAAAGGGATATGTGGTAATTTGAAGGAACATGAGTTTGCCAGCGAAGGCTTCCTCAACTTTGTGTGAGAGTACTCTGTAGTTTCCAATTTGTATCTCAGCCTGCTACATAATCTACAGTCTTGCTGAAGTCAAAGCTGTTAACTTTAAAATATAGTGCAGCCAGTATTTGATTACTAATTGGTTGGCATTTATCTCTCCACTTTTCTCAATTTTGTATTACTTCTGGTTTCCAGTAATAGTAAAATGTGTGGACATCACAGATACAAATATCAGGAATTGCAGCATGAAGATATTTATTGTGTAATAACTCAATTTGATAATTGCAGCTATTTGAAGTAAAATTATAAATGGTTCATATAAAATAATTTTGGTTTTAAGGATAATGAGCTGTATAATTTAGTAACACTGTGAACTAACTTCTTTAAAAGTTGCTGTGCCTAATGCTTTTCTCACACCAATTTCATGCTGTTGAAATTCCACCAGCATTAATGGAGTTAATCCTAATTTTCATTTACATAAATGCAAAGAAAGCTTAGCCTCACTGATTTTTTTACATACTGTTTCAAGGGTGCTTGAAATTGCTAAAGCCACTTAATTCCACATAAAAATAAAGCTTAATGCAGAGAGATCTAATTGTTCTTATGTCACACACAAAACTCTCTGGCAAACAACAGAACAATGAAATTCTGTTCTTTGACATTTTAGATCTGCAACGCTCGGTGAACATTCAGAGGTATTTTGAGCAGTATTTTTATCAATGAAAAGTCTGTGGAACTGCTTAACTAAAAATTATCTTGCTTTAATGTTAGCTTGTCCACTAGTTTCCACAGATGATGGAAGTGCTTAACTGCCTGTATCAAAGGGAAGAAACAGCATTTGATTTTTAAGACATAAATCGAATACTTCATTCCTTACTCTTTGATCAGCTTTGCTTATATGGGCATGTAATCTGACCCCCTTTGCCATCCAATTTTCAACCTCTTTTCCCTCCCTCCCCTTAGTATTGAGCTTTTATCAAGGCCAGATTTCCCCCTCCCCTTCCCCACTACTCCCTCCTCCAGGGAGTAGTCATGCCTCCTGCATTTTTCTCGCTAGTGTTAAGAAGCCCCTCTGAAATGTTAAACCCTTAGGAAACACCCACTTCTTGTAACACCTAGTGCTTTTTTTTTTTGTTACTAGGCTGCCACTCTATGGCTGTGCACATAAACTACAGCTTTCGTTCCACTGGAGTAAGTTGCACTGGAGTTTATGGGAGCGAGTGAGAGAACATCTGGGCTTCCTGTCCTACAACGCGAGTATGAATACTTTAAAAGAGGACAAAGGAAAAATCTACCATATCATGTGTAGGCACTTACCAGACTGATATCTTAAATACGTTACACAGAATTTTTTGATCATTAATAATGTGCATCCTGTAGTGCCCTAACATAGACCCTGCTTGTCCTGGTTGTCTAAAATGATGCTAATTTGTGTTAGGTTTTCAAAGGAAAGCAGAAGGATAATGCTCTCAAAATACTTTGGCCAGGAAAACAACTAAACACTTAGACTGACCCATGCCTGGTATCCTTCATAAGTATGAAGTTTTGATGATTTTGAATCTGTGCAATAAGTCATAGAAGTGAATCAAGTATTTTAAGAGTGGACATTTATATGTAGCCATACACAGTGGTTTATAAATAGGTTAAAGGGGTATTAAACTTTTCTTAACAAAAGTTTCACTTACACTGCTGACTAGTAAGTTATTATATAAGTCACTGTTTTCATGGCTGCATCTGAAAATGGAGGGGATTGCAATTTAGCAGATGTGCCTGTGAGTAGAGTGCTGTGAGAAAGTTATAGATTTGTCTGCCTGTAAGCACTTTTACTTGAGTCCTCCCAGTGTCAAGACCTTTCATAGCCAAAAGTCATGTTCAAAAGTGTGGGAGTGGCACTCCATATGTGTGTACTATTATTCCTCACCCTTGGACAATTTTGCATGTTTCCATTCAGAAAGTGGAACAAAGGCAAACTTGAGATGTGTTCCTGCCTTCATTTCTAGCACACCCAGGTTAAGAGGTAAACTCCAAAGTTGATGAAGATCTAATTTCTTGGAGATGTTAACTTCTAAAGAACACAGTCCCTGGTTATGACTTTTCAGTGACGATCAGTTACTACCTAAAATATTTTAAGGCTTAAAATGATACTATTTTCTGTATAAATAATGCCTACTGTTTGAAAGTGATCTGAAAACCTGAGACCAAAGCAAATTCATTCATTCGAGTGAATAAAAGAGGTCTTATTGACCAGAGAAGCCCAGTAGATGGAAAAGAAGCTCAGAAGTTTTAATAGGTGTTTTGCTTTGAATATTCTCCTGCATGCACTCCTAGATGTGCTGGAGGGCAGAGAGGAAGAAGGATTATCAAAAGTTAAACAGCTTACTCTTACTAAAATAAAAAAACATTGTACAGTTTTCATTGATTCAGTTCCATTAAACTGAAACAGGTGCTGACCTTTGGCCATGTTAGTAACATTGTTCCAGACACTCTCTTCAGCATTTTAATATATTTTGTTAATGTAGGTTAATATTATAAGAAGGGACAAATCTTCTTAGAATGGTATTTTCCAGGATCTTCAGCCATAAAGCAACTTTGGTTTCTAAACAGAGCCAGCTGTTAAAAATGCTAATTAGTTCTGCCAAGAAGGTAATAGTGCCTATGTCCTAATAATCCAAACTGTTATATATGTTAGGAGGTTCTCAATGCTACAGTTATATCCCCCCATTTAGGAATATTCCAAGAAAATTTTACTATGAACAGGAGGTTAAGAAAGAAGGGGAGATCATAAGAAAAATATAAATTAGGTTCTCAGAAAGAAGTTGGAAACATCTTGGGTGTAGGAGATAAACCAGTAAAAAAGGAAATATAAGATTACCTAATTTTCTAAAGTATTTCTACAGCAGTCAGTGCACGCAAGAGCAACATAAGTGGTGTGACTTAAAACCATACTGAATTTCCAAGTGACAATATTGAAAGATAATTAAAGCATTTTCCAAAAAAAGGGATGCTGACCAATTAGCCAGAGGCTGGAATGCAGAAGAGAGTGAGTTTGCCTCAAGCACGATGCAGGCAGCACAAGATCTCTCTCTGTAGCTTATTTGTTACAGCAGAAGCACCAAGGTCCCCAGCTACCATCAGTGCCACATAAAAATCTACAAAGTGCTGCAGTGCTGCAGTTTTTGACACCTAACACATGCAGCTGAAAGGCTCAAATCTACTGGCCAGGCTAAATAGTGAGAATTAGAGCAGTAGACAGTGAAAAAATATCAACACACTTTCTGTTGGGTGCCAGTGTGTCAGGCAGATGCACATTAAAATACATATGCAGAGACACAGAGCTAGCAAAAGCCAGGTCAGCTGTCATTTGCAATAATTAATTTAACTGTTGGTTCATGAAGGTGAATTGAAGTCCAAACCAAACCTGGTGCTGTAACAATTAACACTGGTTTTGAGCCGCTGTTATAAACTGAACTATTTCCTGCACATGGAGCTCCTAAAATGTCCATTTTGTATAAAGTGTTGTATTTTTTCCCCTGGAACTTTTGGAAAACTTTGTCACCATCTACCATAATTTTTCTCCAGCATTATTCCTAAATGGTTGGAAATGCCACTGCACTGTATTCCAGATATGGCTGCAATAGGGCTGCAGCAGGACTCTATGGGAGATTATGTATTCTGCTGAATTCCAAATATGAGCCATGGCTATTCTCAGAATGCCACTGTTTCTTTGGTTTTACAGTGGCATCACATAACAAACTTGTATTTAATTGCATACTTTTCACTTGTCTGGTTTGGCTCTGCTTCTGAGATCACAGGTGGCCCAAACTGATATGTTTTTTAAAACAAAATAATATGCCCTCAATATTTTGGAAATGTAAAAATGTCTTAGAAAGAGACCTTTTCTTCCCTGTGCATCTAAATTAATCAGAAGGAGAAAAGGCCTATATAACCAAATTAATGTTATTGTCAAGACACGAAAATATAAATGACAACTTTTAGCTTACATTTCTCTTGTTCTGTTTACTAGAAATTAGTCAGTTAAACAGATTCAGTGTATTCATCTTATCTTAGAGTCCAGGTGATTCAGTTATATCCAGAATCCTGTTGTGGCAACACAGAAAGTGCCTAGAGGACCCAAAAATAGATTTCTCAGTCTTTCTGACCTTTGCCAGTAAAGATGTTGGGTAGCATCACTGAACCAGCAAGGGGTAGGTAGAGCCTTAGAGAGGCTGAGTTAATTACCCGCTTCTCCCGTTCCTCGTGAAATGCTGTTTCACTTTTCTGTATTTCAGTTTCCTCATCCATTATATTTCCTTACTCTTGTCTTTTTTTGTCACTTGTTTGCTTGTTTGTTTGCTTTTTGGTGCTGTTGCTTAGGTTTTTGTTGGTCGTTTTAACATATTTGTTTGGATAATAAGCTATTCAGTGTAGGAACAGAGCATCTAAACTGTCCAATATGAATTGGAAGCTCTTTGTGTCAGTATAATCACACTAATAAATTCTTCAGCTCAGCTACTCTAGCTCACTTTATTTCACTAGACATAGCTCTCACAGCACTTCCTCCTCACTAACACTCTGTTTTAGTGGGAATGAGCGGATTAAAATGAGTGTGCTGGACACATGCTACCACCTTTGCAAAACAGTGGAAGTCATGGTCCAATCCAATCAAGAACACAACCCTAAGAGATCCTGAAGGTAGTATCCCCTTGAGCTGCCCAGTGCTCTGCTCTCTCTCACCTCAGATCAAGTTTTGCATTGAAATAATCTTCTGTCCTGATTCTCCTGCTTTGTTTAATTATGTGTAGTGTTTGTACTATTTCTTTTCATGTTCTGTCTATAGGACCAGTACTTCATTTCCTGTTGGCTTGATTGCAAAAGTCTTATCCTGAACATGGATGGAATCTAGCACAACCTTCAGGCAGTGGTGAATCTCCAGTACTGTTATTTATAAAAGATATTCTGGGGACACTGTAGACACAGTAGTAAATTTATTGAAGTGTAAAGAGAAAAATGGCTCAATACAGTGCAACACTTCAGGAACACATTTTGATCTAGCTCTCAATCACACACAAACATGAAGTTATACTGACTGTCATAAAAGAATTGGATGTGATAAATTCTGTGAGCAGTATATTAAATATAAGGCTCAAAAAGCTAGCCACTTTCACAGTGTCAGCTTCAAGAAGCTGGCTTGATTTTTCTTCAGTCTTATATTTAACAAATTGCCACAAAATTATGCGGGTGTTCTTTTCCTTCCCTTCAAAATACAGCTTTTTGAAACATCATCCTTTATTATTCTGATTTCCCATCCCAGTGGATAAATATTCATATCTCAGAATTTCCCACAGCTGGCAGAAATTGGCAGCCCTGTTGTTTGCTAGAAGAGAAGCAAAGGACTTAAATGGAATGGCCTTATTGCCCCACAACTGTGATCACATAAAATCAGTCTGTTTGGAAAATAGTTTTCCATTGAGTTACTTCAACATTGTACGTGTTTTGTGGATAATGTGAGGATTTACATGCCTGACCCAAAACCAGCTGAAGTTTGTAGAAAGACTGATTGTAACTCTTCGGAGTATGTGTCCTCTTCTGCTGAGATTAAAACAGATGTAAAGAAATACCTGTGCCAGGCTCCTGTGCCTGTTTACAATACAGGAAAAGCATTCCTATTTGTACTGGTCTTTTAAGAGAGGAAACACAATTCTGATGTAGAAAGAAGCCTGACAAATTAAATATACAATGCAGCAGGGCTACAGTAGAAATTTTACACTGTATATGAAGAAGAAGGAGAACTGAATTCACAGCTTTAGGAGAGGATAAGCAAGACTGCATTTAAAGTATCTTTGTACTCCTCAGATTCTGGATTGCTCAGCAGTCTGAACTGACTTCTGACTGGTGCTGAGATTCTGGCTCTGACAGCTCTTGTTTGCCATGTTCTGCAAGAGGCCTTTGGACAAACAGCCTTTATATTCCTTATACCACCACCAAAAAGGACTTCTCCCATTGCAGAACACTCCAGCTATCTTAATGAGCCTAAAGTGAGTCAAGCATAGTTGGAGACATTTAAAGTGCAGCAGAACTACATCTATACTATTGCAATGCCCTGAGGTATTTCAGTGAGTCTCACTCACCTGGAAGCACTGTATTGATACATCTCTGTTGTCACTCTGCCTGTTCATCACTTGCTCCCAAGAGTAATATGAGAAATGGAGAAAACATGACACCAGAGGCTGGGGTGAAACCTACACAGAGCTTCTTGTGATCAGGGTCTGGGTTATTGTGGACCAAGTGGGTTCATCATAAATGTGCAAGTATATTTATTATACAAAGAACCAATACACAAACACAACTTTTTATCACAGGCAACAAAAAAAGTAATGTAACCAAGAAAAAAGTAAGGAATCATTCAAATATATCATTGATGGTGCAAATAGAGGACTATGATATCAAATGTAAGGCCAGAATTTCTGTGAAGTAACATCTCAGTATGTCTTTTCATTATTTTAATTTCCTGGATTAACATGTGAATGATCAGGAGATGCTTGGGGCATTTAGAAGCCAGAAATAAACTAAAATGTATAGCAGTTTGTTCAGATTCTCACTTTCCTACTGCCACCCCTTCCTTTCTGCTTCTCTCGCTTCCTTAAACTCATTGTTCCTTAAACTGCTTTTCCTCATTGTGATCATGTCATAGTCCTTCACTGATTATACAAGACAGTTCCTCTAGATGGTTTCTGATTCTATTATTTTTCCTGAATCCCCATTTCTGATTCTACCATTTCTCCTGATTTCTCAACTAGCCTTTAATGAAAGTGATATTTCTGCTAGCCTCAAGATTTCCTGCTTGAAATAAACTCTCAAGTAGCATGTGGGTATTAGCCAGGCTGAGTGAAAACAGAAGAACTATGACAACTGGGAGGCCTTTAAATGAATATTTTCAATATAAAAGGATGCATTTTACAGGACTCTGGAAACAAGACATTGGCAAATCAAAAATTAAATCCAATAGACATAATTTTTAATATTTTTTACTTAGTTCGATAGAATGTCTGTTTTTCTTTCTTAGGAGTGCTGTGAACTTCTGTTTTTCCTTTTTCTTCTTGGCTCACTGTTTGTATTCTGATATCACTTTGCACAGAAAAAGATTGCCTCTTGTAGAGTTCAGTTACATGTGCTGTTCAAGTGATCCTGACAAAGATGAATGGTAATAAAAATTTTTCATCCTTTGAATGTGATTTGGATTACACTGAAGAAATTGTATATCAGTATTGGATAGAGCTGTGAGGGGGCTATACGCAAGAAATACAGGGTTATATCTGGACATGATTCATTATTCCCTTCTTGACACCACTCAATCTACATGCATGTTCTTTATTTATAGGCAAGAAGCATGCTGACATTTCAATATTCCTTCAACTCAACAGTTCAGAGTACAATCACAACAAGAAAAGCAACATGTGTACCCACGAATAGCCAAAGATTCATTTCACTGGATTTTCCAAGTACTGAAAGGTAAGCCACAATGCTAATTTTACAGACTTTTGATAAGGAGAGGTGAAATTTTAGGATTAAAAAAAGAGAATACATTTGAATAGCATTCATAAGATAATGAAGAGATTGGGAAGACAGCATGAAAATTCCCTTTACATTTTAGTAGCAACTACAGGAGAAAACAGATGCTATCCTGTCATGCAACATAATGTTTTATTTCATTTAGTTCTGGGCTTTAATTGCATTACTAGGGACAAAAGTCAATCTTAGCTTATTTCTGTAAATTATGTCTTCATTACTGACAGAAGCAGTAATGATTATGTGTACACAAACAGATGCAAAAGACACAAATAAAAGTCATGCTATTGTAATTAGAAGGATGAAAAACGTGTATTAATTGAATTAGGCTTCAGTTAATTTAATTAACATGCCAGAGTATTGTGACCATGAACACATTAGAGACATCTTAACAGTGATGATTTTCCATCTCTCATGCCCTCTTCAAATATATATTTTATCATTCATTAGGGAAATATGAAAATTCATAGTTGTTCCCTGAAAGTCTTGACAAAGTAATGATGCAGAATTAACACAATACTTCTGCTGGTAGAAGACTAAGAATGTTGAAATATTTCAGAATATCTAAGATGAAGATTACATCTTGCAAAAGCAAGATATTTTCGTATTTCAAGCTAACAAGAACTTTTGCACTCTTGAAAAAATTCACTTCCCAGGGAGAACAGGAAGTGTAATCAGGCCAGTAAATTTTCAGAAGCCTTGAACAAATTTCAAAAAAATACTCAGAATAGAAACATTCAGGCATATAACTTTTCCTGGTTTTAACATACCAGTTGTAATGTTGGCATATGTGAACCTGTATAGAACTAAGCAGTCACTTTTTTTCCCAACAAGAAATTTTTCATCAAGAAACAAAAATAAAGATCCTACTAGATTCAGCAATCTCTGGTTCAGCCAACATTATGTCAATATTATTTGCCTTCAGTTGCTTACAACTTGCAAGCTGGAGAATTAATAACTAGACTTCAGTTGCCACCGTTCACTAATGAGGCTGGAACGTGACCTGTACGCCCAACCAGCTGTGAATAAAACAGAAAAAGCACAAGGCTCACTTACAACTGTCAAACTAAGGCATTTTCTTTAGTGCTAATCCAAAGATGGATGAGCCCTAGTGCTACAGCAGTATATCAACATTCAGCCAGTGTAAGCACCAGAGTAAAACAAGACACTGTTTACTCCAGAAGTTCTCATTATATTTTTTTTCTTTTTGCTTTGAACATTTCCTATGTTTTGCCCTGGAACTGGATGATAAACTCATATTAATCCCCTTGGAAGACTGTATTTACTGTAATTGCATGAGGTGGACCAAGGGCTTATCTGCATATTTTATATTATCCTTTTGCAAATTTTTGCATTCCTTTCTCAGTTTTAAATCATTGCTTTGCAAATAGTAATTGTGCATGCCAGAGCTATCAACGGTAGAAAATTCCATATGTTGCTGCACAGATAAAATACAGTCAAAAGAATCACTCAAACCTACTTTCTTTATATGCACCCCTCCAACCTGAGCAAAAGTCTATGTAGTCTATGCAAAAGTCTATGTGGTCTGTGTAGATTTCATAGTTGAATTCTAGATCAAAAACTGTACTTTAATTATATGTTCAGTTCAATCAGAACATCTCACTTGTTTTCTCTCATCTTGAAGGAAGTCTGAAATTGTTTGTCCAGGTACAAATTTGGTGCGTGACCACAACATCGACTTTCAGAATGCAAAAGCTTTGTTAGAATCCTGAAGATTTTGTGGAATAAAGTTGTGTCTGAGAAAGCTGCTTCAGGACTGATAGGTTGTTCCTGGCTCCAGCACAGTGCTGAACACATGGCTTTTGTAAAAGCATCCCAGAAACTCCTTCTGACACTCTCTTCCTTATTTTCCAGACCATTGAACTCTTACTGATCGGGAATTGAACACTGTAGAGATCCTTTAAAAAGCTTCTGGCGTTTAGACAGCATTGGGAGGAGGGGAGTTCACAGTAAACATAAAAGATTTTTTTCTGTGAAGCGGTTCCTGAACTGATAAAGTTATCCTGAAACAAGCATTTAGGGAATTTTGTCAATAAAGACAATTTAGTTAATCAATGGGAACAACAAAAAAGAATGCAGAAAGCACAGGTGAGCGGGTCTGGAATTCTTTTTTGCCCTACTAATTCCTGGATACCGCTTCCTCTCCTTAGAAACAAGAAAAACCCATGTAAATTGGAGTGAGGCCTTTTCTGGAGAGAGGAATAGCCAATACCTCCTTCCATGGTGTAAAACCCCAATAAATTCTACCAAGGCTTTTCTCTGCTTTTCGTGCTTTCCATATGCCTAAAGATTTCTGCTCAGCAGCCCCTTGAAGAATGTGGCCTTTCCTTTGAGCTAATGCAATGACAACAAGCAGCTGTAAGATTTGGACTATATAACCTGTTTTTCTGTGAGGAAAGAGTGCATTTTCTTTAGGGGTAAAGGAATAAACATTGTGAAAAATAAACAGTATGAGTAGCTCTAGCTGAGGAAGACAGAAGTTTGGGATAAGTTAGAGGAGTTATGATATATGCACATTGGGGAAGAGTAGGAAAGGCATAAAGTGCCACAGAAAAGAAGATGTTAAGGAAGTCTAAAAAGGTTTGAAAATTATGCCTTAGGGAAAATCCAAGTTGCTACAGTTTTCAGTTGAGAACTGTTGTATATAGAGTTCACCCAGAAACCAGCTACTGTGAAGCTCTGATTCAAGGTGTGAGTTTGCTGTGAGTTTTCCATCCTTGTCAGGAGTTTGACAACTGCATCTTGCAACAATACTGCTTCATCAATCCAGACCTACTGGGAGCTCCAGAAATTTGGCAGATATTAGGATTTTATTTCACTGAATCACAGAAGGGTTAGAAGAGAGCTCTGGACATCATCTAGTCCATCACCCCTGCCAAGGCAGGGTCACCTAGAACAGGTGCCACAGGAACTTTTCCAGGTGGTTTTGGAATGTCTCCAGAGAGAGAGACGACTTCATGGCCTCCCTGTTCCAGAGCTCTGCCACCCTCAAGATAAAGACGTTCTTCCTCATGTGGAGGTGGAACATCTTGTGGTTTGGTTTATGGCCATTGCTCCTTGTTCTGTCACTGGGTACCACTGAAAAGAGTCTGGTACCATCCACTTCCATGGCCAAACCAGGAAATTTGGTTACTGTTCTACTATCACATTATAAACATTAGCTTTGTATTTTTTTAATCATATGAACCCTTTTCTTTTGAGTGATGGAATCCTAAGATCACACTTGGTGAACACGGAAAAAATGCTGAACCCGGTGAATTGTGTATATGTAAATGCAAAGTAATCAGGAGATAGAAAAAACAGGATAAAGCCTCCTTGCTATACTGCTAAGAAAACTCAACATTGAAGAATTTAGCAAGAGGTCATTGATACCAAAACACCAGATTGTTTTGTAGCAGCAATGTATGAATAACATGAAACTGCTTCTGAGAGTCAGAAAAAGGAATAGTTCTGGAGCTCAGTTTTTCATCTATCTAAATAGTATGGATATGCCTTTGGGTGTTGTCAGCTCAGAAACTACAGTTGTTTAAATAAGTATTTTCAACTGGAGTGAAGGACCCTTAAAAGCCTACCTAAACAGATTCTTGCAAGCATGAGTGTGAAATACATAAACCCTTTAGTTGATGCCAAGTCTTAAGCCTCTTTAAAGCTACTATGGAGGCCCTGATGATGAGGATACTTGTCATCATCTATTCCTCTACTGACATTTGGTGATTAGAGTAAGGGCTGTGGTGTAAAATTGAAAAAGACAGGAGTGACACTTTTTTGTAGGATTATTTTTCTTTTCCTTTTAATTGCTACTGAGATATGCAGGTCCTTCTTTCTTACCAAAGAAATTGAAAAATAAACACTGTTATATTTTACATGATGTTTAGCTGTCTGGCTTAAAATAAGCAGGTGTCATCCACAGTTTGTTGGGGTCCTAGCCAAGTACTCAATCAAAACCATCAAACTGTTTTTTCACTCAACTTTTAATAAAACAAAATTGTTCTAAGAAGTTGTGTGTTGTTGAATGTATCACTAAAACATAATATCTGGAACAGATCAAAGTAATTTATTTTTAAAGTCGGAAACACATAATATTCTATTTGTCATAGTGTATTTTGAATTGTTTTAAAACTTCTACATTAGAAAAGTGTTTTTCCATTAGCAAACACATATTAATGCATCTAGACTGTTACAACCTCATTAATATTAAACTTCTGAGCACTGAATTAGTAATTATCATACAAATGTTTAATTGCAAATTTATTCTGCTGCTGTATATTAATGTTGCTTTATGAACACTTCCATTAAGTTTGAATTCTGTCAGTGTTCAGCAAAAGAAAAACATGAGAGAATGCCTAAGTGCTCACAGGTGGTATTGTGGAGGGGAAAAAAAACCCAACCCAACCAATTAAACACACACACCTCCAAAAAAAGAATAATAATCAAAACCAGGAAACTGTAAATTTTAGTATTGAACTGCAAAGATTCTCTACCTGTATGTCCTATATGTTTTCAGTGAAATGCATTTAATGACAGAAGAACAGAAGAAAACAAAATCAGAGCTACTTATAACTTTGGCCTATTTCAGTGAGAAACTCCTAAATTTACCTCAACTGACAAATTACTGCACAAAACTCCTAAATTTACTGCAAACAACAAATTTATGACCCCATTTCACCTTTTGAAATTTTTTTAGAACTCTCTTTGCTCTCTTCCATGAGTTTTTCCCTCGTCAGCTCTTTGCACTGAAGTGCAAACTGCAGCAGGAAAGCTGCTGGACTCTCTCCTGGGGCTGGCATTGTATATCCTTAGGTATTAGACTCACGTGTGTGAAATGTGGTAATACTTCTTACATCAAGCCACTGCCAGCTCGCTTAGCACTACATCAACTTTGTCCTCTGATAACTCTGTGGTTATGGAGCAAACATGAGCATATTTCAGCACTCAAACTGTGAATCAATTTGGCTTTGACAGCCTCTCATTCTAAGAAGTATTGACCTCTGAACCAGCTCTTTTCCCTTCCATATTTTCTCACTTTTTTCTACTTCTTTTTCTTAGTCTCTCTAACCATGAAAGCAGTAGAAATAAATTTATTTATTACCCCACAAATCGGTAAATTAATAAAGGAGAATTATACTTTAGAAAGACGGGAAGGGAAGGGAAGGGAAGGGAAGGGAAGGGAAGGGAAGGGAAGGGAAGGGAAGGGAAGGGAAGGGAAGGGAAGGGAAGGGAAGGGAAGGGAAGGGAAGGGAAGGGAAGGGAAGGGAAGGGAAGGGAAGGGAAGGGAAGGGAAGGGAAGGGAAGGGAAGGGAAGGGTGCTTTTAGCCCACAAAATTTGGAAAACAGCAAAAGTAACAAAAATTATTTGTAAAAGTAATATTTAAAACTGAAAACTGTAAGAATCTTTCTCTGAATAGGTTTTCCCCCCTTGACTGCCTATTTTTGGTCTTTTGAAATTATTTGATGTGCTGCGTTCATGCTGAGAAATCCTTCTCATTTTTTAAAAGCAGTCTCAAAATTCCTAGTTTTGCATCAAGATGATTTTCCAGGTAAGAAAGGTCCTTATTCATGGAAACAAATACTCTTCTATTTTAATTATCTTCATTCATCACAAAACCACTTTAGACTGTCATCATGCTGATATGCTAGGAGCCCCAAGTAGTTGTAAAATATGCAAGGAGAACCTGCATTTAGCTGGAGACGTTTCAGGAAGCCTGCAGGATCCTGATATGTCATTCTCCAGCCACACTAAAACTCATTGGATCAGCTGAACACAAATGGAGATCAAATTATCAGATCTTGGCCCTCACCAATGTCAGCTTCCTACACTGGCTGTATCGCTAACGTCATTCGTCTATTCAACGAGACCCTTGCTATTTTTACTTAGAACAAAAATAACGTTGTCATGTCCAAGGCTACATTTTCCCCTTTGAAAATACTCTTTTTCATCCTTTGCATTTTTTAAAAATCTTTTGTCTGCATTCTTTTGTGGTCTGAGGCTCCTGTATCTCAGCCAAACACTGATACATTCATTGCAGGCTTCAGCTGCTTTGCAGAGCCTAAATAGACACTGAGGCTACACAGGCAACTTCAATTAAGTAGTTCTATAGAACTGACATTTTTTGTTGAAAAACAGTGTCTTTTTGCAGGGCCAAACAAAGTGGCAATTCCAAAGATGCAAATCAGAACAAAATACTTATAAAATAATAACCACCGAGGCAACTAATTGTAAGCATTCAGCAGAGAGTACAATGATCCATTTACCCAGTTATTTCCTTCTTTTACTCTACCATTGTGAAATTACAAGTATGTACATAACAGCAAAGATGCATATGATAAACTAAAATTTCAGTGAGAAGTATCCAGATTTTAACAACCAAAGTGCAGACTTTTTGAGACAGTAAAGTTCTTTTACTTGGAGAAGTGTAACTATGAAAATATACAAAAGACTTTTATTCCCACGCACATGTATGCAGCAGATTCTCACTGAAGTAGAAGAATGCAATTATTTTTCCTTCATCCTGCTTGTAAGACACAAATATATAGTAATTCATGAAATGCCTTAGAGCAACATAATGCTGATGCTTTCCTCTCAACCACCTTAGACCACAGCAAGTGCTTTCCTTCTTTCTCAGTTCTTTTTTTTTTTAATTCAACTTCTGCCACTTGCATCTATATGTACTTTTTCTTCTAATTTTGTTTATTTATCATTTCTATGGGTTTATTTGCTGAAAAGTAAAAGAGCAGCTTGGTTCCTTGACTTTCTGAAGAGAATTTCCCACATTTAATTCCTTCTGCACTTCAAATCATTTGGTCCAATTCATTCTCTCCTCCTCTTTGTTTCCCACTTCCCTTGGGCCCATCAAGCAAGCAGCAGAAGCCTTTGTGTGTGTGTGTGTGTGTGTGCGTGTGTGTGTGTTCTGATCTGAGCCAAATAGCCAAATGATCACAAATTACTGTCTGGCCTAAGCTATTATTAGACTTGCCAGCAACTGTGGCTCTTTTGATTATTCCAACAGCTGGTTTTGTAGCTTGTCTAAAGATGCAAAAGCACAGCTCTCTCCTCCCCGCAGAAACTGCTTACCCAGATAAAGGGTTGTGTCAGGATCTGCTCCAAGACTGCTAAGGTAGATCTGCCATTGCTGCTCAATCTACCTCCTGCAGACTTGTTAAAGCCTACCTCCCTTCCTAGATACCTCTATTATTTACATGCCTTTATCAGGTATTAAGCCAGTGATGTGTGGCATTTGACAAAAAAAAACTAAAGCTGTTTATCACTTGAAAATACCAACATAAACTAGAAGTGAGTCAAAGCTCACAGACAGAGCATGGATAAATGCATCTGGCAAGCACTCACTAGGAAAGAATTACTTACAAGAAATGGAGGCATTTAAACCTAAAAACCACTTCCAAAACTGAATGCTTATGGCATTCCTCAGGGGTCCGTACTGGGACTCATGCTGTTTAACATCACTGATGTGGACAGTGGCACCCAGTGAGTTTAGCAATGACACCAAGCTCTGTGGTGTGGTTAACAAGCTGGAGGGCAGGGATGCCATCCAGATGGACCTGGACAGACTTGGGAGGTGGGCCTGTGCAACTTCCTCAAGTTCAACAAGGCCAAGTGGGAGGTCCTACCTAGGCTGGGACAATCTCAAGCGCAAGCACAAGTGAAGAAGCAATACAAGAGAATGGATCAAGACTACCCCGTGGGAGTGTTAGTGGATGAGAAGCCTGACATGTCTCAGCAATGTGTGCTTGCAGCCCAGAAACCCAGCCATCTCCTGGGATGCATCAAAAGACAAATGGCCAACAGGTTGAGGAAGGTGATTCTCCCCCAGTACCATGCTCTGGTGAGACCCACCTGGAGTGCTGCATCTGGCTCTGGGGTCCTCAGCACAAGAAAGACGTGGACCTGTTAGACAGCATCCAGAGGAGGGCCACAAATATAACCTGAAGGCTGATATTCTGCTCCTATGAAGACAGCTGAAAGAGCTGGGGTTGTTCATCCTGACAAAGAGCAGACTTTGTGAGGACCTCAATATGGCCTTCCTGTACTTTAAAGAGACTTAAAAAAAGGAGGGAGGAGGACTTATTAAATGGGCAGATAGTGACAGGACAAGGGGGGATGGCTTTAAGGTGAAAGAGGGGGGGTTTCAATTAGATACTAGAAAGAAATTCTTTACTGAGAGGGTGGTGAGGCACCACAACAGGCTGTCCAGAGAAGCTGTGAATCCATCTCTGGAAGTGTACAAGGCCAGGCTGGATGGGGCTCTGAATAACCTGGTCTGGGGAAGCAAAGGTGTCTTTGCCCATGGCAGTTGGGTTGGAACTGGATGACTTTTAAGCTCCCTTCTAACCCAAACTGTTCTTTTGTTCCATTACTGGTACACTGGCAGTGCGAGCATGCCGTCAGATAATTACCCTGAAGAATTCTATCTACTCGTAAGCAACCTCCTTTTAGGGAGATTGAGCATTATTGAATATTTTTTGCAAAAATTTCAGAAATATGATTCAAGTATTTCATTGAATGCTGCCTTGCATTTTAATTTTGTTTAAATATTGTGACATTTTCATGTTTCCAGGGGTACTGACTGGGAATTGTTTCCAGTACTCTTTACAGTAATATGTTGGTTATTGCTAGCTGACTGTTATATCCACATATGTGTTGTATCTTAGTTTGATCTCTTCCTTTCTGGTGAAATCCATCTTCAAACAGTTACTGGCATTTTTTGAATGGCTCCTCTAGCCCTAAATACAGACACTGTCCCATGTGCATTTCCAGCTGGCAGAACTTGATACATGGCCAAGTGGTTATTTCAGGGACTTTATCACTTTCTATAATTTGGTTATTGCAATTCCATTTTTAAATTGGACTTTCACGGTGATCGCTAAGGAACTGTTGATGACTGTCAATGTTAAACACTCATGATCACTCTATACTGTATTATGTGATACTTTTGGGAATGTTTTCTCAGTAATAGCTGCAGCTACTCTGTTCAGCATGATTTTCTTAGGCCTAAATTTTGTCCAAATGTATTTGTCAATTTCACGTGCATGGAAGCTTCTGTGTCAATTTCATCAACAGCAACAAAAAAAGGCTTAATCTAGTCTTTGAGGGCTCTGGGAATTCGTGTTATGTTCTATGGGTTTATTTCTGGTTTTTCCTTCCTTAGTAATTTTACATTATACCAAGTTTCCTTTCTGCCAAACAGCAGTGAAACATATTGTATAAAAAAGAAAATATTTGGGAAGTGAAAAGTGGATGGTCCTTGTTGCTCTTTGTGGTTAGTGGAGTTTAGGAGCTGAATGCAGATGCTGCATTTTGGTTCCACAGTAGAGAACCAGAATACAAACAACACACTGTTTGTGTTACATGGAAAGTCTCTTCTGTCTCTCACACATGCACACACCAACAGCATGTATCTGTGACAGCAGTGCTCCACTCAAGAGTTTTGTATCTGTTCCAGATCATGTACAAGGCATGTTGATCTTGCACTGAAATTTCTAAGGTGATTTCCTTGGACTACCATGCAATCTATCCATGCACAGGTCATCCAAAGCATGAGGCTTTTGAGAACACATAGCTGTACCGGAAGGTTTCATTTGTCTGCTATACACTCCTGCTGTACATTCAGTTTTATTCCTGGCCTTACATCTTTTTACAGTATAAAGCCTTATGTCCTTCAAAGAATATCTATTTTACCACTTGAACACTAAGAGCTACAGTGGAAGAAAGCCTCTGTTAAGGAACAATGATTGTAAAGTCAAACACTGAAACACTAAAAAATGCACAGACAATCATTTGTATTCATGCATTATATATTATTCAGTTTTGTGATTACTTTTTTTTCAACCTGTACAATATGCTTTATTCACTGTGAGCATAGAAGGTGCACACTGTGTCAGCACAGATATTGCTCAACATTAGGATTACTCAGTGTTTAGTTGTACCTTCCTGTTCTAATTTGTGGTCATACACTTTATTGGTTTACTGTCCCTTGTTCACTTGCTCTGAAGCTGAATTTATCTTCCTTATATCCTGTTTTAGTAGTACCTAAAATGGAATAATATGTAAAAACATTTATGATTAGGCTTTACAGCTACCATATGATAGTGAAGAAGCAATATAATTTCTATTTAGATATAGGCAACTGAGGGCCCGGGGGGGTGGGGGAGAAATTAGATGTGAAACCACACAGGTGTCTAACTTGAAACATGGCCATATTTTTCGCATCACTTCAGTGCTGTTAAGTGTGTACCTCACTGGTTTCAAGTAGGTCCTAAGATAACTTCTTAAGTAGTTCAAACCACGGTAATGAACTCGGGCCAAGACACACATCCTCCTAGCCGTGAACCACAACTGCTGCCGGTCAAAAACCTGCCTGCCCCCAGCCCTCAGCCAACATCAGGGCCACAGTCTGCTGCACCCACAATTCCTACAGATCCCGGGGCTCCCGACTTTCTGGCCACGCACAGCAACTGCCCTTGTCACCTCACAGGATCACAGAATTGTTAGGAGCTCATCTAGTTCAACCCCCCCTGCCAAGGCAGGGTCACCTAGAGCAGGTGACACAGGAACGTGTCCGGGTGGGTTTTGAGTGTCTCCAGACAGGGAGACTCCATGACCTCCCTGGCAGCCTGTTCCAGTGCTCTGCTACCCTCAACGTAAAGAAGTTCTTCCTCGTGTGGAGATGTTTTAGTTTGTGGCCATTGCTCCTTGTGCCTGTCGCTGGGTACCGCTGAAAAACATCTCTGGGCATCTTCTTGCTCTCGTCCACAAAGCGAGGCAGACCTGGCACCCTCTCGCCGCAAGCCCCTTCTCCCCTTTAGCAGGAGGCCGCCCTGGCTCGCACACCCCGCTCGCTGCCAGGCCTGGCTCGCCGGCCATGCCCGCGCGGTGCCCGGCGGAGCCGCCCGGCGGAGCGCGGCTGCCCAGCGGCGGCAGCCAGGTACCTCCCCCCGCCGCCGCCTCCTCCGCCCCCTTTTGTGGCGGTGCCAGGCGGCCGCCGGGTTTCCTGCTGACGCCGGAGAGCCGCGGATGGCAGGAAAGGCCGCCTCTCCTCCCGCCTCGCCCCGCCGGCAGCAGCGCGGAGCGGTCTCCGGGAGAAGCGCGGCGGAGAGGGCGCAGGTGCGGGGGCGGGCCCGGCGGCCGCGAGGGCTGGGCGGCCGCGCCGAGGAGAGGGCGCCGGTCATGGCAGCCCCCGCTTCTTGAATGCTGCCAGCCGTCCCTCCGCCGCCGATGGCCGAAGCCTGGAGGCTGGAGGAGACGAGGAGGAGCTGCGGGGAGCTCGGCAGGAGGCACGGAGGGTCGCGCTGAGCTCGGCAGCAGGTGAGCGGCGAGGGCGCGGCGGGCCGCGGCGTTGCTTCCTTTGGGCTGGCCCTGGCCCGCTCCCCGTGTCTGGATTCCTGTCGGGGGCAGGGCGGCACTGGCGCTGCCGCCCCGAGGTGTGCCGGCCCCGGCGGCCTCGCCCCAGGGCAGCTGGGTTCAGCTCAGGTGCATCCGAGCCGCAGGCGTGTGCCCGCGGGCCGCCCCCAGAGCCTGCTCCTGCTCCGAGATCATCGCAGTCATACAGTGGCTTAAGTTAGAAGGGGACCTAAAGATCGCCTGGCTCCAACTCCCCTGCCGTGGGCAAGGACGTCTTCAACTAAACCAGGTTGCTCCGATTCCCATCCAACCTGTCCTTGAGCACGTCCAGGGATAGGGCATCCAGCACTTCTCTGGGGCAACCTGTTCCAGTGTTTCACCACCCTGAAGCTAACGTGGGCACGTGCTGACTAGCACAGACATGTCCAGGTGCACAGGGTGCTCCATCAGGAAATTAACTGCCCATTGTTTTCAAAGTACCAGGTAGAGGCACACCTAGATAGCAAAGTTGTTGTTCATGTTTAGCCATTTCTGTGTAGGTTTGGACAGCAGGCCTCTGCAAAAAGGCAAGAAACCACTGCATGTGAGAAGGAATGGAGCTGAGTGAGCAGATTGTCACTGTAGAGAGACCTGGATAACAACAAGCTTTTGTTTGAAAATTATTAACTCAAGTGGACCCTTGCAGCAGCTGAAATTATTTAATTTGGACATCATTGTTAACTGAGGGTCAACATGCACGTCACTGTCCTGTTGTCACTGAGGTGTGAATGCAGCATTTCTTCTTCTGTCAGTGTAAAATCCCTTCCAGAATAAATCATTTTCATAAGGTCTGCTTCCAGGTAAAATCTCAGCAAATCTCTCCAAATATTCTGATTTTTAATAATTATGGTACAACTGTAACAATATAGCGCCCTTTGCAATTCACGTAAGTTTGCATCCATTTGAACAACAAGAAATTGAGTGTCCCTTTTGTAGTTGATAAAAACACAGCAACATGAGGGATCCTAGAGGAAAACTTTCAACAGGCGGGCCCTGTGGCCTTCAGTGCCTCAAGTTATGTCAATGCTTGTCTGTGCAGGTACAGGATTAGCAGGACCCTATTGAAACCACTGTGGTTTGGCATGTCTGCAGGGTTTCACCTTGTCTGGGGTAGAGTGCAGAAAATCAGTGTTGGTTCCTGTATGGTTTCCTCCATAGCAAAGTGTTCGTGCTGCTGGTTATGATGTCTGTTTTCTAAAGGTGTTTCTGTCTAGAAGTTTTTATTAGTGGAAAACAATATAACCTTTGCCACCTTCTTGTGGAACAAAGCTTGTTCCCAGAATTTGTCTTTGGCACAGTGTATTAACCAGTAATGTAAGGGGTTTTGTTAAATTTTTACTAGTATTTTCTCCTGACAGCCACCCCTTGAAATGGGACCAGCATTGTTTGTTTACCTTACTGGTGTAAAGTATGCGTGAATGAATAGCATTCTGCTTGAGCTGTCTCGCCTTCTTTCCATCTGTTTGCACATCTCTAGCTGGAAAACACCACTAAGACTCCCAGTGGAGTATTCTTAAGGCATCAGTGAAGAATATCATCCAAAGTGGATGAGTTTACTGCTCTTCCCTTACTTGACCTTTATTTACATACTTTTATTTAAAAACGTTTGAAAATTAGTGGGCTTTTTTGCATGTAATGTGCGGTTACACTGCCAAAATGGTAATACAAATAGGTGTTAAATAAGCCTGGGAGATATTTTGTTGTAGGGTTTAAAAAAATGTAGTGGCATCTTAGCAGGCTGTCAATTTAAGTATTTCAGTCTGTTAAACTAGTTGTGAATGCAAGCAGCTTAAATCTCTGCTGTGTTCAGCCTGTGCATGGAAGTGCATAAGGGCAGTTGATCACCTTTGTCCTGCTGGTGCAAGGCATGTGTGCAAAGTGGGAGCTGAAAGGTGAAAGTTCACAGGTGCCTCTGACTTCCTGAACGGCTCAGACTTGGTTAGCAGTGGTTTATTGGAGAAGCAGAGCACAGGAGGCTCTGCAATGAAGAAATAGTATTTTCCCTTGAAGTCAGTCACAGTTGTGCTGCACCATGTACTGTAGGATGAAGCCAGCTAGACTAAACTACAGAGGTGTGATCTCCTATCACCTGTATCTAGAGGTGTGATCTCCTATCACCTATATCTGGAGGTGTGATCTCCTTTGGGGCTGTGCACTTCTGCTCTCTCTTGTTTGTCAGCTCTGCTGTTCATCCAACCTGTTGGTGAGTGAAGTCACTGGAGTTGTGGTTTTGGTGGTAGCCTCGGCTGATGGACTGGGTGGCTGCCTCACTCAGAGCCCCTGTGCTTGCTAGAACCTGCACCAACCTGTTCTGGTGCATTGTTCAAGCAGAGGGATATTTTTCTATCTCTCTTCAGTGGCTGGGAGTCTTCTGATTCAGCACACTGTAATGGTGTTGGGTGAATGAATGTTGAAGCTGGCACAGGGGAAAAAGTAGGAACATGCAGCCAGAGGGAGGTAAGAGCCTATGCCAGTCAGAAGTTAGTTTGGCTTAGATTGCTGTGAAAGTGCAGCCTGAGAGCTGTTAGAGACCTACTCATGGTTTGGTTTTCTGGGTTTTTTAAATTTGATTCACTGGAGGGTTGATTTGTTTGTTTTTTTGTTGTGTTGAGTTGGGGGCTTTTTTTGCTGGTGTAGTGAGCTGAAGATGCTTGCTTAAGCAGTAGACTGCCAGAGTAGATCTTGGAGCAGGGAAACTTGGAGGAGTGAGATAGGCAAAACCATTTGTGTCCATGGGGTAGTTGTAGATAGCTCAGGTGATGTGTCTGACTGCCGGTGTCTACCACACCGCATGCCATGGCATTATTTTCTCTGAATTCAAGGAAGTTTTTATTTGGCATGTTATGGAAAACCTCTGAGAAGATCTATTAAATAGAACAATTTGAAAACTCTTCTAAAGAAACTATTTTCCTTTTGAGAAAATGCTGATTGAATTATATATATGTGTGTGTGTGTGTGTTGGTTTTTTAGGTTATAGGGAGGAGAACTACAACATATTCTTTAAAAATTGAGAACAATGAAAGTAGCTGCATAGGTTCATTAAAACTGAATCATCTGGTCACCTGCTCTGGGAAAGGAAACCACTTTTGTTGGAAAGTCTTAAGGTTTTTAACTGCAATATAAATAATGTGATCGATTTCTACCTCCATTGTTGCTTATTTCTGTCACATGCATTCTGGGAAGTTACAGAGACCACAGGATATTTACTGGATTTTTTTTTTTTTGTTTAGAATGTTAGTATTTTTACTTTGTTTGTTTTCAATAAACAAACTGATTTTTAAAATAAATAAATTTTTTTGTAAAATAAATATTAAAAAATTCCAAACAAACCAGAACAACCTCACTAAAATGTCATTTCTCCATGGACTTACAGGTTCTCTCCAGTCTAACTCTAAACCTTGATCTGGTATGCTTTCCTATTTTCACTACCTTTTTATTCTGTACCTACTGGCTAATGTGGACTTGCAGGAAAGAATATAGTGAATGTAGTAAATTTTAGGTATGAACTACATTGGTTGATTATTTGTCCTTACTGTCACATTAGAGCTGAGCACCACAATATTCTGATATTATCTAAAGCACACAAGAAATTCTTAACACATTCAGTATCTGCATTATTTCACTTTGAATTCTCGCCAGTGTTCCCTGAGAAAGAATAGCCCATTATGGATGTGGCAGAAATCTCCTTACTTAAAAATAAAATGAAATTACCAGATATGGAAGCCAATAATGAAATTTATTTGAGTTGATAATGAAGACCTATGTGATTTTTACTTTAATGTAAAAATGTTAAAAGTACAGGTGGTCAAGGCTTTGGTTTAATTTACTGCTACTCTGTTTTACTTACCACAAATGCTTGTCTGTGGTTTGCTCTCCTACAATGGCTGTAAATTTTGCATGAGTTTAGCTGTGCTGATTGAAACATCTCTGGGTTGAGTTTTGTTGGGGTTTTTTCCCCTTCCCCTATTTCTATTTCTCCATAGTAGTTCAGATGTTTCCTGGAACTTTTTCAACTCTACTGAGCAGTTTTAGATTATGGGTGAAATCATCTGGTTTTGATTGGTTGATTGACTGAGTGCTTTGGGGTTTTTTATGCCAAAACAAGATTTAGTTCAGAGTTGGATCAATTCATTACACTCCCACAACTCCCACATCAAACTGGCACTGACTTGTTTTTGAAGCTGAGAACAATGAGCTGTATCCAGTATAACAAATTAAGGTTGAATATTTCACTGCTCAACATGCTGAGAGGTTGTGGGGGTACATTTCTGTAGTGTGTCTGACAAAGTTCAGTGAACACTACTTTGCAGGCATCACAGACTTTTTACAGATAAATGAGGAATTTAATACAACAATACTCAGCAGTTGTTCCCATGTTAATGCAAAGCTACATATTTGGCCTTAAGAAGTAAAGAATAAGATCGTCTGAAATTCTTCATTAAATTCTTGGGTCTGAGGCTGTTTTGGTGGTGATGTACTTTAGCGTTCACTGGATCATAACAAGGACAGTTCAAGCTTAGTCCTTCCCAAGAGGTTCCAGTGACCCTGGAGCTTGGAGAAAGCATGATTAGGAAAAGGGTAATCTGAAGACTTAGTTGGTTAACCAACGTTTTATTTAAGAAGTGGAAGGATTGGCATCTTGCAGAAGAGAAGTCAGCATTGTTCAGCTGGAAACTGAATTTGTTGTATGCCTGCATGTCTGCATGCCTGTGTCCTTCAGTGCTGATCTGGAAATTGTTCTGCTTGTCCGTACCAAGGGTAGCCATTTATCCTCTCTTATTAAGAGAAGAGAAGAGTCTCCATCAAGTAGACCATTTGTCTTAAATAAATTCATAAATCGACCTATGATCTGCTAGTCTGCCCATGTGTACACAGGAAGCCCTTAAAAAGAGGACTAAGAGGAGCATTCAGAATAGGGGAGTGGGTGCCACTATTTTAATTATTTCTTTGTTTAGTCAGCTCACAAATTCTAGAAGTGGTGGAGTGGATGGCCAGCTGAACATTGCTTCCCTCTTTTCCCTGGGATTCAGTCCATTTTGTTTTGATAGTCCCGATGCAGATTTAGGAGCTTCAGTTTTAATAACTGCTTCAGGCACCACCACAGTAAAACACTTAAGATCCAAAGAGCACAAATAATGTAATTCTCCTGCAATAATATCTGACTGATGCTGGTATGTTGTATCTTGGAGGTATTAAGAAGATTATATGATTAGGCATTTTTCACAGCCCATTGAAGTTACTGGGCATATTTCTACCAAATTTCATAGTCTTTGACTGTAGCTAGCTTGAGGTAAATATAAATACTAACTAAAGCTTTTCTGGAACTTAAATAATATAGCCTATACATGGAAATTCTCCAGCATATCTTGGGATTCAAGTTAGTGGCAAGAAAAAAGCCTGCTTGCAGTTACTTGGCCTGGAGTATAAACTGAACCCCAAAGAATGTTGTGCCCTCTGAAGAATGCTTCTAAAAATGAGGGCTGATCTTACAAAAATAATTAAATAACTTCTGGTAGTCAGTGGGGTGATTTCTTAGGCAAGTAAACTGTGGAAGGACAAATAATAATAAGTATCATTATTAAGTGATTAAATGGGCCTACTTCATTTAGGTTAGAGCCAAAGCAAGGCACAGAAGTATATAATTGCTTAAGGAGAGATGAGTTTGTAGCCAGAGAATAACCCATAGAACTGTGATTGCACAAAGACCTTGCTGTTACCTGTGTTGTAAGCAATCATTTCCTGTCAGGGCAACAAATTATAAGTCTGGGGTGTTGCATAAAGAATGGGGATAGACAGCAAAGCATAAAATTAGTCATAACCTCATTTCAAGAAGCTTTTACCAAAGTGGTTGTTGTTTACAGATGGAAAAAAATGTAATATTTGTAAATAAATTTGTTAATATTTGCTTTTGAGAGTATAGCCTTTGCTGTCCCAAAATGGGTTCCTTCACCCAGTGTGCAAGAGGCCAGTCAACAGTGTTGAGGTATTTGATTTATTTAGTTCAGCTCAGAAAGCTGGAAAATTCACAAAGCCAGTACACCAATTATCAAAACTTCTCATTATTTATACATTTTGACAAGCAGAGGCATTAATTGGCTATAACTTATACAGTTCTCTTATTAATTAATATTTTATTTCTGTTAGTTGAATTACTTTCTTTATTCTTCTGCTAATCAGCCCACATGCTCATTCTTTTGAGTATGTGGGTTTCTTGTGTTGGTGGCTGTGAATCAGTGGTTGTGGTCTTCCCCTGCCAGAGTTGCCTTTTACCTAGTTAGCACATTAGTTTGATGAGTTGGCTTTGTTTATTCCTTCTAATCTGGTTCCTGCTGGCCTTATCTTGGACATTCTGCCCAGTGTCCTTGCAGTCTATCGGTTCAGCATTCTGTTGTGATTCTGTTTCTCAAATTTTGTACTCTGAAGTTCTCTCTTGTTTTTTCTTTCTCTCTAGCTGAACTGAGGCATGTTAAGCTGCAATTACTGAGACGTTAAATATAATTTACCTATTTGGAAGCCATGCATCACCTTGATTTAAAATCTGGAAACAACAGGGTGATGGTGTTTACACTCTCCATTAAAAGTTGCTGTAGTTCTGTGTGTTTTGTTTCAATAAGCATCTCACACAATATGTGCCATATGAAATTTTATTTTGATAGCACTAAAGTAATTTGCCATGAACTTCTTTTCTTGATGCTTATTATCTAGAGTGAAATACAGTGCTTTTGCATTCTTAAGTTTCTTTGCTTTGCTGACTTTGTGTTTGTGGCCTGGAAGTGGTTTTTTTTTTGTCTGGAAGGGAGCTCTGGGGTCACCTAGTCCAGCCTCCTTCTTGAAGCAGGCTCATTGCCAAGGCTTTGTCTAGAAGTGTCTTGAAAAGTCTCCTGAAAGAGAGGGATTTACAGGCTCTGCAGGCAACCTATTTCAGTGCTTTACTTTCAGTTCTTTACTTACAACCTGTTTCAGTGTTTCTTCCTAAAGGAAGAACTTCTGCTCACCTACAACCTGAACCTCCCAAGCTTTGTTTGTGACCATTGCCCCACTCAATATTGTCCACTAACACTAGGAAGAGTTTGCATTTGTGATCTTTGTTGCTACCCTACAAGTAGCTGTGTGCTGTGGTCAAGTAGCTTCTTTGCCTTCTCTTTTCTAGGATAGAGGAGTCTGGCCCCTTCAGCCTTCTTATTGCGCAGTCCTGCCTTGCTTATTCAGGTTCTCTGCTTGTACAGAAAAAATGTAGTAGAAGTGTTGTTTTCATTGCTGGCCAAGATTTTTTACTAAAATTGGTTTAGAAATTCTTGCATGTGTTACAAAACAAATACATTCTTGCTTTCCTGCTTTCTGTGGCTGTATTTGGGTCCAACATGAGAGGCTGGATGACAGCAATGCTGAAAAGGTTCACACTGAAGTAGAAGCTGAATGCAACAAATTTTACTCTTCATTTTTTTTCTTTTCTCTAAGCTTTTAAAGAGGTCATAGCGTTTATTTTGTGTGTATGTGTTGCAACCTCAGTCAGCTCGTTCAGGCTTTTGAAGAAAATATGATTGGATCGGAACGTGCTAAAGATTTCAAGTGATTGACATCATTACTCCTGTGGTTAATAGTGGGTACACTGTCAGCCTTTCAGAGCTGTGCTAGTAGCTTGTGTGTCACAGCACACAAACTGAAAAAACAAATGTCTTCAGGAAAGTATGCAAGAAACACCTCCCAGGATTCAGTTTTTACTTCCAAGAGAAATTCCTTCCCCTTTGCAGTCAATTTCTTAGCAACTTCTAGGAGGCTTTATATGAAAGGCCCTGCTAAATTGCTGCCAATGGATTTATCTTTCATAAATTCAGTTCCTTTTTTGAATCCGCTTAGACTTTGTCTTCAAATCTTGCATGGTAGTAAGGAGCACAGTCATTCATTATATGAGATCAGTTACAGCCTTTTGCATACCTGTTGGTATTTCTGCTGCATAATCACTGGTTCTTGAATTATAATGATAAGTTTCTTATCTGTATTCTGCTTTTTAGTGTGGTCTTGATCATGGTGATTTACTTCCTTAAAAGCTTAGGTAAATTTTCAAGCACTGTGTTTACTACAAGAGGGTTCTGCTCCATTCTCCTTCTAGACAGAATATTGTATGTATTAAAGAAGCTGTTTGATGTTTTTCTTCAGTTATAGCATTTAGATTCTGTTTATAAGAGATAAACTAAAATTAATATAATTTGTTTTCTGAAGGTGATAATTTTGTATTCATCATTAATTCCTTCTTGCATTAAAAACTGAGTTCTCAATATCACAGATCTATATATGAAAATTGATTCAGATTGTGCACATCTGTGCTAAATTATTTAAAAGAATTTTTGAGTGTACAGTGTGTTGTGATCTTATTTGTTATTAAATCATCATGTTGGAGAGATGGGACATAAATGTCTGGAAACAAGCTCAGCATTGCAATAACTTTCTCATATCGAATTACTCCATTGGTGTGCTGTCTCCATTTTGTAGCTGCACTTTAAGTTTAGGATACCAATCTAATAGAAATCTGGGACTTGGGATCAAAGTAGAAGCTTTATAAGAAGTTTCTCTCCTTCTGCCTGCTACTTGAAGAACAGCATTGTCAGGTGCCACAGTTCAACTGATGCCAAATGCTGTACACTTTGTCATTTGTCTTAAGCTTGCCATTCTTTGCAACCTCCAGTGTACTCCAAACTGGCATGATGAAATTCACCTGAGAATCGAGTTCCTGTGGCTGGGCACCTGCCATGTCCTACCTGGACAGTTTACCATGTCCATTGTTTAGGCAGGTCAAGTCCATGCTTGGATGGGCATCACTGCCAGCGTGGAACAAGTATCACTGAATGATGAGATGGGATGATGCTGCAGACCTCATGTATTCAGCTCTTATCAGCTTAACTTTGTGAAAAAATTAGTTTTTCTATTCTAATGTGCAAAGCTTGATGCAGATCACCAATATAATCTCTGGAAAATACATGGTAGCAGCTGCCCTGCCATTAGGCACATGTCATTTCTGTAATTGCTGTCCCCTAGCTTGATGTTTGTGGATCCATTATCAAGAACTATTTGAAGTGTGTCATCATGGTATTTTGTCACTATAGCAATGTTGAGGTATTTATTAGTATATTTACAGAGGCTGAATGCCTCTGACAGGATCTGTAGGCCTTTTTGGTGAGTGCACAGAACTGGGGAGAGGTCTAGTAATACATGGGAGGGTAGTTATTTCCTCCAGAGTACCAAACAATTGGAACTGTCTCTATCAGCATTACCAGTGTGTTGAGAAAAGCTGTGTTTGTCTGTGGTAAGCACAGGATTCTTTGTTTTGAGGGTTTTTGAATGCTCAATAACTTTGCCATCCTTTTTCTTGGTCAAAGCAGTTTTTGAAGCTTCTCATTGACTGTAGGTGAAACTGCTTTGTGTTACCATGAGTAGCACCGGAATGGATGAAATGTGCATTTAGAAGACTGAGAACAAGATGCAGTAGCCTCATGTTGAGGGTAGAAACAGGCAAAGAATTACTTTTATAACAGCTGCCCAAGGTGACATCATGGTGCAGGGAATCCAGCTGTACAGAGTGACTACCGGTCAGCATGTTCTTCCAGGACCAAAGGGCGCATGTATGCAGATTTCCATGCACACATGAAGGATTCTGAGGTACCTGAAAAGGGATTTAGTGGATGTTTAACACCTTGGAATAGATATGGATAAATTCAGTGCACACCTCAGTAAAATGTCTTCAGAATGCGAGGTGATTCACTTCTCTAAAAACTGGATGCCGATCACTACATTATTAAATAATATGTGTTAAAACATTACTTGCTTTAATAACAGCAAAGTGCTGGGTTTCCTGTTCTGTGGAATAGTGGCAGAGAGTTGCACAACTTTTAAGCATCTGCTCAAAGCTGATGGAGGAGGGTTATCTCAGGATACAACAATTTATTCATATATGCTGCCATCATTAAATAAATCCAATTTTTGCACTTTCACATTAATCCCTTTTATGATGTGTCTAGGTCTTGTAGTCTTTGTTTGATGATAAAGTGCAAGAGTCCTTTTTGGGAATAATCCATTTTATGGTACTTCAGAAGTATCCTATGCACATGAGAAGCAATTGTTACATTCATTTTCCTAGATTTTTTTTTATTTCTGTGTTGGGCAGAATTACCAATGTCGCTGGAGGGAAAATATGTTGTTAATAGGCTTATGTCGAATGCATTTCCCTTGAAAATTAGTACTGGTAAAAAAATCAGTGATATTTAAGACTGTTCTCATTAGGTGAACTGGGTAAACAGCTTGGGGATTCTTTAATCATAAACAGTGACAAAGGACCATAAAATACTCCAAGAACAAGCTACTGACTATTTCAGCAGTATCTTAAGAGAAATAAATACTTCCATTTGCCTGGTACATTTCTTCAGTTTTTAGAGATACTGCTTTTTTTTTGTGGTTGAGTATATTACAATCCTTTCTTCTTATACATTATTTTCTTTCTCTTTGTGTCATTTCATCTCCCTAGTCTCCAGATTCCTCCCACAGTGCAGACCTATGCACTTACTTGCACTCACTGTCATGTCTGATATCTAAATTGAAAGCAATGTCACCTTTATTCTGTCGGTGGCTTCACAGGATGAAATAGTCAAGAAAGAAATTTTCTTGTTTGTTTCAAAGCCAAATTAGTTTCTTGATATACAGAAGGGGGAATATCTTGTGAATTGCTATTCAGCACTTTATTGTGAATCCATGTCTTGCCCACATTGAATATGACTTAGCTTTCAAGTGCTTAATCCATAAGATTACACTGGGGACTTTTGCTGTTGAGGTTTGCCACCACAGCAGTATGTTGTAACAGATGAATGTACCTACACAGAGGTGTTCAAAGCTGGAGGCACTTTTGGTGCTGGATGTTCTGGTTCTCAAGTACGGCAGATGCCTGAGGAGGAAAACAATGCAATAAATTTGGATCTTGCCTATTGTGTATGAATGTTTATAAGATAGTCTGTTAATACAGTGTCAGAAGGACAAGTTTGTTCACACATCTAACTGTTGCTTTTTTTTTGCATGTGTATCAGCATCCTTTGACAGGCAGACATAGGTAGGACCGAGTGAGCTCTGTGGTCTAGCTGAGGAATATGCAGAATCTCTGCAGGCATGCTAAATCTCTGATTCAGGAAGAAAAAGGTAGTATAGTTCTCTTATAAAAAGATAAAAGATAGTTTCCTTTTAATGGCAATGCTAGCAACATCAGAGAATTATTTTTCAGAAATGTAGATTTAACATTTTAGAAATGCCTAGACATATTTTGTCATTACAAGTCTTCTGTTCATCAGAATGTTGAGTCGATTATTACTTTCCTTAGGAAAGTATAAAAAACAAGTAGTAGGGCTCATCTAGAGTAGCTCCCACTATGATTCTGGTGGTGTACTGATTCCTGTGTCTAGTTATACTTGAAGTACATAATCTAAGAATTACGTTGCACTGATCAGCTGGGATGTTTTTTATGAAGATGTGGGGATTTGTACTTCCAGGAGTTGCTAATTTTTTGAAAAAAGAGCTTTAGAAGGAGCTGTGTCCTAATTTTCCTTTTTAAACAACTGTGGTAAAAGGCAAAAGTGTGGTAACATATGGATGTAGTGGGTGTATTTGATTGCTTATATACTTTGTTTATCATTTATGGCTTAAGAACAAGCCCGGTTCCCAGTGCTGAGTTTAGTCTAGGTTCTTACGTCACGAACCTTTTAGAGAAATGGTGATAGCTTACACAGTCTGTTTCCTTTCTCTTTTGTTCTCTGCATCAGCCCGCTCTTTTGCTGGCACATATGCTCACACTGATGCACACACACTTTTGCTGTTGCAGTGTAGGAGAAATGTAGGAGCAAGAACGAGGGGGTGGAACTTCAGAGTCACAAAAACTAATCCTCAGCAAATGTAGCACTGCCAAATGTGGCCTCTGCTGTCCAGTAAAATCCTTTTTCACTTATATATTGCACACTTAAAAGTGCACTAAAGGCTTTAAAGATGATTATAGTTTATTTTTACCCTTTTTAGCAAGGTAAAGATACTATATCTTAAAGTCTTGGGATAATTACATGCTTTATGGTAGTCAGTAGGTTTCAAAATTAAGTACTCGACTGCAGAGGTTCACTGTATTCTCAGCTGTGTGTTGGGGTCCATCCCCAGCCATCTATCAGTTTTGTTTAAGAGTGGGGGGGAAAAAAGCATTGCTCCAAGTATAAAAATAATGCAGGAATGCTTTGTGCTTACAGGCTCAGTTACTGTTTAGCACTAAAATTGACAGACTACTATAATTTCGTTGTGGGGGATGTTATAATATTGTTTTCTTCCTGGCAGTATATTGCTCTGGAAGTCAACAGCATACATGTAGAATTTAAAGTAAGTATAAAAACTGTCTACCTTTACAATTAAAAACTCCAAGCATGTCCTGATTTTGTAGCCTTTTGCAGTAAAGGGAAAGCTATACATAAAGTAAATTTTAAAAGTTCCTTCCAAGCCTCTCATTAATTTCTGCTTGAGCCTTCTGTCTTTTAAACAACTGATAAGGGACTCTGCTGTTAAAATATTAAAATACTAAACAAATGTTCAGTTTTATGGGTTTTGCTGTATGACTGTTCCTAACAAAATTGACCAAAATGTATAGTAGATTCTACACAGTGGAATCAATTTGCATTGTTCTGGTTCCATACCTGAGGGAAGTGCTGAAAGGAAGAAAGAGTGGCTTTGAGCCACAATGCCTTAACAAACAGAGGCAAAAAGGTGGCAGTATCAGTGGCGGTTACTGCTTGTTTCAGTGCAAATAAAGCAACTAGCATTGAAAATCACATACAAATGCAGATCTTCCCAGAAAACGCACAGTTTGTTTGAGTGAGGGCCCCATCTACACTGGCAATTAGAAATGAAAATTTGGGGTTTTTGATTCAGTTGTCTGGCAGGGACTGGTGCACCATTTAGCTGTGGTCACCTGCGTCTAGATGTATATGACTGAAATAGTGGCATCACATTTCTGCACGATGCTTTGTAAAGCTGCTGTATTGGTCTTAGTGTCTGGCTTTGTTAAGGCCTGATGGCCTTCGAAACTCATTGGGGATTGAAGCATTCAGATGCATCATCAGATGAAAGTTGTACAGCCTCTTCCAATAATTTTCTTGTTGTGAAAACATCACTTCTCTCTATCTTTTGGTGTTGCCAGCACTGCTTAAGAGCCCATGGTTTTCCATTGCTTGGTTTATTTGGAGGTTTGTCATTGTTACAGTAGCACATCATGCTTGCTTTCCTTGTGAAAGGATGGCTGGGCCATCAGGGGCTAAAAACCACTGGCATGGAGATTGCTGGTTGCCCAAACTACATGTCTTCCTGGAGAGTGTTAGTGCCCTACCTCTTTTGCTGACTGGTCAGTTCAGCAGGCATAGTTAAACTCTATTTCCCAGAAATGAGAATGGTATGTGCCCCCCTTTCCTCCCTTCAGCTTTTAAGAGACCAAGCTGTGGAATGGGGTTAAAAGTGGGAAGTTACCAGCCTCAGGAGGTAATTGCATTGGAGGTTCCCCAGTAGCTTTGCAGTTTGATGCAGCAGAATGTGTGTTAACTTTCCACTCATTTTTCAACAGTTTATGTTTATACTTGAATTTTTTTCTAGTGAGAGCAAACTTTTCAGTTGAAGTCACTCTTAGCAACAAGATGCTTTGAAGAAGCTTGCAAAATAAACAGAGGAAAATAATGGCTCTACTGAGTGTGAGTTGTCTTTTTCTTTGCTTGTCTTCCAGAAACAAGAGTGATTGCCTCAAAAGTACTGTTTTCTGCATTGGTGGTCTTTTTGGCAAAACCTTAAGCCATTTCAGGTTTGTGGAGCAACTGAAATGATGTTGACCCAGTTATTTTTCTCCTGATGATTATATTTATATTTTCCTTGAGAAGAAAAACTTTTCTGTCATATTAAAAACAAACGACAAAAGGAGCTAATTTTCCCAAACTTGGAGTGTAAGAGAATCATCTTTTTTTCTGAAAGCAACTGGAACATGGCATTTCTGTCTGCCCCTCAGCCTTTGCATGCTGAAAAAAGGCATAAGGTGTCCATGCTGCTGCTGAAATACACAGAGCATGTATATATAATTGTAAAGAAATGCTAGATTTGCCATACTATTGTGGTATGAAGAGCAGTTTTTGTGCCTTAATGTTTTTCTTAATTCTTCTGCTGTGCTTAGAACTGGACAACAGTCTTCCCAACTTCCGCCAGGAGTCTCTGGCTTCTTCCACCTCGTCTGCTCCACCTGCTAGCACTTGGCTTCCTGCATTATATCATGCTTCTGAACAAGGCTAATATTTTTCTCTTGTATGGCTGTAATGTTATGAGGGCGACAAAGGTTTTGTAGATAGTAGATGCGAGTATGAAGTGGAGAAAATCTCTAGTGTGGTCTGCAGTAGGTTGGAGCATGGTCAGTTCTTATGGATTGAGAGACTGCAGATCTCTGGCTATGCAAATTGTGGATTGGAGGACAGGCAGAAAAACTTCATTAACTAAAATAAACTTAGGATTGTACAGTCCGGTTCTGCAGCTTGTGAGTACTAGCTGCTTGTAAATTCCTAGCATATTTTACTACAGCTGCATACACAGTAAAGAATTTTATTGCTTTTAGCAACAGAAGGATAGGGAGGACAGTACTGGTGTCTTTTGTCTGGAAGGTAGTATCTGTCACTAGAAGTGGCATTTTTTCCTGTGCATTTCCTATGCCAGAGTGCAGACAGGCTTTTTTGTTCATTATAAGTGGTAGTCCAGCAGTATTCAGTGTTTGCTCTGATCTGACACACAGTTTTGGCTTCCAGAGTTTAGAATTGAAGAATACACAGTTTTCTGCTAGGACATAATGTCCTGTAATGTTTTATAGCAGTTTATATCTTTGATATTGAGGGAAATATGTAGTGCAGGATTTCATTTTCAGATCTTTATAAATCTTCTTACTTATTTCTGTTAGAAAAGATTACAAAGACATCTCTCTGCTATTGAGGTAACATATATAGAGAAAAGACAATTAGTTGTGGGCATGCACTTTTGAGACTCAGCTTTTTTTCAAGTCAAGGATTTGCCTACAGAATAGAAAGATCAGATCTGTGTGTGTGTGTGTTGCAAAAAAATTGCCTGTTTTTTTTAGGCTTTCATATTCTAGTGTTTGTAGAGGTGTATCATTATTTGGATTGATGCTTGTAGCTAATGCCAAAACAGCATTTAGAATTGCAAAATTTACAGAATCACAGAATCAATTAGGTTGGAAAAGACTTCTGAGATTGAGCCCAACCTTTGACCACACTACTTTGTCAATCAGACCATGGCACCAAGTGCCATGTCCAGTCTTTCCTTAAACACCTCCTGGTACAGTGACTTCACCACCTAATTGACTCCAAGCACATAACTGAAAGATCGAGCTCTTTGTCTCTCATTACGCTTGAAACTAAAACAAATCTAAAAGGTTAAGGTCACAGCAAACTTAATGAGGTGGAGATTTTAGTTCTATTTTTAAATGTTGGCTCTTTGCTTGTAGGATGACAACATGTTCTTTTCAAGAAGATCAGTATGCTTGTGGATGGCGTGCTCTCACTAAGTTTATCAGAAAATAAAATGTGCAAAACCAAATGTAGTATTGAAATGCTGAAACAGGAGTGAAAATAAAAGGAGAAGGGAATCTCATTGATTTCCTGGATGAGCAGGTTGCAGCGGTGTGGGCAGGCAGTGGTGGATCTGCTGGCTGGCCATAGGCGGTATGGGAGAGCTCCCAGAGGCTGAGCTTACATGTGCTGTGACTCGGTTTCTTCCTTTTCATTCACACGATCGTTTCAGCAGTGGGGGGCTTTGTCTGAATGCTGTTAGATTGTGGCTGCTTACAGAGCAGGAGACACTGATAACAAGCAACAGATGGCAAGCAGATTTCAGTAGGAAGGCCGGTCTCATTTTGTTCAGTGCTCCCAGGTAAGGACGTTACATGGTAAGGATGGAAGGAGTGTGTGTTTGAAGAGCTGCTGCTGCAGCTCTGGTTTGAGCTATTCCAGAGCTATACCATGCTGCTTCTGCTAGCAGAGTTGCACACAGTGTGATGAAATGAAGATCCCCCTGAGTCAGGAAGACAATAAATTATAACTGTGTGGCTATGACAGCTCGGCAGGAGCACCTATGGATGGAAAAAGCATTACATACTTTTAAGCACTGTTGACATGAGATAATTTTTTTAGCACTTTAATGAAAGCTTAATCAAATGAGCACGTAAAGCTTGGAGAGGAAAATATTTCTTTTACACAGGAAATCAAACTGCACAAACAAATGTGTACTGTTAATAGAGCAAATTTTATTTCAAATGCAGAGCTTTAAGATTGAAAATACAATCTGTAAGCATGAAAATATTTTTAGGAAGACTCTTCTGTATAGACAAGCTTTTCAGTAAAGTGTTTATTAACACACAAAAAATAGCTTTCTGTTTAAAATACACAGAGATCAAATTAGAAGCAAAAGCACCATGGTCAGTGGAGATTATGTGCAGCTGTAGGAATTAACTTCTGCTTGTATAGTCGGTCTCTCTGCATTAAAAGATTAAAACCCACCCTCTAGTTTTAGAATATATGCATTTTAGGTGGACAACAGTCTCAGCTTTTTAAGTAGATCAAAAGTCATGCAGTAAAAGATATTCTGGACTTAAAATATAAATGATAATACATAAATTCTAATATCATAGCACTGCAGTTATTTTATAATGCTTGTACAATAATCATAACTCTTGAGAGAAATATTTTATACTTTTGGTGCCTACTGGAGCTTTATATGTAGATTTTTGTGGGTCAATCTCATTAGTCCAAATAAGCTACTTTAAATACTTACAGGATAAAGAAAACCTTTTCTAAAAACACAGAAAAATTCAGTATTTGGAACCCCCAGAAGCTGAAGAGTTAATGGTGGGGTTGCACTGGATTCAGTGTATTTGCAGATGTTGCTGCAACCAACTGCTGATTTTTCTCCCATCCTGTCAGGGAACTCTGCCAGCCATGATTCATGGAATGATTTTTTTGCGCTGAGTAATCTGTGGTTTTTCTTTTTTCCTCTTCCCGCTCCCTTATTTTTATCCTGAACTAAAGCACTATTCATTTCAGCTAAAGGGAGGAGAAGCTTCCAAAGCATTAATACAAAACATTAAATACACTGTGTTTTGAGTGGAGGAATTGTAACAAATGTTAAACTTGCAGTAATTTTACTTGTTCTTAGGCAGTCTAGTACAGTGTGGGAAAACAGTTTTAGAAGAGAATCAGCTTTTGGTTTTGCTAGTCATATGGTTTCACAGTTCTCTTAAGACTTCTGTACTAGTATTGCTAAAGAACATCCAAGTCCTGTGCTGATATTATGCCTCCTTTCTCACAGATCGCTCAGAAAGAAATAAACCAGACTGCCGCTCTTCAGGGTAAGAACTGTATTTCTCTATTTATTCTTCCCTTCTCTTGCTTCTTTTTACCCTATTTTTTTACTTTTATTGGGTGAACTAGGAAATTGGCCAGAAATATAAAAATTTCATTCTTCTATTTCTCTGTTTTGGTAACAGTAACATAAAATAAAATAAGTTTTGTGTTAAACAAAGTAAGTTTGTGTTAAAAATAATTGTTTTATATTCTTTATGGGCAAAGTTCTTTTTTCAAGAAATTGAATAGGACTTGCTACATTGTAATTGTGCACACTGAAACTCCAAATGCTTGTTTATGTATCATGCACAGGATTGTTTGGTAAAACTGTGGTTTAAAACAAGAAGCCCCTCATGACTTTTGCTACTTTGAACTGTTTGCTTCTACAGCAAGGAAAATAATTCTTAGTTCAGTCAAAAATAGCAACACTTTATTATTTATTCCATTAACTCTGATCCCATCATACTCAAGGTTTCACAAGAAACAAACAAAAGTGTTTTAAACAAAGCCCATGCACACACACACCAACACGTTGTGTTTATTTAGAATTTCTGTCAGGGCTTGTCATGAACTTTTAGGCTATTGATTTGCAAGGCCATATTTTCCCTTAAGCTTCTGAATATTCTGTAGTTCATCTAAGCTTCTGAATATTCTGTAGTTCTTCTTATCCTCTGATTTTTAAATAATCTCATTCTCTATTGCCGCGTTTTCAAAATGTCTTTCAGTTCTCCACTGGGGGAATAGGATTTTGTCCATGTCATGTGGAGATAGTGGAATTTTAATGAACCAAAGTGATAGAGCAGACCACCAAACACTGGCTCTCCCATTCCTTTGTGAAAAGTCTTTCCAAAAAATTCCCCTGCTGTCCAGGCTTTTGGCATGACCTGACCTTTTCATTTGATTTTTATAGTCTACATTTTTTCCTTTTTGGTAGTTTTACAGTACAGTGGGCTAGGATTTATAGCTGGAAGAACAGTGTAGCATTTTCTTACAGCACACTTGATGTGTTGTATCTATTGTGTGATGTGATGGGAGAGGATGTTTTTCCCTTCCCTCCCCCATGTGCCACAGCACTGTAGCTGATTCCAGCAGCGTGTTTAAGTTGCAGGGGGGTATTGCCTTTGTCTTTGAATACTTTTATCTGCTTAAAAGCTCAATTGCTGCATGTGCTGATTTCCTTTAATACTTAAAAATACTGAACTTTTTATTTTCTAAAAATTTTGTGGCTATAGTTTAAATGTTAGAACTTTCATTAGATCATGTCATATTACAATAATGTCAAACAAATCCAAATCATTATCAAAATGAAATCTTATTTTATCAAAATGTTTTGTTTAAGGTTGAAATATCTTCAATCTCTTCCCCTTTCTTCTCCTTAGTTGTTCTCACCAGTATCTTTTTGCTCTGGAGTGTGTTTTACAAGTTTGAATTTGGACCAAAAGCAAAGTAAAACTTCAGATTTTTTTCTATGGAATTGGAAAGTCACATGTGGACCAGCCTTGGCACTAAAACACTGCCCTAAGTTGCCTGAACTACAGTCTCAAAATTCTCATGTAGAAAGCACAGAGTAATTAAGAGTATAATGTAGATTGCTCATAATGTTGAGAGAAATGCAGCTTTCAGTAGTCTTTCATTCCTGTAAGTAGTGCATATGCTTTCTGACCATATCTGTGTATCTTCTACCCCCTTCTCAGTCTCACTGGCCATTGTGTCATGAGCTGCAAGGTAGAAAAGCCACCATTTGAAGGGTAGTGTTGTTTTGTGCATGTCTCATTACTGTTTCTAGACTGGAACAGGAGCAGCCTGCCTTACTTAAGTGATGTACTCTGCTAATTGATATTGCTGCACTCAGTGGTTCATCTCTCATTATAATTAGAAGCATTATTCTGTGGTGGCAAATTGCTGGGCGAGATTCTTATCCTAAGTCTGGCCATATCATGCCCTGGAAAAAAGCTGCAGTTACATCAAGGCCAGAGCCCCTTGATAGAAGACCTGAGGGAAAACTAAATAGTGAAATATGCACAGCTAAAACTGAAGTGTAAAGCACTCTTCTCTTGAAACATAGGCAGCATTTCCAAGCTGTTTGAATGTTACTGGGGACAGTTTTATTCCATTTTATGATGAGCTACTGCACTTTAGACACTGTCCTCTCTGGGAGCAGTTCATGACAAGGGAAAAATACAATGGTTCAGAGGCATCTTGGCTACTTATTCCTTAAACTGCATGTTGAGGGATGCATAGCTTAAACACACAAGATACTCCCCCTCTCTTGGTCTCAAGTGGAACAAAAATGACACTGCAGGTCTTGAACTCAAGGTCTGGAAACAAGAGTTTCTGCACTAGAATTACTATGAAGTATTGAATGTGGACATGGGTAGGCCAGCTAACACGATGAAGGAATAAGCAGTGAGCCTTAAGAATGGTAGGTAACCTAAGATGAAATAGCAGATCTAGACGTTTCCAAGAGAGATCCAGAGAAGTAGTTTATTGTTTCATACAAAACTCTGATGAGATCTTGCCCAGAAGTCTGTCAAGTCTAAGTATAAATGTGGTGGAACACTGGGATAAGAAGAGATCAAAAAAAGGCACAGATATCCACTACCAACTCTTCCTCATACGTTGTAAGGTTAGGTTGTGGTCTGGAACATGATCATCATAACAAAAAGGTCACATAACATTCCTTGTGATTTCAAGGTTCTAAAGCTTGCCCTTTCCAATATCCTGTTCTTATATATGTCTCTGCCTATGTATTTCTAGATGTATTTCAAGCTTGTGCTTGAGTCTTTGCAGTATTAGGGATGAAGAGTTTATATACAGTGAGACAGGATCAGTTTTAAAACATACCTTTGGGTATAATTCACTTGCAGTGAAAGGCATTAAAAAACTTGTTCTAGGTAGAACAGTATATAAATGGTCATTAATATAGTGCTTTATTATAGGGTGATGCCATTTAGAAGAATTTTTACAGCAGTATCAGGAACTCTGACAAATATTCTGGTTTGGTTGTTAGCCTGTGAAATGTTTAGCATGGGAGAAATGCTACAAAAAGCAGGAGCATTCTGAGGGTGATACAGGGATCTAGCATGGCATGGGAAAGAAACCTGGAGAGTGGATGAATCAAAGACCACAGATAATGATTTAAAGGGAGGGAAACAGGTAACCTTTACAAAACGCATTATTACATTATCTTCTGCCTCTTTTGGTGATTAGCAACTATCTGACACTCAGGAGAGTTTAGATAAAGCAAGGAGTAGCAGAACAGGGCCTGTGTATCTATTTCGTGTACTGCTCTGTACTGATTTTTTGTTAAATATAGCGCATTAGTAAGATCAAAACAAATGTTCACTGAATCCAGATAATACCTATTGCTATGTTAAATTTTAATTAAGAGACATTTAATTTCATGACCTAATAGCCACCCTTCAATTGTTGCATTTCAGACAGTATGAAAATATATTTCTACTGGTAACAGTGGTCTGTAATTATAATTCTTGATTTTACTGTCGGGTCATGCTTGTACTGTTGTCTCTGATAGCTTCAGGTCATGCACTGCTGTAACACAAGTCAGTTAGGTCAAAAGAAGTAGGTCTTTATTCCTCCAAATGTTTTCAAACGGAAAATTATATGATAGTAATAGAAAAGAAGATTTCAGGCATCTACATATTTGCAGTTAATCCCTGAATGTGAGTAAAGCTTGTAGAAGGAACTGGATTTTTTTTTCTTCTTTTGGTTAAGGATTATGGATCAAAAAATCTTGAAACACAGTCCTATAATTTGGTATAATTCACTGTAGTTGCCTTGACCTTGGAGATGAGTGAATGAAGGTAGCTAACAACTGCAGCAATTTATTGAGAGATTTAGTAGGGTATCAATCACCTGAAGTCAAGTCAGAAATATCAGTGTCTACTGTGAAAAACGGGGAGGGGGATGAAAAGAATTAGTTCATTTCTAAAAACAGATCCTAGGTTTTACTGCATATAGTCTGCCTGGTTACTGTAATATGTTTAAGTTCTTTTACAGCTGGTTGCTTTCATTTGATTGCAGTAAATTGAGCTTTTTATTTAAAATGCATCAATTCAACAATACAAATAGACAAAAGTAATCTTTTGTTCCTTTATAAACAAGCACTTGTAGTAGCTGATCAAAGGGCCTACTGATCCCTTTAGTGAAGCTCTGGTAAATCAAGTGATCATTTTTATGAATGGTATTTTGTATCTGACTTTGGTTTTAATTGTTCGGGTTTTTTTAATGTAGCAGAATTCCATTAGTGAAAGCTTCTCTGCATTTCTATTTCCTCTGCTACATAATGTTGATTTTGTGAAACTGTGTTAAAGAGATACTACAGTAACAGTCGGACTATCTCTTAAGAATGTGTTTTCCCAGATCATCTGTGAAACCTGAAAAGACACCCTTTAATGAAGATCTTAAGCGTTTAACAGAGCATGAAGGGAATCCTAAGGCACTGGCTTGAGAATGTGGTGGAACTGTCCCCTCTTTATAATGAAAATGAGGTGGTTTTGCAAATCAGTATGCTTTTGAGGTCTTGAGAAAACAGTAACAGGTTTTTCTGTGTTGTAACCATTACAGTCAGTCATTTAATAGTTTCACCAGATCATAGAATATCCTGAGCTGGAAAGTACCCACAAGGGTCATTGAAATCTAAGTTCTGGCCCCGGACAGAACCATCCCCAGAGTCACACCACGGGCCTGAGAGCATTGTCCAAATGATTCTTGAACTCTGTCAGGCTTGGAGCTGTGACCACTTCCCTGGGGAGCTGATCCAGTGCCCAGCCACCCACTGGATGAAGGACCTTTTCCTAATATTGAACCCAAACCTCCCCTGACCATAGCTTCAGGCCATTCCCTCAGGTCCTGTCACTGGTCTCCCCAGAGAAGAGATCAGTGTCTGCCCCTCTCTTCCCTCACCAGGAAGCTGTGACTGCACTGAGGTCTCCCCTCAGTCTCCTCCAGGCTGAACAGACCCAGTGACCTCAGCCCCTCCTCACACAGCTTCCCCTCAAGGCCCTTTGCCATCCCTGTTGCCCTCCTTTGGACACTCTCCAACAGCTCAGTGTCTTTCTGATGTTGTAGCACCCAGAGCTGCCCCCAGCACTGGAGGTGAGGCTGCCCCAGCTCAGAGCAGAGCAGGACAATCCCCTCCCTTGCCTGGCTGTGGCTGCTGCCCCCCAGGACAGGGCTGGCCCTCCTGGCTGCCAGGGCTCAGTGACTCACGTTCAATGCCATGCACCAGGACCCCCAGCTCCCTTTCTGCAGTGCTGCTCCAGCCTCTCGTTCCCCAGTCTGTATGTACATTCAGGGTGGCCCTATCTGAGATGTAGAATCTGGCATTTGTCTTTGTTAAACTTTATATTGTTGGTAAATGCTCTTAGTCAAAGGTGCGGTGTGGAGAGACTTCTGCTGCTTCTGTACTGAGAAATCACAGAATGGAGGGAAGGTCATGCAGGTCATGTAATCAAGCATGGTGCTCATAGTGGGAAGATGCTGATGCTAGGTCAGGCCCATGATGGTTTTTTATAGCCAAGATTTGAAAATCTTCCCAGGAACGAGAGATTGAGCCTACTTACTTTCAGCCCACTCTGAGGCTGTTTGTCTGTCATTTACTAACTTTATTTCCAAATGGTAGTGCTGTGGGAAACACTACCAAGAGAAACAGTCTAAACACTGGACTACTTCATATCCAGGAGAACCAAATTCATTCACGCAAACATCCTGAAGTACAGTTTTTCATCGCTGTTGTTTAAAACCCTTGTGTTGTCTACTAGTAACGTGTGGACAGCCTTGTCAATGCTTCTGTTTTACATAGGAAAATTTCAGGCTTTTGCCCATCCACCCAGTGTAACAGACTGTAATACACATCTGAAGTTTGAGACTTTGAACTTTGCTGGCACTCCATCTGAATGGGAAGGGTTATGTGTAGAAGAAAGAATGAATGTTGGGGGATGTTTTACTGTGATATTCATTACATTTAGCTTTTGCAATTTTTAAGGCTAGGGAGTATCAGATTACTCTTGCTCTAAGCATGCTTTTAGGCTGTGAAAATAGAAATGTCCTGCTTTTGGACCCTCCCAGTAGGTCAGAAGTCGGGGTTGTTCTAAAAAGTATCGAGTCTCCTTTCCAAATCCTTGGGGTGCAGTTTCACAATTGCCCTGAGCTGAGCTAAGCCTGTGTTGCTCCAAGAAGGAAAGGTCTCATTCTCTCCTTTGGGCTGCTGTCAGTGCTCATGTGGTTCATTGGATCACAAGGCTGAGCTCCAGGGAAAAAAAATAGCTGTGTCTCCACAGATGAAGCAGGTTCAGCATAGGGGAGCAGATGATTTCTTGCAAGTTCCACAATCAGTCAATGGCAGAAATGGAAACAGGGGCTCTGAGTTGTGACTTTTCTTGTTATCTTAAAAGTAGGCTCATGTGACTCCTTTATTTTCAGTCTAAGAGATAAATTTTGGACTTACTTACTCAGTGCAATCCCACAGGTTAAATATAGATTTTAACTGGTGCAGTTTGAGATTGGAATCTACTTATGTGTCTTTCTTTAGTTTATCACATGTTTCTCATCAGCACGTGCTTTCACCTTGGAGCTATTGCTTCTAGAAGCAGAGTAAGCTGGAGCAATTTTGTGCAGCTTGTTTCTTTGGTAGCTTCTTTGCCACAATAAATCATTATGCTTGATCTTTAATTTGCAATGTTAATTTTTACTCTGCTCAGTTTATACTTATCTGTAAATGAGGAAAAAAAGAATCACAGGTAGAGCCGAGGAATAAATGGCAGATGGGTTCAGCATAGTTTTTGGCAGTTAGGGATCACGAGTATCTAGAGCCTGTTCCTGAGGGTGTTTGTTTTAATGTTGGCCATTTGTCACAGTTGTGTTGGGGATTTTTGCCTATTCATCTCAAGATAGCAGTAAAGAGTTGTTGTGAAGGGTGTATCCTGGCCAGCCTCCTAGATCCCTTATTCCTAAACAGAGAAGAGGGATTTGTTTTAATAAAAAGAGTGCTCTGTTCCTGGTTTCTGCAAAGGGAATTCTGAAGGACTGTTTGCTCTGGTGCCCTGAACAACTCTTTCCGTTGTCTGGGCTGCTCTCCAGTGCTTATTCTAATTCATAATGGAAAATAACGCTGCAAATGAGATAGTTGTTGAAAGAATAAAGAGAAAAAGGCTCACCCTCTGTCTTCGGTGAAAGAATTTCACTGCTTCTTTGGGCATCTTGTGTACATGAGCAAGTTTCACCACCCCATCATCTTTCAGAATAGACTTCTATAGAAAGTTCTGAGGACCATCCAGACACATGGCCACACTCCTTGTGCATTAGGAGAATTATGTGGGGCATGAACAGCCATGATAGACATTAGTTCTAAGAAAGGTGGTTTCATTAAGGACACAACTGCACATTTTTTTAAGCCAAGTTAATCAGTCATGGTTATAATTTTCCTTCTTTATAATTTTGTTTCTCCCCAAGACATTTCAATTATGAACAGCAGATGAAGTTTATGTGGTAGCTGGGAAGGAGGGCTGGGAAAGAATTCTTTCCAAAGGTATTTATAATGTTCTCAAAGAAAACAGAAAAGGAGGAGGAGCTGCTAAGAGAAGCCTATAGGATATGTGTCAGGGCTGAGGAGGCAGACTCAGCAAGTTGTAAACTTACAATGCAGAAGTAGTAATTGTGAGGTTGTCTCTGAAAGAATTTCATGTTGATATTTTAAGAGTGTTGGAGCTTTTGTTTATTTCCCTAAGGATTTATGCAGGTTTCTGTCTAGGCTCAGTATCTACATTTTCTTTTGCCTCTGGAATTTGAGTGGGAGAGCTCAGTTTGCAGTTATATTGTATTCATTTCTGTGGCCTTTTACTCTGATGTACACAAAAGAGAAGAGATTGTTATTTCATTCTCTTTTTTTTGTTCTCCTAATGTCCCGCTCACCTACTTTGTAATTTCATTGTAAGTTATTTCTTTGGTGTCTTTGTTCTTTATTCTAGTATAGGGAATCAGTTACCTTAAGTACCAGCGTCTGATTTGGCAGGTTGAACATTGAAATGATTGATCAAGTACTCTTAAAGCATGTTACAGTTGCATTCTTACTACATCATGGGGGTAAAGTATTCCTAGTGAGGCCTGTCATATTGATAATTTCTTCCTCTTAAATGTATTTTAGTATAATGTACAGTATAACGTGCAGTTTGCACAGTTGTACTTTTGACTCTGATTCTGTCGTTTGTGAGAGATTGCATTTCTGATTTTTCTACAGAATTTCTCTGTTCAAAAGTGGTATTTTGCTCAGTGCGGGCATCACCATTTGAATTTAAGCCATGTTTGCATACAGTGTTTGTCCTAGTTTTGGCCATCTGCGGCAAATCACAGGCTCAACTGATCTAGTATTAGTCCCTACTGTAGACAAGGATGAGCTGCTTTTTCATCTGTTCCAGCTGCTTCAGCTTCCAGAAGAGAGCTAAGATCCAGTGATACAAAATGTCTTGTTGCCTGTTCCCTTGGGGGCTTACAACTAAGGCAGGTCACCAGCAGCAGGTCTCATGCCCCAGGAAGGTCCCCTGCTACAGAGGACCGAAGTTAGACCATGCAACCCTAAATATGGAAAGTATTCATAGAAGTATAGTCTTTGTAAGTATGCATAGCTGCATCTTAATCTTGGGAGCATTGTTTACAAGAGGCTTGTCATCTGACTACAGTGGACATTGCCATCTCCTGAGGCTTGAGGCAAAGGTTGACTTCTAATTAAAGAGGAGGTCCAAATCTAATCAGGGTGTTCCAACCACAAGCAGTAATTACTGCTTGTTAAATCTCTCTTTTGATCTATAGCATAATAATCTGGTTGAAGCAAAAGAAGTACCTGGGTGATATCACGTTTTTATTATGCAATACTTTTTCTTGGAATAAATGCTTAGTAAAAAAAAACAGCTTTGGTTTTACTGTTACAATTCTTCTGTTTCATGTCATTGGACTTCTGCTTCTCCATCCCCTCACTCACCAGTGTCCAGTATCTAGTATTAGAACCTGAAAGGAGGTTGGAGAAATGAGAGGACTAGAGAAAATGGCCTTAAGCTGAGACAGGGGAGATTGAGATTAGATATTATTTTAAAAAAATTCACTGTTATGGTAGTCAGGCATTGGAGTAGGTTGCTCAGGGAGGTAGTGGAGTCGCCATCCCTGGAGGTGGTCAAGAGACATCTGGATCTGTGCTGGATGATACAATTTAATGGTTTAGTGGTTCAGGGGTTACAGTGGTAGTGCCTGGTTGACAGTTGAACTTGATGATCTTAAAGGTCCCTTCCAACCTTGATGATTTTATTATTCCATTAATACAGTGTAGTTCAAACAATCCTGATATTATTTTGTGATTGGACCAGGTCACGAAGTTTCACAGTTTCTTTGGACAACTGTTTTTAAAACCACTGTGTTGTTTTGTTGCCTTTTTTCCATGGCCCTTTCTAAAATAATAGATCCATGAATAGCTAAAAGCATGTAGTGCTCCTGACAGGTGAAGGTAGGAAGAAAGAGAAGAATATGATGGGACAAGTACATTAATGACAGCTGCAGGAGAGGCTTTCTCACCATACCTTACTGGTGTATAGGATAAAAGATTATTTGCTTTACTATTCAGTCTATCATCTTCCTTCTAAGGTTGTTGACAAGGAAATGAGTTCTGTTAAATGAACTTTTTACAGTGTGAACTGACTAGAAATGCTTTCTGTTAATAACACCATTTATTTTTTTCACCAAAGACAGATCTGAAATGACAACACAGTTCTGTGGTGCAACTTGAAGCCATTTCTTCTTTTCCTTTTCCTTGTTATTTGGCATAAGAGACAGACCCTCACCTTGATATAACCTATTTTCATGTGGTTTTAGGGCGCAATAAGGTTTTGCATGAGCCTCTTTTCTCCAGGATAAACACCCCCAACTCCCTCAGCTGCTTGCCATAAGATTTGTGCTCCAGACCCTTCACCATTTTTATTGCCCTTCTTTGGACACTCCCAGCACCTCAGTGTCCATCTTGTAGTGAGGGGCCCAAAACTAAATACGGAATTCAAGGTATGGCCTTACTAGTGCTGAGTACATAGCAGCAATCACTGCACTGGTCCTGCTGGCCACACTGTTTCTGAGATAGGCCTGGAGGGCCATGTGTGTATGCTGGCTCATGAACAAACACTAGCAACCAGCATCCCCAGGTCCTTTTCCACCGGGCAGTTTTCCAGCCATTCTTCCCTTGGCCTGTAGCAATGCCTGGGGTTGTTGTCACCCAGGTGAAGGACCCTGCTCAAGGTGGGTAATGCTAGAGCACATTGCAGTGATTGTGTCCAGATGGTTCTTGAGAGTCTCCAATAAGAGAGAATCCAGAACCTCTCTGGGCAATTTGGCACAGTCACCTGCACAGTAAAAAAGTTCTTTCCTATGTTTGGTGGAACTTCCTGTGCATCAGTTTCTGTCCCTTCCCTCTTGTCCCATTGCTTGGCACCACTGAGCAGAGCCTGGCTCCATCCTTTTGTCACCCTCCCTGCAGATACTGAGACATTGATGAGGTCCCCTCTCAGTTTTCTTAAGGCTGAACAGGCTCAACTCTCTCAGCCTGTTATTTTAAGGGAGATGCTCCAGTCTTATCATCATCTTTGTTGCCTCCTCTGGACCTGCTCCAGGAGCTCCATGTCTCTCCTGCGGTGAGGAGACCAGAACTGGACACAGCAGTCCAGATGTGCTTCACCAGAGCTGAGCAGAGGGGCAGGATCACCCCCCTTGCTCTGCTGGTATTGCTCTCTGAGAGAAGTGGTACTTTTTATTTATTAGCCAACAGTAGGTTTTCATTAGGGTTTTTTTTAATTCATTCACACTTTTAGCACCTACAGTGTGTTGTGGCAAGCAGTGCCAAAGCTTAACCTCACGCTGCATGTTGAAAAGTCTCTTTGGCTCTTTTGAGCTTGGTGTCTGCTAGTTTTGTATAATGCTTTCTATGCTCTGTAGAGCAAGAGACTGAGCTGTCATTCCCTATAGCTTTGCTGCTTCTTGAGAAAGTTAAAATGGTGTTCTGCTTTTAAACAGATCATGTCAATCAATTAGGTAGTCTTAAGGAAAAGGTCACTATTACTTTTGAAGGCCCAGAGGCATTTTAGCAATAGGCAAGAAGGTTGACTGATAAAAGAAAAAGGACGGGAATGATTTACTGCCTTTGGAATTAAGAACATCACTGAGAGTGGAGATTAGAAAAATTACCTGCTTATGTTATCTGAATTCAGGGCCTTTAAGTTGAAATGGAGATTTAAAAAAGTAATATTTATTTTGTACACCTGTCCCTGTAAAAATTATGGATCAAGGGTTAAAGGTCAGAGATGAAGAGGTAGTTATAAAAGAAGAGTAACCCCAATGGTCCCTGGTTTTTCTGGGTTTTTTTTTAGTTGCTGGGGTAAGCTGATACTTGTGGCTCTTTTTATTTCCTCTGCCTAATTCACCTGATGACATGTGGCACATTGATTGAAGTGCATGGAGGAGCATGTGATAGAGCTATGTGTTTGGGGAATACTTACAGGTGAGGGAAGGGCATTGATATCTGTGGCTGTGAAATGTTTTGGAGAGGTATTTCTTATGGCTGTTGCTCTGATAAGGTCCGGTTCAATCTGTTCTACAAGGTGTTTGTTTTTGAAGCTAAATTTAGTTGGGTGGCAAAAAATGATAGTCATTATTTCTTCCAAGTTGTAATCATCCATTAGAGACTGCAGTATTTGCTGTCTCGCCATATAATTTGAGGTCCATGATGTTGTAAGACAGCCAGGATATATGATTGAGGGTGGAGGGAGTTCCTTTTGTCTTGTTGTAGGTTTGCATGGTGACTTGCTCAAAGATGAGATCTCTGGAGAAATGTCCCCGGAGGTTAAAAGCCTTCTCTCAGTTGTTGAGGTAGGTATTTTTGTTCTTAGTGCAAATTCAGTGCTGTTCCCACCTATCAGGATTTTGCAGTGGGATAAATGCAGGTTTTGTAAGCATCAAAATGATTTAAAAAATTTCTTTGGCTCTGTGGGTCAATGCTTCTATTTCACTCTTGGAAAATAATTTGAGTATATATAAACTTGAATGCTTTTCCCCAGCCTCAACTAGTGAAGGTGTTAACTTTACCTATACGCTATACCTTACCAACCTCCTTGTAGAATCAAAATTAAAAGACTTGAAAAATAATCTTTGATGCATATGTTTTTGGAGTTGACCTTAAACTCAGAATTGCTGGATCACTGTGAATGTATAAAAAGGACTGAAGTTTAAGGTCATGTTTAAACTCAGAGGTAAACATTGCTTATCTACAGATATGTGAATGTATGGTTTGGTGTTGTGTAGTGCAAATTTCTGGTGAATCATTTTCTGTATTTTGTAACCAAAAGCTTTATGAATATCTGTGGCATAGAAGAAAAGGAAGCATTTCAAGAAGGGCAGGGACAAAGTGTTCAGGAAAACATGCCATTTCTCTGACTGAGCTGCATGCAGGGTACCTTCTGGAAAGACAGGTCCAATGAAGGGTGTGGTTATGAGATTTTATTTGACAATTTCTGTGCACTGTGCATTCTGTAAGGGCCACTGTTACAAGTTCATGGATCTCACATACTGTAGGGTGTAACTGGGTGAGTCAGCAGTACATTGCAACAAGATGTGATCATGCATGAAAATTGTTTTACTTTTGTGAGATTTTAATGTAAGAGGGTTGAAAATTCATGTTTCTGCTGTTCGTTAAATTATTTGTTTATAAGTACAAATGGCCTATTTGAAACCAGTATGTTTCTTTATATGGATGACCTTGTAGTATTTTTAAACACATCTTTTGGCTGTTGGTTCACATTTATGTTGTACAAGGGGTTTTGGGTTTTTTGTTTCTCATTTTTAAGCACTCAATTAAAGCTTTACTATGTTTGGTGCATATGTGTTAATATTTCTGTCATGTAGGGTGTCCTTCACAACAAATGCCTTTACGGCCAACACACATCTATAATTAAAACAATGAGGAAATTCCCTTTGTTTCCTCACTCAGCTAAAGGTTAAACTCCAGCACATTTCATGCTGCTTGTTTGACTCGACTGGCCTATAAGGAAGTTGAATTAGGCTGAAGGAGCACAGAAATCCTGTGACATGGGACTTGTCAAAGAACTTGGCATTGGCAGTTGTTGTACTTTGAAATCCTCAAAGGTATTCAACTGATTGTTTGGCACTGAGGTTACACCAGTACTGAATGCTTCTCGTAATCCCAGTTCTGTGGGTTAGGTTGAACTTTACGTTTTAGATCCCAAACATCTGTCTTTTGTATTGCAGTGCTGGAATCGTGCTGCTGATGTTAGACTAGGCAAGATCCAGATACTATTTCAACTCCTGAGTGTAGAACCTATTTAGTAGTGTTCCTGGGAAGTGAGACTCAATGATTCACCTGTTGAAGGCCTCAGTTGCCTCAAGATTCCCCAGGAACTCCTTCCTTATTACTCTAGTTTCTTCTCAAAGAATGCACAGTAATTGAAGCAGGTGAGCGTATCTTTTACAGATTTTTACACAGGAAACAAACATACGTAGGCAAAATCAACCTGTACCTTGTTGCCTTGGTCTGATTACTGCTGTGATGTCTTTGAAGTCTGCATACTTGCAAGCACCTGAGCTTTCTCTACTGGATTCCTTACCTCCAGCATATGCATCATCTGGGTCTTGCCGAGTTCTTGCCCTTGCAGTCAACACCTTTTTGTTCTTGCTTGTTCTTCTCTGGAGCAATGTTCTTTTGTGTTTCTATTCTGAAGCTTCTCTATTCTGTTTTCAAAAGTCCAGCTGAAATATACCCATCTTTTAATTTCTTTGGGTGATTTCCCCACCCATTCCCTATTGTTTTCGCTTTGCTGATCTGCAGATAAGTGATTTAGTAGGGATTTAAGATACTCACTGCTATAAAAATAGTTACCTCTTTTGTTACAGTCATTATTAATGTTTCTAGTCAGATGAGAACACTGACATACCACTTTTTCCCTTTACAATACTTTAAAGATAATCTTACCACTATACTCATATGTTCTATGAAATATAGAAACTATTTGAAGAAAATCTAATATTCATGCTTTATAACAGTTAAAACCCTGTAAAGACATCTTGAATCCTGTAGATCCAGATTTACTGGTTTTCTTTATGCCTTTGTCCTGCTCATCCTTCATGATTAAACCAGGTTTTATTCATCTGTGATGTCAATTACAAAGGTTCTGGAGCTCATTTAGCCACCTGGTTATATTTGATGTACAGAGATGTATGAAGCAAGCAGAATGTCCCATCAGTGGCTAGAGAAGGCTTTGATTTACTGACTGAAATGCAACTGCAAATAGTTGAATCAAAAAACTATTCTTCAGAAATAGGCTTTGTTTTGTACTCTTGAACTGTAAAAGTAGGGCACTGTCATCTTTCCCCATGTGCAAATGCAGAAGCTCTGTAGACTTCAATGGTAAAGTATTTCCATCAGCAGAAGGTGCACTTTACATCTAAATTGTTCTGTTTGAAAGTGCTGGTTCTTCCCTTCTGTTTTTTAACTGTTACTTTCCCAAATATCCTGTTCCTATCACTATAACAATTCAGTGATACTTTAATTTACATTAAGAGTGCTACACTGCTATTATGCTATTTTTACAATTATAGGTGTTTTCTACTCCTAGAATTATTTACTACCAAGATTAAATTGCCATTAATCAGAAATACTATTTATTGATTTTAATCAAAACATACTAGCTGGCTTATCATAACAGTGAGTGTGGTATGTTGATAAATGGCATAGTGGAGAGCCTTTTTAGCTGTTACAGAAGGGCCAAAGTCTTCTTGTAGCATATGTTTTATTGGGAGCTGATATCAGTCAATATGCAATGAAGACTGAGAATTACTTGAATCATGTTCTAGGCATTTGCCTTTCTGGAATGGCTGTGTTTATACACTCATCTTGGGGTTAGGGGCAGTTCAGCTCAGATTGTTGACTGAAAGAAAATGCTGTAGGAAATCTGTCTAGAATGTCTGTAGCTCACAATCAGGAAAGTGTTAGTTCAGGGTGCACACAAACCAAATGACTCAGATTCACAAAAAAATTTGGGAGGTGTTTCAGCTTCAGGGTCTAAGCTGGACATTATTAAATGTGGAAGCCATTGTAACCTCATGACTTGTAGGCTGCTGTGAGAATTGAAGTGTGAAATGTTATCATCTGCTGCCATGATTTGCTTTGACTTCCTGCCTGTGTTCTGCCTTAAAATTGAAGGTTTCATTGCTAAAATACGAAAGTATGACAGTGACAAGCACATGAATATGTATATAAGTAGTTGAAGAAACAGCTAGAGAGCAATTCCTGAAAGAATTTCCCTATGCTGATCAATGTGAGCTGTTTTAATTAGCTGAGCAGCTGGATTTTAGCTGCTGCTTAACTACATCCTCACTTGTCCAGACAGTGGGAAGTCACGGCTGTGGCATTCATTAAGTGATGCAGAAGCAGACATCCTCAGCATATTGATGAGGATTGAATTGTTGCTGGACTTAATTACTGGTTCAGGATTTCTTGCTTTTGAGGCTGAACCCAAGAGAGAAGTGAAGTTGTGCGGGGGTAAGTCTTAATTTCTAGATAAGCTATCTGTACTATTGAGCATATGATTTCTTAGGTGACTAGATCTTTTCTAGCCTCCTGTACCTGCAGAGCCAGGACAATACCCCATGATCTAGCAGAGGACGTGCAAGTGTTCATTTTACAGAAAGACTGTGGGGACAGGCTGCTGCCAACTGTGTTTGTTCTGGTGCTTGTCTGATCTCCTAGTGAGCCAATATGGATGATCAGCACTAACAGGAAAAAAAAAAATAAAGAGTCAGCTGATACTGAAGGATGGGAAGAGCAGCTGACATGAGGTATAGCCAACATTTGTTGATTTACTGTCAGATTAGTGTCAGAGTCATGGACTTAAGGTTTGTTTTGTCAGTGGAGGCTGAGCTGCTTACCCCAAGGACTGCTGCTGGCCTCCCCCTGCACTCCCATTGCTTCTCTGGTGCCACTCTGGTGCTCATGTGGCTCTGCAGCCAGCTGGAGCAGTTGGCCTGTCTGGCTGAAAATTAATCAGGATATTTGGGATGGGATTCTTTGTTGTTAACAAAACCACGTGGCTGATCCAGCAGACCTGTGATGATGCCAGCACCAACACAAGAGAGCTGGTGGAAATGGTGAGCATGGGGAAGGCAGGATACTGGCTGTATACTGTCTGTTTCTCTGACACTGATGGGGAAAGTGCACCTGGACTCCATGTGCCATGTCAGCTAATTTATACTATCAGCTAGAGGACTGGGGCTCCTCAGCAATGGAGGCATTGAAGCAGCTGACCACTGTGGGTGCATTTTCAGAGTAAATTGACTTCCACAGGATTAATACAATTCTGTCTATTGCACCCACATCATGAATGTGGGATAGCTGTCAGTCTTCTGTTTTAGCTTTAAGGGCTTTTTGGTAGAACTAGTAAGAGTCTGTCTTTGGCCTGCAGGTGGTGGTAAATCTGATCTTTTGCACAACCTCTAATTTAGCTATTAAGTTACTAGCATCTTTATGTTATACAGTCTGCAGTGAAATAATTTAGGTGACATTTAAAATATTTTGTGCTTGGAGTAATGTCTTCTAATAAGTTTTTAGAATGTTAGAATAGTTAAAATAGCTTTTAGAATACTGTAGTACTCTGGCTGTTATAAAGATGGCATGATTTCTAAAGTAACTGAGAGGAATATATGATGCTTTTTATTAAACTAGTGTTTTGTCTTACAGTAATTTCAGCATGAGCTATTTTAAAATTCTTGGCTCACATTCCAAGAAGTCACAAGACATTAAAAATAGCGACATTTTAATTCTTTTTCTCTGTGAGTGAGTATAAAGCAGGGTCAATAACCATCACAATTAGACATACATTTAACTTTTACACGGGTATGTGAACCTAAGGACTGATACTTTATGAAAAGCTTCATAAAACTTGACATAAAGGATAAATTTTGAGATGTTGGAATAAATGCTTGAGAATATTAATTTTTAGAACAAGTGATCATTCTTTTTCATTATTTTTGTCAGCTTTTTCCCCTTTTAGGCTTTTATGTATGTCTAGAGTGATGTATGTAAAAAGTGCAGTCAGTTTTCCTGTAGAATATTCATTGTTAGGTCAGTTTAGATAAATAAAATAAAGGTTCTGCTTCTGATAAAGGGAGCAGGCAATGTGAAGGGCTGCTCAATTCCTGCTGAGAATCCCATGCAAGTCAATAGGAGGATGTGGAAGTAGATGACAAAGAGATGCTGGGACAGGCTAGTAGCTTGGGATATCTTTTGTATCCCAAGCAGTATCCCAGTAGAGCAGAAGGCTGTAGATAGCAAGGGGAGACCCTCCCTAGCTGGCTATGGGTAGGCTCACAGGCAGGAAGGGGACAGTCACAAGCCAGTCTTGCCTGTGATCTCCAGAGGCAAGTAAAATCCATCAATCCTCTGCCTGTTTGCACTCAACAGCCAAGCTGCCTCACTGTCAGCCAGCTTGTGGGAATGTGCCCATGGGGTACCCCCCACAGGACTGGAGACTGGTGCTCCTGAGCCAGCTGAAGGACCAGGTGGGTGAAAAGATAGCCCAGAACCTCCAGGCCTCTTGGCTTAGGTAGCTATCCTGCTCTGGGCAGACACAGCTCCCTGCCTGCTCCCTTGGAGATGGCTGTGTGATTTGAGCTTTATTCCACTTAAACAGCACCTCCCCTTCTCTGCTCTGTGGGGACTGCTGAGGTGAGTGATGCTCACACAGTCGCTGTGTTGGGTCAGGAGTCACCCTGCAGGAGCAGCCTTCTGAGAAACCTGGTAGCTACACTGAAATTGTGTTTGAAGAGAGACAGTGCTCAGTCAAGGAAGTGTTGAAGCACAGCCCCAGATGAGGGAGAAACTGTGGTTTATGCACAGTAAGTGCACTTACTCCACTGAACAGTTTACAGCTCTTTGCCCAGTCTACCTTGTGGCAATTTTATTTTCCTAATGCACAGATCTGAAATATTGATCTGTGCATTAGGAAAATAATGCACAGATTTTTGAAGCATTTTCCTCAAGAATTTATCTTTAGAAAACCTGTCCCTGAAACCCATAGCAGAGCCTGCCAGAAAGAGTGAGTAGGTGTTTAACAACTTGAAACACACCACTCCAGGTTCTTTATCTTTCAGAAATGGTGACCCATAGGACCCTTTTCATATTGCTGCCGACTTGAAGTACCCAACTGCTTTCAGCATAGCAGGCACAGCAACTTACATATCTCCTCTGAACTTACTGAGTGGGTTTTTCTGGGTGCAACGTGGGTTTTAAGGAGCCGGCAGGGGAAGCTTATCAAAGCTATTGCCTTAGCTGGAAATAAAACCACATTTGTGATTTAAATTAACAGTTAGCAAGGTCTAAGATAAGTGTGCAGATGTCAGAGGAGCTGCTCTGGTTGTTCAGTCCTTCCTGCTAGAAGATGGGGGGTGGGTTGGATGGCTAGTTTGCATCTTTACTTACTCCATATTAGATAGGACTCTGGTGTTGTTGCTGATGTTTATGAGATTCTTTAATACTTTGGAACTTCCTGCTGTCTGCACGGTTTTCTTCCAGCAATGTGAGTTTGAACTTTGCTTGTGTACATTGTAGGGTGGCACAGGAACTGCTGTCTCCCATCCCCTCAGCCGGTTATTGTCACACTGTCCCCTCGGATGTTCTCATGTAGTTGTGGGGGGAGTTACATTTTGGATGGATTAATATTTCCTTGCCATGTGCATTTATTAAGATTCTTTTTCTGCCTTCTGGTCCATTGCTGTGCCTTATGAACAGCAGGAGGAGGTGGGAAAGAGGCAAGAGCCATGCAGTACAGTAATTGCTGCAGCTCCTACCTCATCAAATAGGAGAATTAAATTTGATTTGGTTATGTTAATTGTTTGGATGGCTTGAGAGAAAACATGTCATTAACCGTGGAGCAGAGGAGGTTATTAGTAACCTTATCACTTCTCTCTTTGCAACACAGAATGAGAGACCAGGAATTGCTTCCTATGGAGCAGGGATGGGTAGGCTCAGCATAAGGTATGGGTAAAATCACCAGCCACCCAAAGAACAACATCTTCTTAAATTACTGGGGTTTAGTATATAAGTTATGAAGTTTGCAGTTCCTTTACAGGGCTCCATGGGGAAAAAAATAATGTGTCTACTGTCATTCCATGTTTTTAAAGGGCTTAAATACTGTGTCTACTGTCATTTCCATGTTTTCAATGGGCTTAAATAATTGTAAGGTAATGTGAATCAAACTCTCCTGAGGTAGGAAATGTAGTGCTTTGCCAAAAGGTTGTTGATGAGTGACCTGTTAATGGAAAGTGGAAAAGAAAAACTGTCTTCTAACAGCTTGTCTGTGAGCTCATAAATTTTCTAGAAGAACCATGTTATCCTGAGTTCTAAATTACAGATTGTTGTATATTTGGGCTGCCTTGGTGCCCTTGGTGTATCCATTCTTCAACTTCACTAGGTTAGTTTCATGAGAGGTTTTACTTCTTTGTTCTTTACATTTCTGTACATTTCTATATATCCTTTTGGTCCTCATGCCATATTGAAAGCTTGAACTTGTGTCTATGTGACGACTCCTATGATTTCTAGCCAAAAGTATTTGCTTTTATATGAAAGCGTTTATCAGATTCTGAGGCAAATTGCAATCGGTCAAAGGGCTTTTGCCAGTGGAAGAAACAACTTGTTTCTTTTTGTTCTTACCAATACTTGAATGTGCATACTTCTTAGATTTCCTAATTTCTGCCTATAAAACTTAAGTAAATCCTGAATTCTTAGTATAGAAAGTTACTGCTGTTCCAGGAGATTTCAGATTTGTTACCAGACTTCAGTCTCCTTCCTGTTTGATAATAAATATGATTAAAACCCTAAAGATTGTGGTTATTCAGAGAAATGAAAGCAAAAAAACAAAGCTTCAAAAATGAACATTCAGAAGAAAGAGACTTGAGATATGAGGAGCTAAGAAAAGAGTCTGGGGTACATCTGTGAGGAGCACACAACTAAAAGTGTTTCTTAAAGATAAGGCTGTATTTTGATGGGACACTTTGAAGGAAAACTAGAACCCTTTTCTGCTAAAAATTCACAGTGAAATATGACTGATAGAAATGTTTTCTAAAGCAGCTTTGCGAGCAGTGTGGATTGGGGCCAAGCCACATTTGAACTGTTTCTGAAAGCAGACAAATAGGCATTGTTTATCCTAGACTTGCCAGACTGTTTCAGAAAACAGTTCAGTCAGAGCAACATTCATTTCTAGTCTTAATTAGTTTCCAGAATGACTGTAGAGGGAGGACATTTTTCATCCACATCCTTTTTGACTGTCTCTTTCTTCTCTCCTCCAAATCCCCCCACTCTTCATCGCACCAGAGTAATTGCAGCCATCCTGTGCGTGTGGAGCTAAACTGAGCCCTGACAGAGTTGGTGAGCTGCACGAGAGCAGACTCAAAATGCTAATGCACTCCCTGTACTAACATTCTTGCTGATGGAGTCTGGTGCTGGAACAATTCTGGAAAAGGCTTGATCAGTATACTTTTGTTTTGTTGTTAAGATGCTGTATTAATTTGAACCAGATAGAGTCAGCCTTTAAAAAGTCCATTCAGCTTCTCACCAATAAATATTCTTTATCACTTGCGTTTAAAAGAGAAAAAACCTTTCTCTTCTGAACTGATTGGTTGATTGGTTTGTTTGTGTTGTTTTAATTCCTCTGTGGAGGAGGAATTTTAATACCATGTTCCGAAGTGGAAGAATTTTAATACCATGTTCTTCAAATTGCAACATTTCTGAAAGTGATAATCCCAAATTAGATTTGATTTTTATCTGCAGAAATAGTAGGGACTGCTGTATCTCTTAAATAGAACATTCAGAGGAGAAGCATCAGAAACCTTAGTCTTACTAAGAAAACAGATGAGTTGGCAAAAGGAAACATTTTTCTGTCCCTGCGTATCAACAAATATTTGGTCGTGTTGTCTTCCTAACCCCACCCACCAAGTTATTACTGAAAAATGTTATCCCAACTGGAAGGGAAGACAAGTTGTTAAATAATTGCTGAAAATATTTAGCAAAGGGATGTAGGTTTTTACTTCACTGTGTAAGTTTTATTTATTTATGAGAATATAAGTCATTCAATACTTGCAATCTCTGAATATGCACGCCCACATGAGACAGAATGTGAACTTCAAGACAGAATTGAGAGACATAATGGATTTAATAATTGGCTTTCTATCTTTGCAGAGTTTTGAAGCCAAGCTGTAACCTGGTTTTCATTAAAAGGGGTTGGGTATGCTTGTGTAGTCCAGGAGTTTTGGACAAATTTCTGTAAGATAACAGCACGGGGAAAAAACAGGCTTGGCAAACCCTTTACAATATATGGGGAATTTTTGCATGGTGTTACTTAGTTGTTTTCTCTTTGAGACATTAACCATGTTTTAATAATTCTTTTTTCTTCAATAAGCCAAGGACCCTTGTCATCCATAAGAGCGGCAATCAAGAGATGTAAGTTTACTTTTCCTTTTTGAGAACTGTAATGTTGTAAGATTGCTACATCTTTATTTTTAGTAACTGTTTAACTTGGTATGCAAAAACAACTAGCTGTAAATAAGTAAGCAGTAAGCTGAGGGGCTGTAATTTATCTCTTTCTTTATAGACCATCTTTTTGTTCCTTCTTTCCAGTTGCTAACATTTTGTTATTTATGCACTAATGCACCTGTGCACAGATGTGATCCTTCTCTGAAAAGCTTGGGTGAGATGTGCCCAATTTTTAGTTTGTTTGACAAAATAGAAGATTGTTTATTTAATTTTAGTAGAAATCTGCAGCAACTGCTTATTCACTGTACTGGGGACAGAATTAGACTCCTGTACTGGGCTTGTTTTGGAAAATAAAGATTGTTTATAAATCTTGAATGAAAGTTCAAACTCTTCTTCCCCGATTTCAGCATTTAAGTCCTTTTCCCCTTTCCCTGCTCATGATGTTTCCAGGCAGAGAGTTTCTTTAGATGCATCTTTCAAAATATTTTATGCTGTTACTTTCTTCCCCTTTTCAGTTTTATTTATTTTCAGTCCATGACTTTTAATTTCATATTAATGAAACAACCCTCAGGATTCTGTTATGGGGAAAAATAAATTAGTGTATGTAGTACTGATTTGTTTCTCCTGGACCTATTAGTCAGGGACTCATTAGTGTGGATTAGACTGGAGGTCTGATGCCTGGTGAAAGGGCATCATGAAAGCTTTACTCAGAGTTAGTCTGCATGATGCTGTCCTTAAAATGCAGCACTTTATTTGCCACAGATGGAAACTGGAAAACAGAGAGCACCAGATCACAGAGGGCCTTTTGTGGTGGAGTCAGAAATTGATTCAGATTGCTCCAGTACCTTGCCAAACTGAGAAATCATCTATGAGATCATTAAGCATTTGATATCTATGTTTTTGAAAATGCAGTAGCAAGTGATTCTTTGTTTTGAGGCATAATCACATAAAAATCCAGTCAAGAAGCTGTGGGTCATGGTACTTACTTATTAACATGTGAATAACTGTGATGAAATGTAAGTACCATGTGAATTATTCAGATAATAAACTAGCAAAATAACATCCATGTGCATAGCAAGGCATTGTATATGAAACTATAGGTTTTTGTATGCCATTACCCAGTACTGTTAGGATGGACCTATTTTACAATGGACACTGAATAATTCCTAACTCCCCTTGCCATTAATCTGGAAAAAGTATGGTGATCTCTGGACAAGTGTATTTCCTTAACAGAGTTAGAAATCTGTCTTTCCTAATCCCTGATTCTTTGAGCTCTTACTCTCAAATTTGGAAGAAACATGGTAAGTATGTACAGGGTTTCAGCTTACCCATGTGTGGACAATGCTGTATATCATCTTGTTTTGATAAGTCTCTCCATTTCTTGTGGCCAGTGGGAAAGAGGGTTTATTTTCCTTTGGCACCCTGACCACAACTCCAGATAGAACCACGGTGTCGTTTTCAGTTCTTTGACTGCTCCATAGGATTCAGAAAAGTGAGTGCAACGTAACCTGAAGGAAGCAAACATGTGAGCATGAGATTTGCTCAGGAGTAATCTTTTGATCTCAACTCTTAAAAAGTTACCCCAGGATCTTTAATGATATGATGGTCTCAGGCCTGGGCACACCACTCTTATCCAGCTCCCACTGAATCAGTGCAACTGTTTCCACTGATGCCAGCACAGCAACATGCGCAAGAATGGCAAAGAAAGGGGAAAGAGGCAAATGCTGCAGCAGTGGGACAAAGGGGAACAGTGTTTTCACTCACTTCTCCACTCTTCCAGACCAGGCTGTTGTTGGGAAGCAGGGCTACAGAAGCAAGTCTCTTATCCTAAAATGTTGGAAGAACCTGTGGGCTTGTTCTATTCTCATTCTGTCCTAAGTAAATACATGGCTGAATGAAGGATGTGTAACAGCTTGTATGCACTCTGAAGCCATGGCTTTCCATTTGGCAGTTTTGCAGCCATTTTTGGCTGTGGGTTTTGTTTGTTTTTCATTTTATTTGTTTTGCTTGGGGGCTTCCTAGGTTCTTTTGGCTTCCACTTTTTCCCAACCAGATCAATTCCGTGACCTCATTCTCTTCCCCATCTGCACAAACATTTGGGCTGGCATAATGCAGGGAATGGTGCAGAGGCAGGAACATACAAGGCAAGGAAAAGGTGTAGGAAGGAGTGAAGTGCCTTTATAAATCATGATTGTCAAATTAGACTAAAACTACAGACTTGGTCTAAGGGTGTAGTTACAAAGATTTAATTCAGCAGCAATGCCAGCCTCTACGGTGCCTAACGGTCAGATCAGTTGTGAAAAAGGTATACAGGACTGCCCTGGGGGTGGGAAGAGGAATCCTCTAACCCCCCTGGGTTATTATTTTATCAGTTCCCTCCCTGACCTCGCACAGAGAAGCACTGGAGGCAGGAAAGAGAGACAGGAAAGAGACTGCTCTTGGGGGTGGCATGTTCCTTCCCCTGTGCTGGTGGTCTGAGCCCAAGGAAAGCAGGTTCAGGGAGGTAAAGTGAGACAAAAGCTGTACAGGCAGTGGTTATTTTTTTTATCACTGTGAACTCGCTGTGGAGTCACATGAGTGCTAGCGTTCACTCAAGGGGAATCAAAAATCCATGTTTGGAAGGGGAATTGGGCATCACCATCTCTTTAGCTACGTTCAGGCATTAAATCAGCCCAGCTGTAATGTCAGGCGATCTAATATTTCCTTGAGGTGCCTGGAAACAGAACCAGAAAAGGAGCAAGACCTCCCCCTTGTGCCAAGAAACAGTTTGGGAGAAAGCTCTCTTATTACAGAGATGTGTGAAAAATTCCAATTAGTTTGAACCTCCACATCTTTTCTTTACAGCCATTTCATACAGAAATAGTCTAAGCAGATATTGGGTGAAATCAAGGCTCTTTTTTCTGGCGTTGGCTTGAGGATTATCTGATCCTTTTGGTGTTCCCTGAAGAAGAATCTCTGCAGTCATGTAATGCCTTTGATATTTTAAAGACTGCAAGTGTGGCCTGTTCCGTGGGAACTTTCTGTCAGTTCTTCAAACTGCATTACTTTGTGGGTAAGGGAGGGAGTGTTTGCCCATTCTTGAGGCTTTCCTTGAAATTCTGTAATGAATAACCTTTGTTCCTAATCATCTATATAGTGAAACAATAACTTCTTAGTCTAATAGTCTCCATATTTCATAGGTTTGGAAGAAATGTCTAAACTGATTTTAGAAAGCATCGAAAGAAGGCGTGTTTTGAAATATTAGCACATGTCCTTATTGTAGAAAGGCTTGGCCTGTTTGAGGCTATCTTTCCAGTCTTTAATGCAAAATTAAACTTGCTTTTAAAATGCTCTGCAATGACAAAACTGATCAGTATTTCATACAGTTTTGCTAATGGAAGCACACAGATATTGTTATGCAGTGTGCACATCGCGGAAGCACTCTATGCCCACAACAGAACCTTATCTCTGAGCAGATCCTTGATAACTTCAGTTGTCTTTGTATTGCCTTAAAAAGTTGCCCAAAAGACTGTAATTTCTAGCCCAGCTGTCTTCTAAAGGCTCAAATCTGTATGTCAGACTTCTGTTGCCACCAGCTTGTCTGTAGCATCAAAGTTTGTGGTATAATGGTGGTTGTACTTACACAGGCATTTTGATCCCAAAGCTTAAAATGCCCCCTGCACCATATGTATGTATTTCAAATACAAATGACATATTTAAGTACACTTGAAAAGTGGGACCCTGTGAAGGAACTGTAGAGGAAAAATGTTGAAACATAAGTATGCAGCACAAATAGGATACCCTTTGCCTCCACACATTTAAAAATAATTGGAAAAAGCCCACTAAATAGTTCTTCTAAGAAATATGTACAAATGAGGAATCTATAAGTCACTGATCTGCCCTCTATTTACAGTATTACCATTAATCCTTTATGCTGTACAAGGTTAAACACATTTAGATGCCTCATTGACACCGACTAATAAAGTGCCTCATTGACACTAACAGAAATAAATACTGACAATGGTATGACTTGATTTGATTTTTTCCCCCCACAAGACCAATAAAGTTATAAGATGAAAAAGCAAGGTTTTTATGCACTGATATTTTCCTCTCCTTCCCCTTCTGAAGCTATTTTGCTTGTTTTATTTACATACCCCTAAGCATAAGCTTCTGGAAATGTTAGTGATTCTCACCCTGAGTATTTCTTATTGCTGAAGCTGAGAAACCAACTGCTTTTTCAGTATATAAAGCAGCACTGAAATACATTTCTGTTGACTCCTCTGATGGAAAAGAGGTTTTTTAAATCTTAAAACTGTCATAATTTGAAATCTGTATTTTTCTGATGGAAAAAATTAATAGTATGCTTTTTCAAGACGATCCACAAAGGGAAAGAAGAATGGACTTAAAGGCTCAAAAGACCACAGGCTAGAAGAATGGCTGCAGGTTTTCTTCTTGTGTTTTTTTAAGTCAGGTATATTCTATATTTTAACAATTCACGTCTTCTTTCATGCACTTCTTAATTTAAATTAATTTCTTAGAAACTGTGAAGGAATAAAAGCTATGCAAGTCTAGGGACAAGGATTATTTAGAAAGTTTGTATTTTCTTTTCCCTAGCATTTGTGGAATACCTGAGAGCAAAAGATACAGTAGCTTTCATCTCTGTTTCTCCTGTGGATCTAAATCCTCTTAAGAGCTTCCAAAACAAAATATCTTCTGAAAGTGTGGGTGGAAAGTAATGTGACAGCAAAAGTAGAGGAGATGTTGACAGAAGAAGGGAAGACCTTTGTCAGTGTCATTAAAAAAAAAAAAGTTTATATTAAATGTTTATACACATGGAAGTAACTTGATTCCATTAATGCTTAAGATATTTTTTTTTCCAGAAAAATGAGTACATTCTGAAAATGTGCATGATGGCTTGGGCATTAGTCCTCTTAAGGAGACTTGTTTATATATTTATATATCAACTACTAAAGTTATTTTTTTATAGATATTTTAAATGTGTTGCTTTCCAGAGGGTTTGTTTACTTGAATTTTGGAGCTTGATGGATTACATAGATACCTTGCTAGATTTTTTTTTTGCCTATGTGAAGAAAGGAAAAAGGTCTTTCAGGCTTTTTTTTAGGTTTTTCCTGTTTAATAAATAGAAGCACTTTGATAAATAGAAGCACATTTAGAGTCTCACAGGAAGAAAGAGCTTGTAGAATTTATCCAGAAATTAAGAAATAGTGAAGTAAGGTGACAGGTTTATGAATTCAGTTTTACATTCCTCTTTAATTATCTCCTATTTCTCCTGCCTTTATCATTGGAATTGGGCTATAACCCAAGCAGATGTATTGACCATATTTACTAAAAGAACGCTTTCTTCCATTATCTTTGCAAAATTAATCTTGGATTTGATTAGTTTGAGCCAGTTTGGGGTTTTTTCCCACGTGTGTGTTAGATCAGTGCTATGTTGAGGTCTCTGAAGAAGAAGGTAAAAGCAAGGTGTTTATTTACTTAGACAATTTTTACAGAACTGATTTAGATGTGAAATAATTTGAGGTATGCCTCTTGCTGGGATCAACTTGCCTGCCTATACCTCTTTGGTAGGGGATCCCAACTTCTTTGCACCTGTATCAAGTCCTCAATGTAAATTATTATTTTTGGAGGAGAGAAAAGGCAGAAATAGAAATAAATGACAATTTTAAACTAGAAAAAACATTCCAAGATATTTGATTTCCCTCTCCTCATTCCCACTGTGTTTACTTGCTGAGCAATACAGTGGACATTTCCATGTTCAGTTATATTCTTCATGGTTAATTTTTTGCAAGGAAAACTTCTAAACGGCCACTATCAAAATTGGCATATGACTAGAAATAAAACATACTTTTATTTTCATTTATTAGGAAATAAAAAATTGAAATTCATAGTGTTGTGAAGAGACATTACAGTTATCCCCTTACAACACTGGCACATGCACTATCCTTGCATGACTAACCCATTTGATCATGGCTTCTGGCACTTTGAAGCCTTGGTTTGTTCTCCTTTACCTCCTCTTTGTCTTCTGTAACCCCTTCTTTTTTTCCTCTAGCACTCATGAATAGTGCACATCCAAAATGCCCTGTCGAAGAGGTATGTCTGACACAACACTCTGCAGCTCTCCAATCAAGTATGCTTTGCTGATTTTGGCTAATGATGCTGTGATGTTGCACAATAAGATCCTACCACTTCCTTAAATTGCACTTGCTATGCAAAAATTTTTTCCCTTGGATAATTTGTTTTTCTCTCTAAAGAAATCCAAATGACAATGCAATGTGGCCATTGGAAAAAAATATTTGAATGTAAATATGGCAAAACCAGAAAAATTAAGGGGTCAGGATTTGCTTATTTTATGTAACTTAAAATACATGGTTTGAAAAAAAAAAGTTTCTGACTCTTAATCCACAAGTGATTTAAACTTTAGCAAAAATCTAGCTGGGAACATTTAGTTTTTTCTTTTTGCATGAAGGAGAGCGAAATATCTTTTTAGGTTCTGTGCCTTAGTACCTTTCCCTGCTATAAAATAAAGAGACATTAAATAAGATTGAAGAGCACATCTCAGAAATTATTCATTGAAAGGAAAAGCCTGATATGTTTAACACTTATTTTTGTTTAATCCATGTATCATTTTAATGAAAGGAGAAGAAGTTTCAACTCTTGGTCCCCCACAAAGCAGAATATAGGAAGGTGTGGAAATGAAGAAGACAGGGGAAGGGACCATCTCTCTTGGTGGTAACTTGGACATAGAGAGACTTTAAATGATTATGAAACTCCACTCTGAATATTTTAAAAACTTCTCATATTTAATACAAATATTTTTTTTAACCTTGGCCAGTCTTAAAATCTGGGATTTAGGATCAGATGCTCTATGTTCTGCATTTCATTGATAGTGGATTGGTAAGGGCTCTGCTATTATCCTCATATTTCTGTGACAGTATATTTTAACCTCTTCAAAACATTTGTTTCTTTTCTTTAAATAGCTTCTCGGACCTCTAGCCATAGTGATCAACACAGGGATAGAAGGTATGATGCTCTTATTTATATTGCAATTAGGTGTTACTGTAAAACTTGTTAGATTGTGTCACAGTATTACTTTTTATGGCTTTCTCCTCTAGTTTATTTTTTTCCTTGTCTCTATCCTTAGTATGTTTAGAGTGGACTTGAAAAAAATATATAAATACTTTGATTTTTAAGCACGATAGGTTAAGAGTTCGAGGAATTCTCTCATCAACTTTTGTATGTGTCCTCAAAAGGAGAATGCAACCAACCATCAGACCTCTGCAGAGCTGTTTTATTTTCCTGACATCTATGTACGGGATCACTTCACAACGAAAATAAGCACACTTTCAAGCCTCCTTTCAGTTTTTCAAAGGGTATTGAGAAAGGAGGTCACCAACCTGGATGGCTGGTGAACTGAGTCTGCCATTATTTTAGATGTGAAGGAACTGTACCCTTCTTTTTTAAATTGTTTTAAAAATAGTTTTAGAAGTTATGCTTCTGCAGTTTTATTTCTGTCAGCAGACAGAACCTTCTGTAAGCAATGCTTTATCTACTCACAAAAGTCCCTTTTCAAAGTGGCAGTTTTGTGAGGTTCTGGATGGATCAGTGGTGCTGTAGGGGGACCATGGCCTGGGAGCCACCCCTGCCCGCTGATGCTCTGAAAGAGCAGGGACAGTGATAAACCAGGGGTGCTACCTGTGGGTCCTTCACTCCCATGCAAGTCTCTGTAGTACCGGGTGATGGAAGCAGGTAGGCCCTGTCCCAAAGACCTTGTGAGGCTTGCTCTGCCCCACTTCAGTACCCTGGAAGGCTTCCCTTGGGGTCTGAGGATACACAAGTTTTTAGGTATCCAGCCAATAAGCAGTTTTAACTACCCTGCTGTTTTCAGATTGTAGCTGGCTAAGGACAAACACATGATTAGTTCTCATTATCCCATGAAGACTAAGACTTTTGCCATCTAATTGAGTTGCACTTGTGTTTAAGTACTGTAAGCATTTAAATTATTTCACTGAAGCCAATAAGCCTACTTTTTGGCTAAGGCATTTAATTAGGGGTTTTGAATGGAAGCCTAAGTGTTTGTTAGAGAGGTCAGGTAAGTTGCTTTGAAATCATGGAAAAACACCTTTAGGTAAATTAAAAAAAAAAAAACTGAGCTATTTTTATTTCCCATTCTGGGAAAATCTTGGGCTGTTATACTTTAAAAGAACTATTTGTAAATGTTTTAGGTAATTATTCCCCTTTGCCTTCATTTCCAGGCGTCCTGAAATTACAATAGTTGCTGCTGAACCCCTCCGGCCATCCTCCTGGTTTCCAGGTGCAAGTCCTGTCACTCCTCAAGGATTAGGATTCCCTTCTGCTTCATCTCATGCTCAGTGGAGGAGAAATGAGCATCTTCCAGCTGAGGTGAGCGTGAATTTACATGAGGCATTGTTTGATTTACAAAGGTGAAAAGCTCATTAGGTTAGACAAGAACAATTTTTGCTTGCTCAGACTTTCATCACATTGAATAGAAAACTATGACAGTGTTCTTTTCCCCTGTATATGTTAATTTAGTATTTTTTTAATTCATATGTCATTCTTTTTAAGTGTCATATCTGGATGTACCTTAATGTTTATCTCTCTATTTTGTAGCTTCCGCCATCGTACGAGCAGGTGATAAAAGAAATCAATCAAGTGCAAGTCAATACAACAAATAACAATAATGCTGCTGCTCCTAGACATACCACTACTTCTGCAACGCAAACTGACTTTCCAGAGGAACTAATCAGCCATTTGCCAGGAAGTAATGTAAAAACTAGTGTGCCTACACACTGGGAATCTGCAGGCTGTCGAGGTGAGGCTGTTTTGGATTTCTCTGTGATGAAAACCTTACTCTGTCTCCTGAAGATGCACTTTATTGTTGGTCTGTGCACCATTTAACATGAATAAGTTAAATTTCTGTGAATTATTACTACTGTAAATTTCTGTAAAAATCCTTTCTTCTGAAAAGCTACTATTGCATTCAGAATATCATTAAATCTTGAAAGCTTTGTTCAATTCAGCCAAAATGACAATCAGAACTTTGGGGCCATAGGAGCTCAGATATCTCATCAAAATAGCAGCAGTTTATAAATTTAGACTGAAAAGTATGCTAACCAAGTTGGAGAAGCTACTATACTCTTCTTTGGTCTGGATTTTGTTTGCGTGCCTCTCAATGCTGCAAGTTAACAGGAGCTTTTGAACTCAACTTGTAGATACCATGCATTTCAGCTTATTCCTAAAGTTTGTATATTTTTCCATTCATCTTTTTAGGATGAATGGAAAAAACCACAAATTAAATGTTCTGGAACAGATAAGTAAAACCTTTTATTTTCTTTTAGCAGGGCAGAGTCCTCTTAAACCTCCTAGACCTTCTGCAACTCTTCTGAGTAAGTTGCCTGCAGAAAATGAGAATCCTTTAATAGTCTTTGAAAATCCTGAAGGTCAGAGGTGCCAAGAAAATCCCAATGCTGTGATATGTCCTGTGCCAAAGCCAAGATCAAGAAGCAATCTCAGACCTGTGGTCAAAAGTACTGAAAGTAAGATAGACAGTGGAGAAGAAGTGAACCAGTCTAATGCAAAACAGCAGCAAGCTCCAATTCAGCAGTCACCTCTTCTGTATGAAGACAGCTTACTAGACAATCACTTGGGGATGGACAGCATGAGTACAGAAAGGAGCCAAAATAGTATTGTTTCAAGGATCAAAGTTTTTGAATCCCAAGGCAGTAATGATACCTCAGGATTATCAAAAAAGCCAGAAATTGCCCCTCGTTCATTTGTTCCAAGATCTGTTACCACTAAGAAGCCAGTGATTGCTCCAAAGCCAGGGGTAGGCAGAGTTTCAGAAGAATGGGATGCATGGACTGAAAGCAAATCAACACCTTCCAAGGAATTGCAGCCTCAGCCTGAAATAGCTGGGAGCAGTGTTGTAACCAAACCTGAACTGCCAAAGAAGCCAAAACCCAGCCTTGTTAAAAGTAGCAGTAGTGATTTTCTTGATGCAAGGAGTGGATCAGTTGCAGAAAACAGCGATGGACAAAAGAGATTTCCTGTTCCTGCTCCAAGGCCTCTTGTTCCTAAAAAGTCATGTTACTCAGAAAATCCCGCTCTTTCTTTGGCCTCACTAAAACCAGTTGCTGCTCCTCCACGGCCTTCTGTTTCTCCCCAAGACAAGGTTTTAAAGTCTCTGGGGGAATTGTCCCCTGCAGCCAACTCTCCAGCACCTGCTTTACAAAATAAACTAGATGTGGAAGGAGATCTGATCAGTTTTGATGATGATATTTTACCCCTAAGTCCAGCCTGTGTAGTTAAAGATAGCATCAGTTCAGAAGCAGCAGCAGGTAAGAAGAAAAATTTTTTAAATTGTCACTATGGTTATTCTTTGCAGGTGTATCCTGTGCGAGTTACATCTACCTGTCTTGCTGGGGTTTATGTGTGTGTAAGAAACTTTTGGTTTTCTGTTATGCCAAGATCACTATGAAATTACATGGATTTTAAGACTTTGGAGGTTTCAAGGCTATATAAATCTCAGAACTTGTCTGCTGGATATATTATGTGATTACTAAAAGAATGATAAAAGACTTGATCTTATATGCTAGATGTCACCTCCAGAATGTGTAACAGTTCTCTCTGGGGAACTTGGGACAGTGTACCTCTCACCATCTGATGTGACAGATTTATGTGAGTGCCTCACATTCTGTAGTGGAAACCTGGTCATCTGAAGAAGGAGCAGTGTTTGTGGCATATAGGAGCACTCATGATCAAACATACTGGGGTGGTCTGTCCATCTCACCAATGCCTACTTATTTTCTCTGTCCTATCTTTCTGTCTTGTCATGTGACAGCATTCTTGTAACACAGTTTCAGCTTCAGGGTTTTTTTAATAAATGAAAATAATTAATTCATGTGGACAGATCAATTACTATAACTACATTCCTTTCATAAACCTTGTTTGATACTATTAGACACTTGGGGTCAATTTTTTTAGTGCTGTTTTTAGGTAGTTTAAGACACAGGTGGTGTTGGGCTGTCAGCACATTTTATAGCAGTAGGTTTTGCCCTCTTAATATTCAATATGTCTGGTTTAGTTCACTAGCCCCATTCCAATCTAGGGAGAGTTCTGTTTTAAAGCAGAGGGCGTGTCATACAAAAGGCTTATTTAAGGAAGTGGATATGACTTTCAATTTTTTTTTGTTAGCCTCATCTATTATGTTTGTGTGGCCAGAGTTTGATATTGGGGTCTACAGGATGGCTTTTCTGAGAAGCTGCCAGAAGTTTCTCCCATGTCTTCAGGGTGGGAGGGATCCCATGCTGAAGTAGGGGAAGAGTGTGGGAAGTCCTCCCCTGAAGAGGAAGGAGTAGCAGAGACAATGTGTGGTGAACTGACCACAGCCCCTGTTCTCATCCCCCTGCGCAGCTTCAGGGAGGAGGTGAGAAAATTGCAAGTGGAGCTGAGATTGGAAAGAAGGGAGGGTGGGAGTAGGTTTTGTTAAGATTTGGATTTATTTCTCATTACCCTTTTCTGATTTGATTGATAATAAAGTGAAGTAACGTTTCCCCAAGTCAAATCTGTTTTGCCATGATGGCAGCTGGTGAGTGATCTCTTCCTGCTCTTATCTTGATCCAAGAGCATTTTGTTACATTTTCTCTCCCTGTTCATTGGAGGAGTGGAGTGATAGAGTAGCTTTGGGGGGCACCTGACATCCAGCCAGGGTTAACCCACCACGCATCATTTATCATCTTAACTTTCACAAAAGAGAGGTGTAGATGCTGTGTAGTTGTCACGGTAAATCAATATTAATGATTATTAACAAATGCAATTTCTTCACAGTTCGTGAATTATATTGACAGATGAAGTTCCAATTTGTTATTGTTTCTCCTCTGTATTGTCATAAGAGCCCCAAGGCAGATGTAGAAAGTTCCTTTAAAGTTTTAAATTGCTAAGATCGGTATGTACAGACATACAGCTCTCAGGAGAGCTTATGTAAGCAATGAAAATAAGGCAACAAAAGATCCTGCAGGAGAGGTGATTATTTCAACATGGATACAAGTCCATTTTTTCTTGGGCTGACAGATTCCAGAAACATGGCAAAAATGTCACCAAAACTGAAAGGAGGCAGCAGTACAGGGTGACTGGAGAGGTGTTTTGTACTTATTTCAAGGAAATGTATGGCTGATGGCTGGAACAGAGGCATCATCATTGTGTCTTGAGACTGGACTCATGGAATAGACCCTGTACACATGGATGGTTTTAGAGGAAAAGCCATTGAGGGTAAAATAGTAGTAGTTTGTCATTTTATTTTGATTAATAGAGGTAGCAAATAGAAGGAAAATGTACCTGTTCTAAGTAATAGGCAAGAAAAGAGAATATTTGCATTTTGAAAGTGCATAAAAGTGAAAATCATGTTTTAGCTATGTACACTAAAAGACAGACTTACCCACAACCTAGAAAAAATATAAAACATTAATTCTTCATTAAGTCAGAGGTTGAGTGATCACAAAGGAAAATCACCTGAGAAAAACAGTTTTCATGATGAAGTGGTAAGAGTGTTGTTCTTACTCTTTCTGGTTGGTGCCCTAGGTGTTATTCTTCATTTAACTAAGAAGAAAATGCTTTCCATCCTCGTGGTTAACAGAGGAATTATTAATAGAATAGTTTCCTTACTTCTTAAGTCACCCACCTGTGATTTTATTAATTCCATAAAATGTCATCTGCGTTGCAATCCCTTCTTGTCCACTAAAGAGAAAAAGGTATGGCAGCATTACCACTTTATTACACTGCAAATTTAGGACTAATTCCAGATTTTTGCTGGTGTTTTTGAGCTCAAGATCATATCCTGTACCCTGGATAAATAATACTCTGCAGTGTCCTGATAGAGCATCCACAAGAACAACAGTGATTCTCTGAAAACGAGGCAACACAGAGTACTAACACTAGCTATTTCTCATGTTCCCATAGGAACAGCTTAGGGATTTGCAAGATGAATCCATGGTAAAATGTTTTGTGAAGGCAGGAAGAGAAGCTCTAATCTTGCTCCCAGTTCCCCAGACCTTTGCATTTCTTAGATATTTGTCATTGTCATTACTGAGCAAAATGACAGTGCTCTGCTTGTTGTTATGGCAACTCTAGGAAAGGAAGGCAGCTTTTATGCAGTGGCATTGGAAGCCAAGCACCAACATCTTGTTTGTCAGAGAGCAGCATTACATTGCATATTGCAGTGTTACCAGAGCTTCATTTTGTCTGGAACAGCACAGCTGTGTTAGGCAATGTAAACAGAATTGCAGGGATCAATCCCTGCTGCTGCTGGCTCCTGCTGTGAAAGGAGGAAGGGGAAGGGTTCAGTGGATGATGAGGAGGGTGCAGAAGGCAGAAGTTGAAGTGAGCATATGAATGAAAAGGTGAAACAGGCAAAACAAAGTTCAGAGTCTTCACAGCGGTTCAGTTGACTAATGTAAGACATCAGCTTCCTCTAACAGAAGGCTAACACCGCCACAGCAAGTGAAATATACTTGAATACTGTTTGTCTGCTAAGATCAACAGTGTTGGCAGCAAACTACTCTAGTTTCACCTAAATGTCAGTGTTTAACTGTTAGTTCAACTACCAAAACTAGCTGAAGTCTACCTCAAGCAATCCTGTGAGTTTTGTCAGTGTTTGACAGCATCTCCATCAGCACAGCTGTTTCTTGAGTGAGTTTACCCGTATCCAAAGATCAATAATTTTATCCTTGTCCAGCCTGTATGAAAAGGGGAATCATTCTGGTGCAGAGACTCTGGATACTGAGATTTCTTCTAAAGCTTTCAGCATCCACTCAGACTTGAAGTCTATGGGAGCTTCAGAATTAAGAGGGGAATTTTGATAGAATCTTGCAGCCAACTCATGATGCTGGCCCAGGGGAAGTGCTAGCAGGGAGAAGTCAGGAATGACAAATCTGTAGAACTGCTTTGTCAGAACTGCTTTGTCATCAGCCAAAACAGTTTTAAGTGCCATAATTTTGGACTCAAAGCCATTCGTGTTCAAAGCCATTTGTATCCTAATGAAATTACTTCTATTTAAGTCAGTCGTTCAGAATGTGAAGACATCTGTTTGGGACTCTACAGCTTTTGGTTCTAATGCTTTGATGATAATTGTGGATCATCTGGATTACTTCTGCATTTCTTTCATGGCCGATAACAGGAACTTATGCAGTTCCTGGTGGTTAAAAGTTTTGGTAATCTATCAGGTGGGCTCAATTCTCACTTACACATTTTTACAAGGCTTGGAAATTAAATCCTAGTGCAAGTTTACCTGTGTAAATTTCACAGCTTCAGAAGACTCATGATTTTTACCTCTAACTTGTATTAGTTGCTATGTCAAAGCATGTAGTGGGCCTGCTTGCTAAAAGTTATGAGAATGTTTTGGACAAAGAAGATCAGGTTATGGTGCATTTAGAGCACGTTTAAATTAAAACTTGGAGGTGATATTGCTGCAATGTTTTTATTCCTTTTCACGTGTGGGGAGCTCTTCTCTGTTCTCCCTTCTCTCTGGAACAGCATATAATTCACTGATTGCTCTGTGCCTGACATAGCAGAACTCAATTTAAACCAGATGCTTTGAAAAGTAGTTCAGAGAGTGCCTTACCTTGCCAGCAGGAGACAGCTCTCATTTTGATATCTTCATTACATTCAGGTCCAACAGTAGTGAGACTGTTGCATTTCTCAGTTGTCTTATCTGTCTCTCTGTCTGTTTAACTACTTTATCATAAAGGTCCATTTCTGTCTCTGCTGAGAAAAATATCCAACTAAAGCAATACTTATTTTTCATTTATATTTATTGTTGCTTCTTGTGGCATGAATGGTGGCACTTGTGTGACATTATAGACAATTCAGAAAAACTGCTGCTTGAGTAACTCCAGATTTCTCTGCTGTGGAGATATTGCCCAGCTGCTTGATTTTAATTGCTTCCTCAGGATGGAAAAGAAAAAAGAAAAAAAAAGGAAGTACTTCTAACTGGTAGATTAGTCCAGACATATCATCAAAATAATGCAGCTTTTCTTAAGGTTCAGCAGTGTTTCTGATGACTCTTATTGTGGTTATTTTCAAGACACCTGTCTCCTTTTTTACTTACTGACAAATTATCACCCCAGAAAAGAATGAGCTGTCTCATCCATTTTAATCTGCTCTTTGGCATAAAACCCTGTAAAAACAGTTTTACCTGAGGACATGCTGCTGTTGGAGACTGGGGGCTGTGCTGTGTCCTGTTGGTTGTGCTGCAAGGTTGACAGTCTCCAGGAAAAGTGATAAGAAGCATCCATTAACTCTTCAGTCACTACAGATGCTTGCATAGTGGATATAAATTGGAGCCTTCAAGGACCTTGAAATTTGGCAGAGGAGAGGGCCTTCTATCTAGGTTCAGGAAACAAATAAGATTTTTAAATTACAGCTACATAATAGATGAGTAGCCCTTTAGATTGTCAAATGCAAATAAATTTGGTTTGAGTTCCAGGTCTATAGATACTGTGAAGTAACACACAAGTAATAATGTTCTTAATGAGATCTGTCTTCTCTGATAATTAAATCTGTTTATTTTACAATATTTAAAATGCAGATATCCTTTGTTAACAAAGTTTGTCAAAGAACAACAAAATGCTTATTTAAAAGAAAATATTTTTTTAAAATCCCCTTTTTTGTTGAAAGCATGTGAGGTTCTTGCAAGAGAATAGATAGATATTTTAAACAACATTATAAATTACTTTGTCCTTCACATTTTCAATTAAAAAAAATATTTTGTATGTCTGACTGCTTTCCATTACCTGCTTTGGAAATTTCCAGCTTGCCTGTCTTGGGGCACTTCAATCTCTTGGCAATAGAAAATCATTAATTCACCTGGCAAGAATGGACAAGGCTGTGGTTTTTAATCTTCAGGGCAATTTGGGAGTGTATTTTCTTTGTCACCCATTGTAGTCCAAATACCTCCCAGTGTCTAATGTTTGAAGTCAGACCAGGTTACACAACCAATTTCTAGCAACATTTCTAGCAACTTGCCCTCACAGCTGACCTGTTCTGGGCAGGAGGTTTGATCAGAGACCTCCTGAAGGTCTTGCAGTCTGAACTACCCTAGTCTTACATCAGCTAGCAAACTAGATCCATGAGAGAGGAGTAGCCTCCAAACTCTCCCATAATAGCTTGTGCTGGTATGCGCAGTAGTTTTGTGCCAAAGGCAGTGTAATTTCCTTCACCTTTACTAGTACAGATGAATAATGAACCAAATGGTTACACTTTTAGATACACACAGGTGTAAAGTATGGGCATTCCCATTCACTTCCAGAGAGAAAAAGCTCAGAAAAGGTCCATCTATATCTCTATATGTACAAGTCCATCTATATCCATCTATATCTCTATATGTACAAGTAGTATGTGTGTCATTTTCTACCCCATGAATGTTTTATTGCCATTAAGTGTTACAAAAGTCCAAGAAGTTTTGCTATTCTAATAGTAGATTTTATTTTATCTGCTCTCCAGCTTTCTGACTATATGGATGAGATTTCAGTGCTCAGTTAAGGACAGCTTGTATTTTCAGCAAGCACATTTAAGTCAAATCTTCTGTGGCATGTCTTGGCAAATTTTTTCTATACTTTACAAAGAATACAAATCTATATAGTTCTTTGTCTTTGTGCATTTTTGTCACACTGATGGCTAGGCTCTTTCTGCAAAGAAGACTTGCTTGCCTTTCCTCCAGTTTTAAATCTGAAGCAGTACTAAGCCTCCTCCCAAATGATACTGCATTCCTTTTATTTGAGTGAGCTGGTCTAGTCTCCTAGCATTGAGAGAATACCAAGAAGCTTTAGTGTCACCTGAAGTTACTTTCAGGTTCTGCACAGATCAGATGCTGAAAGAAAATGTATCACATTGTCTCTCTCTCTCCTTTCTTTTTCCTTTTTTTTTTTTTAATTTCCAGTCTCTTAAAAGTTGCAGTCGTGGCCAGATCATGACAATGTTCCATGCAGATGGAGCTGCAAATTGCATATTTTTTGAAAGGTGGTGTAGTCCATATTATTCTCTCTGTGTCAGAAATCCATTTCTGAAAACAGTGAACTGTTAATTTTCTTGATGAAAAATACTGTGGAAAGCAGATTGGTAAAATCACTGATGCTGGAATGTAAATTCCATACCTGTCCAATACATCTCTTTACTGTTGTAAATAGGTTGAGATTTAAAATGTCTGAGTGAACATCAGACTTTTGGCTTTTCAGTGTTTCTTGAGCATGAGCCCCATTCTTTGAGGTGTTACCTGTCAGGTTTCGATTTAGTCTCTGGCTATATTACTAGGAGGGGCCTGTTGTTGAGAATCTTCCCCCAAGTATGGGTTGATTATCCTTCCATAAACACCAGAGTGCTTTCACAGGGCTTGGTTTTAATAAAACCAGTTGTTGATGAGGTCTGTTCCTGTTCTCTGCTCCTGGAAGACTCTGGTGACAATACTGTTCTGTGTGGAGGGAATGTGGGAGTTTTGCCTTTAACAGATGATTTAGGTTTTTAAATTAAACCTTGAAAGTGGACACAGTTGCATACTTCTGTACTGGCAAGTGTAGTATCAGCATCCACACCTTTATATTCCATTGTTCTCATGTGTACTGAGTCCTTCTTGCAGGACTGAGCATCTTCACAACAGATGGTACTATCTGGGCTTTTAGCCTTCCATTTACTATTTGTTTGGAGATTCCCCTTATTGCTGCTGAGGTATCTATTCCCATCTTGCTACCTCTCACTTAAAGACTATCAGTAAATAGTTCAGGAAGATACCCGTATATCCTTCTTGCATGGGCAAAATCTACTGCTTCTTCTGTAACCTCATTTTTAATTTTAAACAAGGATGGTATATGTCAATGGGAGGTAAAAGGTTGTTTCTCCAAAATTAAAAGAAAGGAGATTATGTACAGTTTATTTGAGTACACAGCTTGCATTTGTCTTTCCTTCCAACAAGCACAGTAATACATGTTATCACATAACCCTTTGAAACAGAAGCTCTAGAAAAATGAGACTTAGGAAGCCACAGATTTTAAGCACTGTTGTAAAACTTTAATAAAAAAAATCAGTAGAAATCTGTTGATATGTCTTATGAAAAATTACTTGCAGATTAATTTCCTTGAGCTGAGAAGCTTTAAATGAGTACATTAACAATTCTGTTTTCACACCTCCATGAATTATGCTCAAATGATGCCCAATTGTTGTTAAACAACATAAAAATTTGATATGTTGTCAGTCCCATTGCACAAAGCAGCACAGTCATTTTCTCAGCCAATTTCTGCTGCAAGCCCAGCACTGGGGAATGGAATAACACAAACAAGGTAATGAGTTTTAAACTAATTATGAGGTGACAACAGTATAATTGAACATAAGATAATGAGTGGAAAACTAACGTTCATCAAATGGTTTTCTCAGCCTTAGAAATTGCTTTTCTCAGACTTAAAAATTGTCGGATGTATTGATGTAGAGACCTCTGCCAACTGCTGAATGGTCAAGAAAACTGTTTCTATGCATATCAGTGATTAACAGCTGACAAATACCAATTTTTTACAATTTAAAATATTTTTTAAATTTACAGAACTTTGATTGTTTGAGATATTTAGAGCATTTCCTCTTAGTCTCTCAGTGTCTATATTTTCATAAGATGGAGGCTTTGGAAAATTGTTTCCTCGTTTTTCATGCAGAACTTCCTTCACCTTTGCAGAACCTTACCCTGAGAGGTGTTCTGTGTGCCAGAGTGTTCCTTATGGTCATGCTGTGTCAAGGAGCCCATGACTTAGCCCTGCTCACCTTTCCTCTGCTCATCCCATGTCTCCAGCTTCCCTTTAGGCAAATGCAGCTTTGAGGCCTTGCTGCCTCCCCAGGGTCACTCCTCAAGTCTGATGTAGAGTTGCCAGATAACTGAAAGAGAGCAAAGCCCAGTTGCAGGCTTTGGGGTTTTTTTCAGCTGCACTTAAAGTCACTCTAAACACCAGCATGAAAATTAAGGTTTGATAAATCTTCAGGATTTTTTAAATGCAATTCAAGTGTTAGCATTGTAGCTAGCAGATGGAGGTACAAAATAGTAAAAGAATATTGCAGCCTTGCTCCAATGGTGGGATTTTGACTCCTTGTAATGACTGTACTTCCAGAATGCTTCTACCCCACTTGTGGTGCGCGTTTTCAAGTCCTCTGCAAAAACTCTTGCTGTGATGTGGCTTTCACTGAAGAGACTGAAACCCTCTACCCTCATGTGCTAATCCATAACTTGAACAAAATGTTGTTTCACCCTTACATTCTAAAGCATTGTGGGTTGCCTGTACCTAATTTCCAGATGCAGCAGAAATCTTTGGGCACAATGTGATGGAGCCATCTTTTGTCTAGATGGTAACAGAATTTATTTTTAACTGTAGCCTGTATACCTTTATCTCTAGACAAATTGCTGACCTGCCATGATCCTTTGTACCTGAAGTGTACACTCCCAGCTTTTGTACAAGCAGCCTGACAGAAGGAATGATTTGCTTGATTCCTGATTAAAATGAGATCTGAAGGCAGCCGGGTGGGTTTCTGGGGAACCTGTAGGCAGGTTGGCTTTAAGAGAGGCCATGGCACAAATCCACACAGCACAGCCATACAGGGTGGATCTGCCTGTGAAGAAAGCCTTAAGCAAGGGGCTGGTGGGAGGTGGACATCTGAGCAGGGTGGGCATGCGCGGGCCCTGTGGCATGTTGTCCCTGCTGTTGTGACAGCTGCACGCTGGCAGCAGGAGCTGGGGGCACTGCCAGAGGGGGCTGGTGGCAGATGCACTGGCAAGGGGGAGCTGTGGCCACCGAGTTGTGTGCATGTGGGAGGGCATGAGGTTGTTCTTAAATAAATACTGCATTTCTGGACTTTTTTAAATCTTATGTGAATTGCCAGGCATAGATACATAGTGTCTTGCTCAGGTTGGATTGTATTGTTCAAAACTGTCCATAAGAAATCATGACTTCATATGACATGTTTTTTTAAGTGTTGAAGATAAAATTTTATCAAACAGATTTTTCCAACTTTATCAGGAAGTATGGCAGTAGTTTTGGGAAAGGGTATACTTTTATTAAAGTCATGAGGAATTCAAAGAGATGCCCTCTATATTTCTTCTCTTGGACTATGACACTCCATAAATAACATCTCATTGAGCTACACATCTGAAAAGGCCAGCAGAAGAGATCAGACTCGCTTGTTGAGGCTATGAATATGTGTCAGATTTATCACTGAGTCCTTCTCCAGTTTCTACTCTACACTTTTATGATACTGTTAAGCTTTGCCATTTTGCTGCAGAATTTGATAATGTCAGACAAAGAAGTAGCAGTTGTTAAGAAGAAAGAAGTATTGCTCTTTGACATGAAGGTGTACGTGAGAAAGAACACATTAATTTGGCATTTATTTATGTACTAGTATTTTTACAGCTGCCTTCTACATGCACCCATGTTCCTATGCCTGTTAATAAGAGGCCAGTGTTTGAGGTAATGAAGCATGGGAAACATTGCTCCTGTCTTAGCACTGGAATGCTTGGGCAGGCTTGTAGAGGAATAAGTGATATAGGCAGGGGCAAAGCTCAGGCACAACTCTCCTTGGTCTGAACCAGTTCCCTCCATGTCACCAGGTTTATAACCAACAAAATTATGCAGAATCTTCAAAAGAATTAGTTGTTCTACAACAAGGACATTTTGTAATCAGTAGTATTTAAATGTTTTGTATGTTTCAGTAGGTATTTTATCTGTTGCAGTGCTGATTGTTTAGCTTTGACAAGACTGTGTTGATTAAAACTTTTCAGTGAATGTTTTCACAGCTATGTCAGTGCATTAGATCAAGTGCTTTGTAAACATTTCCCTAAAGCCATTCTGATTTCAGGTCCCTATTACCAAGCAGTGCAGTTCCACTTGTTCAGTGGCTCATATAATTCCAGAAGGTATCTGGAGCATGTTTATGTTAAGTCAGCTATGAAAGCAGATGTACAAAGAAGACCTGTTACTTACAAAGAGCTGAGTATGCTAGTTGCATCAGCCTGATCTATCTATTTTTATTGCTGTATTGAGTGTGAAATATAAATACCCTTAATAATGAAAGCAATATTTGGTAAGATTTGTGTTCAACAAATAGGTATTAAAGATGTTGGGGTTTTTTTCTCCTTTTAGATCCGTTTCAGTTCCTTACCAAAAGTGAACCTGCCAAGGAACAGACGGCTCAGCCAGCTTTGGCTCGGAAACCCACCGTAATCCGAATCCCAGCTAAACCTGGGAAATGTAAGTTCTTCTCCCAGATGCCTGAGAAATGTGTTAGAAAACCATTTCAACTGGGGCTCAAGTGATTTGCTGTTTAGTAGCTAATATCAGCTGCCAGAGGAATCCCATGGTATGGTTTGACAAGCCAGAGGAGCCGGCCTGAGGACTGTGCTGGGGGGCAGAGGTAGATGAGCGTTCCACTCTCCCTGCTGCCTCACTGGGCTCCCTCCCTTGAGTTTGATGTCACAAACCTGATGGAGCTAATGCATATCAAAGGTGAAACTGTATGTAAGGGGCAGATCTAAAGGCTGGAAAGTAAGACTTGGAGGAGACCCCTGCAGCAGAAGCAAGCTTGTTTTGTCTGCTAAACCATACTCTGGAGCTGACCCTTTGGCCTAAGTGACTTTGGTGCTGACCTTAGCTGAGGTTTAGTGCTGCTCCTGAGCTTCCTTGTCGAAAGAAAAACATTGGTGCATTAAACTTTCCTTCAAATACAACTTGGTTGGGATGTTTAGCATAGTTTTCATCATTAAAATCAAAAAGTTCCTTTGATCCTTGCTAGTTTTGAAATCTGTGGCCATTTAAGCAAGAATGTTTAGGTAGCAGTTTAAGGGAATAAAAAAGGCATGTGAGAACTGGGATGCAAAAACCTTATGTGTTCAATTTTACTTCAGGGTCCTGACTGTAGTTTTCTGAGAGTCACTGTATTCCTAAAGCCTGCCACCTCTAATCCTTTACAGCTTTACAAATGACACTGACAGCATCTCAGAGTGGAAATTTATCAATGAGCCACAAGGTCTTTGTGTTGGTCTTTGTGTTGGTCTTTGTATGCTGGAGCGTGTACTTGCAGAATTCTGTTTGGCCTTATCTTTGATCCTCAGAGCTTAGGGAAAAATGTCAAAAGATAACTCTTAAAACTCCCATTTCAAAATCATGTTTTGCCACATTTAGTAGGTGTACAGTCAACTTGTGGTAACTGTATGGCCAGGTGGTATTTCTCATAGTAGTTTCACTCATTATTTCCCATCTCCCCCCATCACCAACCCACTGTTAAAATACTCAATTTTCTTTTCCCCTGCATGTGTAAGAAATGCAGTGGAAATGATTAAAAATGCAGAGAAGACTGGAGAGAAAGCTGTGAGGAAAAGTCTTTCTGTTAATACGTGATTAAAAGTTTTTTTCAATTAGAAGAATATGTTTATGAACTACTGTAAAGAAACTATGACATAATTCTTCTCTATAAAGGAAATTTTAATTACAATTAAAACTAAAATTGAACAAAAAGCCAGCCAACTACCTGGAATTTTTTTCTTTTTACTTTTTTTTTTTTTCTGAGATGGATACCCTTTGAACTTGTAGATAACTGGGCTCTTGCTGCTCTCTAGTGGTAATTGAAATTTCCACAAAGGGCTGCCGGTCCTGTACTTAGCTACAAACAGCAGGAGGTTGTGAAGGACTGCCTGCCTTATGGGAATCAGTGGTTGGAAGATTAATGGGATAGGGAGGAACAGAAGCATATTCCAAGAAAGCAGAGTAGCCTTTTGTCAAATAGGAGCTGCTGCAGAAATATAACCTGTTTAAAGTTAAAAAAGGAGAACAGCACAACTGGGCCAAAGTAAAAATTGATATAGTAGGGTTTACATTGTAAAGGGGCCACATAATCTCAGTACAGGGGAGTCTTTTGCCATCTTGTTTATTGAGGAGATAAATTCTGTCAGGAACCAGGAAAAACTGAAAAGCCCCAATAAACAAACAAAACAAAATGAATTTTTAAAACCCTCCGAAGCCAGCCCACCCAGCACTACCAAAAAGGGGACAGAACTGCTTAAGAATTTGAACTCCAGTGAAGTTTTCAATTAGGACTAGCATTTTTGTTGAGATGTGGTTAGAAAGGAAACATTAAAGTTCCACTGCAGTTATTACACTTAGAAATCACTGAAAATAACACCTGACTTCAAGTTCTTGGTGATTTTTTTTTTTTGTTCTTCTAGTTCCTTTAATTCTGACCTTAAAAAGAGTAAGAGAGAGGAAATTGGGCTATCTGTGTATATAGCAGGATTGGAATTGGTAAATAAATATTTTATGGTTTTTTATCAGTAAGACATGATAAAAAAAGATTTCTTTTGGAATTACTGCCAGGTATTGGTTCCATTGCAGTACCTTAGAAAAGTGATGAACTTTTTTTTCCCATGCCTGGTCACTGCCAACACAATAACTGTGAGCTTCTCCTAAGAATTGAACTGATCCATTGAACTGAACTGACCCATTTTTTAACATCACAGAAGTGTTTTACGTAATAGTAATGCCACAAAGGTGTTGAAAATAAACAACACTGCTCCTCTCTGTGTTGTTTCTTTGTTGAGAGTAATTTTCATGAAATGAGCAACTGTTTTGTTTGGAATAGCATCTCTCCTTTTTTTTTTTTTTTTTTTTTTTGTCATTAGTCTATTAATGTCCAGGCTGTCTACACATATTTTTATGTATCTCCAAGTTCAGCTGGAAGTCAGAAGAGCTTAAGTGTCTGTAGTTCTTTGTATGAAAATAATTTTCTTGTTATACAAACAGATTGTAAAATAGATGACATGGTTCCAATACATAAAGATAAAATGTGTGGTAAATATGCTGGTAAAACCTGTCCAAGTACTTCCCAGGTTTCAATGGCAGAGACATTGAAAGCAAATGTCATATATTTAGAAGGGTTTTCTATTCTTTATTGAGCACGAGGACATCATCACTCTTCCCTAGTAAGATCTGTAGTGTTTCCTCTTCCATGTCTAAACTTGCTTTTCTCCTTAAAGACTACCTGGCAACTTCCATCTCTGTTTTCTGTCATCCTGAATTTTGTAGCAGGCGATAATTTATTTTCTTGCCTTTACCTTTCTGGAGATTCTTCCATCCAAGTCTCCTGATCTTTCAGGGTTGCTTGAAATAACCCTCAGCTGTTTTCCAGCCTGAAGGATATTCCAGGAGCTGACAGCTGAAAAAAAAAAAGTGAGCCAGTTTAGAAATGTGGTTATGGTGTTTCAGGGTATCCAGTAATTAATCTGACATTCCAAGGGGTAGAAACTCTTCTACTCGTCTAATATTATATCACCAAATATTGCAGCTGAAACCCTGGAATTCTGAAATTACTTTGGTGTCCTTAGAGTAAAGTGAAGATCCATTATACAGGATGGAAAGTACTCCTGAATTCAACCTCAGAGTTAGGATGTTCCCCTCATGTCCCTTTTCCCTTCACTCCTCTTTAAGTGGTTCTTCCCTTTGTCTGCTCCAGTTTGAGGAAGGCAGTTGCATTCATACAAAAAATACCCCAAACAAAAGTGGATTCCTTTATCTATTGTTGAGCCACATGAAGAAGGTATTAATTAGACTTTCATTTGGGATTTTTTGTTTGTTTTTTACAGCTTTAAATGACAACCCACATAGCCCTCCTCCACTTCCTGCTGAAAAGCCTATTGGGAACACATCCATTATCACAGTGGGAAAACCCAGCAGTGGTGACATAGTGAAAAAAGGGGTAAGTTAGAACTGTTTTCCTGTATTACAGCATTGTCTGCTTTGGTTAAAAGATCTCTTGTGATCATCAAGCATTTGTAAAGTAAATTGTTTGAAGGACCAGAAGATGAAAACAACTACTCAAAAATATAAGGCTTTTTTCTTTTAATTCTGTTCTCTAATTAATTAGGTAATTTAGACTGCTGTCAGTTTTTGAAAAAGACTCTGGTGATTTTACTAAGCTTTGATCACATCTGTCTTCCATTTTCTGTATTCATCATCTGAAATCATGATTCTGCAAGTGACTGTCAAAAGCATTGCAAAGTGGCTCAAAGTCCAGTGGGATTTACATGGTGAAATGTTGTCAGTGTTGTGCTTTAGAAATGTATTTTTTTACCTTCTTGCATACAATTTCTCTTGGTGTCTGTACTAATTTGCAGGCAGAGGAAACTTTTCTGTAGAAGAATGAAGTTTGCTTTTTTTTCAGTTCTTTCTGCTGAGTAGAACCACCTATTTTGGGAAGTAAGGCTCCTTGCTTCAGGGCATGTACATAGTAATGGTAGGCATTGTAGCTAAATGATGCTTGACACAGATTTCAAAAGGGAATTAAACTAGAAAATGACAGTAAAATTTACAAATATTGAGTTTTCTGATTACAAGAATGGCAGAGAATCTTGTGAAAGCCACAGGCAGTAAAAGATCAAATCAAATTAAGAGCCCTTACTAGATGGATGTTGTCAACAAATGCCTTTGTAGCTACCTCTGCTACTAAGATAAAGGATATTAAAATGTTGTCATTGAAAAGGCTGTTCAGACAGGTTCCACCTTTTCTGGATAATGCTGAAAAAAATAATTTACAAAACAAGACATTAAATTACATTTTATGCAGTGGAACTCCAAAACTTTTACAGTCATCCAGGTTATTGTGACAGACATGTATAAGCTTCAGCTTTTAAAAAAAGATTGTATTGAATCCACTGGAACATTGAAATTCTATGTTTGGAAAGGTAAGAGCTGTGCTTCTGAAACTAGTATTGTCAGTGGAAGTGATTAAATGGCAACAGCAAAAATTGTTGCCCATAAGCAGCAGTTGGCACAAATTTCTTCCTTTTCACACAGAAGAGGAAAATTTTTGATATGAAGATAATAACATCCTCATCTGAAAGTGGCGGGTTGTTTTCTTTCTAATAGGGTCATTTAATCAGAACATGAAATTTGGGAACTCAGTCAAGGGTCAGATTTTATCACAAAATGTATCTGGGTGTTTTCTAGATAAGAAAAATCACAGAAATTGTTTATGAGTTTTAGGCATGTTCAAGCAGCTAAGTAAGTAAACAAGACTGTTCAGACCTGTCCAGAAGTACTGGTTCAGAATGAGTTCTTTTGAACCCCGATTCAGCACTCTGATTTATGATGCTGTTCCAGAAGCAGCTGTGCTTGTTCCCCAGAGCTGGCAGAACTCTCTGGCACTGGGATGAAAAGGAACAGCAGGAGGCAGTAAGGATGGTCACTTGTTAATCCATCACTGTGGTCCAAGCCCTTCAGACATGGCACATGTCCTCCTCCCTGACTGCTGTATGGGGGTAATCTCTGGCAGGGCAGCATGGGCAGCATGGGCAGCTGGGAGGAGTGATGCCTTAATCTGCCAAAGCAAGATTCACTGGGATTTGTCTGTTAGATCTCTAGCAAACATATTTAGATGCCTTCTTTAATGGGAGCTAATGTTGTTTGCAAGAGATGCTGTCCTGTGTGAGTTGCATTAATGTCATGTTTTCTGCTTTAAGCCTGTTCAAAGTGTTCCATGTGTCAAAGTTAAATCCAAGTTGATAATGCAAATCCCTGTGGGCAGTGTAATTGTACAGTTGTATGACTCTTCTGGAATTGGCTCTTAAGTCCTTACTGCTATGTAGTAGGAAAGGAGGGGCTGAGTCATACTTAATGCACAATTGAAGCTATGTTTCAGGTGGTAAATCAGGTTATTTGCCCTCCATATTTTCCTCCATGTTCAACACAACTTTAAAATTGCAGAATCACACCATAATTCTTACTACTTTACTCCCAGACCTCCAGAAACTCTTGTTTTTCATGTCCACAGGATATCATTTAATATGAGAATGATATCATTTAAATGGGATTTTTTATTTTACTTAGGCTTAAAGAAATGTCTTTTTTGTTTTGAATGATTGTAGGAGTTGGATCACTCAGAACAACCTGGAGTGCCTCAGCTAGAACCTCTACTACCCCCAAGGTGAGTGTAGTTCTCCAAAAGCCCTTGAAAGTGCTGTTTCTAAAGTGATTTGCATAGTTAGTGTAGACACTACTGATTCCAGCCATAGCTCAATAGTCTTGGCTGGGCAGTCTGCTCACTAATAAATAGGCAGGACCAAGTCGGTAGCTGTTTAATACTTGTTTGTACAGTATGGTATGAGCAGGGAGATTACAGGAGAGCAGCTGTTTGACTTTTCAGCTAATGTACAGTGGCTGCTGACAGTCATTCCTTTCTGAATCTTTAACCTTTTCACCCACAGCACTTGCACTTGTGGTGGGATTTGGGTGGTGAAGGAAAGGAGGTGGCAGATGATGCCACCCTGAAAAGGGCAGATGCTGGGCCAGCAGCTTCCCAGAAGCACTGGCTAGTCCATACACTTTGGACCTAAAATGCAGGTGCAGGATCAGTTATAACCTTGGGGGTTTTTATTCTTGTGAACCAAAAAGAAAGAATGTCTCCAAGGGCAAAAGTTGCTGGACCAGCCTTTAATTCATGTCCATCAATGCCAAAGACACAGCGGATGGAGATCTGGCATTGACTAGCCAGCCCACTGTGGGTATCTCAGTGTTTGCATTCTAAATCTGTGAGTTTAAACACAAGAGTTTGCTCTCTTGTGTTAGGACAAGAGAATCTTTCTGTTATTGAAATTAGTCTATCAATAATAATAAGTATTAATTAACAGGAAAGAACATGGATGTGCCACAAGGAAACACCTCATTTCCTGGCTTGTTCCTTCCCCACATTCAGTTTAGCATAACATTCCTGATTCTTATGAGGGTCTCTGGGACTGCAGTAAATATTTTGTCCTTTCACTCTTCTACTCAAATGGATTTTTAATTTATTTTAAGTAAGCAGTAAAATAGTTCACTGAATTGCTTGTTAGGGTCTTCTTGTTTACTTAAGTTGCTTTAAAAATGTGTTAGTTGGTCTGTTTACAGATTTAAAGTAGTTTAACTTGGAATATCCCCTTTTGTCAATACTAAAAATGCTTAGTTTAAGATGAGGCCAAGAAAAGGGAGAGATGGATGATGAAGAGAAGTGGAAAATTTTTTTGACATTTAAAAATTGTTCCATACTCAAATAGTAACAGAGAAGTCTTATCAGGAGCATTAGTAGAGCACTAGTATCTTCTCAAGTGATGGGTGACACTCACAAAATGTGTTAGAATGATACTTCAAAGATCCACCAATACATGCTTTTTGAGGTTTATAATTTTTGCAGACCCATGAGGATTGTACATGAGCAAATAATTATGCTGAATTACATTATATGAAACAAAAAACCAGTTGTAGCAGAAACTTGCAGTATCTGGTTGAAGATCTCCCAATAACAATCAAATTATACTGTCATTTTGGAATATTACTAGTAATTGCTATTAAATATTACTACTGCCACTTGCTAGTCTCTGATTTTGGTTTCTAAACTGCTTGTCTGCTAATAGGAGTGTGGGACCTCTATCATTGCCAGAGAACTTGAATATTTTACCAGTGTTTTCTTTCTGGGTAGACATCTCTTGCATAAAAAATAGTAAATTCTGCTATTGATGGCAGTGGGCAAAGTGCTATGATATGTCATGAGTTTCATCAGAGTCACCTTAGGTAAGTGACATCCCAAGGAATGAGCTAGCTTGATTCCTGAAGACCAGCTTTCACAAAAGTGCTCCAATAGCAAAACTTCATCCTGCAGCAGCTACAAAGAAAGCTCTTCCTAGAGGTGGATTGCTGAAACAAATCCTGCTTATTTAGTGGGCCCCCCAGAAAGCTGGCAGGCTGTTGGCGAGCAGACTTGGAAATACGTAGTCAAAGGATCTGTCTAAGGGCTTGATTACCTCGTCCTAGTCAGTATCTGAAGAGTTCATGTATTCCTGGAAAGCTTCAGACACTACAAACTGTACAGCCCAGGTCATCACAAATCTTGTTTCCTTACTGCACACTCTGTATCTAGGATGAAGTGGCAGGCTTATTAATAAGTACATTTCTCTGATGGTTTGCACAATTTTTAGGCCTGTGGATGGAAAAATTATACCTGCTCGACCTCCCCCACCTAAAAGTGTTCCTGGAAGGCCACCTCCACCAAAATTCTCTGCAGCCAAGACCTCCTCCCAGAAGGATGTTCTTTCGCGATCTAGTTCGGACATCACTTCTGATAAAAAAAACAACAAGTTCAGGTTGGGACCCAAGAGAACAAAAAGTGCAGTCTTTAAAAATCCAGATCCAGCCTTACCTCCTAGACCTAAACCAGGTCATCCTCTCTACAATAAATACATGGTGAGAGTTGAAATATTCTGTCTGAGTACATTGTTTTTATAAAACAGTGCTTGTTAAAATAGTAGAGAAAAAGATATTTAAACCTGCTAAAGTAGGTTACTATTATGTGGCTTTCAAAGTGCATCTATCAGCATAATCTTCCCTAGAAATTGCTAGTAGTTAAATAATAGTAAGTCCTGTAAGGCAATACTTACAGGAAAGCAATAAATACATGTAAAGTATAGACCTGTGTGGTGTATTTTTGTGTATATATGTAACTGTATTATCTTTAATGCATAGCTCTTGGGGCTAGGGGGTTCTTTTTCCAGTCACCGGTTCTGAATTCTCATTCAGTGAGATTATGCTGAATAATTGCATTTTTATATTGGTTCAGCCATACATATCAAAATGCTTAGGGAAATTGGGGAAGCACTGGAACTTATAAAGTAGTTGACCTTATTTAATCAAGCTTGCAAAGAGTGAGGAATGTAACATTGCAAATCTTACATTTTCATTCTATTGGTGCCATCCCTTTTCATTATAAAAATGGTTTTGGTATTGTGTGTGTTATTAGGGAATTTTAAATACAAATGGATCAACACTGCAAATAAAAACAAAGAAGGTCTTTCCTCAGAAACTTGAAACTGGTCAGTGATAGAGCTGGTGGCTGCTTGAACTGGTGCTGTTGTCAAAAGAAGCAGCCACGCAACCATAGCATGAACAGCATCAAAATGCCATCAGCACGAAGTGGAAACTTTCTGTTGCCACCTTTTTGATCTTTCACTTTTGCATTTAGAGTTTTGTGTATGAGATTTTTTTTTCTGTAGGAGATCAGTAGTTCCTGCCCTGAAGTGTTATTGTCAATAGAAAATTTCCAGCCAGGGTGTTTTTCTAGTGCCCTCCATGACAAATGAATATATTTCTGCATCAGAGTGTCTTTCTGAATATCCTGTAGTGTATGGTGTGATACCAGTTAAGTGTCTAAGACTCTTTTAAAGGGGGTGACACCCCCTGAATTTCTCAGAGTGTCAGTTCATATCACCAGCAGTCTGTTCTGAATGCCTTCCAAAGGAACCTGTCCTCTTCCACTGGACTCCTAATTCCTGTAGTGGGTGGCTTAAATAGTTCAATCATCTGACTATTATCACTTGAAGTGAAAATCTGAGATGCTTAGAAGTTGAAAAAACTTTCCCATTTGCCTCTGTTTCTCTTCAAGCTGCCTGTGCCTCATGGAGTTGCCAAGGAAGATTGTCTTCCCAGGAACACTGGAGAACTGTCCTGTAAGGTAAGGTGCTTCTTTCCTGCTGGCTTAAATATTCAATGAACAAGACTCCTGTTGCAGTAAAGTATCAAATGTTTTAGTCTTCAGAGGTTACACTGAGACATGTAATAGTGATTTATTAAATCCTTGTGTTTCTGTAATCTAAACAAAACAACTGCCAAAACAAAACCCAATAATGGTGATTTGCCTCATAGCACAGGGATATTCAGCTTATGGAACAGAGCAAGAGTAATTACTTGGAGTGCCAGAAGGGAAAGGAAACTGGTAAAGTTCCTCCATCTCATAGGAAAATAATCACTTCCTTGGCTGAGTATCTGAGAATTGAGCAAAAGATAAATGAGTACTTTATGAAGTGCTGTACATGATACATCAGCAAATTGGCTTTGACATACAGACTTCTTCTTCTCTCTGCTTCTACAGATCCTGACTTGGTTTTAGGGCATGACCCTATTAATATTAAATAGCTAGTGGAAATTAGAGCAATGAGCAGACTTTTTGACTATTATCAAAAGCCTGTATGGCCGAAATAGATTTCTATGCAGTATGTTGTTGTCTGTTGTAATTCAGGTCTTATCTTTGTCTATGTTTGGGGGTTTTTTTGTGGGGTTTTTTTTGGGTTTTCTGTGGGGTTTTTTGGGGTTTTTTTGTTTGTTTGTTTGTTTGTTTGTTTGTTTTTTGTGGGTTTTTTTTTTGGGGGGGGTGTTTTGTTTTGTTTTCGGGTTTTTTTTTGTACATAGTGAATTACTTTGAATGTAATTCACACACCATCATTGTCATCAGTACAGCCTAAAAATTCCTAGTGGGTGGGACAGAGAAGGTGGCTCAGCATTATGAATATAATTTCTCTTTATGAAGATGCCACAACAGAACTGTCAGCTCCCCTCAGTGTTACCTTAGTGTAAGCAAAGGCATAGTGGCTTCCCTGCTCCTCCTGGAATGTTTGTTGGCATATGTGCTGTCCCTGTTGAGTGTGCTGGGGCAGAGATGAGTTGGGTGTTCTCTCAGGCAAAGAAGAGCGACTGGTGGCACAAAGTACCGAGCACCAGTGCAAAATTTGTCCACAGCCCTTGCAGTGAGTGTTGCTATCAGTGCTACAGATTTCTGGCCCACAGAGATAGCTGACGCTTTTTTTATACTTGGAAAAGTTGCATGCCTTCCCTTCCTTTCGCTGGCTTAAAGGTAGATTTTGATGAAATGTATTCTTGTTTACACTGGCAAAAGGCAGACAGAATTCAGACCCATAGTTGTGTGACCAATAACCATTTCCTTCTGCAATACCAGAACAACTCTGTGTCCAAAGTCAGAAAATGAATGCAGGAGTACATAACAGAGAATCTGTTAGTATCTTTCATGATTTATAAACTACTTGGATTTATTTATTGTTGTCAGGATTCAAACCACCCTCCAAAGGTTTCTGACACAAGTGCACCTCATGCTGTAGTCCTGCATGATTTTCCTGCAGGTAAGTAAATGTGAATATTTTGGAAGCATGTTTTACTCTAAGACTTTCAAATGGAAATTTTCTTAGAAATTAGAGCTTAAAAATGGGTGGAAGCTCAGTCTGCAAGGTCTGCACATAGAGTTGCTCAAATCAGTGGGTTTAGCTGTAGATGGGTTGGTCTTTCAGTTAAAGCTAATTGATTTATCCGGTAAAATTAAGACTTTTTTAAAACTGATTCTGGTTTTGTCTGTGGTATTTGTATTAAGAAGGTTTTACTCAGAGAAAAAACAAGTACTGTTAACTGAACTGTTTTAACTGAAAAAACAAGTACTATTAATAATTACTGTTAACTGAAATGATGTTGTCTTACAGAGCATGCTGATGACTTGGACCTTCATTCTGGAGACACTGTTTGTCTTTTGGAGAAAATTGATAGCGAGTGGTACAGAGGAAAATGTGGGAATCGCACAGGGATATTTCCTGCCAACTTTGTTAAAGTGGTTGTATGTAGGCTTTGTATACATTGCTACATAACATCCTGTTGCATTTGTTTGCTGGTTCTACTTTGCTAAGGCTCCTGTGTGTTTAACTCCATTATGTTTAGATAATCTCTTATCCCACTGGCAGCACAGAAGACTCATCAACTTGTTTATGTGGTATTAGAAAGATGCTTGATTTGGCACAACCAGCCTGTGTTATGGGGACTAATTTGCTGTCAATTTAAAGCCAAGTGAGAAAATCATTGCCCTTACCAGATTCTCTTTGGAAACATGCAGAGTTTCTCGGGGTCCTCAAAGCAGATTATTTTTTGACAGCTGCACGTCAGAATCAACACTCAGTATAAGATGGTTGATTTTTGTGCCCCCCTGCAGTTCCCTATCTTCTGTCATTTTCTCATCCCTTGAACTTTGCTGGAATCACCACTTTTTTAGCCATGTAATGAAGTAGGTCAGAGTAGCAATTTGAAACCATGTTGGGGTTTTTTTTCTTTCTAGAATACTGTTTTTTCCAACAGGATCAATTTGCCTAAGTGGTTTTCTAAGTGGCTGCACAAATGGTTGTGCTGGCACAGTGCAAGGAGATTGTGTTGTTGCAAATGAGCAGCTTAAAGCAATCCTGTTCCTCAATGTGACACTTGACAGTGAGTGGAAGGCAAGAGGCAGGTGCTCTGTTGGAGCCCAATGGTAATTCATTTAAAAGGGATACAGTATGGTTCCCTGCAGTCAAATGCTGGGTCAAACCTATTGCAAGCCTGAGTCTGACACTGAAGTCCATTTTGTAAGAGTGGAAAGGGCATTGGGCTGTCCACACCAGCCATATGGACGTGGAAGAATGCCAGAGTGACACCAGGATGCTGGGAAGGTGCATGGCTTGGTGCTAAAGACAGGAGGTGTCTGTGGCAGCACTTCCTGGGCCAGCACAGCTGGCAGAGTGAGTCTTGCTGCTGCATGGGCAATACCAAGCATTTGGTGGACATCAGAGAGGAGAGGGTGTCTGTTTAGTTTGTAATGGGGGTATTGGAGAAAAATTTTAAGATCTGAGAAGTGCTGAAGAATAAAAACTAAATTCATAGTTAGTAGTAATGGAACCATGCTTGATTCACTTTCACAAAAAAGATTTGTCAGCTAAATTGATTGGCTGCTTCTGCACAGAGCAACAGTTCCATTTAAAAACTCTTGATTCTACTGATAGCTAATGAAGAAAAGATTTTTTGTTAAAGCAGTGGAGTGAGTATTTTGGGGTCAGATTCAGCATTGATACAGACAGATACAACTTCATAAAAGCTAGGAAAGCTGCATTTCTATTTTAGTTGTAAAAGATTATTATCCTTTGAGGGCAATAATGTTTTGTTTGAGAATTTGGGTTTTTTTAAAAAGAAAAAAAGAGTGCAGTACATGAGGCTAATTTACTTGAGTGAATTCTCAAGAGTGCAGTACGTGAGGCTAATTTACTTGAGTGAATTCTCCTGTTAATTCAAGTCAGATTTCATCTTGATACAAGGTCTCCATACAATACACTACAATGTGTTTTACAATATTGAGCTGGGTAGTAGTTTGGATCTAGACACCTCACAATAATACATAGTTATGGCTTCCCATAGAACCTTCAGAGCACCACAGATATCAGCTCCTTCAGCAAGAGCAATGCAGAGATTATTTGTCCTAAAAGGCATTGTGATTTCCTCCAGTGCCTCACACAAGCTATGGAACATTCCTGTTGATTTCATGGGAGCTGGCTGTATAACATTGAGCTGTAACCCAAAGCTCCTCACCAGGGCCTCTCAGCTCCTAGTCCTCACAGATCATCCTTCATGTCACAGATCATCCTTCATGTCACACCAAAAATACAGTTGAAATCCTCCTGTGATAAAGGACTTGAGTGTTGGATGTTTGATATACCAGTGTATTGATTTTTAAAGTTGTATTTCTCCAGTTCAAGTGAGATTTGTGAGATGTGGTTTTGTTTGGAGAGCAGTTGGCTACCAAAGCACGGAAAGGATAAGTGTAAACAGTAGTTTTGTCTATTGTGGTGCACTGTGCTAGTAAATAATTGAGAGCAATTACCAGTTGAGAATTGGGATCTAAATTCAACGAATGTGGTAGCATCTAGTCACGTATTCTGTCAATCAGGCATGCTACAAGTAGAAACAATAAACCAGCTTCATAAAACAAAACATTAAATATTGCTCCTTGTTTGCATAAGATTAAAAAATGAGAAAACAGGCATAAATTTACATTAATGTGGTCATATATCAGAGCATGCCAGGGATTACAGAGTGTCACACATCTGAAAAACAGATTATTTTAACCAGTTTGAAGTTTATTGTGGTTAGTTGCCATGACTTTGTAATGGAAGATATAATTTATTTTATTGTTTTATTAGATTGATGTTCCAGAAGAAACCAACAAGAAAAAAATACCCTCTTCATCACGATGCATCAAGTGAGTCAGATGAATCTTACTTGCTTTCTCATGTTGATTTACAAGGAATGAAAAAGAAATACTAACTTTGAAACAGGGGCTCTCTGCACTGAGGTTAATAGGGTTAACAATTTATACACCAAAATACATTGTAAAAATTAAATTATGTGTTTTAAAAACCTGAATGTTTATGATGTTTTATAAAGACTCATATTTAGTTAAAAAAGCCTAAAACCATCCTTTCATGAAAACTGGCTCCAGAAACCATGAACCAATCTAATTTACTTCAGCAGCATTGTACACTCCTCTCTTTGCTCCTGACCTTGCTGCTTTCTTCTATTGTCCTCACAAGATGGAACATGGTAGGGCTCCTACTCATGTGAAAGAACAAGATACAAAGGAACAGAATGTAGAGGTACTTTAAGCAGAGAAATCTGTCTGTCCCCAAGGTGTGCAGATGTATGGGTAAATCCAAAGTTCCCCCCAAGTTATCAAATGAATTGCCAGCACTTTCATTTCTGATTTTCAAACAACTTGTACTAATATTTGTGGGCAAGAAATGATTTTTCATGTTACTCATTTCTCAGTGATGTTTATTGGATTTTGTAATCATTCATTCCAGGAATTAAAGCAAATTCATGCAGAGGCAGGAGCAACCAGTGTCAGTGGGATCATTCAGTTGTTCTTTAGATGAAGCTTGGTTTGTCAGAAAAAAACTTTATTTTAAAAAGTTGCTTCTGCAGCTAAGAAAGAAACAGAAAGTTCTAGCTCTGTCCTGAAAGAAAGCTCTTTGCAAAGATACTTGGTGGGGGACAGGGGTGGGAATCAAGCTACTTACTTTGTTTGTGTGCTAAGAATATATAGAAAGAATTAAAGCCTATTACTGCTTTTTTCCAGCATGGCATTTCTGATTAACCAAAAATTTTCTTAGGGTAATTTCTTAAATTAAATTTATTAGGTTCTTAAATAATGAAATCAATTTAAGACGGGGGGGAAATAATTAGGATTTTTTTCAGTGCTGTACCAAAGTATATAAAATTTATCAGATGCATTGAAGTTTCTTTCTTTGATAGATAAGCTTTTTTCTCTATAAGATTATAGGGATGGGTTTTACAGAATAAAGTATTTTAAAGTAGATAAAAACTAGCTTCTTCCCATGAAACCTCCATGTATTTGTGACAAATGCACAGCACTCAGTCCCCACCCATGTTTGAATGCATCTAGATGGATGCTAGCTTGAAAAATAATCAAACCCTTAACAAAAGTGTATCAGGACGCTTGCTTGGATATAGGCAAAGATATTAAATTGGACAGGTGACTGAGAAACAAGGGGGTTTATTGTTGCTTGGAAGGGAAATAGGGTCTTTTGCAAAATATCGTACCAGCCAGCAATTGGGATGCAGGAACTGCATCTGGCTTCTCCAGACTCTGTATTCATTCTCCTCAGAAAGCAGAGATTAAAAACAGGGCAGGCCCCCAATTTTCCACCTGTCCTATCTTCAGTACATTTTAATAATTTTAATTAAAATATCAATCCATATATTGCACACAATGCTGTCTTATTAAGTAGACAGTAATAATAAAGGAGCAAAATAATTTTCTCTTTTGTTTGTGCAGAGGTCCAAGGTGTGTAGCACGATTTGAATACATTGGAGATCAGAAAGATGAGCTCAGTTTTTCAGAAGGTGAAACTATTATCCTGAAAGAATATGTAAATGAAGAGTGGGCCAAAGGAGAGCTCAGAGGCACATCTGGAATTTTCCCCTTGAACTTTGTGGAAGTAATTGAAGACCTACCTGGAACAGGTATGAATATGTTTGCAAAAATCTTCAAGAGCGTGGTTTTGTACTTAATGCAAATAGGCAGCATATAGGAGAAAATTCCAAAAGGACAGTGATCACAGAAAGGAGGTAAAAAGAGAGAGAAGACTGATAAAAAAACCCTCAAAATTAACAGTAGGACTTCTTAAGAAGCTATTCTTAATAATGACTTCAAATATCTAAAATCTCTGTCATTCGTAACATTCTGAATAGACACTGCTTTTGTTCTTAAGTTGTGCTTTACTTACATAGGTACAGAAACAGCACTGAAGAATAAGGTGGAGGTTTCGTCTTCCCTTCCTCAGGTAATAAAACTGTATAGGTGAGGGCCAGAATTTATGTATAGATTTACAGAGTCTATTATAATATGGGAGTAACTGCAGAATTTGACACCACTCCCACAACACAAAATTGCTGCATTGTCACACTCTCAGTTCTGACACAAGGCCTAAGCTGATTGAATTCAGAGTCTCTGACAAATTAACATTGGTAAATTTTTATCCGTTGTGCTGAAGGAAATTCTTGTTAGCTCTATTTTAAGTATTGCTGCAGTGATCTAATTTTGAATTTATTAATCCTTTCCCCTGCCACCAGAGATAAAAAGGAATGTGGCTGAGCCTAGATGAAATTCTGTGGTGTTAATTGCTCAAATGCCATTCTGGTCTACATCTGCAGCAGCACTGTTGTATTGGGTGGGTGTCAGGACAGCCATGTGCTGTACAGCTGCTTTCAGCAGCATCCATCAGTTTTTGGGCTCCATTCACACTTCTAAAATTAATGCATCTCTTCTGTTAACTTGAACAGAGCAACAGACGTTCACTGGAGTGGTGTGAAGCGCTTCATGATTTTACAGCAGAAACCAAAGATGATCTGTCCTTCAGAAAGGGAGACTACATCCAAATACTGGAACAAGTAGATTTGGAGTGGTATAGAGGAAGACTGAATGGAAAGGAAGGGATTTTCCCAGCAGTTTTTGTTCAGACCTGCTCAGGTACAATTCTCCTACTAGATGGCAATTCATTATTCACTGAGTTGTGCTAGTCATGAGAGCTGTGGGAGAACACAACGGCATCAGCAATTCACACACCACCAGAGTCTTCAGTATTCTAAAGCTAAACATAAGTTTTGAACCAACTGCTTTAACAGTGGCAATATAATGTTCTAGTCAGTAAGTGACACAGACTCTGGGATGTTTTCCAGTGTGGTTAGGGCACAGGCAAAACAGGGCCACTGAGCCACCTTTTAAGGAGTAATTCAGGAGTATTGATGCTGCTTCATCTTAGAGCAGAAAGAGGCAAAGTCAGCATTTATTATGTATCACCATTGGGAAGCTCAAGTTAAGTGAGTTTTAAATTTAGTCTGCTTAGAGGCAGAACTGTGAGACTGTGTATTACTGTAAAATGGACTGTGGCAGTAGAGTTTTTTATTGCAGTAGGACAGTGAATTCAGTACAGCAGTAGCAATAACATTTGGACAACCAGTAGCACAGTAGTGGGGAGGAAATAAGAGAATGACAGGAAACTTCTCCAGAAACAGAGATTTATTTCACTCTCATGCAAGCTAACTTCTCTTGTCCATGTTCTGTAGCCAGGGTAGAGCTGTCACAGCCTGGAGGAGGGAAGAAAGGAAAAGCCAAAGCTCTTTACGATTTTCATGGAGAAAATGAAGATGAGCTTTCCTTCAAAGTAAGTAACTCTCTTAAACCAATTTCCAAGAGGTCTCATGCTCCTTAGAAGTGCTAAAAAATAAGGTTCATCCCCTGTGAAAATAGGCTTTAGACAAGAAGGATGAAGCACATAGATATTAACATAGATATTAATATGCATAGATATTAACACATTTGATAAGTGGTCTCTCTTTAAAAAAACATTTTTCCCTTATCACTCCTGTTACCTATCAGCAAAAATCTTTATTAAAGACACTGAAAAGAGCTTGGGAGTTGCAGAATTCTCAACTTCTCTGATCTAGTTAATGTGACAAGATAAACAAACCTTATTTTGCAGTACATTCAGTTCCTGATTGGTTGATGGGGTCAAGGGAGCCTCTCTTTGGACTAGAAAGAAAACTGAGTAGGAGGTAATGGTGAGAGTGCCAATACTACAGCAGCCAGGCCTCTGAGGGAAACCTAGTGCAGCAGAATCTTGAACTTGCAGCACAATTCAGAGTTGCCATGGGAACAAGGGGAAAAATTAAATACATGCTGGATGCCCAGATCATATTAAGCATGAACAAGAAACAGAGTGCCCTTGATATGCAAAGTCATGATTTAGGTAACCATGTTCTCAAAAGCAAATTTCTGAGAAGGAGTAGACTTTCACAGGAGCTGAAACACAGTATTTTCTCTTCTAAAACCAGCAAAATAGTTTCACCATTAGCAGCTTGCAATGCTGAAAGGACAGATGATCCTTTAAAGCAGAAAAGGGAAATAAAGGTACTGAAAGAAAGGCCAGTACTTCAGATGAAGGGTGTGGCATGGGACACTGAGAACAAGAACCAGGACCAAACACAGGACCTGCAATTTAAATGGCCAAAATGAGCTTTCAGATTGCTTTTCCTTTTTTTGGGAAAGTTTCCAAGTACTAGAAAATACTGGGATTAAACGAAAAAAAAATCTTTCCAGTGTTTTAAGAAAACAAAGCCCAGAAACACACACAAATAAGCACTAAAGCAGGGGCCCCATGAGCCAGCTGTTAACATACCTGGAGGGGCAAAGCAACGTGAGGAGTTACCCAGCAGTGCCCTTCTGTCCCTCCAAAGGTGGTGATTTTTCAGCATAGACAAGTATTAGCTTAAGAGATGCTTCAGCAGATGTAACCAACAGAAGAGACTGACCACATCTTACTCCTCTTCTCTTTGATATTGTTTCTAAATAGGAGCAGCTCTGCATGCATTAACATTGCTCAGTAAGGCTGCACATTAAGCTGTACTGACTCACACTGCTCCTTCTCTTACAGGCAGGTGACATGATAACAGAGCTGGAATCTGTAGACGAGGACTGGATGAGTGGAGAGATACTAGGAAAGTCTGGGATATTTCCCAGGAACTTTGTTCAGATTTTAAAAACACCATGAAGTGTTGCCTTTCTACTACTCCCTGCGTGTGGGAGAGAATGTTTTCTACCCTAAAGGCACAGCAAAGACATCAACGAGTGTTGATTATCAATGTTTTGCACTACTTTTTCTAGACAGTCATAGTAGTATCTTCAAGTCAGATAAGAAAATTTGAGTTTTTGTGACAGTGTATGTTATCATGTTTCATGAATGCTCAGAGAGCAAAACAGGCAGGCTTTTTAGCCATTTCCAACTAGGGAAATACTGTGGTGCAACACCATTTTAACTTATATAGCATTCTAGTATGTTTACTCTCTGGTATATTTATCATGCACAAAGTCTGCATAACATAAGCTGCTTTGGCCTTCTTTGAATTCTTAAGATCCAAACTTTAAAAATTGTTTTAATATATAATTACAGCACTCAGTATGTAGATGAAGTTTGATATTCAGGTTTCATTACTGCTTGAGTTCCACATTAGCAGTAGAATCCACTTGTTTTATGACTTAGAGGATAAGAAAAGTAACTGGTATTTCATAGTAGAAAGGTATCAAATCTAATACTGGTAAGAGGGGAAATGGAGAAATAAATCCCTGTGTAGTATCCTTCTATTCTTAGCCCAAGCTCATACAGCAAGATCACAAAAGTAAAATTTTTAAGTATTTTGCCTCTTAATGAATTGTTAAAATCGGTATGAATCATAGACCTTCCTCGCTTTCCCCAAAATACTTTGCAAGTACAGGCTTAGTTTTTTCCTACTGCCCACTGTTCTTTGAGCACCATCATATCCTTCTTTCCCAGCTGAAGTTAGCGACAGACAGCGTCTATGGAGCTTTCTCAGATCCCAGCCATGGAGTAGCTGCACTATTCCAACTATTTGCCCCTCCACTCCCCTCATGGAAGTGGAAAGCCAGTGTTCACCCAGTCTGCATTTTATTTGTCACTGAAGCACTGGAACATACTTCAGTAACACTATTCCTATCCTTAACATGAAGGATATTATAGAGCCTTGGGTTTAGTTTTCAGCAGACGTGGGATTAGTTTCCAGTTTGTTGGCACATACCAAATACACTGAGCATCCTTACAAATGGTCTGTGGAGGCCTTAAGGAAAACATGCCTGGCAAGAGGTTACTCCAAACAGCTCTCACCAAGGCACTTGGTACAGAGCAGCAGTGTAGCTTGACTGACCAACTAAGATGGATGGATGTGATTGAGGTAGTTTCACATTATAGGAACTTCTGGTAGTCAGTCCCTTTTTGTAACAGCAAGGAATGGGCATCCAGTCCCAGTGGCAAACTGGAGCTCACCAGGAGCAAGCCTGAGGGCCTCAGCACCATTCACCCAGCAGTCACTGCCAGGCCACAGAACTTGCAGAGACAGACACAGCCTCCCTTTGTGTTCTGCTCTGCGTTTAAACTACACCAGTACCCCCTCACCCAACCGGGGGACGAAGATCACACAAAGTTTTAATGAACTGAGGAGCTGGACTTCTACTTCCAATAGGGATTAACATAAGCAAAATGCTGAATTATGTGCTGTTCTAGAAGGTTGGAAATGCAACAATGGCTACAGCTGTTCCTTAGTTTTAGCAGTCCCAGCAAGCCTGTCCAGAACTCCTGTGGAATAATCATGTGGCAGTCCACAGCCATGGACAATCCTTCTCACTCTCCCAAGTTTTCCTGTTAGGAGATTCTAAAGGTTCTTGTTTATTCCAAAAAAAACAGTCATCTCCTAAAGAAATCCAAGGAATTACCAGGTCCTTCAAAGACATACCACACAGTGTGGTGGCAGATGAGGCTGAAGTGTATGATGTTTACTTACTGTTTGTCTGGCAGTTTTCTAAGGTTTTGATACAAGTCTCAAAAGTAGAATTGATTTTTTTATATTTTTTTTCAATTTCCTCTTTCCCATTTTTATAACTGTGTCTTAACCAGTTGTTTTTGTAACTTCACTGAATGTTTAAGTCAGTGCCTGTTCATTGCCAAGACCACTCTGCTGTATGTAATCTCCTCCTCCCTGTGGGGCAGGGCAGGAGTAGCAGCAAGGCCTTTTACTCAGAGCACCGAGTGCCATCTAAGGGCTGCTCGCATGGCTGCAGGCAGCTGAAACGGCGCCGTGTGAACGCTGAAGGGAGATGCTCGGCTTGTTCAGGGCAGGATTCTCCGAAGACTGCATACAAATCACAACAGAAAATTCCTCAAGGTGTACAAAAAAGCCGAGACTGAGGTGGAGTGCAAATCTTAACTGCAACGTAGTAGCAAATTCCAGCTGTAACCTTGAAATCCAGCTAGATCTCCATGCATTAGAATAAAAGCCTCACTTACCAAAATATTTTGTTTGACCCATCCTCTAGAAACATCTTCAGGAAGATATCTTTGTTCTGTGTACAATGAACAGTGTCGTAAATAAACCTTTGTTAAGTCCAGTAAGTTTGTTATGGTACCTCTGTAAATTAAGAATGTATTTAACCAATAAAATTTTTATAATTAAGTCATGATGGCATTTTAATTGTCTTGTGCTGTGGAAAGCAGAGCTTTCCACTTGACAGTTTGAGAGATCACATTCTTCAAAGTAACACCCCACCCCCAGACAAGCAGTCCAAACCCTTCAGAGATTGTGGATGATTTTAACAGGTTATTCAAGCCTTTGCACTTGGGTATGCCTCACACCACCTACAGAACCTATCACAATTTTCTACCTGCTACCATAGGGCATCACACACACTGTGTTTCTCACTGTGAGAACATTGCGAAGATGACACAGGCTGATCCTGCACATAATTTAGGTGTGCTCTGCTGAATGCTGCTTTCATACTCCATGATTTTTCAGCTGGTATTTGATGAGAGAATACAGAGGATGACTCACAGTATTTTCCTTCCTGCTTTTGCCCCACCCGAAATCACATTACAAAGCCTACATTTACCCAGAATGCCTGCATGGCAATGCACTGTTCCTAACAATACATTTAAAAGCCTGAAAAATCCCAAGTTCTTGTTCTTTCCCCCAGTCCCCTTGGACTAACCTCTTGGCAACAGTCCTTAGATACGCAAGTAACAAATAAAACCTATGGTTTAAAAAATGTGGCTGTCTGGGATTTTTGGAGGTGACACCTGCCTCAGCAGTACAGATGGAAACAGCAAAGCAACATGATCCCTTCCCCCTGTTCCAAGGTTCTGAGTGTTGAGCACTCACTGCTCTTCCTTCCAGTACACAAAGTAGAAAAACCAGAACATACTAAAACTCTAACTTGGAATCACAAGACAAAGTCGCATCACCTGCAGCGTTCTGAAGTAAGTTCAAAAGCGTTCTTGTAATTTTGCCTAGGAAAATGTGAAAATCCCTGGCAGGGAACAGTACAGCCTTCATGGGTAGCAGAACCCCCTCTCCTTTTTTCCAATAGCATTGTTGGAACAGTAACATTTTCACTATTTTCCTTTATTTCTTGTCCTAAGCTCTGTGACAACCAATTGCAAGAGCCACTAATGTCACTGAATTCGATGTTTTGCTCACAGGTTTTAAATCACTAACTTACCAACAGTTTAACAAGACTAACTTTAGGTTTGTTGGCCTAAACAAACACATCGATAGCGCACAAAACTCATTTTAGCCAGAAAAAAACACTCCTTCACTTATAAGCCAACGTAAGTTGAACAAGAATCAAAAATGCTGTTAGATAATGGAAAACAAAATTACTCAGCAAAACATTTAAGTAGTTTGTTTTCAAAACATACATTGCCTCTTTACAGAATTTTTTACCCTGAAGTTCCACAGGTCTTCCAATACAGTCATCCCTCAGTTATGACAGGTTAAAATCCAACACCCGACTCCACTGCTTGAGCAGATTCTGGATTTCTGTAATGCTCAATTAACACCGCTTCCATCATCATAGTTACAACCTTAACACCTTCAAACTCCTTCTGATCACCAGAGACCACACCAATCACAAGAGGTAGTATTAAATTACGAAGAAATTTAAACATTGGCCCATTATTCTGAAGCAAGTCATCTGGATAAAACTTCCCAGTTATACCAAGACTTCCCAATAATACAAAAAATTCTGACACAGATTTCCCTGTGCAATTTCTCCCTTCCCTGTACTCTGTGAGACACCTCTCACCAATACAACCTCTGCACACATACACAAGGTTTTTTGGCAAGGACTAAAATTACTGGGTAAAACCAACACAGAGAATCCACAGAAAGGACAATCCACCTTCTTCCACCCATCTTTACAACACAACTGGAGAAGTACACAAGTACTTCTTGTAATTTTTTTTTAACCAAGGCCATAGGTTTACCAAATTGAAAACTCATCCACACATCCAGTACCAATATTGTCTAGGAGCAATACAGGCAACCAACCAGGCATTAGTTCTGTATATTAAAACCTTTTATTTTCCACCAATTTTAAGTTTCACACAGACTCTTGCACGGGCGGCTCATATCCATCAGCTCGCTCTACCTTGGTGCCTGCCTCATCCCCAGAGGGCTTTCCAGCACCACCACCTTCACCATGCAGCTCCATCAGCTTGCCCACTAAAAAGAAGCAGTGACAGAAACAGTGAGAGATGGACCTGCTTGAACAGTTTTAAATTACTCCATTACTCATCACACATAAATGAAACCACCAGAACTGGTGGTTTTCTGTCGGTAGGACTAAGTCCATTGCAGACAGCTCATGCACAGAGATGCTGCTGCAGTGACAGATCAAGCAGTAAAATAAGGCTATGTAATCAAACTGCAAATGACACCTTTTCCTAAAAGTATCTGGCCTCAAGCACTTACTGCTGCAATACATGGGAATGTCAGAAATTGGGGAAATGGAATCATTCCACATCATCTGGGACCGAAACATTTTGTCATCATTCATTCCCAAAGCAAAGCTTTTAAACACTCGGCAGCAGTTCCAGGCAAGATTTCAACAAGCTCCAAACTGGATGCTCACTGCTTGGTTTTTAATCCTGGAAGCCACTCACTGGGACAAGGACACTTTCCCTTCTACAACTACTAAAGCTCATTGAAGCTGCTATACTATCATTATCCAAAAGCAAACACATTTGAATTCCCTCCATTCCACACCCTCCTCCAGATGTCTGCAGGAACAGACTTACATTCAAACTTGGGCTTCTTGAGCATCTTCACCTTGCGCACATAGACATCGTGCAGAGGGTAAATGGACTGACAGGCCTTCTCGATGTCCTTGCCAATGCTGTCTGGGATCCTGAGGAATCACAGAGCACCACAATTCTAAAAACTGCCTGCTTCTGCAGCAGCAACACAGACTTAAAAAATCCTTAATAAAAAATATCTTTGAAAAGTTTACACCATCACTTGGACAATTTTCTTCAAGTAGATTTAGAGTCTAAGACACCTCCCTTGCCATGTTAGAAGGGACATAGTGCAAGTGTGTTCATTTTAAGAGAAAATTTGCAAACTTTTAGAAGCAATCAGCACACTGAGAAGCTCTTCTATCAGAAGAGCTCAGAGCATTCACAGTCCCAGTAGATCAGAATTACAACTTTAGTCTGTAGAAATGTGAACCACAAATCTTCTGGAAAGTGATCTTACATTTATGCAAACGTGACAGTGGATTCAAGTCAGACAGGATGCAGAGACTGACAGAAGCCATTTGCAGAAAAGGGGGATTGGCTTTTCCACACGAGGGGCTCCTTGCCTGGTCTCTGACCAACAGCATGGAATGCACCAGCACTCCCCGGGCACTCAGCAACAACCAACCCCCAAACAAGGGTTTAAACTGTAGGGGAGGAAAACAGAACAGGGCCAAAGCTTACAGCTTATTGACAACTTCCTTCAGGTCATTGGTCTGCACCTCCCGGGTCATGATCTCCATCATTTTCTTGCGGATCTGCCGGACCTGCTGGTGCTGGGCATAGGAGGTCTTGCGGATTTGGTTATTGCGCTTCTTGGTGAAGCCCACGCAGAAGAGGCGCAGCAGGTACCCATCTGTGGTCTTGACATCCACGTGGGCTTCAATCATTGTCTGGAAGAGGAAGCACTGAACATTTAGCACCCCTGCAGCACAGGCTGCCCAGCCCCACGTGCCTCACGCTCTGCCAGGCACAGCCCTTCCCTCCCGGCCTCCGCGGGGCACCAGCAGTGACGCAGACCTTGTTTCTCACACACCTGCCATTTTTTGACCATGGAGCACATTTTGTCCCGTGTGAGGTCCATCCCATGGAAGTTGGTCAAACAATTTTTGCCCTGAACGTCCTCAGTGATCAGTTTGAATTTGCGGAAGGCAACCTCATCATTCTGCAGATCAGCCAGGCTCACCTCAAACACGCGGCCCTTCAGCCCGTCAGAGGCAATTTCTGTGAGGTGGAACAGGATAAAGCACCTTAGATTAACATTAGAAGCACATCCTTCAAACCAGACACTGAATTCCCTCTGGAATCCTGTTTTCTGATGTTTTCTAATGGTGATCACAGAGCCAGCAAAGTTGGCAATTTCTCCCTTTGGGAGGAATCTTTTCAAGGCAGTAGTACCAGATGTGGGACATGAACAGCAGCACACAGCAGATCCTACCACGTGTAATAATTTGGTTTGTTTCAAGTGTAAGGGGGCTATAGAGTATTTGGAAATTATGACCAGTAATGAGAAAACCAAATATAAAAAGCCACAAGTGCTCAGCAGAGATGAAGCAGCAATGAACAGCCCGGTACAATCACTTCACAGCTCCTCCTCTAACGAGGAACCATTTTAACAACACTGGCTGGTTCACACCTCGTTTGGCAGTGACCCTCTTTTTATTTGTCTCACATGTTACAGTTTAAAGTAACAATCAAAATTCTAGCTCTGAGTGCTGCCAGCAAAGTATCATAAAGCTATTTAGCCATTCTGCAAGGCTAAACTTCCAAAAATAGGGTTACCTCTATCCAGATACCTCTGCATTCCTAACAGACGTCTCCCCTTCCTAAGGTGTGCCAGATGATATAAAACCGAATTTACCCCCCAGCAATACATAAGTGCTCACATTAAATCAGCAATTCTGGCTCTAATCTTTACCCAAAACCTTGAAGTTTCAGGTATTTCAGTATCTTCATGTGCTGGTCGTTATGACCCTATAAGGACTAAGGTCTCCTGTGGCACTGTCCCACATCTCCCCCTGTGACAATCAGAACTAGTGCTTACTTCTCGAACTCTTCCCAACTTGCCAGGTTACCACAAGAGGAGCTAATTAGAAACTTCAGGCCCTCCTTCCATGGTTTGTCATTTTTGTACAAACAAGAGCCCAGCGTACGAACTTCCTGCAGCTAAGCTCATTTATTCAAACAACTCGGTCAACTGAAAAAAAAAATCCATTTAAATCACCGAACTTTTTTAGCTTCCAAGCTCGTAACAGTACAAGCAAAACCCATTTTTCAGCAGTCTTTTACCCAAGAAGTTCTTTACCCGCTTGAAGCCAGCACATGGAGCAAACACAATCCCCTGTTCTGCACCCACCCCAAATACTCACTAGTTCCTTGAGTCCTGGTGACGAGCGTCTTCCCGATGTTCCGGATATTGAACATCGCCGGTGCTTTGACATCGTACCAGTCCTTCTTGGAGAAAGGGTCGACCCTTAAATCAAATGAATTAGATTTTTTAGCCGACGATCTCAGGCCGCACCGGGCTGCAGTAAGACCCTTCTCCCCGACTGCCCGCCGCTGCTCCCGCCCCGCCGGGCCCACGCCCGCCCGCCTGACGCCATGACAGCATCGGCCCTGCTCCGGCCGGGCCGCCGCCGCCATCCGCCCGCATCCCCGCCATTCCGCCGCCGCGGCGCCCCGCCCGGCGCCCCCGGGCACCGCCCGCCCTCGCCCCGGCGGCCCTCACACTTTCTTCTTGGCGCCCTTCTTGCCGCCCTTGGTGAGGCGCTTGTTCTTCCCGACCGCCATGGTCCGGCCCGCGCCGCGGAAAGGGCGGGGCGCGCGCGCTCCCGCGAGATTATACGAGAGCGGCGCTCGCGCGAGACCTGCGAGAACGGGGCCGCCTCCCGCGCCGGGGGCGGGGGCGGCCCGCGCGGGACGTACCACGGCGGGATGGAACCAACGGCGCGGGGGGGGCGGGGGGAGCCTGTGTCCGTGAGCGCCCCCGCCTGGAGCCCTGCGGATCGCCCGGCCCCGCACTCCCGATCCCTGCGGAGCGCCCGGCCCCGCACTCCCGATCCCTGCGGAGCGCCCGGCCCCTGCTCCCCGAAAGTGGGGCCGCTGTGCGGACGGGCAGAGCCGCAGGGACGGGGTTCGCTGCACCGACTGTGCCCCGGCGAAAGGCAGGTGCCACCTCCTGGCCATTCTGGTGTCTTCAAGCTGAATGATCGGTCCCCAGGCTGAATCTCGTCACCTTTTGTAAAGGTAACTGATGTCGTCTGGTATTTTCTACAATGGAAGTTGCTTAATGAAGAACTTTGTATTTCAAGTATCAGATACATAAAGAGTTCCATCATACAAATAAATATACATCCATAGACGAGGAATATGCTTTAGAAAGCTCATGTAAATTTTATTGTGTAAAAGATGTTACTTTTTACCCCGTGGTGTGTTTGATTTGTCAAACCTCCACTTTGCATCCCGTGCAGAATAAATAATATCTCCTTTCTAAACTAGACTCTGTTCCTAAAATCGGCAGCTTTCCCAGGCCTTGGGGCGCCACGGGAACAACCAGAAGTTGTTGGTCCGGGCTGCCCCAAATGCCCCGGCCGATGTCTCCTCTCCCCACACAGGGCCAGAGGAGGCTCCGCTCAGCCCTCGGGCATGGGCAGGGATAGCACATGGAAAAGCCGTGCCCAGGATAGTGCCAGGCAGTTGGGACCCCCCTGGACAAAGGGTGAGCACAGGCTGTGGCTCACCAATGAGCATCACAGCAGTCTCTGGCAAGGACATGCCTGAGGCTGTGCCGGCTAGGATGGGATCCAGCACAGGTACCTGCACCATGCCTGCTAGAGACAGCCAAGCATCCAGGCTTGTTCCTCCTCCTGTGGGTGCCATCCCTTTTGCACCCACACCAGGACAGTGGAAAGCAGAGTGTGTCCAAGGGGCCATGGTAAGAGTCCCCATCCTGCTTCCATGCCCAGGAGCAGGGTATTGAGAGTCAGCAGGGGGCTGTGCTGACCTTCCATGTCTGCGAGGTTTTGGCCAGCTGCCTGAGCTGTTCCCACTGTAGGGACTCTGTACCTTTGAGGAGGATTTTTCAGAGGCTGTAGAAATGCCACCAGAGCCCTCTGCACTTCACTGTGGCCAGTCTTGGAAGTGTTACAGCTCTTTTGAGAAAGGTGCTGCCCAGGACCTCATTCTCTCTTTGCCACTTCCCATCAGACTCTCTCTGGGTGCACTCTCTCTGCACTTGCACCCACTCGTGACAGCCTCTCGTGGGCACTGCATGCCTCTCCCGCTGGAGGGGACACGCTTTCCTTGGGGCTCCATTACAATGGTCAAGGGAAAGGAGTGTTTGGTGGGCTCAGGCTGGCTCCTGGCTCCTCGCTTGTCTGTGCATCAATGGAGTAGCTGGGAGCATGAGAGGTAGCAGTGAGGAAAATACATCCTGGCACTTCCCAGGAGTATGAATTTGCCTGCAAGGGGACACAGGGAAAAGGAACACATAAGTCCCTTGGCACTGCAGAAGAGCCATGGATGTTCCACATCTTTCAAGGGTTGTAGGAACATCTGCCAGCTGCCCCAGAGGTGATGGTGACATCCGGCCCACCACCAGGGAATCACGGATCTTTCCCTACCACCCAAAGGGACCCAGGTATCCTGCTTTTCATGGGACAGCTGGCCAAGGCCAGAGTGGGCAGGGGCCACCCAAGGGGATGCACGCAGACAGTCACGTGGCTCGTTAATGACTGCCTAATGACCTTGGGGGCCATGAGGGTGAGCGGGGCCTCCTGGACACCTGGCTCTCCCCAGACATCCACTGGACCTTGCTCTTTACCCTGCCCCTCCTCCTGGATCCTTGCCCATTGGGCACAGCCGGGGCCGGTATAAAAGAGGTGCAGAGGAGTGGGAGGGATCCCGGAGACCCTGAGGCCATAAGGGAAACTGAGGCGTGCACACAGGTGCGGGTGAAGGGTGCATCGGGGACCAGAGTGCCTGTGGGAGGGGTCTGTGAGGAACCCCAGCATCCAGCGGGGAAGGGAGGCTGTGTATGGCATCTGGGTGTGGGGGCACGGGGTGGATCTGTAGGGGAGCCAGGGGTCTGAGGAGCAGCTAGGGGGTTTTCCATGGGGGACTGAGGCTTCTGCGGAGTGCGTAACTTCAGGGGACCCGTGCATCCAGGTGAATCCAGATAGCCCAGCTGTTCAGAGATGGGCCCCCAGGCATCGGGCAGGGATTTGCATGGGACCCAGGGATCTGGGAGGGGGACTCTATAGAACAACCAAGCGCCCAGGGTGGGATTTCCAGTCGGGGGCCCAGAGGTGCAGATGGCCATAACCGCGCTCCCCTTCCGCAGGTGTCCATGGCGGGCTGGGTGCTGTGCATGACGCTGGTGCTGGCAGCGCTGGCAGGGGCGGCGGGCGAGACGCGCTACGAGAAGTTCCTGCGGCAGCACGTGGACAGCCCGCGGACGTCCACGCTGGCGGCGCACCGCTACTGCGAGACCATGCTGGCGCGGCGCCGGGTGACGGCCCCGGGCAGGCCCTGCAAGCCCTCCAACACCTTCGTGCACGCCCCGCCCGCCGAGCTGGTGGCCGCCTGCTCGCAGGCGCCCGACCCCGAGACGGGGCTCCAGAGCACGCCGAGGGCGCTGAGCCTGACGGCGTGCCGCCTGCGCGGCGGGGACACGCGGCCGCCCTGCGCCTACCGCGCCCGCCAGGCCCAGCAGCACGTGCGCGTGGCCTGCCGCGACGGGCTGCCCGTGCACCTGGCCGGCACCTACGCGGCCCCGCAGTGAGGCCTGCCCGGCTGCACCCTCACGGACCCTCCCTCCTGTCAGGGGCTCCGTTCGTGCTGCCAATAAAGGAGGTGTCACAGGCCTGGGCTCCAGCATCAACTTGTGATGGGACCCTGCGATCGCACCCCCCCTAAGCCCCTTGGGTGACCCCAACCCTGTCCAAGCTGTGTTTGGTCCCCATATGCCTTATGAATCCCTGGGTTTTCCCAGCTTCCTGGGTGTCCCACAGCCCCCTGAGGTGTGTCTGCCCTCTCCTGTGCCCTCTCCCCTTTCTTGGGTGTCCCACATGGGTGCCCCATAACCACCACCACCCTCCAAGCCTATGGCCCACCAATCTCCTGGATGTGCGCATAGTCCTCTCCCCAGTGTCCTGACCCTTTGGGTGTCACATTCCTTTCCTGGATAGCCCAGAACTCTCACAGGGTTTCCCAGCCTCCGACATGCCTTATGACCCCCTTGAGTACCCCCAAATTCTCCCATGTCTGCCCCATAAACTGTTCCATAAGACACCCCATCTCCTACATGCCTCTGACCCCATCTGTGACCTCTCTGGGTTGAGGCTGCTCCCCGTTGGGCTCCCACAGGACTGAGCCCTGGCTGGGGCCACACAGAGCCCTGAGCCACCATCCCACACACACTGAACACCACACACATGCACACAATGCGCACAAAACCTGCACTGGGCACACAGTGTGCAGCCGCACTCACACAACACAAAGCATTCAAACTCACAGCCCTGCTCCTAGCACAGCACACTGCATTAGCACACACAGGACACACGTACCAGCACATACACACAGTATGCACACATACAGAAGCTGTGTCCCTGAGTCTCAGTGGGATTTCACAATTTCAGTTTGTGTTCATCACCTCTTGTCCTTCATTCTCCCTGTCAGTACTTAAAAGCTCGCCCTGTTTGAGCCTTCTCCAGGCTGAACAGTCCCTGCTCTCTCAGCTCGGCTCTGATCAGACATGCTCCAGTCCCTTCATCATCATCAGTTCCTTGCTGGACTCTCTCCAGTATGTTCATGGCTCTCATGTACTGAGGAGTTCACCACTGGATCCAGGACTCCAGGTGTGTCTCAGTGGTGCCGAGGAGCAGGATCACCTCCGTGCATGTGCTGGCATCACTCTGCCTGATGCAGCCCAGCAGGCTGGGGGACCCCTTTGCTCTGCTCCTATTGCTGTGGGAGTCTTGAGAAATCCCATGGCACTGCTGACATCCAGGAGCGGTGCTGCTACAAAAAGGCAGCCCAAATGCATCCAGAAAGTGTAGCTGAGGAGGAAAAGGGGTGCAGAAAATGCCTTTTCCTCTCTCCCCAAGATACCTCTTGCTCATGTGCCTCAAGTAACTCAGGGGCTCCTTTCCTGAAATTCAGGTGAAAGGCATTTTGAGGGCCATCCATGGACTGGTGAGCTCCACCAAGGTCCAGGGAGAGGAGCCTTTCTCTTTGTGCACTGGGAAGGAATTGGGGTATTTCAAAGGTATTTGGGGCATTTCTGGATCAGCAACTTACAGCAGACTCACTTCTCCACCCTGCTCACTCCTGGCCATGGGAGGAGCTCACTGGCTCAGGAGGGAATACCCAGGGTCTCTGCAAGTACAAGGGTTTGGTCTCTGCTTCTTGCTACCTTGGTTCTTCAGGACTTGGAGAAGGATTCCACCTCTCCACTTGTTCTCTGGTAGCTAAGATCATCCTGACAGTGACAGAGAAAAATACAATCACTGTGATTTACCCCACAAGCTTTCTACTACAGGCTCTGCATGCTGCAGCTACCTGAGTCTACTGGAAAGTCTGGATGATTCCTGGCATCCCCCATTTGATGGCAGGGCAGCTCCACCACTTCACCACATCCCATCCCATTATCCCACTGTTGGTTCACTCCTCTGCTGTGTTTTCTCCTAAGACGCAGCTCTGTTTCTTCAGCATATGTTTGTGTCTGTTCTTTGTGAAGGCTAAAGAGAAAAAATAGCCTCAAAGGAATCAGGATATCCAGAGGGTGTTGTGGCCTTTGCCACAAGCAGCAGTGGGCCATTTACAGGCAGTGGTCAGCAAATTTGTATTGGCAGCAAGCAGCAAAAAGCCAGGGAGTGACTGGTGCCTGAAAATAAAGGAAGGAATTTTGCAATGTTATGTTTTAATAAATCAGTGCATTTATTTCCTAATTGGTTCCTCATTTAGGTACTTTCATGTCCTGCCTAACACAGTCAAACGTAAAGTTGTGAGGTTTGTGGTTGATTCTGCTTTGTAACAGAGAAACTGATCATCTCTGCTTTGTGGGTGGGAGTTAAGCAACTTTCCTAAGGTCACAGAAAAGTCTGAGAGAGGAGCTCAGTTCAGACCTCCTCAGCCCCATTTAATAGCCTCCCTTCCCATTTATGTGCTTTATTTTTCCTGAAGGAAAAAAATGCGACCAAAAATGTTTCAAGAACAGCACTATATGGCTAAAACTTGTCTCTGAGTCATATCTGCTTGACTTTCATGCCCAGACTTTGCTTTGACAGTGGCCAGCCTGCTCTGCTCACTCACACTATTGTCAAACAATTACTTCCTTCACCAGAAACTGGCTGTTGCTTGTTTAGCACAGGGAAATGAAACAAATAATGCTGAATCACACACTTCATTACGGCTCACAAGCTTCTACCGCCCAGCCTTTGATGATATAAGATGAGAGGCATGAGCAGTGTGTCAATATTTCCAATGCTACTGTGGAAATTTGTTCCTGCTCCTTGAAAAGCAAGGGCATTTTTTTCAGGACCATAGCAGAGAATTGCTTAAGCAGGCACTGCAAAGACCTTCAGAAGTATTTACTCAGCAAAGTCATGTATCAGGTCCATGGGTTTGGCAGAACGAGTCCTGTGAAACCAGGCTGCTGCTGCATGCCACACATGCCAAAATTGACATGGAAAAAGCTTCTTTCCAGCGTATCACTTGCTCTTAAAATACACCCTGCACAAATACAGCAAAATACAAGACAGTGTCTGTGCAGCACATCCACCTTTCTTGTGTGCTTGGACTACTGGGAAAGGGGCTGCTAGGCTGCCTGGGGGCAGCATGAGACAAGAAACCACCCCTTTCCCCCTCCAGCAGTACCTCTGAGATCCTGGGTCTGTGCTGCTCTCCCAGTCACTGCTCCTCAGCACTGTCCCTGTGGCACAGGGACCTCAAGCTGAATTCCCAATGAGACATATCCTGCAATCCTCCTTCCTCCTGACTGGGTGACACACTTGGCACCCAGGGTGAAGGGTCATCTGTGTTCCCTGCCACATAGGGAATGATCCATCCCCTCCACCATTCTTGCAGAGGTTCCTGGGCATGGGGACAAGAACACCTGCTAGGAAAAGGGGAGCTGCTGCTCATGGCATGGTGGAGACAGCAAAGACAAGGAGGGCATAAGACCGCAAAATCCTCAAACTCAGCTGTGATACTCAGCTGAGGCTTAGGTGTACCCTTCCCCACAACAGCTACACATCAGAAATCCTAATGCACTTCTCCTGTTCAAGCATCGACCCCAAGACCTAAAACCTAGGCTGGAGAAGAAGCATGAGCTACCATAGGGGAAGTACCAGGAAAACCAGGAGCTAAAAATTTCTGTTCATACGAGACCAAGAGGCCACGCACCCAATTAAAAAAAAATATAGCTGAAAAATACTGTTGTTGACCTCTTGGGCTCTGGTCTTCTGGGAATGCTGCTGCAAGGTGCCAAGACAAACACCAGAACCAGAGTCAAGTGCTCAAACTCAAGGTAAAGAGTTTTGATCAAGTTAACATCCCACACCATGCAGACCCTGTGCCAATACCTGTAACAGTGTTTGTCACTAAACTGAAACTCAGCATACAAAATGGATTCAGTCTCATGTTTTGTGGGCTGGTTGAACATTTTGTTTGGCTACCTCTTGAGTACACAGCTAAAGGTTTGCAAGCCACTTGCCTTGCAAATTATCTCTCCCTTGCCAGCACAACATGGATCTGTCATGGCCAGTCCCTGTCTCCTTCAGTGCTCTCCTGCAGAGCTGCCACCAACCTCTTCCCTACATTCATGCTTAGAAACTGAGTCATCTCTTCATCTTATCTCAGAAAAACATGCTGGGCTCCTTCAGACAGGTTCTCCAGCTCTTTCATCACTCTGCTGGCCCCATGTGAGACCACATGCAGCAAGTCAGTCAGACCTTTCAGTGCGTTGTGCCAGGATGATCCATGGGATGGACAGTGGTTTCCAAGCCAGAAAAGCTCTTTCTACCTGTACCAGAGGGAAATGACCCAAAAGTCAGATGCAAGAAAGCCAATGTATAAAAAATTCCCAGCGGTCGCAGTTGGAGCCATCCAACATTCTTCCAGCAGGCAGAGACGTGCACAGCCTCCTCCCTAAGGGGATCAGGGGAAATTCATTGCAAATGGGTGCCCAGCCAAGGAACTATCCCCTCCCATCAGCAGCAACCATAGCCAAACAGATTAAAAAAAGAGATACAGGTGAGAAGCCTGGAAAGGATTCAGAGAAAGTACACAAAGTGTCAAGAAAACCTAGGGAATTAAAATTCCCCAAAAGACCAGGCTGTGTCTGGAGGTGAATCAAGGCTGGAGGAAGGTGCTCATAAATGTCTCCCTCTTAGAGCTGGGAGGTGGGTAGCTCAGCTAGTGATATCCTGTCTCAGATAAGCTGATGCTTATCTCTCCAAATGTCCCAAACTTACCGCTTCTCCAAGGGCTGCAGAACTGATGTCAGGAGCAGGGCACTCATCTCCACCTCATGTTGGGGTGGAAAAGTAAAAGAAGCTTGCAACTGGTGAAAAATCCTTTTTTTCCCTCAGCAACACTGCCTCTCTCCCAAACTGAGTGCCTGCTCTATGTCTGGATGGAGGGAAAGGGGCTGAAGGGAGCCAGGCCAGTTTCTTCACCTTTCATTGTGCTGCTCCTGCATCCCATCTGTTGGAGAAACGTGTTTGCAGTGCACCCAGCCCAATGCATTTCTAATTCAAACACCAGCAGCAATAAGACCCTGCCGGCCTGCAGTGGCCCCAGCCTTTCACGTGCCAGCTCATCTCTCGATAAAGGAGTTAAATAAATGTTAGACAGAAGGGACAGGTGAATCACCAGGCAAAGGAAGGGAGCTGGAAGGATGGGGAAAGCAGAGCAACCTGGCCCGGACTTTCCCCCCAAGGCCTTGGAGGTAAATTGGGGATTTTCCATTTCATTAGCTTTACAAGGGGTAATTCCCAGCATCATTCTCATGAACAGACCCACCCTGAGCTCCCTCTCACCCCTTCACATCCAACAGTGGTGTTCCACTACACAGGAAAGCCAGGCTGTATTAGTATCTAATTTAGTAACAGGCAGCTGATCCTGAACTCCCCACAAAGAATAAAATAACTGATACACAGAAACAAGCAGTAATTTTTGCTTTGAAAGGGAGAAGCAAAATGGATGCTAAAACTCACAAAAGATGTGAATTTGAAAGCCCCATGGTCTCCCTTGCAAAGGAGCATTATATGAACTGCCCTTGCTCCTGAAGAGAACCAGCCACCCGTTCATCCCTGCTTCCCACTCTAGAGCGTGGTGTTGTTCCCAGGCAAAAAGGCTCTGGTGCTTTGGGAGAGGTGGGGATCAGAGGACTGTCCCATAGGCACAGAAATCAAATCAGTACAGTGAGTTCATTAGAAACATGCACACACGCAGGCAGGAGTTTATTAGTCCACATTTACCATACCAAAAAACAAAATTCCCCCAAAACAGGGGTAGGTTCCCAGTTCTGCCTGCTCACAAACTAACAGTGCTGAGGATACTAAACATGCCATGTGCACTCTGACTGCAGTGCGGGCCAGGAGCTGAACGTGCATTCGCAGCTGAGCTTCAAACCTCTCACATATGAAAGGGCTGTACCTTTAGCCACAAGGCAGTCAGGAGCCCTCAGCTGCCTCCGAGACACATCCAAGGTCAGAGCAGCTGCAGCAGTTTTAATGTGTGCAAGAGGGAAGCTGGCTCAGCAGATGCCAAGTACTGGCAGCACAGCCAGTCCTCCAGTTCAATGCTCCTCTCCGTGTCCACGGCCCTCTCTGCAAACTTCATCATGAGCAGGGCGCGCTTCATGTCCACCCAGTTCTGCAGCACCTGGCGCAGGGTCTCCTCGTGGCTCAGGGGCTGCTCCATGAGGTCTTTTCGGGGCCCCCAAAGCAGACACTGCAGCATCCGCTTGGCCTCGGTGATCCGCACGCGCTTGATGGGATCTGCTTCCAGCAGTAGGTGGGCCAGCTGCTGGAGTCCCCGGGAGTAGATGGACAGGCTGGGGAGAGCAGGGAGGTCCTCAGGGCTGTACTCCTGCTCCCTGAGGTGCACCTTCTCCTCAAAGGGGTTGGGCTGGTGCAGCAGTTCATAGATGAGAATACCAGTCTGAAACTCATCAAACTTCTTGTACTGAGAAGCCGACACAATCTCCGGTGCCAGCCGGGCCTGGCTCTTCTTCAGCTTGGAGTCTCCAGTTCCGGTCTTCTGTTTAGCTTTCAAAAAATTGCTGATGATGAGGCGGGGCAAGTGTTTGTCATCTTTGGCTTTCACGCAGCTCATGGGGGGCTTGCAGGGCACAAGCAGGAGGTTCTCCAGGCACAGGTCACGATGGATGATGCCATGCTCTTTGAGATGCTCCAAGCCGTTGCAGAGCTGGAGGAGCAGGAAGCAAACGCGGCGTTCGTACAGCTCCGGCTTGGCTTGGTGCAGCATCACCGAGTCCCTCACGAAGTCGGCGGTGGTCTGGCTCGGCACCTCGCGGGTGATGACCACCACGCAGTCGTGCTCGCTGGCACCGCGGGAGGGATGGAAGCCATCTCCAGGCACGCTTTTCCCCCCATCTGAGGCCAGCAGCATGCTGGAAGGGACGGAGGCCACAAAATGCCCACAGTCCTGCTGGATGTTGAAGTGAACTGGCACTGCAGGGCTGCAGTACGAAGCAGCTGCCTTGGACTCCTGGGTTTTACAAATCTGTGAAGAGAGACAAAAAGAAAAGTGTCATCAGTCAGTGGCAGAGACAGGGCAGAGATAAGAAGTTGAGAGGTGGGATGCTAAGTTGTGATTTGCAGATGCTCCAGAAGACAACAGGAGAAGCAAGATGTGCACTGGTTCCTTAAGCACTTTAAATTATCTCCTGATTTGAGGATTGGTTTTGTCCTGCAACAGCCCAACCTTAGCCACCAGCTGTGTGGGTTGCATTTCTGGGCATGCTTCCTTTGCCAGGCAATGCCCAGTAACTGGAGGAAAGGAGGACAGTAGTCCTACCATGAATAACTTCTGAAGATTTTGTTTCACTGCCAACAGAAGCAACATATCTTTTACATCACAGGTATCATTGCGATAAACTCCTGCAACCCAAGAGACATTCCTGGAGGGAGAAAAGCAAAGCTTGTGGCAGAAGACATGCTGTCTCCATCTCTGGAGATAGTTAACACTCCTGGATGAGGCCCCATTCAATGTGAGGTGACTGTGAACAATCATGCTGTTTGTGGTGAGGGGTGGACAGAAACCTCCAGCATTTTCTTCCCACCTGATCCTTCTCTGGTCCCAAGCCCTGGAGCCACTTTCACATCCTCCTCAATCATTCCACTTCTGTGTGTCAGCAACTGCTCCCAAGCCCCTGATCAATGGCTGAGGGAAACCAGCAATAAGCTGTACTCCTCAGCACAGACAAAAAAAAACCCAAAGAGAAAATGAGAGCTTACAACAGGCCTAGAAAGAAGTCAAAGTGCAGCAAACTCTAGGGAAAAAATGCATTTTATAATCTGGATTCTCTTTAACCTATACGTGACTTCTATCTTCATTTTCTTCCCTATTTTAGCTTTATACTGCATTAGAGACTCAAAGCCAGGTTTATTATAGGAGTATCCATTAGCTTATGGGGCCTTCTGGCATTTCTATTATACTTTTTTCCCCCTTTATTTAGTGATGTGTTTATATGTCATCCACAGGAGTAAGCAACAGGCTGAAACTCAGCATAAAAGGTTTGAAAGCCTGGAGCATGCCAGTGCCAGTCACAGCATGCGTGCAAAACCAGAGGAGAAATCAATTTCGCCTCTGAGTTAAAATATATACAAGAATAGAGAGGAGCTGAAGGAAAGGGCTGCTTTTGTATTCTTCTAGCAAGGGCTTGAATCCAGGCATTTACAGATAATTCACTCAGATGAGACAAAACTATGGAGATGGGGCATTTCAAATCCCTATTGTCCTCTCATTTCTAAACAAAAATACCCTGCCCTGGCTCATTTGTGGAAAGACAAGCTTTGGAGAGCTAGGCAGAATGCAGATGAATGCAGTGGGATGCAGGATGATGCAGGAGGTCCCCAAATGCAGAGCAGGCCTTCCAGCCCTCTGGCTAACAAACCTGCTTGTTCCTCCTCCCAAAGGAAAGTCATGTAAGACATAGGAAAAGGGGGGGAATTCCTGGCAAGAGTGAAGTCTCTGGAAGAACAACTGCAGCCAAATGAACACAGGGAAATCTTCCCCATCCAGCCATTCTTCTTGACTTTGGCTGCACCAGAGGCATCCTCCCTGCTGAAAGCTCCAGCTAGGAGCCTGGGCTGGCTTAGTCACACACCTCTAGTGGAGAAAGAAGCCAAAGCATGGAGCATATCTTGGCTTAATTCCTCTAAAGCCAGTTCCAAACTGTTTTATACATAGTCATGTCTGTCTGTGCTCAGCTCAGACTCTGGCTCCTGTTTCTCAATAGGCTCCTTGGCTCAAGTCTGATCCTCTGCCCATTTTGAGCTCTCCAAGTCTTATTTTAACTACAGGTCTGTGATCTCTTTCATGTCAAAAAATCTATAGCAGAAGCCAGGAGGGGCAGCTAGGGATCAGCCAATTGAATTGTTTCACAATTATTCATTCCCTCCTTTGGCTGCCAAGGGATGGTGGCACACAGGAATCGTATCCATGCACATGGATAAACACACACACAACATCACTATGCTGGCACAGAGTATGTCCTTGTTGCAGTGGCTTTGACTTTGTTAAGCCACTCTGCAGTGTACCTAGGGCACAGAGTAAGCCCACTTCACACACAGGGACACAAGTGCAGTCCTGTCAGGAGGCTGAAATGTGCTGTTTCTGCCTTGGCAGGAATTCATGCACTGCAGCCATAGAGCTGAGCTACTGAACCCACCTAGCATGGCAGGCAAAAGCAAAGCTGTGGGTGTGCCACAGGGAACTGCAGATTGAAAAGGCGCACAACAGTTCTTAGGCTTCAGGAAGAAAGTTGTGATGGATTTAGGTATAGCGCACAAGAAAAGCTGGCTCTGAGTGCTGGACTAAGGGTATTGGTGCAAGAGCTCATCTAATTCGATTCTGGTTATTTACAGCCCCCCTGTTGGGTTGACTGTACTTCCTTTAGGATATGAACTGGCTTTTAAGCTACCACTTAACTAGAACATCCCTTAGGGATGTATTAAAACATTCTAAAACAACGCTTAGAGTTCATAATGGTGGAAACTATTCAGCAAAGATTTTTTTTCCCTTCCTTAATGCATCTCTGACAGTGCTTTTTTGGGAATTACTTTAGGCTTTGAAAACAACCTGAGGAATAAGCAGCGGTGAGATGTCCCCAGTGTTAAGTCAGAAGGGAAATTAAAATCTCTGTATTCAAGTAGCAATATCGATCAAGAACCAAAATCCACAGGATGTCCATGGAACTGGTTGGATAAGCTTACTTATCTAGGTTTCAAAGAGCTGAACTATTGCACCTCAAGTTTCCATTTCAAAACATGTATTCCGTGGAGTTACAGGAAAATATTTCAGACCTGACCTTACACAGCATGTCTGGGTCAGCCTACATTGTTTAATTGGGATCTGCAATATCTTATTGTCTGTAGTTTCAAGATCATATAAGCACTCAGTATCTGGGTCAGAGCTTCCACTTAAAAGGCAGGCAGAGGCAAAACCACTGTTTTTTGAGCAGCCTTTCATCAGCTTATGTCATCAGAGGCGAATGCCTCTGAGTTTACAACAGAGTATTTGCACAAAGATGTTTTCAGAGACAGAAAATGGTTGGGTTTCAGACCCCTTAAGCAATAAGCTAAATCTGACTGGCATTTGTTACAATGAAAACTCCTTCTCCAAATTAACCTTCACAATCAGTAAGGGGAAAGGGGCAATTTTGGAAGGAGTTTTGCTTGCCTAACTTCACCTGTGAGAAATACAAGCAGAGAAAACAAGACATTGCATGAGACGCCATGTGCTGTTAGTGCACACATCTCCACCGAGAAGATGGAGATAAGTCTGGACACCTCCTGCCTGTGGACTTACCTTCACAGCATAGGTAGTAGAAGGGTCCTTGGAGCAAGTGGCACAGTAATAAATGGCATCCCCCGAGTCGCAGCAGGGCTTGTTGCACGTCAGCTTGAAGAGGGACCAGTTGTTCTCGCTGAAGTGCAGCTCATTCTTCTGCTCCCGCATGAAGCAGTCCTCGCACTTGGCGACCAGGCGGCGCAGGGATTCGGCGTACAGCGCCCCCAGCTTGCTGTACACCCCCTCCTTGCTGTCCATGTTGCTCAGGAGGTTGTGGAGGCTGGAGGCCGAGGACACCTGGCTGGACACGCTGAGCTGCGAGGAGGAGAGGGACTGGAGGGTTCTGCTGGGCCCACAAGCCCCTGTGCTCTTAGCGGCGCTGGAGCCCCAGTAGCTGTTTCCTTTGGAGCTCTTCTCCAGGGACTCGGAGGAGGAGAAGGCACCAGGGCGGCCCCCCAGGCTGGCTGGGTGGATGAAGGGAGGCTCCTCTCGGAGGCACATATTGCTCTCAGAATGGCTGACATTCAGCCTGGGGCTGGCAGCACCAGCTGCTTTGCCTGAAGATGCCTGTCCCCCAAAAAAGCCATCTGGAGAAGACACAGTTCTGATCACTGTTTTCTTCTGGGGCAGAGGGGGTGGGCAGCTGGGGGCAGAGGAGGGACCATCCTCAGTGGAGACAGAAAGGAAAGGGACAGAGGGAAATACTTGGCTCTCAGCTGGAGGGGGCGAGTGGTTCGGCTCAGATGAGTGTCCTAGGAGACAGCAACACACAAGAAGATGCCGTGAGTGGGCCTTGCAGGCTGAGAGCACAGGTCCTTCTCCATATCCCTGACACCCCCAGGGCCCTGGCTGGGAAGAAAAGCAGCAAGCCAAGTTACATCTGAACCCAGTGCACGGTCTTCAGCTATTCACAACTGCAAAGTTTCACTGCAGAGGTTAGGGATTTAATCCAGTTTAATAGAGCAGGTTTGCAAAGCAGGCTGCAACCAGCCATCCAGAGAAATGCACTTCCCCACCCTTGAAACCACTCCCCTATGAACTGCATATACAGTAGTAAAAAGGTAGTAGAGGGTAAATATTTAAGCTGTGATGTCATCCACAGGGAGGTAAGAATCAAGCACTTGATACAAGGACAATCTTTCAAACACAGCCTCTCTCACCTGGGAGCTACCACCCAGTGCTTCAGCAGCAGGGCATGATAAGGAGAGAGTGACTCATGGCACATAGCTCCTGGAGCACTCCAAGTACATCTAACCTTTCTCTCAGCTTCACACTGGAGAAGGGTTGCTGAGCAAGCCTGGGATTTTGGCAATTTCCATTTTGCTGAAAAAAATCTGGCCTCCCCCCACTGCCTGTTTCCCAGCTTATTCTTTGCTCAGAGGGCAGGCTGGCCCCATTACATAGCACTAAACCCCAAGCAGCTCCACATGCCAAGTGCACATGGATTGGGTTGGGATGGCTGGCTCATTTTGGGCAGCCATAGCAGCTGCTTTCCTACCCAAGCCAGACTGGAGATGGGTAATACACTTACATGCCATGAAAGAAGTGAGACATTAAAAAAAAAGGACAGAAAGGTGACATGATATTGAAATAAAGAACATTAATTTCAGGTCATAGAGACAGAATGCATGAGGAGTGGAGGGGAAATTAAAAGAAGAGAGACAATAATTCAAGGGAATTTATCTATGCCACTTGAATGAGAAATGGGACTCTTGCTAACAACTAGCATGCAAGTGTAAACCTTGAAAGGTGGGGTTTTGCTCCAAGCAAATAGCAAATAGTTTAGCAGATAGCAGGATCTATTGCTTTCTTTAAATCCATCTTCCAAAGCTGCAGAGTGGTAGCAAACAATCCTTCCTCCTCACAAAGCTGTTGCTGAGGGTTCAGCTGCCGGCAGACACCTCCTCGCAGCAGCTTTCTGCCTGCTCCAGAGGAATGCCCTGGGGCACTTTCCGTGTCAGCCTGCAGAAGGCACTTGTCTCCTCACAGCCCAAGTGACTCACAGCAATCACGCACAACCTCCAAGTGCAGGAGCTCAGGTCCCTGAGCTGCCAGCCTGTCCTGGCGTGTCACTTGCAGGTTTGCACCAGCTGTGCTAGAGCAGCAATCCCTGTTAGCTGCTCCACCACCTGAGACCGCATGAGGAGAGGGCAGATCCCCTGGTTCTCAGCTACCAGAGTGGATGCTGGCACCATCTGGCCCTATCCCTCCTCACCAGATTGTGGTAGCACTGGTCAATTTTCATTTGTCTCCTCCAGTGCCAAGGCCCTCTGTGTGCACTTCCTATAATCTATCCCATCACACCAACATCCCTGAGAGATACCTCAGGAATGAGCAGCTCTGATTTCAGCTTCTGCAGGTTTGTCTCCCATGAAAGCTGTTTCAACAGCCCATTCCTGACAATATGCTCAGAAACAGCTCTGTAGGAAACATGAATCAGCACACGTCTCTTTTGCCCCAGTGCCTGGGTGCTGAGCTATCTGACTCCTGTTGGACCCTTGCCCCAGGCGTGTGCCTGCATTGTACACCCAGCTGCCCAGCAAGTGACTGCTCTCCAGTTTCAGCTAAGAAATACCTGCCTTAACAATTGAGATTCGTGTCCCAAAGCTTTAGTGAAAACCCACATCTACTCTAATGGGTCCACAGGAAAGATTCTCTCCATTAAAGCCCTGTCAAAAGCCACAGGCATGGATCATTCAGCATGGCACCTCTTGCCACTTCCATCTACTGGGCTTTAACAGAGGAGAGAGCCAAGAGAAAATCTTCAATGTGTAGTCCATGAGTACCTCACCAGAGGCATCTTTGCCAGGACATGCAGCTGAATCCCTGTTTCAAGAGACAAGATTTACTTGAGAGAGTCTTAGGAAACAAACGTCAGCACTGGAATCTTTGGCAACCGGTCCACATGCCTAGCCCACAAATGCCAAACTGCTCTTAAGTTTTTTTTATATGCTGCTGGGCTCTGCCCCAAGCAGAAGGTAATGAATTAACCTCTTTCACAACTCTCCTAACAGTACTCTGCACCTTCAGCATGGAGTCCTTCTGTGTGTCAAGGGCTTAAAAGCTCCCCTCCACTTCATATTTTAACATCTGACAGCATAGCAAATTAATCTGAACTCACCTTACTCAGTGACTGACTGCACAGCTTCTTGCTTGCATCAGCAAGACAAACTGCATTTGAATGTTCATTTAAAAACTCATCTTTCCCATGATAAGTATAAACAGTTGTTTCTGTTAGTGAAGGTAGAGAAATCCTCTTGTTCCTATCATTTTTGACAGCAAAATGTTTCTGTGCCTAGCAAGTAAAGATCCAACATATGTGAGTTTTTCTTACTCCTGTACAATTTCCTGGCAATGTCTCACTCTCAGACTCCCAAGTTAGTGGTGGAAAAACGGAGTTTCCAGAGCTCTGGCTCTTAATTTTATTGCTGCACATTGTTGCTCTTGGAAAGAGAGAACTTCCACTACATGAAGGTTGCTCTTGCTAAGGAAATACTTTCTGAGCTCCTGAACACGTTAGTGCATGTCTAAGTTACACACTGATGAAAAAAGTGACTTCATAGTAAGTATTTTTTAATCTCAGTTAAACGAGTGCAGGCAGATTCTTTCCCCTTAAGAAATAACTGGGAACACAATGAGAGGGAGAGATCATGTCTAGCACAAAACTCCTTCTGGTACTCCTCAAATCTATGTAGGACTTTCTACAGCAGGGCTTCTTGTGACAACGTGAAATGCATGAAGCACAAGCAGGATTGTTCTTATATGGAGATTTTATCTAGACCAGAGGAGATCTACAGGGTGAATGACATTGGCACGTGCTGAATGAAAGAGGAAAAAGTCTGTAATGTTGGTCTGACTGCCACATTCATCTAGAGTGCATCAAGAGGCAGAAGGGCAGGAGAAGTGGGAAGATGAAGGGTCACTGGGGGAGCTGGGGACTGGACCCTGGTGACCCCTGCCCCGAGGATGCTGTCCCATGGGCAGTGGGTCTCAGGTACAATGCCGCCTCTCCCGTAGGCGGTGGTCACTTACTGCCATCGCTGCCGGTCTGTGTGTCCGAGTCGAGGCTGTCGCTGGAGCCGGCCGTGAAGCTGACGTGGGCACTCCTGAAGGGTGGGCTGAGGCTTTCTGCAGAGCTGTTGCTGACTCTCTCCAACTCAGTGTTACTAGGGTTCATTTTCAGAGTGTGCCTAGAGAGAGTGACAGAGAAGTCAGGAGACAGATGGCAAAAGGATACCCTGCTTGCATTTTTGCACGGAGATTCAAGCTGAGAGCAGCCTTAGTTTGATCTCTGCCTATTCATACACTGCACAGTGTATTATCACACCAAACTACCTCATTCCTGTGCACTTTCCTTCTTTCTCCAGTACCTGGGGAATTGCATCCCACAGACTCTGAGCACGTAATAGGCTTGCAGTCCCCGAGCCAAACTAGCTGTGCTTGATCAGAGAGGGAAAGCCAGTGAGCCAAGAGTACTCAGCCAAAGTCTGAACCTTCTTCACCTAGAACATGTGAGGTCCTGGACCACATCCTTTTTTGGCCACTGCCACTCAGAAGTGGGGACCCACCAGTGTTTGCCTTCAAGGAAGCTCTCAAGGGAAGGAAGTAGCATCACTCCTCCCATTTTACAGAAGGCAAGTCGGGGCTGGGTGTGTGAACTCCATTCCTGCATGACAGAGGCATAGGTAGCAGAAGAGTCCATCATCTCCAACCATGCATCACAGTTAACAACCAACACCTTACAAAAGAAGCATCTCTGCAGAAAACATGAGTCTGCCAAACTCAGAAGCTACCATACAGTTTTCAATGTAAGACCTGCAGTTTTCCATGCAGCTTCCACCTAAAAAAATAAACTAACAATAAACTGGGCTTATAACCTGCTAGGTCACAGTTTAAGTGACCAGTTTAGGCAAGCGGGATTTTTTGCTAAGATAAAGAATTTCCCCTGCATTTCTTCATGTTTCTGCCTTGGAAAACAACAGAAACTGTTGAAATCAGGCAGCACAGAAGAACATAAACACTCTTAGCATCGGTACAGTTCCCACTCTGTCAGCCAGAACACAAAGCTTATCAATCCACATTTTTAAAGTAAAACTGCCAATCTGCTGATAAAATTCAACACATTGATTAAGAATGTAAAAAGGTTAGGAGCAGACTTGTACAGAAGTAAAAGGACTTCCACCAGCTATCTTGCTGAAAGGTATCCGGTGTTTCCTAATCAGACGGCTGAATGGCTGCTGAGAAAGACAAACAAAGACATGCACGACCGTTTTCTTGTGGCACCCTGGTCACGTGTATGGGACCCCTCCTCATCCAAGACTCCCAAGCACAGCAGACACAGACTTTTATTTGAAGATTGAGAAATGTTTCATTCCCAATCCAGACAAAGCACTTACTCTTGTGTCCACACCACCACATGGAGAGCAGAGTGTATGAGAAGCCCGGAAGAAACTTCTGCCAGACTTCCTCATTTGCCTGAGCAGCCTTGGTCTAAAAATACTCAAGGGCTGATGAAAAAAAGGCTGTAAAAACCAGTTCAGGTATACTTCAGCAGAGACACTGATCTTCCACCAGCGATGAATTTATCACAGCAAGCCTCTTGGGGACACTTTACAAAACTTCACAATGAACCACACAAGTCACAGTTGAAAAAATGAGAGGGAGAAAGAGAGAGAGAGAGAGAGAGAGACAGACAGAGAGTTTAAGAGGTTTAGGTCTGTTACGGCTAATGCTGTTGAAAGCAACCAACTGCATTTAATTTTTTATTTTTTTTTACTATAAAGATGCAGCTTTATCCTATAACTTTCTCAGATGTTTAATATTTAGTAATTTGGGTGGAAAAAACACAAGGGTGCACACCCATGCCAGTACACTGTCTGTCCCAGCAAGAATCAAAGAAGCATTTGAATCCATCAGAAAAGAAGATTTAACAAGATATCCGGTCTTGATTCACCCAGATGAGATGTTTTCTACCACATTCCTTCCCCCAGCCCCCCCCGAAACCTTGGTGCATTTCTCTTTCTTTCCCATCACTAAACACAAACTCACGGAGCTGCCGTACCATTCCCGCACTCAGGGAGAGATGAGACTTTGCTCGGCGCGGTCCAAGGTCCGCCGTGCCCAGCCACACCTATTCCTCCTCCAAGCAACCTGGGTGCAGCGCCGGCCAGAGCCGTGCTGGCTGCTGCCCTGGCTGTGCTGTGCTCAGCGCGGCTGAGGGCAGATGCAGAGAGAGCCCCGTTTCCTCCCCGCACCGCCGTGACCGATGCAACGCGCAGTTCCTGAATAGGCGCACCGAAATAGAAATTGTTTGCCGCTTAAACGACATCCTGCTCTTGTTTCAGATGTTACAGCCTGGCCAGCTAATACCTCTGGAATTACCTCTGCCTCACATCTCCCTCTTTTCCTATGAGCCGCTTGAAGACCAGGGTGCAGCCTGCACAATCAAAATACCACCCACTCCACTGAAGAATTACTACCAAAAACTTGCTAGGGTCAAACTCTCCCATTTCAGTAAAATTCCACCCCAAGAGCTGAACAGCTCATCGCTGCAACAGCCTGTGGGACCCTGATTTACAGCTACCCCAAACATCCCTGCTTTGCTAGTATTCCTTCCACCTCAGCTGAGTGCAAGGGCACAGGTGGCTATTTTCTGTCTTGCCCTTTTCACTAAAGGATATTGGAAATCACCAAAGGGTCTTGGAAATAAAAAGCACAAGCCATCTTAAACCCAAAGAAAACACTGGGTTTGTGCCCTGCACCACTGACTTGTAAACATCTGTGGGCTACACTCCTCTTCAGAAAGATGTAACAGTAGTTAATTTACATCAATTTAAAAATGCCTGCTCAGCACCTAAAACATAACCAGCAACTTCAAGAGCAGCATCAGAGCTGTCATCAGGTGCCTGTGCATAAAGAACAGGTCACCAGAGTCAGCTCAACCAATATAATAACCTAAACCCACAGGATTTCACAGATTTTCAGCTCTCCAACTATTCTGGTAGCTTTAAATACACTTCAATTACTCAACATCCTCCAGGCAACAGCCTGGCATATTCAGGCAACCCTTCCAGTTCCCTATTTCCAAGCTTTCCCATCATAAACAATTTCATCCTGACTTTCCACATGATTCTCACAGTCCTGCCTAAAGCAATTCAAGATTGAAAAGAGCGGGCTTGTAAAAAAAGCACACGAAAACAAAACAATCCCCCCCCAAACCCATAGTTTGGAGTTCCCTTAACACTGAAAAGGGACCCAGCTCATTTCCCTTGTCTTAGGTTGCACTTCTGGCCAGGGCCCGCTTCATCTTTCCTGTGTCTCAGTTTGACCAGTAGCCATGTGTGTAATTTCACATTTCTCCACAGATCAGGGTCCCACCTAATGCTGCTGCAGGACTCCAGCATCACCAACTGCATGCTTTGCACTTCTCAGAGAGACAGTGGAGATGGGCCCTAAAGCTTGGCTCCCCTAACTGCAGAAGACCCACATGCCTTGGGATATAGCCCCAGGAATCCCTGGACTTTGAACATACCTTCCTCTTGAATTTCCTGACTGAGATTTGACACAGAGATCTGGTTACTTTCCACAAGTGCAATGGGCAGGTTTTGAGAGCAGGAGGCCCCTCAGACAGAAAAGCTGCCAGGCTCCTGCTGGCTCCTTTCCTGCAGCCATCCCATGGGCAGCCTGTTGGCAGCACTGGAGGATGTGCAAGGCACCCCTGCCCTGCACAGAGCCACTGTCACTCTGCAGTGCCGCCACGGGGGTCTCCCAGCCTTGCTGTGCCAGCAGGAGGAGGACACGCCTCCTCAGCACAGATGACAGGACTGAACAGATAACAGAGAAGCTGAGCTTTATAAATCATGTGACAGAGCAACGAGGAGAGAACAGAGAACACACAGAGATCACCACACAGCAAACTGCACCCCAGGAGGTGTTTGGTGATAACATCAACAAGACACCCCCTCCCAGTATAAAATAATGGAACTAATGCACAGGAGAGAGAAAAGCCAGACTTGCATTACAGCATCAAACACAACATATGGCTAGGCATAATTATTACACAAGAGGAAGCACCATTGTACCATATGCTTGTCTATCATGAAACGTGAATAATTATATCTTCCTCCTCTTGCCACTTGCTGTTTCCTCCAGCATCTTCCCCTGGTTGCAGGGGGAAATTAAAACACTGCATACTGGAGCTTACAACATTTGAAGCTTAGATTTGTACTTATCTTTCTGCTATCAGCTGGCAAATGTGGAGAAACCAAAACTAAGGTAAGGAAAATAAAGGATTTTGAAGAACTCCTGGCTTTGTTCAGAGGGATATGCCGCTTGTCCCTGTACTAGAGGGGTTTTATGTAGCACAGGTTAAGATGAAACAAGGGTTTGGAGTCTGGAGATGCACAGGAAAATTCAGATAGGGTACAGAATTAAGATGGTAGGTGGGTGAAAAATTAAATCACTGCATACTCCAATGTGGTAAAGAAGGTAAAGAATCTCATTTTGATTTCCAACTCTGTGCTTTTTTAAGTGGTAAGACAGGAAACACACAGGAGGGTGAATGACTTTAATTTTAAAAGAAACAAACTCTCCTATAAGAGAAGCTGATAGATGACAACCTTTTAAGCCAGTGTGTTTTGTCACTGGGGTACACCCTGGCACCGAGCTCCAAGGAGAAATGGGTGCCTCAGGAACGGTAAGAAAAGAGGAATATTCTGCCTCAGATACAGCTGCTGCCCCGTCACAGACTGATTCCTGGCAAGAACACACAGCACAGCCCCACCAGCCAGCACCACCTCCCCAGCGAGGAACAAACCTGGCTCTTTTCCTGGCGATCCCGTTCCCAACACCTGGCTCTTCTCCTGTGATCCAATTCCCAGCATTGCAGCTTTTCTGGAACACTCCTGTGCTCTGCTCCCTCCGGCAGCAAGCGGTGGCAGCAGCACCGGAACAGGCAATCCTGGCACTCCTCAGGCTCTTTCTCCCTGGCTGTGTTCAGCAGTGACAGGTGTGGGGAAGTGCTGTGCTGCACCTTTGCTACCCCATGCCAGCGCACTCAGCAAATTTCAGAAGCTTTTTTCGCCACTGCCTTTTGAAGGTGGCACTAATTGTGATGAAAGCAGCTCAAGATGCAAAACAGCATCACTGTTTTCTTTCTTTAAGAGGCACACAAAATAAATTAGCCATCAAGGTTTTGGAGGCCAGAAGAAACCACGAGGATCATTTAAGCCTGATCCTCTGCATAAGAGAGACATAAATTTCAGCAAAGATCCATTCCTCATGCCAAGAAACTGAAGGCCATACTAGAGCGTTTTACACCGAAGAGCCTTTAAATCATCATTGCACATACATGTCCTGGGGTTCCCACTTTCCCTGGTGAGCTCCTTCCCTAGCCAACTATCTTCAGAGCTTTTGGAAGAAGACCAGGCACCATCTTCCCTTTTCAGCCTTTTCCCCCTTGCCATTATACTTATTCGTCATTCTGTTTCTTATCTTTCTTATTTCTTATCTGTCATTCTAGACCAAGCAAACATCAAATATCTATAATCTTTCAAACAAGCAGAAAAAGAGGATTGTATGAAGACACAGTTGCAAGAGATCCAGAGTAGCTTTTTATAGGATCAAAACCAGCACATATTCATTATTTTCCTTTTCTTGTGACAACTTTTAAACCCCACTGAAATCGCTCCTTCTGCCATCCTAAGAGACAGCTTACTTCCAAACCAGAGCTTCCTCAGTCTCTGGAAGGAATGTACCCTGTAAAAATTTTTTTCCCTTTTAATCGTTAAAGCCAAGATGAACAAAACAAAATCTACAGACTCACTTCTTTCTCTGCTTTATAACTATTCAAACACACATGCAAGTTTTCCTTAAAATAAGCAATTAGATTTCATTATGAAAGTCAAACAGGCAAACTTAATTTTCCAGCATGAAATCAAATGCCTTGCTGCCGCTTGAGATCTAGAAGGAAAAAGGACAGTTGCATGCCTTTCCTGCAGCTGAGATGAACCCTGATCTGCTAAGCCCCCAGCCCCAAGCCTGTACCACAGCCAGGTCAACACTGGCTTCACCTCCATCCTCCAAAGGAGATTTTGCAGCTGAGCCACCAGGGAATGTCCTGGGCTGAGGTGCTCTCTCTGTGTGGGGAGTACATAAGCCTAACAGGAGGATCGGTGGCTCTTCCATCAGGGACAAGCACATGTTCACAGGGTGCCTGGCACTAGGAGAGTATGGATGTGCCTCAGAGTCATCCTTGTGATTCTGGTTCTTCAGGTATTTGGCTGCAGCCCAGGACAAACAAGAGGGGATGTTCCTCCAGCACCAGGCCATGGCCTGAAGCTGCAACACCCAGGGTGACACAATGGCACCATGGTGATTTCAGCAGCTGTGCATGCAGCTATCCCTCCCACCACCCTGGTTCCTGCATTGACACACTCACAGCAGCCACAGTTTTGCTTGAGACAAAACCCAAGCACCCTCAAAGCAAAGAAACAAAACAGGGCTTGCAAAACCTGAGTCTGATCAGATCACTCCTTACTGCTCCTCAGCTGGCTGGGCTCCCTGGGCTCCAGCTTCCATAGCTGTAGGCAGGACTAAGCTCTTTTGAGTAAGGCGCCCCAGGGCTCAGCCACAGGCATCAAGGCCTTTGGGAGACAAATACCCGCTGCACAACCTGCCCTGCAGCCACAGGGGGTAACCAACACCTACCTCAACCACCTGGCAGGGTTTGCAGCTCTGCCAGAGATCCCAGTCATGGATGCCACGTGTTCCCTCACCTCAGTTTCCCTGCCTGCTTTCACATAGGCCTTCTAGCACACAGATGCTCTCATCAGGATGACTCAAAAGCAATTGTCAGAAACTGGCACAGCCCAATTGCATCAGGAACATGAAATAGCCCCTCAAAGGAGCAGAAAATGCTCCACACTCCTCTGGTGTCATAACACCACACAGAGGACAAGAGCAAATACATCTGTGTGCTCATTTGCTTGTGGATCTTTTGTTTCCTCTGACTCCAGCAGGCATGTGGCATCATCACAGTGGGAAGCCCAGCATTAAGGAGAAGTAATGCCACTTGTTCATCTCTTCCCTTCCCTTGAGAAACCTCATTTGTTCACCTCTTGGCCAATTTAAGACACTAGTTCCCTGGGTTAGCCAATCCTGAAACACATGGAAAATTCACAGTCTCAACCTGGAGGTCAGTGATGCCTACACATAAGCTTGACCATGGACCCCAAGGCCAAGTTCTCCTTCAAACACCCATCCCTTCTTCTCTTGACTTTTAATCAAGGAGCTGGAGTCAAATCTGTTGTGCAATGCACAGTTTCAGGTAGGAAAATTGCCATGCACAATAAAGCAAATATGGGACCCCTGCAAAAGGAGAAAGTATCCTTCCCTGATATATTCAGACAACATAATTAATGGAGAGAAAAACAAATTTTCTTCCCCCATTTGACCTTTGTTTTATTTTTTTTTCCTTTTTTTGTTATTTTTTGTTTGGTGATGCACACAGCTGCAGATACTAAATGCACACTAAGTATTGTAAGCCTGAGGGTTTTTTTTAATTGCTTAGCAGGGCTATTTCCTTCCCAGATGGATGGCTCTCCCTCCCTCACTTTTGTTTGGGGCCTGCAGTTGCCCTGCCTGCAAACCTGACTTGCAGGAAAGCGGAGAGCAGAAGGTTGCCTGAAGCCAGGTGGCTCCCACACATAACAAGCCCACATTGGGCAAGCTCCAATTACCTGCTTGCAGGCAAGGAGCCCTCCCTGGGAAACTGCAGCTTTGAGAGTTCACCTTGAAAGCAGAAAGCCATTAGAGCCAAACTGAAAGCGTTGATTTTGGAGGCCCTTGTTATTAGCATCAAGAAAAGTTGCCCAGTCCCACCTACAAGAGAAGACTGCAACCAGGTTTTCTATGCTATTCAACATCCAGGAACTGCCAAGACAGAATGAAGCTGACCTGGGAAACACCAGCCATCCCGAGCATGAACCTTTTTTCCACTTGAATATTGGGGCTTAAGGCCATATCTTGCAGCCCTGGAGGGCTTTTACAAGTGCACATGACATTCAAACCAAGACTTGCAAAGATCAGACAGCTTTTCAGAGTAAAAGGACAAATAGCTTTTCAGCTGTGCAGTCACACCACATGCTTCTGAAAGCCCACCTTTGGACAGAAAAGGAGGAAAAAAGAATGGGAAGCACCTCCCAGTCAGTGAACTCCTGGAGCAACCCTCCCAGTTGCAAAGGGTTAACAGACCACCATGCACACACTCACGGGGCTGTACCTAGACTGCTTTTTCGGCGGCGGTGGCGGCGGTGCAAACTCCACACCATGGCTCTTGTCTTTAGGGAAATCAAAGGAGAAGGAAGAAGACTTGGTCATTCCAGTCTGGCCCTCCAGCATCGGGCTGTCATCCACAAAGTCGGCACCAGCTCTTCCACTGTCAGCTCCTCCTCTCCATGGGTGGTTTGAGACCTCCTGCTCCTCCTCCTGCTCCTCCTCCTCCTCTATTCGGCCCTGCTTGGTCCACGTTGGGTTATAGTATTTCTGCCTCCTGTCACAGGATGAGCCTGCCAAGCCTCTACTGGACTCCTCCACAGAGACCCCATTCACAGGAGTGCAGGGGGAAGGGGTCACCCCAAAGGCACCTGTATCAGTACAGCTCCTTGGCAGCAGCTGAGCGCCAGCTCCATCGTGGCTGTGGTCATCACCAAACCTTCCCACCTGGGAGCTGACTGGGGGCACACGGCTCCCCTCGCTGCCTGGCTGGCTGTTTTTGGACATCTTTGGGGGGATGGCTGGACTCTCAGTAAGTGAGGTCTTGACAGGAGCTGCCAGATGAAATCTTGTGCTGTTTTCACATCCAGATGCTTGAAAAATCTGTCCAGACTCAACAGTAGGTGATGAAGTCCCAAAATCAGGGTGGGAAGTGGGGCTGATACGTGGCCACTGCACTCCTACCGCTGAGTCAGGGCTGCTGAGGAATATTGTCTTGTGATCATCCTCAGTGTGTGCTGTCATTATAGTTATCTTTGCTGCCACCTGGCCAGTGGAGTCCTGGTGCTCCTTCTCACCTCCCAAAGCCCAGCCACCATCCCTCCACAACCCGTCAGCTTTCTCCTTGGCAGTGCCGTGGGCCAGCTTCTCCGCTTTTGCTTGGCTGCCAACAGCCTTCAGCTGTGCCTTCCTCCTCTTGGTGCTCTCAGCATAGATGGGATCACCATGGGCTGGCTCGGTGAGGCGAGGGCGCTGCGGCTCCACCAGAGCCTGCTGAGGGGTGCTTGAGCCCTCAGCGCGGGGGCCTCCAGCGACAGAGGGCTCCCCAGGGAGAGCTAACTCCTCATCCTCCCGGGACAAAGCGAGGGCAGCCGCCTTGCAGCTCCCCGTGGTCTCAGGGAGGGTGGCAGGCTCAGTGTGGAGAGCCAGGTTTTTCCTGTCTGAACACAGGGCATAGGGAAGAGGATCACTCTGGTCTTTCGTGATGCAGAAGGCCACGTTCACAGCTCTGTGCTCCTCTTCGCTGAATTTGACTGCCCGGCCACTTGGCCTTGGAATCTCGGGAGCATCCCGCTGCCTCCACCCGCTGGGAGTGTGACTCTCCTTCTCACACTGTGCAGCCTTCTCCTCTGTGCAACAGGGCTCCCATGGGACAGGGTGCTCTTTGTGGCAGTTTGTGATTGAACAGTACTCGCCCCCTTCGCTTTCCAAGATAGAGGAGGGGTGACCGCAGTCACGCCCCAAAGGGAGTGCTGCTCCTTCTCTGGCTTGGGAAGAAGTGTTTCTGCTGGAGTGAGTGGTGCTTCTGTCCCCCAAGGCAGATGGATTAGGGCAGGGAACCTGATGAGGCGGGGCAAACTTGTCTTTAGCTCTGTCCTCCTGCTTGCCCACCTCACCCACAAGTACCAGGCTGTGGATGGAGACGTTTCTCTCCACGCGACTGTCCAGGCCACGCACGCCCACCATGGAGTAGCTGGGAGGACAGCAAGACAAGCAGTCGCTGGGCTGGTTGTGAAGGAAAGGCTTTCTCACACCACCATTGCCAAAATTGTCAAGGCAGATGCGCTGTGCATCTCCTGATTTCAGGAGGAGTTGCTTGCCAGAAATCACGCCCCAACTGACCTGCATGGGTCAAAGAGACAAATTCCCTGTCAGAACCTGCATATGCAAAATTAAATATAAATAAAATTTAAGCAAACCCACGAAGTACAAAAACAAAAGCCCAGCTCTGCAGAACAGCACTCTGGAATTCACCATCTATTTTGCTGTGCTCACCTCACCACTAATTTCCACAAACCTTTCCAGGTAAAACTACACTTGTCGTATTTCCTGGACCATTTGTAATCCTTGCATTACTAACAATGGCAATGCACTGGAATAAGACATTCTCCTTTCTCTTCCTATGGGTTTGCTGCCAGAAACATGTCCAACCTGTCATCCTGTCTGTGAATCACTGTGCAATTAAAGATTCAGAGAGCGAAGGAATATTTGCACCTCTCTCTGCTTATTTTCATTTCACACTGCTCCAGAGTGTGTGACTCCAGAACACAGACACAGACTATCAAGGGTTATCCTGGGATAGCAGCCTGGCCATGCTCAGAAGTAGGGATGGGGGAGCAAGCATGCCAAATCTGCATGCACAGATCAAACACCACCAACAATGGCAGCTTGCACCCTTCACCCCTTAGAAGAAAAGAAAGGGACAGTAGTGGGAGGCTAAGAGAGCTGGTGAGCCCTGACTCTGCTCTGGGGTATGGGGAAATAGGAGCACAGCCATGCCACTGGCAGTGGGGCAGCAGCCTGTGCGTCACTCTGCTGAGGCACTGCTGGTATCAACCGGTCAGGGCGAGGAGCTACACTCACAGGGCATTACTACTCTGGCAAAGATTGGTAGGAAGGAGCAGGAAGGCAGGGCACTTTCTTCCTCACCCACAAAGACCACAGATCCAGTCAGCACTGTCTGCAACCAGACAAGACATCTTTTCAGTAAAACTTCCCAGAAAAATAACCCGCATCCTCATTTTAACACCGGAAGTTCCTAAACAAACAATGTATTTTTAAGCTCCTCTGCACATGGCTTTTGAGCAACAGCTCGTTCAGCTTCACCCAAAGATACACTGAGAAACCAATATATGGCTTAAAATCCTGAGTCAAGACCAGAGGGAAAAACAAAGGGAAGGAGGTGTTTGTAACAGATATTCCTAGCACTCCGAGGATAGGTAAGTAACGGGAAGTCATGCTTTGACTGGATTAATCATTACCTGTGACAGATCTGCATTCATATTCACATCCGCCCACGCGTCAGAAACATCCGAGTTTATCATTGTTGGCTTCACAGCAATTGTTGGCTTTGAGAAGGGGGAAGTAGTTATACCTTCGTCTTCCAACACGAGGCTCTCGGGCTTGGTCCTAGCTCCATCCGGGAGCACGCCACAAGCTCCCACGTCTGGGGGTGTTTGCAGCCGATGGGAACTCTTTGGGTTGAAGCAGTTTTTGCAGGAGCCGGGCTTCCAAACGTGTTCCACAAAGTCACTGCACGCAGACATCTTCAAATCCTCGTGGGTCAGACTGAGAGCCCACTGCGTCTTCTGCACTGCCCTCCACTGCTCATTTTGCATTTGCTCCCGAGCCGCTCGAAAGGATCACCTAGTCATCTGGAAAAGCACAACATTGTCTGATTAGCTTGATTATGCCTCCAGACTGGAAGATTTTTAATAGGACAGGTGATAATTACACTTACTCTGCATTCATCACAAAGGCATATTGTTTACAAGGCCTTTTTCACAGCTTAGCTAAAAAGCCCACACAATCACTTGAAAAGTCCCAACTTCTAAGCATAGCTCTGTAATAGAGAAGACATCAAGCGAGCAGCATTCCTATGTGATTTAATTCCCTGCTTAATCAGCATGTATAACCAGCCTCATGCAAGGTTTAGATCGAGGGTAAAGAAAAGGGGTCTTGGAAATAGCTGTTCACAGCCCCACAAGCAGAGCCAGTCAGGAAAAATTTCTTCTCCAGAGTGGCATCCTCTCTCTGGAAAATAAAAAGGCCTGGAGACACAAGGACCAGAATCAGAGATTGTGTAACCAAGGGGACCAGCAACAACCTTCCTTCACCCAGAAGCACCACTGTGATTACTGCCGTGGTACACAAAGGCTTCTCTCCCACCCAGTGAAAGGCAATCAGCAGGGCTGGGGCTGGCACTGATTTGAGCAAGTGTCTGGCAGAATGCTCTTATCTCGTTTGCCAAGAGCCACAAATAACAGTGTCAGCTCGCTGAAACGATTCATTGTCTGCAAGGGGAGAAACGTTTTGCTCTTGGATTACTTACAGACAAGGATTCCTCCCCATCTTCCTTCCCCAGGAGGGAAATGCCCCAGGAACAAAACATTCCTGCTGCATTCCTGTGTCCCTGTCCCCGCCACTCCCCTCCCGGCCAGGTCTGATTGCACTCTAGCCAGTAGAGCTAAACCTGGAACCAAGAACTTTGGAGATACTTCCGAGGAGGACTCCCAAAAAGCTCAGCGGATTAGGAAAGAAGATCAGACAGAGAATGCAGCCAGCTGCTGTGGGCGTCAGGACGCACAATTCCCCACGTGGCTCCACAGAGCCCTTCCTCATCTAACCAAGTTTAGGTCATCATCTCCTGGCCAACTGACCCCCAGGCAAATGGAGGCCCCTTTCCTGAGGGTCTCCAAGTGAACAGGCACTTTTACACTCCAATCCTGGAGGCACATGAGCAAAATTTACCAGTCTGATCCTTAAGCACTTCCTCCACAAAGGCATAGTGGAACACCACCAGAGAGCTATGGACACTTTTGCAATTGCATGCACCCCTAAACCAGCTTGCGCTGCAGTAAAGATTCTTGCCTCTGGGCTCAGAGATGCCCTGGCCAGCCCCTCTAACAGCCACGCACACATGGCATAAAGAAAGACAACTAATAACAGCCTGGGTGGGACAAAGTGAAGGGGAAGAGAGCCACCGATCCACAAGCATCACCGAATTCAAGTGCCACCTATGGGAAGGGTGTCTTTGATCGGCTAAACATTAGCACCTGCAGACTCCTTCTCTCTGGCAGGCTAATAAATTAGGATCTGCTTCTTGAAAAAGCAGGGAAAAAAGGGAATATCAGAGAGATTCACCAATCAGATTGCCATGTGTCTCTTTTTAGGGAAGACACTGTTTTAGACAGGCTTTTTCATGGATTTCATAAAGTCTGAATCAACCGAAGGGCAGCGAATCACTCTCGGGCATATTCCATCACCTTCAATGAGGTTAATGGTATTTGCAGGGAAAACAGCTTTAAAAATATTTTATCCTTTGTTTCCTTTTAGATCTAGCACGCAATGTCCAGCATCACCCGAAGTCAAACAAGTGTCCTGATGAGAGCCAGCAAATTAAAAAGAAAAATCAAAGGGAGAGAAGCAGGCACCAAAGCCAGAAAAAAACTCTTCACTTCTGGTTTAACATTCGGCGCTGCCAAATGCCTGTTAAAGACCAGGGTTTCCCTGTCTCCAGCCGTCATTTCTCGCTGCCCAGATCCCGGGGCGGGCCCGTGTCCGCACGCCGGCTGGGCACCAGGGACCCACCCGCACCAACCCACGCGGCGCCGCGCGGGGAAACAGGCCGGGATCGGCGAGAGATAAGGGACCGAAAGCCAGGACCTGGGTCTGTCCCCGGGCAAGCCGACAGCCAGGACCTGGATCTGAGGCATTCCCGAAGCCCCCGCGCGTCCCGGGCCACCGGCGAGGACCCGATGTAACGGCGACCTGTTCCCTAGGACAGAGATTCCGGGCTGCGGCGCAAGGATGCTCCGGCGCAAAGAAAAGCCCCACGCCCCCAGCCCAAGTAGCTCTGGCTGCCAGACGGACCCTCCGGGAGCCGGGCGCCCACCAGGACCGGGAAAAGTTTACCGGGCAGAGCCCGCCGGGGCTCCCGGGGTGGGCGGCGATGCCGGTCGGACCGGAGCGCGCCCCGAGCCGGCTACAGACCCTCGAGCCGGCTACAGACCCCCGCCCCGGCCCTCCGCCCGCATGCTCGGTGGGCGGCGGCACAGCCCCACCGCCCCGGCCCCGGGCAGCCCCGCCCCGGCCCCGAGCGGCGGCGCCGGGGTCCCTCCCAGCCCGGCTTTGTCCCGGGAGGCGGAGGCCCGGTGCCCGCCCGGCAGCAGCTCCCCGCTCACCAGGCTCCCGCGGCGGCGGCCGGCTCCGCTCGGCTCCGCTCCGCGCCGCGCCCGCCACGGCCGCAGCCACCGGCGAGTGGCGAGCGGGGCCCCGCGTGGGCCGGGGGGCAGCGGCCGCCCCGCCCCGCCCCGCCCCGGTCCCGCCCCTCGGGCACGGCGTGGGCACGGCCCGGGCGGGAGCGGCGCCCCCCGCGCTCCCCGCTCCGCACAAAGCGCTCTGCCCAAAGCGCCCCGGCCGGCGTCCCCAGCGCACCCCGCGCCGGCGGCGCTCCCGCACACAGGCTCTGCCTCAGGGACAGCCCGCGGCATCCGCCCCCGGGGCAGGCAGACACCCGCGCACCCAGCAGCCCATCGATCCCATGGGCTCCTACCACGAACCCACCTCGCAGCCCGACGCCAGCCTTGACGACGGTAGTGATCCAGCTGGAGGACACTGGGAGCCAGAGAGTTCAGAGGGTTCACTCATCTTCATTCATCAGCTTTCCAGACAACGACATGGTGAAGTTCGTCTCGAAGGGATACTGTGGAAGGGAGAAAAGTTTCAGTAACTGAAATCAGGATTTGACCCCACTGTGCAAAAACTGCAGACACCATCTCAGGAAAATCTCAAATCTCTGCTGGTGTGGGAGGCTGGGCTTCATTAAAAGGGAACAGGATGAGATTTTGTTCACAGTAGTGTCTGAGCTACGCTTTAAGGCAGGCTGCTAAAGGAGTAGTCTTATCTTACCCTGGTACTTGTTCTGTGGTGTGTAGTTTTGCGCATCTAAATTCTTCAAAACTAGGGAAAACCAAAACAGTTCTCCCCTTGCCCTGGTCAGGGCCTTAGTTCAGTTCCTTGCTTAAGTCACCTCTCCTTTAGTGCAACAAAGCATTCCTAGTCTCATAGATAATAGTGGATTAAAAAGGCAAATAGGCTTGCATAATGGAGAATCCCAGCCCCAAATAACAAAACAGAAACTGGAGATATGCACACCACTTACAGAAAAAAAAATCTTTCTCAGGAACCAAACATCCCAGTAAATTCTTCCCCTTCAGGGAATTTTGGCAGTAGCACGGTTTGCAAACATCCCGGCTGGCTGGTCTTTTGCAGTTGTGGCTGTCTGCTCCTGTTCTCTCTCTCCTTTTTTGATCAGTTATTAAAACAGTCCAGAGACCCCAGAACTCCTCCACTTAATTTGCTGTATTGCCATGAAGACATCTGCTTAACAATCTCCCACTTCTTCTTTCAAGCAAACCACTCACAGTCAATTTGCTGCATCTTTTTGTGTGTGGGATCCCAGTGCCAGCACACCTAGTCGTACGAGCAAATTATCTCTCAGAAATGCCTCACCATGACAGAAAACTCTCTCCTAGCACAGATCAGCTCATCTGTGGGAAGGGGAAATGAGCTGGGAAAACAAATGCCCCAAATTTCTGACATTTTCTCTATTTTAGAAAGTTTGAAGGAAAGAACCCAGTTTTAACCAGCAGAGATGAGGTTGTGGCTGCATGGCTGGCTAATCCTGGAGGGTGGTAAACTTCTTCAAATTCAAGCATCTGAATTTCATACCTGAAACTTTAAAAAGGGCCTCTACTTTTTTAAATAAGAGAACTATAATTTTCTCAGCCAGCCTTCTTAGTGAAGAGTCTAGGACAGCTTTGAGAAGAAAAACCAGATTTAAAATTCATGCTATGTTCACACTGGAACAGCACTGAAGTGAGTGAATTCTCCTGAGATGTTTACCCCAAGTAGGAAATCTTTTCCCATGCCAGAGGCCTTGGGATTACAGGATAATTAAAGTTTCTTTTTTTTCTAATGAAGTCAGCCTGTTAATGCCCAGAGATTTCAGTAGAAAATTGAACAACCTCTAGTTTATATAAAACAATTATTCCGTAAGGTCTGAGACCAAGCGTGATGGATTTTATGTGTCTGTAAAGACACGTGGTTTCCCCAGTACAGTATTCATCATTGTCCGGTTTTGGTATTTTCTCAATGTCCAAGAAAACTGGCAGAAAAGAAGCCCTCTCAAGTGGAAAGCAGTACACAATGCCTGCTAAGACACGACTACATATCCTAGCCAGCCATATGTCTCCCAACGTATTGTTTTCCAGAACACTGTCACACAACGAGGCACATGGCTCAGAGCAGCCCTGGCAGCACAAAGGGAAACTTTAGGATGACTGGAGCTTCAAGTGCCATCCCTCACTGGCAGAAGGGAGACAGACTATCACTGAGTCTTGCTTTCAAAGAGTCATCTGTAAGAGTAACCCTTTGGGAGCAGGCAGGCAAACAGGCACCAACCCACAATGAGTGTCTCTGTGGGCAGACAAAAGAAGCAAAACTCTCTGTAGATGGGTTCAGCATCACTCATGATTAGCAAAGTTGCCCAGTTACCAAGATTGCTGGTGCCAATAGTGCTTCTTACTCCAAGAGATTTAAAAGTACCCAGCAACAGGAAAATTGTGATGCCTTTTATCAGTTATGGTCTACACTGTGTGGTTGAGCAAATCTGAGTTTCAGCTTGTGGTGCACAGACCTGGCCATGGTCCCTGATGTGCTGGGGTGTCTGCCCATCCCTGCCAGGACTCCAGCCTTGCCCATGGTGTCACAGCTGGTAGATCTTGTGTGCGGAAGAGGTGGCACTGTCTGTGCTGCCGCCAGTTTGCCTGTTCATATGCAGCAAGAAAAAGGCACCTGCGATGGAGCCAGGGGCAACCAGTGCCAGCACCTACTACCTGAGGGGTGAAAGAGCAAAGGGGCACCCTCCAGCAGGCTCTGGGGATGTTAGTGCCTGGTGCCAGTCAGAAGTTGCTTGAGTCAGTGTGCACATCTCTGGAAGCTGCCTCTCCATGCACCACAGAGCCTTTGCCTACCCCAGAGGCTGGTGGCTGTTTCTGTGCCCTTTTTCTCCCCCAGTCCAGGAAGAGCAGATTAAAAGCATCAGCCATAAGGAATGAAGGATGTGGTCTCTTAGCCACCCTCCATGGGAGTTACCCTCGCTGCTAACATCTGGAGGCCAAAAGCATGAACTCTGTAGGACCTGTCTACCTTGTAGGATTGGAGGGAAGGCCTAAATTGCTAACCCAACCCCGTGTGCAGGCAGCAGCTCCCCATCCCACCCTGGCTTCCATGACAATCTGCAGATCAGAATGCCAGCCAGCGACAGGCACCACTATTCCTTTGCTCGGGGCACTGTGTCAAAGGGGGAGCTTGGTTCTCCATATCCAAGAGCAACAGTGGCTGTTAAGAAATCATGGGATAATAGCCCTTTTGATGGATGCCCGGCTTGTGCTGTTGGGATGCAGCGGTTGTGGTGGAGCTGGGAAGGGGGAGGGGGCAGAGAGGCATATGACAGTGCTGATAACAAGTGGGCTTTGTATGCTGTGGCCAGGGACTCCCACAGCTGCTCCAGTCCCCGCTCTCTCTTGAGGTAGTTTGGGTGGGAGAAGAAGCTACAAAAGCTCAAGCAAAGGAGGATGACATAGATAAGATTTTAATGACTCAGTCCCTGCTTCTCTTTAAAAGATGAAACCGTAGCAGAGCACCTCCTCCTTCCATTCAAGCAAGGTCTCTAGAGGAGAGGCTTCTCTGGGCTGGTGGTCTGTCTGCTGCGGTTCCTCCTGGACAGGGAATGCTCAAGTGGGTCCATCCAGCTTGTTTCCTTTCCTGTGTAGCTGGTGAATGCTTGGAGCCCATGCTGGCCAGGGACCTCATCTGCTTCCTGCCATAACTCAAAGTGTCTTGGTGATGCTGATGTAGTCTGGTGGTAATCTGGAGCACACTCTTGGAAAAGGGCAGGGCAGGTCATTGCCTCCAAATTATCCTGTCCCAGCGATCCTTGCAAGAAAAGGAACAAACCTGGGGGTGGGCACCATGACAGAGAGCAGACCATGGGAGCACACAGCATCTGACTCCTATTAACTCTGGTTCTACATCACCTGTGATCATTTGATGACAATGTATTTTTTCTTACCATGCATATTCTCTGTGGAATGGGAGATAGTGATTATGGCAGCTGGCTACAGATTGCCAAGCAAAAAAACTCCCTCCTCCCCCGGCCACCCCCCCCCCCCCAAAAAAAAAAGGCTAAAAAACCCCACTCCAAAACTCCAAAACTACACACACTTTGTCACAGTAATCCCTGTCCCAATAGGAGACAAGCACAAACTCCCAGCCGGCGTGTGTGGTTGCTCTTACTAAGCTTTGGACAGCTGGGGGATTTGGGGATGGGATTAGCTAATACAATTCAGGCTCAATTAGCAAAGGAAACATGGAGATTCCAGCTCCCATCAGGACAGATCTGGGCAGGATCCCTCCAGAGGGTTAATCACAGAGCGGCTCTCACTTCATTCACAAATAACCAAGCTGCCTGTGTGTGCCATCCCGCTTAGGGCTGGGCTGCCGTTGGAGTGGGAATGCTTGCCATTGCCAAACACCCCCTTAGCCCTTGGACCCGGCTAGAACCCGCTTTCCTGCCCATGGGCTGGGAGAGGGAAGGACGAACCGCAGCGGGGAGGGAGAGCAGGCATGCACGCAGGTGCAGAGAGCTGGCAGCCAAACAAAGGGAGATCGCAGGAGCAGATAGGGGCGCTTGCAGGATACAGGCACGGCTTTCTGCGAGCAAGACCAAAGACAAGGGGAGGGGGGCAAGGGAGACGCTTTCTCGTTGATGAGAAGATGCCGAGATGCACCGGCAGTCGGATGCCAGCGCTGTGTTTTAACTGGAACTCCCTGGGCAGGGCTTTTGTTGTCAGAAATGCTCTTCACTTGGCCTGCTGGGAGAAGCAGCAGCAGGCTCACTAGGCTGCTGGGGCATTTATCAGGACAGACTTCCAAGCACCTCTAAGCACCTTGGGATGAAGCAGGGCCCACACCTCTAAACAGCTTAGTGAGTACCAGCTTCCAGACTTCCCCTGACATGAGTCTCCTTGAAAAGCTGAACCAAATCCTCATGGATGCCTGCTGAGCATCCCCAGCCTCAGCTGGTTCCTCATTTCCAAAAGCTGCCCTCAAATCTCTCATCCTCGGGGTGTTTTAAAGACACATGGCTCCTTCAAGAGCTGAGACACAGACTCCCTCACCAGACAGGCCTCTGCTTGCAGAGCTGGTGAACCGGTTCCCAGGCTGTGAGTTGCATGGGCACGCTCTCCCAGGCATGGATGGGTTTTGCACAGCTCTGCTGGAGGCTGGCTGCTAAACACTGGCTTTCTGTGGAACGCACATGGACTTGGAAAGGATGGGGAGAGGCCCCAGCACACTTGGCGCTCTGGGAAAGGTTGCTCCTGAAGACTGGGCTGATGACTGGCAAAGGGCGAGATGTTAAATGTTTTTTCAGATCAGTTTTTAGTCAATTCTTGACTCTGAAGACAGGAGTCAGGAATCAGACCAAAGAGGGGTGACGAGGGACAGGGCTTGAGCCAGGCAAAGCAACTGACCTGATAGATGGAGTGAACCAGGCTTTTTTCCCCAGCCTTCCTTGGACACAGTAGCAAAAGTTTCACAGAATAAGGTAATAGTCCTTGACCAGTGCCAGGCAAACACAAAAAAATGTCAAACAGCTCCCCAGGTGTCAACTTGGGAAACAAACCCATCAGCCTCTTCCCAGTTCAGTATCTGGGACTCTCACAGAAGAAGCAGCAGCCTCTGGCACCATGCAGCAGCTTTGTGGGAGACAGCAAACACCACCTGTCCTCATGTCAGAGCACTCCAGGGTCTGACACTCCCATCACAGCCAGAAAACCTAGCTAGGCCTGGAATAGCCATTGGCATGAGCAGACACACAGGCACGAGGCTGTGCAGGAGTGCACACGGCTGATTTCTGCCTCTCTCCAATGAGACTGGCTTTTTTCCTTGCTCCTCAGCAGTGTTTGGTGTTTGCAGGCACTGGGAAACATTTGCTCCTTGCACTCTTTCCAATGGAGCGTGGGAAAAGCTCTCACCCTAAGCAAAAAAAAAAAAAAAAAAAAAAAACCATGGGAATTTGCTTTCAAGTCTATTCTTCTCACTCTTTCTCTCCAAGTGAAAAGCCCTGAGCTGGCTTTTTTTCTTTGCAAGGCAAGTTTTCAGGCCAAGGCAAACTGTTGTTTGTCTCTCATGCTGTCAGCAGAGTGACAGGCGTCAGTATGATGAGGGGCAGTGGCAAATCAAGCAGGACAGAGGGAGTGGCAGCAGACTGTGTGCATCTTCTTTCTGCTCTCCCCTCTCTGCTTTTAGATAAGGGAGACAGCACATTTCATCTTCAGCAGAAAGAAATTATACTTATTTTGAGGGGCATTTTATTCCCAGGGGATATATAGAGCCCTTGGTTTGATGCTTGGCTCACTGAGGCAGGCAAAGAAGAATGAAAATTTAGCTTTGAAAAAATAAAACAGAGGCTTCCCCCTCTGCTTCCTAGATCTGGAGTGAATAGGTAGTGAGCAGAAATAGAAAAGCATCCTCCCCTGTCAGGGGCAGGACCAGGGTTTCTTCCATCCTTGCTCCAGCTGCCGTGTGATGGATCTGCCCTGTCAAGGCAGACCCTGTGCCAGCACCTGACACACACGGGCAGCAAGTGCTGTCAGCCCTGTGTGCCCACATCTCCAGAGGGCTGGCATGGAAACACACACTAGTCCCGCTGCTCGCTCCTTGCAGCACCCCAGCCTGCAGAGAGCTGGAAGGAGGCGTTTCCACCCCACCAGCAAATGTCTGACTCCTCTCCTGGCCTCTCCACCTGCCCAGGAGGCCTGGCTATGTGAGTCTGCAGGAGGGCAAGTGGCTTCGGGCAGCCTATTCGCAACGAGGCTGGGATGGTGCAGGGAGTCAGGAAATTTTCAGGCAAGAGAAAGAGGCAAAGACATGCACTTCCTTGCCTTGGGGACTGGAACACACCTTCTCCAGAAAACAAGGCTGAAGGACCCAGCAGGCATCTGCAGAACTCGGGAGACCGTATCAAACCTGAAGAAAACTAAGCCTGATTGCATCCTGGGGCAGGGCATCACTGCAGGAAATGTGCTTCCTGTGCCCAGGGATGCTGCTGGGAGGGGAATAAAGGCACCCTGACCTCTTGCCTCCCCACACAGCCCTCTCTCCACTATTACAGGGCAACCCTGGGGAACATCAAAATGACAACTTTAAACCCTGATACGACCCAAGAGACCCACTCTATGCCTGTGTAAAAGAGTGAGGAATACCCTTTATACCCTGAGGTTCAAGGCAGACCTCTTAGTCTTTCAAACTCCATCCTGAAAGTAACCTGATGCCCCCAGCTATTTTTCTTGTGTGAAACTCCCTCCGCAAGAGGTGCCTTAGGTGAGCAGCTGCAGAGACAGCCAGATCCCAGAGGAGGTGTTTGCTTTCTCTGTCTTCCACACTCACACACCCTCTTTTTAATTGTTTGCACATCAAGAAACGACTTGCCGACTTGCCGTATTGCAGCCTCCCAAAGGGAGGCAGGCATTGAACTCGTAACCTGAAACTGCCTCTCAGGGAGACAGGCAGCACCCACCTCCCTCTGTTCCCACGTCCTCTCCCCTGCTCATCCCCGCCTGAGCAGCAGCCATGTCCTCCCCTCGCTCTGTTCAGCTCTTCAGCAGCTACACCCTTCACTGATAATAAGCACAGAGAAAAGAAGCACAGAGCTGCCATTCAGGGCCTTTCTCAGACACCAAAACATCTCTGTGCATTAATAATCCCTTTCAAAAGCCCCTTCCTTGCACATATCCCACCCTCCCCCTCTAGCCCCCGATGCTTTTCAGGAGCGACTGTGATTCATGTGAGGTGCGAAACAGCACGGTAAAATTTTAATACAGGCTGAACATGATGTGAGAGCGCTCAAATGCCTTTTAAGCAGCCTGCCTGTTTCCAGCAACTGCTTTGAAGGCAAGATCGCTTCAGCGCTGTGTGAAGAGCTTCAAAGAGAATATTTGGGACTGATTTTGACATGACTCAGAGAAGGCAGGAAGCCTTCTAACACAGTTCCCTCAAAGGATGAGCACCAGCAGAAGAACGTGCAGGCTCTCACCATCCCTCCCTGCTGGGGGTTGGCCCAGCTGGACCATGTGGGAAGGCCTGGGAGGACCAGAGCTGCGTGTACCTATAGGACACCCACCGAGTACTGTGACCATGTCCCCATCTCCACGGACTGCTCCGAGAGACATTTCCCTGACCGTTGGTTTTATTGCATCCTAATAGCCCTGGGGCCAATGGTCTGCCCTCAGCTGTGACTCCAAGGGCTGGAAAGCAGGGGAGATTTCTCCATGCCCCTGGGTACGTGTGATGATAGGAAAAGTATGAAAGTAAGGCAAAACACTTGGATGAGTCCAAACAGAAGGAGATGCGGATAATACCCAAGGACTTCTCTACATCCAGGAAACAAAAGGGAAACAAAACCAGTGTGCCAGAAAGTGGGAATAGGAGGTGAGTCAACACGAGGCAACAGCAGAGGAGGGTAATTCCCAGAAGAGGCTTTGGAAACTTCAATGAGCAGCAAACATTTCTCAGCTTTGCTGCTGTTCAGTGTTACTTGTGTTCCTGGGCTTCTCCAAACCTGCAAACAGCAAAGTACTGCTCTCCTGTAAGGAAATGCTCTGGCCCTGGAGACTGTCATACTCAGCCTGGAGACACCAAGGCCAAAGCAAGAGGCTGAGCTCCACATCTCCGGGTGTCCTGCCAACCGATGTGCAGCTGGCAGTTCCTGGTGATCTTGAATTGTCTCTGCCTCCACACCACAAGCAGAACATCAACCAAAACCACCTTGTCCCAAGCAGGTGGGATCTGTGTTGGCACTGAAGAACTTCCACAGCTCCTTGCCAGACCATCCATTCCCACTTACATGACAAAGGAGCCCCACTAGTACGTGTCACCCAGGGCTGCATCTGTGCTGACATGTCCTGAGGGTTTGTGGTTACTGGGAGAAGAGCACCTGGAGCACTTGGCCTGGCTGCCAGGGAACAAGTGCAGAAAATATCCCACCCTAGGCTGTACCTAGCCTGGGAAATCCCCAAAGGGGACTTTTTAGAGTAAAACCAGTGGATTTCAGAGCTAAACTGCATTTGCCAGAGATTTGTCAGACATGTCTCCTAGGACATTTTCAAAATGGAGCTCTCCAAGTCAACTGGGAAGTGAGTAAGGCATGTGTATCAATTGTATCAACCTTTGACCAGAGTTTGCTCTGAGAGGGAACAGAGGCACCATCTCACCTGCAGCAGGTGAGATTAATGCAGTCATCAACCGCTTAGCCTTCAGCAGGACTGGGCCAGCCCCAGAAACACATCAGCAAAGTGCCTGGGCTGAGGATGAATCTTCTTATGCCCAGTTTGTGCTCTCACAGCTGCAGGAAGGTGCAAGACAGAGATCTATCTGTCTTTCTGGAAGTCTGCTGCTCCTAAAAGGTTGCAGTCAGTAGTACTTCACAGGAGAATGGAGACAATGGAATGCAAACTGTTTTCGGTGCAGTTTGAGCAAACAGCGAAACTCAATTAGCTCAATTAGCTAATGGACACACTGAGTGTCGGCTGACACACCCATGAGCATGGGCACGGCTGCAAGGAAACGTCAGCGTCTGTGTGCTCAAAGCCACCTGTCTGAACCAGGAGCGACAGGGAGAGAAAGCAGCCAGCAGCCCTGGGAGGGAGTGGCACATGGGGTAGCTCAACAAAGGGTGGTGTGACAGGAGGGGATCACCCACCAGGCTTCAGCAAGGAACTGTGGCACCACTGTGAAGAAATCCCCCAAAGCCTCTCCAGGAACTCTCTAACACATCTGTACACTCATGCATGCAGGATGGGGAATCAGAGATCTGTGTGCAGCTGCAGGGCTGCAGTCCTGCGGGAGGAGAAATCCCACAACTAGAGCGTGGCAGCAGAGGGATACAGGCTTTTAGGAAGGGCAGAATGGGCAGATGAGGACGGGGAGCTGCTCTTCATGTGCGTGAGCAGCTGGAATGAATGGAGCTCTGCCTGGGGATGGATAAGGAGCCAGCCTCGACTTTATGAACCAGGACTATAGGAAGAATGGGCAAAGGTGATGCTATCACACTGGGTGTCTGCTAGGGGACACCTGACCAGGAGGAACAACTGGATGAGGCCCTCTATGGAGTGGAATAATGGCAATGCCATGTTCACAGGTCCTGCTGTCCTTATGGGGGACTTCAACCACCCTGATATATGGTGGAGGGACAACATAGCAGGACATGAGGAATCCAAGAGGTACCCAGAGTGCACCTATAATAAATTCCTCTTCCAACTGACAAAGGAGGCAACAAGGAGAGTTGCTGTGCTGAACCTCATACTCATCAACAAGAAGGGGCTCAGAAGTGAAAGTCAAAAGCAGCCTTTGCTTCAGTGACCATGAGATGGTGGAGTTGAGGATCCAAAGGGGAGGGAGGAGGGTGAGAAGCAAGTTTCAGGAGAGTAGATTTTGCCCTCTTCCAAGGTCTACTTGTAAGAGTCCCAGGAGATAAGGCCCTGGACGGAAGAGGTGAGGGGAAAGGTAGGTAAAAAATCTGGTTAATATTCCAAGTTCATGAGACCTCCATTCCAACAAATGTATAGCCAGGTAAAAGTGCCAGGAGGCCCCTGTGGCTGAATCAGGAGCTCCTGGCCAAACCTCGATACAGAAAGGGAGCCCACGGAGGGTGGAAACCTGGGAGGAATACAGGAACATTGTTTGAGTATCTGTGTCCAAATTCAATTCCATTTGGACTTTAGCCTTCCTAACTCCAGACGGTGAGGTGGATTGAAAAGAGGGTGAATGGCCTCACCCAGAAGGTGTCAGCAGCTGAGGGTAGGAAGTCTTGTTGGATGGCATTCAGTGTCAAGACTAGGTATGATCCTGTCCAGTATCCTCATTGATGATACAGATGATGGGGCAGACTGTGTGCTCTGCAAGTTTACTGGTGACAGGAGACTGGGAGGAGTGGCTGCTGTTCAGAGGGACAGGCTGGGGAAATGGGTTGACAGCAAATGAACTTCAATGACTTCATGAAGTTCAACAAAGTGGAAAGTAAATGCATCTGGAAGGAAATAGTGCCAGGCATCAGTACACCCTGTGGACCACCCATTTGGAAGGCAGCTTGTCAGAAAGGGCCTCAGGGACCTGGTGGACACCAAGTTGAACATGATCCAGCAGTGCACCCTTGCAGAAAAGGCTAACAGTATCCTGGGCTGAACTGGGAGGAATGCTGCCAGCAGGTGAAGGGAGGTAATCCTTGCCTCTGCTCAGCACTGGGGAGGCCACTCTGGGTGTATTGTTTCTGCTCTGGGCTCCACATTACAAGAGAGACATGGCATGAAGATGATGAAGGGACTGGAACATCTGCCCTGTGAGGAAAGACTGTGGGAAATGGGGCTGTTCATACTGGACAGGGGGAGACTCAGACTTATTCATCTATGTAAATAGCTGAAGGGAGGGACAAAGAAGGTGAAGCCAGGCTCCCTTCCGTGGTGCCCGGTGACAGGCTTGGAGGCAATGGGCACAAACTGAGGAGGTTCTGTCTGAACACCAGGAAACAATTTTTTTATTGTGGGAATGACTAATCACCAGCACTGATTGCCCAGAGAAGTTGCACAGACTCCATCTAAATTCTCATATGTGATGGAGGCTGACTATCTGGAAGGCAGCTTTGTTAGAAGGGTGACTGAGCACTGGCACAGCTGTCCAGAGAGAGGCTGTGGAATTTCCATCCTTGAAGGTATTCCAAAGCTGACTGGACATTGCCCTGGACAGCCTTCTCTAGGTGGCTGTGCTTGACAAAGGCAATTGGATTAGGTGACCTCCAGAGGTCCCTTCCACCCCCAGCCATTCTGTGATGGAGTAAAGCAGTAAGCCCTCACAGGGGGACGGACACACTTATGCCACAGGACAGCCACAGAAGGGAGGGACAATACCCCACATGAAGTGACAGAGTGAACTGGTTGAAATGTTGCCCACCTACAAAAAAGCCACTCGAGACCTGAGGTCTTTAATGCCTTACAGGCTTCCTGGCACAGAGGGTGTGATGGCTAAGGATACAGTCCAAGGGAACATGGAGGTACAAGAAAGTACAGCAATACTGAACAGATCTTCCCCCTGAAACACACACAGGATTCCTAAATGGTTATGCTACAAACCAAGATGAAATCTTCCTATTTCTTGGAACAGAACCATTTGATAGTACTGTTGTGCCTCATCTAGGGCCCACAATAACATTCCTACCCAAGAATACCCAAGGTACATAAAAGCCATAGAATCATAGAATTGTTTAAGTCGAAAAAGACCTTTAAGATCATCAAGTCCCAGGGGCTATGTTTACTGAGATAAAATCTGAGTTATCAAGAGAAGCATCAGACAAACCCAGCCCCCCTTGGTATTTTATCACTGGACAATGATTTATGGAGCAGTCTAGCAGCCAATCCAGCCAAGGTAGAAAAAAAGCAAGATCAGAACTGGATCCTGTTTGGCTTTGCAGCTGCATCTGACATCAAGTTGAACATCTCTCTGAAAGGTCAGCCCTGCTAAGACAAGCCTGCTGGCACATTATTGCACTAGAGGCACCAGCCACCAAGTGGAATTCTCTGTCTGGTGTTACAGCAAAAAACTCAGAACCAAAAGGAACCTCTACCAATGAAAAAAAAGATTTCTAAAAACAAGCATCAGGGATGGGTACCAGTCTCTTCCTGAGTGGAAAGGAAATCCTTGGTCCCTCTGTGAGATTTGCAGCTGCTGACCTTGTCTTCTAGCTATGTGGGCCTGTGTCCTTCACTGAGATGGCAAAAATGTGACCGGGAGTGGCTGCATATATTGTGGGTAAAAAATTTTCAGAGCAGCTGAGAGTTGGAATTTGTGCTATGAGTAAGACGAGCTCCTACAGAATGAATTAGCAGATGTTTGAGGTGATTCATTGTCTTCTGATAACTGCCCAGTTCCGGAGGCATTGCTGGTATGTGAAAACAAGGTAGGTCTGGGTGAATCAGAGGGCCGAGGGAAGAGTACTGGTGGTAGCTAGCAAACACATGCACAAGTTTATTCAGGGACCAAGCTGTAAACTGCCATATTTTCCAAGGTCTGCAGTGAACTTCCTGGAAAAAAATGTGTCTTCTTTGCTGTCAGATTTGGGGTGTGCCTTGGGAGCAAGCCCACTCCTTCATCCTCCAAAGGCAGGCACTGGTGTGAAAGGCTAGAAGAGCCAAGCTGAGCCATCCTTGCATGATACCTTCTGCCCACCCTCGAAAAACATGCCCAGTGAGTCCTCTGTGCCAGGTAGCACTGGTGCTGCCTGGATAAGCCTAGGTGTCTCCAAAAGACGGGAGTACCTTTTCTTTCATTTCTTGCTGACCTCCAGGACACATCTCCAGATTTTTTGGCCATTATTTCTCCACCAAGCACCTAAATCACAATAATTTGTTTGCATCCACAATTGCCATATTTCACATCTTGAGTATCCACAGGCTACCTTGGAGAGGACCGATGAAGAGTCTGTAGGATGAAGAAGAACTTAGTAGAGCTTATACCTACATTGCCACTGGCTTCCCACTTTTAACTAAAGGGTCTGCATTTGTCACAGAACTAAAAGGAGCAGAAAACACAGGGGACTTTTCAATGCAGCTCAATGGCCTTGCATATGTCCCAGAGCAAACTTTGTAATTATACCTTATCCTAATTACTGCTGCAGTAGCAAAGACAGTCGAACAATGGAACAGGCACCAGCTCCTAGGGCATCCAGGAAGTCCAGGCCATGGGAAAAGTTGGAGGCATTCCCAGCCCTACTACTAAATCCCAAATTCTGGTGCTCAGGAAGCTCAGCAACAAGGTTGCAAGTTCAGACATTTTAGTAAGGCTATTCCAAATGCAGCGACAGGCCTGAGGGAGGAATGCAAGGTCAGCTCTCCTGCATGTGCTGTGTTGCCATCATACCTATGAGTAACATGGGGCTGCCTCGCAGAAGGAGAGGGCTGCGGTGTCCAAGTGCAGTGCAGATATGCTCCTGATGTGAGAGAATAACCCAGCTTTGGTATGGATGGAACATTTTCTTTTGCAGACCCATGGCAGCATCATCTGGAAGAGCCCTCCCCAGTTTCTGGTCCAGCCTGCCTCTGGGAGCAAGACTGTTCCCTATGCTGGGGCAAGCCAGGTGGTTTTGTCTAACCAACACTACCAAACCCCCAAAGGTGACAGGCCACCTCTGCTCTGAGGAGCTGTCCCAGGGCTGCCTCTCCTCTTAGGGGAGATTTTTTTTCCCTAAAACCCCGCTGCTACAGTAGTAATTCCTTGCAACCAGCTTTTTATAAAAGGGAGGGAGAGTGGGAAAACAGAGCAAAGATCTGAGAATTAGCAAAGCTCAAACATTTGCAGGTGGCCTTAGACTGAACCAATTTGCTCTGTGCCCAGTGTTGGCTTCCAGTGGGGAGACAGCCTATGTGATGAACATGAGAAGCAACACTGGGAGAGTGAAGAGGAAGGACCAAGAGATGGGTAAGAACATCACTCTTATTCATTTGAGGAAACACATGGAAGAAACTGATGGCTCTGCTGCCTTTTGTGCATTTAGCTTCCACATAAAAGTTGAATCTAGAGGTGAATATCTCACTGAAGAGATCCATTACCCTCCACAAACCACCAAGATAAAATGATGACTGCAGTCTCTCTCTTTTAGGCACCTATAGCCAAACTCCTGCCCCAGCATTCAGCCTTAATGATGAAGAGAAAGGAGTCGGGAAATGAGGCAAGATTGTGAAAGAAGAGGTTCCTGAATTTTCAGCCAGGTGAAATGTGTGTGAGCTACAGCAACACTCATTATCAGAGGAGGAGCTGTCTCCAGTTCCCAAGCCACACTCTCCAAGACCTTCTGGAGTGGAAACAAGGAAATGGCACAGAATGAGCACAGCATCCTGTTTAAAAGGCTTGAAGTCAAGTTATAGATCCACAATTCAGTGTCTAGAAAATTGAGCTACACAAAGGATTAGTTCAGAGGCACCAAGGGGATAGTAGGGGGACTGAGAAGTGAATAATGCAATTTCTTAAGAACTATTTTATACCAAACCATTTAAATTATCTCTCTCAAAGATCTGGCAGATAAAGGGTAAGCAGAAGATGTGAAAATTTTGACCTCCATAAAGGACTTTGTGTAATCCCATTCAGACTTCTTGTCAGAAAGGGAAATACCATCTAGATGAAGGATGGATATAAAATTAGAGCAAATAAAGCACCTTTACAAGAGCTATTCCTGGCTTACAGTCAGACTAAAAAGAAATATACAAAAAGGAACCGCAGGAAAACGTTCCTGGCTTTTATACTATTCACTGCTTCCATACTGTGGGTTAGAAGTCACAATACACTGCCTTAGAAATATTGTGGAAAATGTTAAAGAAAACAAAGCCAGAGGAATGCCAGAAAGTAAACCCATCAGATGACCTTAAAGACCTGGCAAAGATAGGATTTGATGTGATCCAGATGAAATTCAATTCAAGTCAGGTATAAAACACTTTGAAATTGGATCAATCCACCCTACAGAGAGAGTGGGATGTGGGATCTGCTGGTAGGAAGGCTCTGGGTTGAGGGGCCGAGGTATGACAAGGCCAAATACTGGGTCCTACATGTTGGCCACAACAGACTTTGGCCTCTTCAGGGATCTGCTTTGTAGAGGCCTGAAGGGAAGAGGGGCAGAGAGATGACTAGTATTCAAGGATGACCTCCTGCAAGCTCCAGAGCAATGCATCCCAACAAAGAGGAAGACTGGCAGAAATGCCAGGAGGCCCATGTGAATAAACAAGGAGCCCCTGGACAAACTCAAACTCAAACCCTCCTGTAGGGAGGCTACAGAAGGTGGCAGCAAGGCCAAGCAGCCTGGGAGGAATACAGACAAACTGCAGCCAGGGATCAGGTTAGGAACTGCCCACCCTGCCAGGGCGTCAAGGACAACAAGAAGACCTTGTATAGGTACATCAGGAATAAAAGGGAGAATGGGAGACTTGATTACCCAGGACATAAAGAAGGTTGAGGTACTCAATGATTTTTTTGTCTCAGTCTTCACAGCCAAGTGCTCCAGCCACACCAGCCAACTTGCAAAAGTCAAAGGCAGGGATTGAGAGAATGAGGAACTACTTGCTGTAGAAGAAACAGTTTGAGACCATCTCAAAAACCTGAATTTGCACAAGTCTGTGGGACCTGATGAGATACATCTGTGGGGCCAGAGGGAATTGGCAGAAGAAGTGGCTAAGCCTCTATCCATCATATTTGAGAAGTCATGGCAGTCTGGTGAAGCACCCACTGACTGAGAATGAGGAAGCATTTCTAAAAAAAGGAAATAAGAAAGACACAGGTAACTACAAGCTGCTCATTGCCACCTTGATGCCCAGCAAGCTCACGAAGCAGATCCTCCTAGAAACTATGCTAAAGGACATGGAAAATAATAAGGTGATTGGTGACAGTCAGCATGGCTTCAGTAAGGGTAAATTGTGCCTGAGAAATTTGGTGGCCTTCTGTGAGAGGGTTACAGCGTTGGTGGCTAAGGGAAGGGCAACTGACATAGTAAACTCAGACTTGTGCAAAGCATCTGATGCTGTCCCACAAAACATAATTGTCTCTAAACTGGAGAGATGTGGATTTGGCAGTTGGACAACTCAGTGGACAAGGAATTGGCTGGGTGGTGGCACTAAAAGAGCTGTGGTCATCTGCTCAATGTCCAAGTGGAGACCAGTGACAAGCGGTGCTAGGTGGTCTCAGCTGGGACCAGAGCTGTTCAGTGTCTTTGTCAGGGACAGGGACAGGGGGATCAGGTGCATTCTCAGCAAGTTCACTGATGACAACAAGCTGTGTGGTGTGGCCAACATGCTGCAGGGCAGGGATGCCATCCAGAGAGACCTGGGCAGGCTTGAGATGTTCAGCAAGGCAAGATCCTGCAGCTGGGTTGGAGCAATCCCAACCACAAGTACAGGCTGGGTAGAGAATAGATTGAGAGCAGCACAGAGGAGAAAAGCTTGGGGATTTTGGTGGACAAAAAGCTGAACATGATCTTCAATGTGCCCTTGCAGCCCAGAAAGCCAACTCGTCCTGGGCTGCATTTGAAGCAGTGTGGGCAGCAGGGCAAGGGAGGGGATTCTATGCCTCTACTCCACTTCAGTGAGACCCTACCTGGAGTGGGGTACCTACCCATCCAGCTCTGGGACCTCCAGCATGAGAGGGACATGGACCTGTTGGAGCAAGTCCAGAGGAGGTCCAGAGGAGGGCTGGAGCATCTCTCCTACAAAGACAGGTTAAGAGAGCTGGGGTTGCTCAGCCTGGAGAAGAGAAAACTCTGGGGAGAGCTTACAGCAGATTCCAGTAACTAAAGGAGCCTACAAGAGAGCTGGAGAATAATATTTTACAAGAGAATGTAGTGGTAGAGGAATATTTTACAAGACAATGTAGTGTAGAACAAGAGTTAATGATTTTACACTGAAAGAGTGTAGGTTTAGATTAGGTATTAGGAAGAAATTCTTTACAGGGAAGGGGTCACAGCACCAAGCCTGCCAGAGTTGAAGAAGTGTTTGGACAATGCTCTCAGGCACGTGGTGTGGTTCTTGAGGTTGTCTTGTGCAGGGGCAGTAGCTGAACTGGATAATCTTTGTGGTTGCCTTTCAACTCAGGATATTCTATGATTCTGTACTGTGAGGGTGGTGAGTCACTTGAGCAGTTTGCCCAGAGAATTTGTGAATGCCTCATCCCTGAAAGTGTTGAAGGCTAGATTAGATGGGGTTTTGGGCAACCTGGTCTAGTGTAAAAGGTCCCTGCCCATGGTGGGGGAGGTTGCGAGTAGATGATCTTGAAGGTTTCTTCCAACCCAAAACATTCCATAACTCAATGAAATAACACGGGAGCAAGATGCAGCTATCTCTCTGTCCACAACTATTAGAATGGATTCCCATATACTAGAAGTTTCACAATTTCTCAGCCTCCAGAACAGGCACAGGGCACAGCTGTCTCCCAACCAGGGCTTTCTCAAGGGGAAAGGTTTAAGCAGGTATTTTCCACTGTGGCCTTGGCCATATGTCCAGTGGTTTGGCCCACAAAGCTGACCAAACTCGCAGCAAATACGTAAAGGCACATGTATAAGCCATCTGCCCTTTGGTTTCAGGTGTTTCAGCCCTATGGGAGATCAAAGTCCGTGCAGATGAGTCACATTTACAGTGTAATGAGATGAACCTCCATCCTGGAGTACTGCTTTTGCCTTGCCAGTTGCAACTTGCTGTGCACCCACGAGCATTAGCTTTGCCCTTTAGCTTGCAAGATCTGTGGCCCAGGAACTGGACAAACATGCAATTTCCATGGCCAGACACACTTTTAACTGCTCTCTTATTCATGTCTGAAAAGGGCTGCACCTCCAAAACCCAGCACAAAAGCTTCATGTCCAAACTACTCCCAACCACTTCAGGACTGAGTCAGACAAAAATAGATATAGCTGCAAAAATGTATCATTCTTTTTGTATCGTTCTTGGAACTGAAAGCAGCACTGGGCAATCTGGCAAATTCAAGTGCAGCGGTTTAGAAAGCGAGCGAGGTTAACGGATGAGTGAATACCTGGGGGGCATCTAATAAGGCTTTCAACAGCTCATTCCCAGGATCCAGTCTGAATAGTGCTCAGACTCACAGCTGGGCTGCAGAAAGAGAACAGGAACAGCCTCAGTGCTCACTGATGGATTTACTGTTCCCTGCAGGCGTTACAGGATGCTGACCCCAAACTGCAGCTCCCTCGCACCGAATTTTGAGCAGGGGGAACAGCCAAAACTGCAATGGCCACAGGCCTGGGTATGTTAAGCCACTGCTGGGTCACAGTTCTTGCAAGCCCTTTAATGCCCAACACATCCCTGCTCTCTGATAACCCCTCTGGAGTGCATCCTCAGGGCTGCTGTTACCACTATGGCCAGCCTGGAAGGGGGGCAGGTCAATGGGCAAGTGGAAGGCTGATAAATCTGCTCGTGGAAGGGCCACCACAAAGGCTGGATAGCTGGGGCGTGGAGCTGCCTGCTGGGAGCTCTGGGGAGCACACACAGATCTCTCTTCCACATTGAACCAGCCAGGGGGATCACAGAGCCTGTCCTACCTGGGGCTCATCCTTGGCCTCCCAGCAGGCACAAAGACAGCAGTGTGTGTGTCCAGGGAGGAAGCTGGGAGCTGGGCTGGGAGAAACCCATTGCAACTGCAGCTGTTAGCACAATGCAGAGCGTGTTCCAGTTGCAATCACATGCTGCAGGGGCCATGGCTTGAGAGCAAAGAGAGCCCTCAGTTTGCACTCCTAGAAATGGCCCCATGTGAAATGCTACAGGAAAAAGTAGCAAAATTGAATGGTCAGAACAAAATAATTCAACATGAACACCTGGCTAAGGAAATTTTCCTTTGGGATGGAGACTGAGGAGAGGCTTAGACAAGCAGGTCTAATGCTAAAAAGCACAGCATGGACTGTTTGAGCCATCGTGCTTTGATCCCAGCCTGCAGGGATTTAGTGTTTCAACTGAAAAATAAACACAGATGGATAGTGGAGCTACATAAGTGTCTAGACCAGAGGAAATTGCAGCCCCCTAAGTGCAGGTCCTGCCTGCACGGGCACTGTTCTCAGCCAGTTCCCATCTCCTTCATCAGGCAAGACACAGGCGGCTGCCACACTCTGCAAAGCGAATTCTCCTCAGGTGAGAGAGAGGACAAATGATGAACAGCCAGGGCCAAGTACTGTGCCTGCTGGCTACCTGCCATCACAGGGCAACCCAGCGTGGCACAGCACATGTCCACAGACCTGGCAGCCCTGTGGCTTGGTGTCCAGCATGGGCCAAGCCCACTTTGAACCCAAGAAGGAATCAGGTACAGTGTAACTTGCAGGACACGCAGGCTCTGTGGTGGTATGGGGGCATCTTGCCATATGTGACACAGGCAAAGCCCCAGGGTCAGTGGGATGTAAACAGGAATTACCAGCTGCAGGCTCCTGCTAAACAGCCCTGGCCCCAACTTCTCCCCACACAGCAAACAGGATGCTGAGAGATCCTGCTGCTGCTGAGGAAGGGAGTCAGAGTAACCTCCTTGAAAAGGACCCCCTGTCCCCAGGTCTCAGTGCCGACAATGGAGAGGCAGAGCTACCTTTGTGCAGGGAAGGTCTTCTCTCCAGAGCCACATTTTGAAAGCTCAGCTGGGCCTAGAAGTCTGATCAGGCTACAAATCACATAGGAAGCTGTGGAGATTGATGTGTGCATGTGTTCTTTGGCCATTTCTGGCATCAGGCAAACTCTGCTCAGCTGGTGTGACAATGGAGTAACCCAAAAGCCACTGGTCCTATCCACACTGACCTCACACTGTCATCTAAGAGACACCAGTACTTGTCCAGTCTGGGGTGCCATCACCACCAGTGGCTGGAAGCAGACAGCTAGAGAGGCAGGGAATAGGCTGGCCACAGAAATATTGCCCCAAATTGATTCACAGGCTTCAGTGGTGCAGGGCATCTGAGGCTGGAAGAAGTAACTCAACGCTAAATACCTCATAATAGATTTTTTTTTTTAATTTTTCCTTGTCGTGCCCTGGATTTTTTCCAGGTCCAATTAGCTCAAGGCTTTCTGCTGCTCTTCCAATTTACAACGGGGTATTAAAAAATAGTAATAAAATGCAAGCCAACTCAACCAGGCCTGGATAAAGTTTCCATCACGTTCTTAAAGAGATGACTGTGACAGCGTAGGAAAAACTAAGTCACAGCCTTGGAGAAGTAGGAAACACCAAGTAAGGTGGCTTTTCCCACTCAGTAGCTAGAGCAATGTGGGAAGGAAGGCAGTTTCAGCCAGACCATTTTATCTCTGAGGCCAGATGGCTTTAAATGCTTCCCCAGAGCTTGGAAAGGGCCAGTCACTTCTTTGAATTTCTTTTCATACCACCTCATTAGAAAGTAAAAGAGAAGAAATGAACAATCTATAACTTTGTGGCAACGGGAAACAGCTCTGTTAATCCCATTTCCTTCCCCAAGCTTACTCAGGGCAGGTCATCCAGCATCAGGGCCACATCACCTAATCTGCTTATCATTGTCCCACAGCCAGGAGCCTGGGCATCAGCCCAAAGGGCAAAATGCATCCTCCTGGGCATTATTAATAAATTGGAAAGGCCCAGGTTTTTAAACCTGCCCTGGTGCATAATTGTGATACTCCTGGGATCCAGCTTGTGCTGCAGCTGCAGATTCAAGGAGTGGCCACCTCCCAGACTCAAGCCTGCATGAGCCAGGGCAAGAGGGGCAAGCACTGCTGGGGGAACAGATGAGAGAAAAAGGAAGGTGCTGCAGAGAGAGGGATTCTAGGGCAGGTACTGCAAAACCCAGGGTGGGCATTACCCTCTAGGTTTCTTAGCCTTTCTGGGTAAAATGTGGGCAAATCCAACAAAATGGAGAATTCCTCCCTTTCTGTCAGGGTTGACACACGCCCACCCACACATCTGGGATGGGGAGGAAAGTCCTGGCCAGCCATGCAGGACTCAGGGCTTGCTATCACCTGCTCACAGCTTGGCTTGGATGGTCCATGGGCAACCACTGCTCTACCTGACAGCAGTGCCACCAAGCTGTGATTTGTCACCTTGGTGAAAGCCTCCTGAGTGGGCAGGAGGCAAAGGGCACTGATAGGCACTCATCCATGGCACTGTGCCACTCAGCTTGCTACCAGCCCTTTCCCTCTGCCCCCTTCTCCTCCAGGAGCACTACATTTCACAGCCAACCTCCACTTGCTGTCCAGATGGAAAGGTGTCCAGATACAGCTCACAAGAGAGTCAGGACTATAAGTTTCAGGCTTGCAGCACCTGTGTGGGGATCCCATGGCAGAAGGCAGGCTCAGGAAACACATCAGGCTGGCAGCATTTGGTGTGTTGGTTGGACCCACAGCTCCCAGGGCAGTAGTGAGTGCCTTGGCAGTGGCTGGAGTAGGGTAAAAGTTACAGAAGTTAACTGGACAGGAAAGGAATCAGCAACCCCTAGCTTAGTTTCCCAGATGAGGAGTGCCAAGTTTTAGCAAGCTACTGGCTGCATACCACAAAGCCAGGTGTTCCTGTTCTGGAGCTACGCTCATCTGGCTGCTCTGTAGATGTGGCTGGAGACAGCCTTTGCTGAATCCAACCCACCCCCGCCTTCCAGCTGGACTAAGATCCAGTGTTCAACAACTTCAAAATCCCTTCCCAAAATGATCTGGCACCCAGAGAGCTGAAGGGCTTCAGGAAATAGCTGTGGGACAGAGGAGTGGGGAAGGCAGCCGGGGGCAGCTGGTCCAGCACAGCCCCACGCAGCTCTCCAGACGGAAAGCCTTCCTTCCTCCCTGCCAGGCCAGGAACCAGCAGCGCAGAGATGCCGTGGGGCACACAGAGCCAGCCTTCCAGCTCAGCCGGCGCTGCTCATCCCAAATCCATCCACAGAGGATGCTGCCCTCTCCTGGGCTCGGTGTGACTGGCAGAAACTCTGGGAAATTTGGCGAGGCCCAGGACGAGTGCTTTTTGGGGCTCAAAATCCCAAACTGGCGTTCTCAAATGTGGCGATTTCCCGTACCAGTCTCAGTGGACATCCCAGGGACTCTTCCTGCCCAGAGCCAGGCTGCTGCGGGTGCCCTCTGAGGGTAGCGTTGGACGGGAGGAGCAGGGCCAAGCTCAGGAGCTCGCCCTGAGGGACAGGGAGATGGGGAGGTCTCTTGGGCCAGTTCCCAAATGTGAAACCTGCCAGCATTTCATCTTAATTATTTTAATTAATTAGTTAGCTAGTTTGATAGCAAAATAAGCTGGTATGCAGTTAACGAAGGGAGCTGCAACAGGGTCCTATGAGCAGTCCGGGCACGGCCCCCATCCCGCCACCTGCGAGGGGACAGCGGGGCCGGAGCTGTGGAGTTCCCCGCGTGCTCCCGCGGCCCCCAAGGCGCTGTCCCCGCCGCAGGTGCCGGCCAGCCCTGCCCGGGCCGGGCTCCGCCCGCCGGCACCGCCTCCTGCCCGCACCTCCGCAGGCGCGGCCCGGGCTGGGGCGGCTCCTCGGGCCGTCCGCTTGAGGGGCTCCGGGCGGCCGCGGGCCCCCGCCCTGCCCGCAGCGGTGCCCAGCTCCTGTCCAGCGAGCCCCGGAGCTGCCGCGGACCTCGGACGAGCGGGAGCCCTCCGGAGCCCGCTTCGCGCCCTCCCCAGCATGCGGACGCCGGCGGAGATGATCGTGGGGCTGGTGCTGTGCCCCTGCGGGCTCCTGCTGACACTCACGGGCACGCTGGCGCCCAGCTGGAGGCAGGTGAGCCTCGTACCTGACCAGCCCATGGACGTCGTTTGGGAGCAGGGCATCTGGGACATATGCAGGGAGCGGCAGAGCACCCACGACCGCCTCTGCGGGCAGGCTGACGAGCTGGGCTACTTTGAGCAGGTGCCCGTGCGGGTGGCCCAAGGGCTGATGCCCTCCTCGCTGGTGGTCACCCTGGTGGGCTTGGTGGTGGCTGCCCTGGGTGTTCGCTGCTGGCAGCCGGAGCCCCGGCACCTGGTGGCCGGCGTGGCAGGGCTGGTGCTGCTCCTCTCCGGGCTGATGAGCCTCGTGCCCAGCTCCTGGTACACCCAAGAGCTGTGGGCACTGCCTGCCCCGCCTGGCAGCACGCTGACCGTAGGCTACAGCTTGGTACTGAGCTATTTGGGAAGCTGTCTGGAGATCCTGGGGGGGCTGGCCCTCGCCCTCAGCTTCCATCACTGCTGCAAGGAGCGCAGAGCTCCCAAATTGCCCCCCACCCCTGTGACAGAGGCTGGGTCGGGCTCCAGTAGAGCTTACAACAATCCCTGGGACGTGCTGGAGGATGAGCAAGATGGACAGCGCTGGGGTAGAAGCCCACCCTGTGACTCTGACTTGTAGCCCCAGCACTGGGACAGCAATCACCTCCCTGGCATCAAAAGCAGTGCTGGCGCCTGCCCCTACAAGCCATGCCCTTCTGGGGGCCCTCTGAACCACTCTGGGTTCTCTCTTGCTGGAAACAAGACCAAGGACCCGTTCTGAATATTTGCAGTTTCCTCAAAAGCCTGCTGTGCTCCAGGATCTACAACTGTGCCAAAGCCATGCTGGATTAGGAACCAGAGGTGGCTGCAGTCCCTCTGTGCTGCTTTTACCTCATCTTCCTGTACCACGCACAGCAGCTTGGGCAGAGACAGCCTTGGTGCTCCCATGTAAGCAACATACAGGTCAGAAGTGTGTAACCTTCAGAGCTGGCAGTAGGGGAGGGGAGCACCTGTCTCACACCTCTGCTCAGCTCAGGACTGTGCAAAAAGCAAAATAAATTCAAAGCAATGGGTTTGTGCTGTGGGATGGTTATGGGCTTTCTGCCAGGCAGGTTGGGCTGAGAGCCAGCGGGCATGGCTCACCCAGCTTCCCTCTGTTTTGCCTGAAGCGGGGAAGAAAGGTCTGTAAAAGGGCACAGCTAGCTTTTATAGCACTTTCCCAAAGGACTTTCCCCCCATGGTCAAAATCAGCTCTTGAAGAGATTTCTCCTTCCTGGAGCACAGCCACTTCAGGGTGGAGTGGGGAGGGTGGGGGGAGAAAGATCACAGAGGAAAAAAATAGCATTTATTTCCCCTTTCAAAATTAGCTTGGTGTGAGGTGGTAAAACTGGTCTCACTGGTTTGTAAGGGACACTCAGGAGGTCAGAACTCCACTATAAAATCCTTCTCAGCCCCCTGCATAACAAGGTAAGAGCCAAGCCAGCTTCCTTGCAGAGTTACTTGGCCAGATTCTTATACCAGGTGAGCCCAAGGCACCCTGGTCAGCAAGCTAAGCCTTGCTGCAGAAGGACAGTACTCAAGGGACATTCTCAGGGAGTGTGTTGGACTTGGAGGCTTCCTGATAAACCTCCCAAACATTTTTTTGTCTGCATTCTTACATTCCCTAGGTCTTAGACACCTAGAAAGGGCAAACCAACCTCCCCTCCCCAGCCCACACACAAACCACAATGGCACAAGAGATGCCGCACAACGTTCCTTTATGAAATTACGGTGTTGATGTGAGATGGTCCTTTCCTCAGCAGGGCTGGCAGCTCCTGCAGAAATCACAGATGGGTATATCAGTGGTCTGACCCAACCTCTCTAAGCCCATCCCACACCTTAGCACAGGGGGTCCAGCCACAGGCAGAGTGGGAGAGCCCTGTCAGACTCTAGGCGCTGTTGGTATTGCCCCTCTCCTTCAGCAGGAGGGCAGGGCTTGCTTCAGGAGTGGGCACCATGCCAGCACCGGGCCCTGGGGCACTGCAGGGTGGCAGTGGGGTCCTTAGCAGGGCCTGCTCCAGGTGCTACTCACCTCTTTCCCTTCGTAAGCTTCATTCACAAATGTATCACTCTTGGGGGGAAGCTCTTCCTCCTCCTCATCCTCTTCCTCTGGATCACTTTCACGGTGGTACAGGGTCAGCACCCGAGTGGAAGCAGTGCTTGAGGTCCTGGAGAGGGAAAAATGCACACCGAAAATGGCATGACCAACTCCTAGAGATGGGGCAGATCCCAATGTCCTACCACAACCCCTGGTAACACCCTGCTGGGTGTTACCAGCTTTCCATATAACCCAGGAGTGCATCAGGACTCCACACTGTCCCTGGGCAAGGAGACCCTGTCCCTCTCTATTCCCGGCTGTATGTGGCCCAGTGCAGCCCCAGAGCTCACCTCCTCCGCCTGTCCCACCTCCGCATGTAGGCCAGGGCCCCCACAGCAGCAGCAGTGAGCAGCAGGAGCACGGCCACCCCCAGCACGATGGGTCCTGCCAGGGGCTGCACCTCGGCCTCCTCGCAGTAGTCGCCGCGATAGCCCAGGGCGCAGTGGCACGTCACTCGGCCAGCCTCGATGGCACAGTCCCCGCGCAGGTTGCACGTCTCGCTGCTGCAGGGCACAGCCCCCAGCACCTCCTCCGTGCTGGGGGGTACCACGAAGGGCTCTCCGTGCTCCTGGGGGCCAGGGGCTGCAGATAGGCTGGGGCGGGGTTGTCGAGGCTGGGGTGCAGCTATGGATGAGACGGGTTCCTGTTCTACATGGGACGTTCCTGATGGTGCCACTGCAGGGACCAGCGTCCCCACCTTCACTGAGGCGCCTGGAGGGATGGGCAAGGATCAGCAGAGACTCAGGTAAGAGCCCCTTCCAAAACTGGGTGAGACTGGGCAGGCTGTCCCATGCCCAGGACCCCGGCATGCCCTGGCCATGGGTGGGCACTCACAGTCAGACTCATCGGAGCCGTCGGCACAGTCGGAGTGCCCATCACAGACCTGCTCTCTGGAGATGCAGCTCTGGAGGTCGGGGCAGGCCTGCAGTGGGGCGGGGCAAGGCGGTGCCAGCGCACAGGCCGCCCCGTGCACCAGGTGGTACCCGGGAGAGCAGCGGCACTGCCGCCCTGCAGGGTTGGGCAGGCAGAGCTGGGCACAGCCCCCGTTGCTCTTTGCACAGCCATTGGTGCCTGCCAAAACAGCGCTGGTTAGCAAGGCCACCGCAAGGCACAGCTGAACCCTGCAGATGCCCTGGGCTGGGGCAGTCCCAGACCCACCTTCCTGTGAGAACTGACTGTAAATCCTCATGGCTACCAGCTCCTGCTCCATCGGGAACCACCAGTTCTCAGCCTTCTCCAGCCGGCTGTGCCAGATCTTGCTGGAGCCTGGAGACACATGGGGTCAGCACTGCTCCACCTCCTCTCACAAGGGTGCCTGAGCTGGGAGGTGGGGGGTCCCCTAGCTTGCCTTTCACCCCACACAAGGGCAAGCCTGCACCCCCCCGACAGGGACCGGCAGAACCCGTGTCCCAGTGCAGTAGGAGGAGCTGGGCAAAGCACAGCAGACAGACCTACCATTGGTTGAGGTTGTGCTCCAGAGCAGAAAGCCTTCTCCTACAGCAAAGAGTGAGAGACCATGCAGCCCTTCCCGCACCAGCTGGAAACGGGATCCATCCAGCTCAACACTGCTGATGGTTCCTCTCTCTGCAAGGCACAGATGGAGAGGGTTCAGCGTGGTGACAGAGAGGGCTCTGCGCTGCCCCACGGGGCTGTGCCAGGCTGTGCTTTGCAGACTGAGTGCCTTCACCACTGCTATCCTCCCGCAGTGCCCCGGCTCAGTCCTCACTCACCGTGCTCCGCCCAGTACAGCCTGGTGCCAGCACCCGCAAAGGCAAGGCCAGTGGGAGCCCGGGCTCTCCTCCAGACCGCTCTGCGGCCAGTGCCATCCATGGCTGCACACTCCACCACGGCACCACGCCCACGGCTGCCAGCTGCTGTGACAAAGCACATGGTGGAAGCACGAGGACACAGTGCCAGCCAGGCAGCACCCTGCAGCCCCTCGCTGAGTAGTGCCAGGACCCACCGCCCCCTGGGAGCTGCCACGTGGATGGTGGGTGGCTGCCCCCCGATCCAGTAAAGGTTTCCACTCAGCCAGTCCAAGGCCAGGGATGTCACCGTGCCCTCCACAGCTACAGCCTTCTTCCAGGACAGCCGTCCCCAGTCCTTCAGGCGCAGCAGTCCGATGGAATTGCCTCCCACTTCTGCAAAGTACAAACTCTTGTCTTTCACTGCATAGTCAACGCCTGTCAGGCGGCTCACCTTGGCCAAAGGCAGGGCCCGGTGTGGGGGAAGCCCTTGGGATCCAGCTGATGTGGGCAGGTCCTTCAGGTAGACCTGGAGGAAGGAAGCAGCACTAGGATGTGGACCCCTCTTCCCTGACAGTGGAGAACAGCAGCCCTGGGGGCTGGCTCCAGAGGATGGTACCTGTGCCACAGCTGCTGGTGACACCAGGAGGGCAAAGGCCGAATCCCGGATGGGCAGGCAGGTGGTCTCGTTGGCAGCCAGCATCAGCCCGGTGGGGCAGCGGCACTGCCCCGTGTGCCTGGCGCTCAGCAGGCACAGGTGGGAGCAGCCACGTGCCTCACACGGGTTGGGGGCCGCGGGGCGCAGGGCTGGGTGCATCACCTGTGGGACAGCAGGCTCAGCCTCAGCTCCGTCAGCACCCGCTGGCAGAGCTGAGCACGACTGACAGCACACTGTGCTCCCAGGGCCCACACACAGCCCAGCTGGGGCAGGATGGTGAGGCAGAGATGGTCACAGAGGACCAGAGACACTTGGGCACAGAGACTGCTGCTCAAGGACCACTGGGATGGGGGTACGGCTCCCAGTGCCTCTTCACTCAGAGGACAGCAGTACTGTGCAGGATGGGAGATCAGCAGAGCTGGCACAGCAGGGCTTGGGGCTCCCCAACAAGGTACCTGGAGGCCATGGGGCTGCCCGTGCCGTTTGAGCAGCACGGTTCTGTTCTTGCCACTGGCCTTGTCCACCTGCTGCACGGACCATGTCTTCCTCTCCGACCAGTAGAGCTGCCCCTCGCACAGAGCTGCTGCAAAGGGGCTCCGGACCCAGTGCAGCTTCAGGACCTGTCAGAGAGGCTGTCAGTGCCCACCCCGGTCCCCATCAGAGCCCCATCACCAGTGCCCCACCACACCTTCACGCTGCTGCCATCCAGTCGTGCAGAACCAACACTGCCCAGCTTCTCATCCAGCCAGAAGATCCTCTGGGTGGGGAGGTCGAGGGCCAGTGCTGTGGGCCAGCCCAGTCCCTGGGCCAGCAGCACGTGCCGCCAACTCCCATCCATGCTGGCCTCCATCAGCCGTGAGTGGCTCCCCACCTCTGACCAGTACATCAGCCTAGTGGGAAGGCAGGTATGAGCCTATGGACCTGACATAGCATCAACCCAGCACCAAGGCAGCCCAGAAAAGCAGCCTGGAGCTTCCCATCTCATCATGGGTGTACTGAGAGCTCCATGCAGGGCAGGGGTAGGTGTCTGGGCTCTTTCTTCTCCTGTCCTGCAGTCCCCACAGCACCAAGGTGAGGCCATCCCCCCTCTTACCCAGCCTCTCATCTGCCTCCACAGAGGAAAATGGGGCAGGGCAGGGATGGTAAGGAGGTCCTCATGTCCTCTTGTCCCAGACTTACCCTGCCAGAGGCTGGAGCACCAGAGAGTGGGGCTGGTCCAGGTCTCCATCCATCACCACAGTGTACTCTGGTATCCCTTGCCAGGCAGCCCCCAAGCGAGTGGCCAGCACCTGCCCTGCTACCCCATCTGTCCAGTACAGGTTCCTCCCAAGCCAGTCCACTGCTATACAGTCTGATCTCACACCTGAAATGCATCCAAGAGGCAGCACTTGTGTGGGGTGACAGCTGCACAGCCCTTTGGCATCATGCTCCCAGCCCAGATCCCTCCATCCCAGAAGCTCTGGCTCCTCCCAACCTTGCTCCCATTAGTGCTTCTCCACACAAGGGATCACAGCTTGGCACCCTACTGCAACCTAGAGACTGCACAGTGAGGGAGGCCAGCCCTGCTAACCCCAACCTTGTCACAACCCACCTTTCACCAGTGTGCCTTTCTTTCCCGAGTTGAGGTCCTGCCAGCGGATGCTCTCTGTGGCCAGGTCCATCCAGAAGATCTTCCTCTCCACCAAGTCATAATCGAGTGAGAAGACAACACGATCCTTGTCAGTGGCCAGCACCACCTCCTCACGGCCACTCCGCAGGCCATAGGACAGCACCTCGGACTGTACAGCCACCAGCAGCTTGGGCTCTGGTCCTGGGGTAACACAGAGCCACATGGACCCTGCTCAGCACTACTGGTCCCATAGTCCCAGCACATGCAGGCAAGGGACACAGCACTCACAGGCATTGGAGCTTGCTGGGACTCAGCCCATTCAATGGACTACGAGGTTTCCCTTGGGCAGCAGACACAGGGGGACAAGTATCCACCAGCCCCTAGTGTATCTTAGAGGGCCAGGGCCAGCCTCAGCACTGCTTGGCCACTCCAGGACTTACCAGTGAGTTTGCAGGTGTGGCCATCAGGCTCCAGCAGGTAGCCAGGGAGACAGCCACAGCTGTAGGACCCCGGGGCATTGAGGCATGTCTGGCTGCAGGCTCCCTTGCCCCACTCTGTGCACTCATCTATGTCCGTGCAGGACAGACCATCCGCAGCAAGGCGATAGCCCGGGCCACACCAGCACCGCTGGGGGGAAAGGAACCATCAGCTGCCCACCCTGGGGACACGAGGCTCCCTTCTGCAGCTGCAGCAGGGCATCATGGCATGACAAGCCCCTGCCCCAGGGCTGCTGGCACTCACAGGGCCCTGGGGCGAGGGGTAGCAGAGATGAGTGCAGGACCGCTGGCAGGGCACAGAGCAGTTCCCCCCCTCGTCTGAGCCATCCGCACAGTCCTGCCGGCCGTTGCACACCAGGGATGCATTCAGGCAGGACCCCAGCCCGCAGGGGTACTCATTACTCTGGCAAGGAGCAGGGTGGCCTGCAGGGACATGGGGGGAAGGCTGCCCTGAGCCTCATCCACCAGCTCCTTCTGCTCATTTGGGGCAGATTTAGCTGCTCCCAGAGGCTGCCCAGAGCTCACTGAAGCCAGAGCTGTGCCAGTAGCCTGGCTTCAGGCTATATTAATCCAAAGGCTACTGGTCCCTGCAGGGAGAACAGCTACTCAGGACCTGGAACCACCACAGCTGCTGGGAATAGGCAGCCAGTGTATGGGCCCTTCACCTCAGCACGGGCACATACCTATCTCCCTCCGTGCTAGGCACCCACCAGCCACCCCTGGGTGAGACAGAGAATAAAATAAAAGCGTTGCTCACAGCCAGCCTCATCACTGCCATCAGTGCAGTCAGTCTCTCCATCACAGCGCCAGACATCAGGGATGCACTCACGGCCATGGGAGCAGCCCCACTGCTGGTCCTCACACAGCTCTTCCTCCCAAGGGCAGCCCTGCAAGGCAGAGGGTGAAAAATGCTACCTGCCCTCCTGGCCATGAGTGGGGACAGGCTGTGTCCCCACTGCTCCACTCACCTGCTCATCTGAGCCATCCCTACAGTCAGCAGCACCATCACAGCGCCAGGCCTCTGGCACACACTCCCCACTGTGGGAACACGTCACCTCCCCCTCACGGCAGAGCAGCGGCCGGGGCACAGCACAGCCCTCCTCATCCGAGCCGTCCTGGCAGTCGTGGTCACCATCGCAGTGCAGGGCCAGGGCCACGCACTGCCCGCTCCGACAGGAAAACTCAGCCGGACCACACTCCTTCAGCACTGTGGGCAAAGGCCAGGGCTGAGCAGGGGCACTGTCCCCATCCTCTCAGCAGGCAGCCCTGGGCAGTGCCTGCTCCTGGACCCACAAGAAACCTAGTGCATCCACCTGTGGGGCAGACAACGCCAAGAGTCCGTCCCATTCAGCCCCAGGGTCTTACCACAGCCCTGCTCATCCGTGTGGTCCAGGCAGTCGGCATGGCTGTCACACAGCCAGCTCCGGGGGATGCAGCGGGTGGCAGCGTCGCAGCGCAGGGCACACTCCTGCGTGGGGGTCCAGCAGCCCGTCTCATCCGAGCCATCGGGACACTGTGGCACCCCGTCACAGCGCTCTGCCGCCCCGACGCACACGGCTCCGCTCGCACAGTGGAAGGCCCCTGGGGAGACAAGGGGCTTTGCACTGGCTGCAGAAGGCAGCCAGGGTGCCCAGACCTTCTGCTAGCCCTCCAGTGACCTAGAAAGGCCCCACAAGGGACAAGGCTTTGTTTATGGCAGTCTCAACTTAGCCACATCTAGGCCACTATGAGCAGTGAGATCAACTCTGTCCTTTTTCAACAGCACTTCAAGCCCAGTGCCAAGCTCAGAAGGAACCAGTATGTCACATCATAAGCATCAGAGCCCAGGACACAGACTTTACCAGGACCCTGTCCCAAAAAACCCCACTAGGAAGCAGCCAGAAGGCCTGGCACAGGGCGACCCAGACCCCTTTTGCACAGGGGACAGAAGAATGGCTCCTACCTGGGGTGTTGCAGAGCTGGGCGCACCCATCCTCATCAGAGCCATCTGCACAGTCCTTCTCCCCATCACACAGGTACTCCTGGGCCACACACCCAGTGCCATCACGGCAGGGCACATGCGTGCGAGAACAGGACAGATGGAGAACGGGGGTCAGGGGGAGTGCAGTGCTGGACTGGAGGGGTGGGGTAGGTGTCACCACCCGTGCAGAACTGGTTGAGCGTGGGGTGGTGGTGGTTGGCTGTGGGGCAGTGATCTTAGTTGTAAAAGACTGAGTGGTGCTGGTGGCTGGCTGCACAGTGGTAGTCTTGGTCAGTGTGGTCCGGGCAGTGGTTGGTGCAGGGGTGGTGGACTGTCTGGTGGTGGTTTGTGATGTAGTAGCCTTGCTGGTTGGTGCAGGAGTAGTGCTGAGTGCAGCGGTGGTCTGGCTTGGCAGTGGTGTTGTGGTGGAGGTGGTAAACCGAGCAGCAGTGGTGCTTGTGGTTGTCCTCACGGTCGTGGTCACAGGTGGAAGGAGTGGCACGGCAGATTCTTTGCTTGGTGGCACTGGCAGAGGATTTGGGATTTGTTGGGACCATGCCCTCCCCACACTCCAGACACCTCCCAGAGCACCCCACATGACCAGCAGTAGCCAGGCACCCCGCCACAGCTCACTGTAGCACGGGCCACCCAGCCCCATCAGGTACAGCAGCAGCACCAGGCACAAAGCCATGGCCACTCTTACCAGCCTGCAGCTCGGAGCCCACGAAGGCCACCACTCCCTGCACACCTGCTGCCGGCAGGGACAGCACAAGGGCCAGCGTCCTCCGGTCCCACAGCAGCAGAGCTGTCCCATTTGCTGACACCAGGTAGGGCTCAAAGGCGGCCACGAGGCCGTGGGACCAGCTGGGTGCCAGGGTGACTGCTTGCCGCTTGGTCAGACTCAGAGCCTGCAGGCCTGTGAGGCAGAGGCACGGTAGGAGCTGGAGTCTGCCCGCACCCCTCATGGCTCACCCTGCACCCCACAAAACACAGCTGAGGCCAGGGTCCTGAGTCTGCCCCATGAGCATCCCACTGCCCAGGCAGGGAACTGCTGCATGTGGGGCATGGCTGATCTCCCCTGCCTACATCCACCACCTCCCCTCCCTGCTTCAGACTCCAGCAGGGCTCACCCAGGGCTGAGCTCCAGAGCACGCTGAAGGCTCTGCTGTCCATGGCCGCAGGCAGGTCTCCAGGCCACGTCTCATTCCAGGCATCCCACGGAGCACTCCCTGCCAGGCTCAGCGCCTGCAGGGGTTGTCCACGGGCCAGCCAGTACAGAGTGTCACGCTGCCAGTCCAAGAAGAGGTGCTGGATGCTGCTCCGAGCCCGGTGCAGGATGCGCGGGGCCTTGTCAGAGGTCCGGATCACCCCGATGTCCCTCCGGTTACATGCGAGCCAGTACAGGTCCCCTGAGCGGATGTCCACACGGGCAGAGCAGACTGGGCAACAGCAGGCAAGCAGTTACAAGGCTGTCCCATGACCCTGCACCTCTGCCTGGGTGCCCCTAGACCCCTAAACCCAGGGTACAGCTGCCCACTGCCTCGATGTGGCCTCACTGTGGTCTGCACAGACCACTCAGACTACTGTGCTCTGCACCCAGGAGATCCTCAGGCATCAGGAAGTATCAGGAAGGGGAATGTGCCCTCTATCTCTATCTATAGGGTCTCACCTGGCAGCCCAGTCAGAATGGCCTCTCTCCAGCCAGGGTAGCCCACAACACGCAGGAGAGTCCCACGGTCATCTGTCCCATAGAGCACTGACCTCTGCCAGTCCACATCTTGCAGGTGGAGGGGCTCCTGCCACTCTTGCACCTGTTTGGTGTGTGCTCCAGGGCCCACATGCACCAGGGAGATGGACTTTCCTGATGCATACAGAATGGACAGCTCTGCAGAGCACAAGGGCAGTGTGTGAGCACAGCCCCAGGGACACTGGACAGGGTCACCAGAATGAACCAAGACAGAAATGTCACAGCACTGGAGTGTGCTGGGAACCTCATCCCACCAAAGCCATGGTCCCTTATGGCCCTCCTCCAACTCCCACACAGATATATACCACCCCAGAGAGCCAGACCCTGCTCACCTGCACACTTCCCTGAGGGCAGGAGGAAGAGGCCCTCTGGACATGCACACCTGTAGCCCCGAGGGTGCACAGGGGACAGGAGGCAAAGGTGACTGCACAGGCCCAGAGCACATGCAGCAGTGTCCCCTGGGAGCAAGAGGATATTAAAAGCTCAGGTAGTCATGACCCCAGTGTCCCTCCCAGTCTCTAAAAACCACAGACTGTCCTTGGACTGGATAAGGGCTGAAGGCAGGGTGGCAACATCATGTGAGTTAAGGGGGCTCAGGTCTACCCAAAGCCATGGGCCTTTCCTACAGTTTTATAGGTTCCCTCTATCAACCCCACAACCCTTCATCACAGCACCAGGCAAACCATTGGGCAGGACCTGGTGAGTTCCAGGACCCAGCGAGCCTTCCCTAGCACCCAGGGATGTAGTGGGGGTTGCTGCCATGCTGCCAGCCCTGCAGCAGTGCAGCACCTGCAGGTACTCACTGGGAGGCTGCTGCAGTGCATGCAGCACAGTGAAAGCTGAGATAGAGGCACGGAGCAGCACTGCATGCTCCTGGGGAGAGGCCCAGGTGGCTGACACCAGCTCTGTGCCATCAGTCCAGAAGAACCGGCTCTCAAACACGGCCAGGCCCAGCGGCTCCGTGTGGCTCCGCAAAACAGCGTGGAAGGAGTGGCGCCCGCTGCCATCCACCCGCAGTGTCTCGATGGACTGGGGACAAGGCAAGGCACGGTGGCCATGTGGCATCCCCACCCTTTGGCCTTTCTCCTCCCAGCCCAGGAATGTATGCCAGACCTTGCCACCACTCCCTGCTCCCTCCCATGCTTTGGCCATGGACACAGGGAAACAAGGACCACCCTCCCAACTCCCACCTCATCGTCTCGCTGGGTGCGAGAGAGCCCTGCTGCCCCTCATCCCTACCTCCTTGTACTCGCTGATCCAGTACAGCCTGCCAGCCACATGGTCCAGGCTCAGCCCCACAGGCTCCTCCATGGACACAACTGTGAGCTCCCGCCGGTTTGAGCCATCCATGCCAGCTGCAGCAATGACTGTCCGGCCCCTCTGTCCACGGTTGACCCAGTACAGGGACCTGGGGGCAGGCACTCAGCACCCACTTCACAGGATAACACCAGTGCTGCCATGGCCCCACAGCAGGCACTGCATGGTCAGCACCAGCACTGCAATCCCAGAAGCCTGGGCCAACCCTGGCTCATTCACTGCTCACCTTGCAGCTGGATGTACTGTCAGCTGCTCCGGTGCAATGTCCTTCCCCAGCACTGTCACGTAACCACGGCCATCACCCAGCCCTGCACAGATGGCTGGAGGATGGCTGCTGGCCCAGTACAGCTGCCCTGTGAACCAGTCCACAGAGATGCTGTTCACCTCTCCGGCATCTGTAGAGACAGAGCAGTTTTAAGGCATACCTGTTCCAGGCTGTGTGACAAACTCGGGTTGCCCCTTCCTCTATACAGGAAAAGCAGTACTGGGGTGGCAGGCCAACTCTCAGCACCCATCTCAGCCCTGGTACAGCACCCAGCACGCTTGGTCCTCCTCACCTGCATAGAGAGGCTGTGTGCCTTTCCCTGGGTGGTGGACACGGAGCTCTCCATCCTCTGTCAGCCAGTAGTAGGTTTCTCGGAGCAGGTCATACACCAGGGCGCGGGGTTCTGTCTCAGTGGAGAGCAGGGGCCGGTAGGCTTGGGTCCGTACATCCAGAAGGGCGAGGTCCTGCCCCACAGCCACCAGGATCTGTGTTGAATTGTCTGCCAGGGTGAAAGGAAAGTTGCCCATTGACCAGGGACATGGCTGGGGGGGCACTGCCCAACCCTCGTCCAGCCTGGGCTCGCCTCGTCTCCCTACCTGTCACTTCGCAGGCCGTGCCATGCCGCAGGGTGTAGCCCTGGAGACAGGCACAGCTGAAAGCGCCCGGGGTGTTGGTGCACAGCTGGCTGCAGGGGCTGTACTCCAGGGAGCACTCATCCACATCTGCACAGATAGATGAGGTCAGCAGCCTGCCACAGAGCTGCCCCAGACAGCATTGCCATTGCTCCTCTGGGACTACAGGCAAGCTGCCGAGATACCAGAACATGGGCCTCAGCCCCAGAATGCACCAGCTGCTGCTGGGACATTATCTAGACACAATCTTTATGGGACCAGGTTTGACACACAGGCAGGAGCAGAGCAGAGGCAGGTGCTTCCCCAGAAGCACGGGCTCTGTGGAGACACTGCTGTCAGTGGCCAAGGCCACATGTCATGGAAGCACATGCACCCTGACCTCCCCTTACCAGCACAGCTTTGCCCATCTGCCTGCAGCGCCCAGCCAGCCCCACAGGAGCACTGCACTCCCCAGTGCGTGTCAGTACACGTCTCTGCACAGCCTCCGTTGCGTACAAAGCAGCTCCGACCTGTGGGGATGCAGCAAAGGGTGATATGAGGCAGGACAGCTCTGTGCCTCCCCTCCTCTTTTCCCCACCCAGATGGGCAGCAGCCAGCAGCTGTGTGTAACTTACCACATGTGCTGGGCTCATCTGTGCCATCCAGGCAGTCATCCTTGTCATCGCACATCAGGGACTCCAGGATACACTTGCCCTCATCACACCGCACCATGCCAGGTGTACAGGGGGCTATGGGACACACAGCTCATGTCAGCAGGGCAGACCAATACCCTGGGTCCCAGCCTCACGGGGAGGCCCTGCAAAGCATCAGCAGCTTCCTGGGAAGCTTGCCACCATCCCAAGGGAAGCTGGGACCCAGGAGAACAAAGCACCCCCTAATTCACACATGCCCCAGACACGTCTCACCCTACGGAGGAGCCTCCAGCATTCTTGCTTACCGCAGACATCTTCATCCGAGGAATCACCACAGTCGTCGATCCCATTGCACTTCCACTCAGCCACGATGCACACCCTGTTCCTGCACTGCCACTGCCCAGGCAGGCAGGGTTGCTGGGGACACCCCTCCTCGTCCCAGCCATCCTCACAGTCTTGGTGCCGATCGCAGAGCTCCCAGTGTGGGATGCAGTGGTGGGTGCCGGGACACTGCACCTTCTTTGACCCACACACTGAGGAAACAGCGCAGCACTCAGCAGCCTGCTCTGCATCCCCAGCCACCACCACTCAGCCCCAGCAGAGAGTACGTACCACAGTCCCGCTCATCAGAGCCATCCAGGCAGTCAGCAGCACCATCGCAGCGCCAGCTGCTAGAAACACACCGGCCATCGTCACACTGCCACACATGGGGGTCCCCGCCACAGGCAACATCTGCAGGGACAGCATGCAGTCACTGGGACCTACTGCTACGGCAGAACAAGGGTCCACTTCAGCCTGGCATGGGATCCAGGTGCTGCCCAAGGAGCATAGAGTTCCAGGATGTGTTCTCATGCCACAGATATTCCTAAGGATCTCTGGAGCACATATGTCCTTGCAGGATGCTACACAGGTAGAGCCGGCAAAGACTGAGGTGCCTCTGTCCTGTCCTGCCCCGCCACTCCCCAGAGCACCAGGGCCCCTTGATGTCTGTGCAGCACAGCTCCCCAGGCCGCCCCACGACACCGGATGGGTGCCACTCACCGCACTGCTCGTCTGTGCCGTCAGGACACTGCTGCTCGCCATCGCAGAGCCAGGGAACGGGGATGCAGCCGGAAACGCAGGCGGCCTGGCGTGAGGCTGCACACGTGGGGCTGGCAGCCGCTGCGGGCAAGAGGGAGCAGGGTCCGGCATCAGGCGGGGCGGCCGCAGCGGGCATCCATCTGCACAGCCCCTGCCGCTCCCCGCCTGGGGGTCCCGGCATAGCCCAGTACGGGGGGGGGGGACACCAGTCCCATCCAGCGCAGCTCTGGATCTCCTCCGGGGCTGGAAGGAGAACTGTACCTCTCGTCCCCGCTCGGGGAAGGCAGGGACCCCCAAGCCTTTTAGGCAGCGGTACAGGGCCCTTCGGGACGCAGGGGTCCCCATGCTCTCAGGGTGACAAGTATGCACAGGCGTCAAGGACACGCCAGCGGGAGATGAGTAAAACGGGGACATCCTCAGTGGCAGGGGACCCCCCACTGCCCATCGCGGGGGGATGAGCAAGCTTTCCACCGCGGCCCCTGGGGATGAGGCAGGGATTTCCCCCCCCCCGGCCCGCCCCCCTCGTTCCTGGCTCACGGGCGCGGCGTGTCCCAGCGCCAGCGGCGCTCCCGGCCAGCGGCAGCAGCGGCGGCAGGAGGATGCTGAGGAAGACGAGCGCCCGGCGGAGCGGCGGCGGGGGGCGGCCCATGGCGGCGGCGGAGGCGGCGGGAGGGGCGGCTCCGGGGGGCCCGGCCGGCGGAGGGAGCGCGGAGCCGCGGCCGCCGCTTTTATGTCCGGGCGCGGGCGGCCATTGGGCACCGCGGGTACCGCCCGCCGAGACCCCCGCCCGCCCCGCCGCCGCGGGGGCCGCGCCGCGCTGCCCCGGGGAGCCCCGGCCGGGACACGGGGGGCGCCGGCCTCGGGCGGGGCGGCTGCGGTCCCGGGCCGGGCACTCTTGGGCTCCATCGCCCGCCAGGAGCCGAGGGGCGCGGGGGGACCCCTGTCCCCCGCCCCGCCTCGTCCCGCCGGGCGGGGGTTGTTGTGAGAGCCAGCCGTGAGAACCGGGCCCGCAGCACCTGCGGCGGCCGTGGGAAGGCAGCGACAGCCTTGAACGCGGGGGCACCCCCCGAAAACAGCGGGCTGCGCGCACCCCCCGGCCCGCCGGCCTCGACCTTGAGCGCTGTGAAAGAGCCGCTGGAGCACAACAAGGAGAGCGAGAGCAGCGGCCGGGGGAGGAAAACAGCCCGGCCAGAGGATAAGGCACCTGCCACTGCCTGGGAAAGGAGTCCCATCCACCAGGCAAAGCGGGGGAATCGCCCAAGCCGCGGAGATGGCCCCGGAGCACGGGAGTTTGCAGGCTTCTCGCTACACACCCGGGGGAAATTGCCGGTGTGCTGCCCTGTCGGCTTGTCTCCCGGCCAGCTGCAGGTGGTGGCATGAGTGTCTATCCTCCCCCAAGACTGGTCTGTACTCCAAGCACATCCATGGCCTGTGGGTGCTGTGCACTCATCCTCTCCAGCCTCCCCATCAAACCTCCCTGCATGAGAGCTGAGCCTAGAAAGCTGCTGCAGTGGGTGCACACTTACTGACACCACTGTCCTTCTGTGAGATCATCTGGCATGTACACGTTTTCTGGCTTGCACAGAATGGGAAAGCTCCAGGATGATCTCCTGTGTGCTGCAGAAGAGATGGAACCAGCCACAGGGCTGGCCCAGGAGGGGCTCTGACACAGCCAGGTCAGCTGGAAGCGCAGGGCAGAGACACCCTCAGGCAGGTGTTGCACACCTCTGGGTCAGGAGGCCCAGTGCACTGGCACAAGGGAGATACCCCAGGCCAGTGGCATGGCATTTGTCCCGAGGTGTGGTGCCCACACCCAGCTGTCTCTCTGGGCAGCATCCCAGTAGCTCTGGGCAACTGGCTTTCCCAGGAAACACAAGTGTGCAGATCCCAGGGATAATGAGCATCCTTGTGGCAAAGTGGTTCCCAGTGGTCAGGGGAGAGAATAAAAAGGACAGAGCAGTATCCAGGCAACCCCAAGACTACTCAGAAGGCTCCCATGTCTTCCACACACCTGTAGGACAATGCTGAGATTCGTGTTAGGACCATGGGAATCTGCCCTGTACCCCTGCTCTGCCACCCCACAGTGCCCCCACACCACCAAAGCAGTAACTCCTCACACTGACTGGCTGGGAAGAGCAAGTGGCAGCAGAGGGGCTGTGAAAAAGGGTCCAGGAATTAGTGGGTGCAGCAGAAATGCCCAGTGCACCTGAGCATCAGCTTGGGGAGCTGGAGCAGCAGTGAGGAGAGGACATGTGGTGTGGCCAGCCTCTTGAAATGCAGGAGATTTTTTTAGAAGCATGATTTAAAGTCCAAGTATTTTAAACACGTGTGTAGATAAAAGAACAGATTATATGTATGTATAGACAACAGCCCACTGTACATAATGATATTTATGTGTACCTACAGTGACTTCTTCTCTATGATGTACTGGTTATTTTTTCATGGACTTCAGGAGAATTTTTTAAAAATATTTTCTGGTTTTTCTTTACAGTTGCATTATCCTTTTCTCACTGACATTTAGATTCTCCCTTCTTTGCTTTCAAAATCTAAGAGGATGTTAATGATTGGAGAAGGCTGACACCAAAATGAGAGGGAGAAAATCTGTGCTCACATGAACAGGAGCATGAAATATGCTATAAAAAAGTCCAGCACCATGTCCCAATAACACCTTTAACTATTCCAAGTACAGCAAATTTTTTTTTTTCAAACATTCAAAGGCAGTTTCACATTAAATAGTATTATTGATTTTATATTGTTCATAGAAAATTACATGTATCTTTTCTGCTGTATGATTGAGCGTATTCTCTCCTGTTATTGCTGTATTCCTGCTCCTTTCCAGTCACTTTTAAGCACTCTTTTCCTAAAGATAAGGGACATCATGCTGTTAAAGAAAAGAGACAACAAAAATTCTGTGGGACACTCTGCCTCATATCAGTTATCAAGCTTCTGCAATCTTGTTTCCATAAAGAAAGGACAGCCCTAGTTGCCTCTGTGCTGTGTGGCCTGACTCTGCTCAAAATTAAACTGCCTGCAATCTGTTGACTAAAATTTATGCCAGTGGGAAAACTGGATTTCATGAAATACCTATTTCTTCCTAGGAAATCATCTTATTAAGTGCTTTTTTTTTTTTTTTTTTTTTTTTTGAGAGCCATACAAACTATTTTTCAAATACTGAAACTTTTTCCAGGTTAAAAAAAAAACCCTTTTTCAACCCTGTGCCTCCAAGAACTACAACTCCTATTTCAGGGTCTGGCTCAGAGCCACACTGATAGCAACACTTCCATGAGACTTGCAGAGTGGTGCCCTGGTCTGGTGCCCAGACTCCCTGACAAATCAGGTAATTCTGTCCCAGGACAGCCTTGCAAAGTGGGTGACAGATGCTCTGCTAGCAGGGTAGGAAATGGCTGGAGACATTGTCTTTCATTTGCCATTTTTCTACTTTGCTCTCTTAGCAGCATTGTCTTTCTTTTGCTTAAATGTCCCTCCAGCCTACACCCTCACGGCCAGCTCAGTGCCCAGCACAAGCAAGCAGGGCTGGTGGCAGCACCTGCCTCAGGGGCATTTAATGAGTAACAGAGTGGTCTCACAAGTGGCACCTCCAGCCTCCAAGAGCCTCAGCACAGGCAGGAGGAGCACCAACACTGAGATCTCTGTGTGGGTAAGTCCTCCCACGTCCCAAAGGCCAAATAGCTTTGAAAAATTCAAGTTTACAAATTTAAGGCACCACTGGGGAGAACTGGGAAATATTAGCACCTGCTGTGATACAGCCTGGCAAGATGCTTAAAGAAACAGTGTTGTTTACCACAGTATTATTTCCCTTAATTACAAGGGGTTTGAAAGGAACAACATTCAGGCAATTTGGAGGACTAATTTCATGAATACACTGAGGAAATAATTTCTTGTTCTCTGCAGTAACAAGAGCTACACTGCTTTCAACACCCTAGGCAGGTTGAAAATTTGATGTGTTTGCCACCATGCTTTTTATTTCAGAACACAACCAGGTAGGAAGATCTTTTCAAGAAGCAAGTGAATTATCAGGATAAGGAAATTGAGACCGTTTTGAGCTTTCATTGATTCTGGAAAATAAATGCACAAGGTACTGTCTACTGCCCCGAAAGGTTCCAAAAGTGTTTGCTTGTTTCAAAAAATTCTAGGCTTGTGATTATATCTCCCGCACATCCTTGTCACCCTACTGTTCCCCAGCCCGCTGAGAATCAACTGAGATCTGAGGAAGATGGAGAAAGAAATCGCGGTGTCTCCACTTCGAGATGCCGCAGCTCTCTCACCGTCTCCCGGCCGCGCTTCACTCTCCAGGACCCGCCTGTGGTGCCTCTCCACGCCGCCACTGGGGAGCAGCAGAAGGCTGCAGGAAGGTCCTGCCTTGTTCTGCTCTCCCAGGCTCTGCGAGTTATCCATGAGTCCTGGAGGCGACGGGGAAGGAATTCAGGACCTCCCCACCTGCAGATGCCATAGCCCATGCTCGGCCTAACAGCAGCCCTGTCGCACATGCCAACTTTCAGGCTCACAGCTTGTCACCAAAGCCTGCTCAAAGCTTCCTTACACCCTTGCTGGGGAGGTCGGACAAGGTTGCTGCAAGAAGGCCAAGCCCAGGTTTAGCTGAGGACAGGATGGTGAGGAGCAAGTCTCCTTGCCAGGCTCTGGCGTTCTGATCCTTCCACACTGGGAGCAGGAAGGGAAAATCACTGCCAGCCTGCACCAACAAGGCAGAAGCATCTCCCCAGGACTGCAGGCAGCCAGGGCTCTGTGAGATAGCTGTACTAAGAGGACATGAGGGATCTGCCACCTGCTGACACACATATTCATCTCTGTCTATGCACACATACATATTTAGACAGGTGCCTATACAGATTCACACACCCTACATGGATGTTGAAGGACTGTTTCCAGTCCTTTGGTACCCTGCTTCACTGAGGTGTCTCCTGCCAGGCAGGTCCCTGAGGTCAGTGTATCCTGGACATGATATTTAGAGCAGTGTGAAGTGCTACTGTTCCCCATTGCTGCAGGGCATGGCCAAGAGAGTGGGAAGGTGAGCAATCCATCCCTGAGCAGCTGAGGGTCCCCTGCACAGATGGGGGAGATTGCCTGTGAAGATTGAGCCTGTGACTGGGAAAAGGGCAGCATTCACTGCTGCTTATAATGACTGCAATTGTATTCATCATTATGGAAGCCTTGTCAGCTGTTGTGAGCAATGGCTGACCCTTCACTGTCTCCTCTGGGCTCATCTCTGTGTCCCACCCTGCTTTCTGGCAGTTCCTCCACTCTTTAAAGCAGCCACACTGTCACACACACTTCTTGATCACCCCTCCAGCCAGTCCTGCTTTCAGGCAAGATGCCACTTTGGACCAATGTGTTTCTAACTTTTGTGGCCAGGGGGGTCTGGCAGTTTTTTCCTTTTTCCAAGGAAATGAACAGCAGGACACATCTTGCTCTGTTTGAAAGAAAGTAAAACTCTCCAGAAACAAAAGGAAAAACAAAACAAAACAAAAAGCAGCACTTTTCCTTCCTGTTCTGTTTTCCATCCTCTATTTAGTCTAGAATTTTTTGAAAGCCTAGAATTTTTTGAAACAAGCAAACACTTTTGGAACCTTTCGGGGCAGTAGACAAGATATGGACAAGATCTTCCTTGTCCATACCGTCTCTGGTTCTGCACACATCCCTTCAACACAAGAGTGAACAGCCCAGGTAAAGATGCTTTCTCACTGTATCCCTTGGCTGACCTCATTGTCCAGCAGTGTAAAAACTCAAATAATGAGTAAAGGCCTTCCCCTTCCAGGAGCAGCCAACCCAAAATTGCTCTGTCATCACACTTCCCCGATAGCATCACATCACTGTTTTTAGCTGCTTAGTAAGGCATACCAAGAAAAAGAATTGTCTTTGTCATCTCCCTCTAGATGCATATAACTTCACAAGAAAACATTTGATTCATCATTACTCGGAAAACTAGCCTGGCTTTAACACACCCCAGAACAGTTCTTCCCCACCCACCTTTGATCAGATTTCTTCACTTTTTTAGAAGGGAGTTTGGCTTTCTGATTTCCACCTGCCTGCAGATATTTCCTCATTCTCTCTATAATGAAGGCTGCACTGCACTTGGCCATTAACATGAGGCTCAGCTGGAGCAGGCAGCAGGTACATCATGGCTTCTTCAACCCACCCATGTGTGTTCCCTCCATGAACATCATTATGCAGGTTGGGATCTAGGTGCATTGGTTCTCACTCCCAGGAGCACAGCTGGTGTCCTGGACCAGAATGTCCCCCTTGTCTCACAATGTTGCCCTGGAGCCACTGATTCCTGCTCTCAGTGTTTGCACTAAAGCCTCACCTGCTGTGATTGCTCCAGGCCTGGGGTGACAGTGCAGCCCACTGTGATGTGAAGCACATGCTGAAGCCACTCTTGAAGGAAGAAACAGCAAACCTCATCCTCAGCCAACACTTTTCAGAGTCACTTCTTTAATGACTGAGCAGTACTGAGAGCTGCAGGGAGACAAAGGAGGCTATAAAACAGTCCAGTCTGCCCTCCTCTCAGGCTATCACCGATGATCTTACTTACTGCCAGTGAGCAGTAAAGCATTATAACCCTGGGACAGCCTGTGCTCCTCATATTATCCCCTTTCTTGTTTCCCGAGAAGCTTTGAACAAAATTAAGGGGAAAAAAAGCCACAATGAAGAAGAAATTATTCTTAAGGAAGAGAGAACTGGGAAAAGGTTCAGTTCTCTCTGAAACCTCACCCAAGTTTTAGTGATCAGCATTTCTTGAGCCAGACAGGGTGTCTCCATCTAATAGCCCTTGATGGCTTTTTCTTCAAGGTATTCCTTTTTGAACTCTTGCAAACCTCAATATCCTGCAGTGGAGACTTCCTCCTCTCAGTTCTGCACTGTGGAAAAAAAACAGCTCCCCCTGCTTCCTTATAACAGGACACCCAAGAGCTTAACTGGGTGAAAGACAGTTCCTCCTTGCTTTCTCACATCTGCCCTCTCAAGGCTGAATATACCTACCCTGTTCATGGTGTAGAAACCATCCCAGACCTTTAAAAATCCTTGGTGCTTTTTGACTCTGGGGAGACCATTGCTGTGCAGAACATCTGAGACATGGGCACACCCTGACTGCAGATAAACTGCAGCACTTCCATTTTGTCCCATTCCTTGACATTCCAAAGTCCTATCTCAGACAGGACAGGGGTTAATCAATGCCTTGACATCCTGAGAGCTGCAGCTAGCAGCCAGGTGCCTGTGAAATAGGGCATCCCTGGTGCAGCTGGCATGTACTTGCACAGCTTCCTGTGGACGTCCTGCTGGCACATGGTGTGGCCAACCCTCACTCTTCAGCCAGAAGTGGTGCTTCCCACCTTGCACCATCAACCTGGGTCTGAGCCCAAGCCCAGTGCAAATCTCAGATGTAGGATTTTGTGTGTAGGAGTACTCCTTACATCCCTACCTGTGTGTTCCTTACCTAGCAGATGGCAGGTGGGCAGTTGGAGCAAGAAGGGCACCAGCTCAGGCAACTGCAGCTGTTTGCTACTGAAGGGTGGACATTTTGTGATGGGCTTTGGTATGTGCTGCATTTAGTCTTTACTGTTGAGTGTCTCTTTGCCTTGAGCGTGGAACCAGCACAGAAATCCCAATGTTCAAGCAAAGGGGAGGAGCACTCCAAGAAAATTTGATGGGAGTGAGAAACATAAATAGACAGGGTTTGTATTCCTCCCTGGAAAAACACTGCATAAATCCTTCTAACAAGATTCCAAAAGTCTCATGCAGGACAGGCATTTTGGCTTTATTTCATTTCACAGCAGCTTTGCTCTTTGCCAGATCAAACTGCACCGCACAGAGCTTCACACTGACTCGGCTTTTGGCCCCATGAAAAACACTGTTCCTGCAGTACTGCCCAAAAACAGGCACCCAGGGAGCTGGGGCTGCCTCCAGAGCATCTTGCTTAATCTCATGAATACCAGTCCCTACAAAAATAGAAACAATTGCCTTCTCACAGAGGAGCTTGCTGTATCAAGTTCCTAGTGCTCGCAGCAACCAAGTTAAATTAGTGTTATCTTTGTGGCTGGTAGATTAAATTGTTTCTTTCCTGTAATGTTAAATAAATAAGGGACTTCTTTTGTGTTTGGGTGAGGTAGGAGGTTTGGATTATCTTCTTACCTTTATGACATACTGCCCCCACTTAATTTTTTGCATTGATGACATGGAAAGTGTTTTGAAGCCAAAAAATGCAGTGTGTTTGCCATACATAGCAAGTATGTTGGCAGGGAGACTGGTTCAGCTAAGCAAGCAGCCCACATTATTTAAAACAATCCTAAAGTCTCCAGAGCTTAACATCTGGGACAACTGCGCCACTGCCATGTCAAACTCACTGGGATGAGAGTGGAAAACAAGTGGAGGAGAGAGCCCTCTAGCCATGACTCTGACACTGCCTCAATTTCTCATAAGAAGTATTCAAATGGGCTTTCTGCTTTAGAGGCTAATTCCCCATCTGAGGGCAGAGTTTTCATTTCCAAGACGTAGTCTTTCTTTCATTTAACTGCCAGAATTTTAATTTAATCAACTTCTAATGAATAAATGCAAAAGATTTTGCCTACTGCTCACTGTAACTTTACCTTGTCTCGGGTGGCTGTTGGTAAGATGCCCCATCAGCTCTCCCTGGAAAACCCGAGGGAAGATTTTTAAATCTCCTGTAATCTGTCTTTTCCAGTGGTATGCCCAGAAGCTACCAAGGTCCTGATTTTTAAAGTGTTCAAGACTTTTCTCAGAGACTGGCAGTCTCCCAGGTGGTGCCCAAACGCATGGGGAAGTGCTGACATCCACCCTCCAGGGCACAGCCACCTTTCTGGAAGCAGTCTGTTTCTGCATTTTTCCTTCAGAGCAATGTAGGAGTGTCAACATTGAACATTTGGTTGTTCCTTGCAGGGACTCTGCTGCTAAATCCTGGCACATTAAGCACTGTGCTCATTTTCTCCTTTCAGGGTGGCACTATCTTCCATTCTGCCCAGCTCATTCCGGTTTAACCCCTTTTCCTACAAGCAGGGGTTGTTTGATACTGGCCACTCAGTCTGAGTCCCTTTCTCAAGACCTTTTAAACCCACAGATCAACAGCCAGCCATAAGCCAGAATTAGACCCAAGCACAGGGTCTCCAAAATATCCTAGTTCCAGGAAGATCAAGCCCAGCAGAGGCAGGAGACCTCCTGGCAGGACCTCACCCCATCTCTGCAGCGCTATCAAACAAAGACCTGGAGCATCAAGGCAATGGGTTACTGGCTCTGCTTTCCAGGGGATCACTTGCTTTTCTCTTGCCCTGAGCACCCTTGGGATGTGCTCTTGCCATAGGAAGGGAAGAGCTTTGCAGGGAACAACAGGCTTGAGACCTTCAGCACACCTCTCCTGCAGTGAGTGGAGCTGCAGTCCCTTTGGAAAGCCCTGGGGCTGGCTGCAGCAATATATCTACTGCAAACTAGAGCTCTGGGCAGCCACAGATTGCAGCACCTAGCACAAGTACATGGCCCAGCTACATTTTTTTTCTGGGAAACAAAGATGTGTGAGCCTTAGGACTATTACTATCAGGCTCTAGCTTCACAGGGGTGTAGCTGTGCTGATCCAGCCAAATACGTTCCCTGTGGCCTTGTGGCTTTTTGGGGAGTACCAAGGGGCAGATGACACCACCACGAGCAAACAGCACTGCCTGAAGCTGGTTGGGAGGGAGATGGAGATGGCACATGGGATGCTGTCATACAGGAGATGCAGGGTGTGATTGTCATTGCATCCCTCATGGCTGGGGTGAGAATCTGTCCTGAGCAGGCTGTGTGTTATGGATATACCAGGATAAAGAGAGGGCAGCTCAAAATTTCAGCATGTGTGAGCTGTCCACACATCTAATGTATGCCTCACCACAGTCTACAGCTTCCTCACATGGGGAAGAGGAGGAGCTGGCACTGATCTCTTCTCTGTGGTGACCAATGGACAGAATCTGAGGGAACAGCATCTGAGGGGAAGTTTAGGTTGGATATCAGGAAAAGGTTCTTCACCCACAGGGTGTCTGGGCACTGGAACAGGCTCCCCAGGGAAGTGGTCACAGCACCAGGCCTGATGGAGTCCAAGAAGCATTTGAACAACAGTCTCAGACACAGGGTGTGATTCTTGGGACTGTCCTGTGCAGAGCAAGGAGATGAACTGGATACTCCTTTGTCATTGTCTTCCAACTCAGTATATTCTATGACTCTATGATTCTATGCCAGGACATAAATTGTCTTATTCATGAAGAAAAACCACATATTTAACTTTGCACCCACCATCAGGGCCCCCATCTCCAATTAAGGCATTCCCAGGCCTTTGGGGAGATGATAAAAGGAATAAAGGAGGCAGAAAGTAATTGGGAAAAGCTCAAGGGCTGTAAAACCTCCCCCCTATTAGCTGCACTTGCATACAACCTGCCGGGCTCTTTGGTCTTTCAGAGATAACCCTGGGGTTACACACTCAGGAGCTCAGTCTGTCTGAGCCTGCCAGCACCTCCCAGCCTCAGTGAGAGCCCCAAACCCAGGCAGCCTCCAGGGCAGAGCACAGCACAGCCCAGCCCAGCAGGCATTCCAGAGGCCATGGTAAATAACTGTGGCTTATTAAAACAGCCCCAGCCTGGTAGCAAAGAGTAAAGCAGCAGGAGTGAGACTTTGGTCTTACAGGACTACCATGAAACCAGCTGCCAGATATTTCCTTGAGTGTATCTGCCTGCCTCTGGGGGAAGGGATGAAGTAAGATGCTCAGTCTCAGTGCAGACACTCGGGGTTTGGTGTTACGCAGCTGCTGCTGAGCCATGCCAGCCCAGCAGGGCACAAACATTTCACTGATGGTACCTGAGAGACAGTCAAGGACCTGCCAAGGCCTGGCCCCATCCCAGCAGGATGCCAGGGAAAAACTTCTTCACAGAGGGGTGTCTGACCTCAGCCACCCAAGGACATGGGATCCTGGCGGCTCCTCTCTCCAGTGCAGCTGAAGGTCTGGTAGGGGTCTGTACTTACTTTGTGCTCCAGGGCTGCACAGATACAGACCTCACCACACTCTTCAGCAGCCCTGCTCAGCATAAATCTGGTACTTGTTTCCATCTGAGGCCTAGATATAAATTTGCAAAGTGTAGAGGCTCTTCCCAATCAAGCTGCCTGACTTCAAAACATTGGCAAATAACTCATTAGTGCAGTATGGACTGGATTAAAACATTGTAATATATGGTATTTCTGTGGGTGTTGGAATTAGTGTCATTTATTAAAAGTTTAATGCACTGCCTAACAATTCAGTACTTTTAAATCATGTGAAAATTATCATTGAACATTATAGAATACAAGAAAATACTAAGTTCTGGAAAGAAATATGAGTCACATAGGGCCAGAGCTGCTAAACAGCACAGTCACATACTCACTGTCTCTGTATGATCAGCAGCAAGCACAGACTTCCTGCTCCCCATGCAATGAGGGAAGGGGATGCTCCAAACCAGGCAGGGAAAGGCCCCACTGGGTCCTGTACCACCTACCACAGGGGAGCCTCAAGACCCTTCTGCAGATCCCTTGTTTCACTGTCTCAATCCTACCACTGGGCAAAGCAGAGGGATTCTTCCATCAGCTCAGCACTGGGCAGAGTTAAGGTGATTTAGTCTGAAATTCTTCAACGCTTCATTTCCGGCTTTTGGCCACACTTGGTTTCCTGCACTTCTGTGGAAGTAGTGAAGCTTTCTACTGCTTCATTCAGCCCTTGTTTCACTTTGCTCTTGGACACCACTACATGGGGAAGAGAGAATGGAAGCAAAGCAGGAGCAGATATACATGCTGGGATACTGCTTGCAGTTGGTTTCCCAAAAGTTTGAGTTTGTGGCTAGGATTGATGGCAGAGAATTTTCGGCATGTTTACATTGCATCTCCACTGGGTATGAAACGGGCACTTTACTCAATTGGACTCTTTGCCAGCCTTTCAGCCTTTGCTGAGCTGGGGCTCCCATGTTCCCTTGCATTTGCAAGAAGAGAAATTTGGGTTTCTGCTGCTATCCTCCAGGCCTGCCTGGAGGAAAAGTCTGGGTTAGATTAAACTCTGCGGTGACAGAGAGCCTGAGGAAAGGGCTGCACAGAGGCACTTGCTTAAGGTACAGCTGCTTGTGCCTGAGGTGGATCAGCAGAGACCTCCCAGGAAGTCCAGACAGCCAAGGAAAAGGAAATCTTGCAGTCCCCAAAGGGATGACAGGGAAGCCACAGTGCTGCTTGCTGGAGGCACCTTCTGGAAGGCATCTGATCACCATGTTTGTTTGAAGCCTGGAGCTAAGACTGAACTAATTATATGCGAGCCCTGTGCACCCCAAAGAGCACCCACCACCGGCACAGGGGACTTAGCAACAATGCCCACGGAGCACATCTTTGTTGGCTACAACTGCTCAGCATGGGCACCCACTTGCTTTTGCCTCCAAGCCAAATCCAGGCTGAGACTGAATAGCATTAAGCAACTAAAAAAAAATGAGAGAGAGTTTGAATATCCTTTTTCATAAGATGAAAGGAAGAGCAAGATAAGGCCAATGTTTACTTATAGGTTAAATAAGAGTCTCCAATACTCCCAGGGCACACAGTGGCTGGCTGCCACGTTGCTTGGTGCTGGGCTTATCTAACATGCTGCTCCCAGATGCCAGCCCATGCCTGTCTCTTGCAGCCTCTAGATTGCTCAAGAAACGAGTTTGCCTTACCTTGAGCTGGGATATCTCAGACAACCAAGTAAAAGAACTCAGGAAAGCTTAGGAGCTTCTTTTGGATGATCTTTGGTCATTGTCAGACCTGGTCACTGAAACAGAAACTGGGTCACAACCTCTTGTAAAAGCAAAAGCCATCCAGGATAGGAAAGGCAAACCATAAGGGAACCTCCAGGCACTGCTCCATGCTTTGGAGCTAAAATCTGACTTTGATCTGCCCCTGAATTTACACCTTGCTCTGATGGCAATGTCTGGACTGGCTTTGGGTCAGACGCTTCAGCCAAAATTCCATATTGCCTGCGGACAGGACGACTATAAACAGCACCACAGAGACTTGTGAGACACAGAAATGTAGAAAAAACATCTTTTCCCTCTCCCTGTGCTGCTCCCCAAACTAGGCCAACAGAATAGCAAATCATGATGAGAATGCTGTGGCTGGCTGTATCTCCAAAACCTCACCCAAGGAGGCAAAGACTGAGGCTGGGGAACCTGGAAGGGCAGCAGGGTGGGCTGTTCCTCATCACAGTCCTGGGACATCCCAGAGGGAGGCCAGGGAGGGCTGTGCACCTTCTGGGGCCCTACCATGGTGGCCAGGCTTGGAGACCTCTTAGATGACAGTGACAGCAATGTGTTTGTGTTTGACACATGGGGCACATGCCACACAATTCAAAGGGCTGTGTGGGGTGCATGGCTGGGCAGGCAGGGCCACTCTTCATCACTCGAAGTTCCATGGAGCCTGCTCAAGCTCTGGGAACTGCTGGGGGAAATGACCCCCCTGCTCCTGCAGCTCTGTGTAGGGCAGGCCAAGGACAGGCTCCACAGTGCCTTTGAGACACAGCACATGTCACTTGCCCCATGTGAGTCTCCTTGGGAGTGAAATGTGACACTGAGTGTGTGGGGCAGGTGTCATCCCTTTGCATACCAAGCCCCACTGCCCCAGCCCATGTATCCATATGAGGCTTTTCCCAGCTGCCCTTATTCCTATTTCAGGACCACTTGCATTCCTGGCTCTTATCAGGCTTTTTCTAGACACGTGAGCCCCCGAGCTCAAGTGCCACTAGCCCACATCTGGGCCCTTCCCTGTCCAGGCACTGAGCCAGCTGCACAGAAGCTGGGGTACAATGTTGACTAAAGGGCAGCTTTTGGATGATAATTTGTTTTTTTGCTCAGAGAATCACAGAAATCACAGACTCTTAGGCTGTTTCTTCTCATGGTCCTGTGTATTACCAAGCAGAGACTCATTTCACCTGCCACAGGGCAGGCATCTTTGAGTTTTATGCTAGTGCTGATTACCAGTGCATTTGCTGCTGGTCCCAGCTCTTCCAGTACAGGATGGTTGGAGTTACCAAAGCTTCCCTAGCTCCCCAGCTAAAGCATGTAGGTGGGGAAGCATCAGGATGGCTGTCACTACTTATTTCCACAGGTGATTTCAAGCTATTTGGAAACCCCCAAAAATTTGCCGGTTCAGCTTATGGCCAGACTTACCAGAATGGTGCTGTTAATTGGCTCCCTAGCAGCCTTGGTACTTTTAACACCAAATGGTCTTGTTTATGATTTTCTGACCAGACAATATGGCTTTCACTGGCTGAGTGTAACATCTAGAGGGTATTAAAAGACATGTAGATGTGGTGCTTAGGGACATGGTGTAGTGCTGGATTTGGCACTGCTGGCTTAAAAGTTGGACTTGACAATCTTAAAGAGTTTTTCCAACCTCAACAATTCTGTGATTCTACACAGGAGCCCTCAGGTAGGAAGGAGTTGGGCTGTCTTGCTCTTTGCTCTGCATCTGACCCTCTCTCCCCATAGAATTTTGCCTTCTGTGAAGATTTTTAGGGAGAAATTCCAATATACCTGTGACACTGAGTAAGCTTTTTTGTGAAACCTTAAGCTCAAGTGTTGTCCATCTCTCCCCTCACCCTGTCTGGGAGAGAGTTATGGAAGATACTTGAAAAGAAAGGCTTGGCAAGCCTGTAGTGGTTTCTCTTCTGATTACTTTCCCAGCCAGGTTGATTTGCAGATCAAGGATTTCCTGGAAATATGGGAACAGTGTCTTTGCAGGCAACAGTGGCATTTTTGATTCTGTGAATATATCTGGTCTCTTTTTGAACTCTCATCAGTTTTTAGTATCCACAAAGTCCTGTGACAGGGAGTGGCACATTTTACATACACCTCCTTTACAAGTGGAAAAAATAAGAGTGGTCTCTTGATATCAGCTGATGGGTTGACAGGATCCCTGATATGATCTTCATTCATGTAGAATTCGCTTCATTCAGAGTGAGTAGTGAAACTAACCAGCCAAACTTACTTAATGTCAGATGGCAGATGAGCATGTTGTGGGGAACAGTTGTACCCAGCAGGAGCCCATCTGGTCTGCAGCAGGAGCTAAGGCAGGCAGGAATCTCCAGAGGTGCAAGAGTCACACTGTGCAATGTGGGCAAAGGTCTGTGAGCCACTTCACTTGTGCACAGCCTGCAGAGAGGCTTAATTGCTTCATGCAGAATAAGATATCTCTGTATTAGTGAGGGATGCATGTGTTTATCTTAGACTAGGATATCTTGCTGGATATTAAATGTTACATTAAATGCCACGCTGATACATGAGTTCTTCATGTCTTGTCTGCCTCTCATCATTCTCTATTTGCTCACTGTAGTACATACTCTTAATTTTAAGAAGTGTGGGGTTTGCCTGCTCCTGTGAGAGCACTGGTCCACTGAGTGGGGTCTGTGAACTATCACAGACCGCGCCAGGGGCCTCAGTAGCCATCAATGCTTTCAGGGGGCAACAGTTTCAAATGGGGAAATATAATCATGCAATCATGGATGGATCCGTGCAGAATGGTGCTCTGGAGGTGTCTGTCCCATCCTCACTCCTTGTGTGAGGGACACTCACAGTCAGCTCAGGATGTTTGGGCCAAGGCAAGACTGGTTCCCAAGGATGGAGGTGTGACCCCCTCTTTGGGCCGTGTACAATGCTCCCATTGTTCTGGAGCAGTGGTTTCCACCTGTCTCATCAGAGTTCCCTACGTTGCAGAAGTGCCTGTGGGCTCTCATCCTTTCACTGGGCACCTCTGAGAAGGTTTGGCTCTGCATTCACTGCCTGTCTCTCACACAGAGTGGGGTACTATTTGTTGCTTCTCCTCTGGGCTGAAGAAGCCCATCTCCCTTGGTCTCTTACATGCCACATGCTCCTGTCTGGTGGCAGCCCCTGAGCTGAAGCCTGTCACCATTTATCTCACACTGGGGACACAAACTGGGCACAGTGCTCCACATACAGCCTTGGCAGTGCCTGGCAGCAGGGAACACAGCCCTGACAATGATTTAAGAGACTCACACTTCAGAATGACATGGAGAAAGCAATTAAACCAGGAGTGCTGTGCATATTGCAACCACGATGTCTGATCATAAGACAACAACACACCCTTAAGGGATAGTGAGCTGCAAAACAAAGGAAGTCCACTCAATAAATAGGATGTGTGCTCATGCAGATAAGAAATGCTGGGGGCCAGCAGCACTGTGGTAGGCAGTGGTCAAACCCGTGACAGACTATGCACTGCAGCATCCATACCAGATGGGGACATTGCTGCCTTTGCAATGTTGGTGTCAAATGTCCTCCCCTCCCTGAGGCAGCTGCTTCCAACCCTTTATCAAGAGATTTGTTGTAATTATATTATTCAGCTTTTGATATTACGGATTGCTTTGCACTTAGGTCCTAATTTGAAATTTATGCTTTATATTTTCAATTATGAATTGTATGTTGTAATTATGTACAAGCATTTTTATTGCCATATAATAGACAAATAAGTATTTTCATATTTGGAGGTGTCAGATGGAACATATTCCCACCCCTCCATTACCCAGACTACAAGGCAGCAATAAACCAGGAGTAGTGATGAACTTGCCCCCCAGTCGATGTGAGAGCTGAGGCTGTGAGCAGCCAGTGACTCACACACTGAGCCAGTTCATGATCAAAGCCCCTGGGTTAACCAGGGGCCACTGGTTGCTATTTATAGCTGCCCTAGCTCACGTTTAAGCAGAGGCTTTAAAAATCTTGGAGGCAAGTTGAGTGCCAGGGTAACTGTGTCCAGCACATGGTTCCCTGGACAGGAACGGTGCAAAGCCCCAGTCGTGCTGTTGCACAGGCTGGATCAGCCCTGGCTGCCAGGGAAGCCACAAGCAGTTTGCATTAAGCTGTTAATCAAACAGTACTTGGTTATTTAATTTGATTGAGCTGACTCTGCCTAGCTCTTGAAGGACCTAAGCAAACTCCTTACTGGAGCAAACCCCACCACAGGCACAACTCTAGAAGCTGTGGGACCAAAGGCTTTAAATGTTGTCCCAAAGCTGTCAAACAGCTCAAAACCAGCTCACATCAGCCACAACCTGAGGTTCATTAGGATTGTAAAGACTCCCAAGGAGAATCCATCCAACAGAGGGAGGGGAACCAGCCAGACCTTGTAGGAGGCAAAGTTAGAAGACTGGACTTGAGTAATTTCAAGACTAAGCAATCAAAGAGAGCTGAGAAAGCTGGCAGGGTTTGAGGTGAGTCATTGCTCTGTGGGTCAGCCAGCTTAGATATACAGCCCATCTCCAGGATGTGACAGCAACTTCCTGTCTCTGGGACGTGCACTTGAGGAGATCCAAAGTGCTCTGTGAGTCTCAGATGATAAGGTTACAGCGACCAGTCTCAGAAAATAGTGTTTGGTCTTTTCCAGGTTGTTGCCTCACTGGGAGCCTGAATATCACAGAAGACTTAGTGGTCTGAAATAACCCTTAGATGAATGGAAATAATTAGAACAGAGTACTTGGTAGTGTCTGCAGTTTTTCAGCACTGCACTATGAGTTTTGATTGCCCAAAATGGCCTATTGTGGCCCTAGGCTTTTGGGCAAAAACACATTATTACTGCATTCTGGAGGTGAAAAAAATCAAACCCCAAGGTGTTTAGCTGCTCTGCACTGTTTCACCTTTTCTAGATTTCTTTCTCCTTCATTAGGAGTAGATAAGTCTGCAAATTCAATTCCCAGCCTATTTGTGGTGACTTTCAGAACCATAATATTTATTTCAACTTGGTGATTTTCCTGCAGGCCCCAGCTATTGCTGATTTTTACAGTTTTGCTGGTGCCACTGGATTCAAATCACTGTAAGCTGGTCTCCTATTTACAAAGCCAAAGACCTTCTCTTTCACCACTTGCTGTGTCTGTACCATCTTGACTTGCTTTCCAACAGTTTAACTTCTGCTCAGGAATCAGTAGCATTCAGGGAAACTTGATGGACACCATGCTGTTTGTCTTACTTTTGGGAGGAGGCTGCACTTTCTTTACTCTGGTTTTCAGCCACAGCAGGGTCCCAGTAGCTGCTGATGAAGGGAAGCTGAGTAGATCAGTAACATGAGATGAGCAAAGACTAGAGGAGGAGGAGAGCTGAAAGAGACAGATAAAAATGCTCGCAGGCTCCGTGGGCTTGGGACATGAGCTATTCCCAGCCATCAGCACTGGGACACTGCTTACTGTACCATTCAATGGCCTGACTCCCTCCTCCCCAGCCAGAGACAGAGGCAGCCTTCCTATGAATAGTTAGCCTGCTTTCCAGAGCCCGTTAGAGTTATTCCTGCCCTGGGTGTGCCTCTTGTCTGCAGGCACATTTCCTAAATTCTGCTTCATCCAATCCAAGTTTAATAGCCCTGGCTGTGGTGCAAAGTCACTGTGCCTAATCCTGTGAGGTGAAGATGAGATTAGCTGGATCTTGTAAGATCAGGCAGGGAGAGAGCTGTCTCTGCAGGATCCTAAGTTCTCTGGAGATGACACAATGCCAAGATGCCTGTGGACATTGGAGGCATTTTTATGCTCCAAAACTGGGATCTCAAGTGACCTACTTAGTAGCATTTATTGTGGAACTTCAGAAGTACGTGACCCCCAGAAAGGGGCAATTTTTGCTAGCACTTAGTTTCTGCAAGAAGGAAACTTCAAGATTCTGGTTAATTGGGTAAAAACCCTTGAATAACTCTTGTCCACATGGGATTAAATTAAAACTTCCAAATAAAAAGGCCAAGTTACACTTGAAAAACATTTTCAAGAAATGCAAAGGCTGATGACTGGAGTAGTTTCAGCTGACCTTCCCCAGTACCATAAGCTTTTACCTTTATCACAGACATTGCCTTTGGCACTTGCTCAGGATACTGTTTAAAAGTCAGGCTTCTTGTTCCTGCTGATTTTCAGATTCTCTCTATAGTGAATGCACAAAGACAGGCAGGTCCAGATCCCATCTTTCATTGACACTAATCTTCAGATGAGACAAAATGCTTCATGGAGGGATGGACCAGCAGAGAGCCTGGATACTCAGAGAGGCTCAGCTGAAGGGTATGAACTCCTGAAAGGAGCTTAGGATCATATTTATCATCAAGAACTACAGGCACTCATCAGTCTGGCTTTTTCTGCCCAGCCTTCATCAGCATACAAATGGCTTTCAGGCAAAGCTCAGCCTCTTGCAAAAAGATAAGCCCTCTGAGTCCCCAGAGGTTCATACAAGTTCCCAAGACAACTGTTCCACCAAATAAGGTTTGCAAACTTTCCAGGGCACCAAAGTTAAAATATATATTGCTTCACCGTAAGTTATGCATCTAGGGCAGGTTCAAGTTCAGCCAGTTGGATACCTGTATGGTATAAAAAAGGCAAGCTGTCAATGCAGCTGGGCTGATTCAGCCTGCCTGAGAGGAGCTGAGCATCTCTCTGGATTTGCAATCATACCAATGTATCCACTGAAACAGCCCAAATTCCTTTCCATACTCTTGCCACTCCAGCCCAGCCCGTTGCTGTCTCTGTCCTGCAGGAGCACATGGGGAATTTGGAGAATTTGAGGTTTTAGTCCAAGCTGTGTCTTTATGCTCCTTTCTTCCTTCTTGTTTACAGCTTTTTTCTTTTTTCTTTTCTTTTTTTTTTTTTTTTTTTAAATTTTTACACATAGTGTCTGCACAATCAGGTACTCCTCAAAAGGGATGGAAAACCACCATTTTCCTCTGCAACAGCTGAAACATAACAAAGAAAAGTTTCTGGGAGGTCAAACCAGACATTTCCACAGTGCATGCTCATAGAGGAAGAGAGGCTCTCAAGAAAAAAAAGGTAAGGATGTTGCTGCACTGCTTTATGCAATCTTGGGACAAACAACCAGCCTGCTTTCTATTGCTATGATTTTTCCAGAACCACGCTGACAAGAATGAATTCTGTAGACTACAGGGAGGCAAGGTCCTTGAGCAGCTTTCTGAAAAGAACATTATATATGTTGAAAAAGCAGGTGGTACCTTTCTCTTCCTGCAGGGACTCACCCCCTCTTGGATCCCAGTCTCTGGAAAAAAGTTTTTTTTAACTTGGTACCCATCCCTACCTTAGCACTGATACAATATTTTCAACAAGCACATTGTATGTCAGGCCAAGGACTCCTCTCTTTGTTGTTCCTGTCTGCCTGTCATTTGGTTTCTGTACTGTCATCTGTGTCCTTGTACTGTCCTTTGAGCTCTTCCTTTGCTGAAAGCCCATTCCCCTTTTTCTCTCTAAGTAGCAGCATTTGTTGTGGCTAATTTGCTTCATTCATTCCTCCATAATTTCCCTATCTTTACAACAATTTTAAAGGTCTCTTTTTTTTGGGCATTTTTGATATTAAGAACCACAGTTTTGTAATACCCAGTTTTTCCTCTACCACACACACTGGTACCAGGCCAGGCTTTGTATCTGGCCCTAAACCATCTTTGCTGTGCATGTTGGCCTGCAAGGGCAGGTGCCATGGTCTTCGGTGGGCAGAGTACACACTCCTCAGAGTATTTGACCATGGGTGCACATGAGATCCAAAGGGAGCCATGCCAAGATAAATACCCCACCTCAGGCCTGCAGCCAGAATGTTGTAGCAACTCCTCATTCTGGGCAGGAGGAGCAGTGGGGCTGCTGCCCTGGAGCACATGAGATCCAAAGGGAGCCATGCCAAGATAAATACCCCAACTCAGGCCTGCAGCCAGAATATTGTAGCAACTCCTCATTTCTGGACAGGAGAAGCAGTGGGGCTGCTGCCCTGGAGCACAGCTCCCCAAAGCACAGTCAAGAGCCTTGGCCAAGACTGGGACTTCCTTTGATACTGGGGCACATTGAATGCTTTTTGCTTAATTGCCTGGGACAGACACAGGAGTTTGAGACCTATGGAAAAAAAAAAAGGGGAAATCCCATCACCCAACAGGACTTCTCAAGTCTGTCCTTTGATAAAGCTGTGTTTTCTTTGACACTGGAGAAGCCAGACTGGGGCCTGGAAGCACAAGGAGCTCCCAAGAAACACATCAGGCTTCAGCACACACAGATGATGGTGAGAGTTACCAAGTTGATGGTGAGGGAATCCATGTTTCCTACAGCTTTCTGTCACGTTAGCCATAGCTGGCCAAAGGGCTGTCGGCGCTGGCTGGCCAGCAAGCCCACACATTGATCAGTGTCTGCTGGCCAGCTGGCCTCTGCAGCAAAGCCCTGCTCTGCTTTTGGCCAGCAAGGATGCTCACTGTGTCTCTCCCCATCAGCTATTGAGTCTCATGAAACCTAAAAGGGGTGGGAAGGGACTGCTGATTTGGGAGACAGCATGAGATATGGGATGGGGTGCCCCATGGCAGCAGCCCCTGCACAGCTCCCTATTACATCAACCACTCCGCTGGTTTACAGCCCTTGCCCTTGAGCCTTGGCCCTGCAGCCCGATGTGGTGTGGACACATTGCACAACACTCTTGGCAATGAGTGGCAAAGCCCCTTTCCTGCTGGGGCTGCCCACTGGCTGGCTGCTGGGAAGTTGAGCTGTTGCAGCAGTTTGCAGATTCCCAACATGGAAGAGAAGATGCTCCATCCACTCATGTCTCTAGCAGGGCACTGAGGAGGTGGCAGGACCAGGAAGGGTCCCTGAGGACCTATTCAAGCCTGCTGGTAGAGTAGCTCTTAAGGGAGCATGGCAAGGGAAGGAGGGCCCCTCTGGAGGGTTGGAGAAGCTCAGCCTCCCCTCAGGCAGCAAACCAGCAGGGCTGCATCCGAGAGGTGCAGGAGACACCATGTCCTGAACCAGGATGTGCTGGGGTAAATACCCATTAAATGAGGAAGAAAAGCCAAGTGAGACGTGATGGGAGAGTGGGACCCTCCTTCTGGAGCTGTCTGTCATGGATGGGACTAGTTCTTACAACACTCCCCCAAAGAAAAGCAACCAATTCCTCATGCCAGGGAACAAGCTCGTCTCATCCCCCTGCAAAGCAGGAGGGGTGTGGGGAAAGCTGTGGGGAAATCACAAAGATCACTGCCCAAGGCCGTAGCACCAAGCTAAATATAGCCACTATCTTGGCTTCCCAGAGATAAGATCCTGTGTCCACAGTCTGCCACAATGCCCTGCCCAGACATCCACCTACCTTTGCTTCGGGGGCAAACACAGCCACAGTTGTGCAACACCCTGCCCAGCTCACGGCAAACAGGGGCAGAAATGGACCCTGAGCCAGCTCATGTGCATTCTGTGCCTGGCACTGCGGGCTGGCTGGGCAAAGCCTGCACGGCCCAGAGAGATCCCACATCTCCCTCTGCACCTCTGTGCTGCCCAGCAATGTGCAGGAAAAACCTGTGCTGGACCAGAGGGACAAGTGCAAGTCAGACCAGGGCTTCCACCAGTTTTGGGGCTCATCCCATTAAGTCCAGCACTTCCAGCCAAACCTCTCTGCACCAGTGACGCTGAGCCAGGGTGTAGTGGCTCTGCCTGGAGAAGGGGAGACAGCATTGCAGGGGGTCCACGGGCCATGTTCACCTTGTCCCATGTCTGTCTCCTGGGGAAATCTGAACGTGGGTCCCTTCATCTCTGCTGTAAACCCTGTCATTAAGTAACACATGCTAAAATCCCACCATATCCTCAGCACATGAAATAGGACTGTAAATCTGCAGAACTCCTGCAATGGGTACATCTTTCATCTCTCTCTCCCCAGCTTTAAATCCTACCATTGGTTTTATCAAAAAATAATTTATGAAACAAAAAAATGGGGTTTTTTTCCCCAACAAAACCCTTTTGCCTTGCAGAGTAATAAGTTTTTTAAATGGCAACTTACAGCAGGAAGTCTCCAGCTTTAACAATAGCTGTCTGTGTTTCCACAAGTTAATGGAAAACAAATGTTGACACTTCAGTCCTGCTTCCTGCTCTGTAAGGAAGGTGAGAGAGAGCATTGCTTGCAGCTGTGCAGTGAGAGGCCAGATGTGGCATAAAAAGTATCCTCACTGCTACCATGGGGAGAAGCCAAATGCACCACCTCTACCTTCCAGCAGGCTTTACAGCCTCTGCTGCTTTCCCATGGGGGCGGCATTTGTCCACAGAGCCACTCCCCTGACAGGGACGGCAGCTCCATGCACGCTTTCCAAATTATTGAGGACACTGGGCTCTGTGCTGACATGGATTTGGGAGCAGCCCAAAGGAGCAGAAATGGGAACTGGAGATGGAGGACAATGGGGAAGACCCCTTGGCCCAGCTGGCCCTGCAAACCAGTCTATGACAGAGCATCGATTCACCTGGCAGATACTTCCAGCTCTGCACATGGGCTGGATAGGGATTCCCACGGAGCCAGTCTCTTTGCCAGCCATGCCAATACTGCGGGTTTTTTCCTCATGGACGGAAGCCACCTCTACAAAAAAAAAAAAAAAAAAAAAAAAAAGAGGCTTTTTTTTTTACCACTGCACATTGTAAATATTGTCTGGAAAGCAGATTTTTGAGTATCCTCTGGAGATTTCACAGCTCTGGCACTGTGGCCACAAGATAGAAGTGTGAGAGTCACCCTCCTCCCCAGCTAGCCCTGAGCACCCGAACACCCTGGGCTGGCTCAGCCAGGAAGACTGGTGCCCCAAAAAGGCTTTCCTGTCTCAAGAGCACATTCCCGTGGGTTTAGCTGCTGACTTGTGGCACCTGGAAAGCCTACTCTGCCCTTTTCAGTTTAGGCCCCTCAGCTCAGGAAGGGCACTGAGGTGCTGGAGAGGGCCCAGAGAAGGGCAACAAGACAGGTGATGGGTCTGGAACATACATTCTTTGAGGAGCAGCTGAGGGAGCTGGGGGTGTTTAGTCCAGAAAAAAGAAGGCTCAGGGAAGATCTTAATCACTGTCTACAAGTACCTGAAAGGAATCTCTTCTCCCAGCTAACCTGTGACAGGACAAGAGCACATCCTCTTAAGCTGCATCAGGAAAGCTTTAGGTTGGACATTAGGAATTTCTTCACAGAAAAAGGGTGGTTAGACACTGGAATGGGCTGCCCAGGGAGTTGGTGGAGTCACCTCCCCAAGGTGTTTAAGGAAAGACAGGACCTGGCATTTAGTGCTGTGGTTTAGTTGACATTGTGGTGCTCGGTCATAGGTTGGACTCAATGATCTCAGAGGTCTTTTCCAGCCAGATTCTGTGATCTGGACACGCAGGGACAGCAACCTGGTGCAGGAACCGACGGATAGTGAGGAACTGGGGGCAGCCGACACCGGACACAGAGCTTGTCACTTTACCACAAGGAGCTTGCCGTGCCGCGGGGGTGTGGCAGGGCTGCTCGGCGAGCTCCCCCCGCCCGGCAGCCCCGCCGCTGCCCCGGGAGCTGCCCCGACGGCCCCACCGCCCTCCCTGCGCGGCCCCTCAGGGCCCGCCACAGCCCCGCCCACCGACCCGGCCCCGCCCCCTCGCGTGCCGGGCGCCCGCGCTCGGAGCGCGCTGATTGGCTGCTGCCCAGTGGGGTGGGGCCGGGCGCCCTTAAGAGGCCTTCGCGGGGCCGGGCGCGTCGCGAGGCGGTGGTGCCGGCGGGGCTCCATGCACTGCACCAGGTACGGGCGCGCTGCCGCAACTCCCGGCATTGCTCTGCCCCTCCTCATCCCCTCTGCCTTCCCCGCCTGCTCGGCTTCGCAGCGTCCTCCTGTGTGCGGGAGCGGCTCTGGCGCTCCCCGCCGCGGCGGTGCTGCTCCTGGCGGAAAGCGGGATCCTGCGGCTTGGCTCCTGCAGCCCTCCGGCTGAGGCGGGAGCGGAGCCCCGGGGCTGCCCCTCGGCGGAGCTCCGCTGCTGCTGCCGCCGCCTCTCCCGGCTCTGAGCGGCGCGGCTTGGCTGCTGTCGCGGAGGGGGCGGGCTGTAGCGAGGGAGCGCCGCCGGGTAGGCGCCTGTGGGAAGCGGGCTGTGCCCGGGGGGCGGCCCGGCCCCCTGCACCGGGGAGGAGCGGGGGGTGCAGAGCCACCGAGCTCTGCTTCGGCCTTGCCGCGGCTGCGGACCTTGGCTCTGCCAGTGCTGCGCGCCCGGCCCTGGGCGAGGGCTCACCTGTCCCCAGGTAGCAGGTGGGAGGCAACCGGAGGGGCTCCATAAGGGAGGTGTAAGTAATTCCTTGGTTGTGGCTTAATTCTCCTTCGTAGGCGACAGATATCCCTCTGTGTGGAGAGGGTGAAGTTATAGGAAGAAGTCCGAGGGCGGAGTTAAGTTTGCTCTCCTTTTGAGGGGCTATGGAAAGGAATTGGCCCTTGTACCTGCTCGGGGCTCTCTGCCTTGCACTTTCTGCTTCCTGGAGCTTTATTTCCTGAATGAGCTCTCAAAACTATATTTCTGCTCCCACCTCCAAAGCATCTAGAGTTCAGAACAACCCTCCTCAGCTCCAGAGGGGAAACCTGCCTCTGGCTGAGAGCTGGGCATCAGTAGTCTCCAGTGCAGAAAGAGTTGTCTGGGATATCAATGAACGGGCGGTTCATAAAAGCACAGGGCTCAGCATAGTTGGTTATAAAAAAACTCTTGCTGTAGTTTTTAGCTTGGAAAAAAGCTCCAAGTTATGCAGCTGGGCATTCTATGCCTCTTCATTCTAAAACTGTGAATAACCAAGGCTTCCTGAGAAACCTGGCTTCTCAGAGGTTACAGGAATTCAGCTGAATAAATTTCCCTTGGGAAAAGATGCAATGCAGATGAAACTGACCCAAGTAAGAGAAGAAGCGTTGGGAGCTGCATTAATTTAAAGGAGGAAATGACCTATATAAAGTGTGTATGAACAAAAACTTGGCAAACCCAAGTAGAGATGAGCAGAGTAGTGTTAGCAGACAGGTGGATCTGAGGTGTCTGTTTTGTGCAGCTGAAAGGAGGCACTGCAGAAGGAGTTGGCTGGTGGGTGTGTTGGGATGTAAGCCTTGGCACATGTGCTCTGAATAAACAGATACCTTTGCTGAGTGGATGCTGTGAAAGCCTGCTCAGAGCTGCTGTGTTGGTATTGCAGGGTGGGGAGTTAAAGCACTGAATTGGAGAGTGTGGCTCTTCTTTTGCTTGGCACGGGAGCAGCAATCAAGTACTAGAGCTGGCTGTGCGTGGCTTTGGCAGCCAGAACTCTGCTGCATCACAAGGCCGGTGGTCACTGCTACTGTTGCTGCCTCATCCCTCTCTGTGTGGTGGGACCAGCTTTGGAGCCTGCCCTGCTGCCAAGCAGGAATTTTATTAAGGGAATACTCTGTGTTTAAAGTCAGTTCCAATACAGTTGACTTAAGGGGGTGTGTGTGATAAATCCATCCAGCAGTTTACCCAGAGCCAGGCCAAAGAGTGTCTGCTAGAAGCATCCATTGGAATGTCAGTGTAAGGGCAGGAGCGATGGGTGCAGTGTCCTGGGGGCTGCCTGGCTGCAAGGCATCTCCAGGGTACATCTGGCAAAGTGCCCTTCTGTGGGTGCATGGAGAGAGAGATGGTGCTGCCTCCCTGGAGGAAGGGGCTGGCTGCTGGAGGGGAGGCTCTAGTGGAGGGGCACATGGCCCATGCCTTCTGGAGAAGGAATTGCTTCCAAAGCTTCGGTGAGCCTCGAGTAGGTGAGTTGTGTTTGGCAGAGCCCTGTGGCTGTATGGATGTTTGCCAGGGGTTTAGCACGAACCCCGTGGAGGCTTGAGGTGCAGGCTCCGTGCTGGAGGTAAAACTGGCTGATGTGCCTTCTGAGCTGATGTCATTTTAAAATGGAGTGCAGGGAAGAAAGCTCCAGAGCAGTGTTGGCTGAGCCTGTGCCCTGCTGCTGTGTCAGACTGTTGCTATCTTTGCAATACTCTTTGGAGACACTTTGGATGGAGCAGTTCTGGGGGACAATGATGAGCAGAGTGTGTAGCTCAGTTGAATGAGTGCTTTTTGGCTGACAGCTGGGGTTTTATGAGAGGTGAAGTCAGTTGTGTACTGCAGTTTGCGACAAACTGAGTTCCTACTCCTTCCTGCAAAAGCTTGTGAAGCTCCAGGGACAATCTCTCCTAGAGGGGGGAAAGCACAGCAGGAGTACTGCTGTATGTAGAACTGAAATTTGATAATCTGGGGATTTTGTGAGCATTGGCAGGACTGAACCACAGGCTTTGCTTTGGATTGCAAATGCTCTGGAGCCTGCTATTGCTAGCCTAGTAGGACTGTGCCTGTGTGTGTGCCTTCAAAGGGTGACTCTGTCCCTGTAGCAGTTGGAAGAGCTGTTCAAGAGCACAACAGGCTCTGGTCCTGCCACTTCTGTAGTGTTTTTGTCACAGTGTCTGTAAATCACACCATGCAGGTACCTGCCTTTAATTAAGAAGCAAGCTTATTTAGGATGGCTTGGGGGGGAAGCGATGTATCAACTGTCTGACAAAATTTGTATTAAAGTGCTTTTCTGGCATCAACTGACCCTTCTTCTCATCTTCCAGAGTGTTAGACTATTTCCCTCACAAGCAAGCAATGGCTGTGGACGTGGCCATGCAGCTGTACCTGTGCTCCCCACCCCTGCGAAGAGAGAAGTGCGCCTGCAAGATTGCTCCAAAGGCCAGCAAGCCGCTGCGGCCCTGCATCCAGCTGAGCAGCAAGGCTGCCCTGAAGGGCCCAGGAGAGGCAGCAAACTCCTTCCCACACAGCAAGGCGAAGAAGAGGGTGTCCTTTGCAGATAGCAGAGGCTTCGCTCTGACCATGGTGAAGGTGTTCTCGGAGTTTGAGGATCCGCTAGATATTCCTTTCCACATCACAGAGCTGATAGACAACATCGTGGGCCTGACAACCGTGGAGAAGGACAGCTTCGTCCTGGACTTTGTTCAGCCCTCCGTAGACTACCTGGACTTCAGAAACCGCCTCCAGACAGACTGTGTCTGTCTGGAAAACTGCATGCTAAAGGAGAAGTCTATTGTGGGAACGGTGAAGGTGAAGAACCTCGCTTTTGAGAAGATGGTGAAGATCCGGATGACGTTCGACACGTGGAAAAGCTTTGTAGATCACCCGTGCCAGTATGTCAAGGATACGTACGGAGGGTCGGACCAGGACACGTTTTCCTTTGACATCAGCTTGCCTGAGGGGATTCAATCACATGAAAGAGTTGAGTTTGCCATTTCCTTTGAGTGCGATGGGAAGGTGTACTGGGACAACAACGGGGGCACAAATTACAGGGTCATCCGGTCAGAACTGAAGTCTGCCCAGGAAGCTGTCCGTCCCCCACAGGCTCCTGACTTTGGCAGCGCATTTGACCGGTTTGGGAGCCCTCGGTGCTCCTATGGCCTCTTTCCTGAGTGGCCCAGTTATTCAGGCTATGAGAAGCTTGGGCCCTACTACTGACCCGAGGACAAAGGCCAGGCTGACTAACTGTTGCTGGTGTGTCTGCAGGCCTTGGGGCTGGTCTGAACACAGGTGTATGAATAGGTGGAAGAAGTATGGCTCTGTGTACCTTAGCATAAGCCTCCCAGCAAAACCAGATGTGCAGTGCTCTGCTGGCAGGGGGCTTATAGTCAGAGAAGCAAATCTGGCTCTTCAGATGATCAGAGGACCAAGGACCGCTCATGTCTCTTCACACTTCTTCTTCCTCTTCAGTAAAGATGCCAGTGTCCAGGGAAGCACTACAGTGCTCATATTGCCTGTTCAAGCTGTGTAGTGGTGGCTGCTTTGTACTGCCTGCCTAGTATTAAAAGGCTCTTTCAAAATATTTCCTAGTATTATATTGTTAGTGGGCTCTACTACAGCTGCAGGACTCTCCTTGCAAAGCCAGCCTGTGCCTGTCAGGAAATAGTGTGGTTGGATTGCTGGGAATGGAGTCGTCTCTTTGCACATACCCTTGTAGTGAGGCCCTTCCTACTGGAGGCAGAAGCATGTTTTGGAAGTGAAAATGCAATGTGATGACAGGAAGTGTTGCCCTACAGCCTGCCGTATTAGGAGAGGTGCCTGTGGCAGAGGATCTGATATGCTTAGTCACTGGTTGTTATATCAGATGATCTTGAAAATCTCTCATACCATTGGTGTTACGAAAAATAGAGATTAGCTGTGGCTGTGTGGTGCTTGTAACACAGCTGTGGGTTGACATCCTTGACTGCCTTCTTCAGAACCTTCCTGTTGGTTTAATCACAAGTGACCAATGATGCTTTTTCCCCTTGATGGACATCTGAAGTTGGCTGTGCTGGACCCTGAAAATGCATTTCATCCTCCTGTGAACTGTAAACCAGAGTTTTGTCCAGCTGGGGCCCAGGGTCCTGTGCAGGAGACTCTGCTCAGGTGCTACAGGAGCCAAACACAACCAGACACCATGGCTGTCTATGCTGTGTCCTGTACAGGAAGGTGACTGTTGTGTACCTACTGTGTGATGGAAGTGCCTTGGATGAGGAAGGGGTGGTATGTGCAATCCCAGCAACGCTTCGGGATGAACAGGCTTTGGGACTGATGTTGCTGTTAAGGTCTGGTAATGGTTTGTTACTCTGTGCCATGGACTGCTTGGCAGATAAAGGCACAGCACTGCTCACATGTCAGGGTGCTGTGGCTCTCCTGGATGAACGTGCTGGGCTTCCCTCTCTGCTGAAGCAGTATCTGCCAGTTTGACCTGCAAATGCCCAGACTTTGCATCTCTGGCCATAAAAAGTGGCTCACTCCAGCTATGCAAAGAACTGGCCACGAGGAGAGCGAGATGTGGGGTTATCCTGACAGCACCCCTGCATGTGAGACAAATCACAGATGTGAGCCGTCCCTGTGATTAAAGAGGTGGCTTGGCTTCTGGCTGTGTGCTGGGCTGGTGAGCTCAGCAGTGCCAAGCAGCCTCACAGAGCTTCTTGGGTGCTAACCCAGCAGAATAACTTAATCCCTCAGCTCAGAGAGAGAGTGCTGAACAGTCTGTAGAAATAGAGGTCAAGGGAATGCTGCTTTTTCTAGTGCATAAGCTTTACATAATTTTGGGTGCCTCTAGTAGCCTGTGGATGTGCTGGAGAGAAGCAACAGGCTAGACTACTTAACTTTGTTAACATAGCTTTTAATTCTGGAGACTACTGTACAAATACTTAGAAGCTGTTTTACTTTAACCTAGAAGGGACACTGGGATCACTGTTGGATATCAAAAGGGACAGGAGCTTGCAGGAAGAATAGCTGGTCTTCAAATGCTGCTTTTTCAAAATACAGAATCAGTATGCGTCCTCAGTGTGTCTGATCACTTAGCTGAGGTGGTGGATCTCCTTGCTAGCCCAGAACTCATCAGGTTTGGTTCCTCTGTTCAAACAGCTTCCCAAGTCAGCCCTTAGAGCCTGCATCTGATCTCTCTGGAGGGGACTGTTGCCTAGCTTGGCTTGGTTCTAAACTTAAGGCAAGCTTGTGTGACACTGATACTTTTTATTTATTTAGTGTATGGTGTTGTTGTTGTAAGACATTTGACTGTAGCAAAGTCGTGTTCTCCTGGCACCTTCTTGTGCCTGTGGAGAGCTGTTTGTGAGCCAGAACAAGGCATGTGGGCCTGGGGTGCTGTGGATGGTGGTGTCTCCTCATGGGCTTATTTTCAGGCTGTGCCTTGGGTGTGCTTAGGGAGGAACATGGAATATAAGCTAGAATAGCAGTGCCATAAGTAAAAGCTAGGTTGGGAACTGGCTATTTGATCAATAGCAGTTTAAAAATGCTACTTGTGGCCTTTCCCCTTTTCCCTTTTTCCATTGCCAATGTGAACATAGAAGTGAGGGGGTTGCTCTCCTTGCTCTATGCCTGGAAGTGCCTTGTAGGATGTTTTGCATGTTTGTTTTTAAAAGATATTTTTGTACACAACATTCAAGTGGAAAATGCACTTTATAATTGCCATGTAATGACTCTTTTAAAAATACGTCTGTTTTTATCTGATTGTTAAAATAAAGGTGGAACAAAATGTTGGCTTTGTATCTTATTTAAGCACCCATGGGGCTGGGGAGGCAATTTGGACACGGGTCCAGCTTCCTGCAAGTGGCCATTGGCAGGGAGGAGCACACATCCACCCTGAATTCTGCTACAGGAAAGAGCTGCCTATTCCTGCTGCTTTCCTGCCAACAAAAATGCTTCCCTTGCCTCTGCAGCCCTGGGATGGGAGGAGCCCCGACCCTTTTCTCTGCTCCTAGGTTTCCCCACTAATCACTGTGTTCCCGAAGTGCTCTTGACTCTTCCCCTGCTTGCAGTGCCAGGAACAGCCTTTTCGGGTTTCTCTGCTTTTGTTTTGAGTCAATCTCCCTCTTCTCCCCTTCCCCCACCTCGGCTTGATCTGGGATCAGGGCTTTACTCTGTCTGTGTGCTGGGCTGTGATGGATGCTGGGAGAGGTGTTGCAGAAGGGGGGGCAGGCTCTTTTCTAATACCAGGATCAAGTGAAAGTTAGACCCTTCCTTATGTCTAAGTCATTATCCCTGTTGTCACTACAATAAGAAGCACGAGGAGGAAACATGCCCCTTTGCAGAAAGGGAACAGCTGGTGTAAATGCCAGCCAGGGCCAGCTTTGGCATTTGACCTGGCTTTCACCACAAAGACTGAGCCTCGGTGATGGTGATGCTCTGAAGGTGTTGTATTTCAGTCAGCTCCTGAGCTGGGTGGGATTTGCTGCTTACAGATAAGGTAAGATGGAAAGCTGTGGGGGAAGGGGAGGGAGATGTGTTTGTCTTGGTGTGTGCTGGTTTGAGCAGCTCTGGGCAGTGCTTCCTATCTTACTGCAGAGCCTTGCAGAGCGTGAGCTTGGCCTTTGCTCTATACAGTGATAAAACTGAGCAGCTCCTGACTCTGGCTCTTTCCAAGTCCCTTGCTGTCATAAAATTACTTTTTTAACCACTGTGGTTCTTTTAATCAAACATACCACAGAGGGCTCTTTTAAAAGGTAATTGGATTGTTTTTCTGGCTGCATAAAAGAAAAAAAAAAGGTATTTGTGTCCCTGCCTCAAGTGCTTGGGGTGGCTTGGCCAGGGCTGTTTTCACATCTGAGTGCTGGCCCAAGCTCATGAATGAGAAAACTGCAGCCAGACATTTCCTGTAATAGCTTTGTGGCTGAAAACCCCATCTGAGGACAGTTTCAGTTTAGGACATAAGGGAAGTCCAAACCATCTAGGGTAGCTGAGGAGATGGTGCAACATTAGAAGGGCCAAGAGAGCTCTGCTCTGGGGTTTCTCCCTAATGTCCTGGTGTTATATGCTAGATGATGCAGATATTGCAATTGCTGCATTTATAAAGCCCTTGGTGGCAGGTGTGATTGTGTACTTGCTGGTTAATATACAAAGATTTCTTAGAATGCTCATGCCATTGCACCCCCTCCCCCAGCCACTTCTCTCTCTGTATCCTGAGGGATTTTGATGCCACCTCTGGGTAGCGATAACTAAGCTGTGGTATCATGTTGATCTTGGATGTGTGTGGAGGTTCAGGTTTCCAAAGTTTGTGTTCTGGGAACAGTTTGGTTAAGGAGTGGAGGGCAAATATTCCCCTGCTCCTCATCCACCTCCCATTGGCCTGGGGATGCTGCCCTACAGGGGCGCAGCTCTGCTGAGCTGCTGCTGTCACAGCAGCCTCTAGAGCACACCGGATTGCAGGGCTGGCTACAGTGACAAAGGCAGGATGTAGGCTCCCTGCACCTGCATCCTGGCAAAGCAGAGTCCCAAATGTTGTGTAAATGTCAATTTATGAGCACCCCACATTCTTGCTTCAGATGTTTGCCAGGGGCACCCATGTGGGGATGCTCTGGGGGAAAACTGCCCAGAATGAGATAATATGCAGAGGAACATGTCTCTTCCAAATCATAGGAGTGTAAATGTGTCCAGGTAGACCCTTGCTGCTGGAGCAAACTTTTCCTTGGTTTTAAATGTAGCTCTTAGTGGCACTTGCAGTGGAGAGTGACCTGTGGAAGATGTGCCTGCCTTGCAACTGGAGAGCAGCATAAGAGGGGAGAAAACTAGAGCAGGTCATTTCCCAGCAGCAGTCAGCTGTTCTTCAGTTTTCTCTCCACAAAGCAGCAGCAAATGAGCCTCTCTTAAGACTGGGTCTTTGGGGGAAAGTCTCTTGATCACAAGGCAAGGGATAAATGGGATCAGCATGTTTCAGCATGGCCCATGGAGTTCCCTGCTGCTTTGTAGTGTCTCCCTTGCTCGGGCACTGCCCTTGTCTCTCTTACACACCATGATGCTGTTTCCAGTGTAGCCATCACCAGACTGAAGCATCAGCTTGATTTCACAATGTCTTCCACAAGCTTGTGTGGTCCCAGGGGGCAGGAAGGGCACTTGTGTGTAGTGAGAGGAGGCTGTGCTGAGGAGACAGCTCTCAGCAGCACCAAGAGCACTCTGTACCCCTGGGAACAGCACAGAGCTTTGCCAAAAAGCCAGCAGCGTGGGGCTGGGTTGTGATGCTCCCAAACTCCCCTGGTGTTTCCATAGACTTTTTCCTATTGGGCAGTACAGCTGGCTCTAAATTATTACAATAAACCATATTTATGTCCTTGGGGTTTTTTTGATGGAGCTAAGTTCCAAACCAGCTGCTCTGGCCCAGCAAGATTCTGCTGCTCTGCAGCCAGAGAAGCTGCCCAGCCTGTCTTTATCCTCCCCCTTGGAGGGGTGCCCTGCCAAACAGTTAGCTGTTTCTAAAGACTGGTTATTGACATTTACACAAGTCTTAAAGAAAGAAAAAGGGTGTCTTTGTGGAAAAATAACTGCAGCTGGCCTGTTCCTTTGGCACAGATAAGTCAGACCAGTCACCAGTTTAGGTACTTTGGCTCCTGGAGTGGGATTTGGGCAAGCCCTTCCAGCGATGCATTAGTCATGGATCTCTTCTCCCCTCTGATGCTGCTATGCAGTCTCAGGAGGAGGGAAGGCTCCAACTCCATAACTCAGGAGAAATATGTTTAAAAGGCATAATAAGAGGGTGAAACATGCATAAAACCTTTTATAGCTTCCACTATTTCTGGTGTGGGAATCTTGTTGAGACCACGGTGATGTCTTCTACCTAGCGAATCCTTGACAGGCTCAAGTGGGAGGAGGTCTGAGATGTCTGTTCCAAGCAAAACCACTCTCACAGCTAACTGTAGTCACTGAAGGCCTCATCCATGTGGATGAACTCAATGATGGAGGTGCCACCACACCTCTGTGCCCTGTTCCAGGGCTGCACTGCCCTCCTAGGGGAAAAGACCTCTCCTAGGTCCTCAGGAATCAAAGGACTCTGCACAATGTTGTAGTCTTGACAAAACACCTGGTTTCTTCAAACTCCTGGCCAGATTCAGGACATATAGATGTGGGGGTACAAGGAAAGCAGCCACAGGACAAAAATATTTCAGGGCTGGCAAGTCCTAATACAGGTAGTTTGGAGCAAGGGAGCAGCTGCTATGTGCATGCAGCTAGGTACTTGCCATCCTCCAAGGCATCCTGCAGCAAAAGGTAGAGACACATTCCCAACACAGTTGCTGGAAAACTCCCACTGTCAAGAGTCAAAGGCCTAAACTGACCTACAGCCCACCTTCCAATCTAAGCAGAACAGAGTCCAGCTTCCCTCCCAACACGCAATATTTAGCAACTGGGAACTCGTGATCTCCTACACCTGCTTCCCATCATTATGGCTCCTGCCAGAACAGAATGGGAGCATTATCAGCAGCAGTGTAACTCCTCAGTGTTTGTGTGGTGACTCTCCAGTGCTATGGAGACAGCCACTTTCATAGGGAGAAATACAACAGCCCTCTCCAGTCCACTGAGGGTTTTATGACATTCCCCTTTCACATGGTGTTCCCTTGGACACCTGGCAGGTGCTGCTTCTCCTGCATTTCCCTACTTGCAGTGAGTTATTGGCATCTGAGTGGCCATCAGAAATGCAGTGTTTCTTTATCCATGAGCTTGGCAGAATGTGTCCTGGATGGTGTTGCAGGCCAGGCTTCAGGGTAGCCATAGGTGATGTGGCACCTTTCTCCCCTCGTGCCACAGCACGCTCGGTCACTGGGCTAGGACACATTGGAACAGGTCCCCCTCTTGGGCTGAGGACTGTCACAGTGCAGCTTTATTTTCTCCAAGAAGCTGTCTCTGAGCAGATCAAGTCACAAAAGGAGGCAAGCTAAAACCAAATAAATCTACCAAACCCTCTGCTTCTCCACAGTGGCTTCAGCAGAAGAATTTCACTTCAGAGACCGCAACAATTAACTCTTGAATGCTTTATAGCCATGCAAGCAATCATAGCAGACACACACTAACTTTTAAGCTGGTGGTCAACAAGATCTCTTAGACAACCAATGAATCTACACACAAATCTTTCAATGCTTCTAAATGCCCTGCAATAACAGCCCAGTGCTGATACACTGAGCCATAAAGCCAGCAGGGATGCACTCCTGGGGGTTCATAGCAGCATGACTGAGCACTTTAGTAATTTTTCCTTTTTTTTACAGGACAGCAATACAGCAGCAAACACTCAGAAATAATGCTTGGTCTGGTAGACATGTGCAAGTGAATGATCCAGGCTGCAGGCCTCTCCTGGAGTGGAGAAGATGGTCTCACAATGTAGGGCCAGGGACAAGCCCCTCATGCTGGGTTACACAACCTGGCATCAGAAACACTCACTGCTCTTGCTTTCTGTGTGCTGGAAGGGCTAAATCTATCAAAGCTGCAGCTGGAGACAGCTTGGGAAAATCCTGCATCACATTTGAATGTCTGGGATGAAAAAGTGCCAGCATGCTTGCACATCATGCCAAGCTGAGCCAGCAGAGGCTCTGGGGTTTCTTCTGTCTTTATACAATAAAGGTCATGCTCAGCATTAAAGCACTGCTCAGATCCTCAGACTTTGCAGCTGCACGGCCCCACTGGAGAAGGCAGAGCACCTCTGATCACCTCTAAGCCACCTGTCAACTTGAGCCATGCTTCCCAAGGGGCTGGGAATCGGCTGCAGGTCACTCCTGACCGGTCCCCTTGGTCTGCTGTGTCTCAGTGGTCCCTTTGCTGAGTGGAGTCGTGCTGGCATTCCAGCACAGCACACGCAGTTACTCATCTCTTCTTGCCATCAGCCAGCTCCCTACAGCAAAGCCCCCCACAAGCATCTTCCCCCATCCCGGGTAGAAAGACAACTAACAAAATGAGAGATCTGCCAGAGTCTGGAAAAAGCGCCCATCTGGCAGGATCTCACAGCTCCACCCTCAGGGAATCTGCGTTTCTGACTCCCAATCTGCCTGCTTGAGGGAATACCCTCCTAGAATCAGCCACAAGCAGAGAGACTTGTGAGCCAGTTCTGCACAACTTGCTCTAGGTAACAGTCCTCCCAGCTCTATCTCCAGCCAAACAAAAGCAAAGGCTCTTTTCTTCTGAAATATACAGAGCTTTTCAGCTCTGCTGCTTCTGTTTGTGTCTGGCTGCTTCTTCCTTTCCAAATTCCAGAGGTGGGTTTGTTTCCTTAACAGAGAATGAAGAAATTTGGACATGGTCTTACAGGAAAAGATCAGATGCAGTTTATAGCACCTTGCACCAAAGGAGCACTGAGAACAGCTAGAATCATCAAACTCATCTGAGCTTGAATCAGTAGCCACATTTTTCAAAGGTGCAGGTGACTCAGTAGGAGGAATGGGTGAGCAGTCATCAAGGCAGATTCCCAGCTGCAGTATAGACCCTGAGAACAGAAAATTTTGAATCCTGGAGATATCTCCATAACTCAAACTTTTCCATTGATTGGAGAGAATGATCTCTTCTCTGTTTGTCATGGAGCAGCTCTGTGGGCCAGCAGACCAAGCTGCAAATAGAGCCCCAGGGAACCAGACCACTCCAAACTGGTGCAGTTTTTGAACTGTGGGGATGAATCATCCAAATAACTTCCTTCAGGCAATACAGGGAAGAAATGTCACTAACCATGTGAAAATTGAGACCATATGCTTCTAGGATGTTTTTGAAAGGAGTATCCTTGAGAAAGCTACTTGAGTGACCTCAAGGCTGGTTCCCAGGTCAGACCCCAGCAGAGCAGTCCCTCCTCCTCTGGTGCCAGGGACTCTCTCTTGACTCTGGTCATTATTTTCACTGCAGCCAGTACCTATCTTTTCTGGCACCACCTAGTGAAATGCTGCAAGTCCTTCAAGGCCAAGACAGAGCTTGTGTTTTGTCTGTTTGGAAAAAAATTAATGCCAGAAAAAACGAGATGCCTGAGAACTGCCTCTGGCTTCTCCCATCTGTGCATGAAGGCAACTCCTCCACAGCAGCAGCAGCTTCTCCTTCCACTTGGCAGGTGTTGTTGGACCAGAGCCATGGGTACAGGATCTATTTTCTGTTGAGCTTGCAAAGGAGAGGTGGCTGCCTGGCACAGCCTTGTATTTCAACAGCTGATCTGATAACACAGAGGTGCTGGCCTCTGCTCTCTGTGATCATTCCCTGAAGAAGCAGGGTGATCATTACTTTTTTTTTCCATGAGGAAGCTGTTGGATATAACCTGGCACCTCAAAGGGTTTTTTCACTGTGCAATTAGGAATTTGGGGTTCTTTCACATTCTGAAAGGTGGCATTTTGCCCCTCTTGGGAGGCCTGTCCCTCATCATGCAGCTCTCTGTGTGCCATTAATGCAGCCACATGTGTGTGTGCCAGAGCCTCCCCAGTGCTTTGACCTGGTTACCCCACCCTGCACAACCTTGGCTACAGCACCCACATTTCCAAAGGACATGCGCCAGTGGCTGGGAATCTGGGAGAAGTCAAAGTGAGCCCTAATAAGGCGAGGCAGCTAGTTATTACTGAGCTGCTATTTCTACTGCAAGAAGCCCTGGAGCAGCAAAACTGCTCACTTCATGTATGTTCATTAGCAGCATGGATAAGAGCAGCATTGATTGCAGGCTATAATTAGATCTCTGGGACCTTTTTGGACCAGCTTTCTCTGGCATTGTGCTACTTTGAAAGGACTTCCAGTTTCTTTTCTGAATGGTTGGGATGGCATTTCCCTATTCAGCAGATTTGGGACCGTTTCTGTTTTCTCCATTGTAGCTCACAGAGCGCTCCCAACTTGGTGCCACAAGCCCCACGCCACAGAATTAGCAAAAGCTCCATTGTTTGACCACTCCTGGTCCCTTGAGTTGTGGAGTTGGGCAGACTGCAGCTCTCTTCTTACAGAAGAGGAGAGCTGCAACCTGCCAAGCAGCCCTCCCTGCTTCGCTTAGCTTGTCAGGATGTAGTTTTGCAAGCACCTTCCTCTGGTGATGACTCTGATTCTCCTGGAATCACTTTCTTAGCGTGCTCTGTGCAGCCAGCCTAGAGCATTTCCACAAGAAATGGATGCCCTAAGCCAGCACTGAGCATGTACTCAGGGAATGGTAGCCTACGTGGAAATTCTTACTCCTCTCTTGGAATGCTGGAAAACAGCCTCAGCATCCACTCTGTGAAAAGCAGGGGAGGAAGAGCCAAGGGAAAGATGCATAGCATGAAGGGCTGGGGTTGAGCTATCAACAGCTCAGGTGGCAAACAAGACCCGAGGGTGTCTCTGCCCGTGGTTTCCCCTCCCAGTGCTGGTGTGCTGGCATTAAGCACAGCCCTGTGGTGGGCGGCTTTCTTTGCCATGTTCCCAGATCCTTCCTGTTTCTTCTCGTGCACTGCCCACTCAGCAGCTGGCAGGCAGGGGCAGAGGTGCTGGGAGCCCGTCTGGGATTAGGAAGCCAGAGGCAAATATGCACATGCCAAATCTTGGCTGACCTGTGTGCTGTGGGAGGGTATCTGAGGAAGGAAGTTTTTATCTCTTTTGAACCCAATACATCTGGTCCAGGTAGCTCGGTTTGCAAACTGCAGATCGAGATACAAATTGAGCTCTGGGTGGGAGCCCAGGGAGGCAAGAGGCCAAGAACTGCCAACCTTTGGGATAAGAAAAGGCACAAAGACAGGTGGTGCCAGCCGGGGGAATGGACACTTGAGAGACACTGCAGAGCTGAGAATTGCTGACCTTTTTGATAACAAAGGAGATAGATGAAGAGGGATGTTGCCAGCAGAGAGGGGCTAGGAGCTGGGAGGAGGAGTGACACTTGCGATTTTTGAGGGTATAAAAGCCCAGGGGTTCCATTGTTGGGTGTCTTCCCCGAAGGCACCAGCTCCAGATGTTTCTGTGTTACTGTGCCATGAGTAAATGGCTTTATGGCATGGGACATCTGACACTGCTGTGGGTGACCTGGGGTCAAACTGGACAGGAAACCTGGTCTGACTGTGCGTGAGTGGGGTGTGCAGGGAGTCACGGGGGGGCACCTGTTGGGTCACTGGAGTCACCCACCGTGAAAGAGCTTCAGTCCCAGCAGTCTGGCCTTGGGAGTGTGACTTTTGAGAGTCTCCTGCATGGTCAGACTGGGAACTTTCCTTAACACCCAAGGCCAAACCAACTGAGATTAAAGCATATTTCCGAGTAGCACTCCCTTTGAGGACAGAAATTCAACCAGAACTAAAGCTTTTGGAGATGAGCCTCTTTAGTCTTCCTGCCTTGTCATCAGAGGCTCATGCTGATGTGTGACCTGAACCAGAAATGAATGCCTGCCTCTTTGCAATACCTTCACACAGCAGTACAAACTCTGACCCACCCGATGCAAGTTAACCGTGCTATTTTCTGCAATGTCAACATGAATTTTATCTGTTGTTTATCCTTTAAAGCTATGCAAATAATTTGAAATAAGTTTATCTTTATGCCATAGCCTCCCCTTCCCTTCTGTCTCTCTTCCCTGATCTTAAACTGCTGTTCTACCTGTTGAAAGCTAAAGCAGTTTAATGTTAAAGCTCTGCTCTAACAAATGACTTTGTGAAACTATTTGCTTACGTTTTAAATTTGTTCTCTGTGTGAGATCTAAGCCAGATCTGCTGAGGTTAGTGGCTCTCACAGGGGTTTATTGCCTGTCACTCCTCTGAACCCAGGAAGAACCAGTCCAGCAAAGGGAGCAGGTGTTTTATTCTGGTGCTTTTTTAATTACCTGTATCAGCTGTCCACGTGCAAACCACGGTGCCTAGCCACAAGGTCATCATTGGTAGAACGTGGCTTGGCTGGACCTGAGAAACTTTATGCAAAGGATGCAAGGGGTGAAAAAGAAATTCCATGCCTGAGTTTCAGAGGCCAGTGCAGGTTCTGACCCAGCTCATGCTGATTAGCAGCCAAGAATTTAACCAGCAGAGGCAGAATCTCTCTCTGCAAAGACAGCCATGGGTTGGAGGAAGGGATGGCCACAACCATTTTGTTCCAAGGCATTTGACAAGGCAATGCTTAGCTTGCACTGGAGCCAAAGTCCATTAGTTTAGCAACAAAAAACCCAGACTTTCTAATGTAATCTGATACCACTATTTAATGTCTACTGTGTCAATTATTAACAGAGTTCCACCCAATGCCTTATCACTGGGACGCTGGAAGAATTTACTTCCAAGGGCAGGTTTGATATGCTTTGCCTAACCCAGATTTTATAATTACCCCCAGTACCTTAGCCTTACTTAAACTTAGAAATTCTCAAGCACGATGTGGCTTACTGCCCTTTCATGAAAGATAGAATGAGGGGAAGAAGGTCACTGCTCTGTGAACAGGCTGGAGGGGAGGCAGAGAGGACAGCTCCAGTTTTTATTGTTATAGTTTGCACTGAAAATGCACACGCCTAAAAAGAAATGGAATATTTAAGGGACACTCAGGCAGGGGCATATTTACAAGGTAAACACAAATCCTTTTCTGGCCAGACAGTAACTCAGGTTGTCTCTCTCATACCATAAGACACTCCTGGTCTCCTCTCCCTGCCTTGGTTTCTCTCTGGAAACCCACTGTTGCTAAAGGAGCACATCATACCCCCTCACCTCTACTGGGGCAAGGTTGCTCCCGAGATGTCCGGAGCACAGTGGTACCCAAATATCTGGGTGCTCCTGCTCCACGCAGGCTGAGCAGCCAGCCATGCCCTGACGTGAGAAACGTGACAGCCATGCTGCTCAAGGGCCTGGCTTCTCACCCAATAATTGGCTTGAAGAAGGAGAAAAAATAGTTTGCAAGAGTATCATGGAGAGACATCAGGAGGGGGTTATTAATAACAGGCAAGACAGAACCTGCAGGCCACGTGTCACAGGGCTGCGCGGTGAGGCCATCGTGTGGGATGTGCAGCTCAAAGCGCCTTCATGGAGAGGCAAACCCAACCCTCACCCCTGGGCACCTGCCCCCTCTCAGCCTTCACACTGAATATCCTGCTGCTTTGGGGTGTTGTCAGGCTGCCTGAGCCCTGTATCTGCTAGCTGTCAGGGAAGTCCCTCTGTCCTCAGGACTGCAGATCCAGGTGCCTTTTCCCCAGAATATACTGCATTTATTTGTGGCACCTCAAGAATTTTTTTTCCCTGTTTTCTGGCCATCTTCCTAATTTTTCCAGGGCAAGCTGGGTTATTATTTCACACCATGTTCAAAACCCTAAAAAGTTACCTGAAGTGAGTGTGCTCGCTTGCCATTGAGATATGCCATCTTACACTCCCCTTTACAGAGACCTCACCTTTGCACACAGACCACAGCCTTCTTTCCATGGGATTTGCACCTCACGTCTCTGGTGATATTGCAGCATTCCTCACAAATCATTCCCCCATGGAGTTCAAGTCTCCCTTTACTGCCAGCACTGTGCTGGCTCCCACTTTACAGCAGTGAAAACAGATTTCTTAATTTCATTGTGTACTAAAAAGTGAAATTTTTTCGCAGTATTTGCAAACTACCCTTCTTCCCAGATTTCACCATGACCAGGAAGGGGAGGAAGATGCTACTCTAGTTTCATTTACTTGAAGAAGTGTTTGGCATGCAGCTGAAGAGCAGAACGTGGCACAGTTAAACAAGAAGAGGGTATATCAGGCCAGAAAACAAATCTGCCTAGACAGACAGCCTCTTGCTTTCCATGGGGTAGCTCCCAGGGAAGGCCTGGCTGCCCATGTGGAAATCATCTTCCAGGACAGCCTCAGGGGTGACTCCATCCACACACCCACCCTGTGAGAACAGATGCCCTGCGCAGGGGGGGCAGCTGAACTAACATTACTCCTTCATGGAGAGGACATGGAAAGGGCCAGTGATCTGGGAGGCGCTGGCAGGCATGCTGAGGGACAGAAAAGAGAGCCTAGGAGAGGCCAGAGAAGGCTGATAAGGAAAGGATTCCCTTGGTGGCTTTGCTCTCCCCTCATGCCACTTCCAATACACAGGAGGGCAGTGGTGGGCTGGTGAGGGGCTGTTCTCGTGGGCTGGTGGAGGAGGGAGGGACCTGGAGAAGGAGCCCAAGGCCAAGAAGGTGGGTAGAGATGCCCCAGCACCACGGAATGGGAATCATGGGAGACTAAGGCAGAAGGGAATGGCAGTGAGAGGCCTTTTCTGTTTCCACTGTGTGCCTTCACAGGTCTGAGGAAGGACAGCAGAGTTCCCCAGGCTCACCAAGGCCATCCTCCTCCACCACAGTGCTCCACATCACAGGAGAGTGAGGAGCTAGTGAGAGGTCACTCCTCTCCCCAAGACACAGCAGCAGCCACAGACAAGGGTGCCTCAAGGTGAGCCAAGCTGCACATTTCTCACCTAACCAGCAAGCAGCACTGTCCATCAGACTCCCCCAAGGAAAGGAGGAGAAAAAATGTGTGTCACACCCTGACCAGAGGGCAGCCAGCAGCTCTCGGTCACACCAGCTGTCACAGAACTGCAAAGTAACCCTGGGGCTCAGCTGAGCCGACCCATGTTGCACCAAAACTATTTTAGTAAAGCATATGCAACTCTAAGTCAGAAGGTCCATGGGAAACACCCAGTGAGAGATGTAAAGTTTCCCCAAAGTTTCTTGTAGGGTGGGTTAAGAAGCCTTTCCTCAGGCGGCCATGAATAGCTATCTAAACACAGGGCTGCAGGATCTGCTGTGGTTTTGCTGGAGCCACCTTTTGCCTTTTTGGAGGTAAAAATTCTCCCCATGAACTAATATTAAGTCAATTAGGAGCAGGGTTTTAATGAAAAAGGTCTGGGCCAAGGAATGGGTTGGTTAAGAGGAAAATGAACATATTTAAAAGGCCAAACATCAAGTGTTTAAAAACTGTGTGATGAAACATGTGGAGAAATCAAACCCAAAGTATCCCCTGAGCCTTGATTCACATTCTCTTTGACCCTCCATCCTGGTTTGGGGTGAGGAAAGAATAAAAATATTGCCATTTTTGTGGCACAGGCAAACCCCTCCCCACAAGGGTGTTTGAATTCACCACAAGAGAGGCCTGAAGGCTTGTAGGGAGCAGTGTCTGCCTGTGGCACAGCTATGGCTTTCTTCCCACTGAAACAAACCCAGGCACTGAACTTAGGCCTTTCATTCACTCTTCAGGGAGTTTTTTAACCAAAAAGAAGGATTAGCATGGAAAAAATATTTCTGGGGGTACTGCATTGGAGTCTGGGGCTTCCTTGACTCATAGTGTTGGCAGAGTAAACCCTGGACATCAAAGTTGGACCCATGCCTTGGAGTCTTTAAAATCCCATTGGAACTCAGGCCCTGCTGTCTGGAAAGGCTCCGTGCCAGGCTCTGAGCCTGCTGCTTCTTACCCAGGGCAGGGTTATTACTGCCTGCTGGCTCCAAACCTTTTCCCTGGTGAGAACAGTCATATTTTCCCCAGCTGCTGCAAGTTTCCTTTCCTCAGTTAACCCTCACACCAGAGAGAGCTGTGGACTCACAGGATACCTGTCCTTCCCCTCGGTGTGAATCCCCCAGAGGGAGATGGGGAGAAGACAGCCCTCCTTCTCACTCCTCCATGGCACAGGGGAACATGTGCCATATTCCTCTCTCTGAGATAAGATGGGCAGAGCCCATTGCAGACACAGATGTATAGCCAGCCATCCCAGCACTCTCCTGACCCAGCAGTGTCAGATCAGTGCTGCTGGTAAAGCACTGAAACCACTGTCTTGCATGGAAGTACCCAACAGAGATTCCCAGCTCTTCACTATGAGAACTGATCCTGAGAATTCTGGCAGCGATCAGTGCTGAGACACAGAGATGGGAGAAGCCTGGAAAGGTAGGGGAGGTGATGTTTCCCAAGAGGCAAGGAAGAAATGGCATCTTTCTTCAGTGAGGTCATGAGGCTGAGTTGGCAGCCTGCAAAGATGGGCAAGGACACGCAGTGCTGGGCCTTGGTGTGGAGGATCTGTTCCATGACCTTGCCAGCACAGGGCTGAGGCTGACAGGTCAGTAATTCCCAGGGCCCTCCTTTCTACCCTTTCTAAAGATGGGTGCAGTGTTCCTCTTTTCCAGTCACCTTCAGCTGCCTGCCATGACTCGTGGCAGGCGGATCAGGGGCCAGTGTGGCTCCAGCAGCCTTGGCTCAAATGGTTCAATGCAGACAGAACGAAGGTCAGACAGGAGACAGACAAGAGGGAAGCCCGGACAACTGAGGAGCAGTATGACTGGGAAAGATCAGCCCTACAAAGCTCTAAGGAAGGCCCAGCACTGCTTCTCTGGGTTTGCTCTTGCAGCAGAGCTGTGTGACAGTCTCCCAGCCCAGCTCATGCTGAATGTGACCGCAGAGGAATGCTGCCAAGCAAAGGCATTCATAATACATGAAGGCTGTGCTGGACATTCTGGTGATGATCACCATGTTTCAAGCCTGTTGGCAACGTTTTTAGTTTTGGCATTGTCCCCATGAAGTCATCTAATGAGCCTGTGCCGGAGTGAGAATCTCACCATCTTCCATATAGGGAATCAAACCTCGTGTCACTCCCTGCTGTTTCTAAATCCTGTTTAAAAACAAGATGCTTCTGAGTTCAGACTCCCTTAGTGAAAGCCATATGAACTGTTGCTATCCAAAACAGTTTGAATTGTGTACCCTGAAAGACTCTAAAACTGGAATCAGAAAGCCACTCAGAAGTGGTAAAAATGGCTGCAAAATTACTCTCTCTTCATTTCTGTTGCTTTCTTAACTAGTGCCTGCCAAATGAGACAAATGCTTTTTAATTGTTAATTCCTCAGAGCTGCTAAGTAGACTAATACCAAGCTAGCTGAAGTCTGACATATCTGCTTTTTAAAATATGTTTTTAAATGAGCACACTACATTTCCTTCAAAAAACATCTTTGCCGTGCAAAAGAGCAAAAGCCAGCAGTCTGTGTTTAATTGAGTCCCTCTATGTTTGGCTTGCGTGCACTTTAGAAGACTGACAGAAGTATGCAAACATGGGAACAGGGCCAGCTTTTGCAAAGTTAATGAGGAAAAAAACCCACAGTCACTGCTTCTGCAGAAGCACTGCCTCCCATGAGCTGATCCTTACACAACCAACAAAGAGAAGAGAGAAGCACGCAGCACAGTCACTTGTGCCAAGCTCTCTTTCCCTTCTCCCTCCAGCAGCACAGGGACATGGGGTCTGGGTCTGGGTCATTGTTTGGCCCATGATGCTGTGAGATGGTTGGTTCAACTCTCCTGGAGCTGTCTGTAGTCTTTCTGTCAGTCAGCTCTGCCTTGGTCAAACATTGCTCCTGGGGAGGTCAGAGGTCTGCAGGAAGGTGAGAACTGCTGCAGTAGGCTGTCAGTCTGCTGTAGCAGAAAACACCCATGAAACTTCTCTTCCAAGCAAAAATCAAGGCTGAGCATACCAGTGGTGGGGATTCTCCTCCAGGGACATCACACTCCATGAGACTTGGTGCAAGACCACTGGTGGTGAGAGATTCCCTGTCGCTCTGGCTCCTGAGAGCAGAAAAGGCACACTGGAAGCGCAGAGATCAAGGATGTTTGTGTTGCCCCAAAGACAAACACTCAACACTTGGCAAACCCCATGGCCCATTACAACAGTTTTCAGCCCTCTCCCAGGAAGAGGGCAGGGGAGGAAGTCTCAGTGCCAAACCTGAGGTGACATGTGCAAGTGCCAGAGCCCCACAGCGACCAGAGCTGAGAACAGGCACAGCAGTGTGGGACACAGCTGGGCTGCTCTGGTCAGGCCCCTGTGCACCCCAAGGCACCTGGGCTGCACAGGAGACCCCCGAGAAGGAGTCACTGTGCAGCTGACACTGTGTCCAAGCTGTAAAACCAATTCCTTGCCTCTGGCAGAATAAATGTTCTCCACTCTCAGCTCTGAGCTCTTGGGCAAGGAGACCTTGCTGTGTTTCACCAGTCAGAGACCTTTTCTGTGTTCTCTGAGGGTGAGCTAAGGACACACCAACTACCTTGCAGTCAAACACATGGCTGTGAGCTGACCATGTAAAGCAGAATGCAGTAGGAGCACAGCCTACCAGCAACTGGAAGGCCTTCTCAAGAAGAAAGACTCCCAAAAGCATTCAAAGAAAAAACATCCAGAGCCCTACAGCCTTGTGTGGCAGCACCAAGAAAAGAAATTCCAAAGAGAAGATTTACTACTGGACAAACACAGACAAGGGACTGGCCCTGAATTTCTGAACAGTTCTGAAACTCAAACCTTCCTTCTCAGATGTTTTCTCTTATGCACAATCCTTAAACAGCGAGTTTTCAGCAGTACAAGCAGAAACAATTGCAGCTGGCTTAAGGGATTGCCAGCATGGTGAAAATGCCTACAGTGGCACAAGGATCCAGTGGGATCTATTTCTGGAGGTTACTGACCTCAGATATATCAGTGCTTTTCATCTCCCACTGCTAATTGTGCTTGCCTCTCCATGAAAGATTGCTTGAACTCACTTGGCCAGCATTTTGCTCCAGTTAGATCTGGAAAAAAGAACACCTGAATAAGCAATGACCTTTCTCAAGGTGAGACCCTCATTGCCCCAGTGACATTTCCAGTTATTTGACATCTTGAGCAACACAAAATGCATGAATTTATCCTCAGCTGATTCTTACAAAGTAAACAAACCAGAACACAATGCTGCTACAAAATTGCTACATCACAGGAGACTGCAAATATCTGAAAATGGAAATAAAGTGTAAGATAAACATGATTTCAAAACTTATGTTTTCCTTGCTAGAGAAAAGACTTTCTGTATATTAATGGAGAATTCTTGCTTGTTGAATATTTCAGTAATCTACAGACAAATCAAGAACCTGTGGTATCAAACATTAACAAATTTAAAAAAGAAGCTAGGGCTGGAAAAAAAAAAAAGAAAAAAAAAGATTAGCAACTTGGAAAAAATTTCAGGAAAGTCTAAAACTTGAAACTGGCCTGAGCATTTTGAGTGATGCTTATGGCTACACAATGCACCTTCCTGCTCTTTCTGGAGAATTGGCTACTAGCACTTCCATGACTTGGAAGCCATTGGTCCTGCTCACCTCCAAATCCTTGCTGGTTGACCTTGGATATGTACTTGGAGTCATCTTGGACACCTAAGAAAGGGCCAGATATAGGCAGTGAACAAAACTATGAAGTTCTGTGTCCTGCCTTGACTCTTTCCTCAGTCCTGCCTCTCTCTGAGCACAGTCAGACCCTTCCTGCCTGACAGGACACTTCCCCCAGTGTCAAGAGCTCAGGAGTAATTGAGTAAAAGGTGAGAGCAGCATTATTTCCCCACACCCTGCCTCTCCCTGCAGCCATGGCTCAGAAGAAAGGCATGTCTCTCCATCACACATGCACCATTTATAAAAGAAACCACCCTGTCCAAGGACTGTTCCTGCCTTACCAGTAAGGACTGTGGTTTTCTGCCAACTCGTATTTTTGGAGGCTGTTTACATATAATGACTGCTCAGATCACTCCAGCTTGTTGACATCTTTTTTTTCTTTTTTTTTCTTTTTTTTCTGGAGGTCCTCAAAATGGACGCTGTTCTTCTGAAACAAAGCTACAAACACCAAGCAGATGGAAACCAACCATCTCCTTTGCTCCCGTCAAGCGGGTGGAGGCTCATCAGGAGAAATCACCTCTGAGGGCAAACAACATGTAGCTCTAGAACATCAAGGATACTTTCTGTCCCCTCCAAAAACAAGAGTGACGCTGGATAAGCACCAACAGGAATTGTCCTTAGAGATGTGACAAGCTCTGCGGAAAACAGGGCAAGAGCTGGGAGAGAGGGTGTACTTGTGGACACCAAATCCGTGGTAACACGGACTGCAGGAAAGGCTTAGTCACTGGCAAATATGCATCTGGGTTTAAGGCTTATGCTACAATTACAATTGCATACTATTTATTCATTTTCTTTTTTGTGTTGTGCAATTTTGTTTTCTGAGTCCCTTAGCAGTCACTGAAGACTCCTTTTTGCATTGAGCCTACCAGTTTTGGGGTTAAAATTAACTGGAAGGAATCCTATAGTGTTATATACTTAGGGTGTTCTACAGCCATCAGAAAAAGGCAAAGAGAAAGGAGGTGCCACCTGGAGAAACCTTGAGATGATTCAAGAAGTAGGTGCCAGCTAAGATCTCAGGGGACCCTGAGCGAATTCCACCACCAGCGGCAAGATGGCATTGGGAAGAAAAATTGCTGAACTCCAGGAAGGTGTTTCAGATGCCCAGCTGCAGCCAGCATCCATCCCCCCACCTCCAGTCTCCTCTAAAACAACATTGCTGCTTTACTGCTTTGGTATTAGCACCCTGGTGAAAGAATTTGTGCCTGTTTTGCCAGGTAAAAAAAGGAACCAGTTTGCAGTGATGCTGTCACACGAGGTCAAAGCCACCTGTGAAATAGTGCAGGCCCCAGGCCAAACATAGAGACAAGTCCATAATGGCATTAGCTGCCAAATTTGCAAAGCCTTTGACTACAGCACTATTATCTAAATTTAAGGGTAGCAGGGCTGGTTGAATTATTCATTGGCAAGCCTTAGCTCTGCTACCTGTTCACAGATGTTTAGAGATGTCTGTTACACAGAACAGTACAAACTGCTCAGGCAAACACATTTCAGCCTGGGAGCTGTCTGCCAGTCTTCACTTCTGTAGCTCCCTGCCCCATGGGTTGTGCCAAGGGTGGTATCCCTGCTCCATCCAGTACCTGTAAATCCTACCTATGGGCAGAAGAGAGACAGCCCATAGGGAGGAGCAGGATTCTGCCTGTAAAGCACATGGCTAGGTTTCACCACCGTTTTTGCAGATGCTTATGCATGTATTTGCTTATATCCACTTGTGTTCTTTCTTGTTCCCTGTCACACCACCCTTTGTCTGGTTGGGCTTTTCTGCCTGTCTGAGGGACCAGATTGAAGACAGTGGAGAGTCCATTGTTAGATGCACTTCTCTTACTGCTGTCCCTCTGTTTATAGCCAGCCCTCTGCCCCTTTCTGCCTTCAGCAGTCTCACAGTAATTTCCAATTCTCTTGGCTAAATAATTAAAACAAAGCACTCCCATGCTTGTGCAAGAGGCTAGTGCTGTGCCACGAGTGTCACATGCACATCCCTTTGAGGCCTTGCACTACCTTTTCCAGAGGCAGGATTCTGTTACCAGGAACAGCCTCTAGTGCAGAAAAACTGCTTTTTGAGAAGAAAGAGGGATGGAGCTGAAGGGAGCCCAGAAAGACTGGCTGCTCTAAAAATACAAAGAGAAAAATAAATAAATAATATCATGTAATAAAATAATAAAGAACTAATTTTTTCCTTCCATTTTTGGGGGCAAGTTCTCTTGGCAACCCCTTTCACCTGTAATCAGCTGTGTCTCAGTGTCTTGCAAGATGGAGCTCATTGCCCAGTGCTCTGGTTTGCTTCACTTGTTTTCACACAGTTGCACAGAAATTAGCTCTGTCCTGCCCATGCAGAATGTACCTTTTCATGTTCCACCAGGAGAGACAATAGTCTCAGTCTTTGTGCATTGTGCAGACAACCAGAGAGGTTCTTTGGCAGGCATAAGTTACCCTGAGAGGGAGTGACACCTAACCCTGAAAGTATGAAGACCAGGCATCCCAAATGGGATTGAAGAAGAACCTTCAATCTTCAGTCTAAACCTGAAAAGCTGAAATCACTTCATTCCAGCTTAAACATTAGCACCAAACCATTATCAAAAAATAAGCACCACACTTTTGTCACTTCAGGCTCTCCCCAACTTTGAAGCAGTTCAAGACTTTCTAAAGGCCAAAGGCTAAGCACCCCGACCTGCAGTTGAGGACTGTGGCGAGTAATTGACTTCCAGATCAGCTCCTTCACCACCCCTGTGCAAAGTGCAAAGTATAGTAGAACATGATCCCAACCTTCACAATCGAAGAGCAGTTGTCACTATTGATTTTCGTTGAAGTGCAGAAACAAAACAGCTAAATCCAGATCTAGCTGTCTTCCTCCCATGCTTTTTGGGAATGCTAGTGAGTGAGCTGAAGAGAAACACATCCCCATTTCCCAAAGCCTTTGATGTCTGGGAAATCATGTCTGGGCCTCACAAGTGCATTCCCTCTCCTGGCTCCCTGAAATCCCCTTCTCTCTAGTGAAAGTTCTGTGGAAGCTTGGATGCTGCGCAGCACCAGCAGCAGCAAGTTTCCACCTCCCAGCTAAGTCATACAAAGAGGCAGCAAAGACCAATGGGACAGTTCATCCTCTGACAGTACCTGCCTCTTCCTGTTAAGCTGGCTGGGCCATGGGATTGCTCCAGGGACACCATTCCAGTGCCCACACACAGGTATGAGCAGCAGCGCTGCTGGAAATGTCTCAGGCCTCCAGGCTGGCCTCCAGCTGCTGTTTCAGATGACAGGAGGTCCTGCAGGTCCCACATGCTTCGTGCAGACAGCTCAGATACCAGAGGACACCAGACACCTATGTTTAGGTAGCTAAATCTTTCCCCTAGCCGGCCCTACAGGTGTAATTCTTAAAGAGCTTAAGATAGAGGGACTTATGTGTTGTTTGTGCCAAGCTGTTCCGAGACAGGGAGAAATAAAGTGGAATCGGAACAGGACTAGTTGGAAAGCTATAACTCTATGGCAAATCCAGCAAGTGACAACCATTTCTAATCAACAGGCATCCTTCTTTCTTCTTGAGAAAACAACTCCCTAGTTGGTCTCCATTTACCATTAAACTCTGCTGAAAATGCATGCTCCATCGTACTTCTGTACACCATATCTGGAAAGACTCACAGACTCCTTCTCTATTTCAAAACCTATCATTTTAGGTTGTACCCTTCAGAGTGGATCAACACAATTGTTTTGTAGCAGGAAACTACAGTCCCCTGCCATCTTTTGATTTTTCTCTCATGTCAGTGGATTCTGGAAGGATGGCTCCAAGCACAGCCACATTGCCCCCTGTATTTGTGTGGGATGTGTACAATCCAGTAAATCATCAGTGCCTTTACAGCATCTTAAATGGCCCACAGCCACCCTGCAGTCCGAGAATTTATCTGCATATATACTCCTAGGACCAATTTCTATGCTCTCATGAAGCCAAAATAAATCAAACAACTTGGATGAGTAGAAGATCCATAACTAAAATCCTAGGATTATCTTGTCCTAGCTCTGTGAATCATTAGGGTAAACTGTCTGTCTTTTGTCTCTTCATCTCAACAACTAATAGTGCCAATCCCATTCCTTTATTATCCAACCAGCATATTTTTATGCCTTGAGATTTGTCTTGTCAGGGTTTAGGCTGTCTGTGGTTTATTCCATGTAGGTATTCCTGGAAGTGTTCAAAGCCAGGTTGGATGGCCTTTGAACAACATGATCTAGTGGAAGGTGTCCCTTCTCATGGCAGAAGAGCTGAAACCAGATGATCTTTAAGGCCCCTTCCAATCCAGACCATTCTAGGATTCTATGAGCTGTAGGTGTGCTAATTTTGATGACCTGCTAACACATGTGCCATCAGCACCCATCATTCTCAGACACCTCTAATTATTTCTTTCTGATGCTTCTAGACATTCCTTCTCCATTCATGTCAGTGTGTCTTCCACTAATCTTTACAACTCCTGGCAGCATAAGAGAGCAGAAGAGCAATTGCCGATGTTCTTTGCAGTCATCACAAACATAGTCCAGAGGGTTTTATGCTGCCAGCTGAAGTGGCTGCATGCACTCAGAGCTCTTGGAAGTCTCAGTGCTAGAGCCAGGGCAGACTGCAATGCCCCATTGCTCAGGAAAGCATTCCCAGAAGACACATCCTGCAAGTGCAGAGAGGACATGCAGAGCCAGCTGCTTTGGAGACAAGGAGCTTGTGTGGAATTCCCCCAGGCAAGGGCCTGCCTTCAAAAGCTCAGCCAAAATTACAACAGCAGCAGTACAGCTTCTTCCTCTGGTGGCAACCTACACTAAAATGTTGCCTACTGAAAAGACACAGTAGAGAGCTTAGGGAAGACAGCAGCTGGGTACACAAGGCAGCTGGTTTCCATTTCTTGCACTTTCCTTAGTCATTGCTTAAACTTGAACAGCAATTTAATTCTATGCCTGGATTTCCTCTTTAGAACAGGGCTAGTAACTTCCCTGTACACCACAGTTGGTGTCAAAAAGTCACTACACTTGTCCATTTCCTTAAAGCAACCACAGGGCTCAGCACACGCTTTGGGAGGTTGTGTGTCTGACAGCGAGGAGCTGCTTAACTGTGGCAGAATGCCATAGTCAGGACCACAGCATAGGGAAGCAGAGGAAGAAAGAGGTAAAACAAAAGGGAAGCTGCATCCCAGGCAAGGAGACCACAGCTGGTGCAGGACAGAGTGGAAAGTGTGAAAAGCAAAAGTGGGACAGAAAAGCAAAAAGTAGGACAGAAAGGAGACAGTTGCACTTCAAGGTATGTATGTTATAGACGCTCTGTCCTGCCAAAAAAAACATAAGTGAACAGAGCAGTGGTTGTCTGCCAGGTTGAAAGTTAGGTGGTGTGGATAGAGGAACAGAGGTCAGCTAGAGCGCATGAAGACAATTCAGTCCATTCTACACATGCTCCAAAACTCAAGGATTAGGGGTGGGGGGAGCACTTTAAAGATTACAACTGCTTATATGGCCCTAGAGCACAAGGAGCTGGCTGAACTGCAGGATTCAGTGCTCAAGGAGATTTTGCACAATTAAAAAAATATTCTGCAGATGGCAGAAGAGAAGGAACAGATGGAAAGCTCCCCACAGCAATGGCCATGTGGCTGCAGCCACCAGCTCAGTTAAGATGTGAAGACATTTCATTTCCAGTATGCACATGGTGGGATAAGCTTCCTTTATACCCAGCAGCACACAGCCAAGATCCATGCTCTTCATCTCTCGGACGCAAAAGCTGATGTTTCCACCTCAGAGCATTTTGCTCACTACCACAGCTACCAAGAGGGTCTGTGGCCTCTTGAGTTAGAAAAGCAGCTCTACAATCTTGAGCATGACCACCTTGGTTCAAGACAGAAGTTTCATCCAGTATGACACATCTGCTACACCACCTACAGAAATGTTTCATGCGCAGACTGAGCCAAGCACAGAGGAGCTCATTACCTCTCTGCCAAACCAAGTCACTAAAAAACAAAAACTCCTGTGTCTGTGTCAGTCAGTATCCACCAAGGTGGGGCAGGTCTCTTGGCAGGAGGACAGCATGGCAGCATTTCTTTTTTCTGCCTGAAAGGGAGCTAAATGATAGGCTTTTACAATGATTATGTTCTCATAGTGAAAGAGCACTGTCTGGAGATCATTTATTTTGGAATCCTTGATCCAACTCTTGCAAGGACATCACCATCTCTCAGACTAGAGTGGAAGAAAACTACCTCCTGCTATGTTAAAATCATATGTAGACCTCTTCATCTTCCCAATCCCTCAAATACAAAATTTTGAAGATTTTTCTAAGTTTAAAAATGTTATTTTCCTTTTTCAAGGCTAACACAAAGTTTTCCATGCTTGAAGACTAATGACAATCTATCAGAAAAATCAAAGGCATTTGACCAGGTTTACTTGCAGACTCTAGTAAAGTGTCACACTACTTCCTGCACATGATGCTACATTTGCCAATGCAGCTCTAGTGTGGAAACAAATACCAATCACACAAATACCCATCACACATCTAATTTAATTGTCATTTAGTTTCAAAATGTCCTTCCCATGATTTTTAATCTCTAACGGTGGCAGCCCCTCCAGTGATGTGCATGTGGTAGCATGCTCGAATGAAAGTGCCATTAAACCCTGAGAATGTGCCACAAGCTGTTTGCCATGACATGTGAAGGAAGCCAACAGAATCTCCATTTACTTATACTGTCTTCCCTACTGTTGGTGTCTGCTAAATGGCTGGGGCAGAATTCAGGAACCCCAGCACCACACTCCACAAGGCAGCAGTCCCCGATCTGATAAGGTTTCTGTAAGAGCAGTGCATAACAGCGAGGCCAGCAGTGCAGACAGGATTGCAGCAGAGAGTACAGCTGCTTCCAGACATGGCTTGTTAGAAAATCAGTACAGGCAGGGTCAGAGGAGGACTATTTCATATATGCAAAACAAGCAAGAAAGAGGAGCAAAACAGCAAATTTCAAAGAAGCCAGCCCCCAAAAACAGCAAATGTGAAGTTTTTGAGAAGGGTCCAAAGAAGAAACATGCCCACGTGACTCTGCAGGGAAAAGACAAAGCATCAGCATAGCTGAAGAAATCGCCTCCCAGAGATCTGCAGCACACCACCAGATAGGCTTTGCAGGCATCACCACACTTCCCCCCAGTGCAGGAAGCCTGATTTCTGTTTCAGCTGTGCCCCTCCCAGGCTTCTCAGCTCAAATAAATGCTCCTTATCTTCAGGTCTGCCTGTTTACTGAAGTCTGCCTAGAGTGGTGTGACCCAGATTGTCCTTAAATACAGCCAAGCTCAGCATAGTAGCATGTCATCTCTGTGGACATGGTGCTTGGCATCCCAAAGAGCCTGTTGTCATAGTTCATAGCTGTATCAAATGCTCAGACTATATGGACAGGTAATATCTGGCCTAGACTGCCTAGATCAACTAGTAAAATGTCACTTCTCCCTTCTTTTTAGTCCTCTGTCATCTTAGTCCCTATATGCACAAATGGAAATGAATCACAAACATAGGAGTGTTTTCAAGTGAGCAAAGGAAGGCACACTGAGTCTCACAGCAGGCTGCTACACCTGCCTCTACATTACATATAAAACACTTTCATGCTGCACAAAGCATAAGTATTCAACTACTTACCTAGCTTGAATTCAAGCTAGGAATTAATATGAAATCAATTTAGCTCAGCATGGGACTCTCTGGGAAGGTGTGTCATGCTCCACAGCCCAGGTCCTGCATACCACTCCAAACCTGAACACAACCACAATGAAGCAATTCCTGCTTATTGGGACATCTCTGGCTCATAGAGATCCATTTGGCTACATGTGCTCTTTAAAAATTAACATTGCTGAAACAGGGCAAATAAACAAAGGAGGTCAGAATCACCTGCAAATACTTTACCAATGCAAGATCACTACTACCATTCACTTCAAACAGCAAAACCTCATAGTTAGCACTAATTTAGCCAGCAAAGTAGGCAAAAACTCCACCATGATATATAGGCAAGTCACACCACAAGCTTTACAATTAAGATGTGCAGTCACGACCACACCAAGTTAAGATCACAGGAGCAGGACATGGTGCTCCCCATGGGCACTCCTGAACTGAGTGGCCACAGAGGAGACAGATGCCTGACCCATGGAATCACATCCCTAATCAGAACACACCCAGAGGTCACCCCTGCCATAAAGAGGCATTCAAGGCTCCTGCCATTTACTCGAAAAAGACTTTTTTCCATATGGAGCCACTTTAGTGCAAAGCAGTCACACTCTTTTTGTTTAAAGAGCATGTCCCTTAAGCTGTTTCAGGTTTTCCTCCCACAACACCAAGTCCTCCAATTAAAAAAGGGCAAAAGCCAGTCAGCATTGGAGGCTGTGAATGTGAAAGGACTGAACTAGAAAGAACCCATGAGAGAAGCAACTGCTCAACCTCCAAAGCCTTGTCAGCATCCATACTTGCAGATCAGCACCCCGTTTTCTGTTGAAGGAAGGTGCTCTGGAACAAAGCGTTAGCCTGCTCCCAGCCATGGCTCTTCAGCTGAGGCCACAGCTCAGAACAAGCCAGAGCAGCAGCATGAACTGACCACACCCGGCCGCCTCATGGATCTCCACCTGGGGAGTCCTGGTGAGATGTCACTGCCACCCCATGGGGCTGCCAAACATGAAGTCCTTGAAAAGAGGCTGCAATGGTCTTGGTTGCAGCAGGAATGATGTTCTATACATTTGGCCCATCTCAAAAGCCTGCAGTCAGTAACTGGGTCTCCTCTACCCTCCATACTTCCATACAGACTTCCAATTTCTTTATAAAGGGCCTGTCGGTTGTTGTTAGAACGAACATACACAGATCTTACCTGGCACGAGCTTCTCTCCAGAAGAGACAAACATTTATTAGTGGAAGAAAAAGGAAAAAGGAGGAATTAAGACCAGCCATGGGAAGTGTGAGAGGGTGAGAGAAACAAGTGAAAAAACACTGCTTTCTCAAGGTCACCGAAGAGCAGTCAAGGCCTGCAGTGAAACACCGAGAGCTCTCCAAGGGCATGACAACGGTGAACTGAACTTTTTACTTATTTCCACTGCTGAGAACAGCCCCCTCCTCATTGCAATGTTAATTTCCAACAAAATATGGAAACAAATACCCTGTTGGACCAAATTATTAAATTACCTTACTATCAGACAAGCTCAGGCAAAAGCAGTTTCTGTGGGCAGCTGAGCTGCTGTGAGTGGCCCCTGTAGCCACACCTCCAACAAGGAGCTAATGGGAAGCTATGAACTGTTGTAACCTCTCTTTCCCATTTGCTCAGGCATTTGCTCAGGCATTTGCTCACTGAAACAGAGGCTACTGCTCTTTAACCTGTCTGAGAGACCTTTTCCCCTAACATAACCCAAAGATTCTGTGAAGCCCTCTCATGTTCATATAAATATATATTAAGATATCTACTTGAAAGCATTCATGTTGAAATTAGTCTGCAATCCCTTCGTTTAAAGTTGCTACTGTTCCACAAACGCTGTCTGCGGTAGCAGTAGAATTGCTCAAGTACAGATCCTGAAACGTGAAATAAAAAGCAACAATAGAACAAAGCCTCTAACTTGAACAAGGCAATCAATGTCTGCATGGTTTTTGCTGCATAAAAAAGAGATTGGATTGTTTTTTACATAGTTGTCAATTATTTTTTCCAGCATGGGAACACTCCTCTAATAAATTAAAATATTCATTACAGCAGATGCTCTCAGCAAGCTTCTTTGGATGAACAAATGAGATCAACCTGAAAAAACATTGTTTGGCTGAATATGAGCATCACAAGTAAAATCACCAAACCATTTTTCCCCCTGTGGTATGAAGTATCCAGGAAAATTTATTTCAATACTGAGTGTTGAGAACTAGTCACATGCATGGGATATAAGCCATCCAGCCATGGCAATGTTGCTGGTCCAGTACAGAAGACAAGTCATGATCTGAGCTCATGCAAAGACCCCCAAGACTGTTGAAGTCATCTCATGCTTTACAGACCAAATTCAGTACCTGTTTAAAAATATGAAATTATTTTAATAAGTTTGTTTACATTTCAAACAAACCAGCAAACACTGTTAAAATTCACTTCATCTCAAAATCACAGAATCAAATATTCTGTGAAAATACTTACACCTTACAGTTTGACATTAATACAACACATAAAATAGTATCTGGAATGATTCTACTGATTTCTACAGCTCACTGATAGAAAATATCCCAACCTACTCAAACAGTAAACAGAAAACAGTTATGATTTAACCCTTATCTCAAAATATCTTTTTGAAGTTACTTAGCAAAAATAAACAACTCTGTACTTAAAATAAATGATGTACAATTACAACAGCTCTTATGCAACCTGTAGTATAATCTGTAAAGATAAAGTCTGGCTGCCACCACGACCAGGAGAAAGCATATCAGAGATTTCTATTTTATCTTGTGAAAATCCATCAAGTAGGGCTACAAAAGGAAAACAATTATAAAGTTTAACAAAGTTCTCTACAAGAGAGCTTTCAGGCAAAAACAAAAAAAACCCCAACCAAATCCCAAACTTTCAGGGGAAAAAAAACCAACACCAAAAACCATAACTCTGAAGCAGTTATGACTGTCCAAATCTGTGACTCAAGAAAGAAATCATATGAAGCAACTGAGAATTAACTAATACTTCTCCCTCCTGCATGAATTTAAAATGGAAGTTTTCACAGTTCCATTGATGCAGTTTAACAGTCAGAAGAGCAAAGCAGGGCTGGGGGGAGTTGGATTAGTCAAACAGTCAGTGTTCTTAACAAAGTTTATTAATTGGTTATTTTGTGTCCTGAATGTAGGTGGCAAAAAGGGTGAATTGTAATACAGGGAGAGCAAATTATTCTTTTTTTTCAAACCAAGAGCAACCAAAATGCATTATTTCACTTTTCAGAACAACCATTATAATGCAAAGTTGATCACATTAATGGTGCACTTTGTAACAGCCCACGGAGACAAAGCAAATTAGTACTTTGGCCTCTTTTGAATATCATCTTATCTGAGGCCTGGGGAGTAAGCAGAAGTTGCTAGTAATTAACTGTGGCCTTTAACAATAAAATTATGTTAATCTTCCAATGCTATATTTTGCAATAAAGGCTCCATGGTGGCAGAAGCACAAGAAGATACCAAAAAGGGCTGAACATGTCTTTAGCCATGAATGAGAAGCTTCTTGTTTTGTTTTATGTATTAATCACAGAGCATGAAATTTTGACAACTTGGCATGTTTTGAACTTACTTTTACTCCACTCGTTTTTAAGAGCAAATGGCTGATGGTGTCTAAAAACAACATTAAATTAAGGGCAGCTTTGCAGGAATAGGAGATAGGATCCTTAAAGCGAAAATCTAAAGAATCTTCTTGTTTGAAACAATAGAAAAATACCATCATTCTACATTAATGAAATTTTTATTCAACACCCAGCTCTTCCATTTGATGGGGAAGCAGACAAACACACCCCTTAAAGAAGAACCTCAAACAACAGAGTACTCCTCTACTGCTTTAGAACCGATGAATGCACACCCATTTCTCCTAGACTTTGTAAAAAATAAAAAAACTGGTAGGAACCCTTAGCAGAGTGCCTCATCAGGAAGGGCCAGCCCAACCACTGCTCTTTCAGTTCTTCCAGGAATGGCTTATTTGTGTGCAATGAATAAGCAGATGCTAGATATCATTGGAGTACATCACAGTGAACAAATACTGCCCACAGGCTGGGGTGGTACAGCAGCACACAGGCCCAATCCCTCTTAGCAGGTGTTCAAATTACACCTTCTTAAAAGCTTAACACTTTGTCTGGATTCCAGATATCAACCTCACTGCTAGCAAAGTTGGAAACAACAACAGAAGTCATCAGTACAAAAAGAAATTGCTGTAACAGGCTTCAAAGAACAAACAGCTTCCATGCTCCTCTTTTTTTCAACAGAGATGATTAGTTAAGGTGCTTTAGGATTCTGCACGGCAGACAAGCTGGCAGAGGTGGCCATTTAATAAGCTCTGGAGTCTTTAGCGGGTATGTGAGGGCAGCCCCCGGGGCAGAGCCCTGATCTGCTAGTTTCTGTAGCGGGGCATCTGTGGAGCAGGGGCTCCCTCTAAGGGGACTGAGGAGGAGACTGTCATCAGCTGTCCACCGTGAATTCTCTCATTCACCCGCAGGTCACAGCCATCCTGCAGCATCCTTATAGCGATCCTTGCAATGTTTTTAGAGTCATCAAGTCCACTGTGAGGTCTCCCATCATAACTCATGCCCAGATTTTCAAGCATGATTGTCAGCTTGGTCTGATTCCTAGGAACCTGATGGAGAAAGTGAGTAACATTCAAGGATTAGGTTGGGTACCAAGTCTTTTTAATCTAACAAGGGGCAGTAGAAACACATGCAGATTTTAAGCCTACTTAAGTCACAAATTACTTTCATGTTGCCTTCTGTCAGATCACTTCCATTTAACTTCAAAGCACCTTGGTGAGACAGAGACTCTCATTTTTACAGAGGAGAAATAGTCAACAGGAGTTTGTCTAGACCTGGGACCTGGGTCAAGAGCCTCTGACCAGCAACAGCTCAAGATACACTTGTGCTGGCAAGGGTGGAAGCTGTGACCTAGATAGGTTTAACCATCTTTATAAAAAACAAAAAACAGAGGCATTGCAGAGGGAATCTGAGTTTGGTTTTCCTTTTAAATTTTAAGTGATTAAAGAAGCACCAAGCTCCTGATTCTCACTGACATCAAGCTCCTGAATGCCTTCAACCTTCGCAGGACCTGATCGGCAACACCTACAGCAACCCTGTAATATTTGTCCAGCACAAAGTAAAGCTCTTCCCTAATTAAATGTCAATCTCTCCTTTATCTAGAGGTTACATTTAGGATGAAAAAGCCCTTCAAATGAAGACCATTAGCTAGGCTGAAATCCCTTTCAAAAAAGTACTTTAGTGTAGGCTGATTGGAAATTTGCTAGAATCTCCAATAACTCATTTTATGGTAGTCTGACAGAAAGCAGCAATAAGGTCCAGCACTGAACGCAGTATTACTTTTCTCTTGACAATTTGATTCCACTGTAGATACATCCTAATCTCTCTCTGCCTCCATTACACTGTCAAAAGTCAAGATTTTATGAGGGGGATGGTACAAATTAGTTTTGTAGTGTATTGCATGAAAACAGGAAAAAATAATCAAAAAAATCAAGACAGTCTTTTCAGCTGAACTCCTTGATCTAAGAGGACTGGTATAACATTTTTAGACAATCCTTCAAGGAGCATAACCTGATTCTTAAAAACAAGATTAAAATCAAAATGCAGTAATTATATGATCTTCAATTAGTGAAGTGAGATCTGCACATGAAACACATTTGAAAATCAGGCACCAGGCAAGTAGTTCAAGTACTATAATTTTATACTACACAGTAGAGATGACAAGCAAAACAGGTCATTCTAGACTTTTAAACCAAAACTTCCCGTAAGAGAAACAGCAATTTGTACAAACCTTGTAGAAGTTCCCATATGATTTGCGAATATTGATCCACTTTTTGGCAAAAGAAGGGTATTTGATACGGCTAATACGGCACTGGATGTTCAAAAATTTACTCATGTCCCAAGATCTTAGAAAGTCAAAAGAGGAAAACATTAGTCATATATAATTGTGTGTTTTACATATTGCACAGTTGTAGAACTAAAAGCTGTCTTGTCTCTGGTGATCAGTAGAATGAAAACAGTTTAGGAAAAGCTCATTTGCTGTAATCCTGGTAAAGAATTTTTTAATACGAATTTGTTAATCGGGGGGTAAAAATAATGACAGGAGCAAAACTTTCACCAGGATGGTTTCAGGTCCACAACGGTTAGGACAAAAAAACAGCACACCAACTACCACATCAACACTGAAAACCGCCAGTAAATTAGATGCTTACACAGCCCTCGGGGAAGCAAGCGACACCTTAAATCCTCCTGATTATTTGGGTATGCATTTATCTCTCTACTTCAGGTAGGTTATTGAAACTAGATTGCACCAAGTTTTATGAGAAACCAGATCTCTATGAAAATATGAAGAAATTATAATCCTATTTATTTAGCAGCCTGCCTTCCTGAAGGAAACCACCCCAACAAGTTTGTGAGGTGCAAGCTAAAGCTTTTTTTCCCCATCTCTTCTAATTGTCTATGCAATCTCACCTATACAACAGATATTTCAATGCACCTGTTTTCCTTAAGGAATTTCACTGAGGGGATTCCTCTGGAGGGGAATTCCAGAGACCCAGTAATATAACCAGCCTTGCATCAGCTTTGCTTTAGCATTTCCTTTTTTTAATTCACTGTTGCTTCCAAAGATAGCAATGTAATTATAGGTTAAAAATTAAAAATTGCAGAGTGTTATTTTCAGGTATTATGTGCTAGATATACATGGAGGATACAGCAGCAACAAAGTATAAACTCTTCAGCATCGCTCTGTTGCATACAGACCACTAAGAAAGAAACAGCGCCATCTGATGGATTTAAGCTTCATTTTGAATAGTTCAGGTCAGCTTTACCAATTTTACCAAAAGCTTTAATTAAAATAAAACCAGCAAAATGGCAGTGTCCTGATCCATCTTTAGCAATGCTCTCACAAATATTAAACGTGATTTTGCAGTTTTAGATTGTGCTGAAGGCTGCATAAGGACATACCCATCAGTCAACATGGAATAGCTGTACTTTGTTCCCAGTTCTCGTTGTCTCATCCACTCTATGACATTCTGCAGAACTTGAGGAAAAATATCAGCTTTATCAACAATGTCCTAAGGGAACAAAGAAAAAAAAAACAACCAACAAAACCAAAAACCAACAAAGTAAGGAACATTTTTTCAGAAAAAAACTCCCTCGGCATTAGGTGCATCAACTGTATTGGTATATGGGCAATTAAAAACTTGGCTTCATCAAAATCTTTACAAAACCAGATTACACATTAACACATGACTGGACAGGCTTTTCTAAACTGAAAAAATAGCACCACAAAATCACTGCTAGAAGAGCCAACCTCCTAATAGCTTCTGTAAAGGTAACAAGGTTAGTCTGTAGTTGAACCGGGATTAAAACCTTTGAGGTTGTTTCCCAGGCTTCTTCTTAAGTCACTTATCACAAGCCATTGCCATCCTAAGACTCTAAATTCTTCTGGGCAAAAATATTAGGAGAGGAACTGATACAATTCAAAAGGTCCTTTGCTCTACTAAAGATTAAGTTTCTCCACATGAATTAAAAAGAGAGTATTTTTCCCTACAAAATGACCAACTTAGTGAAATCAGCTCTGTGATAATTGGGAGAGGGGAAAAACAAGGATTAAGAGAATAGGCCTTACAGAAAAATAACCATGAAAGACTACCATTTAAGGTTACCAGTCTGAACACATCAACAGCACATCCCTTTTTTTTCCCCCCTACTTCTTCCTGAAGAAACAAAAGTGCAAATTACCTGGGTTATTCCTGTCAGATTGATGCAGAAGTCTGAAAGCTTGGGATTAATCTCTGGCTTCACATACTGCTGAAAGGTATCCTCCTGTAACAGGAGAATCAATCGCTCAGCTGCAGCACTCTGCAGCCTGCAAGGCAACTTCTCTGGCTCGCCTGCAGCCCAAAGGCAACAGCAGCTACTTGTCCTGCTGCATGCAAAAAGGAAAGTGCACCTCCTGAGCCAGCAGGAGCCTCCTGACTGGCCATCATCAGATTCCTAACAGGACAGATGACTTTCTAACCAGAGCATGGCCTTCCTCTCAGCCAGTAGGCACCAAAGAGTGGGAATGTGAATTTAAGAGGGAAAAAGGACTTTTTTCTGAAAAAAAAAGCAGAGGACTGGGGAAGAGTGAAAGTAATTAAAATTAAGTGAGAGGCATGAGGTTTTTTTAGATGGCATCTCTAAAGGTTCACCTGCAATTCAAGGAAAGCAAGGAGATGCACACCTCAGAAGCTTCAGGTAAGTGCCTCAGGAATGCCAGCCAGGCAGAGATAAACAAAATCTCACTCTGGGAAACTGAGCAACACAAGAGTGAAGACTGAAGGCAAGTTTCATGGAAAAAAGAAAGCCCCAAATCCCTGGTGTTATAGAAACCCTTTTGGACAAACAGAAAAAAAACCACTCTAAAAGCCATAAAAACAATCCTGGTAATCTGCACAATCCTTTTTCTCTGTTAAGTCATACATGCAGCTATTCTTTATTGTAGCATCACAATGATTACTGGAAATCCTCTTTCCATTAAGAGTTCTTCATAAACGAATCATTAGTCAGAGGTGTGTGCACATCCTCTGTTTCACTGGGTGAATCAATTTCAGTTAAGCAGCAGGTAGTTTATCCTAAAAGAAAGCTGTACTGCAACAGAGCACTTGAGGCTACCAAATGCCTGTGAAGTATGTTTAAAACCAGGTTACACAGCTGTCAGTCTGTTTGGTACAATGTGGAAACAGCTGAGCTTGACAAGAAGTGGAGTTCACTCAACCTCACTTTCCAGGCCTCTGCATTAGTGTCTTCTAGATCACCTCACACAGGACCACAGAATTGATCATTTTTGATTATGATGAATGCCTTGAGTCCTAGAAATAGATTTGTGGGCTTTAAGCAGGGAAAGAAAAGGCAGGTGGGAACATACATGGACAACTGAGAAACTCGTATCAATAGAGAGAGTCAACAGCAGGAGAATGATCTACTTGGATGATCATTTGGAAAATGCTTTCAGAAGAGAAAGTTTCTTTGTACCTAAGAGGCACAGAGGATAAACCCTTATGAAAAATGGTATGCTATTTTTAATGAAGTTCAACATCTACTTAGAAACTAATCTAGATTTTCTGATGCAAACAAGTTACTTAAAAGAATAGCAGACCAACACAGCCATTAGATCACTTACTATTTCCAGGGTACGTGTGTTTACCAAAACAACAGGAAATTCAATTATTTCATGTACAAATTCAGGCGGATTTCCTTCTTCACAGGTTGCTTCAAAGTCAACGACACAGATGTAGTCATAGCAGCTGTCTCCACTAATGTGTTCCTTCTGCATCAGCTTCTGTTTCTTATAATAGTTTTTCAGTCTCTTTTTCAGTACATCTTTCACTCCTCTAAAGAAATAGGGAAAGTGACAAAGATCACACTCTTGTTTAATTATTTCCTTGCTGTAAAACTGAAGCTATATTTAACATTTGAAAGCTCAACACTTCTTAACCTCATTTTGAACACCAGTACATGTGAAGTCTGAATTCCACTTTATCACAGAGGAGTGTTAGCCCCATTATCTACGGTACGTTAAACCCACTTCTGGGATAACCCAGAGCTGTGATACCCCTCACAATACAACACCAGAGACAGACTGGGGAGCTTGGCACAGAGACACTCCTGGTTGAACTCTGGCCCTGGAAGAAGCACTGCTTCACCTGTGTTTCCCTGTGCCCTCTACCTGAAGTGATTCATGCCTGAGGCCTTTCTCCAAAAGCGCATAGACAACACAGAATCCATCTTGAACGTCCACATATTAGATTTTTCTTAATTTAAATTTTAAATTGAACTTGAATAACTCAATTAAAATAAAGTATTTGAGATTTCAGTTGTCAGAAAAACTTTCTGGTCAAGATCCTGCTTTTCAGGAGGTTTGTGGCTATAAATAAATTCACAAGGCAAGCAATTGAAGTTACTTACTGTGTCCTTTTAATATAAACATTTTAACATATGAGTGCATGCGCCAGAACTGCCAGGTACCAAACCAGAGCTAAACGGAATAAATAAGGATCATTTACCCTTCCAAGGAAGTGATTTTCAAAATTATTCATTGCAAATGAAATCACAGAAGCTGTAAGAGATATGTGCAGCAAGTGGTATTATCAGAAAAGCAGCCCAGTGATCCACAAAGAAGAACTGAAATCAAACTACTAAACATGCATTTGAGAACATCAGCTGCTTCTGCAGAGACAACTCCTCTTCACTCTGGCTTATTGGTCTAGTTTAAGTCAATGACCAGCCCATTACAAGTTGAGACAGTATGGGAGCTGATGGAAGGGGAAATTACCTCTTTCTTTAGCAAACTTATTAAAAAAAGTTGAAAATAGGAAATTATTGACTATCACAATAACCTTGAAGGAAAGGATGATGTGTGGTAATCTGCTCAATATTCTACATTAGAACTGCTGTACTATTTGTTTTAGAGATAAGACATATTCTGACTTAACTTACTTGAATATATTGACAAAAGAAACCTAGCCTGGGTAAAAGAGAAATTTTAAGCCTTCAGCATTTACAACTAAATTTAAAAACTCATATAGAAAACTTATAACCTAAGAGAAGGCCACAAACACATAATGTACTGTTTGAAGCCTGCTTTCAATTTTAAAATCAGAGCAACTGCTAAATAGCTATAAAAATCTAATATGTTTTACCAAAAATTTTCCCAAGTAATGATGATTTTCTCCTTATGAGGCCTAAATTAATTTAACCAACCAACTCCCTACCACTACTTCCTCATTCCTGCTGCCTACAGAAACAACATACTATTTTCTCAGCTGACCTTCTTCACAATATCTCAGTATCTTGCTTGGCCACAGAATTATTAATCTTGCAGGTCATTGCCAGTACAGCAGGAACTACCCTTGCCTCTGCCGGAGTGAACACAAACCCAGCTTATAATACATTTATTTTTTCACATTTTTCTAGCACACATACTCAGAGTAGCAAATTCTCCATCTAAAGGTACTTCTCCTCTGCAGTGATTAAATCCTGAGCCACATCACCAAGGTTTGTAGCAAGTGTCAGATCTGTACTGGTACACTAAATAAAAATATGGATGTTCTGAAGCAAGTTGCTGTATGATGAAGGTCTGCAGCACCACCTGAGAACGACAGCAGTTTTTCTTTCCCCCTTGACCAAAAAGTGATGAGAGGTACCTGTCAGTCATGTATTCTTGCATTTCTTTGGGTTGCCAGTTGAGACAGCACACATTACAACAAAAAAGCTGCAACAAGATTGCACATAAAACAATTTGTGTGTGGTGCTGAGTCCGCTTTCACTTTGTGCTGAGTTTTTAAGCTTTAAAATAATCATGCCTCATGACTCTACTGCTTTCAAAGATAAATCAACATGTTTACTAATCACCTGGTTTCAAGCTTAAACTCTGCGAGTTTACTTCTGAGCTCTTCTCTGGTCATTCTGTTGATATAACCATTGGTTATAGCAATTTCTTTGTAAATCGGATCGCTGAAGTCGTTTGAACTGGCTGCTGAGGTTTTGCCATTAGTTTCTTGATCACTGATCCTACAATGCTGTCTACCCTAGAAGAGAGAGAAATCAGGAAGTCATTTAAGAACTTCTAAACAAGATGTTTGAGCACTTCGCAGCTCGTTTTGGCACCAGATCGCAGTAAAGCGTCACCCTGTTACACTTATATGATCAAACTGAGCGAACCAGCTTATAGAAAGATAAGAGAATCAGGACCGAAGCCTGCTCTGAAACAATGTTTTCCTAAACAGCGACAAACAGAATAAAGGGCCACTAATGCCCGCATCTTGAGCCATGTCGAACAGCAGCGCTTGGTGACAAAACTTGAGTACGCATCCTAATCTCAACAGAAAGAGTTCTCTGGTGCAAACGGGCAAAGCCTTCAGGAGCAGCGAGATTTCTCTCGGCGACTGAATTGACCAGAACCCACAGGCGGGCCGGTGCCCAGCGCGTGCAAGATAAACAAAGCAATAAACGAGAGGGAAAGCTACGGGCACTTCCTGGTTCCCGACCGCTGCTCGCGGCCTGCGTGGGGCCCGCACACGGCGCGGCCGCGGACGGGCCCGCGGCACCGGCGGCGCCCCCCGGGAGGGTGAGCCCCGGGGCGGGCCAGGGCCGGGCGGGCCGAGGCCCGAGGCGGGCGGGCGGGCAGCCGGGCCGCCCTGGGCGAGCGGGCGCGGGGCCGCGGCCTCGGGCCGGCACGAACTGGCCGCACCGCCCCCGCCGCCCCGCGCACTCACCGGCAGGCGGGCTGCGGGAGCAGCCGCCGCCTCATCCCGGGCGGCCTGCGGGCGGTTCTCTTTCTGCTCCTCCATGGCGGCGGCGGCGGGAACCGCGGGGGGACGGCGGCCCGTCGGAGGCGGGAGAGCGAGGAGCCCGCCCCTAGGCGGAGCAGCGGCCCCGTGAGAGCCGAGCAGCGGCGGCCGCGACTCCCGGCGTTCCCGTCTGGCAGCAAGCACTGCGGTGGGCATGTGCCACGCGTGCCCGGCCGCCTCACCGCCACCCCCCGCTGCCCCGCCGGCCCTCGGCCCGGCCCCTCTGCAGCGGCACCGCCGCCTCCTGCGCCCGCCTCAGCACGCCAGGGCTGCCGCCCTGCAGCGCCCCCGGTGTCTGGGGTCACGGCAGCTCGCTGGAAGCGCTCTCCGTGTTACGGGAAGCACACACTGGGCAGATACCTCATTCATACCTCCGTCCTCCTTCTTGTGGCATTTTCATAATCTCCTGTGATTTTGCACAGAGCACCCGAAGCACGGATCTGGGACACCCGTGGTGTGTTAGGTGCAGGTCACAGCCACCAGATGGATGCAGTTGACCCCCAGCCCCTTCCTGCCAGGAAATTTGTCGTGCCTGCTGTTCCCCATATCCCTTAATCCACAGTCAACAAGCAGGGTGAGCTGGGCGACACAACACGTGTAAAGCTCTCTGGATCTTCTTGGCCAGGAGGTGGAGGCAAAGCGGTGAAGTCTCTGTCCATCACAGGACAGTTTATTTTCTGCTGGTGCTTCCCACAGTCCCGAAATGCCGCCCAGTATCCCTCAGTGATGGAGGCTCATGTGTATTGGCACCCAACTAAAGCAACCACGCCAACACCTCCACATTTGCCAGCCACTCCACAGCCCGGAATCTTCTCTCTGCCCTGCTGTGGCTGGGACCCCAGCGCCCAGCCTCAGTCTCACTCTGGTACACCAGCATCCCCTTGCAGATGATGACAGCCCCTCCCCAAGAGCTGCTGGGCAATGCAGCATTTGCCATCCTCGGGTGGGTGTGCCACAGAGGTCTGTCTCCTCCACATTGAGTGCTGACAGAAGTGAGAACACACACATGCTTGGGGCTATATGTGCATGCCCTGATTTTGGCTGGGGTAGTTAGCTTTCTTGGAGGCTGCTGCAGCACTGTGTTTTTTGGATTTAGTATGAGAATATTGTGGATAATACACTGACTATTTAGTTGTTACCCAGTAGTGCTCATTTTAAGTCAAAGCCTTTCAGTTTCTCGTGCTCTGCCAGTGAGAAGATGCACAAACTGGGAGGGAGCATGACCAGGACAGCTGAGCCAAACTGGCCAAAGGGATCTTTCATACCATGGAACATTTTGCCCAGTATATAAATTGAGGGGAGGAGGAGGAGTTGACTGGGAGCTGCTGATGCTCATCCCCCATCACTGGGGGAGGGGCTGGGCATCAGTCAGTGAGTGGTGAGCAACTGTACTGTGCATCACTCACCTTTCTTGGGTTTTATTCCTCTCTCTTTCATTGCAATTACTATCATTAGCATTATTATATTTGCTTTGCTTTCATTATTAAACTGCTTTTAACCCATGGGTTTTACTTTTTTCCTATTTTCCTTCCCACCAGGAGGTGGTGGTGAGTGAGCAGCTGTGATGATGCTTAGTTGCCAGAGGGGGCTAAACTGCAGCAGTGGGAAGGGCTTTGCTCCCATTTTTAATTCATCTTCCTGGTGCTGCCACAAAGGCTCCTGTTGTCAAGCAGAGGACCACCTGCCTTATTACTCTGCCTCCAAAACCCGCTCTACACGAGCAAGAAACCAAGCTTTTCACAAAGGCAAACAACATGGTACCAATGAGAACCATTGAGTGGGCCTCACAAACCCATAAAATACCTTAAAAGGCAGTCTGTAAAAAAGCTGTTCCCCAGAAATCACCTGCCTTGCTGAAGTGGGCAGTGATTCAGAGATACTAAATAAGGGGCTCCATGCACAGATTCACTCAATGGCAAGTCTCTTCATGACTTTGCTACAGCACAGATCTACAGCTAGGTGCAGAGCTAGAGCCCAAGGAGGCACTGCAAGAGGAAAAACAAATCACACAGCCAGGACTCTCGTGGAGATTGAGATCACTTTTATTTTCAGTCATTTTGGCGAGGACGTGTGGGCAAGTGTGGGTGTGGTGCGTGTATGTCTGGGCATGCATGTGTGTGTGCGCAGAGTCCTGCCCAGTGATGTAGATAATATGAATACCTGCAGTTACAGTCCATGAACTGAGCCATGAAGCGTGTGATGAGTGCTACACTGAGGCCTACTTGCTTGCCTCTTCTTGTGCTTACTGCAGTGCAGCATCTCCACCTCCCGGCACAGCTGTTCCAAGGATGCCAGCCCAAGATCCCATCCAAAGGGTGCGAGAGGAACTGAGCTCCGGGATCTGGCTCTGCAGGAGTGAGCCAGTGCATTTTCATCTCACTTAGTGAGTTCCTAAATAACATTTGCAGTTCCCTTTGACACAACTGTATCTAACTCCTCACCGCGAGGAGCCTCAACTGCTTAGACAAACTTTAGCTGCCTCAGAGGTACAATGGGAAAGAGAACAGGGACCCCACGTAAGTTCCAGTGCTACAGCACAGCCAAGCACATCTTGAGTTCCTGGGAAAGCAGCACCCAAATACGCTACTGAGTTTTTACAGCCACCACCAGAAACTGTGGCATGGGGGATGCTGCAAGGGAGATGACCCATGCTTCTGCAGTCCCCAGTCTCTTTCATCTGATCTGAGAGACCATAAGGCAGGGCAAATCCCAAACTAGCCTCTATTTCAGTTTAACTTTCTAAAGCGGAATCCCCCAAGCTCAGAGCACAGACAATGCAGAAAGAACAGCACTGCCATGAAAGGAGACTAGTGAAAGGGACCCTGGCCTTGTGGCAGACTGGAAACAATCTTACTTCTCTGACCTTTTTGCTTAGAGCAAAATTAAAACAGAGGTGCCCCATCACCCAGGACCCTCTGCAGCTGCCAGAAGTCTCCAAGTACTCCTGTAAGCCCTAAAATGACCTAAATGTGCAGCATCACCCTTTGGGCTCACTCTCTCTCACCTCTACCTAGTTGTATGCTGCTTAGGGACATGCAATTCCTCACATTACACAGAACCAGAAGAAGGCAAAGCTGCTATCCTGGGAGTTTGGCTTGGACGGATGCAGTTTTGAATCCCAGGTTTTGCTTCAGAGCGTAACACAAGGTACTCCAGGGCATCTTCCAGCTGCTGAAAGTCCTGGAGTGCAAAGCTCACTAGCTCTGCTTCCCAATCTGTCAGAACCAGTTTCAGCAGTAAATCAAAAACCAGTCAAGCAAGGGGTCTGCAAACCAATAAGCAAAACCAGTACAATCGTCTTGGGTGAAGGAGGCATCTAGGAGATTGCCAGGAGATTCTCCTCCTATTCCAAAGAAGTTAAATTCATTGTCAGCTCCACAGGGCTGATGTCCCAGTCCTTTCTGACCTCTTTATAATACATCTTCAGTAAAGGCTGCAGAATGCTCCACAGAGGCCTTAGTCATTTCTAACTGTTTGGTAACTCTCTGAGCAGGGACAAGAACTGGAACATAATACATACTCTGAACTCAGGTATCTGCTGTTAGGGCACTGCATTCAAACCATCTTTCCTTGTGGATTGATTAATGAAAAATGACAGATCCTTCAAAAATACAGGGCCCTCATCCCTGGGGCTGAGGGATATTAAGTGAGGTCTGAGGCAGGAGCTCACCAAGGGACACTGTATGAGGATCCCACGTGCATCCTTAAAAACAGCAACAACAAAATCAAAAGTACTATGAGCCGCTTGGCTTGGTTCTCCTGCATGGATCTCCCACCTGGCAACTGCAAAGGCGAGATGTTTCTGAACTGCATAGAAAATTAAATGGCTTTTGCATATTAAAAAAATTTGGATGAAAACACAGTTACACCAGTTACTAAACAGTGGGTGGATGAGCAATCACCATTTTGTATTAAACAGACCCAACTAGATTGATCTCCGTACTGCCACACTCCCGGCATTACGGCTTCAGCGCACAGCAGCAGCCTGAGTGCCTGCAAAGGCCAGGGAATGCTCCCACGGAGGTGGCACACCCCAGCAGGAGGGCTGCGGTCCCAAGGAGCAGGCTGTAAGTCCTCTTGCAGTCTGCTCTGTCCTCTCATTCCTTCAATGCTCACGCATCCCAGACCAGATGGGCACACTGGGAAACAGGCCTCCGGCTGGAAAAGGATTGCAGTTTGTGGTTTCTTTACAATGTGGTTTCCACGCAACTTCACAGCAACAAATCGCTAGTTTCTTCCTATGGAGAACGGAAAGAGAGGTGAGTAGCAGCAAAACAGGAGGAGCAGGCCACCCAGCACGGGAGGTGACAGTAGGGAATGCTCTAACACAAGTTCTGCCTGTACCAGGCACGGTTCATGGGCAGCAAGACTCAGGACAAAGCAGTTCCCTAGTATTATTCCTGAGCACCATTCAAAGATCTCACTTCCCTTTCACCTTCTCCAGCCACCACAGACAATTTTGAGTCTCCAGTTTATCCACAGCAACACAGAAACACAATCAATTAATGATTCTCACTGACGTAAGAAGGTTCATTGCCAGAGGTAGCAGGTCAACACATGAAATCTGAGCCCAAGCTACCCTCCCAAGCTGGAACGATACCCTGAAGAGACAGGAAGTTGACTGAGCTGCCAGCTTTTATTTGGCAGCTTTTTCTCCTCAAGTAAGGTACATGGCTTGATTTCTTCTACCTGGCCTCTGCATCTCCTGCTGGAGTGGCTTCTGCCCTGCTTTCCCAGCATTAAGTTCTTGCCAATTGGAAGATTTACAGCCTTGCGCATAAGGCTGGCATTTGAAGGATCAGAAGCCAGGGGAATATCATCTGTGCAACTGCAGCAGGTCCCAATAGGACACATCACTTTTGCAGTGGTTGCAGGCCTGGCCAGCTCACATCCTGGTGGGCACTGCCTGTATCACCCATCCCAGGTCTGCCATCACAGCCCAAAGAGTTAAGAGCTGTACATTAACACAAGTATTTTAAGTCCCTCATCTCTCACACCTTCCCCAGCATCTGATGAAAGGATCCTGGCTCTGGAAATGCCTGCCTCCTATTGATTTACATTAAATAAATATTTGCATGGAGCAAGACTCACACAGCACAGTTACCAGGGCTCAGCTGCAGGGCACAAACTAACAGCAACATCTTAGAAGTCCTCAAAGCCACACAGCTGGGGGAGAAATCTCAATTCTGGTATCAGCGCTCAGCCTGCCCTTTCCCACATCTGGAGAGGGAAGATGGCTGCTCATGAAGCATGGCTGCCAGGGGGGGTCAGGATAAGTTTGTACCACACAGCCACACACTGTTTCACCAGATCTCTGCACAAAGATGCCTGGGTGGCTTTCCTAGGAGGACGACCAAGATCTAGATTTTTAGTGCTCCAGTAGACACAATGCACAGAGAGTACCACAGTGGCAGTGCAGCAGTACCAGCCATGGCAGACCAGCAGCTGTTCAGGGGTAATGGTTACACTAGGGATAAGAAATAGCATGTGCCAGAGGCACACTGACTGCCCTGCTTTTGTCTTTGCATGATCACAGCACATCCTCACCACTTCATGGCACAACATATGTGAACACACAGGGCAGGAAACATTTCCCAGCCTGCTTCTCTGCCAGCCTCCACTCAAGACTGCTGCATGGGACACAGCCAACTGTTTTGTGGTGGAGCAATTTTAAAGGCTTCGCAGTACCAACCCATTCCCCAGCAAAGCTTTGGCCAACTGCCACAAAACTCACTTGTCCAGGAACAAATCCAGGGAATCCCGCTACAGCTCATTCAAGAGACTTTCCTCCAAGCAGGTCTGAATTAAATGGTATACCAAGAACATTTTTACATTCATCATGAGATCCAAATGGGTTTTCAACACGCATTCAATGGGTCCACAGAAACCTATCCCCAGTGTTTTCCCTCCGGCCAGCGGCCCTGCCATCTGTAGCAATCATTTTCCTTCAGGCCTTGTCATCCCCAACCTCCAGATGACTTCATCCACTCCAGCCATGAGGCCCCCACCTGGGAGCTGCCCCTGCCCCACAGCATTTCTTTCAGGGTCCAAAGTCCAAAGTCCCATTGATCCCCGTCAGCATCAACTCCACAACTGGAAAGATGGGAGCACTGCAGAGCATCGGCCATGTTCTGCCTGGTGGAAAACCTTTGGCACCAGAACTGACAAGTTTATCTGGAAGAGAAAAGGATAAAGAAAAAGTAATATAGCAGGGTTCGTAGTGCTTGTGATGAATAATGTAAGACACATGATTTTCTCTAGGCTTCTAAATAGGGAGCGTGAAGTGAAGAAAAAGTAACACAGGCCTTTTTGAGAACACAAGTTTCCTGCCAGCAGAGTGACTGTGAAACTGGGACACAGTTAACAGACGTTGTGGAAGGCAGGCTAGAGGACAAGGAGGATTGGAGGCATAGCCTGACAGCACAATACAATAAAAAATGGCACCTGCAGGTTAGAAATGTGCTGTGCCAAGTACACACACACAGGAGAACCAAATGAACAGGCAGTAATGACCTGTGGCTCAGTATCAGAGCATCTTTGTTTCCTGCCCCATGCGGGCACTTCAACCTCACCTTCACACACAGCTCAACAACCACCCATCACTGGAGCTATTCTCTACCAGGAGTGGTATTTTGGAATGGGAGGGTACTGAACAGAGAGAACAGCATCTAAAGCTACCATCAAGACACTGAAGTGAAAGTAACAGGCATTCACATACAGCACAGAAGCAGATACCAGCAAGACACTCAGCTGCTCCTCTAAGCTCCCTACCAAATTCCTTTGTGCCACTCCAATTAGACAGACCCTGGCTGAATTTCTGTTTTTCTGGAAAACCCATGCATCAAAAATCCAAGGCACTGACTGCTTTTGTAAGTGCTCCACTTTTTTTCCCATCACAATACAGCTCTGTTTTCCAAGCACATTCCCACTCTGTGGAGTGAAGTGCACATAGACTATAGATACACAAAAGGGTAGGGTTCCTGTCTGGGGGGACCTTACCAAGCTGGAGGACTGAATCAACAACAGTGCTGTAAAATTCAACAAGGACAAGTGTATAACTCTACTCCTGCAACAGGACAACCCCATGCACCACCATAGCCTGGAGTCCTGCTGGCTTGGGATCTGGTGGAAAACATGTTGAACACAAGCTAGTAATGCATCTTATGACAATGAAAACCAAGTTAATAAAATAAAATAATAAGAAAGACTCAGATGGAACAAAAGGAAAGAAGTTCTGTCCCAGAATAAAGTCTGGAGAGGTGGTAGCACCTCCATCCTTGTCATCCAAGGATGACACCCTCACCTATACAAGGTCCCAAGGAACCTGACCTGCCTGTAAGAGTGGTCCTGCTTGAGAAAGGGGTGTACAGAAATCTACTGAGGTCCCATCCTACCAAAACCCACCTATGACTGCACTATCTCCTGATCTTGCATCTGCCACAACACTGCTCAGAGAACACCTCAGCCCATTTCACTGTACTTATCCTCTGAGTGGGCTGTCTATAGCCACAAATAATTAGAACAGTCCTCAGGCTGTGGGGCTGCTACCTTCCAAAAGAAGTTCTTAGTGAGGGCATGTTTTACATAGGCTTTCTGGTGTCTACGGACAGGGGAATAGGTCTGCTTTCTGGTCTCACTTGGAACAAGGGCTGATCACAGTAGGAGTGGGGGGGTAAACCAAGGCAACATTAACTCGCTCGCTGCCGTTCTTGGGACAGATGATCTCCGTCAGTCCCTCTGGTCTCGGCTGACTCAGCAGTTCTCCTGTGAATAAAGGAAAGCAGTGACAATTTTTAACCATCAGCAAGGCAATTTTTGCTTTTAGTACACCCTTCCTCTCCCCCTCACCAGGTAAGCATCCAGAAGTGATGCAGGCAAGCACTGCAAGAGGGCTTACTGGTCCTGCAACGCGAGCAGGTCCCATACATGTAACCATGGTGAGTGCCCTGAGTACAGCTTACAGACATGCTGTTCCCCACACACATAACTGCCATCTTTCCAGTCTCTGCTTTGGATCACTGCACACAGCCTCAAGACCTCCTTAGGCATTCATAGCATCTAGATGGAAGACTCCCTGATGCCTCTCTCCCTGGGTGCATTTGCCACAACTGCTATGGGACTGCTGCTGCATCCTATCAGGACCCTTGGCTATGCTATACTCTGCTGAGCATGCAAATCCCAGCTCCCAGCTGTCAGCTCTTCCATACTGGAAGCAATACCAACTCTGTATTGAGTCACTAGCAGTGGGGGGCTCTCACAACGCCTGGTATCCCTCTGTGAAATGAGTTGCGTCAACTCCACTGTTCAAGTGCCAAGTTGGCAGCTCCTCACTGCTGGCACCCTTGCAGAATGCAGTTCAGGGCAAGACACAGGTCAGCACAGTGAGAGGGGAAAGCCAGTCGCTGAGATGTGCCCAGCCCTGGGGAACACTCCCCAACAGCTTGCTCAGAGCAAATCAAGTTTCCTCCTGGCTCCATTCCACACACGACTGGCCCCAGCAAGGCAGATCCCCCAGCCATCAACATGTCATCTCCTCAGAGCAGTCCATCTACAGCTTAGACAACCAATAGCACCAGAAACACCTCTTGCTACCTGTCTGGGAGATAGGCTCTCAAAGGCAATATGGGATGACCAGAAGGGCTCAATTACTCTGAGTTTGCCTGCATGGGTGCCAAACAGACCTACCCAAAGCAGAGGCACCAGGTCACAGCTGGCTTGATCAGTGACTTTCTTTACAGAGGCAGGCCAGCTGTGAGTGGGCTGCAGCCATAGGTCCACACATAACTCTCTGGGCCCATCAATCAAGCAGCCGCTGCAAGCTGTCCCTGCTTCCACTAAAACACTCAAGACAGATGGTCCTTGGACTCTATTT